>CM066601.1:7272568-8662568 GCA_033816785.1 Picus viridis
CCCGGTGCAAGACTCTACCCTTGCCCTTGTTGAACTTCATCAAACTCCTCCCTGCCCAGCTCCCCGCCTCTCCAAGTCTCGCCGAACGGCAGCGCAACCCTTGTGCTGCGAATCTCCGCAGCTCACAATCTACAAAGGAGCCTTGAAGGCCATGCTGTATTTGTTCCACCGCCTGTGGACAGCTTGTTCACTCAGCAATGAACTTGTAAGCCCTCGAAACAGGTCACGAGCAGGGTGAGAGAAGCGTGAGGGGAGCCCTTGTTCGGTCCTCTCCGCACCGGCATAGATTTCAGCCGCGGAGATCCGGCCGGGTTCTCCCTCCCTGGCCACGCTCCACTTTCTTTCCTCTGCTGAAAAAAAAGCCGGGGGGGGGGGGGGGGGGGGGGTGGGAAAAAAAAACCAAGAGAAAAGAAAAAAACACCAAGAAAAAAAAAAAACCCCAAACACAACTCCAACCCCCCCCCCCAAAAAAAGAAGTGAAAACGCTGAGCTCCAAACTGGGACTTGGTTCCGAGCAGAGCCCGGCGGGGAGAGGGGCTGGGGGAAGGGCTGGGAAGGAGGCAGGCGGTGAGGCCGACCCCCTCCCCCCTCCCCGCCTTAAAAAAAAAAAAAAAAAAGCTGAGTGTTATTAAGATTTTTAGATACACAGTTTTGATAAAAGCTTGCAAGTAGCAAATTTGCTATCAAGCCTAATGTAGCATGGCAGATTTTGTCTGAGCTAGCAAAGGATCGCATTTGCAGCTCCTCTGAGGCGGGGAAGTGGGCTCAATAGGCTATTTTCCACATCCATGCTCTGTTCCTGGGGGGAAATAAATAAATAAAGGAATGAATGAAATAAAATCAAAGGGAGAGGAGGAAAGGGGAGAAACAGAGGAACGCAAAGATAATTCCTATTGGCTTTCGTTCTTTTTTAAGCTTCAGCCTAATTTTGCCTGTGTGCACCTCGGAACGGAGGTGGAATGTGCTGCTCAGGGAGGTGGTGGAGTCACTGTGCCTGGAGGTGTTCAGAAAAGGCTTGGATGTGGCACCTGGAGCCATGGTTTAGTTGTCAGGAGGTGTTAGGTATTAGGTAGTAGGTTGGACTTGATGGGCTCTGAGGTCTTTTCCAACCTGGTTGATTCAATTATTCTATGAATGTTGATAGCCAATAAGGAGACCTTATTGTGGCCTTCCAGTATCTTAAGGGAGCTGATTCTGATTCCATGATTCTATGATTCCATGATTCCATGATTCTATGATTCTATGTTGATGGCCAATAAGGAGACTTTATTATGGGTTTCCAGTATCTTAAGGGAAATGAGTCTGAGATTCTATGATTCCATGATTCTATGAATGTTAATAGCCAATAAGACCTTATTGTGGCCTTCCAGTATGTTAAGGTTGCTGATTCTGATTCTATTATTCCATGATTCTATGAATGTTAATAGCCCATAAGAAGACCTTATTGTGACTTTCCAGTATCTTAAGGGAGCTGATTCTATGATTCTATGATTCCATGATTCTATGGTTCTATGAATGTTGATAGCCAATAAGGAGACCTTATTGTGGCCTTCCAGTATCATAAAGGAGCTGATTCTGATTCTATGACTCTATGATTCCATGATTCTATGAATGCTGACAGCCAATAAGGAGACCTTACTGTGTCATTCCAGGATCTTAAGGGAGCTGATTCTATGATTCCATGATTCTATGAATGCTAATAGCTAATAAGGAGACCTTATTGTGGCCTTCCAGTGTCTTAAGGGAGCTGATTCTGATTCTATGATTCCATGATTCTATGATTCCAAGAATGTTGATAGCCAATAAGGAGACTTTATTATGGCTTTCCAGTGTCTTAAGGGAGATGATTCTATGATTCCTTGATTCTATGATTCCATGATTCTATGAATGTTGATAGCCAGTAAGGAGACCTTATTATGGCTTTCCAGTATCTTAAGGGAGCTGATTCTGATTCTATGATTCCTTGATTCTATGATTCCTTGATTCCATGATTCCATGATTCTATGAATGTTGATGGCCAGTAAGGAGACCTTATTATGGCTTTCCAGTATCTTAAGGGAGCTGATTCTGATTCTATGATTCCATGATTCTGTGATTCCTTGATTCTATGATTCCTTGATTCTGTGATTCCTTGATTCTATGATTCCATGATTCTATGAATGTTGATGGCCAGTAAGGAGACCTTATTATGGCTTTCCAGTATCTTAAGGGAGCTGATTCTGATTCTATGATTCCATGATTCTGTGATTCCTTGATTCTATGATTCCTTGATTCTATGAATGTTGATGGCCAGTAAGGAGACCTTATTATGGCTTTCCAGTATCTTAAGGGAGCTGATTCTGATTCTGTGATTCTATGATTCTATGGTTCTATGAATGTTGATAGCCAATAAGGAGACCTTATTGTGGCCTTCCAGTATCTGAAGGGAGCCTGCAAGAAAGCTGGGGAGGGACTTTTTAGGGTGTCAGGGAGCGATGGGACTGGGGGGATGGAGCAAAACTAGAAATGGGGAGATTGAGATTGGATGTTAGGAAGAAGTTCTTCCCTATAAGGGTGGTGAGAGACTGACACAGGTTGCCCAGGGAGGTGGCGGAAGCCTCACCCCTGGAGGTTTTGAAGGCCAGGCTGGATGTGGCTGTGAGCAACCTGCTGCAGTGTGAGGTGTCCCTGCCCATGGCAGTGGGGTTGGAACTGGCTGAGCCTTGAGGTGCCTTCCACGCCCGACCGTTCTGTGACTCTCTAATCCCTCGCAGGCTCAGCGCGAGGCTTCGCCGGGGGATTTGTGCGGTTTGTTTTTCCTTTTTGCTGGGTGTGCAAAATTGCTCTGGAAGGTTTCGAGACAGATTGCAGCATTTTGGCGAGCCTGGCGCGTTCCCCATCCGTTGGCATCCTCATTTCAACCTCTCTTTAGCGGAATTAATGCCTCCCTGCCTCCTCCTGCGCCGCGCTAAAGCTGCTGAAGCGACGGGGGAAGGCAGCAGCAGCAGCAGCAGCGCGGGCTGAAATAACCATCAAAAAGTGTGCTTTGTGCTGAGTTCCTGCTTAATGCTGTTAACAGATTTTTGCCATCTGAGCTTGGATTGGAAAAGGGGGGGGGGGGGAATAATATGATGACTAAAAATGTGGATTCTGAAGCCAAAGTTTTGGGAGAGAGATTTTTCTAATCAAAATATTGGGAGTAAAAAAAAAAACCACCCCAGCTCCTCAGCTGCTGGTCCTGCTCTAGATGGGAGGGCAGCTGCTGATTTTTTTTTCCCCCTGATATTTTAGGAAACTCATAGAATCCCTGTGAGGAGAGGCTGAGGGAGCTGGGGTTGCTTAGCCTGGAGAAGAGGAGGCTCAGGGGAGACCTTCTTGCTCCCTCCAACTCCCTGAAGGGAGGTTGTAGCCAGGTGGGGGTTGGTCTCTTCTCCCAGGCAAGCAGCATCAGAACAAGAGGACACAGTCTCAAGCTGTGCCAGGGGAAGTTTAGGATGCAGGTGAGGAGAAAGTTCTTTCCAGAAAGAGAGATTGGCCATTGGAATGTGCTGCCCAGGGAGGTGGTGAAGTCACTGTCCCTGGAGGTGTTCAAGAGGGGATTGGATGTGGCACTTGGTGCCATGGTTTAGTTAGTTATGAAGTGTTGGGTGAGAATAGAATACAACAGAGAATAGAATAGCATAGAACAGCATAGAACAGCATAGAACAGCACAGAATAGAATAGAATAGAATAGAATAGAATAGAATAGAATAGAATAGAATAGAATAGAATAGAATAGAATAGAATAGAATAGAACAGAACCAGAACAGAACAGAACAAAATAGACCAGGTTGGAAGAGACCTCAGAGATCATCGAGTCCAACCTATCACCCAACACCATCTAATCAACTAACCCACGGCACCAAGCACCCTATCAAGTCTCCTCCTAAACACCTCCAGTGATGGTGATTCCACCATGTCCCCAGGCTGCCCATTGGACTTGATGAACTCTGAGGTCTTTTCCAACCTTATTGATTCTATGATTAAGGTTGGAAATGACCTTTAGGATCTTCCCAATATTGATTATAACCCCAATATTTTGAGAGAGACTTTTCTAATCCAAATATTGGTTGTATAAACATCTCCTTAGCTGATGGTCCTGCTCTAGATGGGAGGGCAGCTGCTGATTTTTTTCCCTCTGATGTTATAGGCAACTCACGGAATCATTAGGGTTGGAATTGACCTGTAGGATCATCCAAATATTGATTCTAGAGCCAAAGTTTTGGAAGAGAGATTTCATAATTAAAATGCTGCTGATGAAAACAAACTGTGGGGAGAGAGATGGTTGGCTCAGCAGTCATGCTTCTGGTGCCACCATCAGCTGGGGGGAAAGTTGAGAGAGGTGTCACAGATTCACAGATCACTTTGGGTTGGAAGGGACCTTCAAAGGTCATCTCGTCCAATGCCCCTGCAGTCAGGAGGGGCATTGGACAACTAGATCAGGCTGCTCATGACCCCATTAAGTCTGACTTGAATGTCTTCAGGAATGGGATCTCAACCACATCCCTGGGCAACCTGATCCAGTATTTTACCACCTTCATTGTGCAGAACTTCCTTCTGATGTCCAACCTAAATCTACCTTGACCCAGTTTCAAAGCATTGCCTCTCATCCTACCACTCTAAGCCCTTCTAAATAGTCTCTCCTTAACCTTCCTGTAGGTGCCCTTCAGATATTGAAATGCAGCTCTAAGGTCTCCCTGGAGCCTTCTCTTTTCCAGGCTGTGATATTGTCACTGGAGTCCCGTGAAAAAGATTCCAGTGGATTGCAAGGTCACCTAGTTCCAGCTCTGTGAGTTTGGGGCTGCTGCTTGCACGCTGGGCCTCATTTTCCCCAATCCATTCTGCATTCAGCCCACTTTGCTTTCTAGTCATTTTGGGTTTGCAGCTCACTGAGATGTGCTGCAAAGCCACTGCCTGGGCACCAGCTCGGGCTCGCTGCTGCTGCTGAATGTGTGACCCAGGCAGGGATGAGTTTCCTCACTTACCTCCTCCGAGCAATAAAACAGCTATTTAGACGTGGCGTAGAGGAGACTGGAAGTTTCCCTGCACTGATGTAGTGGCATTTTTCTCATGCATGAAGCAACTCTTCTTATTTCAGGAGAGTGTGGTGTATTTTCTCGCTCAGGAGAGCGTAGGGAGATGGCTTCTTTTTTGATGGGATCAGGCATGTGTTTTGTTAATGCCCTCTACGCCGTGCCGCCGCTTTTATTTGCACCATTTGCTGCAGTTCTGTGCTTTAGTGACCCAAAAGGCTGCTGCTGTGCTTTGCAGCGCTCAGCCTGAGCATCCTGCAACCTCTGGCTGTGTCCCTGGCTTTTGCATTATCCTTTCTTTGCTCTTCATTCCTTTCCACTGTTTCTGTTTGGCGTTTTGCACCTTGTGCCGTTTATTAATGCTCCTTTGTCGCTGCCTGCCTGCCTGATGGGTTTTCTTCCTGCTTTCCTGCAGCATCCCTAATCTTGGAGCCTTGGTTTCATTTATGGGGAGGGGAGGAGGGAAACAAAACCCTGCTGCTTCTGCTAAATCAAGTGGTGTTTGTGTTGGGAAATGAGAAAGTGATGCCATCAAACTCACTTATTCTGGAGACGGGCTAGGTTTGCATCCCGGCTGCTTGCAAATCACATTCTTGTGGAGCCAAGGAGCTCATTGCTCAGCAGCACATCCCCTGAGCTCGTGTCCTGCCCTAGATGGGAGGGCAGCTGCTCACTTTTCCTGGTATTGTAGGAAAATCATATGATCATTAAGGTTGAAAAAGACCTCTTAAGGTCATCGAGTCCAACACTCAACCCAACAGCAGCACGGCCATTAAACCACGTCCCACAGTGCCGTGGCCACAGGTCTCTTGAACACCTCCAGGGATGGGGAACTCCACCTCCTCCCTGGGCAGCCTGTTCCAGTGTCTTTGGGATTGTTTTTTTTTTCAGGCCTCTGTGGTGCTGCCCCTCATCCTGCACCCTCCTTGCCAGCAGAGCTGAGCCAGGGTGACATCCCCAGGGGCTTCCCTGCATCACACCAACAGGTCTTGTAAATGTGCAGGACCATTTAGGCTTTTAAGACATCCGAGGCTGCTTTTCATCGCAGCCTAGGCTGCTGCACAGTTTTACAGGGTCATAAAAGCCCTGACAGGAGTCATAAAAGCCTCCAATTGCACTGCACAAACCCGTGGAGTATATTTTTAAGGGCCCCTGAGTTTTCATTTTGCTGCTTTTATGGGAACTCATAAAAACCTCGATGAGCACAGCCCCTGATTGGCTCCTCAGCACGGAGGTAGTTAAAATTACGGCCACCGACAAATTGTTCCAGTCTAAATAAATCAGGGCTTTGCATGTGGCATGGGAGAGGAGCTCTGCTCCCCCCAGCTGCATGCATGCAGGGGCATGCATGTGCCCCCTCTTCATCTCTCCCTAGTGCCTATGCAAATCCCCCTGTCCCGGGTGCCATCCTCCGGCTACATCTTGGCTGTCCTGCAGCCAGGCACCATGAATTTCGCAGAGCTTTCTGCTGTCTTTGAGGGTATGTCTTGGTTGTCCTGTGACCAGACACAATGCATCTTGCAGAGCTTTCTGCTGGGCTGTAGCTCCTGCTGCCCAGCACAGTTGCATGGCTTTCTGCTGCATCACTCAGTCTTCACAGAAAGACTTGTTGGCCACTGGAATGTGCTGCCCAGGGAGGTGGTGGAGTCACCGTTCCTGGAGGTGTTCAGGAGGGGATTGGATGTGGCACTTGGTGCCATGGTTTAGTAGTCATGAGATGTTGGGTGATAGGTTGAACTTGATGATCTCTGAGGTCTTTTCCAACCTTATTGATTCTATGATTCTAGGATTGTAGGTGGCCAAGGCTGACAGCATCCTGGCCTGGATCAGGAATAATGTAGCCAGCAGGAGTAAGGGAGTGATTGTGGCCCTGTATTAGGCTCTGATGAGGCCACATCTCGAATACTGGGTTCAGTTTGGTGCCACTCACTCCAAGAAGGATGTTGAGAGGTTGGAGTGTGTCCAGAGAAGGGCAACAAAGCAGGTGAGGGGTTTGGAGAACAGTGTTGGGGGAGCTGGGATTGTTTAGCCTGAGGAAGAGGAGGCTTAGAGGAGACTTTATTGCTCCCTGCAGTTACCTAAAAGGAGGTTGGAGTGAGGTTTGTGTTGGCCTCCTCTCCCAAGAAACCAACAACAGGACAAGAGGAAATGGCCTGAAACTGCATCAGGGGAGGTTTAGGTTGGATGGTAGGAAAATTTGCTTCCCTGTGAGAGTGGTCAGGCACTGGAACAGGCTGCCCAGGGAGGTGGTGGAGTCACCATCCCTGGATGTGTCCCCCGGTCTGAAACCTCCGTGGCATTAGGGATTTGTCTCAGCACTCAGATGCTAGACTGGCTGTCACCAAAGCAGGGACAGACCCCGGGGCACAGCAGTGGTTGCAAGGAGAGCTGCTGGGGTTTGGCAGGGTTTTCTGGCTCGACTGTATTACCACTGAGCAACGTCGGGCTGTCAGAAGGGAAATATTTCATCCCAATAGCTTGGTGTGGCTTGTTGGTGCTTTTTTTTTTTTTAACATTACCTAGCTAGACTGAAATAAATAAGAGCAGTTGAAATGCAAATGTGATGTTTGGAAACTACAGAATCAGATCTCTTGGTGTAAATAGGAAGGTTTGGGCTGGATCCTGCCTTCCCTTGCTTCCTGGGACAGGGGAATGTGTCTCGGTGCTGGGAGCTTCATCTGCCCAGCTGCTGTGATGAAGCAGTTGCAAGAGGGACATGGTGAAGGTCAGTATAGGAGGAGGTGAAGCACGTGTTTGGAGCCAGCAGCAAGCCAAGGGTCTAGATTTACAATGGGAACTTCCTTGGCTGTTGTCCTCTTCCCTGCACCATGCAAGGTGATGGTGAGGTCAGATCTTGGATCTTGGTTAGGTCAGATCTTGGTTGTTGGATGTGCTCAGTGCCACTCACCCAGGCCCTTCCTTGTCTCTCATTCCCAACAGACAGCTTTCATTTGGAATGTTTCTACCCTTAGTGATCCTCACCAGAGGGAGGAGAGCTCAACACCAGTGGCTTCCTCCATTGCTGCGACCACCTCCTTTCCCCCATCGGCGTACTCAGAGCATTGCCCATTGTTGCTGGGTGTGGGTCGTGGGAGCCAGGGTGGTTCACAAGGGCCATACAGGCAGAGCCAACTCCAAGGGGCCAAGCTCAGGTGCCACATCCTCAGGAAAAAGGACTAGCGAGATCTCAGCTGCGTGACCTTCCAGGCTGCAGCCTGTTTGTCACAGCTTGAGAAAGAAAGGAAGCGATCAGAAAGGTTCTCTTTGCTCTGCAAAGATAAATGTATCTTATTTCTGTCTTGCTGTAGCTTTATATAGTAATTATATCAACTACAGCTGATCAAAGCATTTGTTAAAGAGAAAACTATCTCTCCTTTGCTTTTGTTACTGTTTGCAGCCAATTTGACAGGCTTTATATCTCCAACTACATTTTCTTTTATTTTCCACGCTTGATTTCTCTTTTTCTCTTCCTTCCCCCTTGTTGGCACCTGGCACATAGATGTCTCTCCCTCCTCCCCCCTCCTTCCTCTTCCCCTTCCCCCTCTCTCCATCTGGCTTAATAAAAATGTTTTTTAAGCCATCCCAGGGACTCAGGAGCAAACAGCAGCAGTTGTGCAAGCGATGGATCTACCTAAGCCTCCTGCTCCGGCTAGGCAGGGAGGTGTGAGCAGAGTGGTTCGGCCACGCAGGAGAGCAAGTGGAGCATCTCCTTTCCTCCCTCTCCTCTGGTTCTCCATTTTCTGCTGGTTTTGTTTCCTCAGGTGTTTATAATGGTTTAACCTCTCACCATTGTGAAGGCTGGCTCTGCAGTTCCCTGAAAGGAGGCTGGAGTGAGGTGGAGGTTGGAGTGAGGTGGAGGGTGGAGTGAGGCGGAGGTTGGAGTGAGGTGGGGCTTGGTCTCTTCTCCCTAGGATCAGGTGAGAGAAGGAGAGGAAATGGCCTGAAATCGTGCCGGGGAGGATTAGGTTGGAGATGAGGAACAATTTCTTTGCTGCAGGAGCGGTCAGGGATTGGAACAGTCTGCCCAGGGAGGTGGTGGAGTCCCCATCCCTGGAGGTGTTTGAGAAGCATAGCTCTCTGGGACATGGCTTAACAGCCGTGGTGATTTCCGGTTGATGCTTGGACTCGATGATCTTTGAGGTCTTTTCCAACTGAAAGAATTCTATGATTCTGTGCAGTGGGCTGCCCTTTTATTCCAGCCATAGCCACAAATCCCACAAAGCCCATCCTTGCTGCTGCTTTACTGCTAATATTTCTCCCTTTTTTAGGGTCTCTTTTTCCCCCCCTGTTGACTTTCCATCTCTCTTTAATCCCATTTAAAAACCTGTCGCTCCTCCGATGCCTCCGACTCTTCCTTCCTCTCTCTGTTATTGCCTTTATGGCCAAATGGTTTAATTTATTTGCCATACAATATCTCTTTACCACCGTTCTGGGGATACAAATTGTTTGAAAGACCTTACAATAAGACCAGCTCCTGGCACAGCTGTTTGTCAGGGCGCAGCGTTTCCAGCTCAGCTGCTCAAGGCTGGGTGGGTGGAAGGTGTCATCTTCAGCATCTGGGGAGACTGACTGCAATTCCTTGAGCTGAAACTTAGCTAGGATTTGGAGCTCCTAAGACAAAAAGCGTTCAGGCAGCTCCTTCTTTCCCAACTTCAGCACCCTGGTGTTTGGAGCAGCCCAAATGAGTTGCTCCCTGCCGATGGTTTGTAATTGAGTCGCTCCTTGCACTGTGAAAGGATCAAACCAACCTCTGGAAGAAGAGCTCTGGATTTAAGTGGAATGGGTGTAAGCTTGAAGAAGGGAACTTTGGACCGGAGATTAGAAAGAATTCTTGACAGGGAGGGTGGTGAGGCACTGGAACTGATTGCCCAGAGTGGTTGTGGATGTGTCTTCTCTGGAGGTGTTCCAAGCCAGGTTGGATGAGACCTTGAGCAATCTGATCTAGTGGAAGGCGATCCTGCCCATGACAGGAAGGTTGGAACTAGATGATCTTTAAGGTCCTTTCAAACCCCAAAATATTCTATGATTCTGTGATTTGGCTTTCAGGTCAAAATATGAACCAAAATTGCCTGAGTGTTGGGGATCTGTTGGTGGTAGTAGTGTTTTGGCTCTAGGCACGTTGATGAGGGTGCTGAACTTGTACATGGCTACAGCTCCACTGCTGCTGCTGCGGGGAAGTCATTGCTTTGCATGAAGGGCAGCTCAGCCATGGAGCTGGAACTATAACCCATTGCTCAGCTGGGAATAGAGCTGTAGAGGGGTGAAACATCACAGCTGGGGTTGCAGGGGTTCTCAAGCCTGACTTATTTGTGATGCTGCTAAAAGCAGAGAGAAGCCAGCTGCCTTGGGCTTGGCTGTGGGGTGGGGGGTTGGTGAGATAGCAGTTCACCTTGGGCTGAGACACCAGCTTGCCTTGGACTAGGCAAGATGTAGGCTATAAAATCACCTCCACAACTCTGCAGTCGCCTCCCCCATGGTGTTTTTTAGCTTTCCTTATCAGCGCACTTCATAACTTCTAATGTTCATTGATTGCTGTCTATTTCTCCTTTTATCTTTGTGTTATGCTTGATTGCTGCTTTAGCAATAAGAATGGGGCTTTTAGCCAAAATTGTCTCTTTTTTTTTGGATTGTGGAGTCCTGGCTTTTTGGCTCTCTAATAAGTTTTCTGTTACGAGCCCACATTTCTCTGTTGACATTTTTTCCTTCCAGCCAATTTCTCCCATAATTTTCCCCAGCGTTGGAAATGAGTCCTTTTGAAGCACTGAGTATATATATTACTGATTGGGGCAAGCCTTTATTATCCCTTGTGAATGTAATCAGGTCCTCATCACTAGTTTCTTGATAATCACTGAGCACTGGTTCAGTCATTAATTTGGTCTTTATCCATCATGTCTTCTTTCCACGTTATTTGCTAAATAGTTTGGACGTGATTGCGAGGCTCAGCAGCTGAGCTTGTAACTCTTTGCTTTCTTAATGTGTTTACATTGTCAGGGTGATGCTGTCCCCAGCACTTCAGGTCTGTGCTGTTTTACTATGAGGGATGGTGCAGGGAGCCTGCGTGGAGGAGATGAATACTCCTTTGTTAGATGATCCCCATTGATGGTCTTTAGGTCCTGATGCTTCAATGCCGCCTGCCTGCGAGCTCTAATTTATGATCTCCCCAAATCAAGCTCCTCAAGACTGAGCTGTTTGTCTTCCCCTTCGTTTGCAGCGTGGGGCTTGTGTGGAAATTCAGCTTGTGCTGCAAGGTTTCCCTTATGGTTTGTGCCTGCTTGGGCTGGCACTGCTTGTGCTGGCTGCAATCACGCAGCAGTGGGGGTTGGAAAGGCTTTCTGGAGATCCTAGAATCATGAATGATTGAGCTTGGGAAGGACCTCCACGGTCATTGAGTCCAACCATAAGTCCAACACCACCATGCCCACTAAAATGTGTCCTGAAGTGCCATGTCTACATGGCTTTTGAGCACCTCCAGGCATGGGGACTCCACCACCTCCCTGGGCAGCCTGTTCCAATGCCTGACCACCCTTGCAGCAATGAGATTCAAAAGGAGAGGAGAGGAGAGGAGAGGAGAGGAGAGGAGAGGAGAGGAGAGGAGAGGAGAGGAGAGGAGAGGAGAGGAGAGGAGAGGAGAGGAGAGGAGAGGAGAGGAGAGGAGAGGAGAGGGAGAGGAGAGGAGAGGAGAGGAGAGGAGAGGAGAGGAGAGGAGAGGAGAGGAGAGGAGAGGAGAGAGGAGAGGAGAGGAGAGGAGAGGAGAGGAGAGGAGAGGAGAGGAGAGGAGAGGAGAGGAGAGGAGAGGAGAGGAGAGGAGAGGAGAGGAGAGGAGAGGAGAGGAGAGGAGAGGAGAGGAGAGGGAGGAGAGGAGAGGAATCAACCAAGTTGGAAGAGACTTGTGAGACCACCAAGTCCAACCTATCACCCAACACCATCTCATCAACTAAACCATGGCACCAAGCACCCCATCCAGGCTCTTCCTAAACACCTCCAGTGATGGTGACTCCACCACCTCCCTGGGCAGCACATTCCAATGGTCAATCTCTCTTTCTATGAAGAATTTCTTCCTAACATCCAGCCTAAATTGTTCCTAATGTCCAATTTAAACCTCCCCTAGTGCAGCTTGAGGCCATTACCTCTCATCCTATTGCTATCTATCTGGGAGAAGGGAATCCCATGGAGATCACTTAGTCCATCCCCCTTTGCTAACCCAGGCTCCCCTAGAGCAGGTTGCACAGTCCATGTATATCCATGGGACCCACAGCTCTAAAAGTAGGGAAGTAAATGCATTGTAGCAAAACCTCTTTGATGTACTTGATGATCTTAAAGGCTGGGCTCTTGTCAGTGCTGCCCAGTGATAGGATAAGGAGCAGTGGGCACAAACCAGAACCCAGGAGGTTCCACTTGAACTTGAGGAGGAGCTTCTCTGCATTGAGGGTGCTGGAGCCCTGGAGCAGGCTGCCCAGAGTGGCAGTGGAGTGTCCTTCTCTGGAGTCTTTCAAAACCTACCCATCTGCCAAACAGAGAGTGGCCTGGGGATGCTGATTGACAGCTGCCTAAACATGAGCCAGCAGTGTGCCCAGGTGGCCAAGAAGGCCAATGGCATCCTGGCATGCATTAGGAATAGTGTGGCCAGCAGGAGCAGGGAGGTCATTGTGCCCCTGTACTCTGCATTGGTTAGGCCACACCTTGAGTCCTGTGTCCAGTTCTGGGCTCCTCAGTTTAAGAAGGACATCGAGACACTTGAATGTGTCCAGAGAAGAGCAACAAGGCTGGTGAGAGGCCTCGAGCACAGCCCTGTGAGGAGAGGCTGAGGGAGCTGGGGTTGCTTAGCCTGGAGAAGAGGAGGCTCAGGGGAGACCTCATTGCTCTCTGCAACTACCTGGAAGGTGGTTGTAGCCAGGAAGGGGTTGGTCTCTTCTCTCTAGCAACCAGCACCAGAACAAGAGGACGCAGTCTCAAGCTGCACCAAGGGAAGTTTAGGCTGGAGGTGAGGAGGAAGTTCTTCACTGAGAGAGTCATTTGTCATTGGAATGTGCTGCCCAGGGAGGTGGTGGAGTCACTGTCCCTGGAGGTGTTCAAGAGGGGATTGGATGTGGCACTTGGTGCCATGGTTTAGTCATGAGGTGTGTGGTGCCAGGTTGGACTCGATGATCTTTGAGGTCTCTTCCAACCTTGGTGATTCTGTGATTCTGGTATTGTGATCTTGGGTGATCTGCTTTAGCAGGGGGTTGGGCTCAGCGATCTCCAGACCTCCCTTCCAACACCAACCCCTTCCATCCTGTGATCCTGTGATCCTACGACTCTGACCGTAGTCATTGTGTGACCAATCATTCTGATGGCTCAGCAACGCCACTAACATCACCTTTCATCTTGTCAAAGAGGCTTTCCAGTTCCCACTGCCTCTCAGGAAGCCCTGCAGCAGGGCTGGATGGGGAAGCAGCAGGTAGATGGCTCCTTTGGGTGGCGTTTGCCAAGGAGGGCTGCGCTCTCTCACCGAACAGCCTCGGAGTCTGTGCCCTGCCTGCAGGATTTTGATCCTTCCCCTCGCGTCGGGAGCGTGACGCCGTTCCGAGCTGCTGGGGTCTGTGATAGTTTGGCTTATGGAAGGTGCTGCCCAGCAGCTATCTGCATCATGTCTGCAGGGTTGCAAAGGAGCCGTGGAAACCCTCACCTGGAGCGACCCAGGACACACCCTGCCCCGCCCAGCCCCACCCTGCCCCCTCCCCCAAGACATACCGGCAGGGGTGTGTAGTGATCACAGTATCATTAAGGTTTGAAAAGACCTCAAAGATCAGCAGGTCCAACCATCAACCCAGCACCACCATGGCCACTAAGTCGTGTCCCAGAGTGCCATGGCCACACAGTTCTTGAACACCTCCAAGGATGCTGACTCCACCACCTCCCCAGGCAGTGCATCACAGGATCAATAAGGTTGGAAAAGACCTCAGAGATCATCGAGTCCAACCTATCACCCAACACCTCATGGTTACTAAACCATGGCTCCAAGTGCCCCGTCCAATCCTCTTTTGAACACCTCCAGGGGTGGTGACTCCACCACCTCCCTGGGCACCGCCTCACCCCTGTTAGCAGAGGCACAGGGAAAATGGTTTAGCTGGGGTATCCTCAGCAAATAAACACACCCTGCTGATTGCAGGGGTTAATTAGCTGGGACAGGGCTTAGTGTTGCCATGCTCTTAACTCCTGCTACCCAAACTGGCTTTCTTACGCCTGCTCTGGACCTCTCTTTTCTATGCTGCATTGCACCAATTAGAGAGACCTTCAGTGTCTTTCGAGAAGGGTTTGCAGAGCTCCTCTGAATTCTGCCAGGAGAAAGCTAAGGCTGCAGGCATTCAAAACCCCAAGACTTCCAATTGCTGCTGATCCTTGCACTGGTCTAAAATGAGCTAAAGGATGACAGGAGCCTCAGGGGGAAGACACAGTGACTTGCAGGATTGAGTCAAGTCCTGGTGACATCTCTGCTGTCCTTCTCCTCCTCCTTCTCCTCCTCTTCCTCCTTCCCCTGCAATGTGCTGCTGCTAACTTTTTTTACTTGACAAGCTGCTGTGCTGCTTCTTGGACACTTTCATCTCATGTCATGACTTGGTCTGGTGGGATTAGGGATAAGAGATTCCTTTAACATAGGGAACAACACCTGGGATGATCTTCTTGGGCCCCATGCTCTTCAGCATCTTTATTGATGATCTGGATGAGGGCATTGAGTCCATCATCAGTAAATTTGCAGATGACACCAAGCTGGGGGCAGCAGTTGATTTGCTGGAGGGCAGAGAGGCTTTGCAGAGGGACCTCAACAGGCTGGACAGATGGGCAGAGGCCAAGGGCAGGAGATTGAACACATCCAAGTGCCGGGTTCTGCACATTGGCCACAACAACCCCAGGCAGTGCTACAGGCTGGGGTCAGAGTGGCTGGAGAGTGGCCAGGCAGAGAGGGACCTGGGGGTACTGGTTGATTGTAGGCTGAACATGAGCCTGCAGTGTGCCCAGGCAGCCAAGAAGGCCAATGGCATCCTGGCTTGCATCAGGAACAGTGTGGCCAGCAGGAGCAGGGAGGTCATTCTCCCCCTGTACACTGCACTGGTTAGGCCACACCTTGATTCCTGTGTCCAGTTCTGGGCCCCTCAGTTTAGGAAGGATGTTGACTTGCTGGAGCGTGTCCAGAGAAGGGCAACAAAGCTGGTGAGGGTTTGGAACACAAGCCCTATGAGGAAAGGCTGAGGGAGCTGGGGTTGCTTAGCCTGGAGAAGAGGAGACTGAGGGGTGACCTTATTGCTCTCTACAACTACCTGAAGGGAGGTTGTAGCCAGGCAGAGGTTGGCCTCTTCTCCCAGGCAGCCAGCACCAGAACAAGAGGACACAGTCTCAAGTTGCGCCAGGGCAGGTTTAGGCTGGATGTTAGGAAGAAGTTCTACACGGAGAGAGTGATTGCCCATTGGAATGGGCTGCCCGTGGAGGTGGTGGAGTCACCTTCACTGGAGGTGTTCAGGAGAAGACTTGATGGGGTGCTTGGCTGTATGGTCTAGTTGTTGGGTGGGTTGGATTGGTTGATGGGTTGGACGCAGTGATCTTGAAGGTCTCTTCCAACCTGGTGTATTGTATTGTATTGTATTGTATTGTATTGTATTGTATTGTATTGTATTCTTCTACTCCATGATCTTCGAGGTCTCTTCCAACCTTGGTAATACTGTAGAAATACTGTACTGTAGAAATATGGGAATGATCCATAGGGAATTATCAGGCCAAAAACCCCAACCAACCCAAATGCAGAAGGGCTGTGAAATCTCTTTCAAGCCACAGAATGGTTTTATAATGATGGGAGTTTGGAATAAACCTCCCCAAAAGTTGGTTCTTTGGTGCTTCTTGCTGTGTCCTGCCCAGCCGGTGGGGGCTGTCCCTGGGCAGAGGCAGGTGCACGCTGTGAGGATCTTTTGTTCATTCAGGGATGGTCAACTCTGTGTCTCCCTGTTTTTGTTTGGTGAGTTGGATTTTGGCCTTGGGTCATTGTTTGGTGTGTTGGATTTTGGTCTTGGGGAGGTAACTGAGAGTGTCATTGTCGTACAAGTGATAAAAAGATGAAGCCCCCCTGGTGATTGCTGCTTTCCTGAACCAGGCTGCTAATGGAGACCATGGAGGATGTGCTGTGCATTTTGGAAGATGTCTCATGGCCACTGGACCAACTCTGTGCTCAGGACAAAAGTCCTTTGTTCAAAGTGTCCAGAGAAAGGCAACAAAGATGGGGAGGGCTCTCAAGTACAAGCCCTGTGAGGAGAGGCTGAGGGAGCTGGGGTTGCTTAGCCTGGAGAAGAGGAGGCTCAGGGGAGACCTTCTTGCTGTCTACAACTACCTGAAGGGAGGTTGTAGCCAGGTGGGAGTTGGTCTCTTCTCCCAGGCAAGCAGCACCAGAACAAGAGGACACAGTCTCAAGCTGTGCCAGAAGGAGGTTTAGGCTGGATGTTAGGAAGAAGTTCTTCCCAGAAGCAGGAATTGACCATTGGAATGTGCTGCCCAGGGAGGTGGTGGAGTCCCCATCCCTGGAGGCGTTTAGGAAGAGACTGGATGGGGTGCTTGGTGCCATGGTTTAGTTGATGAGATGGTGTTGGGTGATAGGTTGGACTTGCTGATCTCAAAGGTCTTTTCCAACCTGGTCTGGTCTATTCTATTCTATTCTATTCTATTCTATTCTATTCTATTCTATTCTATTCTATTCTATTCTATTCCATCCTATTCTATCCTATCCTATCCTATCCTATCCTATCCTATCCTATCCTATCCTATCCTATCCTATCCCATCCCATCCCATCCTATTCTATCCTATCCCATCCTATCCTATCCTATCCTATCCTATCCTATCCTATCCTATCCTATCCTATCCCTATCCTATCCTATCCTATCCTATCCTATCCTATCCTATCCTATCTGCAGAGCCACAAGTGTGGGTTGGTGGTGGGTAAGCAGATCTCCTGAGATTCATCTGGGATCAGCAGAGGGCATCTCCAAGAGGAGCTCACCCCAACCTGTGCCAGATGGTCCAGACAATTAGGAGGATCATAGAACCAATTGCTTTGGTTGGGAAAGACCTCTAAGATCACTGAGTCCAACCATCAAGAGAACTCTTGCTGCAGGAGGATCTTAGACCTCTGTCTCTGATACAATCCACGTGCTGTTGGAAAACTCAGTTGGAAGGCTTAATCCCTCCTTTTAGGGGATAAGGCCACCAGCCAGTGATTGCAGCACAGGTGAAAAACCCTCTGTCCTGCCTGCCAAAGCAGCAGCTTGGTGTGTTTTCAGGCCACCAAGCAGCAAATCTCCAGATGGATTAATAAATTCTTGATGGTGTCCTCCTCTCTTTTAATGAACTCCTTGTTCGGCAGTCAGCTCTCCTCATTCCCACTCAGCACCTCAACTTTCCTTCCTCCAGAGGTGTCAGCCCCTCTGGATAATGTGCCCTGACAGCTGCTCTTAGCAGAGCTTTCAGCACTAGTGTGCAGAGCTCTGTGGAAATGGAAGAAAATCCACCTTGTGAGTGCTCTTAGGGGCTAAAACAAACTGCAGCCAGCAGCTATCCCTAGCACCTTCTGCCCTCCCTGAAGTTGAGCAAAACCTCAAGAAGCTGAAAAAACATGGTGGTGGCTGAGCTGGGGGATTTTTCTTCTCTTTTCCCTCTCTCTCTTTCCTCCCTCCCCACAGCTGTGACGAATGAATGGCACAGGAGATATTTTACTGGGAGAAAATTGGGTAATCTCCCAGGGAAGCGGTGAGAAGTGAGGAGTGTGATAGCATCTTGTAATTTCTTAACCTACCTTCAGGCCTCCCAAGGCAGAGAAATGGGCTAGAGAGCTGGGAGACCCAGCAAGGGCATGGATCCTGTGCTGGGATGAGGCACCTTTGTTTTCTGATGGTTTCTTCCCTTCTCATCCCCCCCCATTTTTCCACTTTTCCTCCTGTTTTCTCTCCCTTCCATTTCCTGCTGCATCCAAGGCTCTTCCCTGTCGTCCATCTGTCACCAGTGCACACACAGAGATGGTTCTTTCCATTCTCCAAGCCTTGGGGGCTTCTTTTGGTTCTAATTGAGATTGAGTGAAGGCAACAAAATGATTTAGAAGGGGCAGCATTCAGCGGTGGGATGCTGGGGCAGGGATGCAGAGCTGGTTTACCATAGAATAGAATTGAATTAACCAGGTTGGAAGAGACCTTTGAGATCATCAAGTCCAACCTATCACCCAACACCATCTAATCAACTAAACCATGGTACCAAGCACCCTATCCAGTCTCCTCCTAAACACCTCCAGGGATGGTGACTCCACCACCTCCCTGGGCAGAACAATCCAATGGGCAATTTCTCTCTCTATGAAGAATTTCTTCCTAATATCCAGTCTAAACCTCCCCTGGCGCAGTTTGAGACTGTGTCCTCTTGTTCTGGTGCTGCTTGCCTGGGAGAAGAGACCAACCCCCACCTGGCTACAATCTCCCTTCGGGTAGCTGTAGACAGCGATAAGATCTCCCTGAGCCTCCTCTTCTGCAGGCTAAGCAACCCCAGCTCCCTCAGCCTCTCCTCACAGGGCTGTGCTCCAAACCCCTCCCCAGCTCTGTTGCCCTTCTCTGGACACCTTCCAGCATCTCAACATCTTTCCTAAACCGAGGGGCCCAGAACTGGACACAGGACTCAAGGTGTGGCCTAACCAATGCAGCGTAGAGGGTCACAATGACTTCCCTGCTCCTGCTGGCCACACTCTTCCTGATGCAGGCCAGGATGCCATTGGCCTTCTTGGCCACCTGGGCACACTGTTGGCTCATGTTCAGCCTACTAATAACCAGTACCCCCAGGTCCCTCTCTGCCTGGCTGCTCTCAGTCACTCTGACCCCAGCCTGTAGCACTGCCTGGGGTTGCTGTGGCCAATGTGTAGAATCCAGCACTTGGATGTGTTCAATCTCATGCCCTTGGCCTCTGCCCATCTGTCCAGCCTGTCAAGGTCCCTCTGCAGAGCTCTCCTACCCTCTAACAGATCCACTCCTGCCCCCAGCATGGTGTTGTCTGCAGTGATGGACTCAATGCCCTCATCCCACGCTGCTGGAGAAGGAGCTGAGTGTGTTCCGTTGCCTTTCCCCCTCCCCCCCCTTCTTTTTTTATGCTTTATAATTTCATCTATTGCTTTAGGATAATAGAATTTACTTTGTTTTTAATGCAAGGGCCACATGAGCTACCATCTGTAATATTTTGTGGACCCTGACATAAATTTCCATCATGGTGCTTATTAAAACCTCTCTTTATTGCCCTGAATGTCCACAGTGCTCTGCAAATCTGTTGTATTTCCCCCTCCACCCCCCCTCCACTGCCTTGGGATTGATGTTGGCCAGGACTTTGTTGGAGGGTGATGCTTGGAGGCAGGGAGCATCTTTATTGTTCCTTTTTTTTTTTATCTCAGTGGAGTTCAGGTCCCTTTGTAGGGGTTCCCAGGCCACCTCAGCACGAATAAGCAGAGGGCAGCGAGTCCTGCTGGGCTCACACAGCCATGAAATATGGCAGGATTAAAAGCTGGGAAAGCTTTTATGAAATGTCTGTGTCTGTGTTTCCCTCCTTGTCCTCCCCTCCCTCCCTCCCTTCCTCCCTCTCTCCTCCCCCCCCACCCCAAATCCAAATACTTGCAGCAAATGCTGTTTGAGCAGAGCAGGGCTTTTCCTAGAAGGAAACCTTTTTATTCTGCTCCATGTTTGTGCACTGTCTAGCCTCACAAGATCCTGTCCTCCATGTGTTCAGAGGCATCCTTCTAATAACCATGATTAATAATGAATGACAACCATTAAATCACTTTAAATATCTAGCAGCGGCACGGTGGAGACCCTTTCCTTCCCGGCACTGCTCGTGCCGTCCAAGCAGGGCTGAGCAGGTTGCTGTCTCCTGTGGCACAGCCACAAAAGGGGGTGGGGGGGTGGGACACCTGGTAGAGAATGGGGACAGTTCATCTGCCTTTTGCTTTATTTAGTAGGCTGCCTGGAAACGTGGGATGTGAATCAGGAGAGGGCTTCCCTCACTGGCTCCGTGGGGTGGGGAGGTGCCGTCGGAGAGGACGCGAGGCAGCAGCGGGTTTCGGGAGGGCAAAGCTGGGGGGGTTTGGGGCAGCTTGATGCCTGGAGAGCAGGCTTCCTGTGGGCAGAAATAATCCAGATTATAGGGACCTGCTGTGCTTGTGTAGGGTGTTGAAGTGCTGCCCAGGCAAGCCTCTGTGACCGTGAACTTTGTATCCGATTAGGGGATGTGCTGAATTAGGGCTCAGCTAAGTCCCCTGCCATAGGCCCCGTCTCCTTCTCCACTGATGGGGCAGGAATCAAGGGATGTTTCAGCCCTGTCCAGTGTCACCTCTGCTCCAATGAAGTTAGAGGCCTGGTGTATCTCTGTGAGGGGAAGCTGAGAGACCTGGGACTGTTTAGCAAGAGCTAAAGGGTGAAGGTCATGAGGTCTTCCCTGGAGGTTTTGAAGGATGGGCTGGATGTGGCTGTGAGCAACCTGCTGTAGTGTGAGGTGTCCCTGCCCATGGCAGGGGGGTTGGAACTGGCTGAGCCTTGAGGTCCCTTCCAACTCTTAACAATTCTATGATTCTATGAGGATGGGGCTGGGCTCTTCTCAGTGGTGCCCAGTGATAGAATGGGATGGGATGGGATGGGATGGGATGGGATGGGATGGGATGGGATGGAATGGAATGGAATGGAATGGAATGGAATGGAATGGGATGGAATGGAATGGAATGGAATGGAATGGAATGGAATGGGATGGGATGGGATGGGATGGAATGGAATGGAATGGAATGGAATGGAATGGAATGGAATGGAATGGAATGGAATGGAATGGAATGGAATGGAATGGAATGGAATGAAATGGACCAGACCAGGTTGGAAGAGACCTTTGAGATCATCAAGTCCAACCTATCACCCAGCACCATCTAATCAACTAAACCATGGCACCAAGCACCCCATCCAGTCTCTTCCTAAACACCTCTAGTGGACACAAACTAGAACACAGGAGGCTTCACTTGAAATTGAGGAGGAGCTTTGCTGTGAGGGTGCTGGAGCCCTGGAGGTTGTGGAGTCTCCTTCTCTGGAGAGATTTCAAACCCACCTGGACACTGTGACCCTGGGCAACCTGTTCTGGGTAAACCTACTCTGGCAGGGATGTTGGACTAGATGATCTCCAGAGGATTCTTCCAACACTTCTATTCTATGGCTCTATTAAAGTTGGCCCATGCCTCGTGCTTCTGTGCCACAAAACTGCCCATATTGATGCCAACAGGATGAAGGACAGTTGTCAGCAGAGCTGTTAGAATCATAGGTTCACAGAATGGTGTGGGGCAGGAGGGACCTTTAAAGTTCATCTAGTCCCAAGCCCTTGCAATGAGCAGAGTCATCAGTCAGGGTGCCCAGAGCCCCACCCAGTTTGACCTGGAATATTTCTCAGGACCCCTCAAAGGTTAGAGCAGCCAAGGGGGACATGTAGCCAGGAGGGGTTGGTGTCTTCTCCCAGGCAAGCAGCAGCACAACAAGAGGACACAGCCTCAAGCTGTGCCAGGGGAAGTTTAGGCTCAAAGTGAGGAGAAAGTTCTTCCCAGAGAGAGTTGTTAGCCATTGGAATGTGCTGCCCAGGGAGGTGCTGGAGTCCCCATCCCCGGAGGTGTTCAAGAGGGGATTGGACGTGGCACTTGGTGCCATGGTTTAGTCATGAGGTCTGTGGTGCCAGGTTGGACTTGATGATCTTTGAGGTCTCTTCCAACCTTGGTGATTCTGTGATTCTGTTTCTTCTCACACAGGATGAGACATCCCAGAGCTGTGAGGTGGGGTGAGGTGCCTCCCAACCCTCTCCAAACTCCCTGCCCTCCCCTCCCCCCATGAAAACCAGTGCCAAATGAAGCCCAAGTTCCCCACTTGTACCCGTGCCAGCCCTGCATTAGAGAAGCACAAACAAGAGGAGACTTTGTTCTCCTGAGCTGCTGGGAAGCCAGAGCTGCAGGTTCCCGTGGCTGAAGGCAAGGGCTGGGATTTTCCACTGCCCTGCACCTTGTCTTTCTCACTCCTGTCATCATGCTCCCGTGGTCTCAGCATCCTGCTGAAGTTCAGAGGAGGCTCTCAAAGACAAATGGTGCCCAGATGCTTAACTCGAGGTGGCTTTAGGATGTGTGTCCGTGCCACGTGTGCCTGGGGAATAGCAAAGTGACTGCGTGGGGCAGGGGATGGCAGAAATAAGAAGCTGTTGTTTATAGATGTTCAGTGGAGTAGAAGGAAATGAAAAGCTTGTCCTGCTGTGATGAATTCCCCTGGTCATCCTTTCTGACCACAAGCAGTAGCTGAAGTGGGGCAGAAGGAGAAATGCTGAAGCATGCTTAGGTAATGATGAGTGAAGGGCGGATGCAGGGAAGGAGAGTGGATAAATTATTTAAGGGGTGATCATTAGAGCAGCCATGGGGGCAGGAGGGGGAGCAAATGTGTTGATTTTTGCTTCACTTGCATTATTGAAAATGGGAAAAGAAATCATTTTGGATCAGGCTGGAATGAAGCCTTAACTCAACAGCTGAGAGAAAATTGGCGTCGAGTTGGCTGTTCCTCAGCCAGTGAGAGCAGGGAAAAGCTTGGCTTGAGTGTTTTTTGTAGTGGGGAGGCCAGAAGGCCAAGAGAGCAGCAAAGTCCTCTGAGATCATGGCTGTGCCTGGTGCTGCTCTGGGTCTCGAGAACCAGAAAGAATTCTTGGAATGGTTCTTGAGACCCAGAGCAGCACCAGGCGCAGCCATGAGGTGCTTTCCAACCCAAAGATCATCCAATTCCAACCCCCCCCCTGCCATGGGCAGGGACACCTTCCACCGGCCCAGGTTGTTTAAGGTCACATACAACCTGGCCTTGAACAGGTTGCCCAGAGAGGTTGTGGATACCCCCTCCCTGGAGGTGTTCAAGGCCTGGAGCAACCTGAGCTGGTGGGAGGTGTCCCTGTCCATGGCAGGGGCTTGGAACCAGAGGATTTTTAAGGACACTTCAACCCAAACTAGGGCACAGCCTCAAGCTGCACCAGGGGAAGTTTAGGTTTGAGGAGAGGAGAAAGTTCTTCCCAGAGAGAGTTGTCAGCCATTGGAATGTGCTGCCCAGGGAGGTGATGGAGTCACCATCCCTGGAGGTGTTCAAGAGGGGATTGGATGTGACACTTGGAGCCATGGTTTAGTAGTCACAGAATCATAGAAGCACCAAGGTTGGAAGAGACCTCAGAGATCATCAAGTCCAACCTGTCAACCAACACCTCCTGACTACTAAACCATGGCTCCAAGTGCCACATCCAGTCCCCTCTTGAACACCTCCAGGGACGGTGACTCTACCACCTCCCTGGGCAGCACATTCTAATGGCTAACATCTCTCTCTGGGAAGAACTTTCTCTTCACCTCCAGCCTAAACCTCCCCTGGCACAGCTTGAGACTGTGTCCTCTTGTTCTGGTGCTGCTTGCCTGGGAGAAGAGACCAACCTCTGCCTGTCTACAACCTCCCTTCAGGGAGTTGGAGAGAGCAAGAAGGTCTCCCTGAGCCTCCTCTTCTCCAAGCTAAACAACCCCAGCTCCCTCAGCCTCTCCTCACACATCTTGTGCTCTCCCCAGCCTTGTTGCCCTTCTCTGGAGATCTTCAAGTGTCTCAATGTCCTTCTTAAACTGTGGGGCCCAGAACTGGACACAGGACTCAAGGTGTGGCCTAACCAGTGCTGCGTACAGGGGCAGAATGACTTCCCTGCTCCTGCTGGCCACACTATTCTTGATGTTGGGTGACAGGTTGGACTTGATGATCTTTGAGGTCTTTTCCAACCTTATTGATTCTATGATTCTATTCTAGGATTCTACATTTCATTAGTAAAAAGCCTTCTAGACCACATCCATGAGTCCCATATCTTTTGGGCCATGCATATATCTTCAAGATGCCTTCCAATCCCAACCATTCCAGGCTTCTATGAAATCTCTGCAGCTCTCTCCTGCAAACCATGTGATGCTTCTTCCCATGGGCTGGCAAAGGCCATCCTGCAGGCTCTGGACAAGTGCTTTTATAGTCTTTTAAGGTTTCCAGAGCCACTCTTGGAGGGCCGTTAAGACCTTCGGCTGGTGATAATTGGATTTGTAAGACAGTGCAACATGTGATAAAGTGCTCTTGTTGGACAGGCTCCCAGTTTTCTCCTATCATTCCTATTAATGTGATAAATGTCACTGTCTCAGCTGATAGGGCTGTGTTGGATAATAAGATTGGAATCAGCTTTGATTTCTCCAGCTCAGTTCTGCGTCATGGCTCAGCAAGAGCAGGCAGGGAGGGACCTGGCGGAGGTGGCCATTGATGGGTCAGGGGTGTGTAGAAGCAGAGAATTGTCAGGGATGGAAGGGACCTCAAGGAGCAGCCAGTTCCAACCCTCCTGCCATGGGCAGGGAGACCTCACACTACAGCAGGTTGCCCAAAGCCACATCCAGCCTGGCATTCAAAACCTCTGGGGATGAGGCTTCCATCACCTCCCTGGGCAACCTGTGCCAGGCTCTCACTGCCCTCATAGGGAAGAACTTCTTCCTAACATCCAACCTAAATCTACCCCTCTCTACCCTCCTGAATCTACCTATTTCTAGTTTTGTTCCATCCCCCAGTCCTATCACTCCCTGACATCCTGAAAAGTCCCTCCCCAGCTTTCTTGTAGCCCCCTTCAGATACTGGAAGGCCACAACAAAGTCTCCTTGGAGCCTTCTCTTCTCCAGACCGAAAACCCCCAACTCCCTCAATCTGTCCTCATAGCAGAGCAGCTCCAGCCCTCTGCTCATCCTTGTGGCCTTCCAGCACCTCCAGCACCTTCCTGTAATAGGGGCTCCAGAACTGGATGCAGTACTCCAGGTGTGGTCTCACCAGAGGGGAGCAGAGGGGGAGAATCACCTCCTTGACCTGCTGGCTGTGCTTCCCTTGCTGCAGCCCAGGATGTGATTAGCTTTCTGGGCTGCAAGTGCACACTGGTGCCTCGTGTTGAGCCATGTATGTGCCTCCACACCAGGCTGTTTCGTAGCTGGCAGGGCAGGAGATGAGGAGATGGGTCCAAGGCAGTGACTGGAAGCTTTCAAGCCACTCAGCATGGAGTGGGTGAGGAAGGTGGCTGTGGAGGAGCTGGAGCACAGAGGCTTGGATGTGGCAAGCGATGAAACCTCTCCTAATTGAAGCTGATGGCAGACGAATGCGGGAGTGTGAGGACAGCTGGGAAGCACAAGACCAATTTGGAACTGAGCAGCTGTGAAATTGGACCCATGGACCACAGCTGGGGCTGGAGGACTATGGCAGGGTGAGGGGAGGAAGCAGGGCCAGGAGAAGGCCATTGTGGTTACTGCTCCTCATATGTCTTGATGTACCGTGTCCATACTTATTCTGCTCCTTGGGAGTTATGTAGCTCACCAGGTCCTTGGCTATGGGTGAGTAGAAGGAGAGGTGGGACTTTGGCAGCCCAGCTTGCTCCATCTCTTTTGCAGTGCTGGTGGTAGCCAGGATGGGCAAGAGCTTTCCTGACAAGCAGGGTGTGCATGAAGTCACCATGCTGGGGCAGAGAAAGGGGGACAGGGTGAGAGGGTTTCCATCTGTCCAAGAAGAAATGGTCTGGAAAAGAGAAGGCTGAGGGGAGATCTCATCAATGCTGAGCAATACTTGAGGGGTGGGTGTCAGGAGGGTGGGATCAGGCTGTTTTCAGTGGTGTTCAGTGACAGGACAAGGGGTGACAGGCATAAACTTGAACATAAGAAGTTCCATCTAAAGCTGAGGAGGAACTTCTTTATTTCGAGGGGCGGCAGAGCACTGGAGCAGGATGCTCAGAGAGTTTGTGAAGTGTCTGTCTCTGAAGTCAATCTAAACCCACCTGGACAGGTTCCTGTGTGACCTTCTCTGGATGATCCTGCTTTGGCAGGAGTGTTGAATGGGATGGGATCTCTAGGGGCCCCTTCCAACCCCTAGTATTCTGTGCTTCTGTGTTAGTCTTGTTCTTAGTGTGTGCAGAGAAGGGCAATGAGGCTGGTGAGAGGCCTTGAGCAGAAGCCCTACAAGGAGAGGCTGAGGGAGCTGGGGTTGTTTAGCCTGGAGAAGAGGAGGCTCAGGGAGACCTAATTGCAGTCTACAACTACCTGAAGGGTGGGTGCAGCCAGGAGGGGGTTGGTCTCTTCTCTCAAGCAACCAGCACCAGAACAAGAGGACACAGTCTCAAGCTGCACCAGGGGAAGTTTAGGCTGGAGGTGAGGAGAAAGTTCTTCCCAGAGAGAGTTGTTAGCCATTGGAATGTGCTGCCCAGGGAGGTGGTGGAGTTACCACCCCTGGAGGTGTTCAAGAGGGGCTTGGATGTGGCACTTGGTACCATGGTTTAGTCGTCGTGAGGTCTGTGGTGCCAGGTTGGACTTGATGATCTTTGAGGTCTCTTCCAACCTTGGTGATTCGGTGATTCGGTGATTCTGTAATATAGGAAAGATTTCTTCTCAAATGCAATGCTGTGCTGGCTGGGGATGTTTTTATCCCTGTCCATCTCTTTGTGCCTCTCCTCTTTGTTCCTCTCGTGCTTTACTGGGGCTTGGGGATGGGAAGTGTGCTGTGGGGAGGAAGCTGCAGCAGCAATCCAGTGGGCACTGTGCCGTGGGTGAGCAGTAAATAGCTGTGACATTCAGCTCGTGTCGGGTGGCTTTTTCATTTTGCAGGACCCATGCTTTTTCTTGCTAAACAAATGCCAAATTAAGCCTCCTTCCTCTACAAGGATGGTTTGAAGAGGCAGCTGGAGGCACCAGCCTTTGAAATTAGGTGGCAAACCGAGCCACTGTCTATTTCTGCTTCGTGTTTTGTGCAAAATGAGAGCGGCGGAAGGAGGATGCTGTGTCCAGCCTCCTGCCTGCCCCTTGCAGAGCAGTTAGCCCGGCTGCCAGCCACGTGTGGGGACAGAGAGCCGCTCCGAGGCCCTCCCAGCGTTGCTGGGCTTTGGCGTGGAGGGAGCTGAGAGAAAAAGCAAACCATTAAACGCCCCCAAGGCGCTCAGAGGCAGCTGCACGGGCTCTGCCGGCCGTGCGGGCAGCGAGCGCGGCTGGAGCACGGGGAGGCTACTGCAGTGATCATCACCAGCATCATTATCCTCAGGTACCCTTACTTAGAGACCAGCTGTTTGCTGCACTCAAAGGGAAAGAGGAGCACACACTGTTCAAACAGCCAGGCAAAGTACCCTGAGCCTGCTGAGTCCCCGTTTTGTAAATGTTATTTCCAATCTTCATTGACTTCCCGGCGTGTCCTTTCCACCAGCGCTGATTGCCTGCCTCTCCTGCTTTGGGAAGCTGAGGGTTATGTCCTCTCTCTTGATTGCTCTGAGCTGCACAAGGAAAAGGGAGAGGCCAGCAGGTAGGCAACAAAGAAAATCACGATTAAAAATAATAATAATAATAATGGGGGGGGGAAATGTAAAAAAATAAGATCTGTAATCATAGAATCAGAGGACTGTCAGGGCTGCAAGGGGCCTCAAAGATCAGCCAGTTCCAACCCCTCCTGCCATGGGCAGGGACACCTCACACCACAGCAGGTTGCTCACAGCCACCTCCAGCCTGGCTGCAAAAACCTCCAGGGATGAGGCTTCCACCACTTCCCTGGGCAGCCTGTGCCAGGCTATCACCACCCTCATGGGGAACAACTTCTTCCTAACATCCAATCTGAATCTACCCATTTCTAGCTTTGCCCCATCCCACCCAGTCCTCTCACTCCCTGACACCCTCAGAAGTCCCTCCCCAGCCTTCTTGTAGCCCCCTTCAGATACTGGAAGGCCACAAGAAGGTCTCCTTGGAGCCTTCTCTTCTCCAGACTGCACAGCCCCAACTCCCTCAGTCTGTCCTCATAGCAGAGCAGCTCCAGCCTCATCCTCGTGGCCCTTCTCTGGACACCTTCCAGCACCTCCAGACTCTTCCTGTAATAGGGACTCCAGAACTGGAGGCAGTACTCCAGGTGGGGGCTCACCAGAGATCTGCCCTATACCATCCCCCAGCTTGGAGGTGATGTACTCAAACCAAATCTGAGTGGGTTAGGGAAGGGCTTCAGAGGGCAGGAACTGAGGCAAACTGCTCCTGGTCCAGGGTTTTGGAAGCAAGCTGTGGCTGGTGGGTTTGCCTTACTGCTAAGGAAAACCTGGGGAGGGTGGCAAAAGCTGCAGGAGCTGTTAAGGAGAACTGAGATGTCTGACAGTGATGTGTGTGCTGACAGGAGATAAACAGACTAGGAGGAGGAAGCTTTGCTTTCTCCTCCTCCTCATCTCGTTGAAGCTCTATCCCTTAGATACAGTTGGATATCTCTAGGACCACAGAATTATTTTGGTTGGAAGAGACCTCTAAGGTCATTAAATCCAACTGCTAGCCCAGCACTGCCAGGTCACCACTAAACCATGACCCTCAGCACCACATGTCCCCAGCTTTTTAGTACTGTCAAGGGACTCCACCACTGCCCTGGGCAGCTGGGGCCAGGGCTTGACAACCCTTTTGGGGAAGAAACTCTTCCTCATGTCCAATTTAAGCCTTATCTGGGGCAACTTGAGGCTGTTTCCTCTCATGCTAACAAACACTCGATCAGGTTGCCCTGGCAGGTGGTGGAGTCACCTTTCCTGAAGGTGTTTAAAAGCCACATGGATGTGGTGCTGAGAGACATGGTTTAGTGGCAGTGGCTTAGCAGTAGTGGTGGGATTGTGAGCTCTGGGTGAGTGGATGGACTTGATGATCTCAAAGGTCTTCTCCAGCCTCAACAGCTGCATGATTCTGTGATCCCATGACCGCTAAAACGTGTCCTAAAGCACCAGGTCTATACAGTTTTCAAGTGTGTAGATCTGCCCACAGCTGCCACTTCAGCTGTCCCACATTAACAGTTCTGTGCCACCATGAAAGGGCAACCAGAAGGTTCTGGAGCTGGGTTCTGTGTTGGGTTTTGCTTGCTTGTACTTGGACCCAGCTGTGAGCAGGCAGGGCAGCAGCAGCCCCAGCAGCTGCCTTGTGCTGTAGCTGAGGAGAACCAACCCCAGGTCTCTTATTGCTGCAGGGCTTTATCTCCATTGTTCCCTGCTCTGCTCATTCCTCACTGTCAGCTATGGCAGTTTTTGCTTAGGGAACAAGTGTCAAGAATACCCCAGAACTGTGTTCTGCAAGGACAAGAGATCCCAGAGCAGAATCAAGAAGCAGCTGCTCTCCTTATTACACCTGGCCTTGGACCCAGCCTGTCCGTCAGCACCGTGTCAGGATGCTGACACCTTGTGTAGCAGAGAAATCCTGCCGGGTGCAATCAGTGTTGGACAAGCAGAGGGATGCTGCTCTGCTCTGCCTTACCTAGGAGATGATATCAGCAGAGGTTTTCAGCTCTAGATAAAAGCCAGGCAGAGGAGAGGTGCTCAGGGGATGCAAACTCTCTCTGCTGCTCACCAGGTGTTTGCAAGCTTTGCTCCTACCCATTATTACCTGCACTGACTTCCACACAGCCCTTCCGCTATCTTCCTGTGCTCTGGAAGGCTGCAGATGCCTGGTGTCCCCTCAGGGAGTTCCCTGTGTGAGGACCATAGAATCATTTAGGTTGGTAAAGGCCTTTAAGGTCATCCAGTACAATCCTGCTCTAACTCTATGAAGTCTGATGTCAAACCATGTCCTTCAGCACCACATCTCTGCATCTTTTCAGCACCTCCAGGGATGGGGATTCAACCACTCCCATGGGCAGCCTGTTGAGTTGCTGGAAGGTGTCCAGAGAAGGGCAACAAAGCTGGGGAGGGGTCTGGAGCACAGCCCTGTGAGGAGAGGCTGAGGGAGCTGGGGTTGCTTAGCCTGGAGAAGAGGAGGCTCAGGGGACACCTTCTTGCTCTCTCCAACTCCCTGAGAGGAGGTTGTAGCCAGATGGAGGTTGGTCTCTTCTCCCAGGCAAGGACCACCAGAACAAGAGGACACAGTCTCAAGCTGTGCCAGGGGAGGTTCAGACTGGATGTTAGGAAGAAATTCTTCATAGAGAGTGATCGGCCATTGGGATGTGCTGCCCAGGGAGGTGGTGGAGTCACCATCGTTGGAGGTGTTTAGGAGGAGACTTGATGGGGTGCTTGGTGCCATGGTTTAGTTGCTTAGATGGTGTTGGGTGATAGGTTGGACTTGATGATCTCAAAAGTCTCTTCTAATCTGGTCTGGTCCATTCCATTCCATTCCATTCCATTCCATTCCATTCCATTCCATTCCATTCCATTCCATTCCATTCCATTCCATTCCATTCCTATGGAAAACAAACCAATCCCCACCTCACTCCATCCTCCTTTCAGAGAGCTGCAGATAGCAATGAGGTCTCTCCTCAGCCTCCTCTTCTCCAGGCTGAACAACCCAACATTCCCTCAGCTGCTCCTCATCACACCTGTTCTCCAGACCCTTTCCCAGCTTCATTGCCTATCCCTGGGCACCCTCCAGCACCATAATGTCCTCCTTGGAGATGCTGGCTAGCTTGGTGGCTTGGCCTGACCTCTAATCACCAACCCTCTGTCACCTTCTGTTTTAGTTGGTTTTGGGGGTCTGGGGGGTTTTATTGCAGGGGTGAAGGAGGGCTCTTCCCTGTAGCCCTTCATGTGCCACAGTGCAGTCTTTTTCATCATTATTATTATCATTATTATCCTGATTATTAAAGGTAGGGTTTTTAATCTGGAGAGGAGGGATATTTATAATTTACCTCCTAGGGCTTGGTAATTAATATTTGCGTAGAGCTCTCAGCGACGCCTCGGATGTGAGGTGTATTGTATAAATAAAGAGTGTCTTGCAAGCAGCAAGGGAAGAGGGCAATTAAAAAGAGAGAGAGAGAGAGAGAGAGAGAAAAAGAAGATTCTCTGATTTCCTGGGAGCAGGTGAAGCTCTGAGATGGTTCCAAGTCCCCAGCACCCGAAGCGACCACTAGCAAAGACCAGGTCAGACTGAGACGCTCTGAACTGCTAGAAAGAAGCTCTGTGGACAACAGCTTCACCATGAGCCAGCAATGTGCCCTCATGCCAAACAAGGCCCATGGCCTCCTGGTGTGCATTAAGAAGAGTGTGGCTAGCAGGGTGAGGAAGGTTCTCCTCCCACTCTGCTCTGCCCTGGGGAGGTCAAATCTGCAGCATTGTGTCCAGTTCTGAGCTCCCCAGTTCAAGAGGGACACAACTGTCTACAATTACCTGAAGGGAGGTTGTAGCCAGGAGAAGGCTGATCTCTTCTCCCATGCAAGCAGCACCAGAACAAGAAGATACAGTCCCAAGCTGCATCAGGGGAAGTTTAGGCTGGAAATGAGGAGAAAGTTCTTCCCAGAGAGAGTTGTTAGCCATTGGAATGTGCTGCCCAGGGAGGTGGTGGAGTCCCCATCCCTGGAGGTGTTTGAGAGGGAACTGGACGTGGCACTTGGTGCCATGGTTTAGTTGGTCATGAGGTCTGTGGTGCCAGGTTGGACTTGATGATCTTTGAGGTCTAACAACAATGATCTTGGAGGTCTACAACTACCTGAAGGGAGGTTGTAGCCGGGCAGAGGTTGGTCTCTTCTCCCAGGCAGCCAGCACCAGAACAAGAGGACACAGTCTCAGGCTGCACCAGGGCAGGTTTAGGCTGGATGTTAGGAAGAAGTTCTACACAGAGAGAGTGATTGCCCGTTGGAATCGGCTACCCATGGAGGTGGTGGAGTCACCTTCATTGGAGGTGTTCAGGAGGAGACTTGCTGGGGTGCTTGGTGCCATGGGTTAGTTGTTTAGGTGGGTTGGATTGGTTGATGGGTTGGACATGATGATCTTGAAGGTATCTTTTAACCTGGTGTATTGTATTATTATCTCTTCCAACCTTATTGATTCTATGAAACTACAGGAGAGAGTCCAGGGGACTCTACAAACGTGCAGAGGAGCCTGGAGCATCTCTGTGTGAAGGAGAGGCTGAGGGACCTGAGTCTGTTTGGCCTGGAGAAGAGCAGCCTGAGGGGGGATCTCCTCAATGCTGATCAATATCTAGAGGCTAGAGGCCATGAGGAAGAGGGTGGACATGTTGGACTCGATGATCTTTGAGGTCTCTTCCAACCTTGGTGATTCTGTGTGACTCTTTTCAGTGTGACCAGTGACAGGGCAAGAGGTAATGGGTACAGACTAGAACCCAGGAGGTTTCACTTGAAATTAGGGAGAAACTAGTTTACTGTGAGGATGCTGGAGCCCTGGAGCAGGCTGCCCAGAGGAGTTGTGGAATCTCCTTCTCTGCAGACATTCAGAACCCACCTGGACATCGTCTTCTAATGCAGCCTGCTCTGGTTGAACCTGCTTTACAAGGGGTTTGGAGTAGATGCTCTCTAGAGGTCCCTTCCAACCCCCACCACGCTGTGATGCTTCTGTGTGCGTAGGTCAGGGGCTGTCATCACTGCAGGCCAGCAGGTTTTCAGTCTGGAGGCTGTTCACTGCACGTGAAATGAATTTGTGTTCTTATGCTGCTTCCTAGCAGAGCAGAAAATCCAATGCACTCGCGAGGTCTTTGGCTGCCTGTGCGCAGAGCCTGCTGATTAAATGGGCTGTGGAGACTGAGCCGCTGCAGCCAGGCTACTGTCACCGCTGCTGCCAGCAGGCTCCTGTGCCTAACAGGTCCCTTGTCTCCATCCTCTCACCCCCTTGGGCTCTGCAGCTCAAGGCCAAAACCTGCTTTGACAAATCCTTAGAGGGAGAGAAGCAGCGTCACAGAAGCACATACCCCTCTGAGGTGTCCCTCAGCAACAGTCCCTGCATGTTCAGAGTCTTCTGGGACATCAGGGATGTGACCCCCACTGTCTCCAGGGAATCTCTACTCTTTTCAGGTCGAATTGTCCTGGTGGCACCAGGGATGAGGATGAAGGGGAAAGCCCAGCCACCCACTGCAGTGACACAATGAGGGGCGATGGCTTCAAGCTAGAGAAGGGCAGATTTAGATTAGATATACAATCACAGAATCATAGACTCACAGAATTAATAAGGTTGGAAGATACCTCAAAGATCATCAAGTCCAACCTGTCACCCAGCACCTCATGACTACTATACCATGGCACCAAGTGCCACGTCCAAACGCTTCTTGAACACCTCCAGGGATGGGGACTCCACCACCTCCCTGGGCAGCACATTCCAATGGCTAACAACTCTCTCTGGGAAGAACTTTCTCCTCAGGAAGAAGTTCTTCACTATGAGAGTGAACACTGGAACAGGTTGCCCAGGGAGGTGGTTGAGGCCCCTTGTCTGGAGATATTCAAGGTGAGGCTCAACGAGGCCCTGGGCAACCTGATCTACTTGAGGTTGTCCCTGATGACTGAAGGGGTTGGACTGGATGACCTTTGGAGGTCCTTTCCAGCCTGGACCATTCTATGATTCTATGATTTTGAGGTCACCAGCACCAGGAGCTTTTGTGGGGGAAATTAGGGTTACCCCCCTGTCCTGATATCATTAAAATCCTTTCCATCAAAAAGTGGCTATCTTCAAAGCTTGACTTGAAAAGAAACCTGGCAAAAACCTGGGAAAATGAGGGAAATGGTGTTAAATCTTACCCTTGTATGGAGCCATTCACAGGGGAGGTAGTGAAAAACTTCCATCCATAAAAACAGAGAATCATAGAATTATCAGGGTTGGAAGGGACCTCAAGGATCAGCCAGTTCCAACCCCTGCCATGGGCAGGGACACCTCACACTACAGCAGGTTGCTCACAGCCACATCCAGCCTGGCCTTCAAAACCTCCAGGGATGAAGCTTCCACCACCTCCCTAGGCAACCTGTGCCAGTCTCTCACCACCCTCTTGGGGAAGAACTTCTTCCTCACATCCAATCTCAATCTCCCCATTTGTAGTATTTTTTCCATTCCCCCCAGTCCTATCACTCCCTGACACCCTAAAAAGTCCCTCCCCAGCTTTCCTGTAGGCTAATCTCTCTGGAAAAGAGAGGTCAGCGGTGGGTGTTGGTCTCTTTTCCCAAGGAATAAGTAACAGGACAAGAGGAAATGGCCTCAAGGTGCACCAGGGCAGGTTCAAGTTGCACACAAGGAAAAGTTTCTTCCCCAAAAGGGTTGTCAAACCCTGGCCCAGGCTGCCCAGGGCAGTGGTGAAACTTCCATCCCTGGAGGGATTCCAAAGCCATGGAGATGTGGTGCTGAGGGCCCTGGATCAGTGGTGACCTAGCAGCGCTGGGTTAAGGGTTGGACTCATTGACCTTAAAGGTCTCTTCCAACCAAAGCCTTGTGAGGAGAGACTGAAGGAGCTGGGGTTGCTTAACCTGGAGAAGAGGAGGCTCAGGGAGACCTTCTTGCTGTCTACAACTACCTGAAGGGAGGTTGTAGCCAGTTGGGGCTGGTCTCTTCTCCCAGGCAAGCAGCACCAGAACAAGAGGACACAGTCTCAAGCTGTGCCAGGGGAGGTTTAGGCTGGATGTCAGGAAGAAATTCTACACAGAGAGAGTGATTTCCCATTGAAATGTGCTGCCCAGGGAGGTGGTGGAGTCACCATCACTGGAAGTGTTCGGGAGGAGACTTCATGGAGTGCTTGGTGCCATGGCTTAGTTGATTAGATGGTGTTGGGTGATAGGTTGGACTGGATGATCTCAAAGGTCTCTTTCAACCTGGTTTATTCCATTCCATTCCATTCCATTCCATTCCATTCCATTCCATTCCATTCCATTCCATTCCATTCCATTCCATTCCATTCCATTCCATTCTATTCTATTCCGTTCTATTCTGTTCTGTTCTGTTCCGTTCCATTCCATTCCAATCCAAACAATTCCATGCTTTTCTTTTTGTCATGGAAGCATTGACTCAGCAATTTTGGGGCCGGGGAGAGGAAAAAAAGCAATGGAGACAAAGTGACTTCATGTGGGCCGAGAAACAGTTTGGGAATTGAGGCAAACACACTGAGAGAGAGAGAAAAGCTGACAGTGAAACTAAACCCTTTGTGTTCTGCTTGAAAAAAATAGTTCATTTGACCCAAACAATTTCTCACCTGATTTTTCACTCCTGTCATAAAATCAATTTCCTGCAGAGCTCCTCTCTCCCACGCTACAGCTGCCCATGGGGTCAGGGAATCCTTTTTTGCCTTCCCTTCCTTTGGGTTATTATTTTTCTTTTCCTTCTTTTTTTTTTTTTTTTTTCCCCCTCTTTTCTTTATTCTTTCTATTTTTTTGTTTGTTTTTTCCTTTTCCCTTTTTTGTTGTCGTGTTTTTTTTTCCTTCTAGATATTCCTTGTTTTTCCTTTTCTGTTATTTTCTCAGATTGCTCTTTTCTCTTGGTTTCCTTCTGTTGTTGTTGTTGCTGGTTTTCCTCTTCTGTTTTCTTGGGTTTCCCTTTCTAATTTTTCCTGCTTTTCCTTTTCCTTATTTTCTTCTTCCCTTTTTTCCTTTTCTTTTTGCCTTTTCCTTTTCTGTTTTCCTTTTCACTTTTTTCCTTTTTTCTTTCCTTTTTTAATTTTTTAGGCATTTCCTTATTTTCTTCTTTCCTTTTTTCTTTCCATTTTTTCTCCTTTTTCCTTTTTCTTTTTTTCCATTTTTCCTTTTATTTATTTCTTTATTTTCCTCTTTCCCTTTCTTCTTTCCTTTTTTCTTTCTTTCTCTTTCTTTCTTTCTCTTTCTTTCTTTCTTTCTTTCTTTCTTTCTTTCTTTCTTTCTTTCTTTCTTTCTTTCTTTTTCTTTCTTTCTTTCTTTCTTTCTTTCTTTCTTTCTTTCTTTCTTTCTTTCTTTCTTTCTTTCTTTCTTTCTTTCTTTCTTTCTTTCTTTCTTTCTTTCTTTCTTTCTTTCTTTCTTTCTTTCTTTCTTTCTTTCTTTCTTTCTTTCTTTTCTTCTTTCTTCTTTCATTTTTTCCCTTTTATTTTTTCTCCTTTTTTCTTTCTGTTTCCTTATTTTCTTCTTTCCTTTTTTCTTTCCTTTTTTCTTTTGCTTTTTCTTTCCTTTTTTCCTTTTCTTTTTTCCCCTTTTTTCTTTCTTTTTTTCCTTATTTTCTTTTTTTTCCTTTTTTTCTTATATTTCCTTATTTTATTTTTTCCTTTCTTTCTTTTTTCCTTATTTTCTTCTTTCCTTGTTTCCTTTTCGTCTTTCCTTTCTTCTTTCCTTTTTTATTTTCCTCTTTCTTTCCTTTTTTCTTTCCTTTTTTCCTTTTCTTTTTCTCTTTTTTCTTTCTTTTTTTCCTTATTTTCTTTTTTTCCTTTTTTCTTTCCCTTTTTCCTTTTTTTTTTTCTTTTTTTCCTTATTTTCTTCTCTCCTTTTTCCCTTTTCTTTTTTCTTTCCTTTTTCCCCCTTTTCTTTTTCCCTTTTTTCTTTCTTTTTCTTTCCTTATTTTCTTTCCTTTTTTCTTTCCTTTACCCCCCCCTTTTTCCTTTCTTTTCCCCTTATTTTCTTCTTTCCTTGTTTCCTTTTCTTTTTTCCTGTTTTCACTCCTTTTCTCTCTTTTTTAATCCCTTCTTTTTTCTTTCCTTTGTTCTTTCTTTTTTTTCCTTTTTCTTCCCCCCCCTTTTTTCTTTCCCTTTTTCCCTTTTCTTTTTCCTTTTTCCCCCTTTCTTTTTTTCTTTCTTTTTTTCTTTTCCTTATTCTTATTCTTTGACTTTTCCTTCCCCCCCGTTCCCCTCCCCCACCACTGCCGCCCCCACCCCTCCTTCCCCCCCTTCCTTTTTCCTCCTCTTCTCTCCTTTCCTCCTCTCTTTGAACTGCACTAATTAGAACGTAGCTCTTATGTAACTAATATGTGCAGGTAATATTGTGATTGTATCTCCAGAGCCATATGGCCCTGTGCAGGCACTTCCAGCGCCGTTAAACCGCTGAAGCAGATCAGCTCCGTGTCCGCTCACAAAGTAATTGCACAAAACTAATTTGTGTTTGCAAACAGCACAGAAATTAAGTATGTAAATAAGCAGAGCTGCAGACTAAATATTATAGTAGGGAAAGGAAGGAAGGGGGGGGAGGGAAAGGCAGGGGGGAAAAAAAAAAGTGGAAACAACTTCATAAGTGCAGAGAGCACAATCAGTGCCGGAGATGGAAATGGGAAGTGTTGATAATGTGCAGGGAGCTAATGCTGGGAACAAGTGTTGGAAGGGTTTGGGCTATAAATCCCTCGTGTCTCTCCATCCCTAGCTCTGCCTCCAGCTGCTGCATCGTTCAGGGGGTGTGGGGGGAGAGAGATGTCATACGTGCCTGGTGAGGAGAGGCTGAGGGACCTGGGGCTTTGTAGTCTGGAAAAGAGAAGACTTAGAGGGTGGTTAATAAATGTTTATAAATGTCTGAGGGCTGGGGGTCAGAAGGGAGGAGACAGGCTCTTACATGCTCCCTGTGCTAGGACAAGGAACAATGGGTGTAAGCCGCAGCACAGGAGGTTCCACCCCAGCACGTGGGGGAACTTGTTCACTGTAAGCGTCACAGAGCACTGGAACAGGCTCCCCAGAGGGGCTGTGGAGTCTTCTTCTCTGGAGACGTTCAAGGCCCGTCTGGATGTGTTTCTGTGTGACCTGAGCTAGATTGTATGGTCCTGCTCTGGCAGGGGGGTTGGACTGGATGATCTCTTTGGGTCAACACTAACCCCTGACCTCCTGTGGTCCTGTGATTCAGTGTTATTTTTTTTTGCTGGGAAATCGAGTTTAACCCCGTGTCACTCGTTTAGAGACTCTCTTTTACTTAAAAACTTCTAAAAAGCAACATTTTATAGCCTGGGGTGAGCAGCATGAATAATGGATGATGCAGACACTGCTGCAGCACATAAATTTAGGGTTGAGGCAGCGTCTCCATCCCCTCTCAACCGGCAGAGACCTCACCTGCTCACAACTGCATGCTCCTCCCCAGCCTGCTTTCGATTTGGAGCCTTGGGTGTGGAGTGGTAGTGTGGGTTCTGCAGGGCTATTTTTGCAGAGAGACATGTAGTGAAGTCAGGGGACTCCAGAGGGACAGGTGGTGGAGCCTCCATCTCTGGAGACATTCCAAACTCTCCTGGATGCATGCCTGTGTAACCTTCTTTAAGTGAACCTGCCTTGGCAGGGCATTTGGACTCGATCCCCAGAGGTTCCCTTCGACCCCTACCACTGTGTTGCTCTGTGGACGCAAATGGCTCTTTGCAATGCCATCAGTGAGGAGATTTGTGCACAGAGCAGCACAAATCTCAGCCACATCCTGAGCACATCTCAGCAAAGAGGAGGAAGTTCTATACAGAGAGAGTGATTCCCCATTGGAATGGGCTGCCTGGGGAGGTGGTGGGGTCACCGCCATTGGAGGTGTTCAGGAGGAGACTTGCTGGGGTGCTTGGTGACATGATCTAGTTGTTTGATGGGTTGGACACGATGATCTTGAAGGTCTCTTCCAACCTGGTGCATTGTATTGTATTGTATTGACTTATAGCAGGGAGGTGCTTTGCACCCCCTGAAATGCACTGGGTGCCTGAGAGGGTCCTAAACTGTTTTTGTGCAGCCCCAAAGCTCTGAGAATCACAGCATCACAGAGTGGCTCATGTTGGAAGGGACCTCAGAGATCCTCTACTCCAGCCTCCCTGCCATGAGCAAGGATGCCTCTCAACTAGACTTGGTTGCTCATCCAACCTGGCCTTGAACACCCCCGGGGTGGAGGCATCCACAACCTCCCTGGGGCAACCCAGAGTCTCGCCACCCTCGTACTGAAGCAGTGATGCTGGCTGTGGCAGAGAAGCTGTGAAGGGCTCCTCAGTCTTTCCCAGCCAGCAATGGGAAGGTTCCCACTGCTGGCAAACAGGCTCTGGCCCCTGAAAAGCTCCCAGTAATTATCCTGAGCCGGTGTGAAGCCAGAGAAAGGGTTTAATTGCAGAAGCGCTTGGGAAAATGTCACCCAGCATCCCCCACACGTGACATCCTGTATTTACCAGGAGAAAAAGGTGCTGGCAATCCTGGCTCCTATTTATAACCCCGTTAAAGACTCGTCTCAGGACGGGAGAAGGAGCTCAGTTTCTCTCCCCAAGCGGGTTATTTTTTTGCTTCTTTTGAGTTCCCTCAGAGTGCTGCCCGCAGGTGCCTGTGAAACGGGTCGAAATCTGCCCGAGCGCAACGCCGTCGCTCCTGCTAGCAGCGTTAATGATGAGGTCCTTGTCATGGAATTGGTGGATTTCAGCTCTGTCAGAAACCAGAGAGCTTAAAAGAAAATTAGAGATCATAACAACAAAAAAAAAAAACCCAAACCCAACCCCAACAAGCCAAATGTGGCAGGGTGAGAAAGTTCCCCCCACACACAAAGCTAAAACCACAGCTAAACTCAGCCGGAGAAGCAGATGAAAGCTGTATTTCCAAGCAGAAATGGAATGCAATGTGTGTAATACAGCAGACCTTTTTCCCCCCTGCAGCCAAGGGGTTCCCCCTGTACCCTCCCCCTTCTCCCTCCCTACCTCCCATTTTTTCCCAAAAAGGGTTAGAGAGAGAGAGAAAGGCAATTAAGGAGGAAATTCTGTTAGCTCAAAGCATATGCAAGAGTTAGTTTTCTTATCTGGTTAGCTCTGTTCAGCAGCTGTTGCTTCAGCGAGAGAGAAGACAGACCAGCCCACAGGACAGAGAAGAACAGACTGACCACAAACAGACTGAACCCAAAACTTAAAGTTGCATTCTGCCTGTCCACCCATGAAATTAGTTTAGAATATCTTTGTTTTCAATACATTCAGCCAGAGTGTTCAGAAAGTGTCCATTTCTTAAAGGCACAGCCTAAACCGGTCACACCAAACCTCCCACAACCCTCCCCCCTCCAAAAAAAAATGCCACCCGGAAAGCGCAAGCAGAAGGGCTGTTGACCAGATGGGTAAGGGGCAGGATGGCTCAAGGGTGGTTACAACTCCCTGTTTTCAAGCTGGTGCAAAAGCACAAGGGAAAATGGAGGCATTAATTGATAAATAAATAAATCCTCCTGGAAAACAGATGGGTCCCCCTCGAGCCCGAAGCCATTCTCTCTTTGTTTCCCTTCCAAGCTCGTGCTCCAGGAGCTGCGCGCGACGCGCTGGGCTCTGCCGCAGTGTGCTGCCGGCGCCTGGTCTGGACCGGGTGGCTTTAGGATAGGATAGGATGGGATAGGATAGGATAGGATAGGATAGGATAGGATAGGATAGGATAGGATAGGATAGGATAGGATAGGATAGGATAGGGTAGAGTAGAATAGAATGGAATGGAATGGAATGGAATAGAATGGAATAGAATAGAATAGAATAGAATAGAATAGAATAGAATAGAATAGAATGGAATGGAATGGAATGGAATGGAATGGAATGGAATGGAATGGAATGGAATGGAATGGAATAGACTAGATTAGACTAGACTAGACTAGACTAGACTAGACTAGACTAGAATAGGCTAGACTAGAATAGAATAGAATAGAATAGAATAGAATAGAATAGGTTGGAAGAGACCTTCGAGATCATCGCATCCAACCTATCATCCAACACCACCTAATCAACTAAACCACGCAACCAAGCACCCCATCAAGTCTCCTCCTGAACACTTCCTGTGATGGTGACTCCACCACCTCCCTGGGCAGCACATTCCAATGGGCAATCACTCTCTCTATAATGAATTTCTTCCTAACAGCCAGCCTAAACTTCCTCTGGCACAGTTTGAGACTGTGTCCTCTTGTTCTGGTGCTGCTTGCCTGGGAGAAGAGACCAACCCCACCTGGCTACAACCTACCTTCAGGGAGTTGGAGAGAGCAAGAAGGTCTCCCCTGAGCCTTCTCTTCTTCAGGCTAAGCAACCCCAGCTCCCTCAGCCTCTCCTCATAGGGCTTGTGTTCAAAACCCCTCCCCAGCTTTGTCACTGGATATTTCCCAGGGTGAGTGAAACCAGAGGAGGGTCTGATCCTGCTGGCACTCATGGAACATCCTCAGGTTTGGCTGCCAAATGGGCACCCAGGGTACCCACCAGAGCTTTACTGGGCTCTCTGAGTGGGCACACTGGATATTTCCCAGGGTGAGTGAAACCAGAGGGGGTCTGATCCTGCTGGCACTCATGGAACATCCTCAGGTTTGGCTGCCAAATGGGCACCCAGGCTACCCACCAGAGCTTTACTGGGCTCTCTGAGTGGGCACACTGGATATTTCCCAGGGTGAGTGAAACCAGAGGGGGTCTGATCCTGCTGGCACTCGTGGAACATCCTCAGGTTTGGCTGCCAAATGGGAGCTCCTGTGCCAGAGCTGCAAAGGCAATGCCTCCCCTTTGGTATCACTCTGAACTGTTGCATGTCAGTCACCCAGGGTGGAATTTGGCTTTGGCTTGGCTGGGTCGAGAGACCTCCTTGCAGATTTGCTGCTGTAGGATGGGGATCAGACTCCTTTGCCTCGCCCTAAGGTGAACCCCAGCCTACAATAGGCAGGACTTTGGGGCTGGTACATTGGGAGATGAAATTCCCTGAACTGCTGGGAAGCTGATTTCTACCCTCAGCCATGATCATTTTGTTCTGTTGTTGTGCAAATGTTAGAAAAATAACCAGGGAGGGGGGAGAAAAAAAACCCTGCAAGAGCAGAGGGAAAGCACCGATAAACACAGCCTGAAATGCTGTTACAGGCAGAGTTTAGAGCCTGAAATCACCTCAAATGTATTCTGAATTACCTTGAGCATATTTAGACAGATCTATTTTTCATTGCAGGACATTAATGTACTGACTTGGGGGATGTTGCCTTTTTTTCCTCTGCACACATATTTCTGTCACCTGCTGTGAGGAAGGAGCAATAAGACTTCTTAGCGCCAGGACAAGAAGAAAGTCTTTGTGTGAGGGAGCAGTTGGAGAGAGAGTTGGGGGCACAGCTGCGAGTCCAGGCTCTGGAGGGTTATTTTATGTAGTGCAAACCAAGGCAAGCTGGAGTTTCAGAGCTGACTTGGGCTCTGGAGACTTCTCCAATGAGGCTGGGAGTTCATTTTCTTTACCTATCTTGCACAGTTTGCACCTTCTTAGCACCAGGACAAGAAGAAAGCCTTTGTGAGGGAAGGGTTGGGGGGATAGCTGGGGACGTGGCTGCAAGTCTGGACTCCAGGGGTTATCTTTTGCAGTGCAAACCAAGGCGAGCTGGAATTTCAGAGATGATTTGGACTCTGGAGACTTCTCCAATGAGCCTGGGAGTTGATTTTCTTACCTAGCTTGTACATTTTGTCAGGCTGCTGTGCTCTGTGCAGTATTTGTATCCCTAAAGGTTTGTGGATCCCTGTGATCTCCTTTCCACAGGTTGGGATTCAAGGTGCAGACCGTGGGAATTAATACATATAGTGGGAAATCAGCTTTTCTCCCAGGCTTTGTGCTATCAGGTCACCCTCTCTGTGCCAGACAGGAGCTCTTCACAGGTCTTTGGATGAATTAAACAGAAGCTTGAGCACTGTGCCTCCCAAATCTTGGTTTTTGCAGCTGAATAAGCAGGTTGAAGTTGTGTCTCCTCCAGATCTTGCTGCGTCGAGCAGTGGGAGGACATGGGAATGGAGATGCTCTGCAGGCTTGGATGGAGGAGAAAGATGTAGCTGGGAAAAAAACAGTGCAGCTGGTGGCCTGGAGATGGGTGGGAAGGTCTGTCTGAACAGCAGGTGAGGGGCAAGAGGAGCAGCACAGCAGATGTTGAGGGGCTGGCCCAGGCAGGTTTTTAGGAGAGGAGGAAGCAAAGGCATGCAGGCGAGACAGGCTTCTTCAGCAAGCAGCTCCTCCCGCCAGGCTGGAGCTTTGCTGGGAGGGGCTTTGCAGTGGGGGAAGAAGGAAGATTTACCCCCTCCACCCCCCCCCTCTTCCTTTGCTAGCTGCAGCTCTTGTGCTTTCCTGGAGCGGCTCAAGGGTGGGGATAGAGCCAAAGATTTCTCCTGGCTTGTGGTCTTTCCAGAAGTAGCCCTGAAAGAGCCAAGGCAAAGGGGTATCTCCCCACACACACCCCTCCTCCTCCTCCTCCTCCTCCTTCTCCATGACTGGCTCGCTGCCTGCTTGGAGGAGCTGTAAACCTTCTCTGTGTCCTTATGATTAATGACTGAGGCAAAGCAACACCGCGGCTGCGGCTCAGCTCCCGCGGTCAGCAGCCTCCCACCCATGCTGTGCCCGACCCCAGGGACTGCTGCCTTTCCTCGCGTACTGGGCCTGCAGTTATCCTTGGATAATACCCTTGGAAGCCCAGCAGCATAGCTCAGGGTGAATATATCCCTCTGGATAGCTGTGACTTAGATGTTGCCCTTTCCAGCAAGGCTTTAGGTGTGAGATCAGAGCAGCTCCTGCAGATGCCCTCTGGGCAAAGGCTGTAGCTGGTGGCAAATGCCAGGAGAGATGGCTCTGCACAGCTGTCCCGTCCCCAGCACCGGGCAGGTGTCCAAGCAGATGACTTTCCAGCATTGATGAGCTGGTACCCAGATGAAACAGGGCAGGAGGGATGTGAAATCTCTCCTACTTTCCCCTCTTCCACTCTTGCTACTCCCTCTCCTGTTCTCGAGGTCGTACTGCATTTCTGTACTCGCCCCTCTGCTCCAGGGCTGGGTCCTGTAGTCCTGCAGGTAGACACTTGGTTTCTACTTGTGGAAAGCTAAAAGGGACAGTGAAAGTGGGGGACTTCTCCCTCGTGTAGATACTTTCCCAGCTAGAAAGGAAGGTGGACACGTGGAGCAATAGGTAGCTTTAGTGTTGTGCTAAAGTCCCTCCTAGAGACATCCTGCAAGTATCATCTGAAGAAAAAAAATGAGAGCTTTCTCCATCTTTGAATCAGTTGTGCTGTTTATTTGCCAAAAGATGGGTGCCTGGTTGGTTCTAGTCCAAACAAGCTTTCTCATCGTTGCCCTTAGCTCCAGCACTGCCATGTGGGAGCCTCCCAAGCTGCAGACATCGAGTTCTGTCTAATTCTCACTTCCTCCACTGAGCCACATCAATCCCATGGCTGCTGAGGTCCCCAAAGGGCCACTGAGGTCCTCACATGGCTAACAGGGTCCTCAGAGGGTTTGGAACACAAGCCCTATGAGGAGAGGCTGAGGAGCTGGGGTTGCTTAGCCTGGAGACGAGGAGTCTCAGGGGAGACCTTCTTGCTCTCTCCAACTACCTGAAGGGAGGTTGTAGCCAGGTGGGGGTTGGTCTCTTCTCCCAGGCAAGCAGCACCAGAACAAGAGGACACAGTCTCAAGCTGTGCCAGGGGAGGTTCAGACTGGATATTAGGAAGAAGTTCTTCACAGAGAGATTTGCCATTGGAATGTGGTGCCTGGGAAGGTGGTGGAGTCACCATCACTGGAGGTGTTTAGGAGGAGACTGGATGGCGTGCTTGGTGCCATGGTTTAGTTGATTAGACGATGTTGGATGATGGGTTGGACTCAATGACCTCGAAGGCCTCTTCCAACCTGTTTTATTCCATTCCATTCCATTCCATTCCATTCCATTCCATTCCATTCCATTCCATTCCATTCCATTCCATTCCAACTTCAGGACTGCTTCAATTCACAGAAAGCCAATGATATCCTTTATGGATTGCTCTAGGGTCTAAAACCAGCTGCAGCAGATGGATCATGTTCCCTTTACCAGAGACACAGTAAAGGACACAAATCTAACTCACCAGGGGAAGTTTAAGCTGGAGGTGAGGAGAAAGTTCTGCCCAGAGAGAGTTGTTGGCCACTGGGATTTGCTCCCCAGGGAGGTGGTGAGTCCCCATCCATGGAGGTGTTCAAGAGGGGATTGGATGTGCCACTTGGAGCCGTGGTTTAGTAGTCATGAGGTGTTGGGTGACAGGTTGGACTTGATGATCTTTGAAGTCTTTTGATTCTATGATTCTAACTGGGTCCTGAAAAATCTCATGGGGTCCCCACATGACTAATGGGAGCCTTGCAGGGCTGAAAAGGTTCTTAGAGGGCTAACAGTGTGCTCACATGGCTAATGAGGTTTAAAAAGGGTTAATGAGCTCCCCCCATGACTAACAGGGTCCTCAGAGAGCTCACAGTGTCCTCTGAACTTGAGGATGATGTGCTAGATGGGGATGTTGGCTGGGAGAATCCACCTTCCTGGCTTCAGGAGCTCTGGTTTGAAACAGGCCTGCAAAGGAGTTTGGGGAGGACCTCAGAAAAATAAAAGGAGAGGGTTTTTTGTTTGCTTTTCTCTTTGTTGGGGTTTTTTTTTGGTGCTTTTTACCTTTTCATTTTGTTTTGGTGTTTTTGTAAGTCAATAAAGCCTCAGTTGTCAGACAGGAGCATGCCCTTAAGCTGCTGACCTTGGCTGTTATCAGTGCTGTCGGAGATCTTTATTGCTTCCCTCGTGCTTGCCAGGGATGAAGTTTTACTTGTGTTGGTGGCGTGACTGCTCGCGACGTGACTTGTCTGGGCTCTGGGAGGGGGACAAGCCACTGAGCACAGCTTTGGGAGCAAGGCAGTGGGGTTTGAGCTGTTTCTCACAGTCCTGCTGCCTCTGCCAGCCCCTTGATCCTCTCTGCAACCCACTGAGATGGCTTCGTGCCTGGAAGACATGTCTCTTCTCTTCTCTTCTCTTCTCTTCTCTTCTCTTCTCTTCTCTTCTCTTCTCTTCTCTTCTCTTCTCTTCTCTTCTCTTCTCTTCTCTTCTCTTCTCTTCTCTTCTCTTCTCTTCTCTTCTCTTCTCTTCTCTTCTCTTCTCTTCTCCTCTCTTCTCCTCTCTTCTCCTCTCTTCTCCTCTCTTCTTCTCTCCTCTCTTCTCCTCTCTTCTCCTCTCTTCTCCTCTCTTCTCCTCTCTTCTCCTCTCTTCTCCTCTCTTCTCCTCTCTTCTCCTCTCTTCCCATAAAATAGAATAGAAGAATAGAATAGAATAGAATAGAATAGAATAGAATAGAATAGAATAGAATAGAATAGAATAGAATAGAATAGAATAGAATAGAATAGAATAGAATAGATGGAGATTTTGAAGGCAGAGGGTAGAAGGAGACTGATAATGAAAGAATTTGTCATGACCATGGATCTTCCCCAGTCCCTCAGTCCTCTGTGAAAGCTGCTGAGATGTCTCCACAGCTTGCAGACCCTCTTCTCTTCTGTCTGATGGGACAACATGAGGTCAGATGGGACAAAATGAGGTCAACTGGAGCAGAAGGGCATGCAGACCCTTTTGTTTCTTAAGCATTGATGTCTCCAGCTTGCCTTGGGCAGAAGGATGGAGAACTTGAAGGCAGAGAGGGTGGAAGCAAAGGCTTGTGAGGAGAGGCTGAGGGAGCTGGGATTGTTTAGCCTGGAGAAGAGGAGGCTCAGGGGTGACCTCATTGCTGTCTACAACTACTTGAAGGGAGGCTGTAGCCAGGAGGGGGTTGGTCTCTTCTCCCAGGCACGCAGCACCAGAACAAGAAGACACAGTCTCAAACTGTGCCAGGGGAAGTTTAGGCTCAAGGTGAGGAGAAAGTTCTTCCCAGAGAGAGTTGTTAGCCATTGGAATGTGTTGCCCAGGGAGGTGGTGGAGTCCCCATCCCTGGAGGTGTTCAAGAGGGGATTGGATGTGGCACTTGGAGCCATGGTTTAGTCATGAGGTCTGTGGTGACAGCTTGGACTCGATGATCTTTGAGGTCTCTTCCGACCTTGGTGATTCTGTGATTCTGTGAAGGAGAGTGACAGTGAAGGAATTTCTCTTGACCATGTGTTTTTCCCAGCCCCCCACCCAGTTTCCCTTGTGGGAACTGGCTGCTGGTTGTTCCTGCCTAAAGAAGGCGCCGATTTGCAAAGTAAAAAGGCAAAGAAAAGCAGCAGTGTCAGGGAGACAAAAGGAACATTAAAACCCAAGCAGCTCCTCCAGAAGAAAGCAGTGTGGTCTAAAGAAGGATCCTTGACAAAGTAGAAGGCATGAGTCCGAAGGAAGGAAAACCAGGAGCATGCCAAATTCCCCTCTAATCCCCTCGACAACAGCCAGCTCGAAACGGGCTTGCCAGACTTTCCCCTGAGCTTGTTTTGCTTTGGTCCGGAGGTTTTTCCTTCTTGCAAACTCTGGCATGCTGGGAATTTTAATCAGGGCCAGGGCCCTTGTTCCTGGTGGTGGTGTTTGTAAAGCTGAGAGGAGGAGAAGGTCTAGATTTTGCCCTTAAAAACCGAACCAAAACAACAACAACAAAACCCCCAAACCCCAACCCACCACAACCAAAACAACAAAGGCTGAGAGACTGGGGACTTTTAGCCTGGAAAAGAGCAGGCTGAGGGGCATCTCATCAATGCTTGTGAAAGTATAGATTAGAATAGAATTAACCAGGTTGGAAGAGACCTTTGAGATTATTGAGTCCAACCTATCACCCAACACCATCTCATCAACTAAACCATGGCACCAAGCACCCCATCCAGTCTCTTCCTAAACACCTCCAGGGATGGTGACTCCACCACTTCCCTGGGCAGCACATTCCAATGGCCAATCTCTCTTTGTATGAAGAACTTCTTCCTCACCTCCAGCCTATGCTTCCCCTGGCACAGCTTGAGACTGTGTCCTCTTGTTCTGGTGCTGCTTGCCTGGAAGAAGAGACCAACCCCCACCTGGCTACAACCTCCCTTCAGGGAGTTGGAGAGAGCAATAAGGTCTGCCGTGATCTGCTCTAGGTGACCTTGCTCTGGCTGTGGAGGGAGCTGGGATTGCTTAGCCTGGAGAAGAGGAGGCTCAGGGGAGACCTTCTTGTTGTGGCCAGGAGGGGGTTGGTCTCTTCTCTCAAGCAAGCAGCCCCAGAACAAGAGGACACAGTCTCAAGCTGTGCCAGGGGAGGTTTAGGCTGGAGGTGAAGAGAAAGTTGTTCACTGAGAGAGTCATTCACCATTGGGATGTGCTGCCCAGGGAGGTGGTGGAGTCCCCATCCCTGGAGGTGTTCAAGAGGGGATTGGACGTGGCACTTGGTGCCATGGTTTAGTCATGAGGTGTTGGGTGAGAGGTTGGAGTTGATGATCTTTGAGGTCTCTTCCAACCTTGGTGATTCTGTGAGCTTTCAAGGTCCCTTCCAGCCCCTGGAATTCTGTGATTCTCTGCAAAACAAACAAACAAACAAAACTACCAAAAGAAAAAACAACCCACCAAACACCCAACAAACCAGGAGAAAAAATAGCAAAGAGGCAGCCCTGCTCCAGAGGGGAAGCTTACAAGCTGTTGCCATCCTCATTCTGTCCTGGCTGATGGAAAATCACCAGCGCTTGCCTCATGTAAATGGCACTTTATCCACTGGAAATGTGACTGCTGTCACCAGTGCCCAGCTCTGTCAAGCTTATCAGCTGAGCTAGTGAGACGGAGCGATGCACCCAGTCCTGTTCACGCCAGCAGAGTGATAGATAATAACATTTCCAAGGGAGAGAGAGAGAAAAACAAAACAAAACAAAACAAAACACAAACCACCACAACAAGGCAGTGAGGAGGAGGCTGAGGGAAGGGAATTAAGGTGCCCTGTGGAAGTCCGTCGCTTGCTCACGCAGAGCGCAGGGGAAATGGCGTTTGCTTTCTGGTTCCTTCCCTTTGTGCCTTTCATGCTTCTGGAAAAGTCAGCCTGAAGAGAATTCATTCTCTTCTCCCCTCTCTCCCACCTCTGCATGTGTCACTCCTCATTCGCACCTGTAATGGGGCCTGGCAGATTTACATGTGGGGCTTCGGGTGCCGGGAGGAAGAGGGATTTGCCGCAGACAAAGCAAGCAGAGGCGTGGGAGCGAGGGTTTCCCAAGGAGGCATCTGCAATGGGTGGGGGAATCTTCCTCCAGAAGTGCTGCTCAGGCAGGGGATGGTTGTGCTTGAAAATACTTGGGTATTTGGGAATATATTGGGGGAAATATTTGGGATGGCCACGCTGTGCCAGCAGCCAGAAATCTGGTGGTGGAGCTGCCACTGAGGGCTTTGAAGGCATTGCAAGGGATGTGGGGTGGAAAGAAGCTCCAGCAGTGGCTTTGTGGGGCTCGAGGATCATCTAGTTCCAACCCCACTGCAATAGGCAGGGACAGAATACATAATTAACCAGGTTGGAAAAGACCTTCGAAAATCATCAAGTCCAACCTATCATCCAGCACCATCTAATCCACTAAACCATGGCACCAAGTGCCTCATCCAGGCTCTTCTTAAACACCTCCAGTGATGGTGACTCCACCACCTCCCTGGGCAGCACATTCCAATGGTCAATATCTCTCTCTATGAAGAACTTCTTCCTAACATCCAGCCTAAATCTCCCCTGGTGCAGCTTGAGACTGTGTCCTCTTGTTCTGGTGCTGCTTGCCTGGGAGAAGAGACCAACCCCCACCTGCCTACAGCCTCCCTTCAGGGAGTTGTAGATGGCAATAAGGTCTCCTCTGAGCCTCCTCCAGACTAAGCAACCCCAGCTCCCTCAGCCTCTCCTCACAGGGCTGTGCTCCAGACCCCTCCCCAGCTCTGTTGCCCTTCTCTGGACATCTTCCAGCAACTCAACATCTTTCCTAACCCGAGGGGCCCAGAACTGGACACAGGACTCAAGGTGTGGCCTAACCAGTGCTGAATCCAGGAGCAGAATGACTTCCCTGCTCCTGCTGGCCACACTGTTCCTAATACCTCACACTAGATCAGGTTGCTCAGAGCCACAACCTGATCTAGTTTCCAACCTGAATGATTCTGTTAGCTTTGAGCTCTCTTTTAGCCAGACTCATCCTGTGAGTCTGTGATTCTGTGAGCTCGATGTCAATCAGTGGAGGTTACCGGGGGACAGACCACCAGGAGGAAGGGTTTGTTCCCATGCAGGGATCCGTGGGATCTCTCCTTCACCAGCACCACGCCTCAGCCTTTGGAGGGATTATTAATGGAGATCAGAGCTGCTTTCCATATGTATGATGCTGAAAATCTTGCCTTCCCCAGCGTCCTCTCCTGCACGCGAGCTGTAACCTAATGAGTTAAAGGCAGCTGGGCTGAAAGCAAATGGCCTGGGGATTCGCTTTAAAACACTGGACAGGGCTTTATCGGCCAATTAATCAGAATGTATAATGGATAAATTAAAGGGCAGAGTCAAGCGAGGCTGCCAAATAAAAACCCATAAAGTGCAATCTGCAAATGGGCAGGACATTATGGGATGGCGCGCAACGGAAGCGGGGAAGGGACGGCAAGGCGCAGCGCCGACGCGCACCCAGGGCTCCCCGGCTCCCCTCGGCTTCTCAGCCCGGGTCTTGCAAGGCAACATAGAATCATAGAATCACAGAAGCACCAAGGGGTTGGAAGAGACCTCAAAGATCATCAAGTCCAGCCTCTCACCACAGACCTCATGACTAAACCATGGCACCAAGTGCCACATCCAAGCCCCTCTCGAACAGCTCTGGTGAGACCCCACCTGGAGTACTGCCTCCAGTTCTGGAGCCCCTATTAGAGGAAGAATCTGGAGGTGCTGGAAGGTGTCCAGAGAAGGGCCACGAGGATGAGCAGAGGGCTGGAGCACCTCTCCTATGAGGACAGACTGAAGGAGTTGGGGATGTTCAGTCTGGAGAAGAGAAGGCTCCCAGGTGACCTCATTGTGGCCTTCCAGTATCTAAAGGGGGCTATAAGAAGGCTGGGGAGGGACTTCTCAGGCTGTCAGGTAGTGATAGGACCAGGGGGAATGGAATGAAGCTGGAGGTGGGGAGATTCAGGCTAGATGTGAGGAGGAAGTTCTTCCCCATGAGAGTGGTGAAGCCCTGGAATGGGTTGTCCAGGGAGGTGGTTGAGGCCCTGTCCCTGGAGGTGTTTAAGGCCAGGCTGGATGAGGCTGTGGCCAGCCTGCTCTAGTGTGGGGTGTCCCTGCCCATGGCAGGGGGGTTGGAACTAGATGATCCTTGTGCTCCCTTCCAACCCTGCCTGATACTATGCTACTATGATACTATGATACCTCCAGGGATGGGGACTCCACCACTTCCCTGGGCAGCCCATTCCGATGGCTAACAATTCTCTCAGTGAAGAAATTTCTCCTCACATAATTGCTGCTGGAAGGGACCTCAAGGATCAGCCAGTTCCAACCCCCTGCCATGGGCAGGGACACAGTATCACAGAATTGTTTAGGTTGGAAAAGACCTTTAAGGTCATCATGTCCAACTATTAACCCAGCGGTGCCAGGTCACCACTAAATGATGTGCCCAGCACCACATCCGCACACCTGCAAGGATGGTGACTCCACCACTGTCCTGGGCAGTCTGTTCTAGGGCTTGACAGCACTTTTGGGGAAGAAGCTTTTCCTAATGCCCAACCTTGGTACAACCTGAGGCTGTTTCCTCTTGCTTTGTCACCTGTTACTAGGGAGAAGAGACTGATTCCCATCTGGCTCCAATCTCCATTACGAGAGTTGGAGAGAGCCAGAAGCTCTCCCCTCAGACTCCATTTCTTCAGACTAAACAACCCCAGGTCACTCAGCTGCTCCTCACTTGACCTGTTCTCCAGAACCTTTACCAGCTTCACTGCCCTTCTTTGGACCTGCTCCAGCACCTCAATGTCCTTCTTGTAGTGAGAAGCACAGAGTATGTGGGTGGTTGCTCAGAGCCACATCCAGCCTGGCCTTAAAATCCTCCAGGGATGAGGCTTCCACCACCTCCCTGGGCAACCTGTGCCAGGCTCTCTCCACCCTCATGGTGAAGAACATCTTGGAGGTAGTGGAGTCACCGTCCCTGGAGGTGTTCAAGGAACCTGTGGCCACAGCACTTCAAGACATGGTTTAATAGCCATGGTGGTTGTATGTTGGTGGTTGGGCTCAGTGACCTTGCAGGTCTTTTCCAAGCAAAAGAGTTGTATGACTCTGTGATCTCGTGTGCAGGTCTTTGCTGTTGCTCTTTGTTGAGGGGGAGTCACCATCCCTGGAGGTGTTCAAGAGGGGATTGGAAGTGGCACTTGGTGCCATGGTTTAGTCATGAGGTCTGTGGTGACAGGTTGGACAACGATCTTTGAGGTCTCTTCCAACCTTGGTGGTTCTGTGATTCTCCTGACCAGCTAGAACAAGCCACCAGCTGGGTCCAAATTTGGGGGCTTTGCAGCAGTTTGGATTAATTCAGGATTTGGTTCCTTTGTGGCAAGTTCACAGAACCACTGAGTGGTAAGGGCAGGAAGGGATCTCTGAAGACCATCAAGTCCAACCCCTTGCTAAAGCAGGATCACCCAGGGTAAATCATGCAGGGACATGTCCAGGTAGGTCTGGAATGCCTCCAGAGGTGGAGACTCCACAACCTCTCTGAGCAGCCTGGTCCAGTGCTCTACCACCCTCAAAGAGAAGAATTATTTCCTTATGTTTACATGGAACCTCCTGGGCTCCTATTTGTGTCCATGACCCCTCCTCCTGCCACCCAAGGGGTGATTTTTCAGTGCCCACAGGGCCAGCATTTTGCCTGTTTATTTATTTCTTGGTTTATAATTGCCAGTGCTGAAAATAGCAACATGTGGGGTCCCTGGACATTACAATCACTGCTCCACCGCTTTTATGGGCAAAGCTGGTTCTTCCAAGGAGCTCAGGCAGGGGGTTAAAAGGAAGAGCTGGCAGTCACAAGAATGAGTTGGAGGAGCTAATTTCCTCCCAAGCTGTGCGAACCCTCCACACTCCATCAGCCGCTCGAACGACCGCACCGAGCGGCGTGCGGCTCCCTCGGCAGCACGGACCCCTCCCGCGGCAGGGAGGCAGCAGGATTTACTACCCCCTCCTCCTTACACCCCTCCATGGATGGAGGATTTTCCCCCCCCCCCCCCGAAATAAACCCAAGCAAGAAATTGAGTTTGCAGGTAGGGTTGAGGGTGTGGCTGCAGGTTGCTTCCTTCCAGGCTGAGCTCGCCGGCTGTGCTCACGCAGCACAGCTGAGTTGTATCTGCTCTCAAGGTTTAAAGCAATGTATTAATAGCATTGTGCTAGTGGTGAAATGAAGCTGCTGGGGGCTCACCAGGAGCTTTCCCCTCCAGGTGAATGCTGCTTCATTGTGCTCCCTGGGAAAATGAGGTGGCATCTGCTTCTCATGCGCCGGGCACAAGCCGGGGCTGCTTCCAGGTCGCTTGGCACATCACGAGTGTTTGATGAGTCCTCTGAAGGGACAACAAAGGTGTGAAGCTGTCAGGAAGCAAGTCCCCCCAAAAAATAACCAGAAATAGATTTTTTTTTAGCTGATTTTATTATTATTATTATTTTGTTGTTGAGGTTCTTTTAAGTTCAAGTGCAGCAAAAAAACAAACAACCCAACAAACCAAACACGAAAGCTGAACTCCTCGCTAGAGCAGCACCAGCAGGGAAATAGCAGCAGGAAAGGAGGGGAAAATAACTCAGTGGTTGGGAAGCAATGTTTAGTTTATGAGGGATGGATCTGATGGAGAGGGGGTGGCTGGAGCACAGGCCATGCCTTTTCCTGGAGAGCTTTGGATGCCAGACTGATCCTGCCGTGCGTGTGCCGTGGCCTTGCTCCCCTGCAGAGGGACTTCCATAAGGAAATCTTTGAGTCGAGAGACGAGGCCAGATCCTGGGGAACATATTGTTTGTGAGCAAACACCAACAGCTAGCTCCTCAGCTGCTGCAAATGACACAGCCATGTGGCGACTTCCACCCAGCTCCATCAAATCCTCGCTTGTCTTTCTGTGCAGCAGCTATTAACATCTTGCTCCTGACAATGCTGTGATGGGCTGAGCCAGCGTGGGATCCTGGAGGGGGCCGATGGAGCTGAGAGTCAGATCAATCAAGACTTTCCCAGGAGCACAGAATCACAGAATAGGAGAGGTGAGAAGGGAGATCATTGAGTCCAACCCCCACTGGCAAGGCAAGTCACACTGGAGCATGTCCAGGTGGGTTTGGAATGTCTCCAGAGATGGAGGCTCCACCACCTCTCTGGGCAGCCTGTCTCAGTGCTTCATCACTCTTCAGTTAAAGAAATTCCTCCTCATCTTTAGATGGAACTTCTCATGTTCAACTCTGTGCCCACTGCCTCTTGTCCTGTCACTGGGCACCATCCTGGTCCCGTCCCCCTGATGCCCATTCTGTGAGTATTGATCAGCATCGATGAGGTCCCCCCTCAGGCTGCTCTTTCCAGACTGAAAAGCCCCAATTCTCTCATCGTGTCCTCATCACTGAGATGTTCCAGTCCCCTCAGCATCTTTGTAGCCCATAGCCCATTGCTGTGCCTTCCCCAGTAGTTCCCTGTCCTTCTTGAACTGGGGAGCCCAGAACTGGACACAGTACTTCAGACATGGCCTCACCAGGGCAGGGTAGAGGGTGAGGAGATCCTCCCTCAACCTGCTGGCCACATTCTTCTTGGCTTACCCCTAACTCTCCTGAACTCTCATGTCATCTTTTGCAAATCCTGGGTGTCTCTCTGCTTTTCCAGGACCTTAAATACTTGTGCCAGCCCTCCTTTCTCTGTCTTGCCCCCAAAACTGCAGGGAATCTAAGCTCAGCAGGGTTTCCAGCATGCATTTCCAGGAGCCAGGCTTCCCACCCCTCATTTCCCTAGATGGGAATCAGGGGCCAAGTGTTATCTCAGGAATGAGGATTAGGTCTGATGGGTCTTTTGTCCATCAGAGAGTCTCAGTGCTGAGGAGAGGTGGAGGAGGAGTCCCTCAACACCCTTCTACCAGCCATCCCCATCTTCATTTTTGCTGCTACAAGCAGGAAGGTGGTGGCTTCATGGCTTTGAGAGGGGGATTGCAGTGTGAGAAGGGAACTGAGTCCATTGTGGTAGGAAGGGGAGCTGCTGGCATCCCTGTCCTGCAGGACATGCTGCTTGTCCCCTCCTGCCTTCCCATGGGCAGAGCGGCAGCGCTTCCTGCTCGTCTTTCCTGCTGTGGGCTGCAAAGAGGTTCCTAAGTGCCGCTCAAAATCTCCTCCCAGCTCTCTTGGAGGTGGTCAGAGATCAGGGCAAGCTTGCTGGCTACATCCTGAGCACCCACATCTCCCTGAGCATCAGCCCCCGCAGACATCTTCAGTGCTGAGCTTGCCTGAATAGGGGCTCTCAGAATTATGCACCTCCACTGGCTCTGCTTCCAGAGCCTCAGAATCTAAGAGGATTTGCTCAGATAAAGCAAATGTTAACCAGCACATTTGTTTACTTGGGAATCATAACCATCTCCATGTGCCCAAGCCAAGCATTGCATCATGTCTGTGAGGATCAGAGACCAAAGCAACTTGCTCAGCAAGGAAGCAGCCCTGCTGGGTGCAAATATCCTTCCTCAATAAGCACAGGGAGAAGCAAAGGGTGCTGCTGAGTCTTTCACCACTCATGGCAGAGGATCATAGAATCATGGAATGGTCTGGGTTGGAAGGGACCTCCAAAGGTCATCTAGTTCAACCCCCCTGCCGTCAGCAGGGGCATCCTCAACTAGATCAGGCTGCCCGGAGCTCTCTTGAGCCTCACTGTGAGTATCAGCACCAGAACAAGAGGACACACCCTCAAGCTGTGCCAGGGGAAGTTTAGGCTGGAGGTGAGGAGAAAGTTCTGCCCAGCAAGAGGAATTGGCCATTGGAATGTGCTGCCCAGGGAGGTGGTGTAGTCACCATCCCTGGAGGTGTTCAAAAGAGGATTGGACATGGCACTTGAAGCTGTGGTTTAGTTACTCATGAGGTGTAGGTTGGACTTGATGATCTCTGAGGTCTTTTCCAACCTTATTGATTCTATGATTCTATGATTATATCTCCAGGGATGGAGCCCCAACATCTCCCTGGGCAAACTGTAACAGAACACAGAACTAACCAGGTTGGAAAAGACCTTCAAGTCCAACCTATCACCCAGCACCATCTGATCCACTAAACCATGGCACCAAGTGCCTCATCCAGGCTCTTCCTAAACACCTCCAGGGATGGTGACTCCACCACCTCCCTGGGCAGCACATTCCCATGGCCAATCTCTCTTTGTGGGAAGAATTTCTTCCTAACATCCAGCCGTGGCACAGCTTGAGACTGTGTCCTCTTGTTCTGGAAAAGGTTGCACAGGGAGGTAGTTGAGGCCCCATCCCTGGAGATATTCAAGGTCAGGCCAGACAAGGCCCTGAGTAACCTGATCTAGTGGAGGATGTCCCTCCTGACTGCAGGGCTCTGAGCACAATCTCAAGCTGTGCCAGGGGAAGTTTAGGCTGGAGGTGAGGAGAAAGTTCTGCCCAGCAAGAGGAATTGGCCATTGGAATGTGCTGCCCAGGGAGGTGGTGGAGTCACCATCACTGGAGGTGTTTAGGAAGAGCCTGGATGAGGCACTTGGTGCCATGGTTTAGTTGAATAGGTGGTGTTGGGTGATAAGTTGGTCTTGGTGATCTCAAAAGTCTCTTCCAACCTGGTTAATTCAATGTTCAAGAGGGGATTGGATGTGGCACTTGGTGCCCTGGTTTAGTCCTGAGGTCTGTGGTGCCAGGTTGGACTCGATGATCTTTGAGGTCTCTTCCGACCTTGGTGATTCGGTGATTCTGTGCCCTTTGGAGGTCCTTTTCAACCCCAACCATTCTATGATTCTATGATGCTGTGTTTGCTGCAGGAAGATTCTCTCTCCAGGAAGATGCTCTTTGCCCATCTTCATCCATCTGCTGATGAAGGAATAGCTCCTGGCCCGCTCCAGAGCAGCTTTCCTCCGTGCAGTTTTCTTGCTGGAGCTTCTGCCACGGGGTTGGCGAGCCAAGGGCTGCAGTGGCAGGGAGAGCAGCGTGGGAGAGGGTTGGAGCCTAGCAAATCTGGGCATGTTTTCTTCTTCTTTGGACAAATAGCTTATTCTCTGCAAATTCACTTGTGGGTCGGCCAGCACCATCTGTGAAGCCCTGCCAAAGCTGGTGATGAGTTTCAGCCAAGAAAGAAAGGGAAGGAAAGGAGAAATTAAAAAGCCTGGAAAACATCCATTTGCAAATCCACTTTGCAAAACAAACATCTCAGGTCTTTCTCTCCAAATTAGGTTTTCTGCTGACATTTGCCCAGCTAATAACATATATTTTTTGAAGGGTTTGGAGAGGCTGACCTCAAGTACTTAGGCTATTTGACGTGTTGTCTCTGTGTGGGAAATAATTTTGCTCCCCTGGACACAGAGCTCCAGGAAAAAGCAGGTCCAGTCTGCCCAGGGACCCCTTTGGTGCTTGTGCAGTGGCTGTTTCTAACAGGGCAGGGGTTGCAAGTCTGTGCTGGTGGCTTATGGACTGACCTTGAGTCCTGTGTCCAGTTCTGGGCCCTTCAATTTAAGAAGGGCATTGAGACACTTGAACGTGTTGACAGAAGGGCAATGAGGCTGGGGAGAGGCCTCGAGCACAAGCTCTATGAGGAGAGGCTGAGGGAGCTGGGGGTGTTTAGCCTGGAGAAGAGGAGGCTCAAGGGAGACCTTATTGCTGTCTACAACTCCCTGAAGGGAGGTTGTAGCCAGGTGGGGGTTGGTCTCTTCTCCCAGGCACCCAGCACCAGAACAAGAGGACACATTCTCAAGCTGTGCCAGGGGAAGTTTAGGCTGGAGGTGAGGAGAAAGTTCTTCCCAGAGAGAGTTGTTAGCCACTGGAATGTGCTGCCCAGGGAGGTGGTGGAGTCCCCATCCCTGGAGGTGTTCAAGAAGGGATTGGATGTGACACTTGGTGCCATGGTTTAGTCATGAGGTCTGTGGTGACAGGTTGGACTTGATGAGCTTTGAGGTCTTTCCCAACCTTATTGACTCTGTGATTCTATGACATTTTTGGAGGGGGGAGTGTCTTGGGGTGCAAGTGGTCCTACAGCTGCACCAGTTTTAAGGCTGCATATTTAAGTTGGGGCCATGGGTTGCAAAGTGCCAGGGTTTGCCCTTTCAAAGGGAGCTGAAGAGCTGAGCTCCACCTGCTTGTGTTTCCATTCTCTCTTTCCAAAGCTCCTTTCCCTGGTATGTCCTCGACCACCTTGGTATCTCCTCTTCCTTTGCAGTCCTGGTTTCCCATCTGCTTTTCTACAAGAGCCATGAGCCATGGAATGATGTCATCAATCCTTTCCCTCTGTCATATATTAATGGAGAAGGGAGAATAACTGGGAGTGGTTTGGGTCCACGCTCTCGTGAGCATAAATAGGCACAATCGTATAATAATTGGTAGGACAAGAGGTAATGGCCTCAAGTTGCACCAGGGGAGGTTTAGGTTGGAGATGAGGAGCAATTTCTTTGCTGCAAGAGTGGTCAGGCTTTGGAACAGGCTGCCCAGGGAGGTGGTGGAGTTACCATCACTGGAGGTGCTCATAAAACAAGGAGATGTGGAACTTCAGGACATGGTCCAGTGGTCATGCATGTATTGGGTTAGAGGTTGGACTTAGAATGGAATGGAGTGGAATGGAATGGAATGGAATGGAATGGAATAGAATAGAATAGAATGGAATAGAATAGAATAGAATAGAATAGAATAGAATAGAATAGAATAGAATAGAATAGAATAGAATAGAATAGAATAGAATAGAATTAACCAGGTTGGAAGAGACCTTTGAGATCATCCAAGTCCAGCCTGTCAGCCAACACCATCTAATCAACTAAACCATGGCACCAAGTGCCTCATCCAGGCTCTTCCTAAACACCTCCAGTGATGGTGACTCCACCACCTCCCTGGGCAGCACATTCCAATGGCCAATCTCTCTTTCTGGGAAGAACTTCTTTCTAACATCCAGCCTGAACCTCCCCTGGCACAGCTTGAGACTGTGTCCTCTTGTTCTGGTGCTGCTTGCCTGGGAGAAGAGACCAACCCCCACCTGGCTACAACCTCCCTTCAGGGAGTTGAAGAGAGCAAGAAGGTCTCCCCTGAGCCTCCTCTTCTCCAGGCTAAGCAACCCCAGCTCCCTCAGCCTCTCCTCACAGGGCTGTGCTCCAAACCCCCCACTTGACCCTGTCCTTGGTGGTTGTAGTAGTCTTCTCCAACCTTAATGATTCTATGAATCTATGTCTTTATGATCCCATGGTTCTGTGTTTCTTATGATTTGAGCTGGATGAGACATTTTGGACATCAGCTGGTCGAGCCTCCTGTTGATGCAGCTGTCAGGTCCGTGATGCAGGTGTTCATTTGCATTATGCCTTTAAAACTGCTCTGCCTGCAAAGCTCAGGGCATGTCCAGTAAAATAAGCCTCTAGACCAATGCATGCAAGGAGGCCTTGGAGTTATCAGCTTGCTGGAGCAGTTTATTTGGCTAAACATGCCATTGATTTGTTTGGGCTGCATTCCGACTGTGTGGGCTTTGTAAGTCAATACAACTCCAGTCCTCCTCTCCACACTCAGTAATTGCTCAGTAGCAGAGTATATTTAGAAAGTGCAGTGCTGAGTATGGCTGTGTGCTGGAACAACAGGCATGGGAGGGTCATCACCCAGAGGAGAATGGAGTGAAGGCTCCGTGGGGTGCTGCAGAGGGCGGAGAGGAGGGAAGTGAGGGTATTGCATTGCTGGAGGAAGGAGGGAGTTGTGTCTGAGTGCTGCTGCTCGTTGTCTCTGTCAGGCTGGGCTTTCTCAGTATTGCAAGTCACCTGCTGGTCTGTCCCACCTTGCTGGTACCCTTGAGGCTATGACCTAGCTCTCTGAGAATCATTGAATCACGGATTCATAGAATGGTAAAGGTTGGGTGAGACCTCTGGAGATCATTGTGTCCAGCCCTGCTGCTAACACCTAGAGCAAGTTGCACAGGAGCACATCCAGGTAGGTTTGGAATCTCTCCTCAGAAGGAGACTCCACAACCTCTCTGAGCAGCCTGCTCCAGAACTCCAGCACCCTCACAGTAAAGAAATTTCTCCTTGAGTTCGAGTGAAACCTCCTGGATTCTAGTCTGCATGCATTGCCCTTTGTCCTATCACTGGCCACCACTGAAAAGAGCCCAGCCCTTCCTCGTGCCCCCCAGCCTTTAGCTATAAATAGTTCTTGATCAGCACTGACAAAATCCCCTACGAGGAGAGGCTGAGGGAGCTGGGGTTGCTTAGCCGGGAGAAGAGGAGGCTCAGGGCAGACCTCATTGCTCTCAACAGCTACCTGAAGGGAGGTTGTAGCCAGGTGGGGCTTGATCTCTTCTCCCAGGCAAGCAGCACCAGAACAAGAGGACACAGTCTCAAGCTGTGCCAGGGGAGGTTCAGGCTGGATGTTAGAAAGAAGTTCTACACAGAAAGAGAGATTGGCCATTGGAATGTGCTGCCCAGGGAGGTGGTGAAGTCACCATCACTGGAGGTGTTTAGGAAGAGCCTGGATGAGGCACTTGGTGCCATGGTTTAGTTGATGAGATGGTGTTGGGTGATAGGTTGGCCTTGATGATCTCAAAGGTCTCTTCCAACCTGGTTAACTGTATTCTATTGAATTATATTCTCAGCCTGCTCTCCTCCAGGCTGGACACTTGCAGGTCTCCCCTTGTAAGAGAATTTTAGGTGCTGGCTGGAGAGGCAACAGTGTCTTGTGGAGGAGACTCTGCCTGGGAATAAAGCGACTTAGGCTTTACCTCCTCTTGCTTTCCCTTCTCTCCATCTTGCCACATTGAGTGTGATGAGGTTTAGTCCCCAGTCTGGGTGTCATCCTGCTGCCCAGTGCAGATTCATTCCCAGCATGATGGTTCCCAGCTGTGGTGAGTGACTACCCACCTCAAAGTGCCTCCACCAGCCCCAGAGCGATGTGGTGTGGGTGGCAAAGGGGTTAAATCCCAGCGTGCCTGGAGCCAAGGGCATGGTCAAGTGGGAACTGCTTTTCCTTCTCCCTTTCTCTTAAGAAAACATCTCTGAAAGCAGAGAGTTGTAAATACTCCTTTATCTCCCATAGAAATTCAGGGTTTTCATCAGACACCTGCAAGTCCTCCTCACCAGAGCAGCACAGAGCTCCCCAAAGCCTTTCAGAACTGAGGCAGAAGCATTTAAGAGGTGTTTTTTTTTTTCACTCAGAAATCAACTATTGCTTCAAAAATCATTCTTTACACAACTTCACCGAGCAACAGGCACACAGGGTGGGTTATAGCCCCCAATCACAGCTTTTTCTGAGCTAATCCTGAGAGCAACCTTCACGTCCCTGATTGCAGGCAAGGTCCACACTGATTTCACAGGGAACATTGATGCAGATGCATCTCCCTGGGATGGAGAGAAAGAAAAGGTGGTGAGGGGTCTGCAAAACACAGAGCCATAGAATCAATAAGGTTGGCAAAGACCTCAAAGATCATCAACATCCAACCTGTCACCGTGACTCATGAGGAGCAGCTGAACTGGGGCTGTTTAGTCAGGAGAAAAGGAGGCTGAGGGGAGACCTCATTGCTCTCTCCAAGTCCCTGAAAGGTGGTACAGTTGTGGTGAGTGCTGGCCTCTTCTCCAAAGAGTGATAGAATGAGAGGAAATGGCCTTAAAGGAACCAGGAGAGGTCTAGGTTGGACATTAGGAACAATTTCTTTCCTGCAAGAGTGGTCAGGGCTTGGAACAGGCTGCCCGGGGAGGGAGGTGGTGGAGTCCCCATCCCTGGAGGGGTTCAAGTAACCTGTGGCCATGGCCCTTTGGGACATGGTTTGGTGACCACGGTGGTGTTGGGATAGCAGCTGGACCTGGTGATCTCAGAGGTCTTGTTTTAACCTTCACGAGCCTGTGATTCTCTGTTAAAAAGCAGCATGTGTGCTGCTGCTTCTCCCTCCTCATGGGGTCTGCTGCATCCCTTCGCCATCCAAATCTGCTCCCCCAGCAGCTTGGAAGTTTTTTTCTCTTCACTGGTGATAGAGCACAAATAAAGGATGGAACAAGACTCTTTCAGGCCCATTAGAAACACAGAGGGAAGTAGTCAATGATAGCCAAAGGAAGCCAGCAGAGGATGGAGCCATCGGGGTTGAGGAAAAGCCATTTGCAGGCAGGGAGGAGATGCTAATTCAATTAACTTGGAGAGGTTCACCACAGATTCCAGAGCAAATCTGAAGGAAGGAAAAAAACAAACCCACCCCACAACACTTGAATAAAAGCAAAATAATTCATGAAATGAAAGAAGAAGACAGCCCCAAATCCTTACATAGAGGTGTTGGGGGTGGGGGGCTGCTGAGGACAGGATTTGCTGCAGTCCTCCACCTGTTTATCCAAGTGTGCATTTCTGCATCTCAGGAGCCCTCTGGAGCTGCTCAGCCCTTTCCTTTGATGCTGTGATTGATTCCCCCAAGGGACAGGAGAACACTACCTGGGGAAGCAATTTGTGGATATTTTTAGCTCAGTTGAGCACCAAGGGGGATTCCACCAGCAAGACTGAGCTCTGCCTACCTTAACCCCTCACAGCCTATCCCATCTCACATTCTCAGATGGCTTCAGGTCGGAAGGGACCCTCCAAGGTCATCTTGTCCACCCCTCCTGCACTCAGCAGGATCATCTCCAACTAGATCAGGCTGCCCAGGGCCACATCCAGACTGACCTTAAATGTCTCCAGGGATGGGGCCTCAACCATATCTCTGAGCAACCTGTTCCAGTATTTCACCACCCTCCTTGTGAAGAACTTCCTCCTGATGTCCAACCTTAATCTCTCCTGATCTACTTTCAAAGCATTGGCCCTCGTCCTGTTGCTGCAAGGCCTTGTGAAAAGTGCCAGCTTTCCTGCAGACCCCCTCCAGGTACTGGAAGGATGCTCTGAGGCCACCCTGGAGCTTTCTCTTCTCCAGGCTGCACAAGCCCAACGCTCTCAGTGGGGGTTGTTCAAGAAACCTGTGGCCATGGCACTTTGGGACGTGGTTGCATGGCCATGAGGCTGTTAGGCTGCTGGTTGGACTTGATCTTAGAGGACTCTTCCAACTGAAACAATTCTATGGTTCTGCTCCCTCCAGCCCCAATTCACTGCCCTCCCCCCCAGAGCAATGTCTCACCTCTGGATGGATTTTGCCAAGCTCCAGGGCTGGCCTTTGCTGTGGTGAGTCTGCTTATGGTGTGAGCAAAGATGCTCTAATTGGTGGGGAAATGGCTTCTGAAATGTCACAGGGAGATTTATATCACAGCCTCTCCAGGTGCTAATTGTGCTATAGGCTCTTGGATAATGGCTCCAGGAGAAAATGATCCCAAGCTCTCCTGTGCTCTTCTCCCTCCCTCCTTGATTCCTTTTTCCCTTTATATCCTCCAGATTCTTGGAGAGCTGGGAGGCTTTGGCAGGGGTGAGTTCTAGGCAGGGATGCTGCCTGCCTCGCAGCAAAGAGAGGGAATAGGTTTAGTAGGAAAGGGAATAATAGGAAATGCCCTTGTGGATGTGACTCTGTGATGCTGTGACTCAGGGATGGGATGCAGCTTCTCAGTATTGCTGGCACAGGAAAAATTGTGGCTGGATTAGCAAGGTGGCTGTGTGGATGCTGGGAGGACTTCTTAGCTGGGACATGAAACTTCAGAGTTGCATGGCAAGGCGGGGAGGAAACACCAAATTTCATTCCCCCAAGACAGAAAAATCCTCAGTTAGCCCCCAGTGTAGCAGTAAGGGATGGGAATGAGCCACCCCACGTGGCTCAGATATTCAATCCCACCTTGCCAGCCTGATTTACAAGGGTTTGTAGTGCTAGGATGAGGGACAATGGCTTTGAGCTGGAAGAGGGGAGACCGAGACTGGAAATGAGGAAGAAATTCTTGAGAGTGAGGGTGGGGAGATTCTGGAACAGGTTGCCCAGGGAGGCTGTGGATGCCACCTTGAACACCCTGGAGGTGTGGACAGGGTCTAGTGGAAGGGGTCCCTGCCCATGGCAGGGGCCTTGGAACTGGATGATCTTTGAGGTCCCTTCCAACCCAAACCATTCAATGTGCTTTTGGAGGGAAATGTTGGGAAGCACAAAGGCAGTACTGTGGAGCAGCTGGTGAGAAGCACTCCCCCAGCCTCCGTGAGGTTTCTTCTGCTCTGGCTTGGAGAGGAGATCTGATGAAGAGTGACTGAAGGAGGATGGTTAATGTGTGTCCAGTTCTGGGCACCTCAATACAAGAGAGATGTGGAGGTGCTGGAGCCAGGGCAGAGGAGGGCAAGGAAGCTGTGAAGGGCCTGGAGAGTAAATCTGATGAAGAGCAACTGAAGGGGCTGGGGATGGTTAGTTTGGAGAAGAGGAGGCTGAGGGGAGAACTCATTGCTGTCTACAACTACCTGAAAGGACCTTGTGGAGAGGCTGCTGCTGGTCTCTTCTCACAGCTAATTAGTGATAGAACAAGAGGGAACAGCCTCAAGCTGCAAGTGGATAGGTTTAGACTGGACAGTAGGAAAAAGCAGCTAACAACTCTCTCTGGGAAGAACTTTCTCCTCACCTCCAGCCTAAACTTCCCCTGGCACAGCTTGAGACTGTGTCCTCTTGTTCTGGTGCTGCTTGCCTGGGAGAAGAGACCATCCCCCACCTGGCTACAGCCTCCCTTGAGGGAGTTGGAGACAGCAAGAAGGTCTCCCCTGAGCCTCCTCTTCTGCAGGCTAAGCAACCCCAGCTCCCTCAGCCTCTCCTCACAGGGCTGTGCTCCAGACCCCTCCCCAGCCTCCTTGCCCTTCTCTGGCCCAGAACTGGACACAGGACTCAAGGTGTGACCTAATCAGTGCTGAGTGCAGGGGCACAATGACCTCCCTGCTCCTGTTGGCAGGCCAGGATGCCACTGGCCTTCTTGGCCAACTGGGCCACTGCTGCCTCATGTTCATTTGCTCTCCACCAGCAGCCCCAGGTCCCTTTCTGTTTGGGAGCACTCCAACCACTCTGACCCCAGCCTGTAGCTCTGCCTGGGGTTGTTGTGGCCAAAGTGCAGCACCCGGCACTAGGACTTGTTGAATGCCATCCTGTTGGACTCTGCCCATCTGTTCAGCCTGGCAAGGTCTCTCTGCAGAGCCCTTCTACCCTCTAACAGATCAACTCCTGCTCCCAGCTTGGTGTCATCTGCAAATTTACTGATGGCTGACTCAATGTCTCTATGCATCTCAGCAGTGCTGAGCAGGGCAGCCCTGGGGGGGTGGGGGTGGCTGTGTGCAATCAGAGGCATGTTTGGGTGAAACAGGACCAGTAGCTTTCCTTCCCCCAGCTGAAACAGCAATATTGATCTCCTTGGTCAGTTGCATAAAGCTCATCTGCATTCATCTGCTGGGGAGGGGATTTAGGTGGCGCGGGAGCGAACCTGTTACTGTTCTACTCTCACTTCAGCAACACAGCGCTGCTTTTTTTAATCACTTCCCTCTCCTCTCCCACCTCTACTGTCCCAGGCTCTTTGGAGCAGACTGCCTGTTTCTTTACTTGGCTTTGCAGCTTTGTTTTATTTTATAGGCCAGCAGGAGCAGGAAAGTCATTCTGCCCTGTGCTCAGCACTGGTTAGGCCACACCTTGAGTCCTGTGCCCAGTTCTGGGCTCCTCAGTTTAAGAAGGGCATTGAGAGACTTGAAGGTGTCCAGAGAAAGGCAATGAGGCTGGGGAGAGGCCTCAAGCATAAGCCCTACAAGGAGAGGCTGAGGGAGCTGGGGTTGCTTAGCCTGGAGAAGAGGAGGCTCAGGGCAGACCTCATTGCTCTCTACAACTCCCTGAAGGTTGTAGCCAGGTGGGGGTTGGTCTCTTCTCCCAGGCAAGCAGCACCAGAACAAGAGGACACAGTCTCAAGCTGTGCCAGGGGAAGTTTAGGCTGGAGGTGAGGAGAAAGTTCTTCCCAGAAAGAGGAATTGGCCATTGGAATGTGCTGCCCAGGGAGGTGGTGGAGTCCTCATCCCTGGAGGTGTTCAAGAGGGGATTGGATGTGGCACTTGGTGCCATGGTTTAGTCAGGAGGTGTTGGGTGACAGGTTGGACTTGATGAGCTTTGAGGTCTTTTCCAACCTTATTGATTCTATGATTTTCAAAGCTCATCAAGTCCAACCTGTCACCACAGACCTCATGACGAAACCATAGTTCCAAGTGCCACATCCAATCCCCTCTTTGAACACCCCCAGGGACGGTTGACTCCACCACCTCCCTGGGCAGCCCATTCCAATTCACCCTCAGTTGCAGATGAGGCTGGGGGAGAGAGAGGCCTTGTGTGGTGTTTGCAGCACCATCCTTGCTGATGATCAGTGCTGCAGCAGAGCTGGGAGGCCTGTTGGGTTTTCTCACCTCCAGATGGTGACTACTAAGAAAAGTACACGAGTGTCAGGGGAGGGAAGATCAAACACCATATTTTTGGTGCTTCTCCTGGAGGCTGGGGAGTTGCTAGGACTGAGCAGTGAGAGGCAAATTAAAACCTTGCATTAATTCCATCAGCTATGATCATCTTCTCACCAGGGATGAATTTAAACTGCTCACCATCAGCATTATTGCAGGCAAAAGGTTGCATCAAGTTGCCCATGCACCATTAACTCCACCCCACGGTGGCAGTGCCTTCTGATCCAGCCTGTGCTTTCCCTCTGGAGCCTTCCCCACATTGTGGGACGACCCCACAGATCTTCCCTCCCTTCTCCTGCTTTCTGGGTGAGCAAGGAAGGTGTTAAAAGGCAACCAAGGGAGTGGCTCTGCCATCACCATGCTGGCAGCTGTGCTGTTAGTGCCTGCCCAGCTGGACTGCTGTGCTGGTGCTAGGTAGGGCTGCTTGCCTTGGTCCTGCTGTTGAACCAAGCACAAATACATCACCCATCCCCAGCTGCCGTTTGTAACTCTGCTTACTGGAGCAGAACTGGCTTCTGGTGGGAATGTGGGGGGGTTGATGCTTGCTGAGCTCTGTTTGCGTGCTCAAGGAGGGTGATGATCTTCATGTCATGCTGACAGCTGTTTTCTGAGGTGGTCTGAGCTCTTTGTTCAGTCCTTTTCCTCAGGAGGGGTGGGCTGTGGGAGCATCTCCTGATGGGAGGGTTGTTCACAGTTCCAGGTCTGGAACTGGGACAGCTGAGCTGGGAGGTTGTTTGTGACTTCTAGCAATTGGGAAGGCTCTGTAAGAACAACTTCAGCAGATTGGTAGAGGAGGAGACAGAGAGGTGCAAAGTCAGCTGGACAAGTGCCAGTGAAGGAGGAAAAAAGCTCAGAAGCAGCTTCCTCATGGCTTTACCTTGGGGAAGCTGCATCTTTCTTGTGGAACCAACAGAAACTGCTGCTTTTTTGTTCCTCTGGCCATCTCTGAGCTCTCCCATGTCCATCCACGTTGCCTCTGTGCTCTGTGTGCAACAGAGGCTTGTAAAGGGTTCCTGCTTCTCTCTGTGGTTGGTGGAACAAGTTTCTGGTCCATCCCAGCTCAGGTTGGATGCAGACCTTCTCACATCCACCTGGGATCTTTTCTGGCCTTTCTGAGGTGTCTGAGAGCCATCACCACTTGGTGTATGTCTAGCTTTGCTCTGCAAGCCACATCCTTGCTGCTCTGCTTGAGCTGCCATGGTTGCAGGGCCAAAAGCCTCAGGACCATGCTGGGACATATCTGTCATCAGCCAGGTCTCCTTCTTTGGCTCTGCATCCATCCCTCATTCTTCAGGGATCCACTCAAGAGAGTCCAATGGAGAGCTACCAGGATGATTGAGGGTCTGGAGCACTGCCCTGTGAGGAGAGGCTGAGAGCCCTGGGGCTGTTCAGTCTGGAGTGGAGAAGACTGAGAGGGGATTTAATGAATGTTTACAAATATCTGAGGGCTGGGGGTCAAGAGGGAGAGGACAGGCTCTGCTCACTTGCACTCTGGAGTAGGACAAGGGGTAATGGATAGACACTACAACACAAGAGGTTCCACCTCAACATGAGGAGGAACTTCTTCACTGTGAGGGTCAAGGAGCATTGGAACAGGCTGTCCAGAGAGATTGTGGCGTCTCCTCCTCTGGAGACTCAAACCCCATCTGGATGTGTTCCTGTGTGACCTGTGCTGGATTCTATGGTCCTGCTCTGGCAGCGGGGTTGAACTTGAAAATCTCTGGAGGTCCCTTCCAAGCCCTAACATCCACACCATGAGTACTGTGGCCACATCTTGGCCACACTTTGAGTCTTGTGTCCAGTTCTGGGCCCCTCAGTTTAGGAAAGATATTGAGTTGCTGGAAGGTGTCCAGAGAAGGGCAACAAAGCTGGGGAGGGGTCTGGAGCACAGCCCTGTGAGGAGAGGCTGAGGGAGCTGGGGTTGCTTAGCCTGGAGAAGAGGAGGCTCAGGGGAGACCTTGCTGTCTACAACTCCCTGAAGGGAGGTTGTAGCCAGGTGAGGGTTGGTCTCTTCTCCCAGGCACCCAGCACCGGAACAAGAGGACACAGTCTCAAGCTGTGCCAGGGGAAGTTTAGGCTGGGTATTAGGAAGAAGTTCTTCATAGAAAGAGAGATTGGCCATTGGAATGTGCTGCCCAGGGAGGTGGTGAAGTCACCATCCCTGGAGGTGTTTAGGAAGAGACTGGATGGGGTGCTTGGTGCCATGGTTTAGTTGGTTAGATGGTGTTGGGTGATAGGTTGGACTGGATGATCTCAGAGGACTCTTCCAACCTGGTTAATTCTATTCTATTCTATTTTATTCTAGTCTAGTTTAGTCTAGTCTAGTCTAGTCTACCCTATTCTAGTCTACCCTATTCTATTCTATTCTATTCTATTCTATTCTATTCTATTCTATTCTATTCTATTCTATTCTATTCTATCCTGTCCTGTCCTGTCCTGTCCTATGAGCCTGTGAGCCTGTATCCACAGATACCCACACCTTCAGCTCAGGGTTTGCAGACAAAAGCAACATTCCCAGGGCTCTGGGATCAGAGAGGTAACTGTAGAGGCATGGGTTGGGGGTAGTGGCATAAAGACAAGGAGCTCTTTTTGCTCTGTGCCCCGTGGCTTTGAGGTCAGAGGGAGCTGGTCGCTGCTGGGTGAGGCAGCTCCTTGCTGGGCATAACTTGTCGGGGAGCAGCGGTGAGCTATAAATCTGCAGCAGGTCATTTTCCCTTCTCTTTTGCATGGGTTCCACTTGTTCTCTGCTTGGCCTTTTCAGCAGGGAGAGCAGTTTGGATACACATTACCTACGCAGCAAAGTGTGCTCTAATTGGCCAAGAATTGGTCCCAAAATGTCAGGGAAAGATTTATTTCCCACTGCAGCCTCTCCAGGTACTAATTTTTTCCTATGGGCCGCCAGATAATGGCTCCAGCACACAATAGCTCAGAGTCCCTAATCAGGATACAGAGCTGTAATTGGGTTGAAGGGATTTAAAACCATTAAAGGCACATTCAAGGGGAATAATAAAAAAAAAAGAAGGAACCCCCCACCTTTCTCTGCTCCCCCCAAGACAGAGTGTCTGTGTTTAATGAGCAGCTCCTGGCATAGTGCTGATGATATTCAGGTAATTGTGTCGGCAGCAGAGCAGCCCAAGAGGAGGTTACTGAGCATCCAGAAGTGGGAAAGTCTCAGATCTGCCATTTTGCTGTAATGTTCTGGTCCTGTACCCAGCCCTGCATGGCTGGTGGGCAAAGTGAATCCAGCTCTGTGCGTTCCTGGTCCCTTGGTACTGCTAGATCAGTGTCATCTATCCTTGGGTGAGGAGTGAAGTCAAGGTTGTTGACCAATTTCATGGTCTTGTCCTCATTTTATGGTCTTATCCCCATTTTATGGTCACTGGTGGGTGCAATGAGTGAAGCTCTGAGCCTTCCAGGTCCCTTGGTACTGCTGGATCAGTGTCTTCTGCTCTTGGGTGCAGTCAGGTCAAGGCTGTTGACCAGTTTTATGGAACTGTCCCCATTTGTGATCTCATCCCTATTTTATGGTCACTGGTCATTTGTGGGTGCAGTGAGTCCATCTCTGTGCATTCCAGGTCCTTTGTTACTGCTGGATCAGTGTCTTCTGCTCTTGGGTACAGTCAGGTCAAGGTTGTTGACCAATTGCATGGTCTCGTCCCAGTTTTATGGGCACTGGTCACTGGTGGGTGCAAACAGTCCAGCTCTGTGCATTCCTGCTCCCTTGGTACTGCTGGATCAGTGTCATCTACCCTTGGGTGTAGACTGAGGTCAAAGTTGTTGACCAGTTTCATGGTCTTGTCCCAGTTTCATGGTCTTATCCCCATTTTATGGTCACTGGTGGGTGCAATGAGTGAAGCTCTGAGCCTTCCAGGTCCCTTGGTACTGCTGGATCAGTGTCTTCTGCTCTTGGGTGCAGTCAGGTCAAGGCTGTTGACCAGTTTTATGGAACTGTCCCCATTTATGATCTCATCCCTATTTTATGGTCACTGGTCACTTTTGGGTGCAGTGAGTCCAGCTCTGTGCATTCCAGGTCCTTTGTTACTTCTGGATCAGTGTCTTCTGCACTTGGGTATAGTCAGGTCAAGGTTGTTGACCAATTGCATGGCCTTGTCCCAGTTTTATGGGCACTGGTCACTGGTGGGTGCAAACAGTCCAGCTCTGTGCATTCTTGCTCCCTTGGTACTGCTGGATCAGTGTCATCTATCCTTGGGCGTAGACTGAGGTCAAGGTTGTTGACCAATTTCAAGGTCTTGTCCTCATTTTATGGTCTTATCCCCATTTTATGGTCACTGGTGGGTGCAATGAGTCAAGCTCTGAGCCTTCCAGGTCCCTTGTTACTGCTGGATCAGTGTCTTCTGCTCTTGGGTGCAGTCAGGTCAAGGCTGTTGACCAATTTCATGGTCTTGTCCCAGTTTCATGGTCTTATCCCCATTTTATGGTCACTGGTGGGTGCAATGAGTCAAGCTCTGAGCCTTCCAGCTCCCTTGCTACTGCTGGATCAGTGTCTTCTGTTCTTGGGTGCAGTTGGATCAAGGTTGCTGATCAATTTAATGGTCTTGTCCCAGTTTTATGGGCACTGGGCACTGGTGGTGCAATGAGTCAAGCCCTGAGCCTTCCAGGTCCCTTGTTACTGCTGGATCAGTGTCTTCTGCTCTTGGGTGCAGTCAGGTTGAAGCTGTTGACCACTTTTATGGAACTGTCCCCATTTTATGATCTCATCCCTATTTTATGGTCACTGGTCACTTGTGGGTGCAGTGAGTCCATCTCTGTGCATTCCAGGTCCTTTGTTAATGCTGAAGCAGTGTCCTCTACTTTTGTGTGCAGGGTGAGATCAAGGTTGTTGCCTTCATTTTATGGTCTTGTCCTTGTTTTATGATCTTAGCCCCGTTTTATGGTCACTTGTGGGTGTGATAAGTCCAGCTCTGTGCATTCCAGGTCCCTTGTTACTGCTGGATCAGTGTCCTCTGCTCTTGGGTGAGGTCGAGATTGTTTATCCATTCTATAGTCTTGTCCCCATTTGATAGTCTTGTCCCCACTTTATGGATGATTCTGGGTCCACACCGGTGTGGTGGAGTGGTCTTATTGATGAGAACTGCTAAAAATCAATGGTGCTGCAATGGGTGAAGAGTGGAAGGTAGGAAGCTGAGTGAAAGGGACCTTGCAGAGGGACCTTGCCAGGCTGGACAGATGGGTAGAGGCCAAGGGCATGAGATTGAACACATCTAAGTGGAGGGTTCTACATATTGGCCACAACAACCCCAGGCAGTGCTACAGGCTGGGGTCAGAGTGGCTGGAGAGCAGCCAGGCAGAAAGGGACCTGGGGGTAGTGGTTGATAGTAGGCTGAACATGAGCCAGCAGTGTGCCCAGGTGGCCAAGAAAGCCAATGGCATCCTGGCCTGCATCAGGAAGAGTGTGGCCAGCAGGAGCAGGGAAGTCATTCTGCCCCTGTACACTGCAGTGGTTAGGCCACACCTTGATTCCTGTGTCCAGTTCTGGGCCCCTCAGTTTAGGAAGGAGGTTGAGTTGCTGGAAGGTGTCCAGAGAAGGGCAACAAAGCTGGGGAGGGGTCTGGAGCACAGCCCTGTGAGGAGAGGCTGAGGGAGCTGGGGTTGCTTAGCCTGGAGAAGAGGAGGCTCAGGGGAGACCTTCTTGCTGTCTCCAACTCCCTGAAGGGAGGCTGTAGCCAGGTGGGGGATGGTCTCTTCTCCCAGGCAAGCAGCACCAGAACAAGAGGACACAGTCTCAAGCTGTGCCAGGGGAAGTTTAGGCTGGAGGTGAGGAGAAAGTTCTTCCCGGAAAGAGGAATTGGCCATTGGAATGTGCTGCCCAGGGAGGTGGTGGAGTCCCCATCCCTGGAGGTGTTCAAGAGGGGATTGGATGTGGCACTTGGAGCCATGGTTTAGTTAGTCATGAGGTGTTGGGTGACAGGTTGGACTTGATGATCTCTGAGGTCTTTTCCAACCTTATTGATGCCGTGATTCTGTGGGGAAGGTGATGTCAGGAGATTCCCCGACAGTGGGGGAGGAGGGGGAAAGATGATGTCCACGTTTCATTGGCAAGGATTGTTTTGTTTTCTGTACAAAAGCAGCAAATCCCCCAGAAGCTGGTCAGGAGCACAGCTGTTTATGGTGAACAGAAGCTGCTGCTTATCTCCTTGTAGCAACCTGTCTCGAGGAGATCACGGCTTAATTAACTCGCCTGTTATCCAGAGTGAAATTGTACAGACATTGTCTGGAGAGAGAAAGAAGAAAGAGAGGAGAAAGTAAAAAGGAAAAGAATAAAAATAGAAAATTAAAGAGAGATAAAGTGAAAAGGAAGGAGGTGACCTGGGAGTCAAGTGGTGTGGACTCTACAGAGAGCCAAAGCACGTGGCCAGTGGTGGCTGCTGGTGAGTTCACATGTGAGGGATGAGCTGGATGCTTGAGCAGGCCAGAGAGATTCCCTGCACTCAGGCCAGAGAGATTCCCTGCACCCAGGCGTGGTGTGAGGGTGCAGAGCAGCCCTGGGCTTGCCCAAAACCACAGCTGAGTGTTTCCACAGGAGGGGGTTTGCACCTGAGCTCCGGTCCCTGGTGCGTGGCTGGGAGCTGGAGCCTCCCAGGCAGTCTGGACACCAGCAGAGGCTTGTCACGCCTCATCCAGGCTATTTGAAGGACAAGCATGGTGGGATGCCAGTTATGACCCCTCCACCCCATCAGTTTGGAGATGGGCAACACCCCTTAGCCTCAGGTTTCCTAGAACAGTTATTTTCTGGCTGGTGTACATAGACTGAGCAGCCACTTGCCAGCAGCAGGGGGAGAGAGCAAAGTCCTTCCTGAGGACGCTTTTTGCTGGGCAAATCTCTCCTGTATCTTAGTTCCAAAGCTTGGTTATAAAGATGGGTCATGCACACTTACCTTTTGGCTTCAGCAACTTTGTGTTGATCCCAGCAAGAGCTCTGTGTTAGTCCCAGCAAGAGCTTTGTGTTGGTCCCAGCAAGAGCTTTGTGTTGGCCCCAGCAAGAGTTTGTGTTGGCCCCAGCAAGAGCTTTGTGTTGGTCCCAGCAAGAGCTTTGTGTTGGTCCCAGCAAGCTTTGTGTTGGCCCCAGCAAGAGCTTTGTGTTGGTCCCAGCAAGAGCTTTGTGTTGGTTCCAGCAAGAGCTTTGTGTTGGCCCCAGCAAGAGCTTTGTGTTGGTCCCAGCAAGCTTTGTGTTGGTCCCTGCAAGCTTCGTGTTGGTCCCAGCAAGAGCTTTGTGTTGGTCCCAGCAAGCTTTGTGTTGGTCCCAACAAGAGCTTTGTGTTGGTCCCAACAAGAGCTTTGTGTTGGTCCCACCAAGATTTCTCTTGGTCCCACCAAGATTTCTATCCATCTCAGCTAGTTTCTGTTGGTCCCAATCATGGCAGCAGTTGGCCAAGCAGGTCCCTGCTCTACCCCCAAACAATTCATCCCAGAGCTGGCTTTGCACCTTGCTGCAGACCTTGCAGCAGGCAGGGCAGGAACTTGGCTCCAAGCCTGGCCCCAGGGCCGCCCGCACTTTGAGCTGGTGTCACCCCTTGGGCGCTGACCAGGGAGCAAACCCTGCTGGTCCCTGGGGCACAGCTGGGTGCACAGATCCTCCTGGGGATGTGCTGAGAGGTGTTGTTGGAGGCAACTGCACAGCTTGGGCCGTGGAGTCGCTCAGGGCTGCGTGTGGAGGGGAAGATTTGACAACCTTTCCTATTCATCGCTCCACAGCGCTCCGCAGATCAAAGCCCGGGGAGACAATAATACATTTTGAACTAAGGACATTAATTTGTATCCAGAGCATTTTAATAAATAATTCTTTATCCCCCCTCCCCTGAAATCCAGTTCAGCCCTGTCATCTCAAGCCAATTCCATTTAATATCCAGCCCTTCCACTGACAGATTTTGAACACCATAATTAGCATCCGTGGCTCTCAAAAAGCCTTCTCAGACCTTTTCTGCATTGTGGCATCTTCTCTCCCCTCCTCCCTGCTCCCCCTCCATCCCCCCCAATCCCCCTTATGTTTTTTTTCCCCCATATTGTTATTCCAATTGGTGCTGTTTATTGTGCCCACTGAGACAGATTAAAGGCAGGAAGGAGCCTGAGAGTTGTTGTGAGGGGCTGGAGTGGGCACGGTGCAGCTCAGGGATTCAAAACCCAGAGCCTGGCTTTTAAGTCCCTGTGTCTGAAGAGTGGAGGTGGCTTCTGAAGCGTTTCATCGTTGCTTTGTTGAGTCTTTTTTGGTTTGGTTTGTTTGATTTGGGTTTGGTTATAATTTTTTTTTGGTGGATTATCTTTCCCCCTTCCTCCCCCCCCCCTTTTATGTTTTTTGGTAAGGGAAGAAGGAGGAGTGAGAAAGGTTTCTGTGAAAGCTGAGGTTGTATAACCACGAGCAGCTGAGAGCTGGGGCTGAAGAGGGAAATAAGAGAGGTCCTGAGATACTCAGGGTTTGGCAGCCCTGAGAAATATATCCTAGTGTGTTGTTGTGTAGAACAAAGCTTCATCTGATCCATCTAAAGATGAAAGTGGGTCCAGCAGGAAGACAAACAAAGCAGAGTGCCTTTGTTTCCCCTTCGAAGCCTTTCAGTGGGATGCAAACCATCCCCAGCGCAGGCGTGCTTGGATCCAAGGCTCTTTCCTCCAGCAGGAATTGTTGTGGAGCAGTGGAGATGTTTGCCAGTTCCCATTTGTGGGCCTAATCTGGTCCACAGAAGGAGCCCAGGTTTGTTTTCTTTGTGTGAGCAAGAGGGAACCAGCCCTTGTCCAGAGAAACCAAGACACCAAATGCTTCCTTCTAGTGATTGTGTTCCACTTCGCTGTTGGCTAAGGATGAGTCCAAAGCAAAATCCCAGCTCTTGAACAAAAGCCTGGAAGCTGAACCTGCTCCCCAGATTGTGGTTGATGCTTATCTCAGCCATGATAAGGAATCAGAGCTAGAATCCTGTGTCTTTTCTGTTGCAGCACCTGGTCTTTGGAGCAGAGTTAGAATAGAAGCAGAATAGAATTAACCAGGTTGGAAGAGACCTTTGAGACCATCCAGTCCAACCTGTCACCCAGCACCATCTAATCAGCTAAACCATGGCACCAAGCACCCCATCCAGTCTCTTCCTAAACACCTGCAGTGATGGTGACTCCACCACCTCCCTGGCAGCCCATTCCAATGGGCAATCTCTTTCTGGGAAGAGCTATGAAGCTGCCCTGTCCTGCAGGGGTGTAAGCCTTGGGAGCATTCACCTGTCTCTAAATCGTGCTGGAAGTCCTGCATATCAGTGCCTGGTTTTCAGGCAAAGCAATGCCTTGTGCCACCTGACAGCAAGTGCATAGTATCATAGTAGTAGTATCATAGTATCATAGTGTCAGTCAGGGTTGGAAGGGACCACAAGGATCATCTAGTTCCAACCCCTGCCATGGGCAGGGACACCCCACACTAGATCAGGCTGGCCACAGCCTCATCCAGCCTGGGCTTAAACACTTCCAGGGATGGGGCCTCAACCACCTCCCTGGACAACCCATTCCAGGGCTTCACCACTCTCATGGGGAAGAACTTCCTCCTCACGGCCAGCCTGAATCTCCCCACCTCCAGCTTCATTCCATTCCCCCTAGTCCTATCACTACCTGAGATCCTGAGAAGTCCCTCCCCAGCATAGCAGGTGAGGGTGCTCAGGTTCCCCAAAACCCTGGCAGCCATCTCTCCAGCAGTCAGAGGTGCTCACGATGTACCGTGGGTCAATGCATGAGCCAGTAATGTGCCCTTGTAGCCAGCAGGCCAAGGGAGGTCCTTCTCTTCCTCTGCTCTACCCTGCTGAGGCCACATGTGGAATACCCTGTCCAGTTCTGTGCTCCCCAGTGCAAGAGAGACAGGGAACTACTGGAAGGAGTCCAGTGGAGGCTCTGAAGATGCTAGGAAGTAAAGACTGAGAGACCTGGGGCTGTGTAGCCTGGAGAAGAGCAGCCTGTGAGGGGATCTGCTCGAGATTCATCAGTATCTAAAGGGTAGGGGGTGAGAGGATGGAGCCAGACTCTTTTCAGTGGTGCCCTATGACAGGATAAGGGGTGAGAGGCACTAACTGGAATTCAGGAGGTTCCATCTGAAGGGTGAAACCTCTTTGCTGTGAGGGTGCCGGAGCCCTGGAGCAGGCTGCCCAGAGAGGTTGTGGCATCTCCTCTGGAGATTTTCAAAACCCAGATCAACACATTTGTGTGCAACCTGATCTAGGCAAACCTGCTTTGGCAGAGGGGTTGGACTAGATGATCTCCAGAGGTCCCTTCCAACCCCTAGCAGCCTGTGATTAAAACACAGCACTGGCTTCTCGCTGCAGCAAAGCACAGCAGAGCCAATTTGGACTGCAAAGCCCCAACGTTCCACTCAGCTCTGGGATGCCCTTAGCTTATGCAATGCAAATTTGCAGTAGGCTGCAGCAAAACAATTGCTCCAACTCATTATTCCTACCATGGCACCTCGATGGCAGATGTTTTGTGGGAGGACAATGCCCATTCCCATGCCACGTGGCCACCAGCCCCAGTGTGCCACAGCAGCCCTGCCAGCTGCCAGCTTGGACAGGATGATGGCTTTGACACCTTCCCTTCACCAGCTCAGAGCTGGCCCATGGTGTGCCTGCTGGGTCCATGTCCAGGAAAGGGCTTGAAACAAAGTTTAGGGCTTGTACCTGGTTTCTTGTTGGCACTTGGTGCTTCTTCTTGCAGCTCCAGTGGTCTTTCTGGTCTCTGGCTCGTGGCTTGCTTGCAGCTGTGGTGTCCCAGGCACCACCCTGACGGAGGTGATCATTCAGCAAGCCCCAGAAAGTTGGTGAAGAGTTCAAACTGTGCTGCAATTTGTTTTCAGAGGAAGGCTAAAATCTTCTCTCTGCTTTTCATGGTAAAGACTGCATTTATTCGCTGGCTTTGGTGCTGGCTTTGAAGGAGACAGCTGCAGTTCCATGAGGTCTTTTGTCTTCAGATTGCCTTTTTGGAGAGAAATACTAACATCCACGGGGACTTCTTTGTTATGTCCTTGCTTTGCTTTCTTTCTGGAGTCCCTACAAAGTGTCAAACCCTTTTTCTTCCCCTTCAGCCTAAGTGCACCCACTTTCCCAGGTTCCTGGTATATTGGAAGGAAATCCATTTCCTTGCAGTTAGGCTCAGTAGGAGGCTGCTGGATGCCTCTTTGTCACTGTTGTCACTTGTCACATGTGCTGGTCTGGACCCTTTTGAAAATCAGATACTTAGACCTACAAAGAGTTATCTGTGACCTCCAGATTGCAAAAAATTGGCCATTTTTGATGTGGAGCCTGAGATGAGGCAGCAATCATCTCCATTTCCCCTGTCTTTTGCCCACCACGCTGGTTTCTGCTGCTGTGAGCCATGCAGATGTGTTGGTAGGAGATCTGGGGCACAAGGCATGGTGTTTCATAAGCAGGTTATGCAGAGACTTTTTCAGCAGCTTCTCCCCACAGGATCACCCAAAGCTGGTGTCCCCACAGCACTAGGCCAAGTAGTATGAAGGTGACACTTTCCCTAATGCCTGAACTCAGAGCTTGAGTTTGCTGCTGGTCAGCTTCTCATAGAAGCACAGAATTGGTTTGGTTGGAAAAGGTCTCTAGGATCATGGAGTCCAACCAGCAACCCAACACCACCATGGACACTAAACCATGGCCCAAAGTGCCATGGCCACAGATTTGCTGAGCACCTCCAGGTAGTGGTGACTCCAGAACCTCCCTGGGCAGCCTGTTCCAATCCCTGACCACTCTTGCAGCAAAGAAATTGTTCCTCATCTCCAACCTAACCCTCCCCTGGCACAGTTTCAGGCCATTTCCTCTCCTTCTGTCACTTGATCATAGGGAAAAGAGACCAACCCCCACCTCACTCCAGCCTCCTCTCAGGGAGCTGTAGAGAGCAATGAGGTCTCCCCCTCTTCTCCACACTAAACACCCCAAGTTCCCTCAGCTGCTCCTCCCAGCCCTGTTCTCCAGACCCTTCCCCAGCTTTATTGCCCTTTTCTGGATATGCTTCAGCCCCTCAGTGTCTTTTTTGTAGTGGGGGGCCCAAAACTGAACACAGTATTCGGGGGGGTGGCCTCACTAGTGCTGAGTAGAGGGTGCACATCACTTCCTTACTCCTGCTGGCCACACTATTCCTTGTAGAATACGAGGAGGAAACAACCCAAACCAAACCAAAACCAAACAAAACCAAACCCAACCCCAATCAAACCCAACCAAACCCAGCCTAACCCAAACCAAAACCAAACCCAACCCAAACCAAATCCAACCCAACCTAACACAAACAAAACCAAACCCAAAGCAAATCAAACCCAATCCAACCCAACACAAACAAAACCAAACCCAAACCAAATCAAACCCAATCCGACCCAACCTAACCCAAACCAAACCCAAACCCAAACCAAACCCAACCTAAACCAAATCAAATCAAACCCAACCCAAACCTAACACAAAACCAAACCCAACCCAAACCAAATCAAACCCAATCCAACCCAACCTAACCCAACCCAAACCTAATCCAACCCAACCCAACCCCAACCCCAAACCAAGCCCAAACCAAACCAAATCAAACCCAATCCAACCCAACCTAACCCAACCCAAACCTAATCCAACCCAATCCAACCCAACTCAACCCCAAACCCAAACCAAACCCAAACCAAATAAAACCGAACCCAAACCGAACCAAGCCCAAACCCAAAGCAACCCAAACCCAAACCAAACCCAAACCCAAATCAAACCAAACCAAATCCAATCCAACCTAACACAAACAAAACCAAACCAAACCCAACCCAAATCAATCCAAATCAAACCCAACCCAACCCAACCTAACCCAAACCCAACCCAAATCAAACCAAATCAAACCCAATCCAACCCAACCTAACCCAAACCAAACCCAAACCAAACCCAAACCCAAACCAAACCCAACCTAAACCAAATCAAATCAAACCCAACCCAACCTAACACAAAACCAAACCCAAACCAAACCAAATCAAACGCAATCCAACCCAACCTAACCCAACCCAAACCCAACCCAAACCTAATCCAACCCAATCCAACCCAACCCTACCCCAAACCCAAACCAAACCCAAACCAAATAAAACCAAACCCAAACCAAACCAAACCCAAATCAAACCCAATCCAACCCAACCTAACCCAACCCAAACCTAATCCAACCCAAACCAACCCAAACCCAAACCAAACCCAAATCAACCCCGAACCCAAACCAAACCCAAACCAAACCCAAACCCAAACCCAAACCCAAACCAAACCCAAACCCAAACCAACCCAAACAAGAAACCCCAACCAACCAAGCAAAATAAAACCCCAAACAAAACCCCAGCAACAGCAAAACACAACCAAACCCCCCAAAACCTGACCAAAAATCCCCAAAACCAAAACCACACACACAAAAAAAATAACCTGACAAAAAAACCCAACAAATGAACCCAAAAAACCAACCCCAAACCGAATTGAGAATCCAAGAAGCCACTGTGGAAGTGGAGCAGGGCGAGGAAAGTTGAGGCTGCTCTGCAGTGTCAAGGTGAGCGAGGGGATGGCATTTACTTTGGAGATATCCGAGCCTGGGGATCTGGGATTAGTGTCAGCGCTCCTGTGGCAAGCTAAATTAGGGATGCAGAGGCTGGCTGTGTTTGTGATACAGGGTTGTTAGGGGCTTCAGGTACTGTCATTCTTATTTAAGGATACATTTAGGGATTAACAGTAAGAAGTCCAGCATTAGCAAGAGCGAAATGAATGTTAGTGAGCTTAGGCTTGGAGGGCTTATTTTTGATCATCATCATGTGAGCTGCTTTAGGAGAGATGAGCTCCGAGATGGGGAGGGGAGGGGGAGATACTTGTGGTGGTTTTTTTTTTTATCCCTCCTTCTTCTTCTTCTTCTTCTTTTTTTTTTTTATTGCAGGAAAAGAAAACCTTTGCAAGTTTAAATAGAGATCAGAACTTAGCAACAATGACAACTGCAGGGGTAAAGCCACATAACTCCCTGAAGCTGGGGCTGTGGAGCTGGCTCGCTGCATCCAGCCTATTTTTAGCCTCTTTTTTTTTTAGTGTGTGTGTGTGTGTGTGTTTTGCTTTGGATTTCTTTTTTTGGTTTTTTCTCCTTCCCCCCCCCTTATGCAGAACATGCACAAGGAAACAATACCCAGAGAGATTTCTTTGTTGCTGGGAATCAGCATTCAGAGGTTTTAATTGGCAACCTTTCCGCTTCGTTGTGCGAGTAGGTCGCGTTTTCCTACACGACCCCGGCTCAGGTGCTTGGGCTGGCTTGGGGAAGTTACCTCCTGCTGCTTCTCCTCTCGACTGGGTGCAGGCACAAAGATTTTCTTGCTGCCAAATGTTTTCTCAAGTGTAAACTCCATGTTTCACTTTCCCTGGCTTTGATATCTGCTGCCCACAAGCACCGGCGCCGGTGAGGAGCTGTTGAAGATTCACAGCTCTTCACATTCCAAGATGAGAAAGGCTTCTCTTAAGACATGGGTTGAGTTGGTCCTGATGGTTGAGAGGCAGAAAGAGGGAGGTCTCCCTGGGCATCAGTCTCTTCTCAATAATAACAAGTGTTAGGACAAGAGGAAAGGGCTTTGAGTTGTACCAGAGGAGGTTTAGGTTAGGCATTAGATGAATCTTCCTCACTGAAAGGGTTCTCAAACCTTGGCACAGGCTGCCCAGGGAGGTGGCATACAGCAGGATCTGTGTCTGAGGCCTCTTATGGTGGAGTCACCATCACTGGAAGTGTTTAAGGAGACTGGATGAGGCACTTGGTGCCATGGTTTAGTTGCTTAGATGGTGTTGGGTGATAGGTTGGACTTGATGATCTCAAAGGTCTCTTCCAACCTGGTCTATTCCATTCCATTCCATTCCATTCCATTCCATTCCATTCCATTCCATTCCATTCCATTCCATTCCATTCCATTCCATTCCATTCCATTCCATTCCATTCCATTCCATTCCTCCTCTCCTCTCCTCTCCTCTCCTCTCCTCTCCTCTCCTCTCCTCTCCTCTCCTCTCCTCTCCTCTCCTCTCCTCTCCTCTCCTCTCCTCTCCTCTCCTCTCCTCTCCTCTCCTCTCCTCTCCTCTCCTCTCTCCCTCTCCTCTCCTCTCCTCTCCTCCTCTCCTCTCCTCTCCTCTCCCTCTCCTCTCTCTCCCTCTCCTCTCCTCTCCTCTCCTCTCCTCTCCCTCTCCCTCTCCTCTCCTCTCCTCTCTCCCTCTCCTCTCCTCTCCCTCTCCTCTCCTCTCCTCTCCCTCCTCTCCTCTCCTCTCCTCTCCTCTCCTCTCCTCTCCTCTCCTCTCCTCTCCTCTCCTCTCCTCTCCTCTCCTCTCCTCTCCTCTCCTCTCCTCTCCTCTCCTCTCCTCTCCTCTCCCTCTCCTCTCCTCTCCTCTCCTCTCCTCTCCTCTCCTCTCCTCCTCTCCTCTCCTCTCCTCTCCTCTCCTCTCCTCTCCCTCTCCTCTCCTCTCCCTCTCCTCTCCTCTCCTCTCCTCTCCTCTCCTCTCCTCTCCTCTCCTCTCCCTCTCCTCTCCTCTCCTCTCCTCTCCTCTCTCTCCTCTCCTCTCCTCTCCCTCTCCTCTCCCTCTCCCTCTCCTCTCCTCCCCTCCCCTCCCTCCCTCCCCTCCCCTCCCCTCTCCTCCCCTCTCCTCCCTCCTCTCCTCGAGTCTCCTCTCCTCTCCTAATCCTCATCCCTGGAGGTGTTTGAAAGAGGCAGAGATGTGATGCTGAGGGCCATGCTTTTGCACCAGCCTTAGTAGAGTTAGAAAAGGCCTGGACTCAATGATCTTCAAGGTATTTCCCAACCATTTCTATGGTTTTATCCTTCCACCTCTGCTGTAAGGAGTAGCTTCAGTCATGCACCCTGGGCTCCTGTCTTTGAAGCCTGCAGGGTTCTGGTCTGTTTGAGTTTTTGATTTTAATGACTGGTTTTAAATGTTATGATTGCTAGGTCGTGTTTGCCCTTTGGGATGAGTTTGGGTATGCTGTGGGTTGCGCTCCACCCTTTGTTCTGAGCCCTTTGCTGGAGTGGAGACCACGCATCGCTGGTCCAGCACTCTTCAGCTGCAAGAAGAGAGGATGATAGGGAGAGAAGACAAAAGGATGCCAAGTATTGTGTTCAGACCCAGGGAATGTATCTGCTGCTTGACCAAGGTGGGCACTGGTGGGTGCCCATTACTTATGTGTCTCCTGAAGCTGAAACAATTGCTATTATCCCACAGAACACTGCATGACCTACATTTTCACTTGAAAGCCTCCAGCTAATAATTAGTTTGAATTTTGATTTATAAACAAACACATTCATATTCTTTATTCTTTGTGTGTGTGTGTGTGTGTGTTTTTTAAGCAGGGGAAGAAATCAAAGCCCTTGATAGACAAAATCCCCATCTCTCCCTGCTGGCCTCTTCTGGGCCCCTCAATTTAAGAAGGATATTGAGACACTTCAATGTGGGTAGAGAAGGGCAAGGAGGCTGGGGAGGGGTCTGGAGCACAGCCCTGTGAGGAGAGGCTGAGGGAGCTGGGGCTGTTTAGCCTGGAGAAGAGGAGGCTACCTGAAAGGAGGTTGTAGCCAGGTGGGGATTGGTTTCTTCTCCCAGGCAAGCAGCACCAGAACAAGAGGACACAGTCTCAAGCTGTGCCAGGGGAGGTTCAGGCTGGAGGTGAGGAGAAAGTTCTTCCCAGAAAGAGGAATTGGCCATTGGAATGTGCTGCCCAGGGAGGTGGTGGAGTCACCGTCCCTGGAGGTGTTCAAGAGAGGATTGGATGTGGCACTTGGAGCCCTGGTTTAGTTAGTCAGGAGGTGTTTGGTGATAGGTTGGGCTTGATGATCTCTGAGGTCTTTTCCAACCTTGTTGATTCTATGGTTCTGTGATTCTTTTTGCCTGTTCCTGACACTGGGGATGATCAAGGAGGAAGGAGTGGATTTCTTGGGCTTGGTGAAAGAGAGAGGATTTGGATATAATGAGACCATTGAGCATTTTCCTGGAAAACTGTAGGAGCCTCAGAGCTTGGGAGATTTGGGCCATCTGGATAAAGACGGTCAAGCTCCACCCTGGCAGCTTGGCCTTGCCAAAGGAGCTGCGGAAAGCAGCAGATCGGTGCACAAAAGCACCTCACAGAAGGTACATCCCTTCCCTTCCTTGGCTTTCCCAGCATGGTTGGGATTGCCACTGCTTCTCCTCCTCCTCCTCCTCCTCACTGTCCATCTGCCTGCCCAGCCACATCCAAAGGCGTGGGAGGAAGAGTTGGCCTTGGGTCAATGCCTGGGACGTGGCATGTGTGCATGGGCAGGGGCTCGTTAGTCAGCAAAAGGGTTGAGTGTTAATTAGCAGTGCTGAGGAAGTAGAGATCATAGAAACGATAAGGCTGGAAAAGACCTCAGAGATCATCAAGTCCAACCTGTCACCCAAGACCTCATGGCTACTAGACCATGGCACCAAGTGCCACGTCCAATCCCCTCTTGAACACCTCCAGGGATGGGGACTCCACCACCTCCCTGGGCAGCACATCCCAATAGCCAACAACTCTTTCTGGAAAGAACTTTCTCCTCACCTTGAGCCTAAACTTCCCCTGGCACAGCTTGAGACTGTGTCCTCTTGTTCTGGTGCTGCTTGCCTGGGAGAAGAAACCAACCCCCACCTGGCTACAACCTCCCTTCAGGGAGTTGGAGAGAGCAAGAAGGTCTCCCCTGAGCCTCCTCTTCTCCAGGCTAAGCAACCCCAGCTCCCTCAGCAGATGATTGTGGCTTGTGAAGACATAATCATAGAATTAGGGAATCATAGAATGGTAGGGGTCAAAGGGACCTCTGGAGATCATTAAGCCCCTGCCAAACCAGGATCACCTAAGGCAGGTGACACAGGAACACACCCAGATAGGTCTTCAAAGCCTCCAGAGAAGGAGACTCCACAAACTCTCTCTCTGCAGCTTGTTTCAGATCCCTCCCAGAGATGGTCTCGAAGCAAAATGATTGCTAGCCTTAGTCATTGTCTTTCTAGCCAAAAATAGGCCAATCAAACACAATTGGAATGAAACCAAGAGAGTCCTGTGAAAATTGGTGTGAAATTCCACAGAAAGAGGTAGACAATGTAGAGTCCCCAGTGGGATCCCATGGATGAGATCCACTGTGCCTTGAGGAGGTTTTCATTAGCTGCTTGCTTTGGTAGCACTTGCCCATAAGGTGTTATCCTAAGTGATGCCACTTTAGGTGCTATTTTTATTCAGCAAAATGTCAAATCCTTTCACAGAACTTAGTGAGTTGTTGTCTTGGTAATTTCTTGCAGCAACAAGATCTATAAAAATCCCAGCTTTTCGTGGCACCAGGCTTTCCTTCTCTGTTTGGGATGGAAATAGTTCCTTAGAAACAGGAAATACCAAATGGGAGCCACCTTCCTAGGACACGAAGGGGGCATCAAGAAGAGCGTGGCCAGCAGGTCAAGGAAGGTTCTCCTCCCCTTGTCCTCTTCCCTGGTGAGGCCGTATCTGGAATACTGTGTCCAGCTCTGGGCTCCCTGGTTCAAAAAGGACAGGGAATTGCTTGAGAGCCTACAGCAAAGTCTATGAAGATGCTAAGGGGACTGGGAACTTCTCTCTGATGAGGAAAGGCTGAGAGACTTGGGACTTTTTAGCCTGGAGAAGAGCAGCCTGAAGGACATCTCATGATTCTGGTCAATACTTCAAGGGCAGGTGCCAGAAGGATGGGACCAGGCTTTGTTCAGAGGTGCCCAGTGACACAACAAGAGGTAAAGGACACAAACCTGGCTGGAGATGAGGAGAAAGTTCTTCCCAAAGAGAGCTGTTAGCTGCTGGAATGTGCTGGCCAGGGAGGTGGTGGGGTCCCCATCCCTGGAGGTGTTCAAGAGGGGATTGGATGTGGCACTTGGTGCCATGGTTTAGTTAGTCATGAGGTCTGTGGTGCCAGGTTGGACTTGATGATCTTTGAGGTCTTTTCCAACTTTATTGATTCTATGATTCTATAAGAAGTTCCATCTAAACATGAGGAGAAACATCTTTAGTCTGAGGGTGCTGGAGCACTGGAGCAGGCTGCCCAGAGAGGTTGTGGAGTCTCCTTCTCTGGAGCAATTCAAAACCTACCTGTATGTGTTCCTGTGTGACCTGCCCTGGGTGATCCTGCTTTAGCATGGGGGTTGGACTCAGTGATCTCCAGAGACCCCTTCCAACCCCTATCATTTAGCCTGGAGAAGAGGAGACTCAGGGGTGACTTCATTGCTTTCTACAGCTACCTGAAGGAGGTTGTAGACAGGCAGATGTTGGTGTCTTCTCCAAGGCAAGCAGCACCAGAACAAGAGGACACAGTCTCAGGCTGCTCCAGGGGAGGTTTAGGCTGGATGTTAGGAAGAAGTTCTACACAGAGAGAGTTGTTAGCCATTGGAATGTGCTGCCCAGGGAGGTGGTGGAGTTACCATCCCTGGAGGTGTTCAGGAGGAGACTTGATGGGGTGCTTGGTGCCATGGTTTAGTTGTTTAGGTGGGTTGGATTGGTTGATAGGTTGGACATGATGATCTTGAAGGTCTCTTCCAACCTGGTTTATTCTGTTCTGTTCTATTCTATTCTAGTCTACTCTAGTCTAGTCTATTCCTAGTCTATTCTAGTCCAGTCTAGTCTAGTCTAGTCTATTCCTATTCCTATTCCTATTCCTATTCCTATTCCTATTTCCTATTCCTATTCCTAGTCTATTCTAGTCTATTCTAGTCTATTCTAGTCTATTCCTATTCCTATTCCTATTCTATTCCTATTCCTATTCCTATTCCTATTCCTATTCCTATTCCTATTCCTATTCCTATTCCATTCCTATTCCTATTCCATTCCTATTCCTATTCCTATTCCTATTCCTGTTCCTATTCCTATTCCTATTCCTATTCCTATTCCTATTCCTATTCCTGTTCCTGTTCATATTCCTATTCCTATTCCTAGTCTAGTCTAGTCTATTCCTATTCTATTCTATTCTGGTCTAGTCTATTCCTATTCCTATTCCTATTCCTATTCCTATTCCTATTCCTATTCCTATTCCTATTCCTATTCCTATTCCTATTCCTATTCCTATTCCTATTCCTATCTATTCTGTTCTGTTCTGTTCTATTCTATTCTATTCTATTCTATTCTATTCTATTCTATTCTATTCTATTCTTTTCTATTCTATTCCTATTCCTATTCCTATTCCTATTCCTATCTATTCTGTTCTGTTCTGTTCTATTCTATTCTATTCTATTCTATTCTATTCTATTCTATTCTTTCTATTCTTTCCTATTCCTATTCCTATTCCTATTCCTATTCCTATTCCTATTCCTATTCCTATTCTATCTGTGATACTGTGATACTGTGATATTCTGGTCTAGTCCATTCTAGTCTATTCCTATTCCTATTCCTATTCCTATTCCTATTCCTATTCCTATTCCTATTCCTATTCCTGTTCCTGTTCATATTCCTATTCCTATTCCTAGTCTAGTCTAGTCTATTCCTATTCTATTCTATTCTGGTCTAGTCTATTCCTATTCCTATTCCTATTCCTATTCCTATTCCTATTCTATTCCTATTCCTATTCCTATTCCTATTCCTATTCCTATTCCTATTCCTATTCTGTTCTGTTCTGTTCTATTCTATTCTATTCTATTCTATTCTATTCTATTCTATTATTTCCTATTCCTATTCCTATTCCTATTCCTATTCCTATCTATTCTGTTCTGTTCTGTTCTATTCTATTCTATTCTATTCTATTCTATTCTATTCTATTCTATTCTATTCTATTCTTTCCTATTCCTATTCCTATTCCTATTCCTATTCCTATTCCTATTCCTATTCCTATTCCTATTCCTATCTATCTGTGATACTGTGATACTGTGATATTCTGGTCTAGTCCATTCTAGTCTATTCCTATTCCTATTCCTATTCCTATTCCTATTCCTATTCTATTCCTATTCCTATTCCTATTCCTATTCCTATTCCTATTCCTATTCCTATTCCTATTCCTATCTAGTCTATTCTATTCCTATTCTTATTCTATTCTATTCTGTCTATTCTATTCTATTCCTATTCCTATTCCTATTCTATTCTATTCCTATTCCTATTCCTATTCCTATTCCTATTCCTATTCCTATTCCTATCTAGTCTATTCTAGTCTATTCCTATTCTTATTCTATTCTATTCTGGTCTAGTCTATTCCTATTCCTATTCCTATTCCTATTCCTATTCCTATTCCTATTCCTATTCCTATTCCTATTCCTATTCTATTCTATTCTATTCTATTCTATTCTATTCTATTCTATTCTATTCTATTCTTTCCTATTCCTATTCCTATTCCTATTCCTATTCCTATTCCTATTCCTATTCCTATTCCTATTCTATTCTATTCTATCTGTGATACTGTGATACTGTGATATTCTGGTCTAGTCCATTCTAGTCTATTCCTATTCCTATTCCTATTCCTATTCCTATTCCTATTCCTATTCCTATTCCTATTCCTATTCCTATTCCTATTCCTATTCCTATCTAGTCTATTCTAGTCTATTCCTATTCTTATTCTATTCTATTCTGGTCTAGTCTATTCCTATTCCTATTCCTATTCCTATTCCTATTCCTATTCCTATTTCTATTTTATTCTATTCTATTCTATTCTATTCTATTCTATTCTATTCTATTCTATTCTATTCTATTCTATTCTATTCTATTCTATTCTACTTCTATTCTATTCTATTCTATTCTATTCTATTCTATTCTATTCTATTCTATTCTATTCTATTCTATTCTATTCTATTCTATTCTATTCTATTCTATTCTATTCTATTCTATTCTATTCTATTCTATTCTATTCTATTCTATTCCTATTCTATTCTGTGATTCTGTGACGTCTCTCCCAGAGCAGCACTCGCAGGGTGCCTCGAGGCGGAGATGTAAGCAGGATGTCGCTGTGTGCACTCTTATTTATGAGCCTGATGCTGCCTCCCTTGAATAGAAGTCCTTGGCTGGCGAGATGCTATCTAGCCCTGTTCTTTCTTCATGCACCGTTTCCTAAGCTGAAGCTGTGCTCTCCGGGAGCTGGAAATGCAGCGCTGAGCGAGGTTATATGCACTGTGAATTGAGGGTGGCAGTGAAGGGGAGGGGGAGGGGAGGGGAGCAGGGGGAGAGCCTCCTCTGTTTGATTTTATATTTCATGAAATTTCCGGCAAGGATGACATTTTCAACAACAAATAATCACTTCAGGAATAACTCATTTCCAATTGGGGAAAAAAAAAATTAAAAAGGAAATATGAAAGCATCCTACAGGGCTTCTGATAACAAGGTTGATTCATGCAGTGCCTCAACCAGCTCCAGAGAAGAGATTTCTGCTCCTGCTCGCTGGGTTCACCGAATCGGAGAATCAGAGAACTGGCAGGCTGGGAAGGGACCTCAAGGAGCAGCCAGTTCCAACCCCCCTGCCATGGGCAGGGACACCTCACACTGCAGCAGGTTGCTCACAGCCACATCCAGCCTGGCTGCAAACACCTCCAGGCAGGAGGCTGCCACCACCTCCCTGGGCAGCCTGTGCCAGGCTCTCACCACCTCTTATAGGGAAGAACTTCTTCCTAACATCCAATCTGAATCTCCCCATTTCTAGCTTTGCTCTATCCCCCCCAGTCCTATCACTCTCTAGCACCCTCAAAAGTCCTTCCCCAGCTTTCTTGTAGCCCCCTTAAGATACTGGAAGGCCACAATTAGGTCTTTTCAGAGGCTTCTCCTCTCCAGACTGAACAGCCCCAACTCTCTCAGTCTGTCCTCATAGCAGAGCAGCTCCAGCCCTCTGCTCATCCTCGTGGCCCTTCTCTGGACACCTTCCAGCACCTCCAGATCCTTCCTGTAATAGAGGCTCCAGAACTGGAGGCAGTACTCCAGGTGGGGTCACAGCAGAGCAGAGTAGATGGGGAGAATCACCTCCCTTGACCTGCTGGCTGTGCTTCTCTTGATGCAGCCCAGGCTCTGGTTGGATTCTGGGCTGCAAGTGCTCACTGCTGGCTCCTCTTGAGCTTCTCATCTACCAGCACACCCAAGTCATTTTTCCCCACAGAGAGTGGCCAGTTCTGCCTGTCCAAGCAGGATTGGAGTCACAGGGTCATCAAGGTCGGAAAAGAGCTCTAAGACAACCGAGTCCAACCATGAACCTGACACCACCATGGCCATTAAACCATGGCCCAAAGTGCCATGGCCACACATTTTGAACACCTCCAGGGACAGCAACTCTACCACCTCCTTGGGCAGCCTGTACCAGTGCCTGACCACTCCTGCAGCAAAGAAACTGTTCCTAATCTCCAACCTGAACCTCTCCTGGCACAATTTCAGGTCATTTCATCTTGTCCTATTGCTGTTTACCTTTCAGGGAGCTGTAGGAGCCTTTTCTCCTTTCCTCCAGACTAAACAACCCCAGTTCCCTCAGCTGCTCCTCACCAGGCCTGTTCTCCAACTCTTCACCAGCTATGTTGCTCTTCTCTGGACTCACTCCAACACCTCAATGTGCTTCTTGGAGCAAGGACCCCAAAACTGAACCCAGTATTTGAGGTGTGACCTCACCAGTGCTGAGTGCAGGGTGACAATCCCTTCCTTGGCTGTAAGCTCCAGGTAGCTGTGATGGCTGCTTTGGTGGTGATGGAGGGGAAAACCAGAGCCTTGCTCAGTATTAACACCTGTGATCGGTCTCCCTGCAAGTTGCAAGAGCAGTAAGTGCTTTGGGGAAGGCTTTGGGGTGCTCATGCCATGTGTCCAGTTCTGGGCCCCTCAATTTAAGAAGGACATTGAGACTCTTGAATGTGTCCAGAGAAGGGCAACAAGGCTGGGGAGAGGCCTTGAGCACAGCCCTGTGAGGAGAGGCTGAGGGAGCTGGGGTTGCTTAGCCTGGAGAAGAGGAGGCTCAGGGGAGACCTTCTTGCTCCCTCCAACTCCCTGAAGGGAGGTTGTAGCCAGGTGGGGCTTGGTCTCTTCTCCCAGGCAAGCAGTACCAGAACAAGAGGACACAGTCTCAAGCTGTGCCAGGGGAGGTTTAGGCTGGAGGTGAGGAGAAAGTTCTTCCCAGCGAGAGGAATTGGCCCTTGGGATGTGCTGCCCAGGGAGGTGGTGGAGTCACCATCCCTGGAAGTGTTCAAAAAGGGATTGGATGTAGCACTTGGAGCCATGGTTTAGTTAGTCATGAGGTGTTGGGTGATGGGTTGGACTTGATGCTCTCTGAGGTCTTTTCCAACCTTATTGATTCTATGATTCAAGCTCCTGGGCTCCGATGTGTTTTGTGCAGCTGCAGGCATAGGCAAGGCAGCAGCCGCAGAGCCCTCGGTGGGGGGAGAGAGGGAGGGGGTGAGCAGTGTCTCTCCAATCCCGACAAGGTCCCCAGGGTCCAAAAGGAGCAAGGCTTGGCCATGAAAGCCAGGGCTGCCCTAATAAAACATTTACTGGGGTTTGGAGACCTGTTGGCTCCGACACGGTGCATACATATTCAAGGATCACAGTTTCCGTGCCTGCCGGGGAGCCGGCTGCTAATCCAAAGCAGCCCCTGGGCTTTGCTCACCACCAGCTCTGCATGCAAGCAAACTGCTGCTCTGCTTGCCTGGTTCAAACACTTCTGAGCTAATCCAGGCGGGTTGCAATTTAGGAAGCAATGAGATCCTGACCTCTTAAAGGCTTTGCCAAGGAGAGCCATGGGAAGGTGGATTAGTGCTTGAGAATGGTTTCCATCTCTCAAATCCTGGCCGCCTCTGACTTTGCTGCAAGCTATCTTGGTGCTGCTGTGGTATCTTCTCCTCCTTCTCAACCTTCTCTTGTTCATCCCTTTCCCTAAATGGCCACAAGTTCTGTTAGATTGGATAGTAGAAAGAATTTCTCTGCTGCAAGAGTGGTCAGGCATTTGATCAGGCTGCCCATGGAGGTGATGGAGTCCCCATCTCTGGAGGTGTCATAGAATGATAGAATCAATAAGGTTGGAAAAGACCTCAAAGATCAAGTCCAACTTATCACCCAACACCTCATGACTACTAAACCGTGGCTCCAAGTGCCACATCCAATCCTCTCTTGAACACCTCCAGGGATGCTGACTCCACCACCTACCTGGGCAGCACATTCCAATGCCTAAAAACTCTCTCTGGGAAGAACTTTCTCCTTGAGCCTAAACCTCCCCTGGCACAGCTTGAGACTCTGACCTCTTGTTCTGGTGCTGGTTGCCTGAGAGAAGAGACCAACCCCCTCTGCTTACAACCACCCTTCAGGTAGCTGTAGACAGCAATAAGGTCTCCTCTGAGCCTCCTCTTCTGCAGGCTAAGCAACCCCAGCTCCCTCAGCCTCTCCTCACAGGGCTGTGCTCCAGAACCCCTCCCCAGCTTTGTTGCCCTTCTCTGAATAGGTTCAAGAGTCTCAATGTCCTTCTTAAACTGAGAGGCCCAGAACTGGACACAGGTCTCAAGGTGTGGCCTAACCAGTAGTGCTGAACACAGGGCAGAATGACCTCCCTGCTCCTGCTGGCCACACCGTTCCTGATGCAGGCCAGGATGCCATTGGCCTTCTTGGCCACCTGGGCACACTGCTAGCTCACGTTCAGCTGCTGTCAACCAGTACCCCCATGTCCCTTTCTGCCTGGCTGCCTCTATTTCCTCACCACTTTTGGCTCTGGAGCTGGTGGCTGTGGAAGAGGAGGTTGCTGGTGGTGCTCAACACGTGGCTGTGGCTCTGCTATCCGGAGTGCAGGTCACTTCTGCTGATGGCACCAAGTGTTATCAGCCTGCAGCGCTCTGAGCTTAGAAACAATTTTTGGTGGGCTCCTGAATGGAGGAGAGATCCTCTGGGCAGAAGGTACTCAAAGGGCATCAGTGGGGTATAAAGTGAACTCCAAAGCTTTGCTTATGGGGTCTTTGGAAACCTATTTATCATGCCTATCATGCCCCTAAAATTAGGGTTGTGTTTCTAGCCCCTAATTGCTTTGCTTTACTTTACTTTACTTTACTTTACTTTACTTTACTTTACTTTACTTTACTTTACTTTACTTTACTTTACTTTACTTTACTTTACTTTACTTTAGAATAAATAGAATAGAATAGAATAGAATAGAATAGAATAGAATAGAATAGAATAGAATAGAATAGAATAGAATAGAATAAGACAGGATAGGATAGGATAGGATAGGATAGGATAGGATAGGATAGGATAGGATAGGATAGGATAGGATAGGATAGAATAATGAGTAGATGTGACACTTCAGGACATGGTCTAGTGGTCACAGAGGTGTTGTGGTAGAAGGCTGGACTTGATGGTCTTAGAGGTCTTTTCCAACCTTAATGGTTCTATGATTCTCTTCTCAATTCCTCCATCCCACATTCCGTGGCCCATCCCAGAAGGAATTCCTCTGTCTCTTCAGGTCTCACCCCCTGCAGAACTCTGCCAGTGGATTAAAACCAAAGCAGAGGGTTAAATATAACACAGTGAAACAACCCAGTTTCACCCTGTTTGGGCTGATAAACTGAGCACACTCGAGCTGGAAGGTGCCGAGAGGGAACAAAGAAAACACAGAGCCCCCAGGGTGCCACTTTTCAAAGCCAGGCAGCCCTTTCTTTGCCTGCCTGCACTTGGTTTAGCTACGCAGGGAAGCCAGCAGGTAAAAAGAAAACCTGCAGGGGCTGCTCTACCGGAGGCACTGGGCTCCCCGAGGCAGCTGCTGGTGCTGAGCTGCTTCAGCACCTCTGCAAACCGCCGGTTATCCCAGCCTCTGCTGCTGTTGCAGAGCAAATACTTCACTAACTGATTCTCGCTGCTCCAGTGGTTTGGGGCTGATGGGTTTGGCTTTCCACTTGGTTACAGCATCTTTTCTGCTTCTTGAGCATCTCCCGTGTCTTTCATGTAATTCCTTCACTTGTTTCCATTTACAGACAGGGCCTTCCTCTTAAGGCACTTACAGCTGTTTGATCACCAACACATTTCCCTTCCTGCTCCTTTGATAAATAAATTAAATCTGGGCACTTTCTGAAGGCTGCCTGCCTTTCTCTCTCCCCTTCCAGGCTTGGTGGGGAGTCAGGAGTCAGCCCTTTGCTAGGAAAACAAAGTAAATTAAAATGAGAGTTCAAAGTGGGATGTCTCCTCTTAGAGAGAGGAGGGTGAGGAGAAGGAGAAACCAACCCTGCCATATATTCTTACAGATGTGACATCAAAATGGGAAACTAGAAAGGATGTGTTTTCAAAGGGAGGGAGTGTGGCTCAGTGGGAACTGGGCAACCAAAGTGTCTCCTCCTGCTTTGAAAGCTGTCCCCAGGCAACCACAGCCCTTGTTGTTGTTTTAGCTAGAGCATGGATTCTTCTCCACCTGCTGAACGCATCCTGCAGTCAGGGTACAGAGAACAAAGGCTGCTGTGGAGGGGTGGGCTGGGTCGATGGTGAGAAGTGATGGCCTGGGGACAAGAGGAGGAAATAGTGGAAGAGGTTGGGTGCTGCTGTCACCAGCTTCTGTTATGTCCTTGTGTCACCTTGGTGTCTGCATCTGTCTCTGTCATCAGATGCACCTCCTCCTGTGCTCACTGCAGAGGAGCTTTGGGAGGTGTGATGGGAGATGGAGTAGGAAAGGAAAAGGACAAGTCATAAAAGCATTAAGGTTGGGAAAGACCTCTAAGATCATCAGGTCCCACTCTGAACCAAACACCAGCATGGCCATTGAACCATGTCCCCAAGTGCCTTGGCCACACATTTCTTGAACACCTCCAGGGATGGTGACTCCAGCACCTCCCTGGGCAGCTTGCTCCAGTCCCTGACCCAGTGCCAGTCCATTGGGATGGATGATACCCAGAGCAGGATCATGAGGTATCAGCTCCTTCTCTGTCTTGGTGATGGCCACTGTCATTTGGGTTGTGGAGCCGGACAACAAGGGCTGGCATGAGGTCACCTCTGGGTTCCCACCCAGCCTGGAAGTGCTTTGTGGAAATGACCTCATGATGCTGTGGAGCTGCTGAAGCAGCAGCCTGTTCCCTGGGTCTGCTTTTGCACCTGAGCAGCATCTGGGAAGTCCTGCAGGGTGGCAGCTGTGTTAGCAGCACACTGCTACCCAGGTAACTGCCTTTCCTCCCCTGAATCCTAATTATTTGATTTCTTGCCATCCCCTGTGGGACCTCACAACTTATTTCATCCCATCCAATCCCACCAATGCCTTGGCAGAAAGCAAGCTCCCAGCCCAGATCCCTCCCTCTCCAAAAGGCATTTTTTAACCTCATGAGTCAGGATCTGGGCATGGTTGAAGCTGGGACATTGTGTCCATGCAGAGGTTGAGATCTCACCCATGGTGGTAGGACCCATTGAACAAGCTACCATGGGGCTTGCAGCAAGCATAATGGAATAGAATTGTTTTGGTTGGAAAAGACCTCTGAGATCACAGAATCACAGAGTCACCAAGGTTGGAAGAGATCCCAAAGATTATCAAGTCCAACCTGTCACCACAGACCTTATAACTAAACCATGGCACCAAGTGCCACGTCCAATCCCCTCTTGAGCACCTCCAGGGATGGGGACTCCACCACCTCCCTGGGCAGCACATTCTAATGGCTAACAACTCTCTCTGGGAAGAACTTTCTCCTCACCTTGAGCCTAAACTTCCCCTGGCACAGCTTGAGACTGTGTCCTCTTGTTCTGGTGCTGCTTGCCTGGGAGAAAAGACCAACCCCCCCCCCCCCTGGCTACAACTTCCCTTCAGGGAGCTGGAGAGAGCAATAAGCTCTCCCTAAAGCCTCCTCTTCTTCAGGCTAAGCAATCCCAGCTCCCTCAGCCTCTCCTTGTAGGGCTTGTGCTCGAGGCCTCTCCCCAGCCTCGTTGCCCTTCTCTGGATCAAATCCAAGCCTCAAGATAAGACCACCCTGAGTTCCCCAGGAGTCATATCCAGCCCAGTGACTGTGCATGACGGGTCCAATGTGCTGGTGGCAGTGCTGGAGTTTCAGGCTGACACCTGCTTAGCATTTTATCTGGCTTCCTGAAGGCAAGGGCTGTTGGACTGGAGCACAGCAGTTGTGTTGCATTAATTGGAATAAAGGGAGTTCCCAAATGCCTGTGAAACCTCTTGGCTGGCCCAGTACAAAAGGAGCAGTGTCATGGTGAGATAGTCTTGTACAAAGCGAGCTGAGCTTCAGGTCTGCATGTGTTCAAGGTCAGCAGAGCATCATCTCTGCTGCAGGCAAAATACCCCTGGGCACAGAGAGCAGCCCTACACTATCCAAGCCTGGATTTTTTTGTCTCTCTTTTCTAGGAGAATTCAGAACAGGCAGGCAAAAGGGTCCAGTGCTAAGTCCCAGAGATCCAAGCATGCCAAAGCCCTCCCCCAGCTCTAGGCAGGTGACTTGAGTAGGCACACAAGGCTTTAGGAGCTTGAATGAGGTTTCAGACAGTTTTATCTCTATCACTTCATCAGCTTCTGCACCTTTCCTGAGTGATCCTCAGCACAACCTCTTTACCCAAAGATCTTCTCCAACAATCTCACCCACCTAATCCTACCCCTTCCCATGTGGAGCATCCAAAGTGGGATATGGATGTCTGGGAACCCTCTGCTGCAGCCCACAGCTGTGACATCCAAGTGCCTTCAGTAGTGATAACTGCCCAATGCAATCAGTGATTCGGGGAGGAGCAGCTGCAATTCCTCTCTGCTCATCTTCACTACTTTTTGTTGCCTTGCTGGCTGCTAAATGGCTTGTGTGGAGGACAAGGTGTCCACTTCATGCTGGGGAGGCATCAGGGAACATTTTGCTTCTGAGCTGTTCAGCCAAATACCTGTAGCCCAGTGTGTCTCTGGTGGTAGCCCAGCGTTTAACATGTGGCATGAATCATAGAGTCATCAAGGTTGGGAAAAGACCTCTAAAATCATCCAGTCCAGCCATCCACCCAGCACCACCACAGCCACTAAGCCATGTCCAAAGTGCCATAGCCACATATTTCTTGAACACCTCCAGGGATGGGGCCTCCACCACCTCCCTGGGCAGCCTGTGCCAGCACCTGACCACTCTGGAAGAAAAGAAATTGTTCCTAATTTCCAACCTAAACCTCCCCTGGTGCAACTTGAGGCCATTTCCTCTCATCCTGTTGTCAGTTACTTGAATAGTCTGGCCAGCTGGAGCAGGGAAGTCATTCTGCCCCTGGGCTCAGCACTGGATAGGCCACACCTTGAGTCCTGTGTCCAGTTCTGGGCCCCTCAGTTTAGGAAAGATGTTGACTTGCTGGAAGGTGTCCAGAGAAGGGCAAGCAAAGCTGGGGAGGGCCCAGCCTGTATTTGTGCCTGGGATTGCCTCGACCCAGATGCAGGACCCTCTGGATGGCATCCCTTCCCTCCAGGGTGTCCACTGCACAGCCCTGTGAGACCAGAGAGGCTGAGGTGAGCTGCTCCATGATCTTTCCGGGCACAGAGGTTGACTGGCCTGTAGTTCCTGCTGAAGAGAGGAGGCTCAGCCCTGAGAGACCTTTGCTTAGCCTGCAGAAGAGGAGGCTCTCTACAACTACCTGAAGGGAGGTTGTAGCCAGGAGGGGGTTGGTCTTTTCTCCCAGGCAAGCAGCACCAGAACAAGAGGACACAGTCTCAAGCTGTGCCAGGGGAGGTTCAGGCTGGATGTTAGGAAGAAATTCTACACAGAGAGAGAGATTGCCCATTGGAATGTGCTACCCAGGGAGGTGGTGGAGTCACCATCACTGGAAGTGTTTAGGAAGAGCCTGGATGGGGTGCTTGGTGCCATGGTTTAGTTGATTAGATGGTGTTGGGTGATAGGTTGGACTGGATGATCTCTGAGGTCTTTTCCAACCTGGTCTATTCTATTCTATTCTATTCTATTCTATTCTATTCTATTCTATTCTATTCTATTCTATTCTATTCTATTCTATTCTATTCTATTCTATTCTATTCTATTCCCAGCCCCTCGATCCTCTCTGCAAGCTACTGAGATGGCTCCGTGACTTGAAGACATCTTCTTTTCTCTTCTCTTCTCTTTCTCTTCTCTTCTCTTCTCTTCTCTTCTCTTCTCTTCTCTTCTCTTCTCTTCTTTCTCTTCTCTTCTCTTCTCTTCTCTTCTCTTCTCTTCTCTTCTCTTCTCTTCTCTTCTCTTCTTCTCTCTTCTTCTCTTCTCTTCTCTTCTTCTTCTCTTCTTCTCTTCTCTTCTCTTCTCTTCTCTTCTCTTCTCTTTCTCTTCTCTTCTCTTCTCTCTCTTCTCTTCTCTTCTCTCTTCTCTTCTCTTCTTCTCTCTCTCTGCTATTCTAAGCTATGCTATTCTGTGCTATGCTATTCCATTCTATATTGGCAGAAGAAGAGGATTCTTGCAGTGCAGCCGATGGAGCTGGGGCTGCAGGGTGGCTTCGCACCCAGCGACGCGCTCAGGTCTGGGGGCCGGTGGTCTCGCCACGCATCGATCCCTTGCTCCTGCTCCATCTGCATCACCTTGGATTAATTACAGTACAATGCAATATACATTTCTATGGTGTCTGCACCAGTGTCTCGGGGCCCTTTGCAATCTGAGGAATCTAATTAAGGCGCAGCCTCCGACACGAATGCTTATCACCGGAACGTGTTCGGCGAGGCAGGGGCAGCGCGCCCCCACCACTCGAGCAGGAGCTGAATCCACACTCTCAGGGCATTATTAATTACTCAGAGCTTGGTGTCCTAGACACCGATCAATACCCTGAGCCCAGCTGAGATGGGAAGATTTAAGTGAGCGTGAGGGGAGCAGAAGATAACCATCAGCCCGCAGCCTGGTGGAGGCTGCTCGTGGCTGAGGAGGAGTCGTTGCTTTGCAGGAGACGTGAGCGCTGGCAGCTCGTGTTTACCAGAGACTTTGATGCTGGAAGGTTGTTTATTTGATGTGGAAAGATGAGATGCTGGGGAGAGTGAATTTTCCCAACTCAGAGAGGCATCACATTGTTTCTGTTGGAAAATTCCTCTCAGGTCACAGAATCACAGGGTGGTAGGGCTCGGAAGGGACCTCTGCAGAGCAGCGAGTCCATGGAGGGCGGCGAGGCTGGGGAGAGGCCTCGAGCACAGGCCCTATGAGGAGAGGCTGAGGGAGCTGGGGTTGCTTAGCCTGGAGAAGAGGAGGCTCAGGGGAAACCTTATGTGAGACCTTAGGAGAGGTCTTAAAGGAGACCTTAGGTGTTCAAGAGCGGATTGGACGTGGCCCTTGGTGCCATGGTCTGGTAGTCATGAGGTCTTGGGTGACAGGTTGGACTTGATGATCTTTGAGGTCTTTTCAACCTTGTTGATTCTGTGATCTTTGAGGTCTTTTTCAACCTTGTTGATTCTGTGATAATTGCTCTCTACAACCACCTGAATGGAGGTTGTAGGCAGGAGGGGGTTGGTCTCTTCTCCCAGGCAAGCAGCACCAGAACAAGAGGACACAGTCTCAAGCTGCACCAGGGGAGGTTTAGGCTGGATGTTAGGAAGAAGTTCTTCATAGAAAGAGAGATTGGCCATTGGAATGTGCTGCCCAGGGAGGTGGTGGAGTCACCATCCCTGGAGGTGTTCAAGAGGGGATTGGACATGGCACTTGGAGCCATGGTTTAGTAATCATGAGGTGTTGGGTGACAGGTTGGACTCGATGATCTTCGAGGTCTCTTCCAACCTTGGTAATACTGTGATACTGTGATCTTTGAGGTCTCTTCCAACCTTATTGATTGTATGATTCTATGATTCAATCCCCCTGCCCACACAGGTTCACCTAGAGAAAGTCACACAGGAACATGTCCAGGTGGGCTTTGAATGTCTCCAGAGATGGAGACTCCACCACCATTCTGGGCAGCCTGCTCCAGTGTGCCATCACCCTTAATTAAAGCAGTTCCTCCCCATGCTTAGATGGAACTTCTCACACTCAAGTTTGTGCCCCTTCCCCCTTGTCCTGTCACTGGGCACCCCTGAACCAAGCCTGGTCCCACCCTCCTGACACCCACCCTTGAAGTATTGATCAGCATTGATGAGATCCCCCTCAGGCTGCTCTTTTGAAGACCCCAATCCTCTCACTCTTTCCTCATCCCAGAGACATTCCAGTCTCCTCAGCATCTTTGCAGCTCTTTTCTGTATTCTCTCCAGCCAGCCCCTGTCCTTTGTGTTGTTTTGGTACCAATCATCAAGTTAAACCACCTGGGAAGGCCCTATCTTGAGGACCAGGCTTCTGATGGTCACAGCATCATTCTGTGCAGGGTTTGCTGCAAAACTTGTTTGGCCTTTTCTCTTTGTGGGTCTCCTGAGTGGTGCCAGCTGTTGGGAACGCCAGGAAGGGAAGGAGGGAGGGAGGGAGGGAGGGAGCGGCGACGGCGTAAATAACCAGGGGAAAAGGGAAAGGAAATGTGAAGTGGCCCTTTAAATATCAGCCTCCAGAGCCTGGAGCCCAACTAGCAGTTCCCTCAAGTATTCAAATGAGATTGCAGCATCAGATTGGTATGCATTAGGCTGGTCTCAATGAAAATTAACATGTAATTGCTTCAAATGAAGTAAGTGAGGAGGTAATCTGTTCTTAAATTGGATTCGCAGGATTTTGTGGTACCATAATGCAGCTGTGAAATGAAATATATTTTAAGAATGATGTCCTCAAGGGGAGAAGGGAGAAAAAAGGGGGGGTCTGGACTGGGAAGGGTCTTTTCCCACCTTCCCTCTCTTGTTTTTGGTCTCATTAGTGCCGTTTTATCAATGGGGAGAGGTTTAGGTGCGAGCAGCATGGCTGGAGAAGGTCCCATTGCTTTTGGCTCCTTCATCTTTCCTTCCTTGACCATCCCTCCTGTTCCTCCACTTTCTCTCCTCTGTCTCTCCCCTTTTCTGTACCAGTGCCCTCCCAGCACCTTCTCAAGTTCCCATCCCATTGTGATGAGGTGGTCATGAGATGGAGTATTTGCACTTTGATCATAGAATAGAATAGAATAGAGTGGAATGGAATTGAATGGAATGGAATGGAATGGAATGGAATGGAATGGAATGGAAATGGAATAGAATAGAATAGAATAGAATAGAATAGAATAGAATAGAATAGAATAGAATAGAATAGAATAGAATAGAATAGAATAGAAGTGGAGTGGAGTGGAATAGAATAGAATAGAATAGAATAGAATAGAATAGAATAGAATAGAATAGAATAGAATAGAATAGAATAGAATAGAATAGGATAGGATAGGATAGGATAGGATAGGATAGGATAGGATAGGATAGGATAGGATAGGATAAAATTCACCAGGCTGGAAGAGACCTTTGAGATCATGTGGTGGGGGAAGATCTGGCAATCCCAGGCAACCAGCACCATAACAAGGGGACACGGTCTCAAGTTGTGCCAAGGGAGGTTCAGGCTGGATACTAGGAAGAAGTTCTTCACAGAGAGAGTGATTTGCCATTGGAATGTGCCACCCAGGGAGGTGGTGGAGTTGTCATCCCTGGAGACCTTCAAGAAAAGCCTGGGTGAGGCCCTTAGTGCCATGGTCTGGTTGATTGGATAGGGCTGGGTGATAGTTTGGAGTGGATGATCTTCCAACCTGGTTGATTCTATGATTCTTTGTGATGGCTTTGGAGTACCTGTAAGAAGCTGCATAGGTTCTCACTAGGGAGCTAGCTAATTGTCATGAAGAGATAGATGTCAGAGCCGCTTGCACAGGATATCTTCTAGTTTGCACAGAATCACAGATTCACCAAGGTTGGGGGAGACCTCAAAGATCACCAAGTCCAACCTGTCACCCAGCACCTCATGACTAGCAGACCATGGCACCAAGTACCACATCCAATCCCCTCTTGAACACCTCCAGGGATGGTGACTCCACCACCTCCCTAGGCAGCACATTCCAACGGCTAACAACTCTCAGTGAAGAACTTTGTCCTCACCTCTAGCCTAAACTTCCCCTGGTGCAGCTTGAGACTGTGTCCTCTTGTTCTGGTGCTGCTTGCCTGGGAGAAGAGACCAACCCCCTCCTGGCTACAACCTCCCTTCAGGGAGTTGTAGAGAGCAGTAAGGTCTCCCTGAGCCTCCTCTTCTCCAGGCTAAGCAACCCCAGCTCCCTCAGCCTCTCCTCACAGGGCTGTGCTCAAGGCCTCTCCCCAGCCTTGTTGCCCTCCTCTGGACACATTCATGTCTCTCAAAGTTTGGCCCCTTGTGACCTAGGAAGGTGAAGCCTCCTCTTCTACCAAAGGGAAAGGTCCTCCCTCCATCTCCCTGGCACCCAGAGTGGTGCTGCAGGGCTTGGGGATTCATCCCCAAGAGCCTTGGGTTGTTCTGCTCCTCCCATGCAGTCTTGCGTCGCCAGGACCACCTCTCTGCCTTAGCTTTCAGCTTTTGCTCATTGTCCTCGTTCTGTCCATCTCTACCCATCTGCCAGCAGAAGCAATATGAGCTTGGGTGTAGTGATGAAATTGCAATTAGCATGAAGGAGAATGGGTGTAGGAAGGTGATGTGGTAACCTGCAATTATTGTCAGGCTACAGACAGTGTGTGCAGAATATATTTGCTACAGGTAGACCCAGGAGCACTGCAGCTCCCCTCTCTCAGCCTTGTGTTTCAGTGTCCTGGGCTGCTGGGGAGGTCTGGCAGTGGCTTCAAAACCTGAGACTGATCTCATGCTCTTCCCTGGGTTGATCTCATGAGACCCTACCTGGAGCACTGAGTCCAGTTCTGGGGTCCCTAACACAGAAAGGACATGGGAGCTGCTGGAGTGTGTCCAGAGGAGGCCACAAAGATGATCAGAGGGCTGGAGAACCTCCCCTGTGGGGACAGGCTGAGAGAGTTGGGGCTGTTCAGCCCGGAGAAGAGAAGCCTCTGAGGAGATTTTTAGCGGCCTTCTAGGACCTGAAAGGGGCTCCAGGAGAGCTGGGGAGGGACTTTTGCAGTGCTAGGATGAGGGGCAATGGCTTTGGGCTGGAAGAGGGGAGATTGAGATTGGAGATTAGGAAGAAATTGTGTAGAGTGAGAGACACTGGCACAGGCTGCCCAGGGAGGCTGTGGCTGCCTCCTCGCTGGAGGTGCTCAAGGTCAGGCTGGATGACGCCTTGAGCAACCCGGGCTGGTAGGAGGTGTCCCTGCCCATGGGAGGAGAGTTGGAACTAGATGATATTTAAGGCCCCTTCCACCCAAACTGTTTTATGATCCCCCCATGCTGCACCTTCCAGTGCCCTCCAGCCCACTCTTTGCAGCACTTCTTCCCTCTTGCCTCCTTCTCCTCCTGACCCGCAGCCTCCTTTAGCATCCAGCTCCCTGCTCCCTCCTCTCTCCGCAGTCCTGGCAGAGAGCTCTCACCCCTGACTGTTCCTGTTTTGTGCCTCAACTTCTGAGGAAAAGGCACTTCAGTGATAATTTCCCACTTGTAATAAGTTAAGTGCACCGCTTCCTTGCGAATACATTTTCAGTGCAGTTAAGCTCAGCAGTCCCTTGCCTGCCTGCCTGCCTGCCTGCCTGGTTAAACGCTCTCCTTTGCAGGCCGTTGGGGTGGATGGCGTCGCTTTATTCCCGGCCCATTAGTGTCAACTGCTCAAAGCAGAGCCAGGATTTATTCCTGGGGGCAGAGCTCGTAACTGAACCAGTTCAGAGCCGGGAGTGCAGCCTGAAGGAACTTCCCCGCTGGGCCGGAGGAGGAGAGCGGGAGATGCTGGTGGGACTGAGGAAGGATGAGGGATTGGGGTGTCTGGAGTGGTTCAACTCAGGGCTTGTAGGTGGCACATGAGGGTTTTTCTACAGATAAGTGCACAGCAAGGAGAGAGGAGCAGGCTGAGAGGGGGTCTCAGTGATGTTATGTATTAATAGAAGGGCAACGAAGCTGGGGAAGAGTCTGGAGAACAGGTCAGGAATGGAGTGGCTGTGGGAACTGGGGGTGTTTAGTCTGGAGAAGAGGAGGCTGAGGGGAGACTCCATTGCTTTCTACAGCTCCCTGAAAGGAGGTTGGAGTGAGGTGGGCTTGGTCTTCTCCTTAAGATCAGGTAATAGGATGAGAGGGAATGGCCTGGAATTGTGCCAGGGGAGGCTTAAGTTGGGTATTAGGAACAATTTCTTTGCTGCAAGAGTGGTCAGGCACTGGAGCAGGCTGTGCTGGAGAGGTTGTGGAGTCTCTTCCTCTGGAGACTCTCAAAACACTCACCTGGCCACATTCTTGTCCAGATCTAGATGGTCCTGCTTTGGCAGTGGGGTTGGACTAGATGATCCCCAAAGGTGCCTTCCAACCCCCACGATTCTATGATTCTATGAGAGATCTCAACAGGTTTCTGGAGGCAGGGAGAGGAAATTTCTTCTCCACACCTCCTCAGCTGAAAAGACCTTATTTGACAGAATTTAAACTGCTCTGGAATTCCTGGGGGGAGAAATCTTCTTCCTGTCTTTCTCCTTTTGAAGGCTCTTCAGGCAACATGCAGGCAGCTGCCTGAGCTAGGGCCTGATCTGGTATGATGCCCTCCCTGCAGAAGTCAGTAGCCAGCCCTGGAAGAGCTCCTGGATAGAGGTGATTACCACCCAGGGCTCTTTGCCTGCTGGCATTCAGGACCCTCCAAGCAATCACTTGGGCTGAGGATATGGCAAAAAGGAGAAAACCAGGAGGACCAAAATGCCCCTGGAGCTCAGCACAGGATCCCAGCGCTGCAGGAGGTTCTTGGTGGGGTGACATTTCATTAGTAAACCAACCATGTCCCTGCACAGCTGCCTACAGGCAGTTTGGTGCTGGCATCCCCCCCCGTTTCCCAGTGCCATTAGCACTTTTGGAGGGCACCCAAGCAGATGGGCCAGGAGCACGCTCTGGTGACACTCTACAATGTCAGCTCCAGGGGTAGGAGCCCAGGTTAGGGACACAGGGTGCTGGAGCAGCTGCCCTCGTCGATCGATGTTTTGTGGCACGCTCCGAGATGCCGAGGTGGAAGACGCTGTAGATGCGCCGAGCCCTGCTGTTAGCAGAGACAATAGGAGGATAAATAGAAAGGCTGGATGAGCTGAGCAGGGGACTTGGAAAGGTGCTAGTGCACTGCTGCATTGCAGAGAGAGAAAGACTTTTCCAGACAAGCCATCCCTGCCTGCTGCATCACAGCCTGCCTGCTTTGCACCAGCGTTCGCTGCTGGTGCAGGGGGTTCCGGAGGCTGCTGGGGTGTTGGGTACCCTGGCGGCTGCTCCGTGCCCTGCCTTGTGCTCGCTCAGCAGAGCTCCAGCTCTTTTAGCGGCTCTTCCTTCCTCCCCAGGCTGGTTTCCTCCTGTTTCCTTGGCGTTTGCCAATAAACCCATCTAAGGCAGCAGGCTGGGAGCTGTTTGCAGCTCGGCGAATCCCGGGCAATGAACCAAGGCGGATCTTTGCGAGCCTGGGCTATTATTATTAATGTAATTAGTGGGAATCATTTGCATGTATAAACTTTCAATTGAGGAGATCAGGTACTTTGCAAACACGCCTTAACTCGCCCTCCCTGGTGAGGAGGTGCCGAATGCTCTTTAAAGCCTTGCCCAGGGGCACGAACCGAGGGCAGGGATTTGTAAGGAACTCGCTGCAGGTTGCAGCGTGAAGCAGTGGGAGAGGCAGGACCTCCAAGTCCAGAGCCCCCACTCCCTCCTCAACAACCAGGATGAAACTCTGTCTGAGCAGGGAGCACAAAAGGTGGGTTTTTTTCTTTTCCACTACTGAGCTCTGCCTTTGACAAGCTCAGTGTGATTTTGAAGAGGCACCGGTGTGGCAGCTGATCTGAAGGCACCTCCACACCCCTCAGCCTTTGGACATGATCTGGCTGACGTGAGGAGGTGGACCGCAGGGAGACGCCAGTCCCAGCAGGGACCCCTCCCTTTTGCTGGACCCTGCTGCCAAGTTAATCATTTGGTCAGATCCTGACTGGCAGGGAAGTGGTTTTTTTTCCAGCCCAGGCAGACATTCTGTGGCATGAAGAATTGCTCAGGCTGTGTTTTTGGTGGTGTCACCTCACTGTGAGCTCAAGGGATGCCCTCCAGCTGATTTTTCAGTTGATGAGGGTGGCTGGGGTGAGGATGGTTTAAATCTACCCTCTTTCAGCTTCAATCCAGTGCCCCTCATCCTACCACTACAAACTCTTGTCAAAAGTCCCTTCCCAGATCTCCTGCAGCCCCTTCAGGGGCAGGAAGGCTGCTCTAAGGTCTCCCTGGAGCCTTCTCCAGGGTGAGCAGCCCCAACTCTCTCAGCCTGAGAGTGCTCCAGGGGAGGTGCTCCAGCTCTCTGATCATTTTCATGGCCTCCTCTGGACTTGCTCCAACAGTGTGATGCCCTCCTTATTTTTTTTTTTTTTTTTTTTGGGGGGGCGGGCAGAAGTGGAAAGAGTGCTGAGGGTGGGGCTCTGTGGAGCTGGGGGGCTGGTGTGTAGGGCAGGGTCGTATGGTGGTGCCTACGTGAGCAGACGGTGCTGCAGCATGGGTGTGCAAACGTGCCCAGTCTGGATGTGCACAGCGAGCAAGCAGATGCTGTAAATCCTGCTGAGAAAGGGCTGGGCTGGTAGGAATTGCTAGTGCATGACTTAACACAGCAAAGAGTATTGAGAGGGAAACCAGGCTGGGTGGTGGAAATAAAGGTTTGGGCTTAATATCCAGGGAGGGACTTTTCGCTGAGGATGTGTCTGCAAAACCTCCTGGAGAAACACCTCTTGCCTCTGAGTGAACAGCAGGAGTGGGGCTCTGATGTGTCCACTTCTAGTGCTCCCAACACAAGAGGGGCATTGAACTGTTGGAGAAGGTCCAGAGGAGGCCACAAAGATGATCAGAGGGCTGGAGAACCTCCCCTATGGGGACAGGCTGAGAGAGTTGAGGCTGTTCAGCCTGGAGAAGAGAAGGCTCTGGGGAGATCTTTTAGCAGCTCCAGGAGAGCTGGGGAGGGACTTTTGACAAGGGATTGCAGTGCTAGGATGAGGGGCAATGGCTTTGAGCTGGAAGAGGGGAGATTGAGAGTGGAGATTAGGGAGAAATTCTTTCCAGTGAGGGTGGGGAGACACTGGCACAGGTTGCCCAGGGAGGTTGTAGGATGCCCTCTCCCTGGAGGTGCTCAAGGCCAGGTTGGATGACACCTTGAGCAACCTGGGCTAGTGGGAAGCTGTTCCTGCCTATGGCAAGGGGGTTGGAACCAGATGATTTTTAAGGACCCTTCCAACCCAAACTGTTCTAGGATTCTACATTTTATTAGTAAAAAGCCTTCTAGACTCCCTCCATGTGAACTACATCTGTCCATGGTGTGCCCACCTTAGCCTCAAGGGACCATGGGCAGCAAGGAGCACGGGACAGTCTGCCCCCAGGCTTATTACTGCTCAGGAGCTGATGGCCCTCTTGCCACCAGAGCAAAAGCAGCAGCACTGGAAAGTGTATGAGAGCAGTGGAAGTGTGCCTGAGTGAGATTGAGCTGTTCACAGCCTGGCCTTTAATTAATCGTAATAAATAACAATAAAATGTGATAATCACAGAAATAAATCTGAGATGTGAGCTCCTGCCTCCGGCAGCAGTCTCGTTGAGTTGATCATTTATGGCACAGCTGATGGTGCAGAGGCTGGAGGGTAGCTGGCTGGGACATGAGATGCTGAGGACAAGGCAGGGCTGCAACAACTCCCCCCTTACCCAGCCTCACAGGATCACAGAATCACCAAGGCTGGAAGAGACCTCAAAGATCATCGAGTCCAACCTGTCACCACAGACCTCATGACTAAGCCATGGCTCCCAGTGCCACATCCAATCCCCTCTTGAACACCTCCAGGGATGGTGACTCCACCACCTCCCTGGGCAGCACATTCCAATGGCGAATGACTCTCTCAGTGAAGAACTTCCTCCTCACCTCGAGCCTAAACTTCCCCTGGTGCAGCTTGAGACTGTGTCCTCTTGTTCTGGTGCTGGTTGCCTGGGAGAAGAGACCAACCCCCACCCGGCTACAACCTCCTTTCAGGTAGTTGGAGACAGCAAGAAGGTCTCCCCTGAGCCTCCTCTTCTCCAGGCTAAGCAACCCCAGCTCCCTCAGCCTCTCCTCACAGGGCTGTGCTCCAAACCCCTCCCCAGCTCTGTTGCCCTTCTCTGGACACCTTCCAGCATCTCAACATCTTTCTTAAACTGAGAGGCCCAGAACTGGACACAGGACTCAAGGTGTGGCCTAACCAGTGCTGAGCACAGGGCACAATGACTTCCCTGCTCCTGCTGGCCACACTGTTCCTGATGCAGGCCAGGATGTCATTGGCCCTCTTGGCTGCCTGGGCACACTGCTGGCTCATGTTCAGCCTACTATCAACCAGTACCCCTGGTTTCCCATCACTGGAGGTGTTTAAAAGACACAGATGTGGTGCTGAGGGACATGGGACCAGACATGGCAGAGTTTAGGTAGTGGTTGGACTTGATGATCTTGAAGACCTTTCCCAGCTGAAACAATTCTGTGATTCTAAAGGGTCTGGGTTTGGGAAGGCAGAATCTGTGGGATGGGCACCAGTGAAAACTAGGTGGTGGTGGAAGGAGAAGCCAGCTCAGGGGGAAATCAACTTGGTCACAGCCCCAGGTTGGGCCACCAAGTTTAATGGGGTGAGCCAGGCTTAGCCCCATCCCTGCCCTCCCACGGCGGAGCTTGTACCCTGATAACTGCAGCCAGCACAGCAACCAGGGTTGGTAATTTCACTCAGCTCTTTTCAGTTCTAATTAACATTATTCATTTCTCGTGTGTCCTGCTGAGTTGAGGCAATCTGTGCTCTCCAACTCAGCCCTCTGGAACACCAACGATCTGCATCAGAGGCAACAACAACAGCAGCAACAACAAAAAGTGTTGTGTGCCAATTACTACACTTCAGTCATTAAAAACCTCCTTCCCCTCCCCCCCTTCCCTCCCCCCACTGCTGGGCCACCTCCTCTCCCATCATTTTCTGTGTGCAAAGGTGTGAAAACAAGAGAGGGGAATTCAGGAGGGCATTGCACGGCTGGCATCTGCCACCTGGGTCTGCTCCAAAATGCAGGGAACACTACCAGGGGCTGCAGGAGGGGGATCAGTGCTCAGAATGACCACACAGTGATAGGACAAGGAGCAATGGTTTGAAGCTAGAGCAAGGTAGAGGTAGGCTGGACATCAGGAGGAAGTTCTGCACAATGAGGGTGGTGAAATACAAGAACGGGTTGCCCAGGGATGTGGTGGAGGCCACGTCCCTGGAGATATTCAGTGTTAAACTTGATGGGGATCTCAGCAACCTGATCTGGTTGATGTCCCTGCTCCCTGCAAGGGGGTGAGACATGATGACCTTGGAGGGTTCCTTCCAACCTGATGCATTCTGTGGTTCTGCAATGCTCAGATTTGGCTCTCTCTTCACAGAATCACAGAATCACCAAGGTTGGAAGAGACCTCAAAGATCACCAAGTCCAACCTGTCACCACAGACCTCATGACTAAACCATGGCACCCAGTGCCACGTCCAATCCCCTCTTGAACACCTCCAGGGATGGGGACTCCACCACCTCCCTGGGCAGCACATTCTGATAGCTAACAACTCCCTCTGTGAAGAACTTTCTCCTTACCTCCAGCCTAAACTTCCCCTGGCACAGCTTGAGACATTGTCCCCTTGTTCTTGCTTGTTTGTTTCCCATACTTGGTTCTGGCGGCTGCAGTTTGATTGTGAGCTCTCTGGGAACAGGTCTGTGTCTGTACAGCAGTCTGATTCCCTCTGGCCAGGGCTGGTTTGTTCCCACCAAGGGCTTTGTTGGCATTTTCAGCAGTTCTCACCTTTGCTTAGTGCATGCAAGGGTCTCAGAATGCTCAGACTCCTTCACTTGTGATCGTTTTGAGGTGCTCTCAAGGCAGCAGGGAGCAGAGGCTTTGGTGCAGTGTGAAGAACTACATCTCCCTGCAAGCCTTCACTACCTACCCGAGGCTGATGCAGCTGTGGTGTGTTAGCAGCATTGCCACCAGCTGCAGGAGAAATCCTGAGGTGTGGGACTCTGGGTTTAGAGAGAAGGAAATAGCAGAGAGAGGAAGCAGCAGCATCTCCTCCTTGTGCTGACAGACAGCAGTTTTACATCTTCCTGGAGGAGAAGACCTTTCCTTTCAAGCAGGAACATCACAACAAGTAAGGATCTTGAGCTAGAAAATGACCTCTTCAGCTCTGCTTAATTGTTTTTAGATCTCCTCCTTGGAGGCCAGCTCTGCTTTCCAGCACCCCGAGGGCAGTTCTCTCCCTGCCACATCATGGAGTGAGAACCTCCAGCGAGGTGCAGGAAGCATCTTGGGACTTTGTACCTTGCCAGGAGCAAGATGGAAAGACAGGGAGGCTGCAGGCTCGGCGGTGGCTTCGCTCTCCACCTGTGCTTGGAGCCCAGCTTCCTGGCCAAAGCCAAAGGCTTTCCGCTCGGCTGCCTGTGTGTGGGAGAGGAGGGCTTCCCATCCCTGCTTCTGCCAGCCTTCTGGAGACAGGAGCTGCTGCAGGAGGCAAGGGGCAGCAGATGGAGGGGCTGGAAGAGCTTCGGGTCTCTGCAGCGAGTCATGGCCACAGGGACCCCAATGGATGCGAGGAGGAGCAGGGGTTGGCAGGGCGTGTGTGAGCAGCTTGGGCAGGAGCAGGACCCTACACCATCTTCCCCTCTGCTCCACTCTGCTGAGACCCCACTTGGAGTACTGCATCCAGTTCTGGAGCCCCTAGTACAGGAAGGATCTGGAGGTGCTGGAAGGTGTCCAGAGAAGGGCCACGAGGAGGAGCAGAGGGCTGGAGCTGCTCTGCTATGAAGACAGACTGAGGGAGTTGTGGTTGTGCAGTCTGGAGAGGAGAAGGCTCCCAGGAGACCTAATTGTGGCCTTCCAGTATCTGAAGGGGGCTACAAGAAAGCTGGGGAGGGACTGTTTAGGGTGTCGGGGAGGGACTGTTTAGGGTGTCAGGGAGGGACTGTTTAGGATGTCAGGGAGTGATAGGACTAGGGGGGATGAAAAATAGAAGTGGGGAGATTGAGATTGGGTGTCAGGAAGAAGTTCTTCCCCATGAGGGTGGTGAGACACTGGCACAGGTGGTAGAAGCCTCATCCCTGGAGGTGTTTGCAGCCAGGCTGGAGGTGGCTGTGAGCAACCTGCTGCAGTGTGAGGTGTCCCTGCCCATGGCAGGGGGTTGGAACTGGCTGCTCCTCGAGCTGCCTTCCAACCCTAACAGTTCTCTGATTCCATGATCCCCTGCACAGCTCGTCGTGTCCAGAGCTTGCAGCCTGTCCTCTCTGGGAGCTATTTCTGCGCTTTATTATACACACATTGGCTTGGGAGCTTTAAGAGGCAGGGAAGAAAATCAAATCACAACTTGAAGCTCAGCGATCCCAGGGCCAGAGCAGCGTGTCTGGGTGATAAGAAGAGATTGTGCCCGGGTGCTGTGAAGGGCAAAAGCACTTATTTCACTGTTGCCTCATGCGTTACCTGAGCCCTGCTGCTTTTCAAAAGCTCTTAAATGCCCATATGATAGAAGCAATGCTTGCACTGCACACTGCCTGCCTCCATTATTATCCAGGGATCTCCAAACTGATGCATTTCACACACACACACACACACACATAAAAAGCCCCAACCCAAACACCCCCTGGCGTGGAGGAGGAGAAAGGGAATTGATATTTGTAGGGCAGCCCACTTGCAGGTTCTCGGGGATCAGCTCCACTAAAGGGATCAGCCCAAGAGATTCCAGCCACGTCTGGTTTCTCATCAGCCAGCCCTTGCCTGCAGCCTGGCTCTGGCAGGGAGGGTGGACAGCCTGGTGTCACTGTGACTGTGGGAGCCCCTTGGACGGGGGCATGGTGGGCTGGCCAAATTCAGCTCTGTCTAAGGGCAACGAAGCCGGGGAAGGGTTTGGAGAAGAGGGTGAGGAGCAGCTGAGGGGGCTGGGGGTGTTCAGTGTGGAGAAAAGGAGGCAAGGGAAGATCTCATTGCTCTCTACAAGTCATAGTATCATAGTATCAGTCAGGGTTGGAAGGGACCACAAAGATCATCTAGTTCCAACCCCCTGCCATGGGTGGGGACACCCTACACTAGATCAGGCTGGCCAGAGCCTCATCCAGCCTGAAAGGAGGTTGCAGTGAGGTGGGGGTTGGCCTCTTCTCCTTAGTAACAAGGGGCAGAATGAGAAGAAATGGCCTGAAATTGTGCCAGGGAGGTTTAGGTTGGAGATTAGGGACAATTTCTTTGCTGCAAGAGCGGTCAGGGATTGGCACAGGCTGGCAGGGAGGTGGTGGAGACACTGTCTCTGGAGGTGTTCAAGAAACCTGTGGCCACAGCACTTGGGGACATGGTGTATTGGCCAGGGTGGTCTGAGGTTGATGGCTGGACTGGATGATCTTAGAGGGCTTTTCCAAGCCAAACAGTTCTATGGTTTCAATGCTTGTGTGATTTACTTTGAGCTCCTTAGATCTCCATAGATAGTTCCATGTGGTGGAACACTGGAACAGGTTGCCCAGGGAGGTGGTAGAGGCCCCATCCCTGGAGACATTCAAGGTCAGGCTGGATGAGCAGCTTGATCTAGCTGGGGATGTCCCTGCTTACTGAAGGAGGATTGGACTAGATGACCTTTAAAGGTCTCTTCCAACTCATTGCATTATATGATCTGAGCTACCAGCAGAGCTGGGCTTCAGCATACAACATCCTAAAGCCACCCTCTGAGGGGAGGGGAGGACTCTCCACTTTTGTTCAACTTGAGTAGCTAAACTGTCTGGTTTTTGGTCAAGTTGTAATGCAGCTGGAAGCAGAGCCCAGGTTCTTGGTGTTCAGCCCAGGCTGAATCTATTGCACTTTTTAATGTGGCTCATAAAAATCTGCTCCCATTTAATTTATTATTATCGTAATATCATTATGGAACAGCAGTAAAATGCTTTAATTTATCAGATGTTTTTCACACCAGAAAGAGAAGATGGTGCAGTAGCTTGGGCACTTGCCTAGCAAATCAGAAGGAGACTCTTGGGCTTTAGGCTATCCACCCTCACCTTGGGCATTTCACCTCGTGGGGGATCCGTCCTCCCTAACCTCTCAACGTTGTGTCGCTGCTGCGTGGCTTCTTGAGGCTTCTCCAGTAACTGCTGCAGCCAAAGAGATGCTTCCAAAACCCAAACTAAAGCACCAAAACATAAAGCTTAGGTGAGAGGAGGCAGCTTGTCCCCAGGTCAGCACCTTCAGTAGTGGGCATGGGAAGAGAAGCCACCCACCAGTGAGGATGCAGAGAAAGAACAGTGCTGGGATAAGTGCACATGGCACAGACTCATCCTGGCTGTTCATACCCCTGCAGTCTGGCATCTCTAGCCCATGAAGCCCCTTGCATGGGAGGTTACCTCCCAGTGGCTCCCCCTAAGTTCATTTGCATCCCAGGCTCTGCACAAGTGAAGAAGGAGACTGGGGAGACTACAAAGAGTGGATCTTAGGAGGAGTGCTTTTATGAAGGAGCATTCTCCTCCATCCCTGGCATCCAGCAAAACACAGCTGAGTCCTGACAGCTCCAGAATCCCAGACTTGCTGGGGTTTAGCAGGCTAGGGGTGCTGCAGGCTTCTGCTTGGACAGCAGGCAGCCTCCAGACCCTCTGCTCTTTATTGATCTGGAGATGATTTATGGAAATGGAGGATACACACTTTGCTGGGGCATGTGGGGTTGGAGGGTTACAAAGCTGGTAGAGACCTCTGGGAGGAGCAAGAGTGACCCCCACTGACCTGGACAGGAAAATCATCTCTTTCAGGAGCAAAGTTGTCTTCCAAGAGGACTCAGTTTCTTAATGAGGCAGGATGGAGATGTTTTCTACCTCCAGAACATCACTCAATAAGTGAAGTGCTTAGTGGAAAGTGAGGGAGATGTAGCAATACAGATTGGATGTTAGGAAGAAGTTCTTCCCCATGAGGGTGCTGAGAGCCTGGCACAGGTTGCCCAGGGAGGTGGTAGAAGCCTCATCCATGGAGGTGTTTGCAGCCAGGCTGGATGTGGCTGGGAGCAACCTGCTGCAGTGTGAGGTGTCCCTGCCCATGGCAGGGGGTTGGAACTGGCTGCTCCTTGAGGTCCCTTCCAACCCTGACAATTCTGTGATTCTATGATGGGTGTTGAAGGAAGGGCTGTCAGAGGGGACAAAAGGTAGGAAGCTCAAGGATGCTCTTTAGAGGTGTGTCAGAGCTGGCTTGCTTCTGAGACAAATCTTCCTCACTCCTTTGTGCAGCAGCACGAGCTGCTTTCCCAGCTCCACTCTGCATTTCTTTGCCTGGCTGCAGGGACAGTCTGTGGAGGGAATAAGAAGTGATGTTTTTGGGCAGGAGGTTGCAACCTGCATCGCCCTAAGAAGTGAGGTTTGGACAGCAGACAGAGGTTTTGGCTTGGCTCTGGTTGCCTCTGGGTTTGCAAAGGAACAAAAAGGGAATGGAGGAGCAGGAGGTCTTTCGGGGAATGGTACTGGGTAGCTGTAACCTCTGAATATCCAATAATCACTGACTGGGAATGTCTTGGACATATCTCTGGAGCCACCAGTTTGGATGAGTATTGGTGCCCTGAGCACTGCAGGTGAAGTGCTGCACGTTGTCCTCTTTGAACACTCAGTCTCTCAAACCACTGCTGGCACCAAAGCTGCAAACAGTGCAGGGTGGCCAAGAGGGCCAATGGCATCCTGGCCTGTATCAGGAACAGTGTGGCCAGCAGGAGCAGGGAGGTCATTCTGCCCCTGCACTGGTTAGGCCACACCTTGAGTCCTGTGTCCAGTTCTGGGCTCCTCAGTTTAGGAAAGATATTGAGATGCTGGAAGGTGTCCAGAGAAGGGCAAGAAAGCTGGGGAGGGCTCTGGAGCACAGCCCTGTGAGGAGAGGCTGAGGGAACTGGGGTTGCTTAGCCTGGAGAAGAGGAGGCTCAGAGGTGTCCTTCTTGCTCTCTACCACTCCCTGAAGGGAGGTCGTAGCCAGGAGGAGGTTGGTCTCTTCTCCCAGGCAAGCAGCACCAGAACAAGAGGACACAGTCTCGAGCTGTGCCAGGGGAGGTTTAGGCTGGATGTTAGGAAGAAATTCTACACAGAGAGAGAGATTGGCCATTGGGATGTGCTGCCCAGGGAGGTGGTGGAGTCACCATCGTTGGAGGTGTTTAGGAGGAGACTGGGGAGGGTGCTTGGTGCCATGTTTTAGTTGATTAGATGGTGCTGCATGATAGGTTGGACGCGATGATCTCAAAGGTCTCTTCCAACCTGGTCTATTCCATTCCATTCCATTCCATTCCATTCCATTCCATTCCATTCCATTCCATTCCATTCCATTCCATTCCATTGTAGGAGGAGGACCAGGAGGGGTCTGGGCAAGGGATGGGAGAGAGCTCTCAGCACACTAATGGTTGACTCTCTCTGCCTCTCCCCAGGTGCTCCGTGGACAACCGAGTCACCCGAGTGGCCTGGCTGAACCGCAGCAGCATCCTCTATGCCGGCAATGACAAGTGGTGCTTGGACCCTCGGGTGGTGCTCTTGGCCAACACCAAGACCCAGTACAGCATCCAGATCCAAGACGTGGATGTGTACGATGAGGGCCCCTACACCTGCTCCGTGCAGACAGACAATCACCCCAAGACTTCACGTGTCCACCTCATCGTGCAAGGTAAGAGGGAGGGAATCCACAGAGGGCTTGGGCTTGCTGCCTTCCATAGAATCAGTAAGGTTGGAAAAGACCTCAAAGATCATCAAGTCCAACTTGTCACCCAACACCTCGTGACTACTAAAGCATGGTTTTGCCAAGAAAGCTTGGGACAGATGGTGCTTGATGCCTTTTCCAACCTGGTACCCTAGGACTGAGATTCCACATGCACAGTTGGGGTGCCCTTGTTCAACCTGGAGTGACTGCTGCCTTTGGGGAGTTTGAAAGGAGTGGATGTTGTTTTCTTGGTTGGATGGAGCTCTGCTTGAAAGTGTTCATTATGGCTGGGAGGACAGGATGAGTACTGGAAGCAAGGCGAGGAAGAAGCACCAGCTCACACACCATGGAGAAGCTCCACGTGCCACGTCCAGTCCCCTCTTGAACACCTCCAGGGTTGGTGACTCGACCACCTCCCTGGGCAGCACATTCCAATGGCCATTCTCTCTTTCTGGGAAGAATTTCTTCCTAACATCCAGCCTGAACCTCTCCTGGCACAGCTTGAGACTGTGTCCTCTTGTTTTGGTGCTGCTTGCCTGGGAGAAGAGACCAACCCCCACCTGGCTACAACCTGCCTTCAGGTAGTAGTAGAGAGCAATAAGGTCTCCCCTGAGCCTCCTCGTCTCCAGGCTTTTTCTTCTGCTTGTTGCCCTGCTGGCTTCTCCTCCCATTGCTCCTACAATGAACGTTTAAGCTGACTTGGTTGGTGTGGGTTGAAATTTCCCACTCACCCCCACCCCCCCAACATTAACTTTGTCAGACCAGCCCAGTTGGAGGCAGGGATAGTATCAAGAATAGTGTGGCCAGCAGGAGCAGGGAGGTCATTCTGCCCCTGGACTCAATGCTGGTTAGGCCACACCTTGAGTCCTGTGTCCAGTTCTGGGCTCCTCAGTTTAAGAAAGAATTTGAGATGCTGGAAGGTGTCCAGAGAAAGGCAACAAAGCTGAGGAGGGGTCTGGAGCACAGCCCTGTGAGGAGAGGCTGAGGGAACTGGGGTTGCTTAGCCTGGAGAAGAGGAGGCTCAGGGCAGACCTTCTTGCTGTCTACAACTACCTGAAGGGAGGTTGTAGCCAGGAGGAGGTTGGTCTCTTCTCCCAAGCACCCAGCACCAGAACAAGAGGACACAGTCTCAAGCTGTACCAAGGGAGGTTCAGGCTGGATGTTAGAAGTTCTTCCCAGAAAGAGAGATTGCCCACTGGAATGTGCTGTCCATGGTGGAGTCACCATCACTGGAGGTGTTTAGGAAGAGCCTGGATGAGGCCCTTGGTGCCATGGTTTAGTTGATTAGATGGTGTTGGGTGATAGGTTGGACTTGGATGATCTCAAAGGTCTCTTCCAACCTGGTTAATGCTATGCTATGCTATGCTATGCTATGCTATTCAAATGCCAGCTGTATTTACATGCAAAACTGCAATCTACAATGGAATGCAATGAATATGTACAAAAACATGCAGTATTTACAAGTATGGGATTATCCACCTCCCCTGGAGTAATCTGGAATTATCCAATGGTCTTGGGAGAATCCCAGTGGAGCAGTGGGGTTACCCAGCTCTCCTGGAGCTATCGTGGAGCTCTGATACAGGCTGAAGCAGTCACTGGCAAATCTGTGTTGCTGGTGGTTGTTCTCCTTGTATTTTGATGGGGGGGTTGTTTTCCATGCTGGAGGCAATGCTTGAAGTAAAACTTGTGTTGGAGGAAAAGAGAGCAAGCTGGCAGGCTTGTGTACTTTGTGGAGGAGTGTGTATGCCTAGCAACAATATGTGTTTGTGTGTGGAAAATCTACTGCTGGGAGGAGGAGGAGGAGGAGGAAGGCTGGCAAAGGGTGGTAGAGGGCTCGTGGTGGCAAAGGTTGGCCTGGATCAGGAGCAGTGTGGCCAGCAGGAGTAGGGATGTGATTGTGCCACTGTACTCAGCACTGCTGAGGTTATGTCTTGAATCTGGCTTCAGTTTTGGGCACCTCACTCCAAGAAGGACATTGTGGTGCTGGAGGAGGTCCAGAGGAGGACAATGAAGCTGGTGAAGGGTCTGGAGAACAGGGCTGGGGAGGAACAGCTGAGGGAACTGCTGGGGGTTGAGGAGGCTGAGGGGAGACCTCATTGCTCTCTGCAATTCCCTGAGAGGAGGCTGCAGCGAGGTGGAGGTTGATCTAGTCTACAACTACCTGAAGGGAGGTTGTAGCCAGGTGGGGGTTGGTCTCTTCTCCCAGGCAAGCAGCACCAGAACAAGAGGACGCAGTCTCAAGCTGTGCCAGGGCAAGTTTAGGCTGGAGGTGAAGAGAAAGTTCTTCACAGAAAGAGTTGTTGGCCATTGGGATGTGCTGCCCAGGGAGGTGGTGGACTCCCAGTCCCTGGAGGTGTTCAAGAGGGGATTGGATGTGGCACTTGGTGCTATGGTCTAGTAGGCATGAGATCTTGGGTGACAGGTTGGACTTGATGATCTTTAAGGTCTTTTCCAACCTTATTGATTCTATGATTCTATGATCTCTTCTCCTTAGTATCAGGTGATAGTGTAAGAGGAAATAACCTGATATTGTGCCAGGAGAGGCTTAAATTGGAGATTAAGAACAATTTCTTTGCTGCAAGAGTGCTCAGGGACTGGAACAGGCTGCCCAGGGAGGTGATGGAGTCCCCATCCCTGAAGGTGTTCAAGAAACGTGTGGCCGTGGCACTGTGGGACGTGGTTTAGTGGCTCTGGTGGTGTTGGGTTGATGGTTGGACTCAATGATCTTGGAGGTCTTTTCCAGCCCAAACAATCCCACGATTCTCTGTGTGCTCTTCAAGCGTGCAAGCACACCCAGCCTCCGCTCAGGATGGGCCATGAAGCATGGCCGCACTCGATGGCGGAGCAGATGGGCTCCTGTGTCCGTGCTGTGGGACTTGTTAGGGACATGCAGTGAGCGAGGAGGAGCTGCTGGGGTGGGACATACGCGACCTGGTGCACTCGTAGCGAGGCAGCCTCGGGGAAGATTAATGGAAGATCTCTAATCCCTTGCTAGCAAAGTGGTTTTTCTTCCCCTTCCCCCCCCCCTTGCGCCTGTGCTTCGGGCAGCAGCCCCTCTGAGCATGCCGTGACCAGCCTGAGTATCGGAATCTCGTCTGGGGCTCATTTTCGAATGCTGATGGCTGTATTGATCTGGCAACAAGCTGGGTTAAAAGGCTCTGCTCTTGTACACAGAGGCGGGTGGAGCTAATCCGCCGTCGATATGCCGGACTCGAGCCTTATCGACAGCCTAATGAATGGAAAGGGGGAAAAAACCCAAACCCAGGGCATTTATTTTCCACCCCCTCCCTCCCTATGCTTTTTCTTTCCCCTCTCTGAGCAATGAAGCAAACTAAGCCCAGCCAGACTTGCTCCATCTCCATTAGCTGTGGGGAGAAAGCAGATGCATTGCCAGCCTGGGTCCTTTGCTCTTTATCTTGCAATCTGTTATTACCTGCCTGAGTTTCCTAAGCCAAAGTCGATCTCCACACACACACCCCACCCTCCAAGTTCTGAAGTCCCTATCAGGCACCAGGGAGATGCAGGATAAATTCCATCTGTTCTTTTCTGATTCCTGTTTCCTGACCTAAATTTAGAATAGGATAGGATGGAATGGAATGGGATGGAATGGAATGGGATGGAATGGAATGGGATGGGATGGAATGGGATGGGATGGAATGGAATGGGATTGGATGGAATGGAATGGGATTGGATGGAATGGAATGGGATAGGATAGGATAGGATGGAATGGAATGGAATAGGATAGGATGGAATAGAATGGAATAAGATGGAATGGAATGGAATAGGATAGGATGGAATGGAATGGAGTGGAATGGAATGGAATGGAATGGAATAGAATTAACCAGGTTGGAAAAGACCTTTGAAATCATCAAGTCCAACCTAGCACCCAACACCATCTGATCAACTCCACCATGGCACCAAGTGACTCATCCAGGCTCTTCCTAAACACCTCCAGTGATGGTGACTCCACCACCTCCCTGGGCAGCACATTCCAATGGCCAGTCTCTCCTTCTATGAAGAACTTCTTCCTAACATCCAGTCTATCACCAGACAACCAGGTCCATCCCTCTTGTGTCTTGCTGCATTGTTAAGAAGATGGGGTTTTTTTGGGGGGGTCCTGGAAGGAAAGGTCCTATCTTCACTGAATCACATGGTGGTAGGAGTTGGAAGGCACCTGCAGAGATCACCAAGTCCAACTCTCCTGCCAAGGCAGATTCACCTAGAAAAGGTCACAAAGGAATATGCCCAGGTGGGTTTTGAAGGAGAGAAGGGGGTGTGTGAGATGCTAATCACAGTATCACAGAATCACAGAATGGCAGGGGTTGGAAGGGACCTCTGGAGATCATTGAGTCAACCCCTCCCTGCCAAGGGCAGTTCACCAAGAGAAAGTCACACAGGAACACCTCCAGGTGGGTTTGGAATGGTTCCAGAGATGGAGACTCCACCACCTCTCTGGGCAGCCTGCTCCAGGGCTCTCTCACCCTTCAGTTAAAGAAGTTCCTCCTCCTGTTTAGATGGAGCTTCTTGCGTTCAAATTTGGACACAGTCTCAAGCTGTGCCAGGGGAAGTTTAGGCTGGAGGTGAGGAGAAAGTTCTTCCCAGAGAGAGCTGTTAGCCATTGGAATGTGCTGCCCAGGGAGGTGGTGGAATCCCCATCCCTGGAGGTGTTCAAGAGGGGATTGGACGTGGCACTTGATCAGCATTCTATGTTTTGGGGCTCTGTTGTTGGCTCACATCAACTTGGGGTCAGGCTCAGCATTAGCAGGGCCATGTACAGCAGTCCCCAAAATAGCAGGTCTGAACTTTGATGCATTCAATACCAAGGATCTGTTGTCTCATTCCCAGGCTCATTTGTCCCACATTAGTGGAAGGAGAGATGCACTGACCTGGTATTCCTGGATCAGCAGCAGTCACCTTGTGCCTTTTGTAGCAGGATTTCAGGGCTGAAAAGGTCTTTCTGAAAGCCTGGCTGAGCAGGGAAGGTGGAGGAACAGGGTTTGCATGGCTTCAGAGAGGAGGTGGCTGAGGGGGCCACACGATAACAACCTTCCCAAAAGCAAAGAGGTTGTTAGAAAGAGGACACTGATCCATTGTTCCCGAGGTCTGCCGGGGATAGGCTGAGCAAAACTCCACTTCATTTGCAACAAAGGAGCTTTAAGTTAGATATTAGCTATACATTTTCTAATTATAAAGGTAGTGAGGCAGTAGAATGGAGTGTCTGGGGAGACTGAAGAAGCTGCTTTGTTAAAGATTTCTCAAGAATAGCTTTCACACGTGTTTGCCAGCTGTGCCTCTGCCTTCTCGCTGGAGGACAGGGCTGAATTAGCTCTTGAGGTGCCAATGGCACCCTGGCCTGGATCAGGAACAGTGTGGCCAGCAGGAGCAGGGAGGTCGTTCTGCCCTGTACTCAGCACTGTTTAGGCCACATCTAGAGTCGTGTGTCCAGTTCTGGGCTCCTCAATTTAAGAAGGACATTGAGGCACTTGAACATGTCCAGAGAAGGGCAACAAAACTGGGGAGGGGTTTGGAGCACAGCCCTGTGAGGAGAGGCTGAGGGAGCTGGGGTTGGTTAGCCTGCAGAAGAGGAGGCTCAGGGGTGACCTTATTGCTGTCTACAACTCCCTGAAGGGAGGTTGTAGCCAGGTGGGGGTTGGTCTCTTCTCTCTAGCACCCAGCACCACAACAAGAGGACAGTCTCAAGCTGCACCAGGGGAGGTTTAGGCTGGGGGTGAGGAAGAGGTTCACTACAGTTCTTCACAGAAAGAGAGATTGTCCATTGGAATGTGCTGCCCAGGGAGGTGGTGGAGTCACCATCACTGGAGGTGTTTAAGAAGAGACTGGATGAGGCCCTTGGTGCCATGTTTTAGTTGATTAGGTGGTGCTGCATGGTAGGTTGGGCTTGATGATCTTGAAGGTCTTTTCCAACCTGGTTAATTCTATTCTACTCACTTATTTTTGGGAGCTCACACATCAATAGCCAACTCAAAAAGAAACGTGCAGTGCTTCCACAACTGCAGCATGGACACAGAATCATAGGATGGGAGGGGTTGGAAGGGATCTCCAGAGATCATCCAGGCCAATCCCCCTGCCAGAGCAGGATCACCCAGGGCAGGTCACACAGGAACATACCCGGATGGATCTTGAAAGTCTCCAGAGAAGGAGACTCCACAGCCTCTTTGGGCAGCCTGTTCCAGGGCTCCAGCACCCTCAATGTAAAGACATTTTTCCTGGTGTTGAGGTCAAAGTTCTCATGTTCCCATTTGTATCTGCTGCCCCTTGTCCCCTCACAGGACAGCACTGAAAGGAAACTGGCCCCTTCCTGTCGACACCCACCTTGATCCCCTCTCAGTCTCTTACTGGTTCCTGGTGGTTTCCTGTTGATTCTCCGCTGCTGCCTTTGGGAACCATCCCAGACCCTCATACCCTAAAGGAAGCTCCTTCACCACCCCTATCCTTCTTCTGGTTTTTGGTCTTTTACCCCGCAGCACTCCTGGGCAGGCACCAGAGATGCCCTAGCTCCATCCACAGCCATTTCCCAGCAAGCCTGGGGAGAAGGAGGGATGCACAGAATGGGCTGAGGGTGTTTGGACTCTGACCAATACACATCCATCACATCTGCCAGGGGGAGAAGCAGGCTGCTGAAATCCTGGCTGGAAGGGGAAGAGCTCCTTTCCCCTCGAAGTCAGTCCCTTTAGAGAGTGCAACCAGCCCTAGGGTACAATTTAATTGCATCCTGAGAGGCTGAAATGCTCCTGCCTCCAGAGCTGTGACCCCAGGCCCTTTCCTAGTGCAGCAAGGGGAAAGTCAGGACCTGCTGAGAGCAATCTGCACGCCTCCTCCTCTCTAGCTGCACCTGAACTAACGCTGTTCCAAAGAGAAGTTCTCCTTTCCCACTTCTTGTCACCACTTCTCCTTTCCTATCCAGCTGAGGGAAGGGGAAAGAGGTCCCACAGCCACGTGCTGAACTTGGCACATCCCTGAAATCTGGCATTCAGACACCCTGCTTCCCTGGAGCAAAAGGGGTGAGCTCTGCATCCTGCATGCTGAAGGTCTCCTGGGACAGGATTATACCAGCGTGCCTATTATTGGGCTCATTTTCCCAAGGCAGGAGATTTAATCCTGGCACTTCAGCCCAATTTCATTCAGGGTCATTAAGGCAGACTTCCCTTAAATAGGACACGATATGCACTTTTATGCCCTGCTCCCTTGCCACTTTCTACCTAAGGAAGGGCTGGCTGAACCAAGAAATAGCTCTTGACATTAGGGAGTCAGTATTTCTGTCAGCACTGGGGAGGAGGCTCAGAACATAATAGCACTAAGCTCATCAATGAATCCTCCAGGATTTAACTCTGACACTGCAAGAAGTTACGATACAAAGATGCTGAGGGGCCTGGAACACCTCTGTGGTGAGGAAAGAGTGAGAGAGTTGAGGCTGTTTAGCCTGGAGAGGAGCAGACTGAAGGGGGATCTCATCAATGCTGATCAATACTTAAAGGGTGGGAGTCAGGAAGCTCTGTTTAGTGGTGCCCAGTGACAGGACAAGAGGTAATGGGCACAAAGCTGAACATCAGAAGTTCCATCTGAACAGGAGGAAGAAATTCTTTAACTGAAGGGTGACAGAGACCTGCCATTTGGGGGACTGCTTTACATGGCCCTGCTGATGCTGAGCCTGACCCCAAGTTGATGTGAGCCAACAACAGAGCCCCAAAATCATAGAATGCTGATCAATGCTTCAAGGGTGGGTGTGAGGAGGAGGGAACCACACTGTGTTCAGTGGTGCCCAGAGACAAGACAAGGGGCAACAAGCACAAAGTTGAACATAAGCTCCATCTAAACAGGAGGAGGAACTTCTTTAACTGAAGGGTGACAGAGACCTGCCATTTGGGGGACTGCTTTACATGGCCCTGCTGATGCTGAGCCTGACCCCAAGTTGATGTGAGCCAACAACAGAGCCCCAAAATCATAGAATGCTGATCAGTGCTTCGGGAGTGGGTGTCAGGAGGAGGGAACCACACTGTGTTCAGTGGTGCCCAGAGACAAGAGAAGGGGCAACAAGCACAAAGTTGAACATAAGCTCCATCTAAACAGGAGGAGGAACTTCTTTAACTGAAGGGTGAGAGAGCCCTGGAGCAGGCTGCCCAGAGAGGTGGTGGAGTCTCCATCTCTGGAACCATTCCAAACCCTCCTGGAGGTGTTCCTGTGTGACTTTCTCTTGGTGAACTGCCCTTGGCAGGGGGGTGTGTGACTCAATGATCTTCAGAGGTCCCCTCCAACCCCTGCCATTCTGTGATTCTGTGATACTGTGATTAGCATCTCACACACCCCCTTCTCCCTGGTCACAGCAGAACATTTGTGCTATTTAAGCTGTTCTTCAGGTTACTGGCTTTAAAAGAGGGAGAGAGAGAGAGAAAAGAAGAAGGAGGAGGAGGGTGTCTGGAAAGCTCTTATTTGTATTGATAATAAGCCCTCTGTGAAACCCTCCCACTGCCTTGTAAGATGCATTAAGGGAAGTTGGGCCTTATCTCAGTGAGGGAAATGGACTTGGGGAAGGAGGCACAGTGCCTGCCAGAGTTTAATCTCATTTAGGCACACAAATTTGCATGATAGAAAATGGTGGAATTTTACTGCTTAGAAAGAAAGGAAGAAGGAAGGAAGGAAGAAAAAGCAAAAGCAGGCAACTGGGGGATATTAAGGCTTTCCCTGCTCCTTTATCAGTTTCCCTGGTCCTATCTGCCTCTTTCTGTTGTCACTGGAGCAACTAATCACCCCTCCCCTTTTGTTTGGTGTAAATGAGTTTTTCCTGCTCCTTCCCCCAGCCTGGGTTAATCTGCAAATCCCTGCTTTTGTTTGGGAGTTAATTACCTGCTGGCGCCAGCCAGGGGGCTGCGGGCGGCGCAGGTGACTGGGTGCTGTGTCGGTGCCACCTCGCTCAGCACCAGGGCTGCCCCAGAGCTGCGCTGCCAAGGTGTGCACCAGTGAGATAAAGCCACTGGTGGGGCTGTGGTGCCCAAGCCAGCTTTGCTTCAAGCCCCAAACTCTGCTCAATTAATTTTCCTTTGATGCCATAAGCGCCTTCCACTCAGGGGAGAAGAAGGAGAACTTTGAGCAGCTGGTTTTCTGCAGTGGGGAGTGTGGGAAGCACCTGCCCTGCCCAGCAGTTCATGTAGTGGAGTAGGCTGGGAAGAAGAATCAGTCCCTGCAGCCATCCTCACTCTTGTCCAACTGCCTCAAGGTGGCTTATAGGGACAATAGGGAATGCATTGCCCTTTTTGGTTTGGTTTGGGTATTTTTTTTGCCTGGGATGCTCAGAGCCTTCCTGACCACCCCATACTCAGCAGCTTTGGTGCTGCTGCTGGAACTAAGGCCTTGAGCCTGTTCCCTGAGCCCCCAAAGCCACCAGAGGAGCAGAAGGGTTTGCCCTGAGCTGTTTGGCAGCTCAGTGGCAGTTGGAGTGTGTGGATGCAATAGGACAGGAGGGAATGGATTGAAACCTGAGGAGGGTAGATCCAGACTGGAGATTAGGAAGAAATTCTTTACAGTGAGGATGGTGAGACACAGGCACAGGTTGCCCAGGGAGGTTGTGGATGCCCCCTCCCTGGAGGTGTTCAAGGCCAGGTTGGATGAAGCATTGAGCAACTTGGTGTAGTGGAAGGTGTCCCTGCCCATTAGAGGGGGGGTGGAACTAGATCATCTTTAAGGTCTCTTCCAACCCAAAGCATTATATGAGTCTGTGTTGGCCATTTATGAAGCTGGAGGTTGATGCTTGGGACAGGATGTTTCCCAGCAGAAACCACAGGAGCTACTTCTGGCATGGGTTTTTCTGCGGTCCCCACACCTTTTCTTCCATGAAAGCAGCTATTCCATTCTAGAAACAAAAGCAGGCTTGAATAATGCCTTCTAAAAGGCATGTGCAGAGCTGGGAGAGCCTCCCAAACCGGTGGAGGGGAGGAACCCAGAGGCAGAAAATCAAAATCCTCCCTGGCTTCGCCTGCGCTCTCTGCTGCTTTGACTGATGCGTTCCTTCCCCGGCTCTCTTTTGTTGCTAATCACCCTCCGTCCCTCAAAGCATCTTTTCCTTTTGTATCAGGGCTGCTGTTGAGCACTGAAGGTCTCCCACGCTCTCTCCTGCACTGTCCTAGTTGTTGGCTTTGTATCCTCCCCTTGATGAGCATCCCTGCTGCTCTCCCATCCCCAAATCTCTCCATCTCCCTCCCAAGGTTAAGCTTCTCTGCGGGGCTCAGCGAGTGCATTTAACCCACCCCTGGGCTTGTCCCTGCTCCCCTGTGGAGCGGCCACATTCCTGGAGTGCGGCTGGGTAGGCTTCCTCTGGCCTTCCCCAAGTCACTTGACCTCTTTGCAAATCAATTTAACATCTGTGAGGCAGAGATAATAATTGTCACCTCCTTCACAGGGGGGTTGATGAGGATTAATTCATTAATGTCGACAGAGGTCTTTGAAGATGGAATGCGTTATCTGAGAGCTAAACGTTATTATTAATTAGCAATTATATCGTGGGGTGAGATGGGGGAGGAGGAAAGCAGAGACTCCAGAGTCCTTTGCTGGAAGTTCTTGCTCCAGGCTCGCATGCCTGCCCTCACTGCAGCTTTGGCTTGCCCCAGTTACGTGCCTGCTGTATGGCTGGAAGGTGCCAGGCGTGCTGCATGCCACCAGGGACCTGTCCCACTCGTGCTGTGGCACGTCCTCCCTCCTGGAACGTGGGGGAGTAGAAAGTGGGAGGGGTGGGGAGGTAAAGAGTGCTGGAGTGTGTTAGTTGCTGTCCTCATTGGAAAGAGAGCAAGTTGGTAATGGGAAGTGGTGGTGAAGGGTAGCATAGAATGACAGAATGGTAGGGGGTTGGAAGGGACCTCTGCAGGTCACTGAGTCCAACCTCCACCCTGCCAGGTTCTCTAGGTTCACCTAGAGAAGGTCACAAGGGAACACATCCAGGTGGGGTTTAAACATCTCCAGAGGAGACTCAAAAACCTTTCTGGGCAGCCTGCTCCATCAACCTCAAATTCAAGAAGTTCCTCCTCATGTTTGGGTGGAACTTCTTATGTTCGACTTTGTGCCTGTTACCCCTTGTCCTGCCACTGGGCACCACTGAAAACATCCTGGTCCCATCCTCCTGGCACCTACCCTTTAGGTATTGATCAGCATCGATGAGATCCTCCCTCAGGCTGCTGTTTTCCAGACTAAAAAGCCCCAATTCTCTGAGTCTTTCCTCGTAATGGAGATGTTCTAGTCATAGAATCACAGAATGATTTGGGTTGGAAAGGACCTTTGAAGGTCATCTAGTCCAACCCCACTGCAGTCATCACCAACATCTACAAGTAGACTGTATCTCTCACAGCCTTGTCCAATCTCTCCTGGAATGCTTAAAGCAATGAAGCATCCATGGTCCTGCTCTGGCAGGGGGGTGGACTCGATGAGCCTGGAGAAGAGGAGGCTCAGGGAAGACCTTATTGCTGTCTACAACTACCTGAAGGCAGGTTGTAGCCAGGAGGGGGTTGGTCTCTTCTCCCAGGCAAGCAGCACCAGAACAAGAGGACACAGTCTCAAGCTGTGCCAGGGGAAGTTTAGACTGGAGGTGAGGAGAAAGTTCTTTACAGAGAGAGCTGTTAGCTGTTGGAATATGCTGTCCAGGGAGGTGGTGGAGTCCCCATCCCCGGAGGTGTTCAAGAGGGGATTGGACGTGGCACTTGGTGCCATGGTTTAGTCATGAGGTCTGTGGTGACAGGTTGCACTTGCTGATCTTTGAGGTCTTTTCCAACCTTGGTGAATCTGTGATTCTATGATCTTCGGAGATCCCTTCCAACCCCTAACATTCTGTGATCCTGTGATCTGCCTGGGCAACCTGGGCCAGTGTCTCACCACCCTCAATGTAAAACATCTCTTCTCTCTATCCACTTGAAAGCAGGCACCCTTCATGCTTGCCTGGCACCCCAGCAATGTGGGCACCACCAGACCCTGGAGGATGTGTCTTGCTCCCAACCAGAAATAATTGGCAGGAGAATGGAGCGAGGGGAAGTTAGAACCAGTGATTCATAGGGCACACAAAGTGTTTTCATTTCCTTCATGTGTTTCTCTTTCTCATAGGCCAAGGCTAATTTCTCTGGTTTTCTCCCCTGGTGAGCTGCTAACGCTGCAATTGGGTGTGTTGGGTGTTCCACTAAGCAGGCAGCGACACGAACCCTCGGTGGTCCCCACGCCCTGGGACTGGGAGAGCACAGCACAGCACATGGATGCCCACTGAGGCCATTTCCACCTCTGACACCCCTGTGCCCCTGCTATTTCCATCCTCCACAGCCACAGCTGTGTGTGCTTTTGTGAGGGGTGAGCGGAGTGTAACTCTTTGCTACCCTCTGGGTGTTGTGCAGAGCCACGGGGCTCGCCCTCTGATCACCCCTCTTCTAGAAAACAAGACCCTGCTCCTCTTTGAGCCTTTCTGAGCATGCCAGCTCCCAGCAGCCCCATGCACCCATCCTCTCCAAAAGCTTCCAGGGAGAGGTCGTCCAGCTCACCCCAAGCCATTCACCAGCAGCTCCGCTAATCCCATCTGCAGAGCGGCTGAAACTGGGAGGCCAGCAGCAGGCTGTGCCAGCAGCTCTCCAAGAAGGGCTGGAGGCACAGGAGTGGAGTTGTCTGCATGCCTCCTGCTCACCCTTTGCTCTGGTGATCCCCCTCCTTTTCCCAATGACTTTCTGGGATGCACATTGAGAATCTTCCCACAGCTCTCCGAGCAGGGCTGGAGAAGCTGGAGCGGAGCTGTCTGCAGGTCTCCTGATCACCCCTTGCATAGCTGATCCTCCTCCTTTAACAATTACTTTCCTAATCTTTGGGCTGCAGGGCTGGAGGAGCAGGAATGGAGCTGTCTGCAGGCCTCCTGATCACCCCTTGCACAGGTGATCTTCTTCCTTTTCCCAATGACTTCCTGTGATGCACTGTGGGAATCTCCCCACAGCTCTCCAGGCAGGGCTGGAGGAGCAGGATTGGGATTGTCTACAGGTCTCTTGCTTATCCCTTGTGTTGCTGATCCCTCTCCTTCCCTGATAGCTTTGCCAGTCTCCAGGATGTGTATCAGAAATCTCCCCACAGCTCTTCAGGCAGAGCTGGAGGAGCAGGATTGGAGTTGTCTACAGGTCTCCTGCTCACCCCTCACATTGCTGATCCCTCTCCTTCCCCAATAACATTACCAATCTCCAGGATGCATACCATGGATCATCCCACAGCTTTCCAAGCAGGGCTGGAGGAGCAGGAATGGAGTTGTCTGTAGGCCTTCTGACACCCTTGCACGAGTGATCCCCTTCCTTTTCCCAATAATTTTGCCTATCTCCAGGATGCATACCAGGAATCACAGAATCACCAAGGGTGGATGAGACCTCAAAGATCATCCAGTCCAACCTGTCACCACAGACCCCATGACTAAACCATGGCACCAAATGCCACATCCAATCCCCTCTTGAACACCTCCAGGGATGGGGACTCCACCACCTCCCTGGGCAGCACATTCCAATGCCTAACAGCTCTCTCTGGGAAGAACTTTCTCCTCACCTTGAGCCTAAACTTCCCCTGGCACAGCTTGAGACTGTGTCCTCTTGTTCTGGTGCTGGTTGCTTGACAGAAGAGACCAACTCCCTCCTGGCTGCAACCACCTTTCAGGGAGTTGTAGACAGCAGTAAGGTCTCCCCTGAGCCTCCTCATCTCTAGGCTAAGCAACCCCAGCTCCCTCAGCCTCTCCTCACAGGGCTGTGCTCAAGGCCTCTCCCCAGCCTCGTTGCCCTTCTCCGGACACGTTCAGGTGTCTCAATGTCCTTCTTAAACTGAGGAGCCCAGAACTGGACACATCCTCCCACAGCTCTCCAGGCAGAGCCGGAGGAGCAGGATTGGAGCTGTCTAGAGGCGCAGGCTTGACCTCCCTTTCCCCCAGTGACACTGGCACTCTCCGGGATGCACGTCGGGAATCTTCCCGCCGCTGCCCGCGGCTTGCAGGGCGCCGTGGCTCGGCGCGCTGAGGCTGGGGAGGGTTTAATGAGGTCACTGCAGTTTAATGTTGCTGCAGTAATCTCTTTTGTTTTACTACATTAAAATATTTGTGGTGGAACGGCCGGGCTGGCTGCAAGGCGATCTGCCTACCTTAATGTTATTGTTACCTCGGCAACGCTAATGGCAGCTCAATAACATTATTGCCATTTAATCTCAACGACAATAAAGTGAAGGGGTAGGGGCTGCGAGCCCTCCGCGATGTGGTGTTACTACAGTAACAGCATTGTTAGCGTAATCACGGGAGCAGAGTCAACTCGGCGGAGCGCGATGTTTGGTGCCGGGGCTTCGCCGTTGCCCTGGCAACGCGGGAGCACCCGCCGAAAGGCGCGGCGGGGGATGAATGAGAGGAGACGTCACCGAGGCACCGCTACGGCAGCTACCCCCAGGGCTGGCAGCACGGGAAGGTCACGCTGCTAGAGACTCACTTCAGCCTCCTGATTCATGGATTTCATAGACTCGTAGGTTCATGGATTCAAAGATTCATAGATTCAGATTTGTGGATTCGTAGATTTGTCGCTTCATAGATTCAAATATTCATCGATTGATAGATTCAAAGATTCGTAGCATCATAGTAGCATAGTATCAGTCAGGGTTGGAAGAGACCACAAGGATCAGCTAGTTCAAACCCCCCTGCCATGGGCAGGGACACCCCACACTAGATCAGGCTGGCCACAGCCTCATCCAGCCTGGGCTTAAACACCTCCAGGGACGGGGCCTCAACCACCTCCCTGGACAACCCATTCCAGGGCTTCACCACTCTCATAGGGAAGAACTTCCTCCTCCCCTCCAGCCTGAATCTCCCCACCTCCAGCTTCATTCCATTCCCCCTAGTCCTGTCACTCCCTGAGATCCTGAGCAGTCCCTCCCCAGCCTTGCTGTAGGCCCCTTCAGATCCTGGAAGGCCACAGTTAGGTCACCTCGGAGCCTTCTCTTCTCCAGACTGAACAGCCCCAACTCCTTCAGTCTGTCCTCATAGGAGAGGTGCTCCAGCCCTCTGCTCATCCTCCTGGCCCCTCTCTGGACACCTTCCAACACCTCCAGATCCCTCTTGCCATAGGGGCTCCAGAACTGGAGGCAGTACTCCAGGTGGGGTCTCAGCAGGGCTGAGCAGAGGGGAGAATCCCCTCCCTTGCCCTGCTGGCCACACTTCTCCTGCTGCAGCCCAGGCTCTGATTGGCTTTCCGGGCTGCAAGTGCACACTGAGAGCTCCTGTTGAGCTTCTCCTCCCCCAGCACCCCCAAGTCTCTCTCCTCAGGGCTGCTCTCCAGCCAGTCCCTGCCCAGCCTGATGCATAGGTTTGTAGATTCAAAGATTCGTAGATTCATAGATTCAAATATTCATAGATGCATAGATTTGTAGATTCATACAGGCAGAGGTTGGTCTCTTCTCCCAGGCAACCAGCACCAGAACAAGAGGACACAGTCTCAAGCTGCACCAGGTGAGGTTTAGGCTGGAGGTTAGGAAGATATTCTACACACAGAGAGTGATTGCCCATTGGAATGGGCTGCCTGGGGAGGTGGTGGAGTCACCATCACTGGAGGTGTTTAGGAAGAGCCTGGCTGAGGCACTTGGTGCCATGGTTTAGTTGATCAGGTGGTGTTGGGTGATAGGTTGCACTCAATGATCTTGAAGGTCTTTTCCAACCTGGTTAATTCTATTCTATAAATTGATAGATGCAAAGATTCATAGATTCATAGATTTGTAGATTCATAGATTAAAAGATTCATAGATGGATAGATTTATAGATCACAGTATCACCAAGGTTGGAAGAGACCTCAAAGATCATCGAGTCCAACCTGTCACCACAGACCTCATGACTAGTCACCATCCCTGGAGGTGTTCAAGAGGGGATTGGACGTGGCACTTGGTGCCATGGTTCAGTAGTCATGAGGTCTTGGGTGACAGGTTGGACTTGATGGTCCTTGAGGTCTCTTCCAACCTTATTGATTCTATGATTCTGTGATTCATAGGTGCATAAATTGATAGATGCAAAGATTCATAGATTTGTAGATTCAAAGATTCATAGATTTGTAGATTCAATTGATAGATTCAAAGATTTGATTTGTAGATTCATAGATACATAAATTGATAGATGCAAAGATTCAAAGATTGATAGATTCAAAGATTGATAGATTCATAGATCCATAGATTTGTAGATTCGAGTCCCCATCCCTGGAGGTGTTCAAGAGGGGATTGGATGTGGCACTTGGTGCCATGGTTTAGTAGTCATGAGGCATTGGGTGACAGGTTGGACTTGGTGGTCTTTGAGGTCTCTTCCAACCTTATTGATTCTATGATTCATATTCATAGATACATAAATTGATAGATGCAAAGATTCATAGATTCAAAGATTCATAGATTCAAAGATTCAAAGATTGATAGATTGAAAGATTGATAGATTTAAAGATTGATAGATTCAAGGATCCATAGATTTGTAGATTCTAGATGCGTAGATTCACACCAGAAGGGTTGTGCTGCCATTCAACGAGTCTTGGACAGGCTGAGAGCTGCTCAGGGAGAAGTTTGATGAAGTTCAACAAGGGCAAGGGTAGAGTCTTGCACCTGGGAAGGAACAACTCCATGCACCAGGATAGGTTGGGAATGGACCTGCTGGACAGCAGTGAAGGGGAAAGGGACCTGGGGGTCCTGCAGGTTGGAAGGATAACCGTGAGCCAGCAGTGTGCTCTTGCAGCCAGGAAGGCCAGTGCCATTCTGGGGTGGATCAGAAGGGCTGTGACCAGCAGGTCAAGAGAGATTCTCCTCCCCCTCTACTCTGCACTGGTGAGGCTGCATCTGGAGTATTGAGTCAGTTCAAGAAAGACAGTGAGCTGCTGGAGAGAGTCCAGTGCAGAGCCATGAGGATGATGAAGGGAGTGGAACATCTTCCATACGAGGAGAGACTGAGGGAGCTGAGGGCTCTTTAGCTTAGAGGAGACTAAGAGATGACCTCATCAATGTTCATAAAGATGTAAAGGGTGAGTCCCCAGAGGCTGGAGCCAGGCTCTGCTCAGTGGTGCCCAGTGACAGCACAAGGGGCAGTGGTGGAAGTTGAGGCAGAAGAAGTTTCATGTAAATATGAGGAAAATTTTTTTCCATGTGAGGGTGACAGAGCCCTGGAACAGGCTGCCCAGGGGGGTTGTGGAGTCTCCCTCTCTGGAGATACTAAAAACTCACCTGGATGCTTTCCTGTGTATGCTGGTGTGGAGCTTTCCTGTGCATTCTGTGGAGCAGGATCTGGTGCTCATCCTGCTCTGGCAGGGGTGTTGGACTGGATGAACTTTCGAGGTCCCTTCCAGCCTCTGAGATTCTGTGATTCTGTGATAGATTCATAGATTCTTAGATTCATAGATTTGTAGATTTGTAGACTTGTAGATTCATAGATTCATAGAATGGGTTGGATGGGACCTTAAAAATTACCTAGTTCCAACCCCCAGCCACAGACAGGGACACCTTCCACTAGCCCATGTTGCTCAAGGCCCCATCCACCCTGGCTTTGAACGCCTCCAGGGTGGAGGCATCCACAACCTCCCTGGGCAACCTGTTTCAGTGTCTCACCACCCTCACAGTACAGAATTTATTCCTTATCTCCAGTCTAACTCTCCCCTCCTCAACCTTCAGTCCATCGCCTCTTATCCTGTCACTCCAAGCCCTTGTCTAAAGCCCCTCCCCAGCTCTCCTGTAGCCCCCTTCAGGTACTGGAAGGTCACTGTAGTATCTCCCCAGAGCCTTCTCTTCTCCAGACTGAACAGCCCCAACCCTCCCAGCCTGTCACCGTAGGGGAAGTGCTCCAGCCCTCTGATCATCTTGGTGGCCCTCCTCTGGATCCGCTCCAGCAGTTCAGTGTTCACCATTAGAGTGTTTTTATGGGGGGGCTTTGCCCTTCCCACCCACCCCCCCCACACCCCACACACACTGCCAAAGCTCTTCAGAGCCAGTCTGTTGTTTTAGCAGCAGTGAGGGAAGATTTAAAGCAGTGCCTCCATCCAGTTCCAGATCCTTCTGCCCGGCGTTTTACGGCATGTGGCTGTTATGGAGCGATAACGTTTTATATTTATATGTCATCTTCCGTGGTGAAGGATCCCAGCACGGCCCACAAATTATCATCCCTCTGCAGGGCCGGGCAGGCACCTCCACACACGCCGCCTCTGAATGACAGGAGGGGGCCTCATCCAAGGGCAAGCAGCTCAATTTGCTGGAGAGATACCGACCGAGATACCTGGCTGCGGGGCACCAAAACCGCTGCGAGGCAGAGTCCCCTTTGCTTTGAGGACATACCCAGAAGCCCCAGACTGTGTGAGACGGGACAGGGGGCTTGGGGCATGCCAAGCTTCACAGCCGCTGGGGTAGCCGTGTTGGGTTGCCCAAGGTGAAGGTGACAGCTCAGTGCCATGTGCAGGGACAGCTCGGTGGCGAGCGCAGGTGGCAGCTCAGCCGCTGCAGTTTTCTCCAGCCTCCAGGGGAGGGAAGCAGAGCTACCGATCGCTCCCCGGCACCGCGACCGCATCCCTCCCGCATCCCTCCCGCATCCCTCCCGCATTCCTCCCGCATCTCCTTTGCTTGTCTTGCCACCCCAACTGCCAGCCAGGTTTAATGACCCAGTTGCTCACTGGCACCCCTGAGGATTATTCCCATCACCTCCTTTGCTGCTTAGCCAGGCAGGGTTTATCCTCCTCTTTGAGGCCCTGCGCTCCCTCCCAGCTTCTCAGGAGGTCTCCATCCCTTGACTGCTCTTCTTGGTGCATGTGAAACCCAAATCTGGGTGCACTGCTGCCTGCCTGCATTCTGCAAGCACAGCCTCCTACTCTAGCACAAATTTGGGCTCATTCAGCGAAGCAGCTGCTCAGCTCCTTTCATGCATCAGCATTTGATCTCTCTCCATGGGTATTTGGACTCTGACCACTGCAGTAATTCCTTGTTTGTCCTTCAATAAAAGACCTGGGAGCCCCCTTGACACTGGAATTGGAATCAGTGGGACCTGGGGTGTCCTGTGTGCCAGCTCTCCGTGGCAATCTGGTAGGGCATCCATCCTGCCAAACTGGCTCCTCTGGGAGTTATGTGTTTGGAAACACCAGCAGCAGCTCATCTCCCATCCACTGTTTTTCCCCATCATTTGCTTTATTAAATATTGATTTTCTGTTGCATTATTAAACCATAAGTCCCGAGCATAAATTCAAAGTTGATACTTTAATCTGGCTCCTCTTTTTTGGCCTTTAGAGCCGATGTTTCCAGCCAGTCACCCCAGCAGCATGTCCAGAAGCAAAAGCCTCTTGCAGAGGCTTGGGAAGTTGGTGAGCAGGAGCAGAAGGCCCTTCCCAAGGGATCTTGGTCTGTCTGGTGCAGTGTTTGCCGGCAAAAGTGACGTCCAAGGGGATGCTGGCTTGCAAACCTGGGCAGCCCATGAGTGAAAAGAGGTTGCAGAGGCATCAGCCAAGCTTTGCATGGAAGTTTAGATGTTACTGGCTGTGGGAAGGATATAGCCCTCTCCTTTTTTTTTTGACAGCAGGGGGAATTTAGCCTGGAGCCACTGCGTGGGCAGAGCGGCAGCGAGGCAGCCCTCCAAGTGTCCCACTCAGTTTTGCTCCCCGGCTTTTTGCTGCCTGGCTTTGCCAAAATTGCCATGCTCAGGATCTGCACTCCGTGCTAGGGAAGGAAGCCACAGATGGTGCTGTCTTGTCCTAAATGCATCTCTTAAAACGCAGCTCCTGGGCCATGCTGTACAAAGCTGTGCTTTTCGGCAGTACAAATCCCCGACGAAACCAGGAGCTGCCCGAAACTCCAGGCGAAGCCGGAGGGAGGGAGGGAGGGAGGGAGGGAGGCAGGCAGCGGGATTGCTGCCAGCACCAAGTTTGAGAAAGCCAGCAGCCAGGCAGGGGGTGGTGCAGGCACCCAGCAGCGTGTCCCCAGTAGCCAAGGTGGGTCGAGTTGACCCTCCTCAGCTGGCCCCGCCCGCCTCCCCTTCTCTATCAGGGAGCTGCAGGCGGCCGGCCGCTGCCAAAACCCTGCGCCGCCAGCAACCAGGTGTCTGAACATGCTCCCAGAGCCAAGAGAACTCTGCAGCCAGAAGGGAGGAGGGGAAAGCAATGTGGCAGCACTGGCAGGTTCACGAGGATCAAAAAAGAAATAAGGGTGAAGGGGGGAAAAAAAGGAGGGAAAAAAAAAGGCAGAGGGAGGTTTGCAAACGGCTTTTGGATGCTGATCCAAACAGGACATGCTGGGTGGCACGAAACCCGAGCCTGGCAGCCAGAGAGCTGAGCAGTGATTTAAACCCAGGCTCCCAGCAGCAGGGAAAGAAGCAGAGGGGGAAGCAGATGTGAACACAATGATGGAGATAAAGGAGAGGCCAAGGGAACAGCTGGCGAAGAGCTGGTCCGGCCCTGCCGCTGGCACCGAGGGCTAGAAAACCTGCAGCAAATATCCAGCAGCTTAAGGATGGGCTGGAGGGGGTTGCTGAGTAGACAGGGGAAAGAACAGGAGTACCAAGGGGAAAGTTTAGTGTTTTCTGCACTGGTTTTTATGAGGTTTTGAAGAAGAACTTGAAGGTTGGAGAAGGAGAGTTGCACTGACACACTGGGGGAGTCGTGGTCTGGTTTTCTGGTCTGTTCTGGTGTTGTAATGGAGGAGAAAGATTTGAGAGAGGAGAGGAGAGGAGAGGAGGAATGGGAAGTGTAGGACCAAAAGGACCTTTGGAAAAGAGGTGAATGTATTGGAAAAGACATGGAAATATGGTCTTGAAAGAGTTCTGATTTGGGTTTTCTGGTTCTGGCTGTTGTCTGTCTGAGAAGCTGGCGGAGAGGCATAGCTGTGAGACCCTTCTTCCCTATTCCTTGGCTATGAGGTGGCTTTGTTCATTAATCCAGGGCTGGATGCCTGGAAGAGCCCTACAGCATGGCCCCACTGGGTGCAGGCAAGAGGACAGGAAGGTCTCATTGGTCTAGGTGGATGCATACACTCATTGTCCATGTCTGGGTTGCCATCAAACCAGTAGCAGAGATGCCTGCAGATTTCAGCACTGGCTTCCAATCCTTTCTTCCAGGAAAGACTAAGACTGGGACAAGGCAGTGAAGGCTGCAGACTCCATCCTGGCTTGCTGTCCTACATGAGATGAAACGAGCAGGTCTCAAACCCAACTGCTCTGATGCCAAAACATCTCCATCACCAGGCCCTCACAGCAAGCAGGCTCCCTGATTTGTACCCTGGGCTGTCCTTTCCTGGCCCAACCTCGAGGCAAGGGATCAACAGAGATGTCTTCTCCATGGTTTGCCCTCCTTGTAATCCCTCCTCCCAGAGCTTCAGCCTTTGATCCTCCTCCTCTTTTGCAAACACTTCTCTCCCCTGGCAGAATTAAATCTCTTTCACGCAGTTTTCCTTCCCCATCTTTTCTTTTTTGGCCAAGTCTGTCTGAAATAGTCTATTTTAGAGGTTTTTTTCCCCTGCTCCTTCAGCAGCAGGGCTATATAATTGATGGCCTCACCAAGCTCTCTGAGCTGAGCATTAAACCCTTCCTGCCTTGGCTCCGACCGGAGTTCATTACTTTCTGAAAAGCTTTGTTGTCTGTTGGTGCTCAGATGATTGTTGTTGTGGAGGGGGAGGATTTTGTCAGGCAGAGAGAGAGAGAGAGAGAGAGAGAGGAGGAGGAGGAGGAGGAGGAGGGAATGGGTTTGGCCAGGGCTGCTTTGTAATCAAATCCTGCTCTCTTTCTTTTGTAGCAAATTTTGGAATGGGGGGAAAAAAAAGAAAGAAAAGAAAGAAAAGCCTCTTTTAGCAAAATTGTAATACCAAGCAGCCTCCCGAGGGCAGGAGCACAGAGCCTTTGGGGGTGGGAGGGAAATGTTCCTTTGCAAATTGCCTCTGAGAGTGGTCAGTGAATGAGAGAATCGTTCTGCTTGGATGAGGCCTTTCAGATTGCTGAGTCCAACTCTTAGCCCAGCACTGCCAGGTCACCGCAAAACCATGTTCCCTCAGCACCACATCTCCAGGGCTTTCCAGTCTTTCTAGGAACAGAGACTCCACCACTGCCCTGGGCAGCCTGTTCCAGGGCTTGACAAGCCTTCCTATGAAGATGTCTTTCCTCATGTCCAAATAAACCCAGCCCTGGTGCTACTTGAGGCCATTTCCTCTTGTCCTATCACTTGTTACAAGGGAGAAGACGCCAATCCCCACCTGGCTCCAACTTTCTATCAGGGAGATGTAGAGAGCAATGAGAATGGAATGGAATGGAATGGAATGGAATGGAATGGAATGGAATGGAATGGAATGGAATGGAGTGGAATGGAATGGAATGGAGTGGAATAGAATAGGATAGGATAGGATAGGATAGGATAGGATAGGATAGGATAGGATAGGATAGGATAGGATAGGATAGGATAGGATAGGATAGGATAAACCAGGTTGGAAGAGACCTTTGAGATCAAGTCCAGCCTATCATCCAACACCATGTAATCAACTAAACCATGGCACCAAGCACCCCATCAAGTCTCCTCCTAAACACCTCCAGTGATGGTGACTCTACCACCTCCCTGGGCAGCACATTCCAATGGCCAATCTCACTATGAACAATTTCTTCCTAACATCCAGTCTAAACCTTCCCTGGCACAGCTTGAGACTGTGTCCTCTTGTTGTGGTGCTGCTTGCCTGGGAGAAGAGACCAACCCCCACCTGGCTACAACCTCCCTTCAGGGAGTTGGAGAGAGCAAGAAGGTCTCCCCTGAGCCTCCTCTTCTGCAGGCTAAGCAACCCCAGCTCCCTCAGCCTCTCCTCACAGGGCTGTGCTCCAGACCCCTCCTCAGCTTTGTTGCCCTTTTCTGGACACCTTCCAGCATCTCAGCATCTTTCCTAAACTGAGGGGCTGAGAACTGGACACAGGACTCAAGGTGTGGCCTAACTAGTGCAATGTACAGGGGGAGAATGACCTCCCTGTGGTCTCCCCTCAGCCTCCTGTTCTCCAGGCTGAACACCCTCAGTTCCCTCAGCTGCTCCTCCCCAGCCCTGTTCTCCAGACCCTTCCCCAGCTTCATTGCCTTTCTCTGGACACACCCCAGCCCCTCACCTCTCTCTTCTGAGCAAAAAGGCTCTGCGATTCTGTGCTTGGTCAGGGGGGTGTGGGGGTGATGGTATTGTTTTAAACCATGCAAAATTCTTTTGGCATCTCCTCTGGGCGAGATGAAGCAGATCTGGTTTGTCCTCCACTGCTGTTCCACTTTGGCTCCACGTGGTGTTTTTTTCACTCCCAGCCCTTAAAACACAGCGAGGCCGAGGCGATTACAAGGCTGGGGAGATGCAGCGACACTTCCCTGCCAACAAGTAATTGATTTATTAAAGACATTACAATACATTCATGGTTGAGCATAAGAGTTGCCTTTGAACTGGGCTGGGAAAATCCAAAGGGATTGGTGCCTGTTTGCAAGTTACCACGGGCAGAATAAATCTGTGCTCCCCCAGCCCCCACCCCCCCCCCTTCCCCATATCGGCGCTGCAATTTCATCTGCCTTTGACTGGCGCGAGTGAATATCACAGCTCGGCAACTGCGGCCCAGTGACCGGCCCTGATCCAATTTAATAGCAGTTAAAAATTCAAAGTGATTGTTAGCCAAATGGAAATGTAAGATTTCATACCCAGCCTGCCTTGGGGGAGGAGAGGAAGAGCAAGGGAGGGCGAGGGAGAAGCGGCGGAGGGAGGGAGGGAGGGAGAGAGGGGAGGGAGGGAGGGGGGGGAGGGGGAAGGATGAGGGATGTAGACAAATGGACTAGATAAAAAAATAATGGAAAGTAACTTAATTAAAGAGGCTGGAGCTGAGCTGCAAACAGGCAGGAGTTTGGAGTTGGAGAACCACAGGGTTTTGGTGTCCAGAGAAGGGCAACAAAGCTGGGGAGGGGTTTGGAACACAAGCCCTATGAGGAGAGGCTGAGGGAGCTGGGGTTGCTTAGCCTGCAGAAGAGGAGGCTCAGGGGAGACCTTCTTGCTGTCTACAGCTCCCTGAAAGGAGGTTGTAGCCAGGTGGGGGTTGGTCTCTTCTCCCAGGCAAGCAGCACCAGAACAAGAGGGCACAGTCTCAAGCTGCACCAGGGGAGGTTCAGGCTGGATGTTAGGAAGAAGTTGTTCACAGAAAGAGATTGGCCATTGGAATGTGCTGCCCAGGGAGGTGGTGGAGTCCCCATCCCTGGAGGTGTTTAGGAAGAGGCTGGATGAGGCACTTGGTGCCATGGTTTAGCTGATCAGATGGTGTTGGGTGACAGGTTGGACTAGATGATCTCACAAGTCTTTTCCAACCTGGTTTATTCTAGTCTAGTCTATAGGAAGGAAGGGGTAAAAATAGTCCTCCTGTGAAAAGCAGGAACACACAGAGAATAGACAGAGCTGCTGCTGAGGCTGGGCTTTGGAAAGACAAACAGGGGAAGTAAAGGATGCTCTGGGGGAAGGCAACAGCCTGAAGTTTCTTTGGTGTCCTGGGAGATATGAGAGTGGCCAATAGGAAGGCTTGAGGGCTTCCTGTAGGAGAACGGGGAAAAATACAGGGCCACGAGAATGATCAGAGGACTGCAGGACCTGCGTGTGAGGAAAGGCTGAGAACTGGGTTTGCTCAGCCTTGGGAAGAGAATCACAGAATGTTAGGGGTTAGAAGTGACCTCAAAAGCTCATCCAGTCCAAGCCCCCTGCCAGAGCAGGATCACCTAGAGCAGATCACACAGGAATGCATCCAAGCAGGTTTAGTGGAAGGCTTAGGGGAGACCTTATTGCCCTGCACTATGGGATTCCTTGTGAAAATGGAGTCTCCATCCTCCTGGTAGCCATCCTTTATATACTGGTGCATGTTCCAGCCTGGAATTCTGTCATTGTATGAAGTGGGACATGTAGGAGCAGGCCCTCATTGAATAGGGGAACAGCCCCCACCAAATACCCTGGGCACACTGATCTATGTCACTGCCTTGTGGCAGCATCGCTTACCCTTTCCCTTTTAACTCACAGAATGGTAGGGGTTAGAAGGGACCTCTGGTGATCACCAAGCAGAACATCCAGGCAGGTTTTGGATGTCTCCAGAGATGTAAACTCCATCACCTCTCTGGGCAGCCCATTTCAGGGCTCCATCACCCTCAAATTCAAGCAGTTGCTCCTCATGTTTAGATGGAACTCCTTGTGTTCAAGGCTGTGCCCACCAAACATCCCCTGGCTGGGCTGCAGTTTGGTAATGAGGTTTTAATTGCCCCTCTGCAGATGCAGATATCCAGCTGTGCTCTCTACTGCCTGGTGACTCATTTTTGACTGCAGTGCTCTCATCTTGTGTGGCCCATTGGAAATACCTGGCCTGGCAGCTGTCCTCACCCTCCTGGTTCCTTTATCCATGCCTTCCCAAGCTCTGTGGAGCCTGAAGAGCAGGTGCTGATAGAGCATCGATCCGAATGGATGCTTCCGGGCCATTTGCTCTTTGGGCTTCGTTTCTCCATCCACAGAGAGGGGATAATAACACTCTCTTATCTCACTGGTGTGTTTGGATGATAGGGCTTTGAGTGCCCACCTTGCTGGCAGACTCTGGGGGAGTGATGCGTGTGGGTACCAAGAGAAGCTGGGCACCTGCAGGAAAGGCTTGTCTTTAGTCTAGGGGGGATTAATTTAGGTAGCAGAGCCCCACCTTTGCAGTGCTAGGGTCCCTCTTCTAAGGACATTTTAAGGCATGGGAAGGATGGTGTGCTCCACCACATGGGCCCTGGCTCATTGGGGTTTGCTCTTCTTGTTTCTTTCAGCTCTGCCCAAGCTTTGGGTTTGGGGCAGCTGGGGTATTGGGTCAGGATGGATGCAAAGAAGGTGCCTTGGGGCAAAAGTATTCCACAGGAGGACTGAGGATGGTGGATAAGGGGCTCTTGGAGCTCAAGGAGGAGAACCTATAAGAACAGGGCTGTTTAAAGAAATATCTAAGGTGTGGAAGAAGTGAACTAGGGCAGCCTTGGGAAGGTGGATCTGCCTCTGGCAGAGTGGTGGAGCAGTTCACAAGTCTGGTATGAAGAGCTGTGTTCCCACAGGGACAGAAGGAGCTACATCAATCACTTCACCTGTGGTTCATTTTGAACTGCTGGACCTTGCTGACCTCCAGCTTTATACGAAGATGAACAAAGGGTCTGATCATAAGTAGCAGCCTCCAGACCACCTAATCACAGAGTAATACAGTTGTGCCCCCAGCCTGATCCATTCATGTTTCACCAGCGTCAAAGGTGAACACAGGAGGAAGCTCAAGCACATGTCAAAGCTCTTGCTGGAGCACAAGGAGCCAGCTGCAAGGGCTGGAGCTTAGTGTGCAGAGCACTTGGAGGGGGAGAGGCTGCCTAGGGACAAGCAGTGATGATAGCAGTGCTTGTGGTGTTAGAAATGGTTTGCATCCAACCCTTCTTCCTGCACCAACATGGGCAACTCTCTGCATATCTACCTCTTGCTCCCCATTGTGTCCCTCCCCTAAGCAGTGCCCAAAGGTAGTTTCCAAGTGATGATGATCAGGAGGGCTGAGGGTGCAGCAGATACATTCATCTGCTGTCTCCTTTTCTTGTGTGGCCAGGAGGCAAAGGCGTGAACAAGCTGCCCTGCAGCAGAAGTAGGATGAGTAAGGATGGATGGAGGGCTCTTGGAGCTGTATTTTGGTGTCTTGTTGGTACAAACCATAGACTTGTGAAGGTTGGAAAAGACCTCTAAGAATTCATCACACCCAACACCTCCATGACCTGAAGTGCCACATCTGTTCATGTTTTAGAATCATAGAATAAATAAGGTTGGAAAAGACCTCATCAAGTCCAACCTGTCACCCAAGACCTCATGACGACTAAACCATGGCACCAAGTACCATGTCCAATCCCCTCTTGAATACCTCCAGGGATGGTGACTCCACCACCTCCCTGGACAGCCTGTTCCAATGCTTCACCAGTTCTGCAGCAAACAAATTGCTCCTAATATCCAACCTAAACCTCCCCTGGTGCAACTGGAGGCCATTTTATCCTCTTGTGCTGACATTAGTGATGTGGGAGAAGAGACCAACACCAGCCAGGTTTTTGTTTGGGTTGGTTGGTTGGGTTTTGTTTGGCTTTTGTGGTTGGTTGGTTTGGGGTTTTGGTTGGGTTTTTTTTGGTTGGTTGGGTTTTGTTTGGCTTTGTTGGTTGGTTGGATTGGTTGGGTTTTGTTTGGGTTTTTTGGTTGGTTTGTTTGGGTTTGGGGTTTTTTGGTTGGTTGGTTGGTTGGGGGTTTTTTGGTTGGTTGGTTGTGGGCTTTTATTTGGGTTGGTTGGGGTTTGTTGGTTGGTTGATTGGTTGGGTTTTGTTTGGGTTTTTTGGTTGCTTGGATCTTTTGGTTGGTTGGTTTTTGGTTGGCTTTTTTGGTTGGCTGGTTGGTTTTTTGGTTGGCTTCTTTGGTTGGTTGGTTTTGATTGGGTTTTTTTTTTGATTGGGTGGGTTTTGTTTGGCTTTTTTGTTTGGATTGGTTTGGTTTGGTTTGGGTTTTTTGGTTGGTTAGTTGGGCTTTGGTTGGTTTTGTTGGTTGGTATTTGTTGGGGTTTTTTGTGTGGTTAGTTTGGTTGGGTTTTGTTTGGGCTTTTTGGTTGGTTGGGGTTTGTTTTGGGGTTTTGTTTGGTTTGGTTGGGTTTTCTTTGGGTTTTTTGGTTGGTTGGTTGTGGGTTTTTATTTCTTTGGGTTGGGTTTTTTGGTTGGTTGTTTATTGTTTGGGTTTTTTGGTTGGTTGGGTGTTTTGTTTGGCTTTTTTGTCTGGTTGGTTGGAGTGGTTGGGTTTTGTTTGGGCTTTTTGTGTGGGTTTGTTGGGTTCTCTTTGGGGTTTTTGGTTGGTTGGTTGGGGGGTTTATTTCTTTGGGTTGGTTGGGTTGGGCTTTTTGGTTGGTTGTTTATTGTTTGGGTTTTTTGGTGAGCTTTTTTGGTTGGTTGGTTGGAGTGGTTGGGTTTTGTTTGGGCTTTTTGTTTGGTTTGGTTAGGTTCTCTGTATGTTTTTTGTTTGGTTGGTTGTGGGGTTTTATTTGTTTGGATTGGTTGGTTGGGTTGGGTTTTTTGGTTGGGTGTTTTTTGGTTGGGTGTTTTGGTTGGCTTTTTTGTTTGGTTGATTGGAGTGGTTGGGTTTTGTTTGGGCTTTTTCTTTGGTTCATATTGATGGTTTAAGGTGGTATGTAACTTTTCTTTGTTCTTACTTAAAAAAATTGTGTGTGTGTGTGTACAGGTAGCTGCATAGTGCCCCACCCCATGAAGAAATGGAGCTTGTGACTAAAAGATATATATTATATTGGGCTTTTGTTACTTTATTAAACATTGAAGCATCATCTTAGATCTTTATGATCAAGCAGTTCATGTAGTTGAAATCAAGGGATTGGTAAATGAGCAAGAATACTTAATGTTGTAAATGTACTCAACACCTTAAAGTTAGCCTACGAAACAATGTAAAGGTACTGGAGGTGTTCCAAGAGGGGATTGGATGTGGCACTTGGTGCCATGGTTTAGCCATGAGGCCTGTGGTGACAGGTTGGACTCGATGATCTTTGAGGTCTCTTCCAACCTTGGTGATTCTGTGTGATACTGTTCTGCGTTTTGTTGGGTTTTGTTTGGCTTTTTCGGTTGGCTGATTGGAGTGGTTGGGTTTTGTTTGGGCTTTTTGTTGGGTTTTGTTGGGTTTTGCTTGGCTTTTTTGGCTGGTGGGTTGGATTGGTTGAGTTTTGTTTGGGCTTTTTGTTGGGTTTTGTTGGGGTTTGTTTGGGGTTTTTTGTTTGGTTGTTTGTGGGGTTTTATTTCTTTGGGTTGGTTGGTTTTGGTTGGTTTTTTTGGTTGGTTGGTTGTTTTATGTTTGGCTTTGTTTGGATTGGTTGGGTTGTTTGGGGGTTTTGTTTGGTTGCTTGTGCACTTCTATTTCTTTGGGTTGGTTGGTTGGGTTGGGTTTATTGGTTGGTGGGGTTTTGTTTGAGTTTGATGGTTGGTTGGTTTTTGGTTGTTTTTTTGGGTTGGTTATTTTTTGTGAGGGTTTTTTGTTAGTTTGGTTGGGGCTTGTTTGGGCATTTTGTTTGGTTGTTTTTTGTTTGGTTGTTTGTAGGTATTTATTGGTTTGGTTGGGTTGGGTTGGGTTTTTTGGTGGGTGGGGTTTTGTTTGGGTTTTCTGTTTGGCTTGGTTTGGCTTTTTTTGTTTGGCTGTTTGTGGGGTTTTGTTTGGGTTGGTTGGGTTGGGTTTGTGGGTTGGTTGGGTTGGGTTTGTTGGTTGGTTGGGTTGGGTTTGTTGGTTGGGTTTTGGTTGGGTTTTTTGGTTGGTTTGGCTTGGTTTGGCTTTTTTTGTTTGGCTGTTTGTGGGGTTTTGTTTGGGTTGGTTGGGTTGGGTTTGTTGGTTGGTTGGTTGGGTTTTGTTTAGGTTTTTTGGTTGGATTGGTTGGGGGTTTTGTTTGGTTTGGTTGGTGTTTTTGGTTGGTTGTGGGTTTCTGTTTGGTTTGGTTTGGTTGGTTTTTGTTTGGGCTTTTTGTTTGTTCGGTTAGTTAGTTTGGTTTGGTGGTTTTGTTTGGGGTTGGTTTTTTTTTGGTTGGTTGTTTGCTTTGTTTTTATCCTGATATCCATTGCAGCATTTTGGGGGAAGCACTGCTCGTCCTCCTTCCCTGGGCAGATGAGCCACCACGTATTTCCCCAGGCATGGGCTCCTGGAATTAGATTAGTGTCGGTCTCATCATAAACACTTACCTTGTGCTCGAGCTGGGGGAGCGAGAGAGCAGAGATAAGAACAAATATGCAAGAGCATAGTGTGTGTTTAATGGAAGGGAGATTTATTCCTCTCTGTGTCTTTTTAAGCCTCTAGATAGATCATAAAAGAAAAGAAAGAAAAGAAACAACACCAAAACCCCAACCCAACCCAACCCACACACAACCTGGCTGCCTGAAATAGCTGGAATGTAATTTAAAGAGCATCATTTTAACTAATACTTCACTTCAGAGACACCTGCCCTACATTCCTTGGAGATGCAGGCTGCATTAGAGCATCTGATTTATCTTCCAAGAGGATGTGTGAGCTCCTTTGTTCCTACTGGGTCCCTTTTGATGAGTGAAGTGGTGCCAGGCTGGTTTGGTATGTTCAGCCCTCTCTCTGATGCTTGATTCTTATGGATGAAGAGCTGGGGGGAGGACTGGGAGAACCCTGCATTCTCTGGAAGCAGGACCTGTGTCAGAGATGTAGGGTATGATCGCTTGCCTGCTGGGGCTGGGTTAGGAGGAGAGGAGCTGAGGTTTCACGTTGAGTTTAGCAGGACAAAGTGTGCTGAAGTAATATAATAGACTCATAGAATCATTAAGGTTGGAAAAGATCTCTAAGCTCATCAAGTTCAACCTTCTGCACAACACCTCCAGACCACTAGGCCATGCCCTGAAGTAGCATAATATATAGGGGTCTAGAGCACAAGTCTCCTGAGGAGCAGCTGAGAGAACTGGGGTTTGGTTTGGGTGTTTGGTTGGGGTTTGTTTGGTGCTTTGGTTTGGTTTGGGTTTTGTTTGGTGCTTTAGTTTGGTTTGGTTTAGGTTTTTTGGTTGGGTTTTGGGGTTTTTTTTGGTGGGGTTGGGTTTTGTTTGGGTTTAGGTTTGGTTTGGGTTTGGTTGGTTGGGTGGGTTTTGTTTGGTGCTTTTGACTGGTTTGGTTTTGGTTTGGGTATTTTGGTTGGGTTTTGGGTTTTTTTGGTTGGCTGGGTTTGGTTTGGGTTTTGGTTTGGTTTGGGTTTTGGTTTGGTTTGGGTTTAGTTGTTTGGTTGGGTTTTGTGGGGTTTTTTGTTTGGTTGGGTTTTGTTTGGTTGGGTTTTGTTTGGTTTGGTGGGGTTTGGGGTTTGTTTTTTTGTTTGCTTGGGTTTTGTTTGAGACTTGGTTGGGTTTGGGTTTTGGTTTTCTTTTTCTTTGGTTGGTTTTTGTTTGGTGCTTTTGGTTGGTTTGGTTTTGGTTGATTGGGCTTTGGGTTTTTTCAGTTTGGTTGGGTTTTGTTTGGGGTTTTGTTTGGTTTTGTTTTGGTTGTTTGATTGGGGTTTGTGGGTTTTTTGTTTGGTTGGGTTTTGTTTGGAGTTTGGTTGGGTTGGTTGGGTTTTGGGGTTTGGTTGGGTGGGTTTTGGGTTTTGGGGTTTTTTTTGTTTGTTGGAGTTTTGTTTGGGTTTTTGTTTGGGTTGGGTTGTTTGTTTGGGTTTTGGGGTTTTTTTTGTTTGTTGGAGTTTTGTTTGGGTTTTTGTTTGGGTTGGGTTGTTTGGTTGGGTTTTGGGGTTTTTATTGTTTGGTTGGGTTTTGTTTGGGTTTGGTTGGATTTTGAGGGTTTTTTTTGTTTGCTTGGGTTTTGTTTGGTGCTTTTGTTTGGTTTGGGTTTGGTTGGATGGGGTTTGTGTTTTTTTTTAGTTTAATTTGGTTTTGTTTGGGCTTTGGTTTTGGTTGTTTGGTTGAGTTTTGGTTGGGTTTTTTTGGTTGGATTTTGTTTGGTGTTTTTGTATGGTTTGGTTTGGGTTGTTTGGTTGGGTTTTGGGTTTTTTTTGTTTGGGTGTTGTTTGGGTTTTTGTTTGGGGTTTGTTTTGGTTTTGGTTGTTTGATTGGACTTTGGGTTTCTTCCAGTTTGGTTGGGTTTTGTTTGGGGTTTTGTTTGGTTTTGTTTTGGTTGTTTGGTTGGGGTTTGTGGTTGTTTTTGTTTGGTTGGGTTTTGTGTGGGGTTTTGATTGGTTTGGTTTGGTTTGGTTGGTTGGGTCTTGGGTTTTTTTGGTTGGTTGGGTTTTGTTTGGGGTTTTGATTGGTTTGGTTTGGTTGGTTGGGTCTTGGGTTTTCTTGGTTGGTTGGGTTTTGTTTAGGGTTTTGTTTGGTTTGGTTTTGTTTGGTTTGGTTTTGGTTGGTTGGGGTTTGGGGTTTGGTTTTTTGGTTGGGTTTTGGGGGTTTTTTTGTTTGATTGGGTTTCATTTGGGGTTTTGGTTGGTTTGGTTTTGGTTGGTTGGGTTTTGGTTGGTTGGGGTTTGGGAGTTTGGTTGCTTGGTTGGGTTTTGGGGTTTTTTGTTTGATTGGGTTTTGTTCGATGCTTTTGATTGGTTTGGGTTTGAATGGTTGGTTGGGGTTTGGGGTTTAGGTTGTTTGGTTGGGTTTTGTTTGGGGTTTTGTTTGGTTTGGTTTGGTTAGTTGGGTTTTGGTTAGTTGGTTGGGTCTTGTGTTTTTTGGTTGGGTTTTGTTTGGGGTTTTGTTTGGTTTGGTTTGGTTGGGTTTTGTTTGGTTGGGGTTTGGGGTTTGGTTGTTTGGTTGGGTTTTGGGGTTTTTTTGTTTGATTGGGTTTGGCTTGGTGCATTTGATTGGTTGGGGTTTGATTGGTTGGTTGGGGTTTGGGGTTGAGGTTGTTTGGTTGGGTTTTGGGGTCTTTTGGTTTGGTTGGGCCTTGGGTTTCTTTGGTTGGTTGGGTTTGGGTTTTATTTTGTTTGGTCCAGTTTTGCTTGGTGCCTTGCTTTGGGTTTGATTGGTTTGGGGGTTTTTTTGGTTAGTTAGGGGACAGGGTGAGGGAGTGCGGAGTCGAGCAGGAGGAAAGATGGGGAGAGGAGAGCTGTTGTCAAATCCCTAGCTTGCCCTCTCTGCTCTGAAGTTCACTTGTAATATTTTCCTTGGCTCGGGTTGCTAATGCGTTTTGTTCTCCAGAGTGCGCGTGGCCTGGCTTCCCGCGCAGCCTTTAATTAGTTTCTGGATGATGACATCTCCGCTGAGAATCATCTCCTCGTGTCCCTCCGATCTCGAGGGGAGATAAAGGAATCTAATAAAGACATCCAGCATTTCTAGGTGATGGCTTTGACAAGCTTTCTATTAACAAGCAGTCATGTTCCAACTTTTCTCGGGTCCCCTCGGCGCGCGGCGACTCGTCCCCAGCTTGGGGACTTTACCCAGGGGAGGCTGACGGAGCCTGAGTGGGATGAGAGGGGCAGAGGTGGGGACCCTGAGCAGGGGGAGATGGAGTCACTCTTGGCTTGATGGTCACTGTGGAGGTATTTGTGAGAGGCTGCCTCGAGGAGAGGTGTCAATACTGCCGGAAAGGTGAGGCAGTTATCTAAGGTTTCAAGATCCTTCAATTTTCTGCCTTTCATGAGGCGTTGTTTGACTTGCTGGGGGAATCCCAGGTGGCTTGAGGTGCAAAAAAACTGGAAACTAGATCCTTGCTCTGTGCAGCATGTGTGGAGCTGCAAATGAGATCTGTCTAGACAGGGAGCTGAGCCGTCGAGCAGCCCTTGTTTGTCTGCGCTTCTTCCCGGCTTGCAGTGCTCAAACGGAATTCATGGAATCATAGAATAGAATTACAGAATCAATAAGGCTGGAATAAGACCTCAAAGATCATCAAGTCCAACCTGTCACCCAAGGCCTCATGATTTTTACAGATTTAGGGGGTTCTAAGGGAGGGTTGGGTGCTGTGGGTTTGATTTGAAAGAGGAATATGAAGCAGTTTCTAAATGAGATCAGCATCATTAGGCTAATGTGGGGTCTCAATCACCTTGAAGGTCTCTTCCACCCAAAATGATTCTCTGATTAGAATCCTTTCAGAGAAGGCTCTGGGCAGCCTGATCTACTTAAGGATGTCCCTACTTATGGTAGGGGGCTTGGACTGGCTGACCTTTGGAGGTCCCTTCCAACACAGACCATTCCATGATTCTGTGATGACTGTGCCCCAGCCTCCTTTGGCAACCATAACCTGAAAGGAGAGCGTGGGTCTCCCAAACCTGAATGATGGATTCTGCTTGCTCTATAAAGCTGCTTGTTAGCAGCCATGCTAAGAGTTTCTTGATTCCACAAAGGTGTGGGGCTTGGTTTCAGATGTTTCTTGTATATAGGATGTAGAACCTTGAAAGCAGGAAACTGAATCTGAAATAGAATGGAATAGAACAGAACAGAACAGAATAGAATAGAATAGAATAGAATAGAATAGAATAGAATAGAATAGAATAGAATAGAATAGAATAGACCAGGATAGAATAGAATAGAATAGACCAGGTTGGAAAAGACCTTTGAGATCAAGTCCAACCTATCACCCAACACCATCTAATCAACTAAACCATGGCACCAAGCACCCCATCCAGTCTCTTCCTAAACACCTCCAGGGATGGTGACTCCACCACCTCCCTAGGCAGCACATTCCAATGGCCAATCTCTCTTTCTGTGAAGAATTTCTAGCACAGAAACACAGAATTGTTTCAGTTGGAAAAGACCTCTAAGGTCATCTAGGCCAACCTCTAGTGTAAGACCACCATGGCCATTAAACCACGTCCCAGAGTGCCAGGGCCACACATTTCTTGAACACTTCCAGGGATGGAGACTCCACCACCTCCCTGGGCAGCCTGTTTCAATCCCTGACCACTCTTGCAGCAAAGAAATTGTTCCTAATCTCCAGCCTAAACCTCCCTGGCACAATTTCAGGCCATTTCCTCTCCTTGTATCACCTGATACTGGGGAGAAAAGACCAAACCCCATCTTACTTCAACCTCCTTTCAGGGAGTGGTAAAGGATGAGAAAGTCTTCCCTCAGCCTTCTTTTCTCCAGATACATATTCCTCAGCTGCTCCTCATCAGACCTGTTCCACACACCCTTTAGCAGCTTTGTTACTCTTGTCTGGACATACTCCATCACCTCAATAGAATAGAATAGAATAGAATAGAATAGAATAGAATAGAATAGAATAGAATAGAATAGAATAGAATAGAATAGAATAGACCAGGTTGGAAAAGACCTTTGAGATCATCAAGTCCAACCTATCATCCAACACCATCTAATCAACTAAACCATGGCACCAAACACGCAATCAAGTCTCGGGATCTCAATGTCACAGGATCACAGGATGTTAGGGGTTGGAAGAGACCTCTGAACATCATCAAGTCCAGCCCCCTGCCAAAATAGGACCATAGAATCTAGCACAGGTCACACAGGAATGGGCTGCTAGGGAAGGTAGTGGGGTCACTGGAGGTGTTTAGGAGGAGACATGATGGGGTGCTTGGTTGCATGGTTTAGTTGATTAGATGGTGCTGGGTGAGAGGTTGGACATGATGATCTTGAAGGTCTCTTCCAACCTGGTTTATTCTTCTCTTCTCTTCTCTTCTCTTCTCTTCTCTTCTCTTCTCTTCTCTTCTCTTCTCTTCTCTTCTCTTCTCTTCTCTTCTCTTCTCTTCTCTTCTCTTCTCTTCTCTTCTCTTCTCTTCTCTTCTCTTCTCTTCTCTTCTCTTCTCTTCTCTTCTCTTCTCTTCTCTTCTTTCCCTTCCCTTCCCTTCCCTTCCCTTCCCTTCCCAAACCTTCCCAAACCTTCCCAAACCTTCCCAAACCTTCCCAAACCTTCCCAAACCTTCCCAAACCTTCCCAAACCTTCCCTTCCCTTCCCAAACCTTCCCTTCCCTTCCCAAACCTTCCCTTCCCAAACCTTCCCTTCCCTTCCCAAACCTTCCCTTCCCTTCCCAAACCTTCCCTTCCCTTCCCTTCCCTTCCCTTCCCTTCCCTTCCCTTCCCTTCCCTTCCTTCCCTTCCCTTCCCTTCCCTTCCCTTCCCTTCCCTTCCCTTCCCTTCCCTTCCCTTCCCAAACCTTCCCAAACCTTCCCAAACCTTCCCAAACCTTCCCAAACCTTCCCAAACCTTCCCAAACCTTCCCTTCCCTTCCCTTCCCTTCCCCCTTCCCTTCCCTTCCCTTCCCTTCCCTTCCCTTCCTTCCCTTCCCTTCCCTTCCCTTCCCTTCCCTTCCTTCCCTTCCCTTCCCTTCCCTTCCCTTCCCTTCCCTTCCCTTCCCTTCCCTTCCCCCTTCCCTTCCCTTCCCTTCCCTTCCCTTCCCTTCCTTCCCTTCCCTTCCCTTCCCTTCCCTTCCCTTCCCTTCCCTTCCCTTCCCCCTTCCCTTCCCTTCCCTTCCCTTCCCTTCCCTTCCCTTCCCTTCCCTATTCAGATGGGTCTTGAAAGTCTCCAGAGAAGGAGACTCCACAACCACTCTGGGCAGCCTATTCCAGTGCTCTGTGACCCTCACAGTGAAGAAGTTCCTCCTCACTTTGAGGTGGAACCTCCTGTGCTGAAGTTTCCATCCATTGCCCCTTGTCCTATCCCAGGGTGCGAGTGAGCAGAGCCTGTCCCCTCCCTCTTGACTCCCAGCACCACAGCCCCCTTAGGGCGGCGGCAGTCTGGATCCAGAACTCACCCAAAGCTGAGGGCCAAGTCCTTGTGCTGGAGACCTGCCTCTCCTGCCGTGCCATGTTTGCTCTGGCATGTCCCTCGTCGACTGCAGTAGGAGTGCTGCTGATTTATGCTGTCATAAGTGGAATCAGATTGGGCTCCCTTTTGGCACTTAGCTGTAAAGTTTATCTGCAGAAACCCCGCTGCTTACGCCGTGAATGATGCCCCCGCTCACAAATACTTTACTAATGAATGACTGGAACCGTCTTGTTCCCCCACCACCACCACCACCACCCCCCCCGCTTCCTCCTCCTCTGAGTTATGTTGATGCTGAAGCCAGAGAACCTGCTGTAAAAAATCTCCTGTCCTCCAAGCTGGGGAGAGCTTTGCTGCAACAGGAGCTGCTGCCTGCTGGGGGAATCACTCAGAGGCATCTCGCTGCTGTATGACACATCTCATTATGCCTGGCTTTAGCACCAGCAATTGTCATTAGTTATTTATTAATTGCTTATTAAGGTGGTTACATGTGTCCTCTTTGGTTCCAAACTGCTTTCTTCACATCTTTGGCTGCTGACAGGAGCTTGGTCAGCAAAGCCAAGCCCACCGGAGCAGAGAGGTGGGGAAGGGAGTGATGGTGCGCACCTGGAGGGCAAGGTCAGCACACATACTTCAAGGAGGCTTGGCCACAAGCCTACATAGCCAAGCAGGGTGGCTGGAAGCAGGTTCTAAGGCTGTGCTTGCTCTTCCTCACACCCCGTGAGCTCTGGGGCTAGGTGGACTAATAGAATTGTTGTGGTTGGGAAAAAACCCTCTAAGCTCATCCAGTCCAACCATCAACCCAACACCACCATGGCCATTAAACCATGTCCCACAGTGCCAGGGCCACACATGTTTGAATGCCTCCAAGGATGGTGACTCCACCACCTCCCTGGGCAGCCTCTTCCAATGCCTGACCACTCTTGCAGCAAAGAAATTGTTCCTAATCTCCAGCCTAAACTTCCCTTGGCACAATTTCAGGCCATTTCCTCTCATTCTATTGCCTGATATTAGGGAGAAGAGACCAACCCCCACTTCACTCCAACCTCCTTTCAGGGAGTTGGATGGCAGGACGGAGGGATGAAGGCCTCTCTGCTTTGCTCTTAATTATGGCTGTGTTAGAGCAGCTCAAACTGCTTTCAAAGCCCATTCTAATACACCTGTAATTGAAGGCACAGGGCTCTCCACGTGCTCTCTGCCTACCTTAAAAAGGCAGAAAGGTTTTGAACACAAAAGAGGGAGAAGGGACAATGGAGGTGGCTGGCACTGCAGCAGTCAGATTGCTATGCCTTATCCTGACTTGGCAGCTGCCGATGGAGAGAGGGAACTGCCCTGGAGGAATTTGATGGGGAGCCCAGTGTGGGGGTCTCTGTTTCCAGCTGGCTTTGGTGTTGCTGTTTCAGGATCATGGGGCAGCTTCAACATGCAGCATGACCATGAGAAGGGTTGGGGCAGCCAGGGCTCCCCCTCACTGAATTCTAGAGGCAGGACCCATGGGAGCAGCACTCTGGAGAACACAGGGAGGCCTGTGGGTGACAGCAGTCAGAGGATGTTGCTAAACGTGGGAGCAGCAGCAGCCTGGTGTTCAGGAAGCTGCCGGCGCAGATCACAGATCGCCTGCAGAAGTCTGAATCTCCCTCTTATTCTTTCTTCAAGACACTTTTATGGTTGTTCTTTGTTGTTGCCTTTGATCTGGAGCAGATGTTGCTCGTGCTGGAAGAAGGAGGTTTGCATGTTTTATGTGTGGAGGAAGCAAGGCACTGCCAGGCATACTGGAAGAGCCTTCTCTCTCCTTGCAGGCACTCAGTGAGGCTCATCTGACCTCTCCTTCCCCACCTCTGGTGGAGAGGTTGCTCCAGAGCCATTCTCTATTAATACTCAGGAGCTTCTTAGCTGATGCATGGCTGAAATTTGGGGTGCTTGAGGAGCCCAGCCATGCCAAGGGGAACAGCAGGAGACAGCACTAGGAGCAGGAAACACATTCCACCAGCACGGTCATGGCAGATGACATGGTTGAGGTATTGGTTCACATGTATCTGAACTTGAGCCAGCAGTGTGCTCAGGTGGCCAGGAAGACCAGCAGCAGCCTGGCCTGGATCAGCAATAGTGTGGCCAGCTGGAGTAGGGAAATAATTGTCCCTCTGTACTCAGCACACGTGAGACCACGTCTCAAGTACTGTGCCCAGTGTTGGGCCCCTCACCCCAAGAAGGATATTCAGGTGCTGGGGTGGGTCCAGAGAACAGCAACAAAGATGGTAAGGGCTTAGTGTGAAGAGCATATCTTGTGAGGAGAGGCTAAGGGAGCTGGGATTGCATAGCTTGAAGAAGAGGAGGCTGAAAGGAGATCTTATTCCTCTCTATAGTTCCCTGAAAGGAGGTTGGAGTGAGGCTGGTGTTCGCATCTCCTTCCAAGTAACTGATGACAAGACAAGAGAAAATGGCCTCAAGCTGCAGCAGGGGAGGATTAGGTTGGATATGAGGAGCAATTCCTTTGCTGCAAGAGGGGTGAGGGATCGGAACAGGCTGCTCAGGGAGGTGGTGGAGTCCCCATCTCTGGAGGTGTTGGAAACATGACTAGATGTGGCACTCTGGGACATGGTTTGGTGGTCATGGAGGTTGGACATGGTGATCTCAGAGGGACATGGTGATCTCAGAGGTGATTTCCAACTTTAACAATACTATGAGGAAGATGAATGGGAAAATCATGATGATAGGACATGGCAGGGCCAAGGGGTACATGCTTGAGGGACGTGAACTTCTGCATCTGCCCTGGCTGTGGGACAGGTGTTTGGAGGTGAAGACCTCGCAGGGCTGTGGTCTGCGCCGGCGGCTGGAGGGTGTCTGTGTGCCAGGGAGCGTGTCTGTGTAGGCAAGCACATATGCTTGGATCTGTACAGGCATACATCACCTGCCTGAACACCCTCCAACGTGTAGCACACCATATGCTTTGCTTAAATATTTAAGCAAGCTGCTTTCTGTCCCGAGGCCTCCGCGTGTGGGCACCGAGTCCAGGCCAAGCGGGGGCGCGCTCCGGGCGCCTGTGTGGAGGGCTGAGAGCAGCCCTGAGACCTTCCTCATCGTCGTGGCAGGGATGGGAGGGGGGGGGGGGGGGAAGGAAAAATGAAGTCAGATCGATAGCACACCAGCCTGCCTCCGGGGAAATCTGCGGCGTGTCGCTGGAGCAGCTTGGCCAACGCTGCCATGTTTAATCACTCCTGAGCAAGAGAGCTGCGGAACACAAAAGGACTGCCCGCAAGGAGAGGGTTCCCGCCTGGGAAGCCTGCATTTGTTTAGCTTTATTTATTTATTCATTCCCACGGGGGCACAGCTCCATCTGCATCCTGTGCTTGGCATAAGAAATTCCTCTCCTGCCTCCTCTGGCCCTCACCGACAGATGGGGAAGGTGATGAAATGTGCAGAGAACCAGAGCACCGCTGACTCTTAAATAAGATTCACTATAAACCTACAGTCACTTGCCATAGAAACAGACAATGGTTTGGGTTGGAAGGGACCTTAAAAATCATCTGGTTCCAAGGCCCCTGCCATGGGCAGGGACACCTTCCACTTAAACAGGTTGCTCAAGGCCTCGTTCAGCCTGACCTTGAACACTTCCAGGGAGGGGATGTCCACAGTCTCCCTGGGCAACCTGTTCCAGCGTCTCCCCACCCTCACTGGAAAGAATTTCTTGCTAATATCCAATTTAAATCTCCCTTCCTCAGGCTTCAATCCATTCCCTCTTGTCTTATCGCTACAAGCCCTTGTGGAAACTACCTCCCCAGCTTTCCTGTAGCTCCCTTCCAAGTACTGGAAGGCCACTAGAAGGTCTCCCGGGAGCCTTCTCTTCCCCGGGCTGAGCAGCCCCAATTTTCCTAGCCTGTCCCCATTGGGGAGACCTTATTTGTGAGGGTTTCCTTCCCTAGTGTGGTAAAAGCCTTGCAAGAAATCTGCTCAGTGTCTCCAGAAAGACATTTTACATAGTTCCTGTGGTTAATTATTCAAAGGTTTAATTAGCATACAATAACTGTCGTGTTAAGTCCTACTGCTGCACATTTAATTGAAGGGTTAGCTAATGGCTTTGCTGACATCACTCTGGTTTGCTTCCCAGTAAGCTCATCTCATCCCAGGTGGGATGCAGTCAACTGCCACTCCCTGAGCAAGTCCCAAGCATGGTGAGGGCTTTTTCCCCACTGGCATACCCACAGAATCACAAAAAAGTAGGGGTTGGCAGGGACCTCTGCAGATCATTGAGTCCAGTCTCCATGCTAATGCAGGTTTACTTGCATCAGGATGCACAGGAACCTGTCCAGGTGGCTTTTTAATGTCTCTAGAGAAGGAGACTCCACAACCTCTCTGGGCAGCCTGCTCCAGGGCTCCAGCACCCTCACAACAAAGAATTTTCTCCTTAGGTTCAAATGAAACCTTCTGGGTTCTAGTTTGTATCCATTGCTCTTTGTTCTATCACTGGCCTCCATTAAGAAGAGCCCAGCCCCATCCTCATGACCTCTACCCTTTAGCTATTGATCAGCATTGAGCAGATCCCCTCTAAGGCTGCACTTCTCCAGGCTAAACATCCCTGGGTCCCTCAGCCTTTCCTCATCAGACAGATGTTCCAGTCCCTTCATCATCCTTGTAGCCTCCTTTGGACTCTCTCTGTTGGATTCCCTGCCCCTCTTGAACTGGGGGATCCCAGAACTGAACACAATATTCCATGTGCAGCCTCACCAGGGCAGGGCAGAGGAAGCTCGAGCTGGTTTTGCACTGGGCTGGGGGGAGCTGCAGAGCTCCCATTGCCCAGCCAAGCAGCACCACCATCATCTCTCCTTCTCTGCCTGCTCTCAGCCCCATTTACACCTCCTGCTGTATTGCTGAGGGGGAGGATGTAGCACTTGTGTTTGGGGAAATCCAAGTTTAATTGGTTTTAATTATGTTTCAAAACCTGGTCAGTGGATTTGATTACAGATTGTTCCTGGGTGGGTGCAAATCTCTGTCTGTGGTAGTGGAGTCACGGTGCAGGCTTAGTGAGCTCTGCAAAACCAGCTGGGATGAGCTGATGTGGGTTCAAACAGGTGGCAAAAGAAAACCTCAGAAAGGTTCCTGTGTGATTGAGCAGCATCACCAGAACAAGAGGACACAGTCTCAAGCTGCACCAGGGGAAGTTTAGGCTGGAGGTGAGGAGAAAGTTCTTCACAGAGAGAGTTGTTAGCCATTGGGATGTGCTGCCCAGGGAGGTGGTGGAGTCACCACCCCTGGAGGTGTTCAAGAGGGGATTGGACGTGGCACTTGGAGCCATGGTTTAGTCATGAGGTCTGTGGTGACAGGTTGGACTTGATGATCTTTGAGGTCTCTTCCAACCTTGGTGATTCTGTGATCATGCTGAGGATGACAGATGTGGCTCAAGGTGTGATGGTTCTTACAGCTGGAAGCTTCTTCCTGGGTGAGGCACTTAAGGATTGGACTTGATGGATCTTCTTCCAGGGGGAGCAGTGGATTCCCCTACTTTGGACAGTTTGAAGACTCAACTTGGCAGGACACTGGGCCAGCTCATTTCAACTATGCTATCACCTAGAAATCTTGGAGCAGATGATCTTTGAGGTCCCTTCCAACTTGGCATTCTGAGGTTCTATGATTCTCGAAGGTCTTTTCCAACCTGAACAACTCTGTGATTGGTGAGGCATAGGAACAGGATGCCCAGGAAAGTTGTGGAGTCACCATCCCTGGAGGTGTTCAAAAAACAGAGTAGATGTGGCACTTTGGGACATGGTCTAGTGGTCGATGACCTTAGGGATCTTTTCCAACCGTAATGAGTCTATGATTTTATGTTTTAATGATGGCATTTTTGTTAGCACCTCTGCTTGCCTCTTCCCACCTCTCCAGTGAACGTGGTAACACTGCCTTGGGCTGCTTTTGCTGTCCAAACCATAAGCTGGATCTTTTAAAGCACACATGGGTGTCCTGGCAGTGATGCCAGCCTTGTCAGGGGCACATTGGGGCAATCACAGTGCTGTTGGGATTCATGGAATCATAGAGTTATTTTGGTTGGAAAGCACCTCCAAGATGGAGTCCAACCATTAACCCAAAACCACCATGGCCCTTAAACCATGTCCCACAGTGCCATGGCCACACATTTCTTGACCACCTTCAGGGTGGTGACTCCACCACCTCCCTGGGGCAGCCCCTTCCAATGCCTGACCACTCTTGCAGCAAAGAAATTGTTCCTCATCTCCAACCTAAACCTCCCCTGGCACAATTTCTGGCATTTTTTCTCATTCTAGCACCTGATACTAGGGAAAAGAAAGTGACCCCCACCTCACTCCAACCTCCTTTCAAGGAGATAGGATAGGATAGGATAGGATAGGATAGGATAGGATAGGATAGGATAGGATAGGATAGGATAGGATAGGATAGGATAGAATAGATCAGATCAGGTTGGAAGAGACCTTCAAGATCATTGCATCCAACCTATCACCCAACACCATCTAATCAACTAAACCATGGCACCAAGCATCCCATCAAGTCTCTTCCTAAACACCTCCAATGATGGCAACTCCACCACCTTCCCAGGCAGCATATTCCAATGGCCAGTCTCTCTCTCTCTATGAAGAATTTCTTCCTAACATCCAGCCTGAACCTCCCCTGATGCAGCCTGAGACTGTGTCCTCTTGTTCTGGTGCTGCTTGCCTGGCAGAAGAGACCAACCCCCACCTGGCTACAACCTCCTTCAGGGAGTTGGAGAGAGCAAGAAGGTCTCCCCTGAGCCTCCTCTTCTCCAGGCTAAACACCCCCAGCTCCCTCAGCCTCTCCTCATAGTGGGAGTTGTAGAGAACATTAACTGCATCTCCTCCATGGGCTACCTGGCTGTTTGCAGAGCGGCTCCCAGTGTGGACATGGGCTCCCAGGAGGCCGTGATGTCCCCCTTGCACTGGGCTTAATGACACCAATGCATATTAATATGTCTTTGAGTGTCATCTCTGTGCCCTCCACTGTCCTGCCCCAGAGCCCCCACTGTTCCAGGAGTGTCTGATCAGTAGTTGTCCTCCGGTGCATGATTAGCAGATTAGCCGTGGTGCCCAGAGCAGCAAAAAAAATGGACTCCCAGAAGCCCTTCAAAACAGAGAATAATTCATTACCCACCTTGATTTCCACTTAAAATGTACTTTAACTACACTTCCAACTACAAACCCTAAATCACCCTCGTGTTCACAAAAAATCCATCATTTTTTATTTCATTGCACGGCGCTGGCATGACATAATCCCTGCCAGAGCCGCTCCGAGTGCTTTACGGATCAATAAATTACTTACCTGCACAGCAGAGGCAATGCTTGCAAGGCCATTGCAGTCATTCCGGCTCAGCACAGCCCTGCAAGGTGTGGGAGGTGGGAAGAGGCAGGGGAAAGGCCGCTGGGGGAGCGGGACCAGCGACAGGGGTGTTGCAGCGCTTGGGGCTGCGGCTCCGAGCAGCTGGATGAACGGGGCTCGCCCAGGGAAGGGTGGAAGGAGCAGGATGCTTTGCAAGTGATTTGTGCCTCTCCTGCAGAGCGCAGCAGCAGGGTGCCAATCCACCACTCAGGCCTGGGAAAAAATAAACTAAGGAAGGTGATGGTCTTCATTATGTTCTGCAGGTGCGGGCTGATAACAGCAGCTGATCGTTTTGACTCCTGGAGCTCAGAGAAACCCCAGCCCCCTCCCCTGCAGCTGCATCGCGTCCTCTGCTCCTGCGACAGCGCGGGCTGAGTTCTCCCTGCTTGCTCCTTAGCCCTTTTCCTTCTCTCAGCCCTTCCCCTTCCCTCAGCCCCTCTTCTCCTCACTCCCTGCCTCATTTGCTCCTCACCCTTTCCCTTCCCTCAGCCCCTCTTCTCATCACTCCCTGCCTCATTTGCTCCTCAGCCTTTCCCCTTCTCCCAGCCCCACTTCTCATAACCCTCTGTCTCATAGCTGTGTCCTCTCTTTTGGTCAGGGCACCTTACACTTGACCTGCTCCTGTCTAGTCACAATGTCAGTGCTTTCATCCTGATTGAATTTCTCTTCCTTTGCATGGTGGTAGACCTTAGAAGCTCCTCTGTAGGCTTGTTGTCTTGATGGCCATGGTGCTTTTCTGCTTGCTAGGGCATGGCAGAAAGCCTACGTGGCTGTAGAAAGAGCTGCAAGCCATGGAGAGGCTGGACAGGAGGCTGGGCCATCTTATCTGGACCATGGTTTTCATAGATTCATGGAATCAATAAGGTTGGAAAAGACCTCAAAGATCACCAAGTCCAACCTGTCACCCAGCACCTCGTGACTACTAAACCATGGTTTTGCCAAGAAAGCTTGGACCAGATGATGCTTGGTGTCCTTTCCAACCTAGTATTCTGGGATTGTGATTCCATGTGCACATTTGGGGTGCTCTTGTTGAACCTGGAGTGACTGCTGCCTTTGGGGGAGTTTGAAGGGAGTGGATGGTGCTTTCTTGGTTAGATGGAGCTCTGCTTGAAAGTGTTCATTATGGCTGGGAGGACAGGATGAGTACTGGAAGCAAGGTGAGGAAGAAGCACCAGCTCACACACCATGGAGGTGCTGAGAAGCTGTCTCAAACCTCTCTAAAATAACAGAATCCCCTCTGGCTACAACTTCTTCCCACCTCAGCCCTATCTTCTGTACCCCCCCTATCCCCTCCATGTTCCTGTCAAGTTGTATGAGATCGATGGGCTACTGCCTAGCTGGTTGAGGTGGAGGAAGGAAGGAAATTCAGCCTCCTTCCCCCACGTTTTGAGACTGGAGTTGGGAGCAGAACCAGCTGCATTTTGATTCCCTTCTTTGTGTCATTGCAGTGTCTCCAAAAATCACCGAGATCTCTTCTGACATCTCCATCAACGAGGGCGGCAACGTCAGCCTCACCTGCATAGCCACAGGCAGGCCAGATCCAACAATCACCTGGAGACACATCTCACCCAAAGGTAAGAGCCAAATGCTGCCAGAAATAACCCAGGAAGGGCACAGGGAGGTTTGCCAGTGGCTGGAGAGGTGCTGACTGCTTGACATGCTCCAAAACGATGTCAGGTAATGCAGGAGGTGATGACTGATGGAACAATATACAACAACCCCATGAGTGCTACAGGCTGGGGTCAGCGTGGCTGGAGAGCTGTCAAACAGAAAGGGACCTGGGGGTACTGGTTGACAGTAGGCTGAACATGAGCCAGCAGTGTGCCCAGGTAGCCAAGAAGGCCAATGGCATCCTGGCCTGCATCAGGAATAGTGTGGCCAGCAGGAGCAGGGAGCTCATTGTGCCCTGTGCTCAGCACTGGTTAGGCCACACCTTGAGTCCTGTGTCCAGTTCTGGGCTCCTCAGGTTAGGAAAGATGTTGAGTTGCTGGAAGGTGTCCAGAGAAGGGCAACAAAGGTGGGGAGGGGTCTGGAGCACAGCCCTGTGAGGAGAGGCTGAGGGAGCTGGGGTTGCTTAGCCTGCAGAAGAGGAGGCTCAGGGGAGACCTTCTTGCTGTGTAAAACTCCCTGAAGGGAGGTTGTAGCCAGGTGAGGGTTGGTCTCTTCTCCCAGGCAAGCAGCACCAGAACAAGAGGACACAGTCTCAAGCTGTGCCAGGGGAGGTTCAGGCTGGATGTCAGGAAGAAATTCTTCATAGAGAGAGAGAGATTGGCCATTGGAATGTGCTGCCCAGGGAGGTGGTGGAGTCACCATCACTGGAGGTGTTTAGGAAGAGCCTGGATGAGGCACTTTGTGCCATGGTTTAGTTGATTAGATGGTGCTGGGTGATAGGTTGGACTTGATGATCTTTGAGGTCTTTTCCAACCTGGTCTATTCTATTCTATTCTATTCTATTCTATTCTATTCTATTCTATTCTATTCTATTCTATTCTATTCTATTCCTATTCTATTCTAACATCCACCCTGGTGGGCTGGCAGAGGAGGTGATGCTTTTGCTCATGGGAAGGACTGGCAGTGGGTGCCAGGTTGGGGTTGTGGTTGTTGGGCAATGGCCACGCTTGTCTGACCGTGCTTTGAGGATTTGGGCGTGGGGGAGAGGGAATTCTTGCTTGTTGCTTCAAAGGAAGCCTGTAAATGGTGCAAATGAGCAGGAAAACACAGGAAGCACTAATGGGTAGCCTTGTTAATTGGAAAGCCAAACTGGAGCAGAGCTGTGTGGGTGTGACTGCTGGGAAGCAAATCCCAAGACGTGCCTGTTTGAGAGCATAGCATTGCCAGAGCGATTCCCAGCTGCTTCCTGGAATTTGCTTCTTGCTGCCCTGTTATTCCCAAGTGGCTGCGAGGTCCTCACATGTGAGTTGGGGGTGAGAGCTGGGGGGCTTTCGGTGGGATCAGCCAGACAGCCAAGGGCCAGCACCTGGCTCTGATCCTCTGACTCCATCCTGTCTCTGATCCTCTGACCTGGCTGGCCTCCTGCTGGTGGAGGGTGCTTCAGTTCACTCTCAGTCATTTCCCCCTGGAGGCTTGACCCACCTGGACTGTCGGCCCAGACAAGCTCTCCTTGGGGGGGGGCCCACCTGGGCTGTCCAGCAGGTGAAGGAGAGGGTGCAGGGGCAGCGGTGATGGATGGGGCCACATCTGCTCTCTCTGTTCAGCTGCCTGGCAGTGGCTCTGCTGGCTCTGTGCAGCTCCATTGATTTATTTTTTTTCACTATTTGTCTGCACTGTAGCAAACTGCTGGGCCAGAGCCATCACTCCCCATAGTTCAGGCAGAGTGAGCTGAGTCAGAGTCATCTCAACCCCTTCCCTTGACAGGAGCCTCTGTGAAAAGCCTTTCTGGTGCACGTGTTGGCTGAGCCAGTGCTGTGGGTGGTCACGCTGAGGTGAAAGCCTTTGGTCAGGGTCTGGGCATGGATGAAATGCAGGGTGCAGATCTGTGCTGTCACCTCTGTCCCTGAATCACAGAATCACCAAGGTTGGAAGAGACCTCAAAGATCATCGAGTCCAACCTGTCACCCAAGACCTCGTGACTAAACCACGGCACCAAGTGCCACATCCAATCCGCTCTTGAACGCCTCCAGGGATGGGGACTCCACCACCTCCCTGGGCAGCACATCCCAATGGCTAACAACTCTCTCTGGGAAGAACTTTCTCCTCACCTCCATCCTAAACCTCCCCTGGCACAGCTTGAGACTGTGTCCTCTTGTTCTGGTGCTGGGTGCCTGGGAGAAGAGACCAACCCCCACCTGGCTACAATCTCCCTTCAGGTAGTTGCAGACAGCAAGAAGGTCTCCCCTGAGCCTCCTCTTCTCCAGGCTAAGCAACCCCAGCTCCCTCAGCCTCTCCTCACAGGGTTTGTGCTCAAGGCCTCTCCCCAGCCTCGTTGCCCTTCTCTGTCCCTGAGCACCTCTCCATGGCATTGAGGCTGCTGTCACAGATCTGTCACCGTCAGGTGGCATTTATGGCTGAGGCAGTCCACACGCTCCCACCTTGCAGCCTTTTCTTTCTTTCTCCTCCTCCCTTTGTCTACCCTGACAAAGTGTTTTGGTCTCACTCAGTCTCCTCACCTCCCGTTTTCCACATGCATCACCTCCTGCTCCCCCAGGACCCTCCTCTCCCACTCCCGTGCCCCTCTCTTCCTTTCCCCCACACCATCCATCCTCTCCTAACCGGGCTCCCGGCGCAGGATGCTTCTGCCTTTCAGGAGGGCTGTGTTCTGTGTTTGCTGCCATCCAGCAGGTTTTTGCCCCCAGGGAATCTTTACCTGCGCTTGAACCAGATGTTTCCATTTTACTTAGGACTTAGCTGCTATGGAAACTGAGGATGCACCAGGAGAGGAAGAGTGAGCTAATCAGAAATTACCTGTGGTGCTGTGTAATTTGCAGCAGCAGCTCTTACCTGATTTTGGCCATGATTAGGCATTCTGCTTTCAGAATGCAAAGGGAACAAATGATCGCAGAGATTTACTTGTGGCTGGCCTCCTGCTGACGGGGGTGGGGTGCTGAGCCCAGAGGTGGCCTGAGACAACTTTGGTGGCTGCCCATCTCCGTGGGCAGCTCCTCTGTTGTTCTCTCTGGGTCTGCCAAGCCACCAAGGGGGACCTCTGCCTCATTTTGCATTCGGCATGCGTAGGAAAGACAAAGATTGGAAGCATGGGGGCTGAAACAAGAGCCAGGGCGGGTGCACAGAGGTGCTGCAGCAGATGCCGAGATGGCAAACCTTGCCCTGGTAGGATAGACTTTAATTTGGAGAGCCAGCAGCAAGCAGGGCCCCAAAACTAGCTGCTGGCCCTCTCTTGGTTTAGCTCTGCCTCGCTCCTCATCCCCAGGGAAGTCTCAAGCAGGCTGCCTCGCCGTCTTTCTTGGGGTGGTGGAGAAAAGGGAGTGAGGAGAATTGGTTTGGGGAAGGCTGGTGCATAATTGAAGGGTTTACCTAGTGGATGGGTAAGCAGCTCTCACTGGTGTCACCTGGGAGAGCCTGGGGTCTCGCTGGCTGTGCCAGGCACGGACAGAGCAGGAGCTGGAGGAGCCATCCCCACGCTCACACCACTGAGTGCTCCTCCGTGCACAGGCACTTCACAGGCCTTATTATTTTCTTGGCAGCTCTAAGCCTGCTGTGAGGCTCTTGGTGAGAAATGGAGCAAGTTAGAGTGTTCACCAGGGTTGGGTCCTTCAGAGCATTTGCACTGAGAGTGGCCTGGCTCCCTGGTGGCTGAGCTCACTTGAGACCCCTCTCCAGCCGCCCCCAGCTCCCTCAACTGCTAAGCTGTTTTCTCACCCATGCATTGCTCTGGTCCAGTGCAATGTGGTCTGGTAGGCTCTGCTGAACCCTCACACCTGCAGCTGCAATGTTATGGGAGCTGTTAAGCCTCCTTTTAGGCTCTGTTCGTTTTGGGGACTGGAAGAGTTCCTCACAGCTGGGAGGAGGAGAACATTTTTGCAGTCTAACTCAAAAGCTGGGTGAAGAGAAGCAAGAAGAGTTTCCTGATAGGGGATTCCACAAGAGCCAGCATTCCCCATGCCTCCATCAGTAGGCTGAGCCCTGCATGGGGGCTGGTCCTCCCTGTGCCCACCCTCATCATTTGCTGTGAGCATAAGCAGGATGCTGACTCCAGAGAAGGGTTTTGTGAACCTGTGGCCAGCCCAACCAAGATGTGCTCCAGCCTATATTCTGCCCCTCTGCCTCACACCTCCCTGTGCTTTATAATTTCTTCTCCCAGCGATGCTGTACTAACCCACAGCAACTCCTCTTAATGCAGCTGAACAGGTTGATGTAGAATGAGAAAGGGAGCTGGTGTGGCCACAGCTGCTTCTTCCTTGGAGGGAAAGACTTAACAGCTCTGGGGCTCTGCTCTAGGCTTGGATGCTCCAGTTGGCAGCACAACTGCCACCAGAGCTGCCAGCAGGCACCAGGGCTTCAAAGTGCAGCTCACCAAAAGCATATTAGGAAGCCAAGCTCTGGCATGTTGTGAGGCATCTCTATCTCCCCCTTGGCACCCCAGTGATGCCAAGGCCATTGGAATGGCAGTCAAGAGAAATATCCTCAGCAGGGTGAAGGAAGGGAGGAGGGCAAAGAGAGGGAAGAAGAATGTTGATAACCATGATCTGGATAAAGCAGGCAGGGTGAAGATAGGGAGGAGAGCAGAGAGGGGGAAGAAGGATGTTGATGGTGTGGATGTAACACCCTGGAAGGATGTAGATAGCCATGGTGTGGATATAACACCCTGGGTGAAACAAAGGAGGAGAGCAAAGAGGGGGATGAAGGCTGTAGATAATCTGGGTGAAATGAGGGAGGAGAACAAAGAGGGAGAAGGCGGCTGTAGATAACCACTGTGTGAACATAACACCCAGGATGAAAGCAGGGAGGAGAGCAAAGAGGATGCAGATAACCATGGCTGGGATATGACACCCAGCAGGAAGGCAGCAGCAGCTTTCCAGAGGAGATGTAGGTCATGCAGAGGGCTCTGGCACTGGGGTCTGACAGGCAGTGGTGTGTGCCCCTGCACTTTTGTGTTTGCACCCATGGGTGCTGAGCATCTCTTTGTTTCCAAGGCTTTGGATGTACTGCAGTCCCCAGTGCCATCTGCAGCCTGGTCTTGTAGTTAATGATCTGGGTTTGGTCACCCAGGTGTTTCCATAGTTACTGGGCTCTTTATTTATCTTCTGGGGGCAACTCTGATGTTGTCATGGCGATTGCCAGGTTGTCAGGCCGGTGTTCATCTCTCCCTGGACGAAGGTTGGGATCTCTTGGCTGGCAGGAAGCGCACGGGCCGGCGCCGGAGCACGCGGAGCTGCTGCCTAGCAGACGCTTCTCCGTGCTGCAGGCACGATTCTCACCGTGCTCCCTCTTAAGCTGGGGAAATGTGCTGAGGAATTGAAGGGAGGGCTCTCCCAGGAGGGGTAAGGGCTCAGCAGCCCCTGTCCCAGGAGGAGCAGGTGTGGATTAGCAGCACTGCTAATGAGGGCTCGGTGGTCAGATGGCAAGTGTGGCTATCCTGCCCTGATGGGAGCAGGAGTAGGAGGAGAGGGTGAGATTCAACACATCTAAGTGCAGGGTTCTACACATTGGCCACAACAACCCCAGGCAGTGCTACAGGCTGAGGTCAGAGTGGCTGGAGAGCAGCCAGGCAGAAAGGGACCTGGGGGTACTGGTCGACGGTAGGCTGAACATGAGCCAGCAGTGTGCCCAGGTGGCCAAGAAGGCCAATGGCATCCTGGTCTGTGTCAGAAACAGTGTGGACAGCAGGAGCAGGGAGGTCATTCTGCCCCTGTGCTCAGCACTCATTAGGCCACACCTTGAGTCCTGTGTCCAGTTCTGGGCTCCTCAGTTTAGGAAAGATGTTGAGTTGCTGGAAGGTGTCCAGAGAAGGGCAACAAAGCTGGGGAGGGGTCTGGAGCACAGCCCTGTGAGGAGAGGCTGAGGGAGCTGGGGTTGCTTAGCCTGCAGAAGAGGAGGCTCTGGGCAGACCTTCTTGCTCTCTCCAACTGCCTGAAGGGAGGTTGTAGCCAGGTGGGGGTTGGTCTCTTCTCCCAGGCAAGCAGCACCAGAACAAGAGGACACAGTCTCAAGCTGTACCAGGGGATGTTTAGGCTGGAGGTGAGGAGAAAGTTCTTCCAAGAAAGAGGAATTGGCCATTGGAATGTGCTGCCCAGGGAGGTGGTGGAGTCCCCATCCCTGGAGGTGTTTAGGAAGAGACTGGATGAGGCACTTGGTGCCATGGTTTAGTTGATTAGATGGTGTTGGATGATAGGTTGGACTCGATGATCTCAGCGGTCTCTTCCAACCTGGTTTATTCTATTCTATTCTATTCTATTCTATTCTATTCTATTCTATTCTATTCTATTCTATTCTATTCTATTCTATTCTATTCTATTCTATCCTAACCTGGGTTTTGCAGATAGCTCCACTGGTTCATCCGCCTGGCTGGCACCAGTCTGCCCCAGACAGTCATCCTGAGCTAGAGATTGCATCCAAGTCATCATCCTTAACGATCCTTGATGGACTTTCCTGCCATGGTTTTGTCTAATTGCTTTTTGATGATTGCTGGAGTATGATGGATTCTGGTGTAAGGCTTAAGAGAGCTGCTGCCAGGGCAGGGAAACATTTCTGCTTGGCTTGATGGTGAATTTACTTGTAAGAGGTCTGATCAAGAGGTCTTTACAGTGGGAATCTCTCATTAATCCCAGGATTAGGCTGGGTGCTGAAAGACAGATCCCGTGTGGAGCCGGAGTCCCGAGCCAAGCCTGTGCTGTGGTTTGTGGAATATCCACCTTGGTGCTTTGCAAGGCAGAGGCACGAGGCAGGGAGATGCTCAGAGCATCCCAACATTGCCACATCCCGGATATCCTCCCTGATCAATCTGCTTAACCTCCGTGGCCCTCCTCATCCCTCCTGGAAGAGGCACAGCAGCAGTCCCTTGTCTCGCCGGGCCGATGGGAGGATGAATGCGTTCAGGGCGTGAGGCAGTGGTAATCACAGCTCATATATGCACTTAAGATAGATGAGACACAGTGGCCTAATGTGGCAGAGGCCTCATGAGATCATCTGTCTATACATCAGCAGCAAACCAGCGAAGGGACTCTGGGAGAAGTGTGGTATATTTGGAGGTATTGATTGGCTCTGGCTCTTGGCTGGGCTTAAAACAAGAGGACAAAAGGAAAAAGAAAGATAAGGCAGCTTGAAGAGTTGCTTGTCCCTGGGAAGGAGACAAGTCCTCCCTTCTCAGAGCTTAGTCCATTAAGCACATCACTTGCTGTGTCTGCATCTCCCCAGGGTCCTCTCTGGACAGGAGGCAGGGGATGGTTGGTAGGATAGGTTGGACCTCAGCTGTGCAGCGCAGAGAGGGAAGAATCCACTGGGGTGGGAAAATCTCCAACTGCTTCTGTGCCATCTTGTTCCTCACAGTGATCAGCTCAGCATCCTTTGAGATTGCTCCCTTTAAATCTGCTTCAAATTAACTTCAGGTCAGAGAGATGTGGCCTCTGCTGGGCCTTTTAGCAGGGAAATATCTCTTGGGGAGAGCAGATGGTTTGTGTAAGGCTGCTTCAGAGTTCACCTCAGCTCTTCTCTCTCTGTACTGTCTCTTGGCTCCTTTTGAGATGTTGTGTGAGCCAGCACAAGTGGTCCTTGAGTCCTCCTACTGTGGCTGTGCAATGGAACACAAAGCCAGCCCTGAGCTGTAGTGTTCATAGAATGGATTGGATTGAAATGAACTTTAAAGATCAGCTAGTTCCAACCCCATGCCATGAGCAAGGATGCCTTCCACTAGACCAGGTTGCTCAAGTCCTGGCCTAACCTGGTCTTGAACAGCTTCAGGGTGGGGGAAACAACAAAATCCCTGGACAATCTGTTCCAGTGCCTCCCCAACCTGTATAATATTTCTTCCTCCTCTCCAGTCTCAATCTGCCCTCTTCCATCTCAAAGCCATTACCCCTTGTCCTCCCCAGCTCTCCTGTAGCCCCCTTCAGGTACTGGAAGGCTGTTCTAAGGTCTCCTGGATCCTTCTTTTCTCCAGGCTGGACATCCCCAACTCTCCCAGCCTCTTGGCTTGGGTTGGCCACCACACTCTACGGGATAGGATAGGATAGGATAGGATAGGATAGGATAGGATAGGATAGGATAGGATAGGATAGAATAGGATAGAATAGAATAGAATAGAATAGAATAGAATAGAATAGAATAGAATAGAATAGAATAGAATAGAATAGAATAGAATAGAATAGAATTAGCCAGGTTGGAAGAGATAACAATTAGACAAAACCATGGCAGGAAAGTCCATCAAGGATCATTAAGGATGATGACTTCGATGCAGGCTCTAGCTCAAGATGTCTGTCTGGGGCAGACTGGTGCCAGCCAGGCAGATGAGCCAGTGGAGCTATCTGCAAAACCTAGGATAGGATAGGATAGGATAGGATAGGATAGGATAGGGGAGGGTAGGGTAGGGTAGGGTAGGGTAGGGTAGGGTAGGGTAGGGTAGGGTAGGGTAGAGTAGGGTAGAATAGGGTAGGATAGAGTAGGGTAGAATAGGGTAGAATAGAGTAGGATAGAATAGCCTAGAATAGCCTAGAATAGCCTAGAATAGCCTAGAATAGCCTAGAATAGAATAGAATAGAATAGAATAGAATAGAATAGAATAGAATAGAATAGAATAGAATAGAATAGAATTAACCAGGTTGGAAGAGACCTTTGAGATCATCCAGTCCAACCTATCACCCAACACCATCTAAGCAACTAAATCATGGCACCAAGCACCCCATCCAGTCTCTTCCTAAACACCTCCAGGGATGGGGACTCCACCACCTCCCTGGGCAGCACATTCCAATGGCCAATCTCTCTTTCTATGAAGACAGTCCTAGCATCCAGCCTCAACCTCCCTGGCACAGCTTGAGACTCTGTCCTCTCGTCCTGGCGCTGCTTGCCTAGGAGAAGCAACCCGCTCACCTCGTTGCACACATTCTCTGTTCCTCGTGGAGACTCATTTGGTGGCTAGAGCACCACATCCTCCTTCCAGGAGGCCATTGCAAGGCCTGGGCTCCAGCTAAATTAACTGAAGCATTTCAACCAGCTCCAATGCTGTAGGCAGCTCAAGCGTCCCCTTGTTTACTGTTGAAATAATTACTGCTTTGCCATAATATTAGCTCTGAGCCGTGACTCCATTACCATTATCACCGGAATATTACCCATTTATTATCTCCCAGCAACCCTGGAAGATGAACACTAGGCTTCAGAGACCAATTGTTTTACAACAGACAGGATCTTGGTGTGCATTGTTTAATGAGGTAAACTACATTATGGCTGGCATTAATTTGGCTGCGGTGCACTCCACTAAATCATTGCTAACCTGTTAATCTGCCACTGGGTTTGATGCACACTTCAGCAGAGCACTCATGGGCACAGCATCTGGGTCACCAGTGGGCCCCAGCTCCTCTTTGGGTTTTTTTGCATGGCCTGGGGTGCAAAGGAATAGGAATAGGTGAGGTCCCAGATGGTTGGAAACTGGCCAGTGTGGTCCCCATCCACAAGAAGGGTCGGATGGAGGAACCTGGGAACTCCAGGCCTGGCAGCCTGACCTCAGTGCCAGGGAAAATGATGGAGCAGATCATCCTGGGGGCAATAACTGTGCACCTGCAGGATGGCCAAGGGCTCAGGCCCAGCCAGCATGGATTTAGGAAGGGCAGGTCCTGCCTCTCCAACCTGATCTCCTTCTATGATCAGGTGACTGCCTGGTGGATGTGGGGAGGCCTGTGGATGTGGTTTACCTGGACTTCAGCAAGGCCTTTGACACTGTCCCCCACAGCAAACTGCTGGCCAAGCTGTCAGCCCCTGGCTTGGACAGGAGCACTCTGAGCTGGGTTAGGAACTGGCTGGAGGCTGAGCCCAGAGAGTGGTGGTGAATGGTGCCACAGCCAGCTGGAGGCCAGTCACCAGTGGCATCCCCCAGGGATCAATGCTGGGGCCCATCCTCTTTAATATCTTCATTGATGATCTGGATGAGGAGATTGAGTCAGTCATCAGTAAATTAGCAGATGACACCAAGCTGGGGATAGGAGTTGATCAGTTAGAGGGCAGAAGGGCTCTGCAGAGGGACCTCAACTGACTGGACAGATGGGCAGAGTCCAAGAGGATGGCATTCAACAAGTCCAAGTGCTGGGTGCTGCACTTTGGCCACAGCAAGCCCATGCAGAGCTACAGGCTGGGGGCAGAGTGGCTGGAGAGCTCCCAGACAGAGAGGGACCTGAGGGTGTTGGTTGACAGCCGCCTAAACATGAGCCAGCAGTGTGCCCAGGTGGCCAAGAAGGCCAATGGCATCCTGGCCTGCATTAGGAATAGTGTGGCCAGCAGGAGCATTGTGCCCTGTACTCAGCACTGGTTAGGCCACACCTTGAGTCCTGTGTCCAGTTCGGGGCCCCTCAGTTTAGGAAGGACATTGAGAGACTTGAAGGTGTCCAGAGAAGGGCAACAAGGCTGGTGAGAGGCCTTGAACAGCCCTGTGAGGAGAGGCTGAGGGAGCTGGGGTTGCTTAGCCTGGAGAAGAGGAGGCTGAGGGGAGACCTCATTGCTCTCTGCAACTACCTGAAGGCAGGTTGTCGCCAGGAAGGGGTTGGTCTCTTCTCTCTAGCAAGCAGCACCAGAACAAGAGGACACAGTCTCAAGTTGCACCAAGGAAAGTTTAGGCTGGAGGTGAGGAGAAAGTTCTTCACTGAGAGAGTCATTCGTCATTGGGATGTGCTGCCCAGGGAGGTGGTAGAGTCACCATCCCTGGAGGTGTTCAAGAGGGGACTGGATGTGGCACTTAGTGCCATGGTTTAGTCATGAGGTCTATGGTGACAGCTTGGACTTGGTGATCTTTGAGGTCTCTTCCAACCTTGGTGATACTGTGATCTGTGTGATAGGTTGTGGTGCTTTTAGAGGAGCAGGAGTTGGAGGTGGGCACTGGTGGATGGAAAGCTTGACGTGAGCCAGTGGTGCGCACTTGCAGCCCAGAGAGCCAAGCAGAGCCTGGGCTGCAGCAAGAGAAGTGTGGCCAACAGGGTGAGGGAGGTGATTCTCCCCCTCTGCTCCACTCTGCTGAGACCCCACCTCGAGCACTGTGTCTAGTTCTGGAACCCCTGTTACAGGAAGGATCTGGAGGTGCTGGAAAGTGTCCAGAGAAGGGCCACGAGGATGAGCAGAGGGCTGGAGCTCATGTCCAGAGAATGGCAACAAGGCTGGTGAGAGATTTCGAGTGCAAGCCCCATGAGGAGAGGCTGAGGGAGCTGGGGTTGTTTAGCCTGGACAAAAGGAGGCTCAGGGGAGACCTTATTGCTCTCTACAACTACCTGAAGGGAGGTTGTAGCCAAGTGGAGGTTGGTCTCTTCTCCCAGGCAAGCAGCACCAGAGTCCCCATCCCTGGAGGTGTTCAAAAAGCGATTGGATGTGGCACTCGGAGCCATGGTTTAGTTGTCAGGAGGTGTTGGGTGACAGGTTGGACTTGATGGTCCTCGAGGTCTTTTCCAACCCTATTGCTTCTATGATTCTATGATTGTAAGTGACTGAAACAGGGTCAGTGTGCCACGTTCCAGCTGCCTGCCCGTGGGTAGCTCCCTTCAGCACTTCCCTTCCACTGCTGTGCCCTGCTGCCTCCTGCTCTTTGGAAGCAATGGGAGCTGCTGTACTTGTACTTGTGTGTATCTGTATAGATAAAAGTAATACTTTTCATTCCCTGCATGGTGGAAATGAACTCTCTGAGCTGATTTGCTTGCATACTTGGCAGAGCTGCCTTTCAAATATGCATCTTGGTACAGAAATAACAAGACCCCTACCAGCTACAAATGAGGCAATGTCTTTCCCTTAAGAAAAGGAGGCAAAAACACCCTCTCAGCTCCAACATAATCCCTAAACATAGCTTTGCCATGTCACACTTTCCCTCCTTGCCAGCAGCACAGCATGCTCAGCTCAGGGAAGCAGGGGAGCAGTGCTGCTGCCCAGTGCTGCCATACTGGGGGGCAAAAGTGGGAGGCTCTGCCCACACCTCCAATTTTTATCCTTTGCTTTATCCCATCAGTTGCCAACAACTTTTCCCACAGAGGCAAGGCCACTGTGGTGGTGAAAGAAGTCTGCGTTGCCACCGTGCCCAGCGTGAGCTTAGCTGGCACCCCATACAAAGCCATATTAATAACCATATTGAGCTTAATAAACACATTGAGATGATCCTTGGGGTCCCTTCCAACCTGACATTCTGTGATTCTGTGGTTTCTATTTCTTACTCCTGCTATGACTCATTGCCATGGCAATCTCGTCAACCCTGTGTGCAGGAAGTGGCAACAGGACATGGTTAGGGCAGCAGGGAAGTTTCTATTTGCTCCCATAACATCCTCAGTGCCCTCTGCTCAAGCATCCCATGCTCTGGCTGTGTTTGGAGATGGGGGTTTTAGCCCCACACCATCATCTTTTCCCCATCCCATCATCCTTTTCCCATCCCTGCATCCTTTCTCCATCCTGGCATCTCTTCCCTGTCCCTGGCATCCTTTCCCATCCCCACACCCCTTCTCCATCTCAGCATCTTTTGTCCATCCCTAGCATCTGTTCTCCCTTCCCAGCATCTTCTCTCTGTCCCTGCTGTCCTCTCTCTGTCCCTGCTGTCCTTTCCCTGTCTCCAGCAGCCTTTCTCCATCACCAGCATTCTTTCCCATCCCATCATTCTTTCTCCCTCCTGGCATCACTTCTCCATCTCAGACATCTCCTTTTCATCCCAGCATCCTTTTTCCATCCCTGGCACCTCTTCTCCATCCCCAATGATTTTTCTCCCTCCTTGACATCCTCACTTGGTTTCTGGCACCCTCACACCATCTCCAGCAACCTTTCTTCATCCCCAGCACTCTTTCCCCATCCTGACATCCTTTCTCCCTCCTGGCATCCTTTCTCCATCTCTGGCATCTCTTTTTTCATCCCAGCATCCTTTTGCCATCCCTGGCACCTCTTCTCCATCCCCAATGTCTTTTGTCCCTCCTCAACATCCTCTCTCTGTCCCTGGCATCCTTTCCCATCCCCGCACCCCTTCCCCATCTCAGCATCTTTTGTCCATCCCTAGCATTTGTTCTCCCTTCCCAGCATCTTCTCTCTGTCCCTGCTGTCCTTTCCCTGTCTCCAGCAGCCTTTCTCCAGCACCAGCAGCCTTTCCCATCCTATCATTCTTTCTCCTTCTTGGTATCCTTTCTCTATCCCTGACATCTCTTTTTCATCCCAGCATCCTTTTGCCATCCCTGGCACCTCTTCTCCATCCCCAATGTCTTTTGTCCCTCCTCAACATCCTCTCTCTGTCCCTGGCATCCTTTCCCATCCCCGCACCCCTTCCCCATCTCAGCATCTTTTGTCCATCCCTAGCATCTGTTCTCCCTTCCCAGCATCTTCTCTCTGTCCCTGCTGTCCTTTCCCTGTCCCCAATAGCCTTTCTCCAGCACCAGCAGCCTTTCTCCAACACCAGCAGCCTTTCCCATCCTATCATTCTTTCTCCTTCTTGGTATCCTTTCTCTATCCCTGACATCTCTTTTTCATCCCAGCATCCTTTTGCCATCCCTGGCACCTCTTCTCCATCCCCAAAGTCTTTTGTCCCTCCTCAACATCCTCTCTCCGTCCCTGGCATCCTCTCTCCGTCCCTGGCATCCTCTCTCCGTCCCTGGCATCCTCTCTCCATCCACGGCATCCTCTCTCCATCCACGGCATCCTCTCTCCACCCGCAGCAGTGCCTTGGCTAACCTCAGGAAGATGAGGACCCGTTAGTTGTTTGTTTGGGGTGATGGGACCAGGCAGACAAAACCCCACCACGCTGCTGGTGTCAGCTTGTGGGATTTCTTCCATCTCTCTCCCTCTTCCCCTGGTAAATGTGTGGCTTTGTGCCGGGGCTCGCTCCCCGCCTGGGACTCGCCTTTCATTCGGCCGGAGCGAGGGATGGGAGTGGCTGAGATGCGAGAGATCTCCACACAAATTAAAACCTTTTATCAGCCCCTAATAGCTGTGCAAACTAATTATATTTGGGGCAAACTTTGCCAGCGACTCCCCCGAGGTATTATTATAAGAATGTGAGCTGTGGCAGCTCGTCCCCATTCTGTCAACACCAGGGCGCCGCAGCCACGGAAAACTCCGCTCCGGCTGCTCTTAGCCCCCGTGATGTGCTTTGCATAAGCTGCTGCAGTTGTGGTTTTTTTCTGGGGGGAGGAGAGAGCCCAGCTGGGCAGCCTCACATGTGGCCCAGGGCTGCCGAGTCAAGGGCAGAGCTGAGTGGAGAGGAATAAACGCTTTGCTCTGCTGAGAGCTCACCTGCAGTACTGTGTGCAGGTCTGGAGCCCTCAATACAGGAAGGACGTGGAGGGAGGTTGTAGCCAGGAGGGGGTTGGTCTCTTCTCCCAGGCAAGCAGCACCAGAACAAGAGGACACAGTCTCAAGCTGTGCCAGGGGAAGTTTAGACTCGAGGTGAGGAGAAAGTTCTTCCCAGAGAGAGTTGTTGGCCATTGGAATGTGCTGCCCAGGGAGGTGGTGGAGTCACCAACCCTGGAGGTGTTCAAGAGGGGATTGGACATGGTACTTGGTGTCCAACCTGTCACCCAACACCTCATGACTACTAAGCCATGGCACCAAGTGCCACGTGCAATCCCCTCCTATCCTAGCCTAGCCTAGCCTAGCCTAGCCTAGCCTAGCCTAGCCTAGCCTAGCCTATCCTATCCTATCCTATCCTATCCTATCCTATCCTATCCTATCCTATCCTATCCTATCCTATCCTATCCTATCCTATCCTACTCTATCTCTACTCTACTCTACTCTACTCTACTCTACTCTACTCTACTCTACTCTACTCTACTCTACTCTACTCTACTCTACTCTACTCTACTCTACTCTACCCTATCCTATCCTATCCTATCCTATCCTATCCTATCCTATCCTAATCATCAAGGTTGGAAGAGACCTTAAAGATCATCAAGTCCACGCTGTCACCACAGACCCATTGACTATGGGGCATAAAGGCCAAAGACATCCCCTGCATTCACCTGCCTGCATCATCCATCACTTCTTGGAACCCAGCTCCTGCCCCTGTGACAGTTGCCTGGTGGGACAGAGGTTTTGTGGCCCCACCAGCAGCACTCCTCTGCCGTCCTTGCTCTCTTCCTGGGTGCAGATTGCCGGCTAATGGGGCGGAGCCAGCGCCGGCACTCTCCATTAATGGACCAGAATATAAACAGAATAAAGCCTTCATTTCCTGGGCTGTGATTTCATTATTAATACACTTTACAGTTCACAGGTTGTTCATTTGCTTCCATGTTTTCTCAGCTGGTGCAATCTGTGGCGCAGAGTGAGAGGAGTCATAAAAAAAACCTCTCCATTTCCAGCTGAATGTGCCTCCAATTCGCCGTGAAATGTTTCCCTCCCTCGTGAATATTAAGTGTCCCAGGAGCCTGTAGCCACAGGATTAGGCAGGGCAGGTTGCCAGCCCCCAGGGGCATGGGAGAGTTGTGGCTGCAGAGAATGAGGTGGCCGAGAAGGCCAATGGCATCCTAGCCTGCAGCTGAAATAGTGTGGCCAGCAGGAGCAGGGAAGTCATTGTGCCCTGTGCTCAGCACTGGTTAGGCCACACCTTGAGTCCTGTGTCCAGTTCTGGGTCTCTCAATTTAAGAAGGACATTGAGAGGCTTGAAGGTGTCCAGAGAAGGGCAACAAAGGTGGGGAGGGGTCTGGAGCACAGCCCTGTGAGGAGAGGCTGAGGGAGCTGGGGTTGCTTAGCCTGGAGAAGAGGAGGCTCAGGGGAGACCTTCTTGCTCTCCACAACTACCTGAAAGGTGGTTGTCGCCAGGAAGGGCTTGGTCTCTTCTCTCTAGCAAGCAGCACCAGAACAAGAGGACACAGTCTCAAGCTGTGCCAGGGGAGGTTTAGGCTGGAGGTGAGGAGAAAGCTCTTCCCAGAAAGAGGAATTGGTCATTGGAATGTGCTGCCCAGGGAGGTGGTGGAGTCACCATCCCTGGAGGTGTTCAAAAAAGGCTTGGATGGGGTGCTTGGTGCCATGGTTTAGTTAGTCAGGAGGTGTTGGGTGACAGGTTGGACCTGATGATCTCTGAGATCTTCTCCAACCTTATTGATTCTATGATTCTTTGATTCTAAGCTATGAGAACAGACTGAGAGAGTTGGGGTTGTTCAGTGTGGAGAGGAACCTCATTGTGGTCTTCCAGTATCTGTTGTGTGTTCAGTTTTGTGTCTCTCAACACAAGAAAGGCATTGAGAGGCTGGAGCAGATCCAGGGAGGAGCAACAAAGCTGCGGAAAGGACTGGAGAACAGGGCTGGGGAGGAGCAGCTGAGGGAACTGGGGGTGTTTAGTGTGGAAAACAGGAGGTGGTGAGTCCCCATACCTGGGGGTGTTCAAGAAAGGATTGGATGTGGTATTTGTAGCCATGGTTTAGCTGCCCCATGCCAAGCTGAAGTGGATCATTGAACAGCCTTGGAGCTGCAGGTAGTATTGCACAGCAGGAGAAGGGCTTGGGACACGGATTGGAGGGGGAAGAAATCATATTTGGCTCCAGGTTATGTGGCCAGCAAGAAAAGTAGGGAGATCTTGGAGGTGTTCAGGAGGAGACTTGATGGGGTGCTTGGTGCCATGATCTAGTTGTTTGGGTGGGTTGGATTGGTTGATAGGTTGGACGCGATGACCTTGAAGGTCTCTTCCAACCTGGTGTATTGTATTGTATTGTATTGTGTTGTATCTGCTGTGTGCTTAGTGCATTCTATAATGGCCTTTGATTGAAGGGTTGCCCTGGGGCAGGGCAGCAGGAGTTTGGGTACTGGGGCAGGCAGCTTGTGCCGGGGTTGGTGGTACCAAGGAGGGGTGCCTGCAGCTTCAGCAGGCACATCTGGCAGCACATCTGGCACACTGCTGCAGCTGGAGGTGGTGAGGCATGCACACACTGATTCCCCTTCCCCTGCCCACCACCCCAGTGACAGTGTGTGGGACAAAAAGCCAAATCCCTCTGCTGTGCCCAGGCTGTGGGGATAACTCAGGCACTGACCAGAGCAGATGGCACTGTTTCCTTGCAACTCTTTGCTGAGATGACTTCTGCCACAGCATCCCTCTCTGCAGGGGGGGGGAAAAAAATGCCTCTTCCTCTCCCATCTTCTCTTGGTTGAGTCAAGATAATAATAGTCTTTTTCTGATCCCCTGAACTTTCCCATCTGCTTGGTAAAACAATGGCAATTCTTTTTCCTCCTGGTCTCTCTCTCTGTGCCTTCCTCTCTTTTATTTTTCTCCTCCTACAGTATAATTTAAAGCCAGAGCAATGCTGTAGCCCATGGGTTTGTGCCTTCCTCTGATACGCTGCAGTTACTTAAAATGGCTTTTCCCTGGCACAGCAATGCCTCTCACTGCCCTCCCAGCACCCACAGTGGGACTGATACCTTCACAGGAGGCCTGGAGAGGGGGCAATGGGCTCAAGCAGGGGGGCTGAGCCTGATCTCCCTGAGCCCATTCCCTCCCAGCGCCTGGATAGGCATCACTCATCCCTGCACTTCCTCCCTGGGACGGCAATATGCTCCCCAGCCACCCCTGGCCCCCTTGTGCATACCAAGCCCATCCATCTCACCACCCCTTTATTTCCCCTGCTTCTCTCAATCTGGTGAATGATCCTCTAGAAATGGAGACATCAGTGCCATAAACCACAAGGGACAGAGCAAGGCCACTGGGCTGGAAAATAGCGTGTCTGGAAAAATAAAGACAGGCTAAAGATGATGGAGAGGCAACAGCCAGCTTCACCCTGCCAGGATTCAGATGGCTCCAGGGGGTGAAGAGGGGTCAGGAGGTCCTGGGAGAAGGACAGTATCCCCTCCTTGCAGAAAGCCACCTCAGCAGCAGCGTCCAGGCTCGCCATGAGCTGGCTGCAGAGACACTCAGGGTGAGGGAAAGTTTCCCAGCTCCCCGTGACTTCTTCTTGCCAGCTCTGGGGCTGGATTTAGCCGGCACTTGATGCTCACTTTTTCACTCTAATGCCATTGTGCCACTTGCTTCCCGTCCTGGGGATATTTTCTTAATGCGGCTGAAATGCAGCTTAAGGGAGGTTACAGCCATTTAAGGCTTTGGATTGCATTTGCTTCTTAAGAGCTTGTCCTGCAGGGAAAGCCCTTGGGTTTCAATTTGCAGCCAGAGGGACCCTGCAGGGTCCTGGCCACCAGCAGCTGCTTGTCAGACAAATCCAGGGGAAAGGAGGACGCCTCGAGGTTGGCAGGGGATGGGGATGCTCTTGCTTGAGAAGCAAGGGCACTTGATGCAGGGCTCTGTGGTTGGGAAGGGAATTGGTGCTGTGATGGGAGGTGGTCCAGATCTCCCACATCTCCCAGCCCCATGACATAGAATTTTTTCATAGAATCATAGAACTGTTTTGGTTGAAAAAGACCTCAATGTTCATTGGTCCAGTCATCAACCTAAGACCACCGTGGCCATTAAACTATGTCCCAAAGAGCCATGTCCACTTCAGGGATGGTGACTCCACCACCTTCCTGGGCAGCCTGTTCCAAACCCTGACCACTCCTTCAGGAAAGAAATTGTTCCTAATACCCAACCTAACCCTCCCACCCTGGTGCAATTTCAGGCCATTTCCTCTCCTTCTATCCACCTGATACTAAGGAGAAGAAACCAGCCCCCACCTCACTCCAACCTGCTTTCAGGGAGCTGTAGAGAGCAATGAGGTGTGCCCTCAGGCTCCCCCTCTCCAGACTAAACAATTCCAGTTGCTCATAAGAATGGAATGGAATGGAATGGAATGGAATGGAATGGAATGGAATAGGATAGGATAGGATAGGATAGGATAGGATAGGATAGGATAGGATAGGATAGGATAGGATAGGATAGGATAGGATAGGATAGGATAGGGTAGGGTGGGATGGAATGGAATGGAATGGAATGGAATGGAATGGAATGGAATGGAATGGAATGGAATGGAATGGAATGGAATGGAATGGGGTAGGGTAGGGTAGGGTAGGGTAGGGTAGGGTAGGGTAGGGATGGAATGGAATGGAATGGAATGGAATGGAATGGAATGGAATGGAAATGGAATGGAATGGAATGGAATGGAATGGAATGGAATGGAATTAACCAGGTTGGAAGAGACCTTTGAGATCATGGAGTCCAACCTATCACCCAACACCATCTAATCAACTAAACCAGCAAGAGAGATTGGCCATTGAGATGTGCTGCCCAGGGAGGTGGTGGAGTCCCCATCCCTGGAGGTGCTTAGGAAGAGCCTGGATGAGGCACTTGGTGCCATGGTTTAGTTGATCAGATGGTGCTGGGTGATAGGTTGGACTCGATGATCTCAAAGATCTTTTCCAACCTGGTTAATTCTGCATCCTGCCTCCTGCACACAGCAGGCAGGAGCACCTCGTTTCTCGGTGTTTTCCTCCTTGCCAAGCCTTGCACACCACAGCTCCTCCTGGAGACGGCAAAGAAGCCGCCAGAAGTGGGCTGTGCTCCAGGAAAGGCGAGTGGCACCGGGATTTAATCGGGGAGCAGGATGAGCCTGCTTGTCTGAGCCATCCTTTTCCCCCTCTGGCAGCATCTGTCGCTCTCCAACGTCTTGGTAGCATCGCAGCAAATTATTTAAACACTACCCACCGTACCCCATCTGTCAGGCAGCCCCTCCACACCTTGCCACCTCTCTCCAAAGGAACTTCACCAGCGGAGGCTGGGAGCCAAACAACAGGACAAATTAAATCAGAAGCGCAGCTCCGGCACCCAGGGGGAAAATGCACATCAGCTTTGACTTATGGCGCGGCGCAGGCTTACAGGAGAGCAGCAGAGGCTTTTGTCACTGCGAGGGGCCATGAAAAATGAATTAGGGCTGCTGCTGGGAGAGGGCAAGCAGCAGAATCTTTCATCCTGGCGACGCTGTCCTCTCTCACCTTGCGAGCGAAAAAGTCCTGGGGAGGAAGAGAATAGAATAGAAGAATAGAAGAATAGAGTAGAATAGAATAGAATAGAATAGAATAGAATACAATACAATACAATACAATACAATACAATACAATACAATACAATAGAATAGAATAGGAAGGATAGAATAGAATAGAATAGAATAGAATAGAATAGAATACAATACAATACAATACAATACAATACAATACAATACAATACAATAGAAAGGATAGAATAGAATAGAATAATGAATAGAATAGAATAGAATACTATACAATACAATAGAAAGGATAGAATAGAATAGATAGAATGGAATGGAATGGAATAGAATAGAATAGAATAGAATAGAATAGAATAGAATAGAATAGAATAGAATAGAATAGAATAGAATAGAATAGAATAGAATAGAATAGAAGTAGAATAGAATTAACCAGGTTGGAAGAGACCTCAGAGATCATCAAGTCCAACCTATCACCCAACATCATCTAATCAACTAAACCATGCAACCAAGCACCCCATCCAGGCTCTTCTTAAACACCTCCAGTGATGGTGACTCCACCACCTCCCTGGGCAGCACATTCCAATGGCCAATTTCTCTCGCTGGGAAGAACTTCTTCCTCACCTCCAGCCTAAACCTCCCCTGGCACAGCCTGAGACTGTCCTCTTGTTCTGGTGCTGCTTGCCTGGGAGAAGAGACCAATCCCCACCTGGCTACAACCTCCCTTCAGGTAGCTGTAGATGGCAATAAGGCCTCCCCTGAGCCTCCTCTTCTCCAGGCTAAGCAACCCCAGCTCCCTCAGCCTCTCCTCATAGGGCTTGTGCTCCAAACCCCTCCCCAGCTTTGTTGCCCTTGAGTAAAGGGAAGGAAGGAAGAAGGAGGTCTTGTTGGGCAGCTGGTTAGGGTTTGGCTCTAGGATGTGGGGAACGACCACAGGAGGAAGAATGGAGTGGATGTCCTGTGAGGAAATGGCCTGAAATTGTGCCAAGAGAGGTTGAGGATGGAGATTTGGAAGAATTTCTTTGCTGCAAGAGTGGTCTGGCATTGGCACGGGCTGCCCAAGATGGTGGTGGAGTCCCCATCCCTGGAGGTGTTCAGGAAATGTGTGGCCATGGCACTTGGGGATATGGTTTGATGGCCACGGTGGTGTTGGGTTGATGGTTGGGCTTGATGATCTTAGAGGTCTCTTCTAACCAAAACAATTCTATGCTTCTGTGACAGCACCACTGGTGCTCAAGTAGGAGCATGAACATGCTGGCAAATGCTGTGTCATCAGCATGTCTCTGGAGAGGATTGGGCTCCATGGGAGCCTTAATGTTTAGGTTTCACATGCCTTTTGCCTGGAGGCTCAGGGGAGGCCTTATTGCTGTCTACAACTACCTGAAGGGAGGTTGTGGCCAGGAGGGGTTGGTCTCTTCTCCCAAGCAAGCAGCACCAGAACAAGAGACACAGTCTCCAGCTGCACCAGGGTAAGGTTAGGCTGGAGGTGAGGAGAAAGTTCTTCACTAAGAGAGTTGTTAGCCATTAGAATGTGCTGCCCAGGGAGGTGGTGGAGTCCCCATCCCTGGAGGTGTTCAAGAGGGGATTGGATGTGGCACTTGGTGCCATGGTTTAGTCATGAGGTCTGTGGTGCCAGATTGGACTTGATGAGCTTTGAGGTCTCTTCCAGCCTTGGTGATTCTGTGTGTGTGTGACTTGGTGCCAGTTGCAGCCTGTGCCCAACCTTTCCTCTAAGAGCATCCATCCCTCCTAGTGTCACCATGAGAGCCTGCACCTCACCTTCTGAGCAGCTGGACCCCAAGGGGATGTCCACCTCCCTGCTTGTGATAATGTGTGGGTACCATCGAGACAAGCAGCCCTCTCCACCCAGCTCTGACACTGCTTAGGCGCCTGCTGAACTGCAGCCATTGCTAATCTGCTTCAATGGGATGACATCTGCCATCAGGACCTGTTCCTGGGGCAAAAGGTCCGTGTCAGCACCCCAGGAGGAAGCAGGGAGCTGGGAGAGGCTGAAGGCAGTTGAATTTGTTGAGCTCTGAGGTGCCTGAGAGCAAGCCCTGCTCTTCTGCATGCCAAAACAAAAGGGCTCATTCTTTATTCGACTCATTTACTCCTGAGTTAGAGCCTCGTTCAAGGGTGGTTGGTCCCCGAGTTGTTTTGTTTTGTTTCTTTAAATATTAATTTCCATAATCCTTTTATTTCCCAAGGAACTACTTCTTGCAAACAAAAGGTTTAATGCCTCTCTTTTATTCCTGGTAACAAATAAGTTGTCTGAGGCGTGCAAGCATCCCGGCAGCAGTGAGCCATGCACGCACAGCAGCCACCAAAAAGCCTTTAAAGATGACTTGTGGTGCTCAGGGAATGGAGGAGAAGCATCCTGATGGATGCAGCAGCATCCCTCTGCTCTGCTCTCCAGACGCCTCACCTAGATCACTGCATCCAGTTCTGGTGCCCCCAGCGTAAGATGGGCACTCAGCTGCTGGAGTGGGTCCAGAGGAGGCCACAAAGATCAGAGGGCTGGAGATCCTCCACTATGAGGGCAGGCTGAGAGAGCTGGGGCCATTCAGCCTGGAGAAGAGAAGGCTCCAGGGAGAGCTTATAGTGGCCTTCCAGTACCTGGAAGGGGCTATGAGAAAGCTGGGGAGGGACTTTTTAAAAGGGCTGGGAGTGATAGGACAAGGGGCAATGGCCTTGAGCTGGGAGAGGGGAGGTTGAGACTGGAGATTAGAAAGAAATTCTTTTCAGTGAGAGTGGGGAGACACCAGGAACAGGTTGCCCAGGAAGGTCATGGATGTCCCCTCCCTGGAGGTGTTCAAAGCCAGCTTGGATGAGGCCTTGAGCAACCTGGGCTGGTGGGAGGTGTCCCTGCCCAGGGCAGTGGGCTTGGAACTGGATGATGGTATCATAGTATCACAGTATTATCTTTAATGTCCCTCCCAACCCAACCCATTCTATGAGTCTATGAATCTCCCAGGAGATGTTGACCCGGAGAAGGGCAGCAGTGAGTCTGGGCAGGGCTGGGAAGCCCCCATGCAGCCCGGCGTGCTGCCGCGTCGCATGGAGGAGCCTCTGCCAGGCCTCTCTGAGATGGAAGATTTGCAAGCCCAAGGCTGGGAAGCACAATAGAAGATAGACTGCTTGTATCCTATTGTCTGGAGAATAGATGGGCTGCAGGCTCCTGGAGAATAGGAGCTGCCACTCAAGTGGCTTTAATAGAACAGGAGGCAGATAGATTTCAATAAAAGAAATGAGTATAAATATTGTTAGCCGGGGAGAGAAGCAGAGTGAAAAGGATCTCGTTGGACGAGGCACTGTGGGATACTTTCAAGGACTTTTAAGCTAAAAACTCCTCACAAAGGTGCTGTAATGGGTGGCAAGGTAGGCTTGGCCATCTTGCACAGCACTGGTGAGGCAAGCAAGGTGTCCCAGCACAGCTTTCCAGAGAAGATCCAGGCCTGGATGCAGGGCGTGGTGATGAGCAGGGCACGGTGGCGAGCTGGCCCTGCCCAGAGAAGCCTGCTCAAGTTTCAGCTCATTGTGCCTTGCTTTGGATGTCTTTGGAGTGAATGGATGGATGGATGGATGGATGGATGGATGGATGGGTGGATGGATGGATGGATGGGTGGATGGATGGATGGGTGGATGGATGGGTGGATGGATGGATGGGTGGATGGATGGGTGGATGGATGGGTGGGTGGATGGGTGGATGGGTGGATGGATGGATGGATGGATGGATGGATGGATGGATGGATGGATGGATAAATAGATGGATGGATGGATGGATGGATGGATGGATGGATGGATGGATGGATAAATAGATGGATGGATGGATGGATGGATGGATGGATGGATGGATGGATGGATGGGTGGATGGGTGGATGGATGGATGGATGGATGGATGGATGGATGGATGGATGGATAAATAGATGGAGGGATGGATGGATGGATGGATGGATGGGTGGATGGATGGATGGATGGATGGATGGATGGATGGATGGATGGAGGAGTGGATGGATGGGTGGATGGATGGATGGAGTGGATGGATGGATGGATGGATGGATGGATGGATGGATGGATGGATAAATGGATGGATGGATGGATGGATAAATGGATGGATGGATGGATGGATGGATGGATGGATGGATGGATGGATGGATAAATGGATGGATGGAGTGGATGGATGGATGGATGGATGGATGGATGGAGTGGATGGATGGGTGGATGGATGGATGGAATGGATTGGTGGATGGTCGTCCCCTCCCTGGAAGTGTTTGAGGCCAGGTTGAACAGGGCCTCGAGCAGCCTGGTCTTGTGGGAGGTATCCCTTCCTGTGGGAGGTATCCCTTCCCATGGCAGGGGGCGTTGGAACTAGATGGTCTTTAAGGTCCCCTCCAAGCCAACCCATCTGGAAGTGACCTGTGCTGGATTGTATGGTCCTGCTCCGGCAGGGGAGTTGGAGTTGATGATCTTCAACGGTCACTTCCAACCCCTAATGTCCTATGATCTTAGGATTCTATGGGTGGATGGAGGCTACAGGCTGTGAATACAGGCTGAGCCACCAGGTGACGTGGTGGCATCTGGAGGTCTCTGCAAGTTGCATGTCCCAGTGACCAGTAAGATGTGTTGCATGCACCCATTTCATAGTTAAATATTGGAGTTGCTGTGGGAGATGTGAGCCTCAGATGTGCTCTTGGAGCTGAGTGTGGGGGTAATCCAGAAATGCAGCCACAGGCGTGGCTCCTGCCTCAGATCTAGCTCTGGGTAGTGCAAGGATGTCAAGAAAATGTCTTCTGTGGCAGCAAGCAGCAGAGGTTTGGCAATGGGCTGCAGAGCCCTTCCTGATTGCATTTGGAGAATGCTCATCCAAATCTCTCTGTCCTGTCCCCATGGTCGTGGGCAGCCTTCAGAAGTAGCCATCTCTGCTCAGGTCAGACCTAAATCATACCTATGAGGGTCTTCTATCACATCTCAAGGTGAAACATGTGGTACCAGCAGCTCCCCATTTTGCCCAGAGTAACTGCAGAGGGAAGAGAAGCCATAGTGCTGCATGGCCATGCATGAGGGGAGGTTCTCACAGCCCAGGGGAGGAGGGAACGTTGATGCCAGCACAGGAGAAGGACTTCATGGTGAGCACAGATCCTTCACTCTTGCCCTAGGGTGCACTGGGAGCTCTTGGTGCTGCTGTCAGCACCTTTTCCTCAGAGCGCATACCAAAAAGCACGATGGGAACAAAAGTGGATGTGAAAGTTCTGCCCAGTCCTGTTAAACAAAGAGCAGGAACAAGGAAAACATGGTGTTTCCCTTCTCCCTGGTGACATGGACACAGCTGGTAATGGTCACCAGCCCTGAGGTGTCAGGATGAGGAGGGACCCTGGGCTGCAGCAAGAGAAGAAGCTCCTGTGAAGCACAAAAGCCTGGCAGCGAGAACATCATCCCTCGGGGCTTTGCACAGCATCAGGCCACGGAAACATGCTGTTTAACATGGAAAACCATGTAAGAGGGGAGATTCCTTCCCTTGTCATCAGGAAACTTCAAAAAGAGAGACTTGGCCTCCTGTAAGCACAACACAGCCTTTGAGATGCTGCCTGCCTGCTCCTGGGGTTACCCTCCTTCTGCTGCAGGCATGCGGAAAACGAAGAGGAGAAGCTTTATGCCCTGTAGCTGTTGCACACTGCTCGTGTAGGTCATGTCCCTGTCACAGAATGACAGAATGCCAGGCTGGAAGCAACCCCAAAGATCAGCTGGGCCAAATTTCTAGGTAACAGTAGAATTGAAATCATAGTATCATAGTATCAGGCAGGGTTGGAAGGGACCACAAGGATCCAACCCCTGCCATGGGCAGGGACACCCCACACTAGATCAGGCTGGCCACAGCCTCATCCAGCCTGGGCTTAAACACTTCCAGGGACGGGGCCTCAACCACCTCCCTGGACAACCCATTCCAGGGCTTCACCACTCTCATGGGGAAGAACTTCCTCCTCCCCCTCCAGCCTGAATCTCCCCACCTCCAGCTTCATTCCATTCCCCCTAGTCCTATCACTACCTGAGATCCTGAGCAGTCCCTCCCCAGCATTCTTGCAGCCCTCTTCAGATCCTGGAAGGCCACAATGAGGTCACCTCGGAGCCTTCTCTCCTCCAGACTGAACAGCCCCAACTCCTTCAGTCTGTCCTCACAGGAGAGGTGCTCCAGCCCTCTGCTCATCCTTGTGGCCCTTCTCTGGAAATGAACTGGCCCAGCACCCTGACCAGCTGAGTCTTAAAATTGTCCAATGTAGGGGACTCCCCTGCTTCCCATGGGAGATGATTCCAATGTCTGACTGTTCTCATGAGGAAAAATTGTCTTCTGGAGTCCAATGGGAATCTCCCCAGCAGTAACTTGTCCCCATCACCCCTTGTCTATTCCATGGGACTCCTCAGGAAAAGGGAGTCTCCATCCTCCTGGTAGCCACCATCCCTGGAAGTGTTCCTAAACTGTGATCATGGCACTCTGGGACATGGTTTAGTGTCCATGGTGGTGTTGGATTGATGGTTGGACTGGATGATCTTAGAGGTGTCATCCAACCTTAATGATTCTATCATTCTGTGGCTTAGTGGGCATGGTGTTGTTGTGTCACTGGTTGGATTTGGTGATCATAGAATCATAGAGTCATATAACCACAGAATCATAGAGTCAATAAGGTTGGAAGAGAGCTCAAAGGTCATCAGATCCAACCTGGCACCACAGACCTCATGACTAACTAAACCATGGCACCAAGTGCCACGTCCAATCCCCTCTTGAACACCTCCAGGGATGGGGACTCCACCACCTCCCTGGGCAGCACATCCCAACGGCTAACAACTCTCTCTGTGAAGAACTTTCTCCTCACCTCCAACCTAAACTTCCCCTGGTGCAGCTTGAGGCTGTGTCCTCTTGTTCTGGTTCTGGTTGCATCTTAGAGGTCTTTCCCAACATCTATGATGCCATGATTCCTTCCCTCCCCTCCTTCTTTCCTTCCTTCCCTCACCTCCTTCTTTCCTTCCTTCCTTCACCTCCCTCCTCACACTCCGGGAGCCGAGCTGCTGGTGTGACGCTACTAAATCACCCTCCCTGCGCTCCCCCCAAGCATCACAGTCAAGCAGAGGTGAAGCAGGTCTCAGGCACCAACAATTCCCTCTTATTACCTTTGTGGGTTTTATTTATTTACCATAAACTATTATGGGCTGGCCATCACTGCTGCAGCGGAGTGACAGCGGAAATAGATGGCTCTTGGGTCGCGCCCGGCGCTGGGAGCCGGGAGCTCGCACGGTGTTAATTTTTATTGCCAGAAGTAGCTATAAATTGATAGCTCAGAATGGCTGCAGGGACTGTAATTAACTAGTTACTATTTCACCTCCAAAAGGAGCCAATGTTTCACGCTCTTACTTTTACTTATCTGGAATCAGCTGCTGTCAACATCCGCCGAAGCCAGTATAAAGATTTATAGACCTTGGAGGTAAATATTGACTAATGGGCAGCTTGGCTTAATGTTCACCTTGAAGGACAATAAATTGTGCTATTGATTGAAGGCAGATGTCAATATCTGCATTGTTGTAAACATTTTAATAAAATTATCTCCATCAAACTCTTCTCCTGCTCTGGCTGCTCCCAGCTGCTTGGGCTGGTGCCCGGCAAGTGCAGCGGCGTGGCGCAGGGCGGAGGTGTTCAGGAAGGGATTGGACGTGGCACTTGGTGCCATGGGTTAGTCGTGAGGTCTGTGGTGACAGGTTGGACTTGATGATCTTTGAGGTCTCTTCCGACCTTGGGTGATTCTCTGGGTAGAGGGTAGAGAGGCTTTGCAGAGGGACCTCGACAGATGGACAGAGGCCAAGGGCAGGAGATTGAACACATCCAAGTGCCAGGTGCCGCACATTGGCCACAGCAACCCCAGGCAGTGCTACAGGCTGGGGTCAGAGTGGCTGGAGATCAGCCAGGCAGAGAGGGACCTGGGGGTGCTGGTTGATGGTAGGCTGAACATGAGCCAGCAGTGTGCCCAGGTGGCCAAGAAGGCCAATGGCATCCTAGCCTGCAGCTGAAATAGTGTGGCCAGCAGGAGCAGGGAAGTCATTGTGCCCTGTGCTCAGCAGTGGTTAGGCCACACCTTGAGTCCTGTGTCCAGTTCTGGGCTCCTCAGTTGAAGAAGGACATTGAGAGACTTGAAGGTGTGCAGAGAAGGGCAACAAGGATGGGGAGGGGTCTGGAGCACAGCCCTGTGAGGAGAGGCTGAGGGAGCTGGGGTTGCTTAGCCTGGAGAAGAGGAGGCTCAGGGGAGACCTTCTTGCTCTCTGCAACTCCCTGAAGGGAGGTTGTAGCCAGCTGGGGGTTGGTCTCCTCTCCCTGGCAAGCAGCACCAGAACATGAGGACACAGTCTCAAGCTGCACCAGGGCAGGTTTAAGCTGGAGTTGAGGAGAAAGTTCTTCCCAGCAAGAGGAACTGGCCATTGGAATGTGCTGCCCAGGTAGGTGGTGGAGTCCCCATCCCTGGAAGTGTTCAGAAAAGGCTTGGTTGTGGCACTTGGAGCTATGGTTTAGTCATCAGGAGGTGTTAGGTGTTAGCTAATAGGTTGGACTTGATGATCTTTGAGGTCTTTTCCAACCTGGTTGATTCTGTGATTCTATGATCACCAAGTCCAGCCATCAAGCCAACACCACCATGGCCGTTTAACCACATCCCAAAGTGTCATGGTGACAGGTTTCTTGAACACCTCCAGGGATGGGGACTCCACCACCTCCTTGGGTAGCCTGTTCCAATGCCTGAACACTCCTTCCATAAAGAAAATTTTCCTATTATCTAAACTAAACTTCCCCTGGCACAAGTTCAGGCGATTTCCTCTTGTTCTGTCTCCTGCTATGGCAGCCTGGATGGCTTGGCTGCCTTGATCCAAGGCGCAGGGGAGTTGGTATGGGCCCAGATGTGCCCTGGTTAGCATGATGTGTCATGGCTTGGAGCAGGGGTGGGGACTACATCTCATCAAGATTGTGGTCCTCAGGAATTATCATGGTGCAGAGAAACAAGTTGTGGTAGCTGTGCCGCTTGCTTCTCTCATGGGCAGGACACTGTGGCCAGACCAATGGCTTGCTCCCAGCTCAGCAGAGCTTTCTGAAGAGCATCAGAGGCAGCATTCAGCCAGGAATAGCCACAAGGGTTCTCAAGGTCTGGAATGGGCTCCCCAGGGAGGTGGTTGAATCCCCATCCCTGGAGGTGTTTAAAAGAGGCAGAGCTGTGGTGCTGAGGGGCAGGGCTGAGCACCAGGGAAAGTTAGGTACCAGTCAGCCTCGATGATGTTAAAGGTCTTCCCCAACCCAAAGGCTTCAGTGATTCTATAAGCAATACACCTGGAGCAATGCAACAGCAAGCAGGGGGCCAGCAGCACGTAATTAATTTGGGAACATGTGTTGGCTTTCTGGTGAGTTATTATCTTGTCAGAGGCTCGATGGAAGCTAAAGGAGGAGGAGGCAGAAGGGAGACGTGTCAGGCTGGGAAAACAAGGAGAAGCAAGCGATGGGGAAAGGCAAGGAGGGAGGATTATGGATGCAAGAAGCATCTGCCTGCACCTCATTGTAGCTGTGCTGTTAAGGACCTTGCTCCTTTGTGCTTCTTCTTCCCTGAGGTTTCTAATGGAGGTCTGGCTGGCAGAGCGAGTTCTAAGCAGTGCGTAGTGGTCTTTGTGCAGGCTTGCACTCGATAAGGAAATAGATTCAGGCTCTGGTTTTCCATCTCTCCATCTCCTCCAGGGTTATTTCATCATCCTTGGTTGATGAGCAAGGATTTTACTTTTGCCTAGTCCGTGGCTGTTCCATTTCTGGCCTGTATGATATTATTAGTATTAATAATAATAATGATGGGTGCTGGCTGTGCTGGTTTGCAGGCTCCTGAGGAGATGAGAGAGCTCTCCCATTAATTCCTGCAATATTTCAGCTCCTAATTGTGCCCAGGCAGAGACAGCCTTGAAAAGCTCCCACCATCAATTCAGGTGGCGCAGCACCAGTAAGTGTGGGAGAGCTCCTGGAGCTATGGAGCCTGAGCCAGCCCTACCCTGAGCACCCCTGAGCTCCTGGTGCTTTTGGAGACAGGGGCCATGGCAGTTGGGTGCCCATCACATTGCTCTAGTTCCACTCAGAGGCAAGTGGTGGGAGGATTGTGGTGCAATCCCAAGGGCCAGAGAAAGGAAAGAAAGCTGATGAAGGGTTTGGAGGACAGGTCTGGTGAGGAGCAGCTGAGGGAACTGGGGGTGTTTAACTGGGAGAAGAGGAGGCTGAGTGGAGACCTCACTGCTCCCTACAACTCCCTGAGGTTGGAGTGATGTGGGGGTTGGTCTCTTCTCCCTAGTAACAAGTGATAGGACAAGAGGAAATGGATTTAAGTGGCACCACAGGATGTTTAAGTTAGGTATCAGGAGAAACTGCAGGAGTGATCAGGCATTGGAACAGGCTGCCCAGGGAGGTGGTGGAGTCCCCATCCCTGGAGGTATTCAAAACACGTGTGGACATGGCACTCTGGGACATGGCTTAGTGGCCATGGTGGTGTTAGGTTGGACTTAATCATCTTGGAGGCCTTTTCCAACCAAAACAATGTTATGATTCTCAGTTTAAGACTGATTGGAGAAACAATTCCTCTCCAAAATCCATGCTGCAGCTTGCCTCACTCCAAAGCCTGAGGAACTGTTTCACCCAAAGCAGCATCTGCATTCCTTATTCATGTGGATAAATGTCCCTCCCAGCCCCGGGGGGGGACCCCAGCAACCACAGGCACATGGGCACCCTGTTAAGGTCTGCACTTACAGATTGCCTTTGCTTAACCCTAGCCCTGCTCCCTGGGTCCCTTCTATTTGTTTTCCCATTCCTGGCAGTGTCACTAATGAATGAGATTTGTCCAGCTATCAACATGACTGCCCATTATAAATTGGCCAAACCACAGAGGCCAAGGAGCTGAGCGGTGCCTCAATTATCCCTGCTCTGTGCCTTCGCCCCTCGGCAGGCACCAAAGCGATCTGGCGGCACAGGCAGCTGCCAAGTGGCTTTGGGGGTCTGGTTCTCCAGGTTCCTGTGCCCCTCTGCTCAGCACTGGCATGGCCTCACCTTGAATCCTGGGTTCAGCTTCGGGCCCCTCACTACAAAAAGGGCATTGAGGGGCCTGAGTGTGTCCAGAGAACGCCAAAGAAGCTGTTGAAGGGTCTGGAGAAAAGGGCTGGTGAGGAGCAGCTGAGGGAACTGAGGGCGTTCAGTCTGGAGAAGAGGATGCTGAGGGGAGACCTAATAGCTCTCTACAACTCCCTGAAAGAAGGTTGCAGTGAGGTGGGGGGTTGGTCTCTTCTCCCTAGAATCAAGTGATAAAAGGAGAGGAAATGGCCTGAAACTGTGCCAGGGGCGGTTCTGGTTGGATGTGAGGAACAATTTCTTTGCTGCACGAATGGTCAGGGTTTGGAACAGGCTGCCCAGGGACATAGTGGAGTGCCCATCCCTGGAGGTGTTGAAGGAAGGTGTGGCTATGGCACTCTAGGACATGGTGATGGTTGGACTCCATGATCTCAGAGGCCTTTACCAACGGAGACAATTCCATGATTCTAAGCGCCATGTGTAGACTTTTTTTGAACCCCTCCAGGGACAGTCACTCCACCACCAACCTGGCCAGCCTCTTCCAATACCTGACCACTCATCCAGGAGACAAATTGTTCCTAATATCCAACCTAAACCTCCCCTGGTGCATCTCCAGGCTATTTCCTCCGGTTCTATGACACCAGACCCCGAAACCCTGAAATCTTCGCCGTGCACATCGCTGAGACTCCAGCTCTCCACCGGCGCAGGGGAAGCCTTCATCTCTCCATTTCCTGAGCTTTGCCAGGCAGCAAGCTGACCCTCACAGTTCCTTTAATGAAGTCCTCCTTTTTTTTCTGCTGGGTAACCAAAGGCACTCGAGCTGCTTTGCTCCCAGATCAAACCGGGGCCGGTCGCAGCGGCTGGGCGCCGGCGAGAGCTAATTCTTGCTGCGTGCGAGCCGGCAGCGGCAGCGGCACGCTCGGGGAAGGGCCTTTGCTTAGGTAGGAAGCGAACTTTTATCTGAGCCTTCGCACAAAGCAGAGTCAGCTTTGCTCACCGAGCATCTGAAGGCCACCGGCTGTGTCGGTATTTTATCAGCAGGCAGCGCTGTGCTACAGAGAAGCCAATTCTAGGTCAGCCATGAAAGGGATTTTTCCCCCCCCTCCTCTCTCTCTCTCTCCTTTCTTCCTCCGTTTTGTTTTTTTCACTGCACACAGTGCTGCAGGCCTTCTGGAAGTAATGCTGCAATTTGTGTGTCTCCAAAGGATATTGATCTGGGGGTAACTCCTTCATCTCCTACCCTTCAGTTGTGTTAAGTACTGATGAGCTCAGCGGTTTCGAGCGGGAGCCGCTCAGGTGGGAACTTTAGTGGGGGCTGAGAGCACAGGAGGACAGCAGCAGTTTATTGGTTGCACAGCAAAATTCACTTCAGCCCTGTCTGAAGCTCCTGGGGTGGCACAGGGCTGTCTTCCCAGTTAGGTCAGCCTGGAATTTTGGGCTGCTTGGGTTCCTTGGTTTGGCTGCCAAGAGAGAGCAGTGGGTGAGCAAAGTCCTGGGGCTGCTGTGGTGCAGGGATCAGCCAAGGAATGATTTAGTTATGGCTGAGTGTGTTTGCTGTATGTTGAGCTGACAATAGCAGAAGACAGGCTGGGAAAACTGGGGTTGTTCAGCCTGGAGGTGGGAAGGCCTCTCAATTTAGGAAGGACATTGAGACTCTTGAATGTGTCCAGAGAAGGGCAACGAGGCTGGGGAGGGGTCTGGAACACAGCCCTGTGAGGAGAGGCTGAGGGAGCTGGGGTTGCTTAGCCTGGAGAAGAGGAGGCTCAGGGGAGACCTTCTTGCTCTCTCCAACTGCCTGAAGGGAGGTCGTAGCCGGGTGGGGGTTGGTCTCTTCTCCCAGGCAAGCAGCACCAGAACAAGAGGACACAGTCTCAAGCTGTGCCAGGGGAAGTTTAGGCTGGAGGTGAGGAGAAAGTTCTTCCCAGAGAGAGTTGTTAGCCATTGGAATGTGCTGCCCAGGGAGGTGGTGGAGTCACCGTCCCTGGAGGTGTTCGAGAGGGAATTGGATGTGGCACTTGGTGCCATGGTTTAGTTAGTCATGAGGTGTTGGGTGACAAGTTGGACTTGATGATCTTTGAGGTCTCTTCTAACCCTATTGATTCTATGATTCTATGATTCCAGGGAGCAACCATTAGAGCAACCATTCAGTACCTGAAGGCAACCTCCAGGAAGGCTGGGGAGGGACTGTTTCAAGGGTTTGTGGTGACAGGACACAGGCAATGGTTTGAAACTGGAGCATGGCAAGTTTAGGTTGGACATTAGGAGGAAGTTCTGCACAGTGAGGGTGGTGAAATACTGGAACAGGTCGCTAGAGAGGTGGTGGAGGACCTGTGGCTGGAGATATGCAAGGTCTCTGAGTAACCTGATCTAGCTGGAGACTGCAGGAGGATTGAACAAGATGAGGTTTGAGGCTCTCTTCCAACCTGCTGCATTCTGTCATTCTGTGTTTCTGTGAACCTGGGATGGCACCACCAGGTGCCCAGGCTGCAGGAGCTGGTGTGAGGATGTTGCAGAGATCACATTGATGCTTCCTAAGTGTGCAAACCGTCATGTCCACCTGCTCTTCAGACAGCCACCTTGGCAAGTGCTGTCCTATGAGCATGGTGACTGTTTCTGTAGGGTGGGCAGAGATGTTGCTGGACGTGAGGAGGAAGTTCTTCCTCATGAGAGTGGTGAAGCCCTGCAATGGGTTGTCCAGGGAGGTGGTTGAGGCCCCATCCCTGAAGGTGTTTAAGCCCAGGCTGGATGAGGCTGTGGCCAGCCTGATCTAGTGTGGGGTGTCCCTGCCCATGGCAGGGGTTGGAACTAGCTGATCCTTGTGGTCCCTTCCAACCCTGCCTGATACTATGATACTATGTTAGCAAAGCCTCAGTCAGAGGGCTGCAGACAGCTGCAGAGGCCACAGCCTCCTGTGTCTATGTTTTTGCCTGCAATTTTTGGGAGCAAGGCTGTTTATGGTTGGCTGGTCAAGCACAACAAGCTACAGCCCAGCAGGTCACACTAGCACAGAGCTGGATGGGGAGTGAGGACAAGTGTGGGATCACCCAGCTTGGCCAGCAGAGCTCATTAGGTCCCCTGGGGACTGGGGACCTGCGCTTGGCCTCTGTGCCATTGGCACTCGCTGCCCGAAACAGCTGTCCAGAGCTAATTTATTTCCTAATGCTGCAGCGATGTTAATTTATAAATTACACTGGTAATTCAAGCTATTATTAATTTCAGCTGGTGTAGGGCAAGCCTAATTAAAATATGACACCAATTGCCACACATATGTACCCGGGACTAGCGTTCAAAATTTATAGGAATATTGAGCGTGACACCCGGCTCGGAGAGGCGCCGCAGCTCCGGCGTCTGATGGGGAGAGCTCAGCTGGGAGAAGGGAGAAGCTGTCCACATGTAGGGGTCATCAGAGAATGGCTTGGGTTGGGAGGCACCTCGAAAGCCAGCCGGTTCCAAACCCCTTGCCACGGGCAGGGACATCTCCCACCAGCCCAGGTTGCTCAAGGCCACATCCGGCCTGGCTTTGAACACCTCCGGGAGGGGACATCTACAACCTCCCTGGGCAGCCTGTTCCAGGGTCTCACCAATACAACACAATACAATACAACACAATACAATGCAATACAATACAATGCAGTACAATACAATACAATACAATACATTGAGAGACTTGAAGGTGTCCAGAGAAGGGCAACAAGGCTGGGCAGAGGCCTTGAGCACAGCCCTGTGAGGAGAGGCTGAGGGAGCTGGGGTTGCTTAGCCTGGAGAAGAGGAGGCTCAGGGGAGACCTTCTTGCTCTCTACAACTCTGAAGGGAGGTTGTAGCCAGGAGGGGGTTGGTCTCTTCTCCCAGGCAAGCAGCACCAGAACAAGAGGACACAGTCTCAAGCTGTGCCAGGGGAAGTTTAGGCTGGATGTTAGGAAAAAATTCTTCCCTGAAAGAGTGATTCGCCATTGGGATGTGCTGCCCAGGGAGGTGGTGGAGTCGCCGTCCCTGGAGGTGTTCAAGAGGGGATTGGATGTGGCACTTGGAGCCATGGTTTAGTTGTCATGAGGTCTTAGGTGACAGGTTGGATTTGATGATCTCTGAGTTCATTTCCAACCTTATTGATTCTATGATTCTCTGATTCTAAGGATGCTCTTGACCGGACCAGGGCCACCGCTGAGGCCCAGCTCTTGCAGACAGGAGTTTGCTTGGTGCGGTGGGGCTGGGACTTGGAGGGTGGGTGTCCTAGGGTGGTATAACACAGTCACCAGTGGGCACAGGTTTTCCATGCCCCTTCATCACTCAAGGCCCTCTGTATCTGTCCCTGCAGCCGTGGGCTTCATCAGTGAGGACGAGTACCTGGAGATCACAGGCATCACACGGGAGCAGTCGGGCGAGTACGAGTGCAGCGCGTCCAACGACGTGGCAGCTCCTGTCGTCCAGAGAGTCAAAGTCACTGTCAACTGTGAGTAGCCTGCAGGGACCAGGGACAGAGGCACAGCCTCACCATCCCTGGAGGTGTTCAAGAGGGGACTGGACATGGCACTTGGTGCCATGGTTTAATCATGGGGTCTGTGGTGACAGGTTGGACTCGATGATCTTTGAGGTCTCTTCCAACCTTGGTGATTCTGTGATTCTCTCCCACAAGGTTTTGGGGCCGAGCAGTGGGGTGAACCCAGCTCTCAGGCCCCGGAGCTGAGACAGGTGGTGGAGGTTTTGTGAGCAGGTGGTGGTTTGCCTCTTTTTTTCTGCTGGGTGTTTTTTTCCCCCCTACCTTTTCTTTTTTTCTGAGCTCCTTTTCCTTTTTTTTTTTTTTCCCACCACCTCCTCCTCAGCTGTCTCCATCAACCTGGGTTTTCCACCCATGGTGAGATGCTGTGCTGATAACCTCCAGGGAGAGGAGAGGAGAGAAGTGAGCAGTAAATAGGAATTTTGTTGTTGTTGTTGTTGTTGAGTTGTGGGAGGGAAAAAAATGAGAGAGAGGAAGAAAGAGATTAAAAAAGAAAGTAGAGCCATTTGTTCTCAGGCAGAGGTGAAGACCATCCTAAGCCCCTCTCCAGACCCCAAGTCAGCTGTATGGGGTTGCCACAGGGGCACTCGTGGTGCCCAACAGCTGGGAAGCACCACTCCTTGGAGAAACCCTCACTGGTGGTGGTGTGGAGCCCCCTGTGAGCCCCAAATCCCCTTGGGCAGCAGTGCCAGAGGAGCTGGGGATGCACTCAGAGATTACCCCGTCCCTGGAGGTGTTTAAGGCCAGGCTGGATGAGGCTGTGGCCAGCCTGATCTAGTGTGGGGTGTCCCTGCCCATGGCAGAGGGGTTGGAACTAGATGATCCTTGTGGTCCCTTCCAACCCTGACTGATACTATGATACTTTTGTCTCCTTTGTAAGAACAGAGAAAGAAAAGGGATCTTGAAGAGCAAGGGGAGGGGGTAGGATACCCCAAGGTGTTGACCCCAGGTTTTCCATCCTCCCCACAGACCCACCCTACATCTCGGATGCAAAGAGCACTGGGGTGCCAGTGGGGCAGAAGGGAATCCTAATGTGTGAAGCTTCTGCTGTCCCCTCTGCTGACTTCCAGTGGTACAAAGATGACAAGAGGTAAGTGTCTGGGGGCGGGGGGCACAGTGGGCATGCACCAATCCCTGGGAGCTGCGCCTGGTGACAGCAGCTTCATCAACAGGGCTGCTGGAGCAGGTTCCACAGATGAGGGCATTTGGGGGGGGGGAGGGGAAATTCTTGCAGGAGCCTCTGTCAGATGGGGTTTGGTCTTCAGTTGGGTAGGCAGAGTAGGCAGGATGTGCCTCTGTCTGTGCCTCTGGTTTATGGTGTCATGGTAAATCCCTGCCTGGGTGAAGCATCACGGCCGAGGGCGATATTGGCAGCGCAAATCCAAGCACTTAGGAGAGGATGAAACCTCTGTCATCTCCTTAAACACTCTGGCCAGAAGGCAGCATCAGCCCCTCGCTCTTGGGAAGGCAAAAGAAATGTGCAGTAGTTGGGTTTGCTGTGCTGCAGACAAGGCTTGCCTGGTGCTGGGCTGAAAGGCACCTTTGAGGTCAACCAGCAGCTCCCGAGTCCCACTCCAGCAGCAGCAGCAGAGCCATGTGGCTGGGAAGCAAGGAGAGGAGCAACACAGCCAGGGGTAGGGTCCCAGGCTTGGGGTCTCTGACCACCCCCTCCCCCCCCCCCCAAAAAAAAAAAAAAGGTTTTTTATTTAACCCCATTTTTGCATTGCTTCTCCTCTTGAAGCCCAGAGGGGCTGTAGTGTAGCAGATCACAGGAGAAGCCACTGCTGAGGAGGGATGTTTGAGCCCAAAAGATGCTCCAGCAGCTGGAGGAAGAGGCTGGGGCCACCCTGCCTCTGCTGTTTGGGAGGAAAGGAGCAGGCAGAGGGTACAAAGCAGCGGATGTTTACATGGCAGATGAAAGGCTTTGCTCAGAAGTAGATCAGATCACGAGGGCCTGTAAGGCAGCAGTGGGAGCAGCCTCAGCCTGCCTGGATCAGCCATCAGACCCCAGCCCAGGCTCCCATAGTGGGGAGCCAGGAGGAATCAGCATGTGCAAGAGCTGCAGGAGCGCAGCAGGAGGGAGCCAAGAGAAGGAAGCTGGACTCTTCTGCTGAGTGGGAAGGAGGCTTTCCTAGACTCCTGGATATGTGGGCATCCCTTCCTCTGCACAGCATTTGGCAAGCCTCAGATCCACCCCCTTTAGCAGTGACTACATCTTTGAGGATGCTCCTAGACAGCATGGACATGGCATGGGCTGGCAGCTAGGGGCTGAGACCCAGCAGAGCAGTGTCCTTCTCCCATAGCCCTTTCCCTTCCCCCTCTTTGTGTCTGCTCATTTCTCCAGCCCCAAGGTCCCCTCTCTCAGGCAGGGCCAAGGGGACAGCAGGTCACAGAAATTCATCAGCACTTCTCCTCCTGGCACTACCCTCATGACCCTCTGCCCTTCTGCTTTTCCCTCAGGCTGGCTGAAGGACAGAAAGGACTGAAAGTGGAGAACAAAGCCTTCTTCTCCAGACTGACTTTCTTCAATGTCTCTGAGCAGGACTATGGCAACTACACCTGCGTAGCCTCCAACCAGCTAGGAAACACCAACGCCAGCATGATCCTCTATGGTGAGTGGGGCTGAGGGAGCTGCCTCAACAGTGAGGGTGATGGTGTATGAGACACAGGATGGGCCTCAGTTTGTCTTTTGGGAGACAGGTGCATTTCCTGGCGATCCTTTCTGCCCTGGCACATGGGCTGGAGGCCACCGAGAGCCCAGGGAAAGCAGAAAGCCTCCGAATGTAGCTCCCAACTCAGGTCCCACATCTGCCACTGGTGAGAAGCGTTGGGCACTGTGCTTAGTGTCCACTGTTGGTGCAAAGTTAGGACTTGGCTGTGGATTTCCATCCACTCAGCCTGATGAATTCTCTGCTTGAAGGTATTCTCCCATGCTGATCAGTGCTTAGGATTGTCACAGCAAACCTGTGGGACCATGCTGCAGGCTGCTGACCATCCCAGCATAAACAGCCCCCATGGCTCCACCACCTTCCAGGTCATGTTTTCTGCTCCTGCTGAGCAGCTATATTCTTAGTCATGTTGTCAGAGGGAAGAGGGGAGGTCGAGGTTAGGGGGCAGGGATGGGGAGCTGCTTAGTGCCCTCATCTGGGGACTTGCTCTACATGCTAGAGCTGGGATGAGGGGGATGCACCCCTGTGGCATCATGGGCAGCTGTGGAGGGCTGTGATTGCTCAACACATTTGTCAAGCATCTTCAGGGGGTGGCAGAGCCAGAGGACAAGGCCATGCTCCCCAGATTCCTTTCATTGTACTAGGAATGGAGATTTTTCCCTGCCAGTGATGCAGGGCAGGTGGTCCTCACTGGGAGGAGTGGGGCTTGGGGACCTCTGTCCTCTCCTGGCATCACCCTGATGTTGTCCTTGTCACCCACCCTCCCCTTGGCTGTTCCACCCTGTGACAAGCACTGACTGTGGGTGGCATTAGTACCATCCTGTGGTAAACAAAAGCATCAGTTTCCTTCAATCTGGAGCCATCCTGGTGTTGCAAACCCTTTCCTAGTGTACACAAAGGATTGAATTAAACCCACAGAGAGCCTGCAGGAGATCCCTTCTTCCATAGGAGAGACAGGGCTGGAGTCCTGGGGGGCCCAAAAGAGGGGGCTTGGCTGGTTTGTAGGTGTGTGGTGGTTGCAAGAACTTCAATCATAGAATCATAGAATAAATAAGGTTGGAAAAGACCTCAAAGATCATCAAGTCCAACCTGTCTCTTCTCCCAGGCACCCAGCACCAGAACAAGAGGACACAGTCTGAAGCTGTGCCAGGGGAGGTTTAGGCTGGAGGGGAGGAGAAAGTTCTTCCCAGAAAGAGGAATTGGCCATTGGAATGTGCTGCCCAGGGAGGTGGTGGAGTCCCCATCCCTAGAGGTGTTCAAGAGGGGATTGGAGGTGGCACTTTTGGAGCCATGGTTTAGTTAGTCAGGAGGTGTTGGGTGACAGGTTGGACTTGATGATCTCTGAGGTCTTTTCCAACCTTATTGATTCTATGATTCTATGATGCCTTGGGGGGGTGACTCAGGTCTAGGAGGCCAGGAACTCAGTGATGCAGAGCACACAGGGATAGTGAGCAGCCCTAAAGCATGTGTTGAGTTGTTTAGTGTGCTGTTACAGTTTGTTTAGTGTAGTGTTGCAGTTTGTTTAGTCTGTTCCAGTTTGTTTAGGATGTGGTTGCAGTTTGTTTAGGCTGTGGATGGAGTTTGTTTAGGATGTTGTTGCAGTTCAGTGTGTTGTTGCAGTTTGTTTAGTTGTGTTGTTTCAGGATGCTGTGCAAGGTGTGTTAAGACCCCTGCAGAGCAACATCTGCTCCTTCCTGTCCCAGAATCACAGAATGCACCTGGTTGGAAGGGACCCTCAAAGGTCATCTTGCCCAAACCCCCTGCAGTGAGGAGCTGGATGCGATTGAGGGGAGCCCCAGACAAGGGAAGTGGTTTGTCTAGGGAGAGCAGAGGATGCCAGGCTCCACACCATCCCATTTGGGATGCCAGGTTCCATCTGTAGCCCCAGTGTAGAACTAACCTTGGCTGTTAATGAGCCTCACAACCATTCACCCCCCTTCCCCCCCCCAAATGTCCATCTCTAAGCAATGAACATTAGCATCTTTACCTGCTCGTTAAGCTGTCATTAGCGTTGCCTAGGAACTATCTCAGCTCTCTTCTCTGCCAGCCCTCCTGGTAATCAATGTCCCAAATAACCTCATTTTTAGGGAAATGGACACCTCTGGCACCACAGAGCCCAGCTTCATTCATGCCACTGCCTTAGGCTGGCCGTGCTAAGCACCACCACAGCCTGAGCCCCCTGTTCATTCTCAGTTTAGATGTTGTGGGTTCCCCGTGGCTTGATGAGGTGAAAACCTTCACAGCCCCAGTTCGTGGCACTTGGAGCTATCGTTTAGTTGTCAGGAGGTGTCAGGTATTGGGTAATAGGTTGGACTTGATGATCTCTGAGGTCTTTTCCAACCTGGTTGATTCTATGCATAGCATGGCCCCTTGGTCTGGCATCTGCAGCAGCAGGGTGGATTGGCATCTCTAGGAGCAGCCTGCAAACTGAAACTCAGCTGGTGGCTTCATGAGAGCTGTTTAGTTGTTTGGTTGCTAACCTGTGAGTGTTGGTTTGCAGGATTGGTGTTACAAAGACAGCATTGGGTGGGATGCAGCAAAGCCTCCCACTAAAGTCTCAGTCTGTTTTATGATCCCCCTTAGCTTTGTGGGTCTGACTGTGAATCCCACCAGGGAGCAACACTGGAGTCACAGAATCACAGGTTGGAAAAGACCTCAGAGGTCATCAAGTCCAACCTGTCACCACAGACCCCATGACTAGCTAAACCATGGCTCCAAGTGCCACATCCAATCCCCTCTTGAACACCCCCAGTGATGGTGACTCCACCACCTCCCTGGGCAGCACATTCCAATGGTCAATCTCTCTTTCTGTGAAGAATTTCTTCCTCACCTCCAGTCTAAACCTCCCCTGGTGCAGCTTGAGACTGTGTCCTCTTGTTCTGGTGCTGCTTCCCTGGGAGAAGAGACCAACCCCCACCCGGCTACAACCTCCCTTCAGGTAGTTGTAGAGAGCAATGAGGTCTCCCTTCAGCCTCCTCTTCTGCAGGCTAAGCAACCCCAGCTCCCTCAGCCTCTCCTCACAGGGCTGTGCTCCAGACCCCTCCCCAGCCTCCTTGCCCTTCTCTGGACACCTTCAAGTCTCTCAATGTCCTTCTTCAACTGAAGAGCCCAGAACTGGACACAGGACTCAAGGTGTGGCCTAACCAGTGCTGAGCACAGGGCACAATGTCTTCCCTGCTCCTGCTGGCCACACTCTTCCTGATGCAGGCCAGGATGCCCTTGGCCTTCTTGGCCACCTGGGCACACTGCTGGCTCGTGTTCAGCTGTTGTCAACCAGTACCCCCAGGTCTTTTCTGCCTGTCTGCTCTCCAGCCACTCTGACCCCAGCCTGTAGCACTGCCTGGGGTTGCTGTGGCCAAAGTGCAGCCCCTGGCACTTGGACTTGTTGAATGCCATCCTGTTGGACTCTGCCCATCTGTGCAGCCTGTCAAGGTCCCTCTGCAGAGCCCTTCTCCCTCTAACAGACCAACTCCTGCACCCAGCTTGGTATCATCTGCAAATTTACTACTGGTGGACTCAATCCCCTTGTCCAGATCATCAATAAAGTTATTGAACAGGATGAGGCCCAGCACTGATCCCTGGGGCACACCACTGGTGCCTGGCTGCCAGCTGGCTGTGGCACCATTCACCACCACTCTCTGGGCTCAGCCTCCAGCCAGTTCCTAACCCAGCTCAGAGTGCTGCTGTCCAAGCCAGGGGCTGCCAGCTTGGCCAGGAGTCCTTTGACTGCCCATCATTTGCAGGAAGCCATAGTGATCTCATGGTCCCTTCAGTCTGTATGAATTGAGTGGCCCTGTGGAGTGACAAGGGGTAACAGGCACAAACTTGAACACCACAAGTTCCACCTAAACAGGAGAAATGTCTTTAATTGAAGGGTGATGGAGCACTGGAACAGGCTGCCCCTGAGAGGTGGCTGAGTCTCCATCTCTGGAGACATTCCAAACCCACCTGGCCATTTTCCTGTATGACCTTCTCTAGGTGAACCTTCCTTAGCAGGGGGATTAGACTTGGTGATCTCCAGAGGTTTCTTCCAACTGCTACCATTCTGTGGCTTCTCCCCAAGCTGCCCTAACCCACCCTGGATCCAAGAGGACTGTGACACAGGGGAGTCCCCCATCTCCCAGACCAGGGCTCCCTGGCACTGTAAGGAGCAACACCCTGTTGTGGCTGGCTCCTATTAAGCATTATCAGTGCAAGCTCACTGGTCCCTAAGCAACCAGTTCCTTCAGTCTGGCAATTAAAGTGTCTTGATTTATGCTAATGAAAGATGAGGAGAAGCTGCATGTGATGCATTCACTGTGGCACAGGAAAAGCCTCACCTGTGAGGGTTTGGGGAAGCAGTTTTGTGACTGCTCTTTTTTTTTTTCCTTGAAGCTGAGTGAGTGTTTTGGAGTTGCCTCCCACCAAAGAACCACAGACTTGTTTTGGTTGGAAGACCTTTAAGACCAGCACCACCATGGCCACTAAAGCCTGTCCCAAAGTGCCATGGCCACATAGAATCATAGAATCATAGAGTCAGTTAGGGTTGGAAGGGACCACAAGGATCAGCTAGTTCCAACCCCCCTGCCATGGGCAGGGACACCCCACACTAGATCAGGCTGCCCACAGCCTCATCCAGCCTGGGCTTAAACACCTCCAGGGACGGGGCCTCAGCCACCTCCCTGGACAACCCATTCCAGGGCTTCACCACTCTCATGGGGAAGAACTTCCTCCTCACATCCAGCCTCAATCTCCCCTCCTCCAGCTTCATTCCATTCCCCCTAGTCCTATCACTACTCGATAGCCTGAGAAGTCCCTCCCCAGCCTTCTTGTAGCCCCCTTCAGATCCTGGAAGGCCACAGTTAGGTCACCTTGGAGCCTTCTCTTCTCCAGACTGAACATCCCCAACTCCTTCAGTCTGTCCTCATAGGAGAGGTGCTCCAGCCCTCTGCTCATCCTCATGGCCCTTCTCTGGACACCTTCCAGCACCTCCAGATCCCTCCTGTAACAGGGGCTCCAGAACTGGAGGCAGTACTCCAGGTGGGGTCTCACCAGAGCTGAGCAGAGAGGGAGAATCCCCTCCCTTGCCCTGCTGGCCACACTTCTCCTGCTGCAGCCCAGGCTCTGATTGGCTTTCCGGGCTGCAAGTGCACACTGAGAGCTCCTGTTGAGCTTCTCGTCCACCAGCATGTTCCTTGAACACCTCCAGGGATGGCTTCCTGGGCAGCCTGTCCAATGCCTGACCACTCTTGCAGCAAAGAAATCATTCCTAATCTCCAACCTAAACCTCCCCTGGTGCAGCATGAGGCCATTTCCTCTCCAGTCACCTGATACTAGGGAGAAGAGACCAACCCCCACCTCCCTGCAACCTCCTTTCAGGGAGTTGTAGAGAGCCGTGAGGTCTCCCCTCAGCCTCCTCTTCCCCAGACTAAACACCCCCAGTTCCCTCTGCTGCTCTTCATGAGCCTTGCTCTTTAAACCCATCAACAGCTTCTTTGCCCTTCTCTGGACACACCTCAGCACCTCAATGTCCTTCTTGGAGTGAGGGGCCCAAAACTGAACCCAGTATCAAGGTTTAATTGGTGTGGGTACCAGGATTTGAGCCTTTCTGGAGCTCAGTGACAGAGGCTAATGTAGTGTACAGCTTTTCATCCTTGTTCTGATCTAGTTTTGTAGAGAGGTCAAGGAGTGCTTTAGTTACAGTGTGCCACTTGCTAGTGCAGCCCTGCTGCCTCCTTCAGCAGCTCATTTGGTGCTCTCTGGGATGTGATGGAGCACTTGGTGATACCACATCATTTCGTGGCGTTGGGGAGGAAAACTAAAGCTCTCCACTTCTCCCATGTTGTGTGGTCTGTGTTGCTTCCTGGAGTCTGATATCAGGCAATAAAGCCATTAAGGATGCTGCAGGGGATGAACACATTTGGGCTGTTTCCAGCTGAACATGAGGAGGAACTTCTTTAATCGAAGGGTGATGGAGCACTAGAGAGGCTGGCCAGGGAGGTGGTGGAGTCTCCATCTCTAGAAACATTCAAACCCAGCCTGGATGTGTTCCTGTGTGGCTGCAGGGTGAGAGGGGTGAGCCCCAAACCCACACTGCAGTGGAACAGGAGGAGTGCAGGGGAGAGCCCCAGAATCCCCAAATCCCAGCCCTGCAATCTTGGTTTTTCCTTAGGGTACAGCCATGAGCTTTAACAGGGTCCCCCTCAGGTCAGGGGGCCTGCAGTTGGTTCATCCCAGCTCATGCAGCACTTTTCCCAGAGAGAAGGATGCTGGTCCCAGAGAGCCAGGGTGCAATTTGGACATAAGCATCCCACTTGCTCCCCCATCCCTTTGATTTCCCCAGCTCCAGGGGGAAGGCAGGCTGAGTGACATTTCTCAAGCCTACACTTTCCATTGCCCTTTTGCCCTAACTTTCCCTTGTTCTTTAATTTTTAGAAGAGACAACTACTGCTCTGACACCCTGGAAAGGTCAGTAATTCGGGGACCCCTGCAATGCCAGTGCTCCCCTGCTCTATTTCCCCATGGGACCCTCCAGCTCCTGCCCCAACTTGTCCCAATGGCAGCCCTGCCACCTCCTGTCCCCCCAGCCCCCTCTCCTGCTGGGCTAGCAATAAATTAGGACTTTCTTGCTGTTGTCCAGCTTCCTCCCATCCTGGCTCCTCCCTGCCAGCCTTCTGTGCCAGTCTGGTAGCAATCTGTGCCCTCTGCATGCCTTGTTCCCCTGCTGCAGTCCCCCACTCCCTCCCCATGGCCTCTGTGCTCTCCCTGGAAGCAGGGATGTCTCTGTGGTGTTCTTTCCCTGTGTTGCTGTATAAATGGGGCTTGCAGCAGCTCCTTTCTCCTCTGGGATGTTTCCAGTGCCTTTTTTTCTCTTCCCCCCCCCCCCCCAACTCTGGCATACAGCAGGGGTGGAGAAGTGTTTGGTCTTCTTCCTGGATTTATTTGTGGCCACAGGGGCCATGACACCTTAGCAACCAACCAGCCAGCTCAGTGTCATCTCCAACCACTGCCACTTGGTGTCAAGTGATAGGACAAGAGGAAATGGCCTCAAGTTGCACCAGGGGAGGTTTAGTTTGGATATTAGGAACAGGTCCTTCACCAAAAAGGATCATCAGGCACTGAGCAGGCTGTCCAGGAAAGTGGTGGAGTCACCATCCCCGGAGGGCTTTTAAAAGACATTGGGATGAAGTGCTCAGGGACATGGTTTGACAGCTGTGAACAGGGAGATGTTAGGTTGTGGTTTGACTCTATGACCTTAGGGTCTTTTCTAGCCAGGAGATTCTCTGATTCCATGATCTCAGTTTGGAGGTCCGTAGGCTGACAGCTTCATTTATGATGTCAGCCCTGCACTGAGTAGTCAGCCCTTGGGATGACTTGTAGGGAGGTGTTGGGAGGGCTACAGAGTTGGAATGGAGACTATCATGTCTCCACTTCTTCCCTTGCATAAGGCTCCCTGGCTGTGCCAGGGTTTGAGGCTAAGTGGGAAGTGTTTTGAGGTGTCTGTGAGTGTGTTGGAAGAGTACTGCTGGCAGCAGATAAAATGGGTAATGTCTTCCAGTGTCCTGGTTGAGCTGTGGGAGGATGAATCTATCAGACATCGTGGGCAGCCACGCTTGGGCAAAGCACCAGCCTGAATGCCATTCCAAGGTCTCTTCTCACCCCTGGGACAACTCTTTGGGATGTTGTGGTCAATGATCCTTTATCAGGATCAGCTCTAAGCTTCTCAGCCCCTGTGATCCCCAAAGGTGGCCTTGACTCTTGGCTATCCCCTTCCTCATCCCATCTTATTCTTCTTGAGATGGCCCAGACCAAAAGGGCAGAGTGTGCTAGTAGTGACAAGCCTCCCTGGGGAGGGGGCAAAACACCAAGTCCTGGGTGTTGGTGGTGTGTCTGCTGGGTGTGCAGGTGGGTTTTGTGACCCTCCAAAAGAGAGAAGTGGGGAACAAGAGGATGCTCACCCCTGTGCTAGCTCCTCAGGGCTGGTAGAGGGTGGGTAGCAATGAGCAAAAGCTATTATCTCCAGTGTGAGTGTGGCTGGAAACTTGGACAAGTTTTGGAAGAAGGGCAAAGGATGTTGGAGGAGGAGATGGGGACTTGGGGCTTTAGTAAGACCACAGCAGGTTGTGACCCAGAGATTGGGATTAGTGGGGATGGGGATGACTGGCACCATGCTCTCAAGGATGGCACAGGTGGCTGGGGTTACACAGAGAGGCCTTGCCTGGAGTGATGCCCCCTCGCTGGAATTGTTCAAGGCCAGGCTGAACAGGGCCTTGCCCATTCTTGGTCAAGGTGTCCTTGCCCCATGGTGGGGGTGGGTGGAACAGTATCTTAAGGGGACCTACAAGAAAGCTGGGGAGGGACTTTTTAGGGTGTCAGGAAGTGATAGGACTGAGGGGAATGGAACAAAACTAGAAGTGGGTAGGTTCAGATTGGATGTTAGGAAGAAGTTCTTCCCCATGAGGGTGGTGAGAGCCTGGCACAGGTTGCCCAGTATCACAGTATCACTAAGGTTGGAAGAGACCTCAGAGATCATCGAGTCCAACCTGTCACCACAGACCCCATGACTAGACCACGGCACCAAGTGCCATGTCCAATCCCCTCTTGAACACCTCCAGGGATGGGGACTCCCCCACCTCCCTGGGCAGCACATTCCAATGGTGAACGACTCTCTCGGTGAAGAACTTTCTCCTCACCTCCAGCCTAAACCTCCCCTGGCACAGCTTGAGACTGTGTCCCCTTGTTCCGGTGCTGGTTGCTAGAGAGAAGAGGCCAACCCCTTCCTGGCTACAACCACCCTTCAGGTAGTTGTAGACAGCAATGAGGTCACCCCTGAGCCTCCTCTTCTCCAGGCTAAGCAACCCCAGCTCCCTCAGCCTCTCCTCACAGGGCTGTGCTCAAGGCCTCTCCCCAGCCTTGTTGCCCTTCTCTGGACACATTCAAGTGTCTCAATGTCCTTCTTAAACTGAGGGGCCCAGAACTGGACACAGGACTCAAGGTGTGGCCTAACCAATGCAGAGCACAGGGGCACAATGACCTCCCTGCTCCTGCTGGCCATACTGTTCCTGATGCAGGCCAGGATGCCATTGGCCTTCTTGGCCACCTGGGCACACTGCTGGCTCATGTTTAGGCGGCTGTCAACCAACACCCTCAGGTCCCTCTCTGTCTGGGAGCTCTCCAGCCACTCTGCCCCCAGCCTGTAGCTCTGCATGGGCTTGCTGTGGCCAAAGTGCAGCACCCAGCACTTGGACTTGTTGAATGCCATCCCATTGGACTCCTCCCATCTGTCCAGTCGTTCAAGGTCCCTCTTCAGGGCCAGGGAGGTGGTGGAAGCCTCATCCCTGGAGGTGTTTGCAGCCAGGCTGGATGTGGCTGGGAGCAACCTGCTGTGGTGTGAGGTGTCCCTGCCCACGGCCAGGGGGTTTGGAACTGGCTGATCCTTGAGGTCCCTTCCAACCCTGACAATTCTATGATGATCTTTAAAGTCCCTTCCAGCCCAACCCATGACGCAGTACCACCGGGTGCCCCGCTGCCGCGGCCTGCTTGGTTTGATCGAGTGTCTGCTGGCGGGGGAGGGAGGTTTGCTGTCTCTGGGGCTAACCAAGTGGCTGTTCCTCTTTGCTGGTGCAGGGCCGGGCGCAGTGCACGACGGCAACAATGGCGCATGGCGGCGAGGCGGCTGCCTGGGGCTGCTGCTGCTCCCTCTCGCCCAGCTCGCCCGCCAGTTTTGACCCCAGAGCCGGCCCGCGGAGTAGCGGCGGCGACGACCACGGCCAGCGAGCGCAAGCAGAAAGGAGAGGAAGAAGAAGAAGATGATGATGATGATGATGATGATGACAATGATGACGACGATGCTGATGCTGATGAAGAAGTGTTCACCGTTTCTGAAAATAATCATAAGAATTGAGAGAGTATCCGGCCAGGCCACCCGGGGGAGGGGGAGAGAGAGGATAAAACCACTCCAGGAAAAAACCCTCAACAGGAATTTGGAAAGGAGAGGAAAAGGGGGGGGGGAGGAGGGGAAAAAAATTACTAATAATCCAAGGCTTCCTGCTGAAGATGCACCACGATTCAATTTCTTTCTTGTTTTTCTTTTTGCCCTATGGAGGGTTTTTTTTTGGGGGGTTGTTTGGGGGTTTTTTTTTTTTTTTGGTTCCAAGCCCTTTCCCCCCGTCCCCCCACCCTCTTCTCACCGTTCTCAGCACGGGGGACGGGTGAGGCTGTCAGGGGCATGGCGCTTCCCCCCCCCCCCCCCCCCATCCCTGCCCGTCCCCTTCGCCGCCCGCCCTTGCCCACGGGGAGCTCTCTGGTTTTCTTCTTTGCCGCCGTTTCCCTGGCTTCTCATGGACTGTGCCACCATTTGTGTTCCAGAATATATATATATATATATATATATATCTCCACACATACATATATATAGATATATATATATATGTATAGGTATATAGATCTTCAACAGTTACCAAGGGAGGGAGAGGAGACCGGCGTTGAGCCACCCGTCCACCGAACCACCCACGGACATCGTGAATGACACAAAGGATTCTGAGTCATGGTTAATTTTTATTGAGTGTATTTGCTGAGGTGAGCCTAGAACTCTTGAGTTCCTAAAAAAAAAAAAACCAAAACCCACAAAAACAAAAACAAAACACCAAAAAAAAAAAAAAAAAAAAAAAAAAGAAACACAAAGCAAAAACAAAAAAAAACGAAACAGAAATGCAAAAAAAAAAAAAAAAAAGGGAGAACAACAACAAAAAAACCCCAAACGACAGCAACAAATAACAACAACAAACCCAACAAAAAAACAACAAACCACAGCAGCAACAACAACAACAACAAAAAAAAAAACAACAACAAACCACCACCACAACAACAACAAAAAAAGGAGAATAATAATAATAATAATGATAAAAATGATAATAATGAAATCCAGGGGCAGCAAGCGGAGAGAAGTTGGTTCACCGAGGGCTGGACAACCACACAGGCGACCCGGCCGAGGAGGTTGATGAGCCTGATGAGTCAGCATGGAGGAGGAGGAACAGGAGAAGGAGGAGGAGGAGAAGGAGGAGGAGAAAGAGGAGGAGGAATCCCATGCTGAATCCCCCCTGCATCCATCCCCAAAAGCGGCCGTCCTGAACACTTCCTGCCGGGCATGGGCGCCGCTCGCTGCGCGGCGAGGCGAGGCGAGGCGAGGCGGAGCGGAGGGAGCCGCTGGGTCTTTGTTCTGGGATATATATATACAGTATATATAAATATACATATATATATATATATATATATATATATAAAATTACTTTTGTTTCGTTAGCGTTCTAGCCACGGTTGCCAGCAGGGTCCTTCCGCTGCCATTACTGCATGCTGTATATGGAGTTAGGTGTCTATGGGTCCTCAACCAACGTCCCGGTCTACGCGCCCCCCCCCCCCCCTCCCCCCTCCCCAAAGCCTTTCCTCTCCTTTCCACCCTCGCGTCACCGGGGTGGGGAGGGGGTGGGGATAGTCCCCTGGAGGAAGAGGAGTCTGGAGGCTTCTTTCCATCAGCCCCTCCCTCCCCGGCCCCTTTTGCAGTGGAATGATGTGAGCTGAGGGTCAGAGGGAGATCTATATAGCTCAGTTTTATATTTTTATATATATATATATCTCTGGATGTATCTGTGTGTGCGTGTGCGTGTGTGCGTGTATATATATATATATATATAAAAGAAGAATAGAGGCAAGGAGAAGAAGGAGAAGCACTTGGCACCAAAACCGTGAGACCAACCTCCTCGCTGTCTCCTTTTGGTGAGGATCTGTCCCATGGTTGGGTTGTTTTTTTTTTTCCCTCCCCCCTCCTTCGGTTTCCTTTCCTTTCCCCGTGGCCGAGGGCAGGGGGCGCACGGGGAGCGCGGGCGGGCGGGCGGCGAGGGGGCTCTCTCTGCCTATCCATTAAAACGATTGTTCCATGTGGCCGCTCCGTCTGGTTGTGGTGCTCATTGCAGCTGGTGGGGGGGTGGGGGGGGGTGGGTGTCACCCCTGCGCTCTCCTCCTGTGCCCGTGGGGATGGAGGGGGATGTGGAGAGGGATGTGGAGAGGGATGTGGAGAGGGATGTGGGGAGGGATGCCGTTGCAGCGGGCCAGAAGAGTATTGGAGATGGCTCCGGCGAGCCCAGCAGGTCAGAAGTGAGGCTTTGGTGAGTAGATGGGGAGGGTGTGAGGCACAGCCCTGTCCTAATGCTACCATACAAGATCCCAGTCGGGGCCCCAAAACCTTTCTGTGTAGCCCTCCGGTCTGGTGCCATGACGTTGCAGAGGATGCTCACGCAGTGGGTGAAGTGAATTCCATGGGAAGGAGCAGCACAGCAATGTGAGGTGAGTGTAGGAAACCAAGTGGTGTCTGCCAGGCTGACCACAGGTGAAGCACTGCGGGCCAGAGCCTGTGTGTGGGTGCAGCTCCGTGGCCAGGCAGATGAGGAGTGTGTCCAGCTTGTCTTGGCTGACGTCTTGGGGTTTTGTTGGTGTGCAGCTTACTCAGCCTCGAATGCAGCCTCTGAGGTGCTGGCTTCTGCAAGTCACTTGGCCCATTTTCTTGGTAGGATCAGAAGCAGATTGGTAGTGATGGTGGGACTCTTTGGTGGTGCTTTTTGTTCCTTGACTCTACAGTGAGCTTGCATAACGCAGGAGATGAGCACGGAGAGCAGGGAGAGAGCAAGAGGGGTGATAGGCACCTCATGGTGTGACACAAAGCAGCTGAACAATACCAGCATGGGGCAAAGGAAGAGGATCAAAGGCTTTGATGCATATCCCAAGTGAGAGGATGTCCCAGTGAGGATGTGAGGACAGGAGCTTTCTGCATGTCAGGGCCAGGATGGCATGGAAGGAGGGAGCCAGCCAGCCCAGCCCTGCTGGAGACATCCCTTTGGCAGCTGTGCTTTAGAGCAGAAGGTGTCGAGGAAGTGTCTTTGGGGTGCTCGGGGCAGCAGCAGGCAGGCAGGGTGGCTCTCCCTTTCTGGACCTCTCTTCTAGGAGACCTGGTAGGATTTGGGAACCACTTACCTTTTGCTGGGGTCACTTGAAGGGGACAGCAGAAGTGTCCCTGATGTATGGAGTTGTGACAGTTCATCACAATGCCAGGATGGAGCTGTTCCCTCTGTATCCAGCATCACTACACAGCGCCTAGTCCCCTCTGTTCCCCCATTCTATTATATGGTGATTCCTGGTGGCCTTCCCACCCTAGGACATATGGCTGAGGGATGTCAGCCTTAGGATCTCCCTAAGGAAGTGGAGACACTCTTCTGCTTGGTGGCCACACAAGCTGCAGGCTGCAACAAACAGAGCAGGTGCCCAAGGAAAATCAGGCAGCAGCCATCTCCTGAGTTGTGCCCAAGCAGGTCAGTGAGGGGTTTGGTCCCAAAGTCTTGTGGCATCTGGCTCCATGTTAGAGGAGCTTGTTGAATGGTTCCTCCTGGTTGATGGGGTAAACATCCCCTTGGGAGCAGGAAGTGCAACCTGTCACCCCACCCTCAGAGTTTTAGGGTGAGATAGTAGCTGTGCCAGATAGATACTGGTAGAAGCTTGTGGCTTGTGTGCCCAGTCCTCACAATCTTTGTCCCCCGATGAAGGCATTTTGTCCATATCACCATCAGATTGAGTTAGGAGCATGTCATCTGCAGGGCTGTCCCATGTGTGAGGGCAGGCTGAGTCGCTGGGGTGATGAGAGTTGTTACGAGACAGTGGAGAAGATGCTGGGAATGGCTCAGTGACAGAAAGGAAGCTGCTGATTGCTCTGCTCTGCTGAACTCAGTGAGCGATGAGAGCAGAGCTGGTCCTTACCCCACAGGGGCTACATCAGCAGGTGTGTGCTCATCAGCAGCTGTGCACTGGAGGCAGGTGGCACCCAGGACCCATCAGCGGAGCCAGTTCCAAGGGGAGACGCACGGGACGGGGCAGGGGTCGAGTTGAACAGCAGCAGGACTCTGGTTGAAAACCTCGAAGCGTCACCATCCAGGGGTTGATGGAAAGAGGCTCCAGACATTGTGTGAGGCTACGGGAGAGACGGAGGCCTCCGGGGGCTTGGGAGCCGTCTCGGCTCGGTGCGCCGGGTGCCACCTCCCGGCCCCGGGGCGCGCAGGGGTCTGCGAAGCAAAGCCCCGAGGGTACAAAGTTCGTCAAACTTTATTGATACACTGCACAATCACAACCATCTCTTATTCTTGCCGAATTAGAAAAGGTTACAACTACAATGTAACATGCACAATCTCAGGTAGTAGAGCCACCCTTGGAATACAATGATCGACGGAAACTGCAGACCGGCCGGCGTGGCCGCGGGCACGACAGACCCGAGAGCAGCGCCCCCCTTCCCCCAAGCCCCGGGTGCCCGGCCGCCCCCCGGGCATCCAAACGGGGGTTCGCCTCCCTGCCGAGCCACGGCAGGGCTGGTCTCAGACAGCCAACACGTTCCTCACAATGGCACGTTACATGGCACGAGAAAAGTTGAGCGCCGTCCCGGCGGAGGAGGGCAGGGGAGCAGAGTAGACCCGGGGGAGGAGAAGGACAGGCGGGGCAGGCCCGGTGCCAGGTCTGCTGGCTGCAGCGATGCCCCCACTCTCCAATGCACCACAGCCTGTGGCCCTGTGTGTTCAGGGCTAGTTCAGTGTTTCTGCCATGAGGAGAGAGAAATCTAGGGCTGGCACGGGGAGATGGTGGGGTGGAGGGGAGGCACAGACCAGGCAAGGCATGGAGGCAAGGAGTCTTCCATGCCCCAAGGGTACTTTTGGAGCAGGCACAAGGGGAAAGATGTGTGTGTGTCCCTGTGCTGGCTGAAGACAGTGGCATTCCTGCTCTGTAACGGTGCCCAGGGCCACTGGGATCGCTGCTGGTGCCTCCTTTCCGGGATGCCAGTGGAGAAGGGGTGCAGCAGCACCTCAGGGACCACAAGCCATGGCCTTGCCTGGTCAGCGCCGTGCCATGCCGGATCCCCACCAGTCAGATAAGCCAGTGTGCTGGGTCTGTGCCAGAGCAGCCCTCCACCTCGAGTCATGAGGTTTTGTGTCAGTCAGCTGTGGTACATGTTGGTTGAACATCCAGGATGAGGGGGCAGGAGTGTCCACAGAGATTTTGTAGCTGTAGCTTCTTATTGTGACAGCCTTGTGACTTTCAGTGCCAGTCCCAGGTGCCTCATTGAGTGCAGGGATGAGAAAGGGTCATGGCTGCATAGAGGATGGGGTGATGCACGCTGTGGCCTTGTGGGCAGGGGATGTTTTGTTTCCTATCTTGTGCGCCAAGGGCCATCGCCCCCAGGTTCCTCACAGCCACAGAACACAGGACAGCAGGGCAAGGAGGTTTTGGCAGCAGCAGAACTGGCATGGGAAGGGTGGTGTGTGAGGGGCCACTGCTATTAAGCCATCTCGCTTATGAAGAGAGGAGGATGGGGGCAAGGCACAGGGAGGCGTTGGGTGGAGACAGGGGAATGCTTTATGTGCTTGCTCAGTGTGTCGCTGTAGAGTCGAGTTTCCCTGTGACAAGCACAGGGTCTGGCACTGTGCATGACTTTCCAGGAGGAGGACAGGGGGGGGTCTGTCCCTGGAGAGTGGCCCTAAAGCATTCCTGGGCAGACATGGAGCGTCAGGAAGCCTCGGGGCTTCTGCCACAGAGCTAGTGAGAGAGAACATTGCACAGGGTGCCATTGGGCATGCGGTTCTCTGCATAGGAAGATGCTGTGGCTGCTGCTCTGGTGAGCAGCAGGGAAGGGGGCAGAAGCTCCCAGGGTGGCTGGAGGAAGCAGAGAGTAGAGTCTGAGCCCTCTTCTGGAGGGCTGAATGCATCAAAGTCTCCTGGGACAGGGGCAGGTGGCAGGTGTGAGAAAAGGCAAAGCCTGGACATTGCAGCTCAGGGTTGTCTTGTGTGTTTTTTCTGCCCCTTGAGGAGGCAGAGATGGTTGGCTGAACAGTATGGGGAGGTCAAGCCAAGAGATGGACCAGCAAGGCGTGGAGTGGTCAAGGTGCAGACCTTGAGGCCAGGAGCGTGCAGAACTGTCCCCTCAGGGTGTGTGCAGATGGCCATGAGCATCAGAGCCACAGCAAAAGGGCCCTTGTCACCTCGAGTTTTGGTTTTGTTGTGTTGTTCAGTGCCTCTGCCCAGTGTTGGTGGTGCTGTGCTTTTGATGTGCAGGTCAGAAAGTGCTTGGAAAACCAGCCTGGAGAAATCTCGGTGACAAGTGCCATCAGCGCATCAGGGCAAGAGCCAAAGAGACATTAGAGGGGCAGCAGCAGAGCAGAAGGGGGTCCGGAGTGAGGAGGGGCGATGGCCCAGCTACCCAATGTGTTGAGCAGAGGCAGCTCAGTCTCCAGGCTGGTGGGAAGGCTCTTGTCCACCTAAGGGCTACTGGTGTTCTGCAGGTCCTCACATTCCTGGGAGAGCAGCCTCATGTTGTCAGGAAGGGTGGGATGGTGTTTGGGGAGGTGGCATCTGACGTGAGCTGGGATCAAGAGCAGCAGGAGGTCCGTGCCCCTTGAAGGATAACCAGTTGGGTTGGGTGACCCTCTCGGAAAGGGTGTGGGAGCAGAGGCGAGGCCAGGTGACAGGGGTCAGCGACATCGGGAGTGCTTAGGAAGGAGCTTTGGCGGCGAGAACTGACATTCAGGACCAAGAGGGCTGAAGGCAGAGCCGGGGGGCTTCAACCTTGGGGTCTTTTTGGGCATAGGCGGCTTAGCAAGATGATGTGAGACGGATATCCCCGGCCATGGCTCCGGGTGGCACCTGCTCCCGCAGCCCCACGCCCCCTCACGCGGGAGACGAGGTGGGCGCGGGGGAGCCCCCGTCCGCGCCGGGCCGCATCCCCGTGGCGGCGGCGGCGGGCGGCAGTCTGGTGGCACGTGGTGGGGTCTGTACAGCGTAACCGGCGGCGAGAAGGATCTCGGCACCGGGGAGAGACGGGGCCGTCCTCGGACGCTCGACGATGACGCCGGTCCTCCGGTGCATCGCCCGTCCGACGGAGAGGAGTCCCCGGGCGGCGGGGCGGGCCGAGCCCGCGGCGGGGGAGAGGCGCGCTGGGGCCTCCCGGGACCCTCCCCTCCCTTATCAAAAGTCGAGGAGGAGGCGAGCGAGGAGGGCAGCCCAGAGGCAGAGGCCGGCGGCTGCCCGGGATGCTGCGTTGCCACCGTCGTGCACCGCTCCGGGGCCTGGGGAGGGGAGAGAAGAAGACAAAGGATTAAGAAATCTTAGTATCTCTCCTTGTGTTGTGCCATGTCCCTCATAAGGTAACTTCCCTTCCCTCTGCTGCTGTCTCTCTGCCCATCTCCCTGTGCCCCTCTCCCTGTCTCTCTGTGCCCTCTCCCTGTCTCTTGGAGGCCTTGGTGACATTCATCTCTCTGAAGATGCCCTTTGTTTGCCACAGAGACACACCACAGGGTCATGCCACCTTCCTCAATGGCAGCTGTCCAGTCCACTGTTCGTCAAACACTTTCCTACCCAGGAAGCAGAGGTGACCAACACAAATCACCTCACTACCCCTATCAACACCTAAACCCACCCAGCTTGCTGCTGCTGAGACAAAACAACAGCACAAGACCCCCCAAAAAGTCCCAAAGCATGCACCCAAAATGTCTGCACACACAGCCTGGGCTCCTCTTCAGCCCTGCACTTCAGCAGCACTCACAGCTTGGTCAGGACCCTCTTCTTCACCCATGTGAAGAAAATCTTTCACAGAAACAAACTCCACTGCACCCACACACCTGTGAGCCCATGAGTGCCATCTCCACCACCAACTCCCTGTTGGTGGCAATGAGCCAACGTGGATCTCATCATTTGATGCATCTTCCTCTCTCTGTAGGACCTTGCTGCTACAATCTCACACCATTTGGTACCTCAACATGCTGAGATTAAATAAAGCCAGCTCTGTTCCACCTCCCTCACCTCCTCCACTTCTTCCTCCTTCACCTGATCATAGGATGTTAGGGGTTGGAAGGGGGAAGATCATCGAGTTCAACCCCCTTCCAGAGAAGGATCCAGCACAGGTCATACAGGAACACATCCAGATGGGTCTTGAAAGTCTACAGAGGAGGAGACCCCACAACCTCTCTGGACAGCCTGTTCCAGTGCTCTGTGACCCTCACAGTGAAGAAGTTCCTCCTCATGTTGAGGTGGAACCTCCTGTGCTGTATTTTATACCCACTGCCCCTTGTCCTACCCCAAGGTGCAACTGAGCAGAGCCTGTCCCCTTCCTCCTGACCCCCAGACCTCAGGTATTTATAGACATTGATCAGATCCCCTCTAAGTCTTCTCCTTTCCAGATTAAACAGCCCCAGGGCTCTCAGCCTCTCCTCACAGGGCAGTGCTGCAGTCCCTTAATCATCCTGGTAGCTCTCTGTTGGACTCTCTCCAGCAGATCCCTGTCCCTCCTGAACCGGGGAGCCCAGAACTGGATGCAAGACTCCAGGTGAGGTCTCACCAGGGCAGAGTAGAAGGGGAGAAGAACCTTCTTCCTTCTCCTCTTCCTTCTCCTGACAACCCCTTGCCACAAAAGGGGCACCTACCATACAGGATGATGCTGGCATTGGTGTTGCCCAGCTTGTTGGTGGCCACGCACGTGTAGTTGCCATAGTCCTTCTCTGAGACGTTGAAGAAGGTCAGCGTTGACAGGCGGCCCTTGCTCTCGATCCTCACGCCCTCCAGCCCATTTGCTAACCTGCAGGTCAATATGGCCACCAGCCATCAGATGACTGTCACACTGGCACTCTAGCACAGATTTTGCCCCCTCCCCAGAGAGTCCCTCCTGTCTCACCAGCAAACAGCATCATACATCCACATCTTCCCTCAGCGGACTCCCCATATCCCACTGAGAGAAGTACTCAATGCTCACCATCCCATAATCTGACTCTCCACCTGACCCACATCACCCTTGTTAGCTCCTAGAAGCCACAGCAACCATCCCCAGAAGGAGCAACCCTGGGACCTCCTTGGGCCTTAATCACAGAATCATAGACTCATAGAATCATAGAATCAATAAGGATGGAAAAGACCTCAGAGATCACCAAGTCCAACCTATCACCCAACACCTCCTGACTAAAATCAAACACTTGGACCCATCAGCTACCCAAGAGGAGGTTGGAGTGAGGTGGGGGTTGGTCTCCCCATCATCAGGTGAGAGAAGGAGAGGAAATGGCCTGAAATTGTGCCAGGGGAGGTTTAGGTTGGAGATGAGGAACAATTTCTTTGCTGCAGGAGTGGTCAGGGATTGGATCAGGGGTTCCAAGGAGGTGGTGGAGTCCCCATCCCTGGAGGTGTTCCAGAAACATGTGGCCATGGCACTTGAGGACATAGTTTAGTGGCCATGGTGGTGTTAGGTTGTTGGTTGGACTCAAGGATCTCAGAAGGCTTTTCCAGGCAAAACAATTCTATAGATCTGAGATTCTGGAAATGAATCCATCCCAGCTTCCCTTCACACAAGGCTCCCAGCCACCACTATCCTCTTCACCCCATCACCCTCCAGCCCCAAACCTGGCATGGTTGCTTCCCAGCTTGCCCCTCTACACCCTGGTCATGGGAAACAGGGTGGGACCTCAGTGGCCTCTCACCTGGTGTCCTCCTTGAACCACTGAAACTCTGCCACGGGGACAGCCGAGGCCTCGCACTGCAGGATGCCCTTCTGGCCCACTGAGGCACCTGTGTTCTTGGCATTGGAGATGTATGGTGGGTCTGCAGAGACATCATGCCATGTCACACTGTGCTCCACCCCCACCCACCCCTCCCTGGCCTCCCCTGTCCCTTGCACTCACAGTTGACAGTGACTTTGACTTTCCGCACGTCGGGCATGGCCACGTCGTTGACGGCGCTGCACTCGTACTCCCCGGACTGCTCCCGCGTGATGCCTGTGATCTCCAGGTACTCGTCCTCACTCACAAAGCCCTGCCCTGGGAGAGGTCCCAAACATGTGGCACCGTCACCCTTCATCCAGGAACCCTGGGGCATCACCTAACACGCATCCTCACCCCCACGCCAGGGCACATCGCAGGCCCAGAAGCTCCACCACCGACATCAATGGGACCATGGGTCGCCCTTGTGCCACCTCCTCCACCTCCGTGGGAACGTCTGCCCGTGCCGCGCAGGCCGGGAGAGACTTCTCCTCAAAGCCAGGCAGCTCCTTCCCCAAGCCCCGGGGCTGGTCTCACCTTTGCCGGAGAGGTGCCGCCACGTGACGGTGGGCTCCGGTCTGCCGAAGGCCAGGCACATGAGGGTCACGCTGCTGCCCTCGTTCACCGTGATGTCCGAGGAGATGTTGACGATCTGGGGGGGGACTGCAAGACAGCGCGAAGAGAAAGGCCACCCTCAGCACACTGCCTTGCCAGACGTGCCACCTGCCCGCCGCTGGGAAGCCGCAGCCACAAGACACACCCCATCCCCGCACGCCAGCAGCTGCCCTGTCGCCCTGGCCAGATCATAGTATAGTGTCACAGTATCAGTCAGGGTTGGAAGGGACCACAAGGATCAGCTAGTGCCATGGGCAGGGACACCCCACACTAGAGCAGGCTGGCCACAGCCTCATCCAGCCTGGGCTTAAACACCTCCAGGGACGGGGCCTCAACCACCTCCCTGCACAACTCATTCCAGGGCTTCACCACTCTCATGGGGAAGAACTTCCTCCTCACGTCCAGCCTGAATCTCCTCACCTCCAGCTTCATTCCATTCCCCCTAGTCCTATCACTACCTGAGATCCTGAGCAGTCCCTCCCCAGCCTTCTTGTAGCCCCCTTCAGATACTGGAAGGCCACAATGAGGTCACCTGGGAGCCTTCTCTTCTCCAGCCTGAACAGCCCCAACTCCTTCAGTCTGTCCTCATAGGAGAGGTGCTCCAGCCCTCTGCTCATCCTCGTGGCCCTTCTCTGGATGCCAACCACCCCTCTCCAAACCGGCATCACAAACTGAAACTGAGCACAGACCGAGGGTGCTGAGAGATCTCCTCAGCAGTTAACTCAGACCCCCAAAACTGTGTCTTGTTGTTGCCCTCAGCAAGGCTCATACTGGAGCACGTTAATGAAAGCTGTTTACATTACTGAGCTCCACTCCGCACCAGCCACAGGCATTTACATCACTCTGTCCTCAGATCCTCCAACAACCTGGCAGGCTCCACACCCATTAATACCCCCAACCCTGGCACACACTGATTTAAGCTCTCCCCCCACCCCAAGACCACTTCATGGTGCTCTGGCTCGTGGGCATGGACCCCAAAAGGGTCTGTGGCCCAGAAAGCAAATGAAGCCATAGGAAACCATCCACCCCAAAGTAATCACCACTCCTACAGTGCCACAAAGGATGCCCCTTGCCCCCTCCCCAAGCACATAATGTGCTAAGAGCCACAGCTCACATGGCCAACCCTTGTACCAAGGGTTCTCCTGCAGCATCACACGGTCAAGAAAAGCTCATGAGGGCTGCCAGGGATTTCTCTCACCCCTGGGCACCATCCCAGCCCTGTTCATTGTCCAAACTGTCCAAACTGGTTGGATAGGGAAAGACTGACCAGGCTGGCTAGGACAGACTGGCCAGACTGGGTAAGGATAGAGGGATGCCCACTGGGGTACCAGCAGGGCCACAGCTACACCCTGAGGAGCTCAGCCTAAGCTTCCTATAACCTGAGCTTTAAGCTTCCTGAGCACCACTAGCCTTTACTAGCCCCATACTCCAAGAGAGCATTTTGCTCCTGGACAGGCTCCTGGGTGCAGGAAGATGATCAGCTTTCCCACCCCTGTTCTCCTGGCATCCTCTCTGCCTGGCACAGGAGAGGTGTCATGAAGGGATGAGCCATGGCAAAGACCAACAATACACTGCTGTCTCCACAGCCTGTTGGGCTCTGCAAGGCAGTAAATTTCTCAGCAACCTGACACATTAATACAGGAGTGGAGACTGTGAGAGCAGAGGGAGGTTGTCTGAATCCTTCAGGGCAAAGCAGCAATCTGAACATGAGAAGTGGGTGCTGACAGCTGCTGGAACATGTAGGTAATGCTCAGAGCATGGCCAGCTGGACACAGAACTGGTGAGGCTGCACTTGGCACTGGTGAGGCTGCACTTGGCACTGATGAAGCCACACCTCAAAGACAAAGTTCAGTTTTGGGCACCTCAGTCCAAGAAGGATACTGAAGTGCTGGAAGGTGTCCAGGGAAGGGCAACAAAGCTGGGGAAGGAGAACAGGAGATCTGGAGAACAGGGCTGGTGAGAAGCAGCTGAGGGAATTTGGGTTATTCAGTCTGGAGAAGAGGAGGCTGAGGGGAGACCTCATTGCTCTCTACAACTCCCTGAAAGGAGATTGGAATAAGGTGGAGGTTGGTCTCTTTGTCCTAGTATCAGGAGGAGAGAAAATGGCTTGAATTTGTGCCAGGGGAGGTTTAGGTTGGGGATGAGGAACAATTTCTTTGCTGCAGGAGTGGTCAGGCATTGGAACAGGTTGCCCAGGGAGGTGGTGGAGTTCCCATCCCTGGAGGTGTTCAAGAAACCTGTGGCCATGGCACTCTGGGACATGCTTTAGTGGCCACAGTGGTGTTGGGTTGATAGTTGGACTGGAAGATCTTAGAGGCCTTTTCCAACCCAAACAGTTCTATGATTCTATGGTTCTATGTCTGTCACTCTCTCAGGACATCTCCCTTGGCCCTGAAGCTGCTGCCAGAATGGGGGTGAGATGCTCACCTTCCAGAGACATGGGGGCCAAAGCAATTCTGCATCACAAAGTCTCTCCCCCCCCTTACTCACAGTCCTGCACTCATTGCAAAGCCAGCAGCTACAAGCAAATTAAACCCAGGCTTCCTCCTGAGGAAGTGAGGAGCAGCATGACCTCACCAGAGCTGCAAGCCACACATGGATGATTTTGTCCACCCCATGTAATATTAATCACTGGCAAGTTAATGCAGAATGGTTGGTAGACCCCAAAATACATCTGTGCTGTAATTTCTTGTTTGTTTGGAAAGCTGGAGAGAGAAATTGGATGTGAAAGAGATGCCACTAAATTCAATAACAATAAGCCTGTGATTTATCTCCTTCCACTGCTGCTCGAGACCCAACCTGCCTGCTTCACACTCCCCATGGGTGCCAGATTCTGCCACGATGCCACCTCTCCCTTCATGTCCCAAAGTGGGGGCTGCAAATAGCCCCATGGGGTGGCCTTCCCTCAGTGACCATAGATTCATAGAATGGTAGTGGAAGGAACCTCCAGAGATCCCCCTGGCAAAGCAGGATCACCCTGGGCAGGTCACACAGGAACACGTGCAGGTGGATCTTGAAAGTCTCTAGAGAAGGAAACTCCACAACCGCTCTGGGCAATGCCATAGGGATGCCACCATGTCCTGTGATGCCATAGGTCATGCTCAGGGTATCCTTCCCAAGCACAGCCAAGCTATCCCTGGAACCCTGGTTACCAGCACCAGCTTTGCCCATGCTGCTGCTCCATAGCTGGTCCATCTGGGGACAAAACTAAAGAGCTCAGATCACAGTATCACCAAGGTTGCAAAAGACCTCCATGATCACCAAGTCCATCCCTCTAACCAGCACCTTTGTGAGCACCAGACCCTGTCCCAGAGTGCCATGGCCACACATTTCTTGAACACCTCCAGGGACAGTGACTCCACCACCTCTCTGAGCAGCCTGTTCCAATGCCTGACCACTCTTGCAGGGCAGAAACTGTTCCTTGCAAGCTAGCACTGCTCACCCAGGTGTGAGGAGGGATGGGCCCCGTCTTGCCACTAGGGACACCTCATCCATGATAAACCATGCAGGAAGGGTACTGAGCACTGGTTAGGCCACACCTTGAGTCCTGGGCTCCTCAATTTGAGAAGGACATTGAGACTCTTGAACGTGTCCAGAGAAGGGCAACGAGGATGGGGAGAGGCCTCGAGCACAAGCCCTAGGAGGAGAGGGTGAAGGAGCTGGGGTTGCTTAGCCTGGAGAAGAGGAGGCTCAGGGGAGACCTGATTGCTCTCTACAACTCCCTGAAGGAGGAAGTAGCCAGGAGGGGGTTGGTCTCTTCTCCCAGGCACCCAGCACCAGAACAAGAGGACACAGTCTCAAGCTGTGCCAGGGGAAGTTTTGGCTGGAGGTGAGGAGAAAGTTCTTCCCAGCAAGAGGAATTGGCCATTGGAATGTGCTGCCCAGGGAGGTGGTGGAGTCACCATCCCCAGAGCTGTTCAAGAGGGGATTGGACGTGGCACTTGGAGCCATGGTTTAGTAGTCATGAGGTGTTGGGTGACAGGTTGGATTTGATGCTCTTTGGGGGTCTTTCCCAGCCTTGTTGATTCCATGATTCTAAGGGGCAGCAGGTTGGCAATCCCCGCGTGATCAGTGCCTCCATGTGACGCTGACGCACAGCACCACGCGCAGCTGACTCATCCCCTGGCTGCTCCCCGGTGCCGATCCCTGCCGGAGCCCAGCCGCTCGCTGCCGTGGCCCTGCTCTATTTTTAGCAGCTGGATCATTACTGCTGCACGCCTCAGAGCAAAGAGCTGCCAACACGTGTGACCGATGTTCCTCCTCCCCATCATTAGCTCCTCATCCATTAGATCCTCATCCTGGCTACAGCTTTCATAAGGTGAGATGATCGATGGAGATCTATGGGCTCCTCAATCCACCAGACAACAGCTGCTCGCACGTGTCTGCTTGCCAGACAGGCCCTCATAGGGTTGTCCCTGCTCACAAAAGGGGACATCTCTCCTTTGGTACTCAGCAGGGAGGTGTTAACCTCCACAGACATCATCCAGCCATGCTCCAACCCTGGTTCCTCACTTCCTACCCCCTCTTGAACACCTCCTGTTTTGGGGAGATGCAGCATTCACTCTGCTCCTTCAGGTCTCCAGCTGCACCCCTGCCCTCTGGTGGCTCAAACACCTCCCAGAGCTTCCACCACCTCCCTCTCTGGCTGCCTACAGTCCCACATTCCAGCCTCTGGCTCTGTGTGAGCCTCTCCAGCACCGGCAGGATGGAGCTGTCAGAGGTGTCACCACACAAGCACTCATTAGCGTACAGAAAGTCAGCACAAAGAAGGCAAATCTGCTGAAAGCTCACATTTTGCTTGTGCTGTGCATCTCCTTCACAGATGAGAAGCACAGCAGGATGATGGCCACAGCCTCTGGCCTGTTTCTGCATTTCAGTATCTGAAGGGGACCTACAGGAAGGCTGGGGAGGGGCTTTTTCCAAGGACTTGTAGTGACAGGACGAGGGGCAATTGTTTGAGACTAGAGCAGGGTCAGACTTTGGTCTGGATGTTAGGAGGAAGTTCTTCACAATGAGGGCAGTGAAATACTGTAACAGGTTGCCCAGAGGGGTGGTGGAGGCCCCATCCTTGGAGACATTCAAGGTGAAGCTTGATGGGGTCATTAGCAACTTGCTTTAATTAAAGATTCATAGATTTATAGAATGGTTTGGTTCAGAAGGGACCTTAAAGATCATCCAGCTCCAACCCCTGACATGAGCAGGGACATCTACTGCACCAGGTTGATCACTGCAGGGAGGTTGTTAAAGATGAACTTCAAGGGTCCCTCCCAACCCAATATATTCTGATATGTCTTCCCCAAAACTGCTCCTGTTTGGGGCTCATCCCCTTAAAGAAGAGATGCAAGCAGCCCCCACGAGCCATCTCCCAGCTGGGAGTGCCTGCTGCCAGGCAGAAATGGCTGTGCATCCCATCCCTGCATCCAACTCACGTTTGGATTCAGGCTGCAGGGGGGACAGCCACGAGGATGCTCCTGCAAACCCTATTGAACACACCTTGACATCCCATCTAGGCTGCAGGAGAAGTGAAAGGAGCAGGAGGAGACGACAGCAGAGGGTTTTAACAAAGTGTTGCTGCTCACCTCACAGATCCTCATCTCTGATCGAACCTGGCCTGATGACAGCCCAATCCAAGGGGCTCGTCAGAGCTGATTTTATCGAGATAATGGATTGAGCACAGCCGACAGCCACAGTTTGGTCAGCAGCAGGATTCCTGTCAGCCTCCCCAGCCGGGCGAGCGGTGCGCGACGGAGCCGCTGCGAAGGGCACTCCACAGGTGCTCTGCTTCAGGGGAAATCTTTATCTTCCCCTTCTCTGGGTCTTAACACAATCTCAAGCTGTGCCAGGGGAAGTTTAGGCTGGAGGTGAGGAGAAAGTTCTTCCCAGAGAGAGTTGTTAGCCATTGGAATGTGCTGCCCAGGGAGGTGGTGGAGTCACCGTCCCTGGAGGTGTTCAAGAGGGGATTGGACGTGGCATTTGGTGCCGTGGTTTAGCTAGTCATGAGGTGTTGGGTGACAGGTTGGACTCGATGTTGGATGTGGCACTTGGAGCCATGGTTTAGTTGTCAGGAGGTGCTAGGTATTATGTTCTATTATTAGTATTAGGTATTATATTCTCCCAGGCAGCCAGTACCAGAACAAGAGGACACAGTGTCAGGCTGCACCAGGGCAGGTTTAGGCTGGATGTTAGGAAGAAGTTCTACACAGAGAGGGTGATTGCCCGTTGGGATCAGCTGCCCGTGGAGGTGGTGGAGTCACCTTCATTGGAGGTGTTCAGGGGGAGACTTGCTGGGGTGCTTGGTGCCATGGGTTAGCTGTTTAGGTGGGTTGGATTGGTTGCTGGGTTGGACGCGATGATCTTGAAGGTCTCTTCCAACCTGGTGTATTGTATTATTGTATGTAATAGGTTGGACTTGATGATCTCTGAAGTCTTTTCCAACCTGGTTGATTCTATGATTCTATGATTCTATCCTTGAGGTCTCTTCCAACCTTACTGATTCTATGATTCAATGATTAACTGTTCCTTTTTCACAACCTCTCCCTGGCAAAGCACACTTTGGGCAACCCTTTCACAGGCAGGGCTGGTACCATGCCTGTTTCTAATCCACCTTCTCTGCCACACGGATGAGATTGTCATCAGTAGTGAGGCTGCACCTGGGTTCAGTTTTGGGCTCCTTACTCCAAGAATGACACTGAGGGGCTAGAGCAGGTCCAGAGAAGGGTAACAAAGCTGGGGAAGGGTCTGGAGAACAAGGCTGGGGAGGAGCATCTGAGGGAACTGGCGTTTAGTCTGGAGAAGAGCAGGCTGAGGGAAAACTGTTGGGGAAGGTCCAGAGGAGGGCCATAAAGATGACCAGAGGGCTGGAGCACCTCCACTATGGGGACAGGATGAGAGAGTTAGGGTTGTTCAGCCTGGAGAAGAGAGGGTTCTGGGAACACCTTGTAGCAGCCTTCCAGTACCTGAAGGGAGCTACAAGAAACCTAGGGAGGGAGTTTTGACAAGGGGTAGGAGTGCAAGGGCAAGGAGATATGGTTTGAAGCTAGAGCAGAGTAGATCTGGATTGGACATTAGAAGGTCTTTGCTATGGGGGTGGTGAAACACTGGAAGAGGTTGCCCAGAGAATCTGTGGATGCCTCTGAAAGTGTTTAAGACCAGGCTGGATGAGGCTTTGAGCAACCTCGTTTAGTGGGAGGTGTCCCTGCCCATGGCAGGGGGATTGGAACTAGATGATCTTTAAGGAGGTCCCTTCCAATTCAAGCCATTGTATGATTCTATGACTGACATTAGAGGAGCCAGCAGGGAGCCTTCCATCCAAGCAAAGCCAAACCCCGGCCGCATTAGGGACACAAAACAACGCACAAATCAATCGGGGGCATCACGCACCCAGGCAGCATCTCCTGCCTGCTTCCTGTGCATCCTTTTTTCACCAGGTTTTCACCCCGAGCTGGGGAAAGCAATAAAACAAGAACTGGCAGTGTTTTACCTACTGTGTAACCACCTGTCAGTAAATTTATGAACAATTAGGAAGTGAGAGTGCTTCCCAGGGAGCTATTTGCACGCACGCTAAAATGTTCTTTCTGTTCAGAACTGTAATGGGGAAACAACTTCTCCACTTCTCCCCCTGCTTGCCCATTTTCCCTGTTGTGTTTTTTTTGCCCCCTTTTTCTTTCTCTTCAGTAATTAATCAGCTGCCACCATGCTTCTGTTTTGTCAGCTCCTGGTCCTTGAGCCATATCCCAGTGCCTCCAACAGCTCCGCTCCCACTGGCTCCCTTTCAGAGGAGGCGTGGAGGAGCCTATGAGGAGAGGCTGAGGGAGCTGGGGCTGCTTAGCCTGGAGAAGAGGAGGCTCAGGGGTGACCTTATTGCTCTCTACAACTACCTGAAGGGAGGTTGTAGACAGGCAGAGGTTGGTCTCTTCTCCCAGGCAACCAGCACCAGAACAAGAGGACACAGTCTCAAGCTGTGCCAGGGAAAGTTTAGGCTGGAGGTGAGGAGAAAGTTCTTCCCAGAAAGAGGAATTGGCCATTGGAATGTGCTGCCCAGGGAGGTGGTGGAGTCCCCATCCCTGGAGGTGTTTAGGAAGAGACTGGATGAGGCACTTGGTGCCATGTTTTAGTTGATTAGATGGTGTTGGGTGATAGGTTGGACTTGATGATCTCAAAGGTCTTTTCCAACCTGGCCTATTCTATTCTATTCTATTCTATTCTATTCTATTCTATTCTATTCTATTCTATTCTATTCTATTCTATTCCATTCCATTCCATTCCATTCCATTCCATTCCATTCCATTCCATTCCATTCCATTCCATTCCATTCCATGAAGTCTCGAGAACAGGAGACTGAGGCTGCTCTCTGGATGTTCTCCATCCCATCCCTTCTTCATAGAATGGTAGAGGATGGAAGTGACCTCCAGAGATCATTGAGTCCAACCCCTCCTTGCCAAAGCAGTGTCACCTAGGGCAGGTCACACAGGAGCACATCCACGTGGGGCTTGAAATTCTCCATAAGGAGTGTGCTCCAGGGCTCCAGAACCCTCACAATAAAGATTTTTTTTCTCATGTGGAGGTGGAACTTCCTGTGCTTCAGTTTGTGTCCATTGCCCTTGTTCTAGCACAGCACACCACTGAAAAGAGCCTGGCCCCTTCTTGCCCCCCACCCTTCAGATATTTATAAACATTCCTAAGGTCTCCTTTCAGCCTTTTCTTCTCCAGGCTCAACAGCCCCAGATATCTCAGCCTTTCCTCATCACACAGATGTTCCAGTCCCTTCAGCATCCTTGTAGACTCTGTTTAACACTCCCTAGTACATTCCTGTCCCTCTTAAACTAGGGAGCCCAGAACTGGACACACTGCTCCAGATGTGGTCTCATTAGTGCAGAGCAGAGGGGAAGGAGTACCTCTCTTGACCTGCTGGCCATGTACCATTGGTCTACTTGGCCAAAAGAGCACACTGCTGTCCCGTGGACGACTCCAATGTCCTTCTCCATGGATCTGCTTTTCAGGAGGTCAACCCCTCCTCTGTACTGGAGCTCTGTTTAACACTCCCTAGTATATTCCTGTCCCAGAAGCCCAGAACTGGATACACTACTCCAGATGTGGTCTCATTAGTGCAGAGCAGAGGGAAAGGAGTACCTCTCTTGACCTGCTGGCCATGTACCATTGGCCTTCTTGGCCACAAGAGCACAGTGCTGTCCCATGGACAACTTCCTGTCCACCAAGACTCCAAAGTCCTTTTCCATGGAGCTGCTTTTCAGGGGGTCAACCCCTGCTCTGTACTGGAGCTCTGTTTAACACTCCCTAGTATATTCCTGTCCCTCTTTAACTGGGAAGCCCAGAACTGGACACACTGCTCCAGATGTGGTCTCATTAGAGCAGAGCAGAGGGGAAGGAGTACCTCTCTTGACCTGATGGCCATGTACCATTGGTCTACTTGGCCACAAGAGCACATTTTTGTCCCATGGACAAGTGCGATGTCCTTCTCCATGGAGCTGCTTTTCAGGAGGTCAACCCCTGCTCTGTACTGGAGCTCTGTTTAACACTCCCTAGTACATTCCTGTCCCTCCTAAACTGGGAAGCCCAGAACTGGACACACTACTCCAGATGTGGTCTCATTAGTGCAGAGCAGAGGGGAAGGAGTACCTCTCTTGACCTGATGGCCATGTACCATTGGCCTTCTTGGCCACAAGAGCACAGTGCTGTCCCATGGACAAGTGCGATGTCCTTCTCCATGGAGCTGCTTTTCAGGAGGTCAACCCCTGCTCTGTACTGGAGCTCTGTTTAACACTCCCTAGTATATTCCTGTCCCTCTTTAACTGGGAAGCCCAGAACTGGACACACTACTCCAGATGTGGTCTCATTAGTGCAGAGCAGAGGGGAAGGAGTACCTCTCTTGACCTGCTGGCCATGTACCATTGGCCTTCTTGGCCACAAGAGCACAGTGCTGTCTCTTTGATGACTCCAATGTCCATTGCCATGGATCTGCTTTTGAGGGGGTCAACCCCTGCTCTGTACTGGAGCTCTGTTTAACACTCCCTAGTATATTCCTGTCCCTCTTAAACTGGGGAGCCCAGAACTGGACACACTGCTCCAGATGTGGTCTCATTAGTGCAGAGCAGAGGGGAAGGAGTATCTCTCTTGACCTGCTGGCCATGTACCATTGGCCTTCTTGGCCATGTGTCCCATGGACAACTCCAATTCCTTTTCCATGGAGCTGCTTTTCAGGAGGTCAACCCCTTCTGGCTCAACACTCCCTAGAGCCTACAGAACTGGATACACTGTCCCTCATTAGTGCAGAGCAACTCCACCTGCTGGCCATGTCCTTGGTCTCCATGGAGCTGCTTTGTCCTTCATGGATCTGCTTTTGAGGGGTCAACCCCTGCTCTGTACTGGAGCTCTGTTTAACACTCCCTAGTATATTCCTGTCCCTCTTTAACTGGGAAGCCCAGAACTGGACACACTACTCCAGATGTGGTCTCATTAGTGCAGAGCAGAGGGGAAGGAGTACCTCTCTTGACCTGCTGGCCATGTACCATTGGCCTTCTTGGCCAAAAGAGCACACTGCTGTCCCGTGGACGACTCCAATGTCCTTCTCCATGGATCTGCTTTTCAGGAGGTCAACGCCTGCTCTGCCCTGCAGCATGAGCGCTGCTCCTCTCCAGGTGAGTTCTGGGCTTCCAAGGAGGCGCAGCCGCGCGTGCTCCGACATCACCCTCTGCCTGTGCCAGCTGGCGGCAGAGCCCGCCGTAATGGCCAGTTAGCAGCCACGTTCAGCTCAATTAATTTATATTTGTGTTTTGCAAAAGGCAAAGTTGGCTGGCTGCAGTATTGATTCTGTGTCTCTGTGTTCAATCGGGTTTTAATTGTGCGACTGCGGGGCCCGGCCTCCCTCCTAGCAACCCGGCCATAAATCTGCCGGCCAGGCGCAGGCAACAGTAAACGTCTCTTAGTGCCGTTATTAATATGTCTCGTGGATTGGCTCATTGCAGCAGCCCTTAACAAGGGTTTGTAAGAGCATGGATGGCAGGGAGCCAGAAGGGCTTTTGTCTCCCTCTTCCTCTTCTCTTCAGCAACTGCCTTGTGCCTGAACATGAACCAGCAGTGTGCCCAGGGGGCCAAGAAGGCCAATGGCATCCTGGCCTGCATTAGGAATAGTGTGGCCAGCAGGAGCAGGGAGGTCATTGTGCCCCTGTACTCTGCACTGGTTAGGCCACACCTTGAGTCCTGTGTCCAGTTCTGGGCCCCTCAGTTTAAGAAGGACATCGAGACACTTAAACATGTCCAGAGAAGGGCAACAAGGCTGGGGAGGGGTCTGGAGCACAAGCCCTATGAGGAGAGGCTGAGGGAGCTGGGGTTGTTTAGCCTGGAGAAGAGGAGGCTCAGGGGTGACCTCATTGCTCTCTACATCTACCTGAAGGGTGGTTGTAGCCAGGAAGGGGTTGGTCTCTTCTCCTTAGCAACCAGCACCAGAACAAGGGGACACAGTCTCAAGTTGCAACAGGAGAAGTTTAGGCTCAAGGTGAGGAGAAAGTTCTTCACCAAGAGAGTCATTCGCCATTGGAATGTGCTGCCCAGGGTGGTGGTGAAGTCACCATCCCTGGAGGTGTTCAAGAGGGGATTGGATGTGGCACTTGGTGCCATGGTCTAGTCATGGGGTCTGTGGTGACAGGTTGGACTCGATGATCTTCGAGGTCTCTTCCAACCTTAGCGATACTGTGATACTGTGATACTGTGGGGTGCTTGGGGCCCTCCTGTGTGTTTTGGGGAGGCTTAGGACTGCAGGGAAAATTGGTGTTGAATCTTGTGCAAGAAGATGGACTGCCTCATCCTGCTCTTGGAGGGAAAACTTCTGTCCTGTGAGGGTGCTGGAGCCCTGGAGTGCACTGCCCAGGGAGGTTGTGGACTTTCAAGCCCCATCTGTTGTATTCCTGCATGGCCTGCCCTGGGTGATCCTACTTTGGGAAGGGTTTTGAGCTCAGGAATCTCCAGAGGTCCCTTCCAAGCCCTGTTATTCTATGATTCTGTAATTCTATGAACTGTTGAGTTTAGAAGAGACCTGTGGGATCATCAAGTCCAACTGCTTCTCACACCAGTGGAAAACTCCCAGCACACTTAGGGACACTTCACCACCAGACAGTCTCTCTGGATGCAAGCTATCTGTGGCCTTCACCCACCTGAGCTTGGTGAGTGCCTGAGTTTTTGGGACCCACTCTGAAAAGGGACTGAACAGAGTGGATGCTGAGCACTGCTAGCTTACAGAATCACAGAACGCATCAGGTAGGAAGAGACCCTCAAAGGTCATCTTGTCCAACTCCCCTTCAGTGAGCAGGGACATCTCCAGCTAGATCAGGTTGCTTAGGACCCCAGCAAGAGCTCACTCCATAAGGGCTCATCAGGTGTAAAGCACTGGGGTAGTTCACTGGTGTTGGATGGCTGGATTAGCATGATTAGAGAGCAGACAGGATAAACAGATTAAACTTCACAGACAATCAGTTAACATGCAGCTCAGAAAGGGGGAGAGGGAGAAGCCCACAGAAGGAGGATTGAGGGATGGTCCTGACAGATCTCTGCTCCCCTCTTCCTGAGGCAAGCACTGTCCTCATCACCCTAACCCAATGTGAGTGGCTCCCTGAGACACTCCCACCTAGACTGGGTGGAAAACCTTGTTGGAAGGGGAGGCTACAAACAAACTCAGCCTCCCCCAAATGAGCAGGATGCATAGAGACAGACAGATCTGCATTGGGGGCTTCGTGGAGACATGTGGAGGCTGAGAAACGCTTCAGATTTGCTCATTGCAAAATCAATACCCATCAGCTGTTGGAAATTAAAGGAAAGATTAGGTCCTGGTTTTATATGCTCTTTATTGTATTCCAAGAGCTTTCTACTTGGCCAGATAAATCTTCTTTAAGAGGATTAGGAAACTTTCATTATCTTTATCTAACCTGAACTAACACTAACTCTGAAAAATTAATCTAGAGGCCGGACAAAAGCCGGCAGCTGGTGCAAAGCCGCAAGGATCCGGTGGCAGCATCCACTGGAGTCTTACGGGCAGCTCTGATCTACCAGCACCCAGATCTCCCTGGCAGAGCAGCCTCAGGAATGCTGCTTTGGATTCAAGAGCATCACCTGCACCAGCATGCTCCTCTGTGCCAAAAGCCCCTGTCTCCCAACATCGTGGGGGCTCGTGCCATTGGAATCCACTCCTCCGCCATGCCTGGCAGCACTTTGCTTTCAGCTCTCCCTAAGCCTCCTCAAAAATGGAATAGGAATAGGATAGGATAGGATAGGATAGGATAGGATAGGATAGGATAGGATAGGATAGGATAGAATAGATAGGAGAATAGAATAGAATAGAATAGAATAGAATAGAATAGAATAGAATAGAATAGAATAGAATAGAATAGAATAGAATAGAAGTAGAATAGAATAGAGTAGAATAGAGTAGAATAGAAGTACAGTATAGTAGAATAGAATAGAATAGAATAGAATAGAATAGAATAGAATAGGATAGTAGAATAGAATAGAATAGAATAGAATAGAATAGAATAGAATAGAATAGAATCATAGAATCATAGAATCATAGAATCATAGAATCATAGAATCATAGAATCATAGAATCATAGAATCAGTCAGGGTTGGAAGGGACCACAAGGATCATCTAGTTCCAACCCCCTGCCATGGGCAGGGACACCCTACACTAGATCACGCTGGCCAGAGCCTCGTCCAGCCTGGTCATAGAATAGAATAGAATAGAATAGAATAGAATAGAATAGAATAGAATAGAATAGAATAGAATAGAATAGACCAGGTTCTCCAAGCTAAGCAACCCCAGCTCCCTCAGCCTCTCCTCATAGGGCTTGTGTTCCAAGCCCCTCAACAACTTTGTTTCCCTTCTCTGGACACCTTCCAGCAACTCAACATCCTTCCTAAACTGAGGAGCCTAGAACTGAACACAGGACTCAAGGTGTGGCCTAACCAGTGCAGTGTACAGGGGCAGAATGACCCCCCTGCTCCTGCTGGCCACACTGTTCCTGGTACAGGCCAGGATGCCACTAGCCTTCTTAGCCACCTGGGCACACTGCTGGCTCGTGTTCAGCTGCTGTCAACCAGTCCCCCCAGGTCCCTCTCTGCCTGTCTGCTCTCCAGCCACTCTGAGCCTGAGCACCTACTAACAGTTCCCCAGCACAGCAAGCCAAGCATTGTGGTCCCAAGTTGTAGAGATGGGTCAAATCCACAGAAAGAACAGATGGGGAGGGAGAAAGAAGAGCATGCCAGGCCCAGCTTCAGTTCTCTGGTGTCTGCTGCCCCATGGAGTCATAGAATCATGAAATCTTGGAATCATAGCGTCATAGAATCATAGAATCATGGAAACATAGAATCATGAAATCATAGAATGATGGAGTCACAGTAAGGCTGAGATGATGCAAGTCCAGCTCCTCCCTCCACCTGTAAGCCCCTGTTCATACTCCTGTCCTCATGCCACTCAGTCTTCAAGGCAATGGATGTCGGCCTGAGCCCTCAATCCCCATCAATAACAGAGTCTGCAAACCTTTCACAAGCCTAGACATCCTTCTATATAGAATCATAGAGTCATAAATTGTGTGAAAAGACCTCTAAGATCATCGAGTCCCACTGTCAACATAATACTGCCATGTCCATCAAACCATATCCCAAAGTGCCAAGTCCACACATTCCTTGAATGCCTCCAGGGATGCTGACTCCACCACCTCCCTGGGCAGCCTGTTCCAATGCCTGACCAAACACATCAAACCTTCAGTTTGGCAACAGTATATTACAGAATCACAGAATTTTAGGGGCTGGAAGGGAGCTTGAAAGCTCATCCGGTCTAACTCCCCTGCCAGAGCAGGACCACCTACAGCAGATCACACAGGAACGCATCCAGGCGGGATTTGAATACCTCCAGAGAGGGAGAATATCAGAACCTACCTTGCACGATGAGGTGGACACGTGAAGTCTTGGGGTGATTGTCTGTCTGCACGGAGCAGGTGTAGGGGCCCTCATCGTACACATCCACGTTGTGTATCTTGATGCTGTACTGGGTCTTGGTGTTGGAGACGATGACCACGCGGTTGTCTATAGACCACTTGTCATTGCCAGCGTACAGGATGGTGCTGCGGTTCAACCAGGCGACCCGCGTCACCCGGTCATCCACGGTACACCTGAGGAGGAACACACACAGGCTCACAGTCCTGGAACAGCAGGCACAGCAAGGCTTCTGGATCCCAAAAGGGGACGTGAGTGGGATAGGAGCTGCGGTGCTGGCTCCCCATCTTGCATTGCATCACCGCCGGTGGGGAGTTGCGGCTGGGCTAATGTAACACTGAATCACACAGAATCACAGAATCGCCAAGCTTGGAAGAGACCTCAAAGGTCATCAAGTCCAACCTGTTACCCAACACCTCATGACTAAACCATGGCAGCAAGTGCCACGTCCAATCCCCTCTTGAACACCTCCAGGGACGGGGACTCCACCACCTCCCTGGGCAGCACATTCCAAAGGCGAACAGCTCTCTCTGGGAAGAACTTTCTCCTCACCTCCAGCCTAAACTTCCCCTGGCACAGCTTGAGGCTGTGTTCTCTTGTTCTGGTGCTGGTTGCTTGAAAGAAGAGACCAACCCCCTCCTGGCTACAACCACCCACCCTTCAGGTAGTTGTAGACAGCAAGAAGGTCTCCCCTGAGCCTCCTCTTCTCCAAGCTAAACAATCCCAGCTCCCTGCCACCATACCGTAGAAGCATAGAGGCATAGAAGGATAGAATCACGGAGGCATAGAATCATGGAATCATAGCATCACAGAATCATAGAAGCATGGAATCATAGAATAATGAGATCGTAGAATCATGGAATCATAAAATCATAGAGTCATGGAATCACAGCAGCATGGAATCATAGAGTCATAGAAACATAGAATGATGGAATCATAGAATCACGGAATCACAGAGTCATAGAATCATGGAATCACAGCAGCATGGAATCATAGAATCATAGAGTCATAGACTCATAGAATCATGGAATCACAGAATCATGGAATCATAGATTCATGGAATCATAGATTCATAAAATCACAGAGTCATGGAATCATAGAATGTTAGGGAGGGACCTCTAGAGATCATCAAATCCAACCCTCCTGCCAAAGAAGGATCACCCTGGCAGGTCACACAAGAATGCATCCAGGCAAGCTTTGAAAGTCTCCAGAGGCTCCACAACCTTTCTGGGCAGCCTGCTCCAGGGCTCCAGCACCCTCACTGTAAGGAAGTTTCTCCTCATGTTTAAGGTGGAACTTCCTGTGTTCCAGCAAACTCCAGTTGTTCCTTGTTCTGCTACAGGGAAGTGCCAAATAGAGCCTGCCACCTTCATCTTGACCCCCCCACCCCTCAGGTATTTATAGGCATTGTTCAGATCCCCTCTCAGCCTTCTCTTCCCCAGACTAAGCAGCTCCAGGTCACAGAAGAGATGTTCAAGTCCCTTATTCATCCTGTTAGTTCTAGTTTGGGCCCTCTCTAGTAGGAGATCCCCCTAGGAGTGTGGGCCATGGCCGTCACATGCCCCCAGTCACTCGAGACTTCATAGAACCATTGAATTCATCAGAATAACAACATAAAATCCAACAACCTTTCTTATTTCTTTCTTGGTTGTTTCTTTTCTTTTTTTTTTTTTTAAGCTCTCTTCTTTATTTTTTTTAATTGCTTAATACAGAGCCCAGGGAGGAAAATCCGATCACACTCGGCACAGACGCTTCCTGCACTCGCCCATCCCCGCCGCTCCCCCCCCTCCACCCGCGTCCTCGCTGCACGCTGAGAATTTCAGATGAAGCTGTAAAATTTGCTGACAGTTGTGCTCCTCGGCACAGCCCTCAAGCCATCCCCGGGGTGATATACGCACCCGCTGCCGGGAGAGGGCCCGCGGCACAGGCGCGGGGAGAGGGGAGGGAGCCGCACAGCCGGAGACGGCAGAGAGGAGAAGGGAACATTTGGATAAGCAGCTGTAAATCCAACAAGTGCCTTGAAAACACAACGTGGTCGTTGCCATTATTTATTTCCCTGCCTGGCTCCCACCCTCCCTGCTTTGAGACGGGGGCTCGGCAGCTCTGCTCCACGCCGCAGACTTACACTTGGCAAAGAAGAGAGGGAGGGGGAGGAAAGGGAATTAAAATGTTCCCGGAGAACATGGCTTTTTCATTGCCTTTGATAGATTTTTTCCAATATATTTACTTGTGGCCTTCTCTGGCACCTGCAGCAAAACCACCCAGCGTTTGGCTAAATTAAGAGCTTGGCATTTCTCGTGAGCTTCGCCTTTCCCACCCTAGGACCCAAGGGGAGAATGAAAACAAACTGGGAAAACCGAGCGCAGCGCAGGCTGGTGCCGGCAATGGCAGCGCTGCCGCAGCTCCGTGCAGCTGAGATCTTAGCAAAAGGCACCTACAGTCAATCAGGAAACTCGTGCAAGTCCCTCTCCACACGCCTGTAAATTCCAAGATGGGCTGTGGGCTGTCCCCATCCCCATCCCCTCCGCTGCAGAGGCTTTGGGGGTGTTATATGTCTCCCTTGCCGGGACCGCAGAGTGTCACCTCGATCGAGGTTATTAATCGGGCAGAGGGAAGGGGCGACACTCGGCACGTCGGAGGGTCCCCCGGGGTGCTCGGTTCAGAAGAATGAGCCATATATCCTCCTGCAAACGAGTCATTTTCCCCTTGCAGGAGCTGTACGTCTCCGCCAGCCACATCCCGTATGGATGCTGGGAAAGACGGATGGCTCTCCGCGCCCGCTGCCGCTCTGCCGGCTCGGCTCCGGCGGACCGAGGCGGCCCCGTGCCGGCGCACGGCGGCGTCCTTGTCGGGGAGCCGAGTCTTCCCTTCGCTCAAATTAACTAGGGGAGAGCTAAGCGCAGCCGAGTTAAGTTCAGCCCTGGGGGATTCCAGTCTAGTGGACTATTACTGCTGTCTCACTTCATTATAATGAATAATAAAGAGATACTTACACACGGCTTCTGTAAATTATTCATTGCGTGCACCGCCAAAATCAGGGCAGCAATATGTAAAACAGACAACGTGCGTGTCTGTGCGCACAGAAATAACCAGACTACAGCCCTGCCAGCTCCTCTTGGGTCCCCTCATTAGGGGTGAAGCACAAGGACTTGGGTTTGAAGTGACAGGGATGAGGAGCGTGTGTCGTTACCAGGCACGTTTTCCTGTTGTTGCCCAGCTCTGGCTGCTGCGTACCAGGGGTGTTGCCCAGGGAGGTGTGGGGCTAAGTCAGGACCCCTTACAATGAGGATCACTTGTTCTGTGTTTACAGATCGGATTTATGGCTCAGAGCCCACCTGGACAAGTTCATAGGGATGCCCATAACACAGATATGCTCATGGAAGGAGGGGCAAGGACAGCATCACCCTCCCTTTCCTGTAGTGACTGGTGACCCCCAAAATCACTCCAAGTAAAGGAACAGGACAACTTCAAGATTTAGTCCAAGAGCAAGAAGGCAAAGGCTCCTTCTTCCCATCCTTCAGGCTCACTCTTCAGCTGCTGCCACGGGCTGATATGGGACCAAGACCCTTCCTGCACCTCCTAGCAGTGTGACAGAGAACCACCAGCAGCTCCATTCATCAGCAACCACCACGAGCCACCATCCATCAGCTGCCACAGAGAACACCTTTCCAGCCAATCTTGCCTTCCCACCACAAGTTCTCTGAGATTTGGTGCTTCGAAGGCAAATGTTGACCAACACCCCAGTGCAAGGAACATCCTGCCAGGTTCTCTACCCAACGCAGAAAGTGATGTCTATTACCCACTAGGCTGCCTGCACTCCCTTGGCTGCCGAGCTGTCTTTGCTAACTCTTCCCATTGACCAGGATTATGATAATGTCTCCAGTAAGCAAACAGGTAAAGAGACTTCTGCAAAGCGTTTAGATAAAGCAGACAAGCTCTGACAAAGCTGGATAATAAAGCGGGCCAGAAGGTTTTCCCTTGAAGGGATCTAATTAAGAACAAAGACAAACCCCCATTAACAGTCTCCTAAAGGCACCGTATCCATCTCCAGAAGAAACCCTGCCTCCTGAGTCCAGAAGGGACAAAAGACAATAAAGCACCTGTCAGACAGGAGGGAAATAAACCCATCCTGGAGAAAACCCAGCAGCAAGGCAGTGGGAATATCTCAGAAGTGATATTGTCAGTCGAGCCTCTGGCACCCAACCCACCCCAGCTCCCCCATGCAGCCCTTTCTCATGCAATGTGACCCATCCTGGCTGCAAGCCACTTAGACTCTCACTGCATTCAAGCGGAGACTTTCACTGCCCTCGGGCCTTTGGCCGCCTCCCACTGTGAGCACTCTCCACCACAGCAGCTTGCTGGGATGCCGGCCTTCACCTGAGCTCCCGCCCCCCCCCAACTCTCCCACCGACACGCAGGGTCTGTCGGGCAGTGAACCCGACCGCAGCAGCACGGCAAGATGCATGAGGGAGGGAGCGGGGGGCAGCGGCGCTTCGCCGCTTTCCCTCTAATTGCCCCTATTCCTCATCCTGAAATGCTAATTTTGAGGTTTGCCGAGGAGTTCTTTCACTTAGTGTCACCAATACAGATAACTCCACCGACGTGCTCTTTGCATTCAGCGGCACAAAGCGACCATTTCCCTCCTCCTGGACCTATTAAGAGAGATCCCTGCATCGCTCCCGCAGCAGGCTCCTGCCCAGACCCATCAATGACACTGACAGCACTTCTCCAGCAGAAGAAACACCACATAACACTCCCTGCCTTCATCCCTCGCCTCATGAACCTTCCCTGCACTGCTGACTTGGCCAGGCATGAGGGCCAGGACTGGATATTGAAGCTGGATTTCCCGTGGGGGTGGGGGGAGAGATACCATGCCCGGGGTCAACGCAAGGTTTTTGGACGCTAGTTTGGAAGCAAAAATGACATACAAAGAGTTGGAGACATAAAGCAAGTCTCTGTTTATTTTGCATCCACTCTGTGTGGGTGCAAAATAGCCCAAGGGATGGGATGCTCAAAACCCTATAAACATCGATGCACATCCTGGGCTGTCTGGTTCACACTCACAGAGTCTAGGAGAAAGTGTCCCTGCCCATGGTAGGGAGGGTTGGAACTAGATGACCTTAAAGCTCCCTTCCACCCCGATCTTTAAGGTCCCTTCCACCCCAAACCATTCTATGATTCTGTGAGCCAAGGCAAGAGGCTTCGGAGAGATGCTCATCTTCGGATCAATCCGAAAGCTTCCCGTTCCTTCATGCAGTGCTCTGCTTTTCAATTCTTCCACAGCCCTTCAAGCCCAAACTGCTTTTCTCTCCTGTAGACAATACACCTCATCGAGATGATGAATGGAGTGTCAAAACCAGTTGCAGACTGGCCGGCTGACCCACTTTTCAGCAGCTAAAATAGCTCAACCAGATTGGGAGCGAAGCCCCTTGACAGCAACAGGGTAGTGCTTCACCCTTCAGTCTCAAATACCCATCAGAGGGGCGAGGTAATCACCCCAGCACCCTTGTCTTTGAGAAGGAATTGTTAATTACAATTGCAGGGGACTCCTAATGGGATTTCTCTTTTGCTTCTGGTCCTCACCCCGGCTACAGAGTTCCCAGGCTCTGAACTCCTTTTATTCCAGACAGCTGGAGCAAAGGCAGAGGAGATTTATTTGTAATCATCGGAAATAAACACCCTTCCTCAGAAGTCAACACAAAAGAACAGAACCTGGCTGGGATCCCGCTTCGTTAAAGATGCAAATTAGAAGCAGGCCATCCAAAGGCGGCGGCTCCTTTAATCCTCTCCCCACAATGGGAGCCCTCACGTTAGCCGCGGGTACAGCAGCAGCCGCGGCGTGCAGCGGTGGCTTTCGCTCCACAGCTCCCCCAGGGCAGGACTCAGCCGTCTGCGCTTCCATCACTGTCAGCCCTGAGAGTTATTCTCAGTGTGGAGGGCGGGACGCACTTTGTCTTCATTCCCTATCCCTTCCCAAGGCACCTGGGCTCCTCCGAGGCGGTATCTTTCCTCCCATCTTTTCCATCCACCCTGGTGTCTGGATGCACCACAGCATCCCCACATCATCCCAGCACACCAAGGATGGACGAGACCCACAGTGTGCCATTGGGCATTGCCCAGGACCACCACCTCCTGCCCAACCCTCACCACTAACTCCGCAAATACTGACCCATAGTCCATGTTCCCCAAGGAAAGCAAAGAGTGCAGGATGCTGCACATTGAACTGCTGGAAATGTTGGAGAAGGTCCAGAGGAGGCCATGAAGATGATCACAGGGCTGGAGCACCTCCCCTATGGGGACAGGCTGAGAGAGTTGGGGCTGTTCAGCCTGGGGAAGGCGCCAGGGAGAACTTGGAGCAGCCTTCCAGTACCTGAAGGGGGTTACAGGAGAGCTGGGGAGGAACTTTTGACAAGGGCTGGGAGTGACAGGATGAGAGGCAATGGCATTGAGCTGGAAGAAGGAAGTTTCAGACTGGAGATTAGGAAGCAATTCTTCCCAGTGTGGGTGGGGAGACACTGGAACAGGTTCCCCAGGGAGGTTGTGGATGTCCCCTCCCTGGAGATGTTCAAGGCCAGGTTGGATAAGGCCCTGAGGAACCGGGGCTGGTGGGAGGTGTCCCTGTCCATGGTGTTGGAGGGGTGTGTGTGCAAGTAGATGATCTTTTTAAGGTCCCTTCCAACCCAAACAATTCTCTGATTCTATGCACAAGGAGCTTGGCCAGCCTAAACTCTTCTCCTTTCCCCCACAATGTCCCTCCACACATCAGTCACACTAAACACCTCCCAGAACATCCCACACCATCAGCTCTCACTCTCTGCAAGCTCCATTAATTGCCTGCCCTATTATTACTGCTTCACTCTGGCTCCCTGAGCTCTCTCAGTGCTGTTCCAACAAACTCCAGACTACCAGCAAACCCTTCCCCAGCAGCCACCCTCTCCCCAGAGCTCTCCAAAAGGCCCTCCTGCCCTCCCCAGGAGCACAAGGGTCCGTCAGGGAGGGTTTCTCCTCATCCGTTCCCTAGCACTGGCGAGTTGTCCACCCGCTGCCGAGTACCAGCACAGAAGCTGCTCCCCGTGAAAAATCCAAGCCCAAATTGATACATTAGAGGGTGCTAAATATAAAATATCCATCTGCAAAGATAATAAGCCTGTGAGGGCAGGGGCTGCTGAGTTGCTTCATTTCAGATAGTTTAATGGTGTTTTGGTCCATGACGGCAGCTCCCAGACATTAGAATGATAACAAGATGATGAGGAAGGAGGGAGCTGCCTGCACGAGGCAGAAGAAATCAAGGCCAAGAGCTCAGTGTGCAGCTTCTGAGGGGCCCACGTCACCCAAAATAGCACCTCTGGGTTTGCACCCAGCACAGAAGGACCTGGAGCTGATGGAGCAGGTCCAGATGAGGCCACAAAGCTGATCACAGGGCTGGGGCACCTCCCCTGTGGGGACAGGCTGAGGGCGTTGGGGTTGTTAGAATAGGATAGGATAGGATAGGATAGGATAGGATAGAATAGAATAGAATAGAATAGAATAGAATAGAATAGAATAGAATAGAATAGAATAGAATAGAATAGAATAGAATAGAATTAACCAGGTTGGAAGAGACCTTCAAGATTATCGAGTCCAACCCATCATCCAACACCATCTAATCAACTAAGTCATAGCACCAAGCACCCCATCCAGTCCCTTCCTAAACAGCTCCAGGGATGGTGACTCCACCACCTCCCTGGGCAGCACATACTCTCTCCAATCTCTCTCTCTCTGAAGAATTTCTTCCACACCTCCAGCCTAAACCTTCCCTGGCACAGCTTGAGACTATGTCCTCTTGTTCTGGTGCTGGTTGCCTGGGAGAAGAGACCAACCCCCTCCTGGCTACAACCTCCCTTCAGGTAGTTGTAGACAGCAAGAAGGTCTCCCCTGAGCCTCCTCTTCTCCAGGCTAAGCACCCCCAGCTTCCTCAGCCTCCTCTTTCACTTTGGGACATGGCTTAGTGGCCATGGTGGTGTTAGGTTGATGGTTGGACTCGAAGATCTTAGAGGTCTCTTCCAACTGAAACAGTCCTATGATTCCATGAAAAGAGAGCATGGGAAAGGGACACACAGCACAGCCAGCTACCTTGCTCACTGACCACATCTTCTCCCTAAAGCCATTCCTGGGATTTTCTGAAGCAATGCTCCACATGGAGCAGACCCAGACACCACAGTCAGCTGTAACAGTGAGCCAGGCTTTGCCTTTCCCTCCTAAAGCCCCTCTTGGACTCCTCGTGGCTTTCACTTCCAGCTTGAGGGGATGCACGCCACCCTGCCAGCATCAGCAGCAAGGGGAGGGAAATAGGAGGCGGCAGCAGATGAGATAAAGCAGAGAGCCTCTGGATAGAGCAAATCAATGAGGATGTTTATAGAGTAGCTGACACTGAAATGTTAACGTCAGCCGCAGTGGCTGATGGCACCGAGCAGGCGCAGCCAGCCCAGAGAAGACTCAGACTCTGGAGGAAGTGCAGTGAGGAATCTTCCCATGCCCAAAGCACTGCCTAAGGGACCACACTTCCAATATGCTCATGGCCACCAAGCCATCCTGTGGTTTGGATTGGAGAAGGCTGGGAGGTCTTTCCAGCTCCTCCCCAACAAGACAACTGATATTCACTGGCACTTACCATCAAGGAATGGAATGGGATGGGATGGGATGGGATGGGATGGGATGGGATGGGATGGGATGGGATGGGATGGGATGGGATGGGACGGGACGGGACGGGACGGGATAGACCAGTTTGGAAGAGAACTTTGAGATCATCAAGTCCAACCTATCACCCAGCACCACCTAATCAACTAAACCATGGCACCAAGCACCCCATCAAGTCTCCTCCTAAACATCTCCAGGGATGGTGACTCCACCACCTCCCTGGGCAGCACATTCCAATGGCCAATCACTCTGTCTATGAAGAATTTCTTCCTAACATCCAGTCTAAACCTCCCCTGGCACAGCTTGAGACTGTGTCCTCTTGTTCTGGTCCTGCTTGCCTGGAAGGAGAGACCAACCCCAAGCTGGCTGCAACCACCCTTCAGGTAGTTGTAAAGAGCAATAAGGTCTCCCCTGAATGACAGAATGGCTTGAGTAAGAAGGGACCTTAAAAATCCAACACCCCTGCCATGGGCTGGGACACCTTCCACCAGATCAGGTTGCTCAAAGCTTTATCCAGCTTGGTCTTAAACACTTCTAGGGATGAGGCATCTACTATTTCTCTAAGCAACCTATTCCAGTGTCCCACCAGCCTCAGAGTAAAGAACTTCTTCACAATGCCCAGTCTAAATCTACCTTGCTCTAGTTTCAAACCATTCCCCCTCATCCTACCACCACAAAAAGTCCCTCTCCATCTGTCCTGATGTTTCCAGCTTCCTTCTCGCTGGGGAAACCCAGTTCCCCTCCACCTTATACCAGGGCTGTGTTCTACATGCCAGCAGGGAAGATACAGCCCAATGAGAGATGCTTCCAGCACCACATTGAAGGTGCTGATTAAGGGCCACGATCCGGTACACCCCCTGCTCGTGGCACGCTGGTGCCGGCAGAGCCCTGCCCCTCAATCAGCGCCTGTGTGTGGAGTCAATCAGCGCTCATCTCACACAATGCAGCACCTGCTCCCCGCCTGATTTCTAGTGTTCTTCAATCAAAAGGAGGAGAAGAAACTCAGGGCTCGTTGCTGGCAGTGTGAGCAGACCCAAACAGTCGAGAACCTGGAGCCTTCCATGCCTGCAGTAGAGGTTTTGGGCTTGGGTTTGGCTCTTCTGAGGGCTTTTAGTTAATTTTTTGGGGAGCATCCACAGAGAACAGGGAGAGAGAGAAATAACTGGTCCCATGAAGTGAGAACCAGGAATTAACTATGGCTGCTCAAGACTCCAGCCACTATGACTTGCTCATCCTGGTGACCACCTCCATCCTGGCCAGGCAAGGGAGCCACTGTCACAGAATGGCACAGTCACAGAATGGCAGGGACTGGAAGGGACCTCTGGAGGTCATCCAACCCCTCTGCCAAGGCAGACTCACCTAGAGAAGGTTACACAGGAACACATCCAGGTAGGCTTTGACTTCACCACCTCTCTGAGCAGCTTTTCAACCCAAGGAGAGAGTGGTCACAGCTCCAGCAGCATCCCACAGTCACCAAAGAAGAAAGGATGCTGACAGCCTGACTAAAACATGGACCAGCTCCTGTACAGCTGGAGCAAAGCCACCTGTCCCTGGCTTGCAAGAAGGAAAAATTGGTCTGGAGCAGCCCTGGAGCAGGACAGGTTGGCAAGGAGTGAAGAGGGGTGGCAGAAGGGCAGCAGGGGATCGCCCCAAAATGGGTCCCTGGGTGAACCAACAGCACACAGGGGTGGAGACTTGGCCAGGTCTCCATGGCGAGTGGTCCTCATACTCTGGGTTGGTCTGTCTAGCCTCCCCAGCCTCCCCAGCAGGCTCCAAGGGGGAGGCATAGCTCTTCCCCCAACCCCTCTGTTAATTGCCACCAAAAATACATTTGTCACGAGACTCCTGCTCCTCTCTTTGCGGCTCTTAAGGGTAATGGAGAGGTTTCAGTCTGCGGAGGATAAGTCTCTGGCTCTTGGCTGCTTGCCCAGGAGGATTATTTTACATCAGGTTGAGTTCTGTAGTAATTATCTTCAAAACAGCTGGACTGCTGGATAAACTGGCTCTATCTTAATGCACAATACAAGAGCAAATACAGAGAATTAAACTGCAATTTCAGACGGGCCTGACAGATAGGTGGAAAAACCACTCACCGGTGCTTTGGACTCTGAGGCTCAGGGGCTCCTCACACCTCTAGGGTGAGAAGGCATTTTCTCATTTGGAAATCAATTCAAACATCCCCAAAGACGACTTGGAGGTGGGGGAAGAGATAGCAGATGAAGACGTTTCACCCCTAAGCTCTTCATGGAGAAAAATCAGCACCGTTTCCCCTGACCCTCCCGGCTGAAAAATGAAGAGGTGTTCGATCCTGGCTGCAAAGGCTGGTGCTTTGCACAGCCCTGAGTCCCTGACAGAAGCCCACATTTTCCAAGTGCTTTGCTCCACACTGCAGCCCTCATGTCTGGACATTCCTTCCAGCATCCTCTGCACCCCATCCCAGCATGATCATAGAATCATAGAATCAATAAGGTTGGAAAAGACCTCAGAGATCATCAAGTCCAACTTGTCACCCAACACCTCATGACCACTAGACCATGACACCAAGTGCCACATCCAATCTCCTCTTGAACCAGACCGGGTTCTCCAGGCTAAGCAACCCCAGCTCCTTCAGCCTCTCCTCATAGGGTTTGTGCTCCAAACCCCTCCCCAGCTTTGTTGCTCTTGTCTGGACACGCTCCAGCAAGTCAACCTCCTTCCTAAACTGAGGGGCCCATCGTCATATCCAGCCTGTCATTCTATACCCTTGCCAGCAAGTCCCTTTCCTTCCTCAAGCAGGTGAAGAAGTCATCACCACCACCAGCTGACACCAGTCCCCCAACTCAGGAACCAACCAAAGACCTCACCCACCTCAAAGTACCCCCCTCTGAGCACCCCCACAAGCCAGGCTGCCAATCCCAACCACCCCACGGAGGGGGGGGAAGGCCGCAGGCCTGGGGTGCAATTAGGAGGTTTATTTGTTTGAGTTGTGCGTTGAGTGGAGCAAATTACATTATCAGATGATCACCCTGCTTCTGATTTATTCCTTCTTTGTTCTTCAAGTCTTCGTACATCTAAGCAATTAACCTCTCAAAGAGCTGGAGAACACATAATTATCCTCATTTGTCTAAACGTCACCAAGATGGCTGCCTTTCAATTAACCTTCTGGGAACGGAGGGAAGTTGGAGTGATACAGTGATCATTTCCAACTTCAGCACAGGCTCTTTGCCTTCTTTCTTCCCCCCCCCCCCCCCCTTCCCCTTCCCTTTCCCTTAAAGTAATTTAATTGAAATATTCAGATGATAAAACACAGCCCTGAATAACCGCTCCGGCAGGTAACGGGATCAAGAGGGGGCTCGCAGTCGAAAGAGGAGTCAAACGAGGCACGGTATTATTATATCAGTATGTGCCACTGCCACCTAAAAACATCAAAGCACTTGCTGCTTATTAATGATGGGAGTCTTCGGCATTCCTCTCCCCACCCCTCCTGCTAAGACTGATCTCCCTCCTAAGACTGATCTCCCTCCTAAGACTGATCTCCCTCCTAAGACTGATCTCACTGCTACGACTGATCTCACTGCTATGACTAATAGGATAGGATAGGATAGGATAGGATAGGATAGGATAGGATAGGATAGGATAGGATAGGATAGGATAGGATAGGATAGATAGGATAGGATAGAAAGACTAGACTAGACTAGAATGAATAGAATAGAATAGAATAGAATAGAAAGACTAGACTAGAATGAATAGAATAGAATAGAGTAGAATAGAAAGACTAGGCTAGAATGAATAGAATAGAATAGAATAGAATAGAATAGAATAGAATAGAATAGAATAGAATAGAAAGACTAGACTAGAATGAATAGAATAGAAAGACTAGAAAGAATAGAATAGAATAGAATAGAATAGAATAGAATAGAATAGAATAGAATAGAATAGAATAGAAAGACTAGACTAGACCAGGTTGGAAGAGACCTTCAACATCATCGTGTCCAACCTATTATCCAACACCACCTAATCCACTAAACCATGCAACCAAGCACCCTATCAAGTCTCCTCCTGAACACCTCCAATGATGGTGACTCCACCAACTCCCCAGACAGCCCATTCCAATGGGCAATCACACTCTCTGTCAGTAAGTCTGTAAGACTGATCCCACTGCTGAGAGTGATCTCCCTGCTAAGAGTGATCTCCCTGCTAAGAGTGATCTCCCTGCTAAAGATGGGGACATTGAGGCAGGAATCATAGAATCATAGAATTGTCAGGGTTGGGAGGGACCTCAAGGATCAGCCAGTTCCAACCCCCACTGCCATGGGCAGGGACACCTCACACTACAACACAGAATCATAGAATCATGGAATCATAGAATTAATAAGGTTGGAAAAGACCTCAAAGATTACCAAGTCCAACCTGTCACCCAACACCTCATGACTAACTAAACCATGGCACTATGTGCCATGTCCAATCCCCTCTTGAGCACCTCCAGGGATGGGGACTCCGCCACCTCCCTGGGCAGCACATTCAATGGCTAACAACTCTTTCTGGGAAGAACTTTCTCCTCACCTCAAGCCTAATCCTCCCCTGGCACAGCCTGAGACTGTGTGCTCTTGTTCTGGTGCTATTTTCCTCGGAGAAGAGGCAACCCCCACCTGGCTACAACTTCCCTTTAGGTAGTTGTAGACAGCAATAAGGTCTCCCTGAGCCTTCTCTTCTCCAGGCTAAACAATCCCAGCTCCCTCAGTCTCTCCTCACAGGACAGAAGCTCCAGTCTCCTCAGCATCCTTGTGACCTTCCATTGGACTCTCTCCAGGAGTTCCCTGTCCTTCTTGAACTGGGGAGTCCAGAACTGGATGCAGCACTCCAGATGTCGCCAGACCAGGGCAGAGCAGAGGGAGCGGAGAACCTCCTTTGACCTGCTGGCCACACTTGTCTCACTGCACCCTGAGCCAGTTTAGCTGCTGTTTGTTTTATGAGCAAGCCTCATTTTGCTGAGATGGTGTCTCCCGAACCAGCAAGTGAGGGATCTGTTCCCCCCTGCTGCCTCACTAATAAATATGCATCGCTTCTGCCGGGAAGTGCCAGGTCAAACTTCGCGCCCGCACTAAGCCAGACACCAGCGCTGTCTGGCACACCCCCTCATATTTACACACAGCCTGTGCACAAGCACAGGCAGGAAATAAACAAGCACACCCCGAAGTTCATTGCCTCTCCTCCCTGACAAGCGTGGCTTCCCGATTCCCCGCAGCGCTGCAGCTCTGCTCCCAGCGTGAAATCGCTGAGGCAGAGAATTGTTTCAGCTGGAAAAGGCCTCCAAGATCATGGAGTCCAACCAGCAACCCAACACCACCATGGCCACCAAACCATGTCCCACAGTGCCATATCCACACAGCTCTTGAACACTTCCAGGGATGGGGACTTCACCACCTCCCTGGGCAGCCTGTTTCAGTGCCTGACCTCTCTTACAATACAATACAATACAATACAATGCAATACAATACAATACAATACACCAGGCCGAAAGAGACCTTCAAGATCATCGCGTCCAACCCATCAACCAATCCAACCCACCTAAACAACTAAACTAAACCAAACTTGCAGCAAAGAAATTCTTCCTCATCTCCAACCTAAACCTCCCCTGCCACAATTTCAGGCCATTTCCTCTCCTTCTTTCACCTGATATTGGGGAGAAGAGACCAACCTTCTTTCAGGGAGTGGTGGAGAGCAATAAGGTCTCCACTCAGCCTCCTCCAGACTAAACACCCCCAGGTCCCTCAGCAGCTCCTCATATGACTTGCTCTCTAGACCCTTCACAACCTTTGTTGCCCTAACAAATCCAGCCCTCCAAACAAGCAGTTTTGGCTCCAGCACCTCATCATGCCCCAGTTTCTAATTCTCACCCCAGGAGAGCAGATCTGGTCATGACAAGGCAAGTGCTTGCCCTCTCTGTGGGTTTTGAAGGGCCATGAGGAAGCTCCCACAGGATGGAAAACCAAGACATCAAGAGATGGAATCATAGAATCAACAAGGTTGGAAAAGACCTCAAAGATCATCAAGTCCAACCTGTCACCCAACACCTCATGACTACTAGACATGGCTCCAAGTGCCACATCCAATCCCCTCTTGAACACCTCCAGGGATGGAGACTCCACCACCTCCCTGGGCAGCACATTCCAATGGCCAACAACTCTCTCTGTGAAGAACTTTCTCCTCACCTCCAGCCTAAACTTCCCCTGGCACAGCTTGAGACTGTGTCCTCTTGTTCTGGTGCTGGGTGACTGGGAGAAGAGACCAACCCCCACCTGGCCACAACCACCTTTCAGGTAGCTGTAGACAGCAAGGAGTTGCACAGGACTCATTCCCTGCATCATGTGGCTGAGGCAAGTGAGGCTGTTCAGTCTGGAGAAGAGGAGGCTGAGGGGAGACCTGGTTCTCTACAGCTTCCTGAGAGGAGGTTGTCATGAGGTGGGTGTTGGTCTCTCTCCCAAGTAACAAATGACAGGCCAAGAGGGAATGGCTCTAAGCTGCACCAGGGGAGGTTTAATCTGGACATTAGGGGAGAAAACTCTTCACTGAAAGGGTTGTCAAGCATTGGAACAGGCTGCCCAGGCAGCTGGTAGAGTCCCCGTTCCTGGAGGTATTTCAAAGCCATGTAGATGGGGTGCCTGGGGACAGGACTTAGTGGTGGACATGGTAGAGTAGGGTTAATGGTTGGACTTGATGATCTTGAAGGTCTTTTCAACCTAAATTGTTCTACAAATCTCCGAGGGAATCTGCTGATCCATGCAGATGAGCCAGGAGGAAAGGAGGTGGAAAGCACAAGAGTCCCTCTTAGGGGCACCACAAACCCCACATCTCCCCCGGCACATTCATCTGGGGAGATGAAACGAGGATAAGACAAGAGACACTGAGTTTATTTCGGGCACAGGCTGAGGGGAACACCACTAAAATGCCAGCTGGACTCAAGGCACCTATCAACAAACCTTTGCTGGTGGCTCTGAGGAAGGAAGGAATCATCGAGTCCAACCTATCACCCAACACCATCTAATCAACTAAACCATGGCACCAAGTGCCTCATCCAGGCTCTCCCTGAACACCTCCAGGGATGAAACCATGCATGCATAGCACAATGCCATCACTGTGCTGCCTGGCTGTGTTTTATCTCAGCTGGCAGGACAAAGAGCAGAGCGCAGAGCTCGGGGCTGGAGGGGGACATCCAAAGGATGGGGGAGGAAATGGAGTGGAAAACAACCCTCTGTGAGACCAGCAAGGGGCTGATGAGTAGCAGTGATGGCGGCTGGGAGCAGCCAGGCAGTCTCAGGAGGGAATTGATGGTGCACCAGCATGGCATAGCATGGCACAGCATGGCACATCTCAGCCTCTGCCCCTGCAGGGGAGTGGAAGCAATGATGCACACAGAATGGCACAGCATGGCATGGTGGCTGGGAGCAGGCAGGCAGGCTCTGGTAGAAGCAATGATGCACCAGCATATGGCATGGCACAGCACATATAAGCCTCTGCCCCTGGAAGGAGAGGAAGCAGTAATGCACCTGACACGGCCCAGCACGACATGGCAAAGCATGGCACAGCATGCCATGGCCTCTGCCCCTCGAGGGAGTGCAGGCAATGATGCACCAGCATGGCACTGCACAGCATGGCATAGCATGGCATGGCACCTCTCAGGCTCTGCCCCTCAAAGGAGTGGAAGTGCTGATGCACCAGCATGGCACAGCATGGCATGGCACAGCATGGCATGGCACCTCTCAGCCTCTGCCCCTTGAGGGAGCCCAGCAGCCACCTGAGCAGCAGCAGGACAGATACACCGTGGCAGCCTGTGGCATGTGCTTCTCCCTGCACAATCAAAGCTGTGGATTCCTGTGGCTTTCAGTGGAGTTTGGCTGAGCATTTGGAAAGGTCGGAGGTGCCTTCAACGTTGCAGCTTCTCTGGGGAGAAGGGGAGGTACGTCGGTGGTGGGGGGCAGCAAGGCTGCTCAGTGGGAGCCTGGCTCCTGCCTCACAAAGGTAGCAGGAAAGACGAAACATCCCTGAATGAACTCGGAGAGGACATCGGGAGAGTGAGAGTGAGAGAAATATGTGCGGCTGAACACGAGGGGGAGCAGGGAGCAGGGAGGAGACAGCTTACCTGCTCACCCTCTTTCCACACCCCTCCCTTTACGCTCTATCTGTCTCCCCCTTTTCCTTCCATGCCCCATCCCTTCCCCTCTGCCCTCCTCACACTGCCATGCACATAGCTGCATCTCCACAAAGCCACAGGGAGGAGAGAAGACGCTCAAGCACCAGGGGCTGCCCCCAGATACACTTCACTCCACACAGCAACTTCCCCACCTTGCATCAATGCTGCTGCACAGATGTGGCCAGCCATGGATTCACCAAAAAGCTCACCACAGGCCTGCAAATTGCTCTGAACCTCACACAATGGTCTGACACCTATAGTTCTCCTTGTCTCCAGAACCTCCTGCCAGAGGAACCTGCTGCCACTTCCCTGTCCCAAATGTGCAACGTGGGGGCTGTTGTCACTGCAAGGACTGCAAGGGATGAGCCAGCAGGCTTCAAAGCAAGCTGAGAGCCTGGAGCAGGAGTTTGTATCCTCACTACCAGCTCTCAGGGTCTCCAAAGAGGGTTTGAGAGCAAGCTGAGCTGCTGTGGCCTCACCAACAAGACCCTTGAGACTCTTGGTGGAGCACAAACCAAAGCCCTGAATGACTCCGTGCCCGCAACACGACTTGCTGCATCTCCCAGACGACTACAGCATGGGGAAGTTGTACTTCAGGAGCAGGCAGCTCAGCCATCCAAGACATGATGTGAAGAGACAGCTATGAACTCTCCAGGAGAGCAGGAGTTTCGGTGCAGTGAGTACAGCAGTCTGGAGGCACGGCAGCCAGCCCGTGTGCCAGCCACTGCTGTGCTCTTTTCCAGCCAGGGAGATGCTTCAGGGCAAAGGGAAGGCAGAGCCTTTCCAAGGTACCACATGTGCTTCGCCAGTCACACCATGATGATGCTGTTTTATGCATCAGTATCTCCCTCCAGGACTACCAGGCTGAGCCACAGTTCACTGGGGTGAATGCAACAACTTCCACCTTCCTCTAGAGGCATGGGGCTGAGCCCTTGTCTCTCTCAGCCAGCCACTTAAGGGCATTACATTTCATTTGTAGCTAGCCAAAAGCTACAAAGAGTGGCCAAAGCCACCTTGGGTAGTTAATCCACAGCCCTGTCACCACCCCAAGGACCTGAGTAAGGGAACTGTAGAATCATAGAATCAAAGAATCACAGAACCATAGAATCATAGAATCAAAGAATTGTAGAATCATAGAATCGTAGAATCATAGGATCAAAGAATCAAAGAGTCATAGAATCAGAATCAAAGAATTATGGAATCATAGAATCAGTCAGGGTTGGAAGGGACCACAAATATCATCTAGATCCAACCCCCTGCCATGGGCAGGGACACTCCACACTAGATCAGGCTGGCCAGAGCCTCATCCAGCCTGGGCTTAAACACCTCCAGGGACGGGGCCTCAACCACCTCCCTGGACAACCCATTCCAGGGCTTCACCACTCTCATGGGGAAGAACTTCCTCCTCCCCTCCAGCCTGAATCTCCCCACCTCCAGCTTCATTCCATTCCCCCTAGTCCTATCACTACCTGAGATCCTGAGAAGTCCCTCCCCAGCCTTCCTGTAGCCCCCTTCAGATACTGGAAGGCCACAATGAGTCACCTCAGAGCCTTCTCTTCTCCAGACTGAACAACCCCAACTCCCTCACTCTGTCCTCATAGGAGAGGTGCTCCAGCCCTCTGCTCATCCTCGTGGCCCTTCTCTGGACATCTTCCAGCACCTCCAGATCCCTCCTGTAATAGGGGCTCCAGAACTGGAGGCAGTATTCCAGCTGGGGTCTCACCAGAGCTGAGTAGAGGGGGAGAATCCCCTCCCTTGACCTGCTGGCCACACTCAAATCAAAGAATTATCAAATGAGAGAGGCATAGAATCATAGAATGAAAGAATCATAGAATCAAAGAGTCATAGAATCAGAATCAAAGAATCATAGAATGAAAGAATCATAGAAACATAGAATCATAGAATGAAAGAATCATAGAATCAAAGAGTCATAGAATCAGAATCAAAGAATCATAGAATGAAAGAATCATAGAAACATAGAATCATAGAATGAAAGAATCATAGAATCAAAGAGTCATAGAATCAGAATCAAAGAATCATAGAATGAAAGAATCATAGAAACATAGAATCATAGAATGAAAGAATCATAGAATCAAAGAGTCATAGAATCAGAATCAAAGAATCATAGAATGAAAGAATCATAGAAACATAGAAACAGAATGAAAGAATCATAGAATCAAAGAGTCATAGAATCAGAATCAAAGAATCATAGAATGAAAGAATCATAGAAACATAGAATCATAGAATGAAAGAATCATAGAATTATAGAATCATAGAATCAAAGAGTCATAGAATCAGAATCAAAGAATGGAAGAATCATAGAAACATAGAATCAAAGAATCAGAATCATAGAATTACAGAATCATGGAATCATGGAATCAAAGAATCATAGAATCAAAGAGTCATAGAATCAGAATCAAAGAGTCAGAATCAAAGAATCAGAATCAAAGTCATAGAATGAAAGAATCACAGAATCATAGAATGGGTTTGGGTTGGAAGTGACCTTAAAAAGCATCTACTTCCAACCCCTCTGCCGTGAGCAGGGACACCTCCCACCAGCCCAGGTTGCTCAAGGCCTCACCCAACCCGGCCTTGAACACCTCCAGGGAAGGGGGAATCCTGGGCAACTTGTTGCAGTGCCTCACCGACAGCTGAGGGCAGCTCTGGGCAATTCCTGAGGTGTTTTTCTTTCTTACCCTCACTGCCAAAAATGTTGGCAGCGGCAACAACTTCTGCCACCTGCCCCCACACACCTACAGAGCAGGGAGACAGAGGACTGGGCCAAGATGTGCAGGAATCATTTGCTGCTGGCAAAGCTGCCGACTCAAGGAGAAACATAAAGCCCTCGACGAAGGGCTTGTCTGGTTTATTATAACATCAGCTCTAATTTATGCGCCTGCCTTTTATGATTGTTCTCTATCACTGTTCCTGGGGCTTATTTATAGAGGGCCATTAGCACAGAGAGCAAGCCCTGATGAGTGAGCATTGGCAGCGTCTGCCAGGGGACCAGGGATATAAACTGAGACGAGGAGGAGGAGGAGGAGGAGGCTGCTAGCTCTCACATGGGTCTGCAGTGAGTCCTCTCTCCCTGGAAGCCAAGCAGGATAATTTGATCTCGGAGTGTGATACAACTTCATTTCACATGGCTCTCTCTGGGCAGGCTGCAGCCTCCTTCACATGCACTTTGTGAAATTCCCAATGGAATGAAGAGGAGGCAGAGAGGTTTGGATTCCACCACCCACACCAATGCAGGGAAAAGCCTCTCAGCGCTGCTGCGGAGAGAAGGGGGAAGGAGAACTCAGCTGCGCACCATCCGAGCAGCACATCACAGTCTGCTGACAAGGGCACTCACCCCTGCCTGGACATCCCAGTCCTGTGTCCATCTCATCTCTCTCTGTCTCCCTGCTCTATAGGTTCTCAACAAGTTCTGTGTCCAGTTCTGGGCCCCTCAATTTAAGAAGGACATTGAGACTCTTGAACATGTCCAGAGAAGGGCAACGAGGTTGAGGAGGGGTCTAGAGCACAGCCCTGTGAGGAGAGGCTGAGGGAGCTGGGGTTGCTTAGCCTGCAGAAGAGGAGGCTCAGGGCAGACCTTCTTGCTCTCTACAACTACCTGAAGGGAGATTGTAGCCAGGTGGGGGTTGGTCTCTTCTGCCAGGCACCCAGCACTAGAACAAGAGGACACAGTCTCAAGCTGTGCCAGGGGAGGTTTAGGTTGGAGGTGAGGAGAAAGTTCTTCACAGAGAGAGTTGTTGGCCATTGGAATGTGCTGCCCAGGGAGGTGGTGGAGTCCCCATCCCTGGAGGTGTTCAAGAAAGGATTGGATGTGGCACTTGGTGCCATGGTCTAGTAGTCATGAGGTGTTGGGTGACAGGTTGAACTTGATGATCTTTGAGGTCTTTTCCAACCTTATTGATTCTATGATTCTACGAATCTATGATCCATCCCCTTCCACCTAAAAAGCAAAACACTCTGAGGTCTGCACTGCACCTCCCACCTCCCCCCTTTGCCCCTTCCCCCTCCCCATGCAACACAGAGGCTGAGGGGCACCAAAATTTCACACCACCAAACCATCCCCATTTCACAAGCATCACTCTGCGAGCTCCAGCTCCAAGCCAGGCGGTTCCGTGCCGGTAATTAAAACTCCACCCATGGAACGACAAGTTAATTACAGACGGGGGCAGGGTCTAGCCCACCCCCTTCCCCCCCCCCAAACCACTCTGACGTGTGGAGGGGACCCAAAAAAAGTGGTGCAAAACGCAGCTAAGCAGGGAGGTAGGGCCGGTGGCAGATCGAGCCGAGGCGAAAGGAATTTTGTATGATCAAAGCCTCCCCGCGCAGTTCGCAGGTAATTGGTGACGAGAACAAAAGCTTTAAATTCCTCCACTAAATTATTCACTCCGAATCGTCCTCTCGGCTCCTCCGCTCCGTGTCCTTCAAGCTGTTCTAGGTGGTGATTAGGTCCCCTCGGCGCTCGGGGAGGCCTCGGGAAAGACGAAGCCGGCGATCCGACGCTGGCGGTTTGATTTACAGAGAGAGAGAGAGGGAAGCTGGGGAGAGGAGACAGCAGCCCTCAGGAAAAAAAAAAAAAAAAAAAAAAAAAAGAAAAGAAAGAAAAGAAAAGAAAAGAAACTTCAAGCTGTAAGCATCCCATCGAGGTGCTTTCTGGCTCCTTGATGTGGGTTTGTGGGGGTTTTTTTCCCTCCCCCCCGCCTTTCTTTCTCCTCTGCCAGCTCCACACCGCAGGCAGAATAGATGATGCTGAATTATTTTGGAATATGCTGAGAATGCCCTGCCTGGCCAAGCGCAGCCTCATAAATCATCCCTCCCCCCGCCTCCTTTCCAGTTGTTGATCTCTCTTTCAAGCAGTGTGATGCCCGATCACCAGGGAGCCCTTTGCCCTGGCACTCCGATTTCAAGCCGGCACTGCCCAGACTTGCCGCCGGAGCCAGACCTGCTGCCGAGGGCAGGAGACAATGCGACTGGGAGAGACAGGATGGCACCAAGAAGGAGCTGCTAATGAGGTCACCGCCTGGAGGCAGTCAGTTTTGGAGCCCAAGCCGGTGCAAGATTTCCCTATGGAAGTCCAGAGCTGAGTGGTGCCAAGAAGCTTCCTCATCGGCACTGCTCCAGCTCACAACCCCACATCCATTTGCCACCAGGCAGCTCTGCACTTGTTGCTTTGCTGCTCTCCTTACAGATTCCTCCAGAATCCCTCCTATGGATACACCATATCCTCATGATTTAAGGTGCTTCACTCACTTTTGGAAGAGCCAGGCTCACATCAGGAATGGGACAACTAGCTCTGAGGTCAGCTTGGGCACTACTCGTTACCCCCCCCCCCACCTCAGACCAGCAGGCTTTGGCTAGAGAAAGCAGCTCCATGCACAACTGGGAAGGGATGGGAGATGCACTTGCATCCAGCTGCTGGGTGCTCAAGCATCACTCCTGATGGAGCTGGTGACCTCAACTAAGTTCTCTTCTGACAAGCACAAGGGGAAGATGCCTGTGAAGGACCTGAAGGACCCTGTATTTGGCACTGGTGAGGCCACAACTCAAGTACTGGGTTCAGTTTTGGGCCCCTCACTCCAAGAAGGACATCAAGGGGCTGGGGCATGTCCAGTGAAGGGCAATGATGCTGGGGAAGGGTCTGGAGAAAAGATCTGGTGAGAAACAGCTGAGGGACCTCAGGATATTCAGTCTGGAAAAGAGGAGGCTGAGAGGAGACCTCATTGCTCTCTACAGGCAGGTGGGAGGAAAGCCCTGTGTGGAGGAGGTGTGGAACTCATTGAGTATTTGTGCCATAACTGGAGGGGCTGCATGGCCTGGGGCTGTCAGTCTGGCTACCAGGACTAAAACCCCACTTTTGGCCTAAAAAACCCCAAAGCTGAGATATGCTATTGAAAGGCAGGGTCCCCTCCAGCCAGGACTGATGGGGAGAGGAGCACGTGGGCTCAGGAAGCACGGCGTGGCAGAGACACAGTCATTTTCTGATACCTGAAGTGACATTTCCTGAGTCCCTCACACTCAGCTGTGACACCAACAATGTCATAATAGGGATGTGAGTGCTGCTCATCTCTGTGCTGGCCTGGTACCCATCACTCAGGCGTGATGGAGAGGCGGCAGGCTTGGGAAGCTGCTGACAAGAGGGATCAGCGAGCAGCTCTATTTGTGGCTCTGGGCAAAGACTAAACCCTGTTCCCTCCCCTGCCTCACAACAGCTCAGAAAAAAAACAACCAGGCTGCTATCTTGCACAGCTTGGCTGTAACCTAGCTTGGGAGGTCTCAGCCAGGCATTTCAGAAGGTCTCAGGTGGCCAGGAAAGCCAAGAGCATCCTGGCCTTGATCAGGAATAGTGTGGCCAGCAGAGGCAGGGAAGTGATCATGTCCCTGTATTTGGCACTAGTGTGGCTACAACTCAAGTACTGGGTTCAGTTTTGGGCCCCTCGCTCCAAGAAGGACATCAAGGGGCTGGAGCATGTCCAGAGAAGGGCAATGAAGGTGGTGAAGGTCTGGAGAAAAGGTCTGGTGAGAAACAGCTGAAGGACGTCAGGATATTCGGTCTGGAGAAGAGGAGGCTGAGAGGAGAGCTCATTGCTCTCTACAGCTCCCTGAAAGGAGGTTGCAGTGAGGTGGGGGTTGGGCTCTTCTCCCTAGTACCAAGTGACAAGAGGAGGGGAAATGTGGCCATGTCACTCTGGGACATGGGTCAGTGGCCATGGTGGTGTTAGCTTGATGGTTGGACTCGATGATCCTAGAGGTCTCTTCCAACAGAAACAATCCTGTGATTCCATGTGCTCCCTGGAAATCCCTGAGTGGGAGGATGCTCCTTCATCCGTCCTGGGAGGTGATGGATCTGCATGGGGCCACAGGATGAGCCTCCCAGTACCAGAAGCAGAGCCGGGCTCCCCCAGCCCTCAGCATCAATCCTCTCCATCTCCACCTCCACAAACACAAGTGGGCTTTTACACTGTATTTTGTTTAATCAATACCCATCTGCCCTCCCCGGGAGAACACTAAAAAAACCCCAAAGCCATCAAAGCCTCAGCAGCCACCCTTGCCTCTCCAGAGCCTGAGCTTTACGACACTGCAGCTATTTATTGCTGGCTGTGTTTGTTTTGCAAATACCAGATGTGACGCTCATCCTGAGCAGCCTAGTTTAGGGCCCCTTGGTTATTCCATAGATGGAGCTGCTATTTTAGACAAGACAGACGTGAAACAACAACAAATCCTAAAGCAGAAGGGGTGGAAAAAGCCCTCTGAGCGCTGCAATGGTGACAGAAATCCACAGCCAGTCAGCCTTCGGTTTTCAGCCTGCAGGGAGGTGAAACGGCCAAGTGGGGCTGCAAACACCCGACAGCCGTGGGTCCCAGCAACCCTCTGGGGCGGGATGGGAGCTGCTGGTGGGCAGGGAGCTGCCAGAAGCTCTGCCAACACCAGCACCGAGCATGAGGATGATCCAGTAAGCAAAGGGATGCCCTAACTGGATTTGTGCATCAGCAGCTCTCCCATGTCAGGCTCCTTGCCGGGAGGAGCAGCTGACGATGCTCGCAAGCGGCTCCCTCTACAGCTTCTCCCCTACGCGTTAGCACGGCACATTTGGGCCATGCAGATGTCATGCCCACCTTTTCCACTGGGACCTCTGCCAGGCATCCAAGCCCCTGCAAGGCAGAGCACCGGTGCCAGCAGGGCCCAAGGTACCAAATGTGTCATCCCCAGTGTCCCGGAAGGGCTAAGGACCATGCGGCCGCGCTCCATAAACCAACCATTAGAGATCCCCCAGTGGAGATGGATTATAATTTGCAAATGATTAAAACACAATTAACAGCAGTAGGGAGGTACTGGAGGCCCTGCAAAAGAGCCATGCAAATGAGGAGCTATCAGGACCTTGGGTGTCCTAAGCACCTGTCAATTCTTGGTTGAAACAAGTGCATTAGCCTCGTCCAATATCCATCTAACCTTTCCACTCTCCCTTGCTCTGTTTCCCTGGCAACCATTTAAAAGTGCTGGAAAAAGGCACAGCTGCTTTCGGGGGGGGGGGGGGGGGGAAGAAAGGAAAGAGGGGAGGGAAAAAGAAGGAGGGAAAAAAAAAAGGCAACATGTTCTTGTAAGGCACACATGTGCTGGCTTGCTCTTTTCTGTCCCCTTCTCTTCCTCTCCTCTTTCAGTGCCCAGCTCAGCTCCAAATCTGTGCCCAAGCTGCCACGCTTGGTGGACAGCAAGCAGGGTGGTCATGGCCGTGTACACCTTGCTTTCCCCAGGGATGCTCAGACACACCATGAGCCGTGGCAGAAAAACGCTCTGGACTACATGGAGGTGGAGTGGAGCCAACCCAAGAGCTGGACTGAGCACAAGATTCTGCCGCCCAAAAGCCCATGCCTTGAGGCAGGAAAGCTTGGAGTGCCCCTGCACAGCTCTCCAGGGTGGTACAAGCATAAAACTCAGTATTCTGTGGAGTTCCCTGTCACTCTCAGAGCAAAACAGCAGTTAACAAAGACCAACACTTGAGGCTGTCACTGAACCTTCCTCTGTTGCCAGCTAAAGAGGGCTGTTTTACTTCTCTTGCCTTCACTCCCTACTCCCACCTGCCCGGGCATCATTTCCTAGCACATCCATGCTGATGAGGGTGGCATTTGTCCTGACACCTTTGGGACCTCAGCTCCAAAGGGTAGAATGAAAATGGCAAGAGGAGCAGGCATCATAAAAGACAGAGAGGAGGACAGCTCCTGAAGCCTGTCACCACAGGCAAACGCAAGAGCAGGGCTGGAAATGCATCTTCCTTCCCTAGGGCTACCCAGTACCACCCCATTTGGGGTGAGGAGGATAGGGTGAAAGGAGGAGGGATTAGGTTTCCAGGTGCTTCAGGAGCCAGGAAGCAGCAGAGGTGGGAAGGGTGCAGCCCAGCACGCAGCACCCCAGCACGCAGCACCCCAGCACGCAGCACCCCACACTACACCCTTTGGTGCTTTGTGGCACTGCCTGGTGGGGAAGATGTCACATCAAAATTGTTTGGTCCTGGAAAGCACTGGGACTCTCCTCAGCGGGGAAGGAGCTGCCTTCATGGGACTGATCACAAACCTTCCTCTGCTCCAGAGAGGCCTCATGGGAACACAGCCCCTGGGGACATCTCCAGAGGCAATCAAGCCTGATTAGCTCCGCTGCTCTGGTCTACACACTGATTTGCTGCTCCAGGTAGCAGCCTGGCTAGAGGCAAGCACAGGAATTGCTAATAACTCTGTATCCCATCCTGTATCCTCCCTGGCATCACACACCTGGCTGTCCTCATCACCTGCAGATACAATTCAAGTACCACCAAGGGTTGATGTTGGTCTTGATGATCACAGAATCATAGAACCATAGAACACAGTGGGTTGAAAGGCAGCCCTAGGGGTGTCCAGTTCTGGGCCCCTCAGTTTAGGAAAGATGTTGAGTTGCTGGAAGGTGTCCAGAGAAGGGCAACAAAGCTGGGGAGGGGTCTGGAGCACAGCCCTGTGAGGAGAGGCTGAGAGAGCTGGGGTTGCTTAGCCTGGAGAAGAGGAGGCTCAGGGGAGACCTTACTGCTGTCTACAACTACCTGAAGGGAGGTTGGAGCCAGGAGGGGGTTGGTCTCTTCTCCCAGGCAGCCAGCACCAGAATAAGAGGATACAGTCTCAAGCTGCACCAGGGGAAGTTCAGGCTGGAGGTGAGGAAGAAGTTCTTCATAGAAAGAAAGATTGGCCATTGGAATGTGCTGCCCAGGGAGGTGGTGGAGTCACCATCACTGGAGGTGTTTAGGAAGGGACTGGATGGGGTGCTTGGTGCCATGGTTTAGATGATGTTGGGTGATAGGTTGGACTCGATGATCTCTGAGGTCTTTTCCAACCTGGTTAATTCTATTCTATTCTGTTCTATTTAATTGCACAGCTTGAATCATGCTACTGATGCTTCACATTCAGGGGCTGAGAAGGAGGGAAGGGGAAAGAAATCATCAATTAAACAACACCCCCAGGGAGGAAAGATCCCCAAAAGCAAGGCCAGCCCTGCCCTAATCTAATGCTCCGCAGACACCGGGCACCCAAACAGCTGATCTCTGTCAGGAACTTTAGTTCCAAGAACCACTTAGAGGCTTTCATCAACACATTATAATATTAATCAAGGCTCATAATGCAGACTGATTTGCATGCCAACAAATATATTTACACTGTAAATTGTTTGTTGAGAAGCCTCCGAGAAATCTGCAATTCGCTGCCACCGAACTTGGGGAGCGGCGAAAGAGAGGGAGAAACAAAAGGAAAGTGCCAGCTCCCTGTGGGGTTGGCTCCTTCTGGCTTTGGCAGCACAGCTCATACAACACAATACAACACAACACAACACAATACAATACAATACAATACACCAGGTTCAAAGAGACCTTCAAGATCATCGCGTCCAACCCATCAACCAATCCAACCCACCCAAACAACTAACCCATGGCACCAAGCACCCCAGCAAGCCTCCTCCTGAACACCTCCAATGAAGGTGACTCCACCACCTCCACGGGTAGCTGATTCCAATGGGCAATCACTCTCTCTGTGTGGAACTTCTTCCTAACATCCAGCCAAAACCTGCCCTGGCGCAGCTTGAGACTGTGTCTTGAAGTTGGAAATGGGGAGATTCAGGCTAGATGTGAGGAAGAAGTTCTTCACCATGAGAGTGGTGAAGCCCTGGAATGGGTGATCCAGGGAGGTGGTTGAGGCCCAGTCCCTGGAGGTGTTTAAGACCAGGCTGGACGAGGCTCTGGCCAGCGTGATCTAGTGTAGTGTGTCCCTGCCCATGGCAGGGGGTTGGAACTAGATGATCCTTGTGGTCCCTTCCAACCCTGACTGATTCTATGATTCTATGATTCTATGTGTCCTCTTGTTCTGGTGCTGGCTGCCTGGGAGAAGAGACCAACCTCTGCCTAGCTACAACCTCCCTTCAGGTAGTTGTAGTGAGCAATAAGGTCACCCCTGAGTGTCCTCTTCTCCAGGCTAAGCAACCCCAGCTCCCTCAGCCTCTCCTCAAAGGGTTTGTGTTCCAAACCCCTCACCAGCTTTGTTGCCCTTCTCTAGACACCTTCCAGCAAGACAACATCCTTCTTAAAACTGAGGGGCCCAGAACTGGACACAGGACTCAAGGAGCAGCCTAACCAGTGCAGTGTACAGGGGCAGAATGACCTCCCTGCTCCTGCTGGCCACACTGTTCCTGATGCAGGTCAGGATGCCATTGGCCTTCTCATTGGCCAGCATGCCTCCTCATTTCCACGTGGGCTTCTTGTGCCCAACCATTTCCCTGGATCACAGCAGCTGGAGGTTGAAAGGGTTTGTTAAGGTCCTCAGGGCTAAAATCCAGGCTGTTGGTTTCTCAGTGGAGGAGGTATGCCTGCAGGTAAACCTGTCCTGCACCAGTCAGGGAGTCAAAGAACAACAACAAGTGGCTCCTCCCAACAGGAAAGACATTGAGGTGCTGGAGAGTGGCCAGGGAAGGGCAGCAAAGCTGGGGAAGGGTCTGGAGAATAGGAGCAGTTGAGGGAACTGAGGTTGTTTAGCCTGGAGAAGAGGAGGCTGAGGGGAGACCTCATTGCTCTCTACAGCTCCCTGAAAGGAGATTGCAGTGAGGTGGGGGTTGGGCTCTGCTTCCTAGGATCAGGTGATAGAAGGAGAACAAATGGTCTGAAATGGTGCCAGGGGAGGTTTATGCTGGAGATTAGGAACAATTTCTTTGCTTCAGGCGTGGTCAGGGATTGGAACAGGCTGCCCAGGGAGGGGGTGGAGTCCCCATCCCTGGAGGTGTTCAAGAAATGTGTGGCCATGGCACCTGGGGACATGGCTTAATGGTCATGGTAGTCTTAGGTTGAAGGTTCTACTTGGTGGTATTAGAGGTCTTTTCCAACCACAACAATTCTATGATTCTAACATGGGAGGTGTCCCTGCCCTGGGCAGAGGGGTTGGAGCTAGGTGATCTCTAAGGTCCCCTCTAACTGAAGCCATTCCATCATTCTGTGATTCTGTGACTAGGCACACCAAGGATCCAATCTAGTTGAAGATGTCCCTTCCCACTGCATGAAGGTTGGACTAGATGATCTTTAAAGGTCCCTTCCAACCCAAACCATTCTATGCTTCTATGATGACTGTCACACAGAGAGGACTCTGTTCACAGCATCACAGAATCACCAAGGTTGGAAGAGACCTCAAAGATCATCAAGTCCAACCTGTCACCACAGACCTCATGACTAAACCATGGAACCAACTGCCACATCCAATCCCCTCTTGAGCACCTCTAACCCCTGAAACTTTAATTTGTGTAGGATTTCTGCTTCTGTGGTGTTGTGTTGGGCTGTCAGGATGCATCAAAGCCAAGTGACCCCAGAACAGACCTACTCCTGTGGAGGGGACACAGCACAGGGTGTTGAGTATCCGGGGAGGTGACAGAAGAGCTCCCAATGCCCCCAGCCCCCAGCTGGAGTCACCTAAAAAGCCTGGGGATGGGTGGTATGACAAGGACCATGGCAGCATGCAGATGACTGCATGCTCCTGGGCCCTTCCACATCTCCCTGCCCACAGGGAAGATGGTTTCAAGAGACAGCTGGGTTCAGAAGGCAGGATCTGGGGGTCAGACCCACACCAAGAAGCCCTCACTGTCTCTGGGGCAGTGGAGAGCCTAAGAGGAGCATCTGCTGCCCTTCACAGCCGTCTGTATCTCCAGCCTCTGCCAAAGAGGACAAGATGGGAGGCACACCAACCTGGAAGCAGCACTCAGATGCAGACAGGGCTCCCTCCACAGTCCTTATCCGGTGGGATCCTCCTTCTTTGCTCTGCCCCTTTTCCATGCTGCTCTCCTCACCACGGTGTGCAGGTGCCTCCGAGGCTCTGAGCCGGCTGTAAATGAGCATCTGCTGTGCTCCCCACCCAGCCTCTCCCCTCACTGCCCACCCAGGGCTTGGGGGCTGCAAAGGCTGATTAGCAAAGGTGTTAGAGGAGAATTAAAGGGAGTATTCTGTGGTGCCTCTCTAAGCTGCTGAAGAGCGGATTAGCAGGAGGCATTGATCTCCTGGTTCAGAGATCTTCTAAAGAGTGAGGCGGAAAAATAATGGGAGGGAGGAGGGGGAAAGCTAATTAACACTTCCAGGGTAACAAGTCCTCCATGCAGAGCTGGTATGAATAGACTAGATAGAAGGTGCCCTGGCCAGCGGAGTAAGAGGTGATTGTTCAACCAGTGGCTGTCACAGAATCATAGAATCAATAAGGCTGGAAAAGACCTCAGAAATCACCAAGTCCAACCTGTCACCCAACACCTCCTGACAACTAAACCATGGCTCCAAGTGCCACATCCAATCCCCTCTTGAACACCTCCAGGGACGGTGACTCCATCACCCCCTGGGCAGCACATTCCAATGGCAAATTCCTCTTGCTGGGAAGAACTTTCTCCTCACCTCTAGTCTAAACCTCCCCTGGCACAGCTTGAGACTGTGTCCTCTTGTTCTGGTGCTGCTTGCCTGGGAGAAGAGACCAACCCCCTCCTGGCTACAACCTTCTTGCAGGTAGTTGTAGAGAGCAAGAAGGTCTCCCCTGAGCCTCCTCTTCTCCAGGCTAAGCAACCCCAGCTCCCTCAGCCTCTCCTTGTAGGGCTTATTCTTGAGGCCTCTCCCCAGCCTTGTTGCCCTTCTCTGGATACCTTCAAGAGTCTCAATGTCCTTCTTAAATTGAAGGGCTCAGAACTGGACACAGTACTCAAGGTGTGGCCTAACCAGTGCTGAGTGCAGGGGCACAATCATACAATAGTAGGGGTTGGAAGGGGCCTCTGGAGATCATTGAGTCCCACACCTCTGCCAAGGCAGGGTCACCTAGAGAAGGTCACACAGGAACATGTCCAGGTGGGGTTGGAATGTGTCCATAGATGGAGACTCCACCACCTCTCTGAGCAGCCTGTTCCCAGGGCTCTTTCACCCTTAAATTAAAGCAGTTCCTCATCACGTTTAGATGGCACTTGGGATGTTCAAGTTTCTGCCTGTTACTCCTTGTCCTTGTGTGGCAAGAGGGAAGGAGCTGGTGGACAGGGCCAGGATGAAGAGAGGGAAGATGACAGCTACCATCAGGACACGTCATCTCTAGTCTCTGCTGGCCCATGTCACAGGATGCTCTCCTACGAGGACCTCTGGCCGCAGGCACTGCCTTTGCTGCAGGCAAAGGGAAGCAAGAAGCAGAAGATATTCTCCCTGTATCCCAGCTAGTTATGCTCCCCCCAGGTAGCAGCTATTTTGGGATAGCACTGATGTTTATAAACCCATTGTGTGGCCAGGGCTTCATCCCCGTGCAGCAGAGGGAAATGATCTGAAAGCAGGGGAAGCTTTGCTGCAGAGCAGTGGAAACCACAGGAATAAACTTTCAGGGTCCATCAGGTAGTTTGATCTGTTTACATTTAATACTCCATTTCTCCACGCCAGCCAAGTGCAAACCCCTAATCCCTGCTCAGTAATTACCTACATTAGAGGACCAAAGCACAGTCTTAACCATCCACACCAGCTAATGCATACACAACCATTTCCCTAACCCCCTCTGCACTGCAGCATTAAGGACAGGCAGATGCCTTCAAGCTCTCTGTTTGTGATGATTGCCCTACAAGGGAAAAATACCAAACCAACACAACACATCAGGGAAGGAGAAAGAGGTTGGTTGGGGGTGAAGGGGCATTTTATTTGATAAAATCATAAAGAGCAGTGCATCCTGCAGAGCAAGAATCTCTGAGACATAAATGTCAGGTTTATGAACAATTGAGCTGCTCTCTGCTTGCCCAAAATTGCTCCTTAAGGTCAGTGCTGTAAGTGTTCCCTTGGGCAAATGGACTGCAGGACACTGAGTTCTGACCAGAGAAGAGAAGCTCTCCTCTCCCCGAAGCTGGGGTGGGAAACCACAGCCCCGAGGTGTGGCTGCCCACACCACCCCAGGCAGGCACATGGAAGGATTTGGGGGGGGAAAGGTTTGGCAACAGAAAGAGCATCGCTGCCTCCAAGCCCTGGGGAAGCATCAGCTCCGTTCCCAGGGACACAGCTTGATCTGTACAGCCACGGCAGCTGGATGGGTGCTGCCAAGGTGCTCCACTTCACCTGGGCCTCAAAGTGCATGGGATGCAGAAGTGCCCTTCTCCTAACCCAGGGCTGGGGTTCCTTGCTGCCCTAAGAGCACATCCTCCCTGGAAATGAGTCTTATTGATATCCATATCAGATTTGGTAAAGGCTCACAGAAGGCTGGGAGCTTGCAGGGGAGCAAATGGCAAGCCCAAGACTATTTGGAGAAGACAAAGGGCTGAGTGCACTCCAGGGGTACATAAATCTTGAGGAAAGAGCAGCCAGAGTTGGCTCAGCTGGCTTATTAAATGGGCTGGCTGAGAGCAGAGGGATGCCTCTGCTCCTCCTCCTGCCTTCCAGGGAAAACACCCCACGAGGAGACCAACACAGAACATAAATCAGAGCGAGAAGGAGCCAAGGAACCATTCTCACAAGGGCTGCAGCCAGCAGCCTCGGTAGGGCAGGACGATTGTTAACACAAGTTGGTTTATATTCCTCCAGGTAGTTCTGACGAGACCTTGATGGGCCATATGGTCTTGTCTTGACCCTTAAATCATCTTATGCCCTTCCAACAGCAGCTATCACTGTTGCTGGCTTCTATTCCTTGTTATTCTTGGCACTGGGAGGCCAGGATTGCAAGGCAGCTCAACCCTGTAATGAGATGCATCAGATGGAGACCATCTGGAAGGAGCATCCAACTTTAACCTTGAGGACTACTTGGGAAAGGACCTTCAAGCTAGCACAAAATGCCTTCCCACTGACAATCAGCCCTCTCTGAAATGCTCCCTGCAGCATGCCAGGGTCTTGGGAGCTGTCAACCTCCAAAGAGCTCAGCGCTAAGCCTCCTGCACTGGACGTCTACAGGATGGGTTGTCCATCTGCTCCCTGCCAAGCCACCATGTCCTCCCACAGTGGGAATGTGGTTGAGTGGGGCCAGAAAAGCGACCATGGGCACTCATGGGAAGCAAGGCAACTGACAGGCAGGTGGGGCATGGCTGGAATAAATCAATTATCCCATGTTTCTCATCCAGAAAGCCAAGAGGCAACTTGGAGGAAGATCCAGCTGGTGGGACAGCTGCAAGGGACAGTTCTGTCTGCTGGCCTTTTGGACCTTCCTTGCCTTTCTCTTCACCTCTCACTCCCCATTTCCATTTGCTAATAGCCAACCTTTGGCATTCCCACATTCCCACCTCTTTAAAGGCTCTCTGAGCATCCCACAGGTATTGCTGCTGAATCTTGCTCAGCCACCCCACCCCTAGCAGAAAGCTCATTTTCCAAACAGCTCCGCGGCTCCCTCCTCTATTTCCGTCCCATTTAGGAAAGAAAGCCAGAAAATGGAAAGAGATCTTCAGGTTTATGAGACAAGAACACGCTCTGGGTGGATCAAAGCATTTCCCATCAACGTGCTCTTGCTTCTGGAGGTGAAAAAGCAAGGAGGGATTTGCACCACTAGCTTTAGGACCCCAATTTCACGGAGCAAAGCCTTGAAGAACCTCTAAGCCTGCGCTGAAAGCCAAGGAGAAGCTGTTAACTTCAACCGTTTGCTTAAGTGCCTCTCTCAATTGTGTCTTTGTTCTTCCCGGTTTTTTTTAATTAAGACCAAAAGGTTGAGGCTGTAAAAAGAGGCATTGGGAAGCTGCCTGCACGGCAAGAGGGAAAGTTCATTTGAATGGAAATTGAGAAGCCAAATCCTTGGGAAAGCTTTCAAAAGCCCACCTTAAACGATTTTCTTTGTTGTCCAGCAGGTTAAACACCTCATTGGAGCTGGGCTATCTGTCTGGAAATGCCTCTCCAGATCTCCCCAGAGGCTGTTCTTGATAGCTTGGCCACACACAAGCATTATTTTGGGTGTTTTTTTTCCAGCAACAGCGGAATAGGAGTGGGGAGGGCACGAGAAAGAGATGTACTTGCCACCAAGATAGCTCTGACACCTTCAAAAAGCCAGGGATTTGTTGACAAAGAAGTCCCCAGCCAGCCTCAGTGCATCCCTGTGGCTTGACCCCAGATGCTGCTTGAAATAGAATAGAATAGAATAGAATAGAATAGAATAGAATAGAATAGAATAGAATAGAATAGAATAGAATTAACCAGGTTGGAAGAGACCTTCGAGATCATCAAGCCCAACCTATCACCCAGCACCATCTAATCAACTAAACCATGGCACCAAGCACCCCATGCAGTCTCTTTCTAAACACCTCCAGGGATGGGGACTCTACCACGTCCTTGGGCAGCACATCCCAATGGCCAATCTCTCTATGAAGAACTTGTTCCTCACCTCCAGCCTAAACCTCCCCTGGTGCAGCTTGAGACTGTGTCCTCTTGTTCTGGTGCTGGCTGCCTGGGAGAAGAGACCAACCTCCACCGGGCTACAACCTCCCTTCAGGTAGCTGGAGAGAGCAAGAAGGTCTCCCCTGAGCCTCCACTTCTGCAGGCTAAGCAACCCCAGCTCCCTCAGCCTCTCCTCACAGGGCTGTGCTCCAAACCCCTCCCCAGATTTGTTGCCCTTCCCTGGACACGTTCCATCAAGTCAACTTCTTTCCTAAACTGAGGGGCCCAGAACTGGACACAGGACTCAAGGTGTGGCCTAACCAGTTATAGAATAGAATAGAATTAGAATGGAATGGAATGGAATGGAATGGAATAGAATAGAATAGAATAGAATAGAATAGAATAGAATAGAATAGAATAGAATGGAATGGAATGGAATGGAATGGAATGGAATGGAATGGAATGGAGTGGAGTAGAATAGAATAGAATAGAATAGAATAGAATAGAATAGAATAGAATAGAATAGAATAGAATAGAATAGAATAGAATAGAATAGAATGGAATAGAATGGAATGGAATGGAGTGGAGTAGAATAGAATAGAATAGAATAGAATAGAATAGAATAGAATAGAATAGAATGGAATAGAATGGAATGGAATGGAGTGGAATAGAATAGAATAGAATAGAATAGAATAGAATAGAATAGAATAGAATAGAATAGAATAGAATAGAATTAACCAGGTTGGAAAAGACCTTCGAGATCATCAAGTCTTGAATGCCCCCAGGGACAGGGCCTCAACCACATTCCCTGTTCCTGTATTTTACCATCCTCACTGTAAAGAAATTCCTCCTACAGTCACCTCTGGATGCTATTCTGGTCACAATGGTTAACAAAGCTCTCTGTCTTCCCCATGCTTCCACGAGCTCTCGAGCTCCAAGAAGACTCCTGGGGCAGTGTAAAGGTGTCGAGACCTTGTGACCTTTGCCACTTGTGTTTCCCTTCCTGCCGCCAGCGTCCTCATCCCCTCAAGCCCAGCAGAGGACGGAGGCGCCTCCAGCAGCCAGAGGATGTGGTGCTGCTCACAGTGAGGCACGTAGGGAGCGTGCCAGCCACCCTGTTGTGTTATTAATACCTGAACTTTGCCACCACCCTCCCACGCTGCCTGCTGATTTTTATACCATATTGCATAATTAATCTGTCAACATTCCCTGACGAGGTATAAATATTAATAACACGATCACACAGTTGGGCTGTTCCCTTTAAAACATTCAAACTCCAAGAAGATAAATCACACACTTCATCTTGGCAAGCTTTGAAGAGTGCATTAGGAAAAAAAGGGAGGGGGTAGGAAAAATAATTAATAAATAGATGTGGAGGGGTGGGGAAAAAAAAAGCACCACATCTCAAAGGGATGGATTTGATTTGGCAAAAGGGATTGCCTGCTTTCACCTGGATTGCTCCCCCCACCTCCTCCTTTCTCTCTGCCTCTGCCCTTTGCAGCTGTGAGTGTGATGCTCAAATCTCCTCAAATGTTTGGACACCAGTTATGGCCCTTCCACAGACTCACAGATTGCATCAGGTTGGAAGGGACCCCTCAAAGGTCCTGGGATGCTTAGCCTGGAGAAGAGGAGGCTCAGGGGAGACCTTCTTGTTCTTTCCAACTACCTGAAGGGAGGTTGTAGCCAGGTGGGGGCTGGTCTCTTCTCCCAGACAAGCAGCACCAGAACAAGAGGACACAGTCTCAAGCTGTGCCAGGGGAGGTTTAGGCTGGAGGTGAGGAGAAAGTTCCTCCCAGAAAGAGGAACTGGCCTTTGGAATGTGCTGCCCGGGAGGTGGTGGAGTCACCATCACTGGAGGTGTTTAGGAAGAGCCTGGGTGAGGCACTTGGTGCCATGGTTTAGTTGATTAGATGGTGTTGGGTGATAGGTTGGACTTGATGATCACAAAGGTCTTTTCCAACCGGCTTAATTCTATTCTATTCTATTCTATTCTATTCTATTCTATTCTATTCTATTCTATTCTATTCTATTCTATTCCATTCCATTCTCTATTCCATTCCACTCCATTCCATTCCATTCCATTCCATTCCATTCCATTCCATTCCATTCCATTCCATTCCATTCCATTCTATTCTATTCTATTCTAGGCTGGAGAGCAGCCAGGCAGAGAGGGACCTGGGGGTGCTGGTTGATGGGAAGCTGAACATGAGCCTGCAGTGTGCCCAGGCAGCCAAGAGGGCCAACTGCATCCTGGCCTGCATTAGGAATAGTATGGCCAGCAGGAGCAGGGAGGTCATTGTGCCCCTGTACTCTGCTTTGGTTAGGCCGCACCTTGAGTCCTGTGTCCAGTTCTGGGCCCCTCAGTTTAAGAAGGACATTGAGACACTTGAAAGTGTCCAGAGAAGGGCAACAAGGCTGGTGAGAGGCCTTGAGCACAAGCCCTATGAGGAGAGGCTGAGGGAGCTGGGGCTGTTTAGCCTGGAGAAGAGGAGGCTCAGGGGCGACCTCATTGCTCTCTACAACTACCTGAAGGGTGGTTGTAGACAGGAAGGGGTTGGCCTCTTCTCCCTAGCAACCAGCACCAGAACAAGGGGACACAGTCTCAAGCTGCACCAGGGGAAGTTTAGGCTGGAGGTGAGGAGAAAGTTCTTCACCGAGAGAGTGATTCGCCATTGGAATGGGCTGCCTGGGGAGGTGGTTGAGTCACCGTCCCTGGAGACGTTCAAGAGGGGACTGGATGTGGCACTTGGTGCCATGGGCTAGTTGTGAGGTTGTGGTTACAGGTTGGACTCGATGATCTTCAAGGTCTCTTCCAACCTTGGTAATTCAATTCAATTCAATTCTATTCAATTCTATTCTATTCTATTCTATTCTATTCTATTCTATTCTATTCTATTCTATTCTATTCTATTCCATTCCATTCCATTCCATTCCATTCCATTCCATTCCATTCTATTCTATTCTATTCTATTCTATTCTATTCTATTCTATTCTATTCTATTCTATTCTATTCTTGTCCAGCCCCTCTGCAGTCAGCAGGGACACCTCCAACTAGATCAGGCTGCTCAGGGCCACATCAAGTCTGAGCTTGAACCTATTCAGGGATGGGGTCTCCACCACCTTTCTGGGTGACCTGTTCCAGGATTTCACCACCCTCACTGTGCAGAACTTCCTCCTGACTTCCAAATTAAATCTCCCCCACTCCAGTTTCAAACCATTGCCCCTCATCCTATCACCACAGGCCCTTCTAAACAGTCCCTTCCCAGCCGTTCTGTAGGTCCGCTTCAGATACTGAAGTGTAGTTAAACCCCTTTGATGGGTTATGACCTCCCAACAGTCCTCCAGAGGTTCAGCTGGGAAAAAAAAATCAAAACAGGAAGGGCTTTAAAAAAAATCCCTTCAAGCAATGTTTGAATGCAGAGCTGGAACAACTTCTCTGCTCATTCTGGGCTGCAAGACCTTGTTAACACTTGCTGCTAACTGGCTCACCACCCCAAGACTTCTGTTCCGTGCTGGTTTCCATGTATTACACCTCTCCAGTTGAGATGTTGCCTCTTTCTGTGCTTTCTGCCCATAAGGTGAGCCAGCACAGAAGTACTGAATGGTAGAGGATGGAAGGGACCTCTGGAGATCATTGAGTGCAACTCTCTTGCCAAGGCAGCTTCACCTAGAGAAGGTGGCAGAGCAACATATCCAGGCCTGATTTTGAGTGTCTCCAGAGATGAAGACTCCACCACCTCCCTGGGAAGCCTTCTCCAGTTCTTCATCACCCTTCAATTTAAGAAGTGCCTCCTCATTTTTAGATGGACCTCCATCACTGGAGGTGCTTAGGAGGAGACCTGATAGCATGCTTGGTTGCATGGTTTAATCGATTAGGTGGTGTTGGATGATAGGTTGGATGTGATGATCTTGAAGGTCTCTTCCAACCTGGTCTATTCCATTCCATTCCATTCCATTCCATTCCATTCCATTCCATTCCATTCCATTCCATTCCATTCCATTCCATTCCATTCCATTCTATTCTATTCTATTCTATTCTATTCTATTCTATTCTATTCTATTCTATTCTATTCTATTCCATTCCATTCCATTCTATTCTATTCTATTCTATTCTATTCTATTCTATTCTATTCTATTCTATTCTATTCCATTCCATTCCATTCCATTCCATTCCATTCCATTCCATTCCATTCCATTCCACTCCATTCCACTCCATTCCATTCCACTCCACAAATTTGTGCCTGTTACCCCCTTGTCCTGCCAAAGGGAGGCCATGAGGGGCTCCTTCTCCATGCCCATTCTGCCCAAGCTTAGGTGCTCTCTCTCTCTCACCCTACTTTGGCTCTAAAAGAAGTGGCAAAACCTCCTCCTTCCCTCCCCACCCCTGCACCGCAAACAAGGCGCAGCCATGGCAAACCCTTCTCTCCACACTCCACTCACTTTGTTTTAAGGAGCACTGCAATGAAAGGGATACTTTAGATTAAAAGATTTGTTTAATGGTCTGATTAATTCATTCCAAACAGACAGAGACTGTTCTGAAGATCTCTGTTAGCTCTTAACCTTTCCAGCTTGGGGTTTGAGGGTTTTTTCCCCCCCGGCATAAGCGAGGATGTGTTTTAATTTAATATTCAGCGCCTGCTGCGCTCTCTCTGGGTTGGATCACATGGCTTTGCTTCTTCACATGGTGAGGGGACCAAATGTTCTTAAAATAAACAGAGAGGAGCTGGTAAACAAGGAGGGTGAAAGCAGGAGGGCTCACCTGACGGCCCCGCACCCGCCACGGGCAATTACCCCATTCGCCCCGGTTCACTTCACAAAATTAATTAGCACTGAACGCTGCTGGTCCATATTATTCATGAGCTAATGAGCAGGAGAGGCTTCAGCTCCAAAGGTAAGCATGCCAGGTGGCCAAGGACAAGTTTCCAGCCCCTAGGGAGGGAAAGGATCTCAAGCCTGTCATCCCAGCAAGACACCTCACAGCGCAATGGGGCTGCTTTGAGGTTTCGGGGAGGAGAACTTGCCTGGAAGGATGGCAAAGCACAAGAAGCTGTGATGTTGCTCCGAGGTTTTTGGAGACCTAGATCAAAGAGCAAGGGGTCTGGTTAGTGCCCTGTGCCTGGTCTCTGTGTGCTCTGTGCAGCAGCTGCACCTGCACCTTGCAGGGAGTGGTCCTAGGGTCACTACGGAGTCCTTGGGTGCATGCAGCATGGCCACATTTATGCAACCATAGGGTCCTGCTACCCCTGGCTGCTCTCATTCCCCTGGTGCCTTCTGCTTCTCCAAGGAGACCTGAGAAACAACCAACACCAGGCATGGGCACATGGCATAACATGATGAATGGTTTCCAGGACTGGCATGCCAGCTAGACGTGATGGAGGTTCAGCCACCCGTTGGCAAAGGCCAGCTCTCTAATGGCTGTCACTGTCATGCTGGAATTCAGGGAGGCCTATCGCATCATACCTGTCTCCTGCAGGCTTGGAGCTGTTTCCCTTTCCCTCTAGCTAGGAAGACAGATTCCCCCTCTGATTGAAACACAAGGCCACTTTGTCAGGTGGAGAAAGGGACAGTGACAAACAGGTGCATTAGCACAGCAGGCGAGCGTGAAGCGTTCACACCGAAGCCCTGCATCAGGAAAACTCAACATCCTGCCCTCCCTGCTGCTCCCAGCCATAGCTTCTCAGCCACCCTGCAGCCCCCAGATTGGGTACCCACAGCATGGCATCACCCCTGGGGAGCAGCCAGCTCAGCAGAGCGATGGGGAGATGATCCCCAGGCACTGCCCCAGCAGCACGTTGGGAGAAGAAGGAGAGGTATTTAACTTCCATGCTATCATTTGCATGAGATCACAGCTTCTGCTCTTGCTTTTGCTCACCCCCTCCTCAAGGACTGTGGAGAGACATCACTACTTGCTTCAAGTGAGGCAGAAAGTTCAGCCATGGCATCTGCTAAGAGTACTCCACGTTTAGTGATCATCTCCTAGGCAGGCCTCTAACTGTGAGCTGCTCTGTGCATCCCTCCAGCCTGCAATGATCACACCCAGGGGATGCTGAGCAAGGGGTAACAAGACTGTTCACACAGTGAGGGTTTAGTTTGGGATGCATGGACAGCCTTTGAGCCAGCAGGTCAGAAGGGCACAACTCAGGAATGCCACCCCTCTTTGAGCACAGGACTTAGCTCAGAGCTCCTTGCATACAGCTATTTGAGGTCCAGCCTACTACCCGTGCCACATTTCACCCAGCTGGTCTGTGTTTGCCTCTTTTATTGTCAGTTCTCCAGTCCAGACGCTACATGTTGCCTTCTCCTCGGCAATGGTGAGGCTGCACCTCAAATCCTGGGTTCAGTTTTGGGCTCCTCACTCCAAGAAGGACACTGAGATGCTGGAGCATGTCCAGAGAAGGGCAACCAAGCTGGTGAAGGTTCTTGAACACAACTCCTATGAGGAGTAACTCAGGCAAACGGGATTGTTTAGTCTTCAAAAGGGAAGCTGAGGGGAGACCTTATTGTTCTCCACAACTGCCTGAAAGGAGGTTACAGTGAGGTGGGTGTTGGGCTCTTCTCCCTAGTATGAGGTAACAGAAGGAGAGGAAACGGCCTCAAGCTGTGTTGAGTGAGGTTCAGGTTGGATGTTAGGAAACTTTTCTTCCCAGCAAGCGTTCTCAGGCACTGGCACAGGCTGCCCAGGGAGGTGGTGGAGTCCCCATCCCTGGAGGCATTTCAAAACCACGTGGATGTGGGGCTGAAGGACATGGTGTGAGCAGCAGTGGTGAGATTGTGAGCTCTAGGCCAGCAGTTGGACTCGATGATCTCAAAGGCATTTCAAAACCACGTGGATGTGGTCCTAGGGACGTGGTTTGAGCAGCAGTGGTGAGATTGTGAGCTCTAGGCCAGCAGTTGGACTCGATGATCTCAAAGGCATTTCAAAACCACGTGGATGCGGGGCTGAGGGACGTGGTTTGAGCAGCAGTGGTGAGATTGTGAGCTCTAGGCCAGCAGTTGGACTCGATGATCTCAAAGGCATTTCAAAACCACGTGGATGTGGTCCTAGGGACGTGGTTTGAGCAGCAGTGGTGAGATTGTGAGCTTTAGGCCAGCAGTTGGACTCAATGATCTCAAAGGCCCCTTCCAAGTTCAACAGCTCTATGATCCTATGATTATCCTTCCCCCATCCCACGGCTGACATCCACAAATGAAACAAAAGCCAAAGCCTGAGCTGCTCAGTCAGGAAAATCATTTCCCTTTACTCGTCTGTTGATTATTTTGCACCCCATACGCTCACAAGTGTGGTGTGGTGTGTGTGGTGTTTTTTTCTCCCCTCACTCTGCTGTTTAACAGGCAGGGGGGAGGGGGAGGGGGGGGAAATCTTCTTCCACACTTTCTGTTTCTCTCCGCCTTGCCCCTTTTTTTAGCACAGAACAGATGTTTGCCACGTCAGTGTCTCTCCTGACAAAGGAGGCCTTTTTCTGCTGGTGAAAAGATGCTCTTGCAGGGAAATTTCCACCACCCCCCCAAGCTCTGAGTCCCAAATGTCCTCAGTTTGCATGGAATCATTGAGGTTGGAAAAGACCTCCGAGATCGTCAAGCCCAGGCTTCAGCCCAGCACCTCTGCGGCCACTCAACCATGCCCCAAAGTGCCTTAGCACAACTCTGCTGTGTGATGGTCAGGGAATTGGGGCAGCGCTCATCTAGCTGTGCTTTGGCAAATCCCCCTTCAAGCAGGAATATTGCAGCACTGGGAGAGAGGGAGGAGAGGACTGGGACTTGATTTGCCTCTTCTTCCAGCTTCCCTGTATGAGGAGGACCATATCCTCGAATTAAAAAGCAAATAAACCTCTTGTTACAGGTAAGGACCAAAGGAGTGCAAGGGGACTTCAAAACTGCAGAGTCTGTTCTTACAACTGTGGAGGTTGGAAGAGACCTTTGAAGTCATTAAGTCCAGCCACTCACCCAGAGCTCACAATCTCACCACTATTGCTAAGCCACTGTTATTAAACCACATCCCTCAGCACAGCATCCATGTGTGTCTCCAGGGATGGGGACTCCACAACCTCCCTGGGCAGCCTGTTCCAGTGCCTGAGAACTCCTGCTGGGAAGAATTTTGTCCTAATATCCAACCTGAACCTCCCCTGGCACAAGCTGAGGTTGTTTCCTCTTGTCCTGTCACTTGCTGCATGTGAGAAGAGACTGACTAGCTTTTAGGATAGGATAGGATAGGATAGGATAGGATAGGATAGGATAGGATAGGATAGGATAGGATAGGATGGAATGGAATGGAATGGAATGGAATGGAATGGAATGGAATGGAATGGAATGGAATGGAATAGAATAGAATAGAATAGAATAGAATAGAATAGAATAGAATAGAATAGAATAGAATAGAATAGAATAGAATAGAATAGCCCTGCATCAGGAAAACTCAACATCCTGCCCTCCCTGCTGCTCCCAGCCATAGCTTCTCAGCCACCCTGCAGCCCCCAGATTGGGTACCCACAGCATGGCATCACCTCTGGGGAGCAGCCAGCTCAGCTCCATCCCTGGAGGTGTTAAAGAGGGGATTGGACGTGGCACTTGGTGCCATGGTCTAGTCATGGGGTCTGTGGTGACAGGTTGGACTGGATGATCTTGGTGATTCTGTGATAGTATGGCCAGGACGCCACATTTGGCCAACAGCCCCAAGCATAATCCCACAATCATTTTCACACCATTGCCTCCATCAGAGCAATCCTCAGCTCCCTCCTCCCTTGACACATCCCCACCTCTCTGCATGCTCAAAACCCAACACCTCAGTGCTGCATTATCTCCTCTGGAGCCTCCCCGAGCTGCGCTGGCACCAACCTTTTCCTCAGGACGAGATAATGTGCATTATTTGCTAAAATAAGTTTGACATTAATTAGCAGGAATCTCGCTGGCACAGCCTCTCACTGCGCAGCAGCTGTGATGCAGGCTCCCAGCTCCTTCCCTCCCCACCGGCTGGGGATGGGAGGAAGGGCTGGAGCCGCCGAGATGTGTGTAACACGTCCAGGAAGACTGCGTCGAGAGGGACTGTCACCACCGGTGCCAAGCAGAGACGTCCTCCCAGCAGCAGGCTGGCTGTGTTTTGAAACAGACAAGCTGGGAAAGAGACAGATGTCAGCCGTGATAGACAAGGCAAAGGCGGGCGGGGGGAGGGCGGGGAGGGGGGGATGGGTGGCACGGGGGCTCTCTGCTTCCCCTCCCCCCGGGAAATGCCGGCATGGGACACGGTCGTTTGACTTCCTCCAGAAAGTGGGTAGTGAGTGATTGAAGCCCCAGCCTGAAAGCTCTTGTTCCCTCCAGAATATCAACCTCAGATTCAAGCCAGGCAGCTCAATCCCTCATCCTCTGTGCTCGATAAACCCTGGTCCATAAAATTTATTGCATGCTTCTAGATGACAACTGCAGGGGGGGGAAAAAAGAGGAACCAAGCCAGTGCTGGAGTGGCGTCTCTCGTAGACAGCTTTTACAGATGGCACTGCCACGGCTGATTTACATGAGACAAGAGGCAGGCCAGACCTGAGTGCCGTGAAAAATCCCATGCCTGGGTGTAAAGAAACCCCTTCCTCTCCATGGCCCAACCCTGCACCCTCCTTTCTGACAAGGACCTTACTCCATAGGTCAGCTACAGCATCCTGGTGAAAAGTGCAGCAGATGCAAACGCTTTGCAGAATCAGAGCTTGCCCACAGCCACCTGCATCAGCACTATCTGGAATCACAGAATGGGCTGGGTTGGGAGGGACACTAAAGATCATCTAGGCCCAACCTCCCTGCCATGGGCAGTGACACTTTCCACTAGCCCAGGTTCCTCAAGGCCTCATCCAACCTCACCTTGAACACCTTCAGGGAGAGAGCATCCACAGGCTCCTTGGGAAACCTCATCCAGTGTCTCACCACCCTCACAGGAAAGAATTTCTTCCTAATCTCCAGTCTAAATCTCCCCTCTTCCAGTTCAAAGCCCCCATGTCTGACATGTACCCCATGTCTAACCATCCATAGATGTGACTCTTACACAACAGACATGCCCCATCACGGATGAAGGACTGTGATGGCAGGAAACCTCTCTCTGAACCCAAGAATGCTGTACTAGGGCCTGCTGCTGCCTTTCTTTTATTGACCATGACAAGGAGCTTGGTCCTCTTGAGTTACACACACAGCAAACCACAAGAGCGGATGGCCAGCCCCAGGGGAAGTGCCGGCTCTCCCCATGGCCAAGGAAAGGGAGGTAAGAAAAATGCTGCTGCTGAAATCAGGCAGAATCAAACTTAGCATCCCTTAGACCCTAGAAAAGGTGAAGGACTGGAGATGACCAGGATATGTGCAGTGCAGGATGAGGCATGGATGTGTCTAGAGCACCTAGGGGAGCAGGGAGCAAACCCATAAGGGTTGTGGAAGGTCAGTGTTGAATGATACAGGGCCGGTGGACTGGGAGATGTGATGCCTTCCCTCTCATCCATACCAAACTTGCATGGTGACAAAAACAAGCAACATCACTGCCATGCTCCATCCTCTCCCAAAAGCTTCTTCAACCATCAACATTCAAAGCAGATAAGGACCCAAATCATGCAGCATCTCTACTGGGCTGACCACAAAGTGGTCTTCAGCAGGTCTGGTGGTGACCCCTGAATCCATCCTCATCCTTTCCCTTTCCATGGTGGAAAGACTGGGAGGCTGGGAGGGAAGAATTAAAAGTAACGGAGAATGAGGGGGAAATGAAAGAAGAAGAGAGGGAAAAGGAAAGGATGAAAGGAAAATCAGAAAGGAGAAAAAAATTTAAAGGAGGAAGGAAAAAAATGAACAGAGGAGAGAAGAAAAATGAAAGAAGGAAGGGGGGAAATAGGAAAAAGGAAAGGAGGAGGGGAAAGGGAAAGGAGAAGGGGAAATGAAAGGATGAAAAGAAAAAGGAAAGGAGGAGGGGAAAGGGAAAGGAGAAGGGGAAAAAGAAAGGATGAGGGAGAAAGGAAAGGAAGGAAAAAAAGAAAGGAAGAAAAAGAAATGCAGATAGGAAAAGGAAAGGAGAAAGGGGGAAGGAAAGGATGAGGGAGAAAGGAAAGGAAAGAAAAAAAAGGAAGAAATTAAGATAGGAAAAGGAAAGGAGAAGGGGGAAGGAAAGGAGGGGGAAAGGAAAGGAAAGGGGAAAAAGAAAGGAGGAGGGGAAAAAGAAAGGAGGAGGGGGAAAAGGAAAGGAGGAGGGGGGAAAAGGAAAGGAGGAGGGAAAAAGGAAAAGGAGGAAAGGAAAGGAGGGGGAAAAAGGAAAGGAGGAGGGGGAAAAGGAAAGGAGGAGAGGGGGAAAGGAAAGGAGGAGGAGGGAAAAGAAAAGGAGGAGGGGGAAAGGAGAGGAAGAGGAAAGAAAGGAAAAAAGGAAAACAGGAGGGTAAAAAAAAGAAAGGAGGAGGGAAGAAAGGAAAGGAGGATGGGGGAAAGGAGAGGAAGGGGGAAGAAAGGGAAGGAGGAGGGTACAAAAAGAAGAAAGGAGGAGGGAAGGAAAGGAGGAAGGGAAAAAAGGAAAAGAAGTGAAAAAGGAGAGGAGGAGGGAATGAGAGGAGGAGGAAAGAAAGGGAAGGAAGAAGGCGAAGAAGGCAGAAGAAGCCCGCGAAGGGTGAAGGGAATGGAAAGCCTTCCGAAGGAGCCATGTTTGTCACATTAAAGTGAGTGAAAGGCAGGCGCCGGCGCTTCCCTGCCTGTCAAGAGCGTTTGTCTCCGGTCCCGGGAATTTTCATTATTCATTATTCGCCCGGCGTGGACAGCAGCGGCAGCGTGAGGCTCCGTCTAATCCCCACCTGATAATGTATTTCTGATAAGCGTGACGGAGCCGGCGCTCCCGCCCGGATTCGCATCTCCGGCGGATAAAGTGCCATTTGCAGGAGGCAGGCGCCGCGAATCCAGATCCGGCCGATACGGAGAGGTGGAGGAGGCGGGGGGAGAGGGGTGTAGGGGCTGGCGGGTCCCAAGGGCGAGAGGGACGAGCAGCGGTGTGGGGCTGGGGACAGAGGGAGCATTCATGTGGCTGTGCCACGATGTGCGTAGGCTAAGAAGTGTCCAGAGAAGGGGCAGGAGAAGGAGCAGAAGCCTGGCAGCCCTGCCGTGTGAGGAAAGGCTGAGAGAGAGAGAATAGAATAAACCAGGTTGGAAGAGACCTTCGAGATCATCAAGTCCAACCCATCATCCAACACCAAGCACCCCAGCAAGTCTCCTCCTAAACACCTCCAGTGATGGCTAATCCACCACCTCCCCAGGCAGCCCATTCCAATGGCCAATCTTTCTCTCTATGAAGAATTTCTTCCTAACATCCAGCCTAAACCTCCCCTGGCACAACTTGACACTGTGTCCTCTTGTTCTGGTGCTGCTTGCCTGGGAGAAGAGACCAGCCCCCACCTGTCCACAACCTCCCTTCAGGTAGTTGTAGATGGGTTTGGTCAGCCTTCAGGAGAGAAGGTTTAGGGGAGACCTTATCACCATGGAGCAGGATATAAACGGTGGTGCCAGGAGAATGGAAAGTCCCTTTGTACAAGGAGTCCCATGGAAAAGGCAAGGGGTGATGGGGAGAAGTAACTGCTGGGGAGATTCCCTTTGGACTCCAGGAGACAAATTTGTTCCCCATGAGAACAATCTGACATTGGAATCATAGAATCATAGAATCACAGAATCACCAAGTTTGGAAGAGATCTCAAAGATCATCAAGTCCAACCTGTCATCACAGACCTCATGACTACTAAACCCACCGCACCAAGTGCCACGTCCAATCCCTTCTTGAACACCTCCAGGGATGGTGACTCCACCACCTCCCTGGGCAGCACATTCCAATGGTTAACGACTCTCTCAGGGAAGAACTTTCTCCTCACCTCGAGCTTAAACTTCCCCTGGGAATCATCTCCCAAGGGCAGCAGTGGATTCCCCTGCACTGGACAGTTTCAAGACTCAGCTTGCCAGGGTGCTGGGCCAGCTCATTTCAACTCTGCTGTTACTTAGCAAGGTTGGACCAGATGATCCTTGGGGTCCTTTCCAACCTGGCATCCTGTGGTACTGTGACTCTGTGTTCCCGTGGCAAGGATGCATGCATGTAATTAACACTGAATCCAACCCAAAATCAACATCAAAGACACTGGAAGAGCCTTGGCCTGACTCTTGTCCCTCCCCTGAGAGAGATTTCAAAACATCAAAGGGCAGTGACACCACCCCCAAGACACAACTCAGGGCTCCAGAAGTGCATGGTGCTTGGAGAAAGAGCTAATTCAGGGTCCATGTCCACCAGCAATTATCATGGCTTGGCTCAACCTCATTGACTCCAATGCTACCACGGTGCAAAGCTAACAGCAATGGGCCATTAATATTTATCAGGCTTCACAGGAGGAGCAATGGCTTGTATGGTATGTTCTGTGTAATTTATGTCGTGTATTTTAACAGTGGGTCGTGGCAGAAGCCAGATAACAATAACCTTGTCACCCAGCAGGATTTATAGCCTGGTTAAGACACATCTAGAGGTACCTGCATTATTGCAGCCCGTAGTATCATAGTAGTATCATAGTATCGGTCAGGGTTGGAAGAGACCACAAGGATCATCTGGTTCCAACCCCCCTGCCATGGGCAGGGACACCCCACACTAGATCAGGCTGGCCACAGCCTCATCCAGCCTGGGCTTAAACACCTCCAGGGACGGGGCCTCAACCACCTCCCTGGACAACCCATTCCAGGGCTTCACCACTCTCATGGGGAAGAACTTCCTCCTCATCTCCAGCCTGAATCTGCCCACCTCCAGCTTCATTCCATTCCCCCTAGTCCTATCACTACCTGAGATCCTGAGAAGTCCCTCCCCAGCCTTCTTGTAGGCCCCCTTCAGATACTGGAAGGCCACAATTAGGTATCTAGAAGTACATGTATTACCATAACTATCTAGAAAGTCTGAAAACTCTGAGGGAGAGGTCTAGGTGCCAGAGGGCTAAAACTACAGCTGCTGGGGAAGGAGAGAGAGAGAGAGAATTTAGGTCAAGTATAAATATGGGAAAAGTTTTTGATGCCAAGACCCACAGGGCTGTGCAGCTGTCTCCTGGGAGGAAGGAGGAGAAGCTCCATTGTTTTCAACATTGCAAACTCCTCTGGATGTGGAGACTAAATGTTGCAGGTGGGAACGAGGAGCTTACGTGCTAGCAAGGGGATAGACTGAAAATGCAACCCTGCTGTGGAAAGTGGCGGCAGGAAGAGGACACAGCCCTTTCCAGCCTGTCCCACAAAGCAGCTCCACACATGTATTCAGAACTGGATCTGCTGATTTTGGGTGACAGACAAGGCTGCAATGTTTTCTGCTGCTGCTGGCTCGATGCAGGCAGGAAGGAGGGAGCCGAAGCCTCCCGAGTGCTGTGTGATGAATGGCATTATTGCCACCTGCAGTACTGGCTCTGCAATCCTTCCAGAGGTGAGGAGGCTATGGGTGCATGGATGAGGGCAGTATTTCAGCTGCAAGTGCCCAGCTTGACTTTTAGACCCAGCCTGGGAAGTGGAAAATATTTTTTTTTCCCCCTCATCAAGAGCTAAAACACAAACCTGCAGAGGCTCTGGGAAGACAGAGTGGGAATATTGAGCTCTGTCTCCCTGGCAGATGGGCAACATGCTTAAGGAGCCCAAGACTGAGTTAACATTGGTCACTCCGACACGGTATCTCAGCACATTGAGTCTCTTAGTTGGACTTGAGAGAAGAGAAGAAGAGAAGAGAAGAGAAGAGAAGAGAAGAGAAGAGAAGAGAAGAGAAGAGAAGAGAAGAGAAGAGAAGAGAAGAGAAGAGAAGAGAAGAGAAGAGAAGAGAAGAGAAGAGAAGAGAAGAGAAGAGAAGAGAAGAGAAGAGAAGAGAAGAGAAGAGAAGAGAAGAGAAGAGAAGAGAAGAGAAAAGAGAAGAGAAGAGAAGAGAAGAGAAGAGAAGAGAAGAGAAGAGAAGAGAAGAGAAGAGAAGAGAAGAGAAGAGAAGAGAAGAGAAGAGAAGAGAAGAGAAGAGAAGAGAAGAGAAGAGAAGAGAAGAAGAATAGAATAGAAGAGTAGAATTAACCAGGTTGGAAGAGACCTTTGAGATCATCAAGTCCAACCTATCATCCAACACCATCTTATCAACTAAACCATGGCACCAAGTGCCTCATCCAGGCTCTTCCTAAACACCTCCAGTGATGGTGACTCCACCACCTTCCTGGGCAGCACATTCCAAGGGCCAATCTCTCTTTCTGGGAAGAACTTCTTCCTAACATCCAGCCTGAACCTCCCCTGGCACAGCTTGAGACTGTGTCCTCTTGTTCTGCTGCTGCTTGCCTGGGAGAAGAGACCAACCCCCACCTGGCTACAACCTCCCTGCAGGGAATTGTAGACAGCAATAAGGTCTGCCCTGAGCCTCCTCTTCTGCAGGCTAAGCAACCCCAGCTCCCTCAGCCTCTCCTCACAGGGCTGTGCTCCAAACCCCTCCCCAGCTTTGTTGCCCTTCTCTGGACACGTTCCAGCAACTCAACATCTTTCCTAAACTGAGGAGCCCAGAACTGCACACAGGACTCAAGGTGTGGCCTAACCAGTACTGACTTCCCTGCTCCAAACCAAACTTCCACATTTCCCTGGAGAAGTTTAGGCTGGAGGTGAGGAGAAAGTTCTTCCCTGAAAGAGGAATTGGCCATTGGAATGTGTTGCCCAGGGAGGTGATAGAGTCACCGTCCCTGGAGGTGTTCAAGAGGGGATTGGATATGGCACTTGGAGCCATGGTTTAGTAGCCATGAAGTGTTGGGTGACAGGTTGGACTTGATGATCTCTGGGGTCTTTTCCAACCTTATTGGTTCTATGAGTCTATGGTTCTCCAATTCTAGGATTCGAGGCTCCAGCCTTTCTGTGGCTGTCACCTAATGACCACCCTGGATCCAGGATCTCCATGCCAATGCCAAGCACCAACTCTTCTGGGGGGGAAAAATCAAGGAGATGAAGACCAGCTGGTCCCAGAAGACAAGAGCATCCCTAGGGCCTGGCAGAGCTCCCAGCAGCTGGAGGGCAGCGGGAGAGCTCCCGCCACGCAGCCATCATAACTTTTGCACCAGCAGCTCTTTAACAGCTTCCCTCACTAACAAGCTGCTCTTGTTTTCATGTTTTGGAATGGCTTAATCCTGGCTATGATAACATTCCCAACAAGTGAGTGCATTAAACTGTGACAGCTTTCCACTGACCTAAGCAATTGCATTGCGAAAGCGCCATTAGCATCTCTTCTTCTTCATCTAATCCCCCCAGCACCCCCTCCCTCCCCTTCCCTCCCTCCCCTTCTCTGGCCAGTAAGAGCTATGCTCGATACCACTATTAAATTACCCTTAGAAATATGCTCCTCAAAGAAAATCAATGCACATGTGTTTTAACACTTGTCACAAATAGATCAACTGGGCAATCAAACATATATTATTCCACCCGGGGTTTAAATAAATACAAGGGCCACATGGTGACGGTGTGCTCCTCCCAGGCTGCTGCCCTGCCCCTCGTGCTCTCTCTCTGCTCCACCCCAGACAGCTCTAACAGCCACAGGCACAAGGGGGAAGGGCCAGGTCCCAGTACTTATTAAACCTGGTTTGGCGGTGTGAAGTTTGACAGATGCTCCCCAGCTGCAGCAACAGGCTGTGTGGATGCTGCTGGCTGGCCTCATAGAATCATTAAGGCTGGAAAAGACCTCTGAGATGATTATCAAGTCCAACCTTCTACACAACACCTCCCTGACCACTAGACCGTGTCCCAAAGTGCCACATCTACTCATTGAGCATCACCAGGGGTGGTGACTCCACCACCTCCCTGATCACTACACTGTGTTCCAAAGTGCCACATCTACTCACTGAGCATCTCCAGGGGTGGTGACTCCACCCCCTCCCTGATCACTACACTGTGTTCCAAAGTGCCACACCTACTCATTGAGCATCTCCAGGGGTGGTGACTCCACCCCCTCCCTGATTACTAGACCATGTCCCAAAGTGCCACATCTACTCACTGAGCATCTCCAGGAGTGGTGACTCCACCACCTCCCTGGGCAGCCTGTTCCAATATCTGACCACCCTTGCAGGAGAGAAACTTCCTAATGTCCAACCTAAGCCTTCCCTGGTGCAGCTTGAGGCCATTTCTTTTTAACCTGTCATTAGCTACTTGGGAGGAGAGGCCAACACTGGCCTCACTCCAGCCTCCTTTCAGGTAGCTGCAGAGAGCACAGATCACAGAATCACAGAATCACCAAGGTTGGAAGAGACCTCAAAGATCATCAAGGCCAACCTGTCACCACAGACCTCATGACTAAACCATGGCACCAAGTGCCATGTCCAGTCCCTGGGCAGCACATTCCAATGGCTAACAACTCTCTCTGGGAAGAACTTTCTCCTCACCTCAAGCTTAAACTTCCCTTGGTGCAGCTTGAGACTGTGTCCTCTTGTTCTGGTGCTGCTTGCCTGGGAGAAGAGACCAACCCCCTCCTGGCTACAACCTCCCTTCAGGGAATTGTAGACAGCAATAAGGTCTCCCCTGAGCCTCCTCTTCTCCAGGTGTCTCCTCTCCTCCAGGTGTCTCCTCTCAGCTTCCTCTTCTTCAGACCAAACAATTCCAGCTCCCTCAACCTCTCCTCATGAGCCATGCTCTCCCTGACCAGCTTTTTTTGCCCTTATCTGTACTTGATCCAGCACCTCAACATCTTTCTTCTACTGCAGCTGTTTTTCAAACCCTTCTCCTCGTTCCCTTCCTGATGCTGTTACTCACTGCTCCAGGTGCCAGGGGGATGATTCTCCCCAGGAGCACATCTTGGCCTCTTTCTCTATAAAGAGCCATTGCTGATGGTTTGTGGAGGGAACTTGCACACAGGTCTAAAGTGCCTGATAAATAGACTGTGAGCCTTGAAATCTATTCCTACTGTGAAGAGGTTTGCTGTGACTATTTTTGCTTCAACATCATTTTCTCTCTCTCTCTCTCTCTTTTTATTTTTTCCTTTTCACCCACCCTTCCTCTAGTGTTTTGTGGGTTATTTTTTCCCTTGGTCAAATTGGGACAGAGAGGGATTTCTTACCGACTAATTAAAGTCCCACATGTTAATGAACTCCCAACACTTCACTGCCTGAGTGTCTGCAGCCCCACAGGAAATTAATAAGAGCTTTAATCATGAAGAGACTTGAAAGGTCAGAGCCTGCTATGGGTCTCCAAACACAGAAGGCAGCAGAGGCAGATCGTGTTGTCAAAGCACCCCACCGAGCAGCCATGGGGCTGAAACCACAGACAAAGTAACAGGCAGAAAACGAGAGGTGCAGCTGCTGTCACTGGGCGAGGGAAAAGCAGGACGGGGAGGCTGTCACCACGCAGACTGCCTTTGTCTTCCCTTTAATCTGCCCTACCTTTGTCATTTCTCCTTTTCCCAGCGCAAGGCCAGACCGCACGTGATCGATCAGCTCCGGAGTAACCCTTTACCGACCTACCTGATGGCTCATCCCCTGACCTTCCTCTCCAGCTGCCTGCCGACCCAGCTCCCCCCAACACTTCTCCCTTCCCAGCTATTTGTGTGCATCTTCCTAAAGCTCCTTTCAAGGTATTAGGAGCTATGTAGATAAATTGATATCGTAAGTAGATGCTCCAGGTGGACCAATTACTGAGTTAATCCATAATACCTACCTGGCTGCAGCAGCTACTGATTTACAGCAGTCACCAAAGCCCACACATCATCTATTCATTCCTCAGTGTAGTATCAAAGCACAGCATTGCAAGCACCAGCTCTGTGAATTATTTTTAGTCCAGCCCCAGTGAAACTCCAGTACTCAAAGGATTTCAGCTCCAGGAACATCTCCAAATAGGAGCATAAACTGAGGAGGATAGCTTGGAGCAAGAGCTTCTGGGGGTGGACAGCACAGCCCCAATTAGCAAATGGACCAGGGGCCACTGCAAATTCTGGTGCCCCCAATACAAGGACATTGAACTGTTTGAGAGGGTCCAGAGGAAGCCATGAAGATGATCAGAGGGCTGGAGCACCTCCTTAATGGGGACAGACTGAGAGAGTTGGGGCTGTTCAGCCTGGAGAAGAGAAGGTTCCAGGGAGACCTTAGTACCTTAGAGGCCTTCCAGTACCTGATGGGGACTAGAGGAGAGCTAGGGACTGACTTTTCACAAGGGCTTTGTAGTGGCAGGATGAGGGGCAATGGCTTGGAGGTGGCAGAGGGGAGACTGGGGATTAGGAAGAGATTCTTCCCAGTGAGGGTGGTGAGACACTGGAGCAGGTTGACCAAGGAAACTGTGGATGCCTCCTCCCTGGGGGTGCTCAAGGCCATGTTGGATGAAGCCTTGAGAAACCTGGGCTGGTGGGAGGTGTCCCTGCCCATGGCAGGTGGGTTGGATCTTTAAGGTCCCTCACAACCCAAACCATTCTATGGTTCTATGATATGATTCCATGTTTCCAGGTTCTTGCTCCTGGCACAAACCTCAGCCCACCATACATTTTATTGTCCACTCCAACAGGAGCACCTCTCCCAGTTCAGTGGGAGAAATCATATGCAGGTCGCAGCTGTGAATCCAAACCTGGTCTGGACACTGCAAGTTGTCCACACAAGGGACAAGTCAGGAAAGCCTCAGCCTTCCCAACCTTGACCACTCACTTGAAGACCCTCAAAGATAAACAATATTACAGTGCCTGAGCTTCACAGCCATGCACAGCTCCTCATCCCCTTTCCAAATCCTTCCGAGAGGCTCCAGCAGCTCTTCCCTCTCCTCCCACTCTCCACAATTTCTCTGACCCCTGAACCTCCAGTGATGCAATTTCCTACCTGATTGATTGTAAAAGCTTTAGCTACTCTAATCACAGATCAATGGACTGCTTCGTGGAGAGAAAATCATCCTCGGTGGTGTTTATCATCCCAGCAAATTTCTGCCATCCTCTCTCACTCTTCTACCTCTTTAACCCCTTGCTGCCTGCAGCCTCCTGTTGCATCACTGCTTCTAGGGGATGAGCTGAAGAGGGAAGAAATTCCCCCAGGACATGCAAGTGACAGCTCCCAGCACCCTCACCAGCACATTTTCACTATAAACCTCTGGTCCTGTCTTGAACAGAAGCCAAAAAAACCTCCAGAAGCTGTTTGCTAGTCCAGTTCCAAGAATGAATTGGATGTGGCACTTGGTGCCATGGTCTAGTCATGGAGTCTGTGGTGACAGGTTGGACTCGATGATCTTCGAGGTCTCTTCCAACCTTAGCGATACTGTGATACTGTGATACTGTGATGAAGACGACCAGGAACTGCCTGAGCAGAACCCAAACTTCCCTGCAAGTTGGCATGAGGTGCTGGAGGAGCAGGGAATTTTCTCCCCCAAAGCCAGCATCTGGACCTAAGAGCTGAGTCCGGCTCAGCCACGTGGCAAAGAGAGCTCCTGCAAGGCTTATATCCAAAAGCAAGAGATCACATCTAACAGAGCAGCGTTCCAGCCCAGCTCCAGAGCGTGTTCAAAGAGCTTCGTGCTCAGAGGCCTTTCCATCTTTAGGTTTACAAGCCAAATCCTGAGAGGAAAGGAGCCCCTAGCACTACTGCCGAGGCTCAAACAAAGACATGACAATGCATCGCCCAGGAGAAAACCCGGCCTTGCAACAGCATCAAACACAAACTTGAAACCCCCTCCTGCTCTCAGGCAACTGCTTCTTCCCTCGAGTTCAAAGGCTCTTCCCTTTGGGCAGGTTATAATTGAGCACCGTGACGCTACCTGTGCCGGCCCAGCCCCAGCCCCGCTCCCCGCTTCTCCCCGGCAGCTCCCCAGCCTCATTTTGACTTGCAGTTCCTCAGCCCCTCTTGGGATTTGGCCCCATCTACAGAGATAATTGGAAACACACCCTCTGCGCCCTCCTCCTGTCAGGAGCCAGCTGCCTGATGCTTTAAAGACAATCTCCCTGTTTTCCTCCCCGCCCCTGCTCCCTGCGAAAGCCTCTGCCGAGATCCTGGTGAGATGTACACCGTGGGGAGTGGGAGGAGACAGCCCTGCTCCCTTCCCAAACTACTCATGCTCTGCGAGCCAGCCTCAGCTTCCCTTTAATTTCCAGCCAGATTTCATCTGACAGCACTTGAGAAAGCAGCACAAGAAATCAGCACTGGAGCAATAATGCGATTACAGTCCCTCAACAGCCATAGCTGAGGATGCAATAACTGCGCCCGTCGCTCACCTCTGGCTTTGCCCTCACCACAACCCATCCTCCTCTGAGAGCTCCCCAGCCCCACTCTTGTTGATTGTTTTTATTCTATTTTCTCATATTCTGGCTGTACAAGGAGAGAGAAGGAACGCTCAGACCCATGGGAGATGCAGACAGCAAACTTTCCCTGCAAGAACCGGTCCCTCTGCAGCGAGCACCTCTCCTTCCCTGTGCCAGGGAAGGAGATTTGCTGCAGTTGGCACCAGGTTGCCCTCCTGAAGAAATGGGGACCACATCTGGAGTACTGGGTCCAGTTCTGGGCTCCCAGTTCAAGAGGGACAAGGATATACTAGAGAGTTCAACAGAGGGACACAAAGATGTTGAGGGGACTGGGACATCATTCTGATGAGGAAAGGCTGAGACCTGGGGCTGATTAGCTTAGAGAAGAGTGAGAGGAGATCTTATGAATGTTTAGAAATATCTGAAGGGTGTGGGGCAAGAAGAAGGGGCCAGGCTCTTCTCAGTGGGGCTCTGCAATGGAACAAGGGATATTGGACACAAACTAGAACCCAGGAAGTTACACCTCAACAGGAGGAGAAACTACTTTACTGTGAGAGTGCTGGAGCCCTGGGGCAGGCTGCCCAGAGAGGTTGTAGAGTCTCCTGCTCTGGAGACTTTCAGGGGCCACCTGGATGTGTTCCTGTGTGCCCTGCCCTGGGTGACCCTGCTTTGGCAGGGTGGTTGGACTGGATGATCTCCAGAGGTCCCTTCCAACCCCTTCCATTCTATGATTCTGGGATGATTCCCACGCCCTGGGCAGCTTGGTGTGACTCCATCCTTCTGCCTTGAACTCCCTGGTGCTGCTTGGGCATCCAGCAGCTGTGTAGCTGCTAGAGCATGGAAGTGGCTGTAGCTATGCTCACCTGGAGCCTTTGGGGCAGGGCACTTGTATTGCAAGCCAGGCTGGAAATGATGTGGATGCTCTGCCTGGGATGCCATGCTCACCTGACCATTCCGTGACTCTATGATTCCATTACAAATATATACACACACACACACATATATATATGTATATAAAACCACAACTACATATATAGAGAGAGGCAGATAAAAAGAAGAACGACCCACTTAATGAGCTCTGATACCCTCCTTGTAAAGAGAGGGAAATTATCTGCGAGTCTAGGAATATCTTCATTAAAAATGCATTTAGCTGTGGAGCGCTGCGAAAGAGAGACCTGTAAGACATGAAAGATTAGCCCCAGATTGCTGATTGGGCTCTTTCACATCGTTATGGTAATTAGGCTCACACAGCCTGTTGTGCTGACTCCGAGACTTTGCTGGGCCTGTCTTTGTCTGGGATTTAAGGTGGATTCCCCCCACCCCGCCCCCTGCACCCCTCCTGCTCCTCACCCCTTCTCCCTCCCCACCAATGCCTCCCCGCTTCGACCCCGTTCCTACAACTCCCTGCAAGGAGGTTGGAGTGGAGTGGGGGTTTGTCTCTTCTCCCTAGTATCAGATAAGAGGACAAGAGGAAATGGAATGGAATGGAATGGAATGGAATGGAATGGAATGGAATGGAATGGAATGGAATGGAATGGAATAGAATAGAATAGAATAGAATAGAATAGAATAGAATAGAATAGAATAGAATAGAATAGAATAGAATAGAATAGAATAGAATGGAATAGAATGGAATAGAATGGAATAGAATGGAATGGAATGGAACGGAATTAACCAGGTTGGCAAAGACCTCAGAGATCATCCAGTCCAACTTATCACCCAACACCATCTAATCAACTAAACCATGACACCACGCACCCCATCCAGTCTCTTCCTAAACACCTCCAGGGATGGTGACTCCACCACCCCCTGGGCAGCACATTCCAATGACCAATCTCTCTTTCTGGGAAGAACTTCCTAACATCCAGCCTGAACCTCCCCTGGCACAGCTTGAGACTGTGTCCTCTTGTTCTGGTGCTGGGTGCCTGGCAGAAGAGACCAACCCCCACCTGGGTACAACCTCCCTTCAGGGAGTTATAGAGAGCAAGAAGGTCTCCCCTGAGCCTCCTCTTCTCCAGGCTAAGCAACCCCAGCTCCCTCAGCCTCTCCTCACAGGGCTGTGCTCCAGACCCCTCCCCAGCTTTGTTGCCCTTCTCTGGACATGTTCAAGTAACTCAACATCTTTCCTAAACTAAATGGACTGAAATTGTGCCAGGGGAGGTTTAGGTTGGACCTAAGGAGGAATTTCTTTGCTGCAAGAGTGGTCAGGCATTGGAACCAGCTGCCCAAGGAGGCGGTGGAGTCCCCAACCCTGGAGGTGTTCAGGAAACCTGTGGCCATGGCACTTTGGGACATGGTTCATTGGCCATGGTGGTGTTGGGTTGATGGGTTTGAGTTCCATGATCTTAGAGGTCTTTTTCATCCAAACCAGTTCTATGGTCCTCCGATTGTCCCAGCCCACTTGGCTGATCAATATGCAGAGTGCCGCCATCCAATTCAGCCGTGCTCCCCGGCTGCCTCTGCCAGCCCTGGCCCTGCCTCACCCGGAGGAGAGAGAAGAAATTAATGATAATTACGAGGTGTGAGTGGATATTACAGCTCTCAATCTATTGCCACTGAAACCAAATAGAAATGCAACTGAATCAGCCAATTATTAAAGTGGGGAATAAACAAACCGTGACGTGCCCTCATCCTTCGCCACACGCTGCTCAGGCCTCCAGCAGACAAGCCTTGCTCCAATCATCTGGGGTTTGGGGTTGTTGTTTTTCCCCTCCCTTCTGTGTCACTGGAAAGCCAAATCCTCCTCAGCCCACCCAGCCTGCAGAGCTGGAGTGAGAAAGGTGTGCTTCAGAGGAGGCGTGCAGGAAGGGAGAAGGCTTAGAACGTTGCCAGGGAGAAGCGCACGGAATGAATGAGGTCTTCAACAAGTCTGATGGCTCACCCCTTCTTGTCAAGTACTGTTTCAGCTTTCCTGAGCTGCTGAATCCCCTCCTCGGGGCAGAAGGCTGCAGACCTCCTCTGAACCTCAGCAGAAACACTGCAGCAAGGCTCGCAGCTGCCTGTCAAACACTTGGTTCACCTCAGAAGGAGAAAGAGCCATTTAGTGGCAGTTAGAATGGGAACATCTTGTAGCACTGCTCGAGCATCGCTGCATCTTATTCCTCTGAGCCACAGCAAACAGCGAAAGAACAACTCCCTTTGGTCTTAACTCGGGATCCAAGGTCCTGCAACGCTCCCCAGCTCCTGAGACTCGACAAAGACCGTTGTTTTCAAAGATCCAAAGGAGGATGTCTGGGCGGCAAAGGTTTCTCACACCCTCACTTGCCACCAACTGCTGAAGCATCTCTAGGGCAGAGAGGGATTTTAGATGCAGCCAACATAGAAAGCAACCAATTACAAGTCCACCCCATCCAGCAACACAAACAGCAAGGGACTGCCTCCTCCGTCCTGAAACAGGCCTGAGCTTCTCCTCTGCCACCATCCTGGGTGATAAAACTTCTCCAATTTCCTCAGGCTGGTGCCAGGCTGTATCATAGCCTGCTAATCCCAGCCATGAAGCCTTCTAACCCTGCTGCTCACCCTCTTATCTCTCGCTTCCCTATCTGCCCACCTTAGGTTTCCGCTGGCATTTGCCTAATCCCAGGGGATCTCAGTGGAGCCACTGGCCTTGCATTAACCTTATGGCAGCAGGGCTGGTTTGGAGATCTTCCAGATGTGATCTGAGCCTCTGACTCAGAATAATAATAGACAGAAGTGATCATAAATTAATCTCCTCATCCACCTCTCCCTTCCTCATACATGTATTGATGTGTTTCTATAGCCCTTCTGCATCCTCCCTCCACTCTATTCATCCATCCATCTATCTCCTGGCAGGTCCTTTAATTACCTACCCATTAGGTTTCCTCCTTCCTGGCTCCACATTTTATCCCCTCTCTGATTGCAGGGGGTTATGCTTTAACCCTGCAACAGACCATGGAGGAAGAACTTAGGGGAAGTGTCCATGCATGGAGTGGTGCTGAGTTCCAGACTCCCTGAGGACATCTCTAGAAATTCCCTCTTGGAGGGAATAGGCTTCTGGTCAAGTGCAGGAGCTGTTGTCACAGCTGGAAGCTAGACACCTGCCTGAGAAGACACTGTTGGATTGCCCAGCTGCTTCAAAACACCACTGGGCACAGAAGAAAGCCAAGTCACAACTAGCAAGAGAAGAACTGAAGAACTGTAAACCCACCTTGCCCCCTCCTCATCCCCTGTCCCTTTGAAATCCTCCTGCAAAGCCTCCATCTTCCAGTACCTAGAGAGGACCTACAAGGAAGCTGGGGAGGGACTTTTGACAAGGGCTTGTAGTGATGGGATGAGAGGCAGGGGCTTTGAGCTGGAAGAGGGGAGACTTAGACTGGAGATGAGGAAGAAATTCTTGGCAGTGAGGGTGGGGAGACACTGGCACAGGTTGCCCAGGGAGGCTGTGGATGTCGCCTCCCTGGAGGTGTTCAAGGCCAGGTTAGTTGAGATCTTGAGCAACCTGGGCTGGTGTGAGGTGTCCCTGCCTATGGCAGGGGGTTTGGAACTGCATGATCTTTAAGGCCTCTTCTAACCTAAACCATTCTATGATTCTGTGATCCTCCAGAGCCTTGCAAATAAGGCAGAGTGAGGCTGATGCAAAAGAGGTTGCTGCTTTGGGTGGGTCACAAGGGCTTGCAGAGAGAGAGGCCAGGCCTGCCCAGAGCTGCTCCATCCCTGCCCAGTTTGGTGGTGGGTGCTGACACAACATCTGCTTCCAGAGCACATGAAACATCCCTGGAGCCTGTGCTTGTGTCCAAAAGGCAGAGCAGAGGCTCTCAGTGAGCAACACCAGCGCCACAAATAAAGGCAGGCAGCAGCAGGGTGACAGCTGTAATGATCCAGCGCCTACGTCCCTCTCAGAGCTTTGGGAGAGGCTGCTCAGCTGCTGATGACTGATGACATTTGGATTGCAGTGAGACAGTTTTCACAGGAAATCTGCAGAGCAGCCAGTTTGAAGCCCCCCCCCACCATTCCCCCAGTAATTGCTTAATAAGCATCACAGCACAGCAGCCTCCCGTGCTGTGTGAGGGTCTTGTGGTGTTGTCCACCACCACAACACCTACCGACTCACAAAGGACTTCAGGAGTCCCAGACTCCACTGTTGAGGCTACAGCAGCAGTGCCAGTCCCATCACCACCACATAATGTCCTATGTTGCTCTTTAAGGACCTGGAGTGCTGGTTGACAGCCATCTGAAGAGGAGCCATTGTGTGCTCAGCTGGCCAAGAAAGTCAACAGCATCCTGGCCTGGATCAGGAACACAGCAGCCAGAAGGACCAGGGATGTGATTGTCCCCCTGCAGTGGGCACTGGTGAGGCCACACCTCCAATACTGGGTTCGGTTTTGGATCCCTCACTACATGAAGGACATTGAGGGGCTGGAGTGTGTCCACAGGGAAAGGGTCTGGAAAACAGGGCTGGTGAGGAGCAGCTGAGGGAATTTGGGTTGTTTAGTATGGAGAAGAGGAGGCTGAGGGGAGACCTCACTGCTTTCTACAGCTCCCTTAAATGAGGGTGCAGAGAGGTGGGGGTTGGCCTCCGATGACAGAAGGAGAGGAAATGGCCTGAAATTGTGCCAGGGGAGGTTTAGGCTGGAGATGAGGAAGAATTTCTTTGCTGCAAGACTGGTCAGGCATTGAAAGAGGCTGCCCAGGGAGGTGGTGGAGTCCCCATCCCTGGAGGTGTTCAGGAAATGTGTGGCCATGGCACTCTGGGACATGGTTCAATGCCCATGGTGGTGTTGGGTTGAGGGTTGATGGTCTTCCCCAAGGCAAACAATTTTATGCTTCCACGAAAGCCCCCAGCAGTGAGATGCAGCAGATGTCTCTTGCTGACCCCTCCCAGTGCTCTCTGCTGCTTGCTACCAGCAAGATTGCTATTCCCAAATATCTAACCTTGATCTTCCCTGCTGCAAATTAATCCAATTCCTTCCTGTTCTGTCTCACAGTGGACACAGAAGCGATCGATTGCTCTCTCTTCTATAACAACTTCTGACATATTGGGGGAAAAAAACCATCCTGGCATCACCCTCTCTCACCTTCAGATCCTGCTGGCAGCCCAAAGGGGTTTGCTGGGAGCTGTGCCTGGCCTTGCACAAAACATCCAGCCCTGCTCTGTGAGGAGAGGATGATCTTTGAGGTCTTTTCCAACCTTGTTGATTCTATGATTCTATGAGAGGTGCTGGTCTGCAGATCTGCTTCTTCCTTCTCCTGCTGCTCAGAGGGTTATAACTGGGGGTTGAAATCCCTGGATGTGAAGGCTATGGAATGGGGAGGAGCAGGGGGACTAATAGCTGACAGATCAGATGGTCATTTAGAGCCACAGAACCATAGAGTCATAGAATAAGGTTGGAAAAGACCTCAGAGATCAAGTCCAACCTGTCACCCAACACCTCATGACTACTAGACCATGGCTTCCAGTGCCACATCCAATCCCCTCTTGAACACCTCCAGGGATGGTAACTCCACCACTTCCCTGGGCAGCACATTCCAGGGGCTAACAACTCTCTCTGTGAAGAACTTCCTCCTCACCTTGAGCCTAAACTTCCTCTGGCGCAGTTTGAGACTGTGTCCTCTTGTTCTGGTGCTGGCTGCCATAGAACTGTCAAGGTTGGAAGTGACCTCCATGAGCTCACCTAGAGCTCACAACCCCAGCACTGCTGCTAAGCCACTGCCACCAAACCACATCTCTCAGCACCATATCCAAGCATCCAAGAATGCCTCCCAGGATGGTAACTCCACCACCTACCTGGGCAGCCTGTTCCAGTGCCTGAGAAGCCTTTATGGGAGGAATTTTTTTCCCCTAATAGCCAACCTGAACCTCCCCTGGCATAACCTGAGGCTGTTTCCTCTTGTCCTATCACTTGCTGCATGTGAGAAAAGACCAACCCCCACCTGCCTCAAACCTCCTCTCAGGGTGTTGTAGAGAGAGCAATGAGGTCTCCCCTCAGCCTCCTCTTCTGAAGACGAAAGAATCTTCAAAAGACTGGAGATTGTTCTGAAGATTTCTAGCCTGAGCAACACAAAGACCTAACAAAGCAGCAGAGACAGCTTCATCTCCTTGCTTTTCTCCCACCAAATGGCCCAGGAGTGGGTGCCTCACTCCTCAGCTGCTGCTGGTGTCAGCATCCTTAGTGGTGTTCAAGCAACATGTGGTCATGGCACTTTGGGACATATCTTACTGGGCACAGTGGTGTTGGGTTGAACATTGGACTTGAGGATCTTAGAGAGGTTTTCCAGCTGAAACAATTCCATGATTCCATGGTTCCTCCTAGGAGGGTCTGTGCCTGAGCTGGTTCCTCAGGCTCTGTGCCAGCCCAGTATTTGTGCCACCATGGCTTAGCACCAGCACGACCTAGCACCAGCACGACTCAGCAGCACCACGACTCAGCACCACCACGACTCAGCAGCACCACAGCCACCAGGATGTCAAAACAAGAAGCCAGCAGCTCCATCAGGAGCACTGCTATTTATACCCTGAGGGCCTGATGAGCACCAGCAGCAAGGGAGAGCACAATGGCGAGCACCAGGAGCTTGATTACCAAGGGGCATTTTTAGAATGCATGAATCCTCTACCTCCCACCCTGGTGGGGGGATTTTATTCCCCCTCCTTCCCCCTCAAAACCCTGATGGCAGCCCTGAATGCTGCTCCATGCCTGGTGTGTGCAGCCGGCAATGACAACCCCCTTGTGCTCCCCACAGCAAATGGTTCCATGGCTGCAACTTCACTCCCCCAAAACCACCTCCCCATGGGTTTTCCTCCCTCCCTCTGGGTTTTCCTCCTTTCCTCTGTTTTTAACTCCCTCCCTCTGTTTTTTCCTCCCTCCCCTCCACACATATGCCCCAACCCTGCAAACCAAGTTGGTGGGTGGCAGTTGAAATTCTTCCACAGCCAATGGCACCTTGGCAGAGCCAGAGCCAACCTGCTGCTCCTTTAGCTGGCAGCTGGAGCTGGAGCCGGAGCTGGGTGCGTGCGTGGGAACCCAGCTAGAAACCATCTCCAGTCAAAGTGTGGGCTTTGGCTTTCATAATCCCCCCAGGTGACAGGTTGGCCTTCCAGTGTGGCTTCATTGGAGGCAGACAGGAGCAGCTATTTGCAGGCACATTAACAGAGCTGTGTCAACTTCGAGGTGAATCAGCTTTGCTTCATCAGACACATCAACAGGCTCAGCCCTGCCATCTCCTCTCCTGCTCAGCTTTATTTAAACTGCACGCTGCAAATAGCATCCCCTCTCCTTTGCCTACCCACATCCATCTGGAAATATCTCTCAGCTCTTCTACTCTTGCGTTCTAGACTTTTTAGCGCTCCCCTCTCCTCTTTCCCACCTTGTCCTCGTCTGGATCCGGGCTCAGGTTTGCGGAAGGGAGCAGCGAGTTGTAAATGAGAAGGGTCTGGGCTGCCCCAGCCGCTTGCTCAAATATCAGAGTGCCTAAAAGCTGGACCCTTTCTGCCAAAGACCTCCAAAATTGCTCTTTCACAAGATGCCAGCATTCAGACCTCATCCTGCCCTTAACTGTTGCTGGACCTAAGGGATGGATCCCTGGAGTTTCATAGCCATGTGGGTGCCTCCTTCATTCTTCTCTGGACATCCCAGCTCCACATTCGTCTTGCTAGACACCAAATAGGTATGGGAAAATGCCAGCCCAGTACCTCTAAAAAGCCAGGGATCTAAGGTGGCTACAACCATAGAATTATGGAATCATAGAATTGTTTCAGTTGGAAAAGATCATTCAAATTGAACTCTCAACTCACCACCACCATGGCCATTAAACCATGTCCCAAAGTGCCATGGTCACACACTTCTTAAACACCTCCTGGCCAGCCTGTTCCAATGCCTGACCACTGACCACTCCTGCAGTGAAGAACTCTCTTCTAATCCCCACCCTAAACCTCTTCTGGTACAATTTCATCTGATGTCCTCTCCCACCTGATACCAGGGAGAAGAGACCAACTCCCTCCTCACTGCAGCCTCCTTTCAGAGAGCAATGAGGTCTCCCCTCAGCCTCCTCTTCTCCAGAATAAACACCTCCAGTTCTCCTAGCTGCTCCCCACCAGCCCTGTTCTCCAGACCCTTCACCACCTGTGTTAGGCTTCTGTGAACCTGCTCCAGGCCCTCAATGTCCTTCTTGGAGTGAGGGATCCAAACCTGAACTCAGCATGGAGGAGCTAAGGAGAGAATAACTCTCCAGCTACCCAGGTACAAGCAGCCAACTCACACCCTTCCCAAAGAGGTTTCTGTACCTTAGCCACCCTGGGAAAAGTGTCTGTTGGCCCTCAGCTTCGCTGTGAATGCACAAGCTCTCTCCAGCTCCCCTTGGATACACACAAACCATCTCAGACTTGTCCTTGGACACCTCTTACTCACAAGCAAATTAATACCAACAATCAATCATTAATCAGAATTCTCCTCCAGCTAGCAGGGAAAGGAGCTGGAGCAGGGCAGGCTCTGCTCCCGTTCATGTCAGACAAATGCAAGCCTGTGGAGCCACTCCAGCTCTCCACAGCGCGACAGAGAGCGGAACAGGGCCGGGCGCTCCATCACGCAGCACCCGAAGCCAAGCCCAGCAGCCAGCAGCCCAGCAGCTGGGCTCGATGTGACTGGCTCCAGCCAGAATGTGATTAGCAAGGAGAAAAGGGGAGGAGAAGTAGGGAGGCGGTTAGTCACCTCGCTAAGAGAATGTCAGCCTTAGATACGGCGTTTCCCATTATAGTTCCTTAATGACTTGCCATTGTCCTCCCAACGCCAGGGGAGGGAAGCATGGAGGACAGAAGCTCTCTGCCTGATTGCAGAGTCCACATTAAAAGGGGAAAAAAAAAAAAAAAAAAAAAAAGAAAAAAACCCAACCAACATAAAAAGCCACCTCCATCATAATTAAAAAGCTGCTCTTTCTTGCCCAGGCAGCTTGGCAATTAAGGGCTGCTCTGTCCGGAGCTGCACTTTCCCTTACACAGGTAGGCTTTAAACGCAGCTCTCTGCAGCATAATAAGAAATGGCTCCACTCTGCTGGCATTTTAAAAGGGGGATAAATATGTTTAATGCCCTCCTCAAGCCAGGCCAGCCGGCCTTGGCCAGCCCCCTGCAAGGCTATTTCGTCCACACTTGAAGCCGTGGCTGGGGTGACACCCGCGCCCGCCCTGAATTACAGGAGCTGCAATCCACCCAACCCACCCAAGGCTGCAAACCGGCTTGTTTTAATTGTCTGTGACACCAGGCCTGTGAAACTCACCAGCTTGTAATTTCTAGCAGCTCTCTTCTGGGACCGTGCAGCACATTACTGCCACAGACAACAGACCTGCTCATAAAGTGCGTGTGCTGAGAGCAGAGCGCCGGCTTTTATGGGCCGTGGCACCTTCCAACTATTTGTAGCTACTGTAAAAAGCAGGCAGCAGCTGCCTGGAAATGGGCAGAAGAGCGATTCAAGGCGGATTTGATAGCCAGCATAGAATCATAGAGTTGTTCCAGTTGGAAAAGCCCTCTGAGATCATCAAGTCCAGCCATCCCCCTCAGACCACCATGGCCACTAAACCGTGTCCCAAAGTGCCACGGCCACAGGTTTCTTGAACACCTTCAGGAGTGGGGACTCCACCACCTCCCTGGGCAGCCTGTGCCAATCCCTGACCACTCTTAGAATCATAGAATCAACAAGGTTGGAAAAGATCTCAAAGATCATCAAGTCCAACCTGTCACCACAGACCTCATGACTACTAGACCATGGCACCGAGTGCCTCATCCAATCCCCTCTTGAACACCTCCAGGGATGGGGACTCCACCACCTCCCTGGGCAGCACATTCCAACAGCTAATAATTCTCTCAGTGAACAAATTTCTCCTCACCTCCAGCCTAAACTTCCCCTGGCACAGCTTGAGACTGTGTCCTCTTGTTCTGGTGCTGCTTGCCTGGGAGAAGAGACCAACCCCCTCCTGGCTACAACCTCCCTTCAGGTAGCTGTAGAGAGCAATAAGGTCTCCCCTGAGCCTCCTCCCCCTGAGCCTCCTCTTCTCCAGGCTAAACAATCCCAGCTCCCTCAGCCTCACCCTGTAGGGCTTTTGCTCAAGGCCTCTCCCCAGCCTCGTTACCCTTCTCTTGCAGCAACAATTGCTCCTCATCTCCAACCTAAACCTCCCCTGGCACAATTTCAGACCATTTCTGATCTAGAAGGAGGTAACCCACTTCAGAACACAAGAGGAGTGGCCAGTGAAGCTCTGCTCCATCCGTGGAGCAAACACCAGACAGATGATGCACACATCAGAGCCTCAGTTCATCCTACCCTTACACATCTCCACAACTCCCTGAAAAGAAGTTAGAGGCAGGGTGGGGGTTGGTTTATTCTCCCAAGGAACAAGTCATAGGACAAGAGGAAATAGAACATAGAATTAACCAGGTTGGAAAAGACCTTTGAGATCATCAAGTCCAACCCATCACCCAACACCATCTAATCAACTAAACCATAGCACTGAGCACCCCATCCAGTCTCTTCCTAAACACCTCCAGTGATGGTGACTCCACCACCTCCCTGGGCAGCGTGTTTAGGTGGGACATGAGGAAAAATTTCTTCCCCAAAAGAGTTGTCAAGCCCTGGCCCAGGCTGCCCAGGGCAGTGGTGGAGTCCTCATCCTTGGAAGGGTTTTAAAAGACATGTAGATGTGGTGCTGAGCTACATGGTCCTGTGCTGACCTGGCAGTGCTGCTTTAATGGTTGGAGTCAATGACCGGCAAGGTCTCTCCCAACCAAAACAATTCCATCACTCTATGATCTCCAACAAGTCACAGGCCTTCACTCATCCAGGAAATATGTTGACTTGCTGGAAGGTGTCCAGAGAAGGAAACAAAGCTGGGGAGGGGTCTGGAGCACAGCCCTGTGAGGAGAGGCTGAGGGAGCTGGGGTTGCTTAGCCTGGAGAAGAGGAGGCTCAGGGGAAACCTTCTTGCCATCTACAACTACCTGAACGGAGGCTGTAGCCAGGTGGGAGCTGGTCTCTTCTCCCAGGCAAGCAGCACCAGAACAAGAGGACACAGTCTTAAGCTGTGCCAGTGGAGGTTCAGGCTGGATGTTAGGAAGAAGTTCTTCATAGAAAGAGAGATTGGCCATGGGAGAGGTGGCCATGGGCCACCTGCCCAAGGAGGTGGTGGAGTCCCCATCCCTGGAGGTGTTTAGGAAGAGACTGGATGGGGTGCTTGGTGCCATGGTTTAGTTGATTAGATGGTGTTGGGTGATAGGTTGGACTTGATGATCTCAAAGGTCTCTTCCAACCTGGTTAATTCTATTCTATTCTATTCTATTCTATTCTATTCTATTCTATTCTATTCTATTCTATTCTATTCTATTCTAGTCTAGTCTAGTCTAGTCTAGTCTAGTCTAGTCTAGTCTAGTCTAGTCTAGTCTAGTCTACTCCAGTCTATTCTATTCTATTCTATTCTATTCTATTCTATTCTAGTCTATTCTAGTCTATTCTAGTCTAGTCTAGTCTAGTCTACTCCAGTCTATTCTATTCTATTCTATTCTATTCTATTCTATTCTATTCTATTCTATTCTATTCTATTCTATTCTATTCTATTCTATTCCATTCCATTCCATTCCATTCCATTCCATTCCATTCCATTCCACCCCTGCCATGAAGGCCTCCAGCACCACCAACCAGCTGCGCAGCCTCCACACCCTTCAGTCCCTGCGGACTCGCAGGAGCAGCCTGCCATGGCTGCCTTTAATAACTTTGCAATCAGGTTTCAATTGCCACTGCAAAAGGTTTATAAAAGTTTGTGTTGCCTGCTAATTAAATCCACACAAATGCCAGCTCGGCATTAATTTACTGTAAAACGAGCGTGGGGCTGCTCGGAGTCCTCTGCTCGGAGCCTGCCCACGCTGAACCAGCCAGGAGCAGCTGACCTTGGGGAGTTATCTCCCCCAAACCCTGTCTGCCACAGATCAGACACAGCCATTCTCTTTTTGTGGTGGTTTAAGCCCTAACTGGGAGTTAAGAGCTCAGATGGGAGCAAGGCTGAGAATCTCACCCCTGCTCCCCCTCCTCCCTCCCAACAGAGAGGGGAAAAGAAAAAGGAAGGAGCAAATCCACCAAAGAATAATTTGGAGTTGGCTTGGAAGTAGAGAGGTGAAGAGTTTTCTTTAAACAAAATATATATAGTATCACAGTATTAGTCAGGGTTGGAAGGGACCACAAGGATCATGTAGTTCCAACCCCATGGGCAGGGACACCCCACACTAGATCAGCCTGGCCACAGCCTCATCCAGCCTGGGCTTAAACACCTCCAGGGATGGGGCCTCAACCACCTCCCTGGACAACCCATTCCAGGGCTTCACCACTCTCATGGGGAAGAACTTCGTCCTCACCTCCAGCCTGAATCTCCCCACCTCCAGCTTCATTCCATTCCCCCTAGTCCTATCACTACCTGAGATCCTGAGAAGTCCCTCCCCAGCCTTCTTGTAGCCCCCTTCAGATCCTGGAAGGCCACAATGAGGTCACCTCGGAGCCTTCTCTTCTCCAGACTGAACAGCCCCAACTCCTTCAGTCTGTCCTCATAGGAGAGGTGCTCCAGCCCTCTGCTCATCCTCGTGGCCCTTCTCTGAGAGGAGGAGTCTTGGGTGACAGGTTGGACTTGATGATCTTTGAGGTCTTTTCCAACCTTGTTGATTCTATGAGTCTTATTCTAAATGAATCATAGAATCAATCATAGACTCATAGATTCAGAACCATCGAATCAATGAGCTTGGAAAAGGCCTCAGAAATCATCAAGTCCAACCTGGCACCCAACACCTCCTGACTAAATAAACCATGGCTTCAAGCACCACACCCAATCCCTTTTTGAACACCTCCAGGGATGGGGACTCCACCACCTCCCTGGGCAGCACATCCCAATGGCCAATTCCTCTTTCTGGGAAGAACTTTCTCCTCACCTCCAGCCTAAACTTCCGCTGGCACAGCTTGAGACTGTGTCCTCTTGTTCTGGTGTCGGCTGCCTGGGAGAAGAAACCAACCTCCAGCTGGCTACAACCTCCATTCAGGTAGTTGTAGATGGCAATAAGGTCTCTCCTGATCTTCCTCTTCTCCAGGCTAAACACCCCCAGCTCCCTAAATGCCACACTCTCATTGAATACCAGGAAAGGAAAGGAGAGAGGGAGAGGGAGAGGGAGAGGGAGGGGGAGGGGGAGGGGGAGGGGGAGGGGGAGGGGGAGGGGGAGGGGGAGGGGGAGGGGAAGGGGGAGGGGGAGGGGGAGGAGAGATATCTAGGGCAGAAGAATGCCAGCTACAGCCCTCCTCATCTCCACACAGCCAGTGATGAGGAGCTGCTTATCCCTCAGCCTGCCCTAGCTCAGCAGCATCCAGACCAAGCAATGGCTGAGCACAGAGGACAAATATACCTTTGGGTCTGCTCTGGAGGCTCAACTACACTGGTTGTGCTCGATCTGCCTTCATGGAAGGTATCATGGTGCCTGCAGAGCAGGAGCAGAAATCAGCCCCCTGGCACAGCCTGATCCTACTGGGCTGAGTCAAGGGACCCCCTCCAGCACACGGTGGGGTGGCAAGGAGCAGGCTGCCTGCACAGCCTGCCTGTTTCACCTTTAGAAGTGAGGGGAGAGGGCGGGGGAAATCATCTGCATAATTCAAGCAGAGGTGGCAGAAATGGCTTCCTGATATAGCTGCGCCTCAGCCACCAAATATAGAACTGGACACACTGGATAAAACCCAATTACTGCTGTGAAAACCTCTCTCAGCCATACACACTTGAGACTGTATTAACTCCAGCAACACACTATATCTTGTCATGCCAATAAAGTTCCTGACACTGAAATGGAGAGGAGGGAGAGGCTCTGTATGGACATGGGAAGCAGGGAGAGCAGCAGCAGAGCCATGGAACAGCAAAGGCTGCAGGAGCAGCAGCTGATTATAACAAGCCACTTTAATTTGCCTGACACATTTGCCCTGGTGTTATTATTTTTTTCCCCCTCAAAGACTTTGCAGCTCAGCAGGAGAGATCATAATAATAATTAAAAAAGCCAACCAGGGCTATAAATAAAACGAGAGACAATGAAAGAAAGAAGAGCATGTGGTGTTTAGAGGCAGCTAAGTCACCATGCTGAGCTCTTTGGAGAGCAGTCCTCCTGTGTGTCCTCCCAGCTGTCCTGCATTTATCCCTTTGTGGCCAGATCTGATGCTCTACCTTCAGAGCTCCAAGGAGACCTTAGGGCAGTCTTGCAGTGCCTGAAGGAGGGCTACAGGAAAGCTGGGGAGGGACTCTTTACGAGGGCTTGTGATGGGAGGAGGGGGAATGGATTGCAGCTGGAAGAGGGGAGATTGAGGCTGGAGATTAGGAGCAAATTCTTCAGTGGAGAATGGAGAGACACTGGAAGAGGCTGCCCAGGGTGCTTATGGATGCCCCCTCCCTGGAGGTGTTCAAGGCCAGGTTGGACAGGACATTGAGCAGCCTGGTCCCGTGGAAGGTGTCCCTGCCCATGGCACAGGGTGGGTGGAACTGGATGATCTCTAAAGTCGCTTCCAATCCAAACCATTCTAAGCTTCAAAGATCTCAATCTGGTCACTCAGCACTGTGGCCACATGTGACCAGTAGAATGACAACATTCTGGGTGATGCCCAAGAGCATGGAGATGGAGAGGGCTGTGACCAACCCCTTCTTTGTGGGGTGCAGAGGTGATGGAGAGACACTCAGGGGGCTGCTCAGGGGAGGTTTAGGTTGGATATTAGGAAGAATTTTGTTGCTGAAAGGGTGGTCAGGCACTGGAACAGGCTGCCCAGGGAGGTGGTGGAGTCCCCATCCCTGGCGGTGTTCAAGAAGCATGCAGACTTGGCACTTTGGGACATGGTTTAATGGCCGTGGTTTAATGGCCCTCTCCATCACTGATAGCATCTCAGTGGTACACCTCCCCTGGAGACATCCCTTCCCCTGGCAGTTCTGCTGGCAGGCAGCTCCCACCTGAAGCACCCAGCTAACAAAGTTGGGTTTCACTCCAGCCAAGCCTTCATCATTATTAATCTTTACAAGAGGTAGCAGAGGATGGCATTGATCAAATGATATCTGCATTAGCAGGAAGGCAGCAGAGCTGTCACTGCATTACACAGCTCTTTCTCCCTCTCAGTATTCACAGTAGCTTAAGGGCTAAACAAACTTGGCATGAGGAAGGAAGGGAGAGTGGAAACCTTTTGCCTCCTCCACACGATTAACAGTGGGCTGTGGGAAATGGCAGTGATGTCTGGCAGCTCCGGGCCAGGGAAGCCATGTGGGGTTGGGATGCCAGGAAGGCAGAGGAGCCAGCTAAGACCCAGCCCTAGCCAGGAGGATGCTGCTCAGCCTCAGTGCTGAACCTGGTCCTGATGGACACAAGCCCACAGCATCAACTTGCCTCTTTTCACAGAATCACCCAGGATCACAGAATCACCAAGGGTGGAAGAGACCTCAAAGATCATCAAGTCCAACCTGTCACCCAACACCTCATGACTACTAGACCATGGCACCGAGTGCCACATCCAAGCCCCTCTTGAACACCTCCAGGGATGGGGACTCCACCACCTCCCTGGGCAGCACATTCCAATGGCTAACAACTCTCTCTGGGAAGAACTTTCTCCTCACCTCCAGCCTAAACTTACCCTGGCACAGCTTAAGACTGTGTCCTCTTCCCTGCTTCCCTCTGGCACAGCTTGAGACTGTGTCCTCTTCCCTGCTTCCCTCTCTTGATCTCCTTCCAGCTGTATCCTCTTGTTCTGGTGCTGGGTGCCTGGGAGAAGAGACCAACCCCCACCTGGCTACAACCTTCCTGCAGGGAGTTGGAGAGAGCAAGAAGGTCTCCCCTGAGCCTCCTCTTCTCCAGGCTAAACACCCCCAGCTCCCTCAGCCTCTCCTCACAGGGCTGTGCTCCAGACCCCTCCCCAGCCTCCTTGCCCTTCTCTGGACATGTTCAAGTCTCTCAATGTCCTTCTTGAACTGAGGGGCCCAGAACTGGATACAGGACTCAAGGTGTGGCCTAAGCAGTGCTGAGCACAGGGCACAATGACCTCCCTGCTCCTGCTGGCCACACTGTTCCCGATGCAGGCCAGGATGCCATTGGCCTTCTTGGCCACCTGGGCACACTGCTGGCTGCCTCTTGGAGCAGTGGCACAAAAATCCTTCCCAGCCCCTCATGCTCTTGGGGAAGGATGATGGTTCTTCATATTAATGCTAAGTGTCAGTGTATCAATTTCAGAGTCTGGGCAAGTTGAGATGAAACATGTGCCAAGGTCAGGGCTGGAAGGCTTAAGTGTATCTATTGTCATCCGCATAATAGCACACGGATTCGTTTCTATCATTTTTATCTCTCTTCTCTTTTAATAATCCTATAGCAAGGATATAATTCTCTATTAATACATTATAGAAGAAGCTTAATGGAAAAAAAGAGGGGTGCTGCCTTTTTTCTTCTGACTTACAGGCAGTGCATACAGAAAGGGGGAGGCTGAGGGTGCCTTTTCTCTTACATTTTCTTTCTCTTTTCCTGGCAGATGAAAAAAAAATAATGAAATAAAGTGTGGTTTGTCACAGAAGCAAGAGAATGGCAGAGACTGGAAGGGAACTCTGGAGATCACCCAGGCCATCGGGAACAGAATAGAGTAGAATGGAATAGAGTAGAATGGAATGGAATGGAATGGAATGGAATGGAATGGAATGGAATAGAATAGAATGGAATAGAATAGAATAGAATAGAATAGAATAGAATAGAATAGAATAGAATAGAATAGAATAGAATAGAATAGAATAGAATAGAATGGGATGGGATGGGATGGGATGGGATGGGATGGGATGGGATGGGATGGGATGGGATGGGATGGGATGGGATGGGATGGGATGGGATAGAATGGGATGGGATGGGATGGGATGGGATGGGATGGGATGGGATGGGATGGGATGGGATGGGATGGGATGGGATAGAATAGAATAGAATGGGATGGGATGGGATGGGATGGGATGGGATGGGATGGGATGGGATGGAATAGAATAGAATAGAATAGAATAGAATAGAATAGAATAGGATAGGATAGGATAGGATAGGATAGGATAGGATAGGATATAGGATAGGATAGGATAGGATAGGATAGGATAGGATAGGATAGGATGGGATGGGATGGGACGGGACGGAATGGAATGGAACGGAACAGAATAGAATAGAATAGAGTAGAATAGAGTAGAATAGAATAGAATAGACCAAGTTAGAAGAGACCTCAAGGATCATCAAGTCCAACCTATCACCCAACACCATCTAAGCAACTAAACCATGGCACCAAGCACCCCATCCAGGCTCTTCTTAAACACCTCCCAGTGATGGTGACTCCACCACTTCCCTGGGCAGCACATTCCAATGGCCAATCTCTCTTTCTATGAAGAACGTCTTCCTAACATCCAGTCTGAACCTCCCCTGGCACAGCTTGAGACTGTGTCCCCTTCTTCTGGTGCTGGGTGCCTGGCAGAAGAGACCAACCCCCACCTGGCTGCAACCTCCCTTCAGGGAGTTGGAGAGAGCAAGAAGGTCTCCCCTGAGCCTCCTCTTCTGCAGGCTAAGCAACCCCAGCTCCCTCAGCCTCTCCTCACAGGGCTGTGCTCCAGACCCCTCCCCAGATTTGTTGCCCTTCTCTGGTACACATTCCAGCAACTCAACATCTCCCCTGCCAAGGCAGGATCACCTAGAGAAGGTCACACGGGAACACATCCAGGTGGGTTTGGAATGTCTCCAGAGATGGAGAATCACAACATCACAGAATCACAGAATTTCAGGGGCTGGAAGGCAGCTCAAAAGCTCATCCAGTCCATCCCCCTTGCCAGAGCAGGGTCACCTACACCATATCACACAGGAACGCATCCAGGCGAGTTTTGACTATCTCCAGAATCCACCACCTCCCTGGGCAGCCTGCTCCAGTCATTAAAGAAGTTCCTCCTCGTGTTCAGATGGAACTCCTGGTGTTCAGGTTTGTATCCATTACTCCTTGCCCTTCACTGGGCACCACTGAACAAACTCCAGTCCCATCCTCCTGATACCCACCCTTGAAGTATTGATCAGCATTGATGAGAACCCACTCAGGCTGCCCTTTCTATACTAAACAGCTCCAATTCTCTCAGTCTTGCCTCATGGCAGAGATGTGTCCCAGTATCACAGTATCACAGTATCACAGCATCACTAAGGTTGGAAGAGACCTTGAAGATCATCGAGTCCAACCTGTCACCACAGACCTCACGATTAGACCATGGCACCAAGTGCCACATCCAATCCCCTCTTGAACACCTCCAGGGATGATGACTCCACCACCTCCCCAGGCAGCCCATTCCAATGGCGAATGACTCTCTCAGTGAAGAACTTTCTCCTCACCTTAGGTTCATCAGCACCTTTGTAGCCCTTTGCTGTACCCTCGCTAGCAAGTCCCTCTCCTTCTCGAACCAGGGAGCCCATAACTGGCTGCAGTATTCCAAATGTGGCCTCACCAGGGCACGGAGCAGGGGGATGATGATCTCCCTTAACCTGCTTGCCATAGGTGACTTGCCTCTTTTCCTTTCACATAACCACAGAACAAAACTGGAATGCAGAGCTCTGCCTCCTGCTCATTTGAGGTCCTCCCAGAACTGGAGGCTTTCTGAGCTGCTGTTTCACAGAGCAGGGTTTAACAAAGGCACCTCTCTCACGAGCATTTTTTGTCTCCCAGAAAGTCATGAACAAAAGGAGGTGACAATAAAACCCAGCCCTCAAAAGCAGGGTTTCAAACAGCCAGCTACCCCTCGTCTTCCAGAGAAATCATGCCTCAAACAACATAATCCTAACTAGTTCTCCAGATGTCCTCTGAGCCTTCCAGAAAAGAGCAGACAGCTATATACTGAATTGTTAATGTGAAAACCAGTCAGAAATGTAAGAAAGCAAACAAACAGCAACTAAAACAAACAAAAAAAACCCCAAAGCTTTTTACTCCTTCTCTGTATGTAAATCTCATATCACAGATTCCAGCATCTGCTTTTGCCTCTTGTGTTTTTTTTGTGTCTCAGCGTAACTACTGTAAGAGTAACGACAGCCAACAGCTCTGCAGATGGCTTCACAAGGTCTGCTTGGGGACAAGGATGAGCTTGCTCCCCATCCATGCCATGCCCAGCAGCACACACATCTACCAGCACACCACTAACTGCCTCTGTGCCCAGCCCTTGGGAGGCTGCACCTGGCTCTTGCCTGGACAAACCAGCTGCTGGCTGTGAAGCATCCAACGTGCCATGGTTACTGCTGCCTTCCTAGTCATATGGAATGGAATGGAGTGGAATGGAGTGGAATGGAATGGAATGGAATGGAATGGAATAGAATAGAATAGAATAGAATAGAATAGAATAGAATAGAATAGAATAGAATAGAATAGAATAGAATAGAATAGAACAGAATAGGTTGGAAAAGACCTTTGAGATCATCAAGTCCAACCTCTCACCCAACACCATCTAATCAACTAAACCATGGCACCAAGTGCCTCATCCAGGCTCTTCCTGAACACCTCCAGTGATGGTGACTCCACCACCTCCCTGGGCAGCACATTGTCACAAAACAACTGGTTGACCATGGTGAAAAAAGGGCCTCCAGCCACAGAAGGCTGGGCTTGCAGCATCCTGAGGTACAAGTGTGGCAACATGGAAGAGAAAGTAAGGGTGCAGCTGCTGCACGAAAAGCACTTGTGTGGAGGCAGCAGGGATCTCCACCTCTCCTCCATGAAGATTCCTTTCCCACAAAGGCTTCCATCTCCCCTCCATAAAGACATCCTTCCATGAAAGCTTTCACATCCCCCCCCATGAAGACCCCTTTCCACAAGGGCTTCCACGTCCCCTCCATGAAGCCCCCTTTCCACAAGGGCTTCCACCTCCCCTCCATGAAGCCCCTTTCCACAAGGGCTTCCACCTCCCCTCCATGAAGCCCCCTTTCCACAAGGGCTTCCACCTCCCCTCCATGAAGCCCCCTTTCCACAAGGGCTTCCACCTCCCCTCCATGAAGACCCCTTTCCACAAGGGCTTCCACTTCCTCTGCATGAAGACCTCCTTCCACAAAGGCTTCTCCTACAACTTGCAGCTACTCCAGTGGAAAAGCCTTGCCTCTGTAGCCCCTCCAACACAACCCTTCCTCCTCTTGTTTAAAATATGATGATCAGGGTAAGCAGCTTCCAATTTCCTGACATCCAAAGCCCAAAGCAAAGAGACAAACGTTAACACTTCCAGAAAGCTGTAGCAATGAAGAAATTACAGCCAGCTCCTCTGTGGCTCCAAAGACCTGGCTGAACTCATTCTGGGACCTCCTGCTATTCCCAGCAGAGCACAAGGCATGAGTTGGAGGATTTCCAGAGGTCCACCACTCTCACCCCATTTGCTAGGAAGCCAAAGATATCCAGAGATGCAATATTTTTAGCATAGTTAAAAGGAAGAAAAGAAAAAGCACAGCCACCCTACTATTCATAGCGTGGCTCGAGAGGATCGGAGCTGTAACGCGGAGTGAAAGCATCCTTGGACGACAGCCCCTGGAACCCTGCTGTGCACAGCAGGGCCGAGGCTCAGGCTGCCGAGAAACAGGATTCAACCTCTGCCCGAACCGCGGGCTGAATCCAAATGCCAAAACATCCCGGGGTTCACACGCAGGGCTAGGGAGAACACGAGCTCATCTAAAATGCTTTTAATCTTTTGCTCCCGAAAGAGCAGCCTCCTCCCGCGGGATTTCGCCGGGAAAAGAAAGAGCTGCAGGTACACACGGGGGGAAGGGGGTGGAGGGGCGGGGAGGGAAGGGGGTGGGGAGAGGAAGATGGAACAAAACCGTATCTCCTCATCCTCGGAAACAAAGTTTTCTGGGGGAAACCTGCCAGAGAGCCGTTGCTTTGCTACGGTCCCGCTCGTCAGCTCCCTCGGAAGGGGCATTGATCTCATTGTCACATTAAGCACCCTACCAAACGCTCACCGTGTTGAATTAGTGCTGGTAGATTTCTCCGACTAGAACATGTTAGAAATCACAGCTGGGTTACCCGAATCAATTAGGGCCAGATGGGGGTGCAAGGAAGTTAAACAATTTGCCTCATTGTGGGATTCGGGGCCGTGGCAAAGAGTTCTTTACATTTTCATTTAGATTTAAAACTCACTCGAGTGCAGCCTCTGTATAATTCAATCGAGGAGCGGAAATGAAACTACTGAGCGGGTAAGAGATATATTGTTCTTCTCCAGAAGAGAAAAGTTGAGGGGGGAGGGGGGTGGAGAGAAAAGAAAAAGAGAGGATTAGAGCTCAGCTCCTCAGGAGGGGGAAGTCTACACTGGAGCACTGATGTCGATGCAGCAGCAGCAGCACAGAATCATAGAATCAATCAGGTTGGAAAAGACCTCAGAGATCATCGAGTCCAACCTGTCACCCAACACCTCCTGACAACTAAACCAGGGCTCCAAGTGCCACATCCAATCCTCTCTCACACACCTCCAGGGATGGTGACTCCACCACCTCCCTGGGCAGCACATTCCAATGGCCAATTCCTCTTGCTGGGAAGAACTTTCTCCTCACCTCCAGCCTAAACCTCCCCTGCCACAGCTTGAGACTCTGTCCTCTTGTTCTGGTGCTGGCTGCCTGGGAGAAGAGACCAACCCCCACCTGGCTACAACCTCCCTTCAGGGAGTTGCAGACAGCAATGAGGTCTGCCCTGAGCCTCCTCTTCTCCAGGCTAAGCAACCCCAGCTCCCTCAGCCTCTCCTCACAGGGCTGTGCTCCAGGCTCCTCCCCAGCCTCGTTGTCCTTCTCTGGACACCTTCCAGCATCTCAACATCTTTCCTAAACTGAGGGGCCCAGAACTGAACACAGGACTCTGTACACTGTACATACACAATACACTGTACCTACAGCAGCATCACCATAATCCAGAATCCAAGGGTGGCAATGGTTGGAAGGGATCTCCAGAAATCGTCTTGTCCAACCCCCTGCCAGAGCAGATTGCACAGGAATGCATCTAGGTGGGTTTGGAATGATGGAGTCTCCACTGCCTCTCTGGGCAGCCCATCCCAGTGTTCTTCTACCCTCAAAGAAAAGAAGTTCCTGCTCATATTTAGATGGAGCTTCTTATGTTCAAGTTTGTGCCCATAACCACCTCAAAGCATCTCTTCTCCAGAAGAATCATAGAATGGTGAAGGTTGGAAGGAACCTCCAGAGATCATCTGAGGGCTGGGGGTCAGGAGGGAGGGGTCAGGCTCTGCTCACTTGCTCCCAGGGATAGGGCAAGGAGCAATGGATGTAAGCTGCAGCACAGGAGGTTCCACCTCAACACAAGGGGGGACTTCTTTACTGTAAGCATCACAGACCACTGGAGCAGGCTCCCCAGGGAGGTTATGGAGTCTCCTTCTCTGGAGACTTTCAAGGCCTGCCTGGATGTGTTCCTCTGTGACCTGAGCTAGGTTATACAGTCCTGCTTTAGCAGGGGGTGGACTGGATGATCGCTTGGGTCCCTTACAACTGCTGATGCCCTGTGATCCTGTGATCATCAAGTCCAACCCACTGCCAAAGCAGGATCACACAGGGCAGGTCACACAGGAACGCATGCAGATGGGTCTCAAAAGCCTCTAGAGAAGGAAACTCCACAACCTCTCTGAGCAGCCTTCTCCAGGGCTTCAGTACCCTCACACTAAATTAATTATTCCTCATGGTGGGGATGAAACTTCCTACATTCAAGTTTGTGCATGTTACCTCTTCAAAGCATCTCCTCTCCCATCATCATCACCATCATCACCATCATCTCTTCTCCCAACTACCCTGCCTCCATTTTGGCCACCAGTGGGATTTCAAAACAGCCATTTGTGGTGGTTTGAGCCTTAACTGGGACTTAAGAGCTCAGATGGGGGCAAGGCTGAGAATCCCTCCCCCTCCTCCTTCCCAGTAGAGAGGAAAAAGAAAGGGAAGGAGCAAATCCACTAAGAAACAGTTTGGAGTCAGCTGGGAAGTAGAGAAGTAAAGAACTGTCTTTAAACAATATGTATATATCCAACCTGGTTTATTCCATTCCATTCCATTCCATTCCATTCCATTCCATTCCATTCCATTCCATTCCATTCCATTCCATTCCATTCCATTCCATTCCATTCCACTCTATTCTACTCTACTCTACTCTACTCTACTCTACTCTACTCTACTCTACTCTACTCTATTCTATATATGTTACAATAACAGGTAGGGTTCCCAAGGGTAAGGAGCAAGGATGGATGGAAGGAAAGAATAAGAATACAAACCCAGTCTCTTTGAAGAGGTGTGGAGGTAGCAGGGAGAAGGATCAGGCCTGACCACGTGGCAGACAAGCAGGGACCCACCAGCAGTCCTCATCCAAGAAAAGGCAGGGGCCAAGAGATCTAATGGCTGCAGTATCCTCCTCTTTATAGCCTTGCTGGGCAGGGAGGGGAGTGGAACAGACTAATTTAGTTTCCCAGGGGGAAAATCCCCCGCAGGGAGGGCAATGCTCTCACAAGTCCTAACCCCCTCCTGCTTCCAGGATGGGTGTTCACCCATCACACCATTATTCAGGACAAGGTTTCTGGGAACCGATGCTGAGTCACTGCCTCAGCAGCGGCGGGAAACAGGTCACCGGGACAAGCACCCACGTGGACTGCCCCCCAGCAGAGCTGAGAAGTAGTAAGGAAACCCAGGCAAGGTTAGTCAAGGGGGGAAAAAAGAGAGAAAGAGTCCTGGCTAATATGCAGCACACCTCCAGCCCTGCAATAAAGAGGAGATTGAATTGCAGAACGTGGCTGCAGGTCTTGTTTCTCTACCTTTCAATGTTGTGCTCCAACAGGTCGGAATATTGTTAGCAATTCCGTCTGCGGAGGAGACATTGCTGAGCTGGGTAAAACATGTGGCAAAGCTCCTTCCCTGCTCCTCTTGGATCAGGTGAAGGCATTTGATTATACAGGCTCGGGGGTTATTTGCATTATGGGATTCCCAACACTCCTCCTGAATTGGTTGGGAGCGTTCTGTGGATCAGCCAGAGGGGAAGCTTTCCACAGGCGTCTCAGCTGATGGAACAGCTTTCAGCTCCAACCTGGCTACTTCTCCAATTGCTTGGGTATGTCTCTTGCCACCCACTGCTCCAGAAGGGAAATCCAACCTTTCATAGAATCAGCCAGGTTGGAAAAGACCTCAGAGATCATCAAGTCCAACCTATTACCTAATACCTAACACCTCCTGACAACTAAACCATGGCTCCAAGTGCCACATCCAAGCCTTTTTTAAACACCTGATCCCCCTTTATGGGGGATCCCGGAGTCCCCATGTTAGGAGAAGGAAAAGGGCAAAGATCCCTTTCCATTTTCCATCTGCATGCACAGGCTGATGTGATGTGCTTCTTCCAGACAAGAGGAAAGGTTAAACACAGCCCTTGCTGAGGAGCAAAGCCAGAAGGCTCGAAGCCAAGATCTGCAAGGACATCTGAAAGCCACACACCCAAAGCTCACTGGAAGTCAAATGATGATGATGAACTAGCACCAGAACAAGAGGACACAGTCTCAAGCTGTGTCAGGGGAAGTTGAGGCTGGAGGTGAGGAAGAAACAGAAAGAGAGATTTGCCATTGGAATGTGCTGCCCAGGGAGGTGGTGGAGTCACCATCCCTGGAGTTGTTTAGGAAGAGCCTGGATGAGGCACTTGGTGCCATGGTTTAGTTGATTAGATGGTGTTGGGTGATAGGTTGGACTGGATCATCTTGAAGGTCTTTTCCAACCAGGTTAATTCTATTCTATTCTATTCTATTCTATTCTATTCTATTCTATTCTATTCTATTCTATTCTATTCTATTCTATTCTATTCTATTCTATTCTATTCTATTCTATTCTATTCTATTCTATTCTAGCCAAAAAAGCCTGTTCTGAACCACCTAAATAGAAATAAGCCCAGGTCCTTTTGTGCCAGGGCTTGCCTGCTCCAAAAGAGTAGCAAATGCAGAGGAAGAAGCGACTGAGATCTCTCCTGCTTCATCTCCCTCCACCTTGTGTGTGGTGTGAAGGCAATGCCAGGCTGGCAGGGACCAGCAAAAGGAACAGAAGCACTGGAAGGTAGGAAAATCTGGGCAGAGAAAGGAAACTCAGTGCCTCAGACAGCTCTGGGGCCAACTTGAATTTGCATCTCCTCAGCACCCCTCCAGAGGCTCGACTCTGTTAAGTTTGTATTTCAACATTTTCTCACCTTTTCCTCACACAAGACCAGGACTGAGAAGCACTAAAGGTTCTCCAAGAGATGTCCCTTTCTTGGCCATGCCCAACTCTTCCTGGGAAGCAGCAGAGTAAGATGAACTCTCAGAACAATCTCAGATGCCACTGTTTGAAGGAAGAGGAACAACACCTAGTGACTCCTCCCAGCTTGTTTTTTAGGCACAGCCTCATTTCTGTTGCCTGTCGCTGAGCTGCTCCCAAGCTCCTTGCACTGGAGCATCCATTTCTCCCTTCAGACACACCTTGATTAATTTTGCTTCATTTATTATTGAAGCCTGGTACCTATGTGTAAAATATTGAAGACCTGACTCATTTGTTATTATTAAGCCCTGCCATGCACCCTAAGAGGCTCTGTGATCTCTGTAGCCTTCGATCCACCAGAAGAGAACAAACTCATCTCAATCCCTGGGTAAATATGAGGGATTGCTGGAGGGATGCTGTCAGCATCGTGCACCCTCTTACCTCGGCTGTCGCATTGCCTCGCCACAGAGAACACTCTTAAAGGCTAATTCACTTTCCAACATCTGCACGGCTCATTTGCTGCTCTCCCCTCTCCCCCTCCATCCCTCTGCAGCTGGCATTGAAGGCAGGCGGCTCCCAGTAATCCCCAGTCGTGGATATGAATGGAGTGAGCTGGGAGCTGCGACTACGGCCAATTAGCCACCGGCCGAGGGTGGCTCGGCTGGTGAGGCCACGTGGAAATCCCACTTACCCGTGGGCCTGAGCCAAACAACAACACAGGGAATGCTACAGGGACAGAGTGTCTCATGTTGGATACTTTCAAGGTGGTGACAGAGCACCACAGAGTTATTTTTCCCTGCCAGAGTCCCACTCGGCTCCCATGATGTTCAGCCTAACCTTGCATTTCTCTTACATCCCTGACTCATTTAGCACAGAATCATAGAATCAATAAGGTTGGAAAAGACCTCAGAGATCATCAAGTCCAAGCTGTCACCCAGCACCTCAGGACTACTAAACCATGGCTCCAAGTGCCACATCCAATCCCTTTTTGAACACCTCCAGGGATGGTGACTCCACCACCTCCCTGGGCAGCACATTCCAATGGCTAATTACTCTTTCTGGGAAGAACTTTCTCCTCACCTCCAGCCTAAACTTCCCCTGGCACATATTGAGACTGTGACCTCTTGTTCTGGTGCTGGTTGCTAGACAGAAGAGACCAAGCCCCACCTGGCTACAACTACCTGTCAGGTAGTTGTAGAGAGAAATGAAGTCTCCCCTGAGCCTCCTCTTCTCCAGGCAGGTAAAGACGGCCTTGTTAAGCCTAGCCCTGAGAATCACAGAATGGAAGGAGTTGGAAGGGACCTCTGGAGATCATTGAGACCAACCTCCCCCCTGGTAACTCAGGTTCTCCCAGGTCAGCTTGCACAACAACACATCCAGGTGGGTTTTGAAAGGAGACTCCACATCCTCTCTGAGCAGCCTGTTCCAGCACTCTGGAACTCTCAAAGTAAAGAAGGGAAATTTCTTAATGGAATGGAATGGAATGGAATGGAATGGAATGGAATGGAATGGAATGGAATGGAATGGAATGGAATGGAATGGAATGGAATGGAATAGAATAGACCAGGTTGCAAAAGACCTTCAAGATCATCGAGATCCAACCTATCTCCCAGCACCATCTAATCAACTAAACCATGGCACCAAGTGCCTCATCCAGGCTCTTCTTAAACACCTCCAGGGATGGTGACTCCACCACCTCCCTGGGCAGCACATTCCCATGGCCAATCTCTCTTTCTGGGAAGAACTTCTTCCTAACATCCAGCCTAAACGTCTCCTGGTGCAGCTTGAGAGTGTGTCCTCTTGTTCTGGTTTGTACCCACTGCTCCTCGTCCTAGCCCTGGGCAACACTGAAAGGAGTCTGGCCCCTGCCTTTTGACCCCCACCTTTTAGATATGGATAACCATTGATAGATGTCCTCTCAGTCTGCTCGTCTCCAGGCTGAACAGCCCCTGATCTCTCAGTGTTTTCTCATCAGACAGATGCTCCAGTTCCCATTGGGAAGCTGGAGGTGGAAAGACTGTGGCTTCACACCAGTCCCACTCATAGCTTATATTCTGTGTGCCCACACTGGTCACTCCTATCTCTGGAAGCTTCCCAGCCATTGGTGCTGGGCTGGGAAGCTTAAAAGCCAGGAGATCAAACCGTGCCTAGGCTTAGGAGGAATTTACATCTGAATTTCACAGCTTGGGTCCAGCTCTGTAACAGGCTGAACGGAGACGGCAAATGCAGTGAGCTCTTCCCTCCTTTGAGCACGGAGCTACACCCTGGGATGAAACTCCGTGGCTAAAATTCATCCGGACTTCAAAGGCGCCGGCGCAACTCAAAGGCAACAGACCCCGAAAGGGGAAAAGAATGAGAGCATTTCAATGGCAGAAGACAAGGCCTCCCATTTCTATGGCTCTCAGAGCACTTTGAAACGTAACAGAGCACGCAGTCAACTACAGGTCACAAGAGAAGTCAAGTTCAAGTCTTGAAATCAATCCCAGCTGATGGGAAGGGAATTGCGGAGCGATAAAACTCTACTAGTTGGAGCTGCACTTATGCAAAAGCCCAACGCTTAGGGTACCACTGAGCTCAGCTAACTGCAGCTCTTTCCAAGTCAGGCACTCTGTGCACGTTCAAAGCTCAACAGATGGCCAATCCCAGCTGCAGGATGCTTTGGGTAGGCAGGGACCTTTAAGGCGCTCTTTAAACGAGCACCCCTGGCTTCAGCCGACTTTTTAGGGTGCAGTCAACCCAATCCAATCCAATCCAATCCAATCCAATCCAATCCAATCCAATCCAATCCAATCCAGTCCAATCCAATCCAATCCAATCCAATCCAATAAACCAGGTTGGAAGAGACCTTCAAGATCATCATGTCCAACCCATCAAACAACTAGACCATGTCACCAAGCACCCCATCAAGTCTGCTCCTGAACACCTCCAATGACGGTGACCCCACCACCTCCCCAGACAGCCCATTCCAATGGGGAATCACTCTCTCTGTATAGAACTTCCTCCTAATGTCCAGTCTAAACCTGCCCTGGCGCAGCTTGAGACTGTGTCCTCTTGTTCTGGTGCTGGCTGCCTGGGAGAAGAGACCAACCTCTGCCTGGCTACAACCTCCCTTCAGGTAGTTGTAGAGAGCAATAAGGTCACCCCTGAGTGTCCTCTTCTCCAGGCTAAGCAACCCCAGCTCCCTCAGCCTCTCCTCATAGGGCTTGTGTTCCAAACCCCTCACCAACCTTGTTGCCCTTCTCTGGACACATTCCAGCAAGTCAACATCCTTCCTAAACTGAGGGGCCCAGAACTGGACACAGGACTCAAGGTGTGGCCTAACCAGTGCAGTGTACAGGGGCAGAATGACCTCCCTGCTCCTGCTGGCCACACTCTTCCTGATGCAGGCCAGGATGCCATTGGCCCTCTTGGCTGCCTGGGCACACTGCAGGCTCATGTTCAGCTTCCCATCAACCAGCACCCCCAGGTCCCTCTCTGCCTGGCTGCTCTCAGCCACTCTGACCCCAGCCTGTGGCACTGCCTGGGGTTGCTGTGGCCAATGTGCAGCCCCTGGCACTTGGATGTGTTCAATCTCCTGCCCTTGGCCTCTGCCCATCTGTCCAGCCTGTCGAGGTCCCTCTGCAAAGCCTCTCTGCCCTCCAGCAGATCAACTCCTGCCCCCAGCTTGGTGTCGTCCGCAAATTTACTGATGATGGACTCAATGCCCTCATCCAGATCATCAATGAAGATGCTGAAGAGCATGGGGCCCAGCACTGATCCTTGGGGCACACCACTGGTGCCTGGCCACCAGCTGGCTGTGGCACCATTCACCACCACTCTCTGGGCTCGGCCCTCCAGCCAGTTCCTAACCCAACGCAGTGTGCTCCTGTCCAAGCCATGGGCTGCCAGCTTGGCCAGGAGTTTGCTGTGGGGGACTGTGTCAAAGGCCTTGCTGAGGTCCAGGTAGACCACATCCCTTCCTTGAGAGACCCGAGAGCACCAAGCCATCCAGCAGCTCCCCCAAGGTATTCAGCGTGACAAACACAAGCTGATCCTGTGGCCTGGGGAGGGGGAGCCCAGCTCCTCTGACAGGGAGTTCACGCCAAATCCGACCAGGAGCAAATGACACATCTGTAAATATCAAAGGCAGGTTGTTTTGTGAGAGGTTCAGCATCTCGGGTTTGGGCTTGCTTTTTTCTCCCACCCCCTGTTTAAGCTTTGTCAATACCAACTGTGCTTTTCTTCCTGGAAACTGTATAATGAGGAGAGCAACTGTTTGTTTTTCTCTTTAAAGGGATGAAGTATTTTGCACCGATATTTTACATGTCCGTAGAAACGATTTACAGGATTGAGTGGACGGGGCACACACTGCCCTTTGCCTGCTCAAGGGAAGGAGGGGGGGGGGGAAAAGGTCACCCCAGGGCAGGATTTCAGGAGCTTCTTTGCTTCTCAAAGGCTTTCATGTGAAATACCATTCCCTTACATTTTTGGCAGGGGTAAAGAAAAAAACAACCAAGGAGTAAGTGTCTAAGCAGTAGTCAGCATGGACTCATCTCGAGATAAAGGATGGAGCAAGGCAAATGCTGTCTACAACTACCTGCAGGGTGGTTGTAGCCAGGAGGGGATTGGTCTCTTCTCCCAGGTAACCAGCACCAGAACAAGAGGACACCGTTTCAAGCTGCACCAGGGGAAGTTTAGGCTCGAGGTAAGGACAAAGTTCTTCACAGAGAGAGTCATTAGCCATCGGAATGTGCTGCCCAGGAAGGTGGTGGAGTTGCCATCCCTGGAGGTGTTCAAGAGGGGATTGGACGTGGCACTTGGAGCCGTGGTTTAGTCATGAGGTCTGTGGTGACAGGTTGGACTCGATGATCTTTGAGGTCTCTTCCAACCTTGGTGATTCTGTGAACTATAATTGCATTTGTTAAGAGACTGAAGCAGACAGACAGAAGGAAGGCAGGGTTTGTGGTTTGCTTCGGTGGCAGCTCCTTCTCTGGATCGTGTGCAGGTGAAGCAGCCCAGGCAAGAAGAGCAGCAGACAGCAACAAATACACCAATCATGCCTCCAGCGTGTGGTTGCAGCTGAAAACCGAGGGGGATAATAAGACACATGCGCTCCCAATAAAAGTCAGATCAAATCTCATAACAAGTGTTGAGTTCAGTGTCTGAGAAAACACTCTGGAAAGGCAGCCAAATCCCAGAGTGCATCCAGAGAAAGGAATGAGCACTGTGATGGGGGAAGGATGAACACATGGAAGATACCCACGTGAGGGTTCACAGCTGACCCCCACAACGGAGGAGCATCTATTTACCACTCTTCCTCCACCACATTTGCTTCACCTCCTGCCTGCTCCAAAAGAAACCACTGCATTACCAGGTGACAGAATGAGAAGAAATGGCCTGAAATTGTGCTGGGGAGACTTAGGTTGAACATTAGGAAGGATTTCTTTGCTGCAAGAGTGGTCATGTATTAGAACAGGCTGCCCAGGGAGGTGGTGGAGTCACTATCCCTGGAGGAGATAGAGAAGTGTGGACGTGGCACTTGTGGTCATGGTTTAATGGCCACAGTGGTGTTGGGTTGACAGTTGGATTTGAACTTGCAGGTCTTCTCCAACTGAAAGAATTCTATGGTGCTCTATCTGACCAGCCACGTAAGCCAGAGGCGGCTGGAAGGAATACATTTCCTACCTTCTCTCTCTCTCTCTCTCTCTCTCCCTTTTTCTCTTTTGGATTTATGACAGAGAGCTGAAAACCAAGAGCCTCTATTCCTGGAAGAGCAGCGCTGGCTGGGAAGCCCTGCGGCTGGCAGAGGCAGGAGGCAATTAACCCCCACGCAGGCAGAAAGGGAAGGAGAGGGAAAAGCCACTCGGAACACGCAAGAAAGAGAAGCGAAGCCAAAGGCCTCCACGTCCCCTTCCTGCTGCCGTGGGGCACGGGGCTCTCACCTCCCCAAAGATCCGCCGCCGAGGGTGGTATGAGCTGCCACACGAGCTGGGGCTTGGATTCTCCAAAGCGTTTAGGCAGGCAAATATCTTGCAGGGCCTGAGCCCCTCGGAGCCTCCTCGTGCCGGAATCCATGCTCCCGTACCATGCCACGAACCGAAGCCCCACAGCACCTAGCAAGATCAGCCGCTAATTAAACCATTCCCTCGACAGCTTGCAAGTTAGTTATGGCTCATTATCCTCACTTAACCGACTGGAGAAACTGAGGAAGGAGAGAGAGATTAAAGGATTTGCTAAATCTCCAGCAGCAGTCAGTGGCAGAGGCACACTCGCAGCTCATCAACATTACAAATCCCCCCACCTCGGGGCTCCCAACCTTGCACACGTCCCTCCCCTTGCTGTTTTTACTACTTGCTATTGCTTATTATGTGCTGAGTGAGTGCAAGAAGCAAAGAGCACCTTGCTCAAGAGCTCACGTCTGGAGGGCAGGTTTAAAAGGGAGAGGATGCTGAAAGCCAAGAGCCCATAAAACCTGCAGAAAAGGTTACCCAGTCCAAACGACTGCACTTGACCACGATGCTTAAAACCGACCTGGTGCCCTCTGCGTGTCCTCCCTGGCTACCAGCAGCATCTTGGAGGAGTCAAAACCAGCCCCAGTTTTCTCCAAGTGAGCCAATAAATCAGGCATGGGAAGGGCTGGCAAAGCCCTGGGGAGAAGCTGCAAAGCCCAGGGAGGGAGAGGACACTGAGAGGGAAGGAGAAGGGCTTGGGAGAGAGAAGCAGCAATGAATTTAACGGGAATAAAGGAGACAGGAGAGCAGATGAAGGAAAAAGAGCTTTAGAAAAGAGGAAGAGATTGACAGAGCGAAACAAAGATGGAGGAGAGGCACAGAGAGGAGAAGGAGGGAGACAAAAATAAAGGAGAAAAGCAGAAGGAGGAGGTAGCGGGGAGAGAGAGGAGGTGGCAAGCCAGGGAGAATTAAAACAGTGACAGCAATTTAACAGCAGAGTTTTATCTTGCAGTTTAATGGAGGAAGCCAACCCCTGCTTGAGGAAGGTTGGTTTCTCTCTTCAGCTTGCTCCGCAGCACGGCCACCAAGGAAAGAAACAGCAGAATTGGGCCCTTCCTCTCCTACCAGCAGCATTACTGTTCATTAAAGCTGGGATATTGTCTGCTTCCCCTCCCTGTTCCTCTGCTGTGCTGGATTATATCCTCATTCCCCCTCCACGACACTTTGCCAGTCAGCCTTTGGTTGTTATTATTCTTCTTGGTGACAAACTCCAGCAGCTCCCACTCCCTGGATGGAAAATCCCTGTCTCCTGCATCCTGCCCTGCCACAGGGAAGGATCTTTTCTTCCTAAGGGAGGGGGGAACAACCCCCAGTCCCCCAGCCATTTCAAGTGCAGCTTTGTTTTGTTTTGTTTTCTTGTTCTTTAGCTCTGCTTATCTGTTTCCTCAGCTTCTGTTTGTTATTTCACTGCAGATGGGCTTGGTTTAGAAACAAACAGGATTTGCTGTGACGCCTCTAACTTCCACCTCCCAAGGCAAAACAAAAGCTCAGCAGAGCAGGTGGGAGGTTGAGACATGGAGCTGTACATCCCTGTTCTGCGCTTCCAGCCACCCCATACCTCCACACGTCATGCCTTGAGCTCTGCACGTTGGGAAGCTGGGAAGGTAAAGTGGGCATGTGGAAATTCTGCATAAGACTTTAGGTCTGAAACTCCTTTTTTTTGCCCCTGTGGGTTTGTTCAGGAAGGGCAACCATGCCTCTGCTTGCCATGGAGGGCAAGGAATTCCTCTAAAACATAGCTTATGGTCCCCAGAGGATAAAAGCCCACCAAGATGCTCCTCAGCAAGAGTTGCTAGGGAAGGGGTAGAAGGAAACATCGATTTCCAGATTTGTTGGGCTCCCTGTTGCCACCTCTGGTCCCTCCAAGATGCTGACACCAAGATGTGGTTCTGCCACAAGAACACCTGGCTTTGGGGCTAGTGATGGGATATTGACCCACATGAAGACCAGTGGGCAGGTTTTGAGGGGCTCCAGCCCAAGATGCAGCAGCACACAGCTGTGAGCCCTGCCCAAGCTGAAACCAAAAAGGCATTTCTGGGCGCACAAGTGCTGCTGGGATTGCACACAGCTCATCTGGATGGAGATATGGAGCCACAAAAAGGGGGGAAGAATAGAATAGAATTAGAATAGAATAGAATAGAATAGAATAGAATAGAATAGAATAGAATAGAATAGAATAGAATAGAATAGACCAGGTTGGAAGAGACCCTCAGGATCATGCAGTCCAACCTATCACCCAACACTATCTAATCAACTAAACCATGGCACCAAGCACCCCATCCAGTCCCTTCCTAAAGACCTCCAGTGATGGCAACTCCACCACCTCCCTGGGCAGCACATTCCAAAGGGCAATCACTCCCTCTATGAAGAACTTCTTCCTACCTTCCAGCCTAAATCTCCCCTGGTGCAGCTTGAGACTGTGTCCTCTTGTTCTGGTGCTGCTTGCCTGGGAGAAGAGACCAACCCCCACCTGGCTACAACCTCCCTTCAGGGAGTTGTGGACAGCAATGAGGTCTCCCCTGAGCCTCCTCTTCTCCAGGCTAAGCAACCCCAGCTCCCTCAACCTCTCCTTACAGGGCTGTGCTCTAGACCCCTCCCCAGCTTTGTTTCCCTCCTCTGGACACCTTCCAGCAACTCAACTTCTTTCCTAAACTGAGGGGCCCAGAACCAGCCAGGATCAATATTTCCTGATAAGGGCTCTGCTCCAACAAGCCCTGAGCCCCACAGCCCTCCCTGAGGCAGCATCTCTCCCAGACACCAAACAGCGATTTGAAGGCAGCAGAAGCATCGTTCACCACTTGACCTCTCCCAGTATCTGAGCCAGGCTGCCAAGCAAACAGATCCCTCCCGAGATGGGAAGCCAGGGCCCTCCAGTCTGTCTGGATGCAAGGAGAGCAGGCAGAGCTGGCTGCTGGAAGCGCCGCTCCTTGGAAGCTTCACCTTGCAAATAAATAGCTCTGAATTGCAGCCAGCAGCAATGGGATCTCTCAAAGACATTATCTGGGAGCAGTCAGTAGAATGCACCTAAAGTCTCATTAATCATCCCGCCGCTTACAGTGCTGCTTAATGGCTTTTATGGTTTATCCTTTGAACGCCAACAAAGAGTGTGATTTCTCCTGGCTTATTCTATTAAACAGAAATCAATATCTAATACAAATGTGCCGACGGTGGGATATTTGGAAAGGCCAAGGAGGCACCTGTCGGGCCTTTTCTGCTCCCTGACGTGGCTTGCTGAGGGGCAGGGAGCTGCTAAGCGCGGCTCCTTCGCTTTGCAAAGCCAGCCCTAAAGGCTGGGACCTTGCAGAGAGGCTCTGCAACCATGTGTGGTGACAACGTGGGGCAGCAATGTGGCCATGAAGGCCAGTGGTGTGCTTGGGGTGTGTGAAGAAGAGTATGGGCACCAGGGGAAGAGAGCTTCTCTTCCCCCTCTAATCTGTCCTGCAGAATGGAATGGAATGGAATGGAATGGAATGGAATGGAATGGAATGGAATAGAATAGAATAGAATAGAATAGAATAGAATAGAATAGAATAGAATAGAATAGAATAGAATAGAATAGAATAGAATAGAATGGAATAGAATAGACCAGAGCAGACCAGACCAGGTTGGAAAAGACTGCAGAGATCATCAAGTCCAACCTATCATCCAACACCATCTGATCAAGTAAAGCATGACACCAAGCACCCCATCCGGTCTCTTCCTAAACACCTCCAGTGATGGTGACTTCACCACCTCCTTGGGCAGCACATTCCAATGGCCGATCTCTCTCTCTATGAAGAACTTCTTCCTCACCTCCAGCCTAAACCTCCCCTGGTGCAGCTTGAGACTGTGTCCCCTTCTTCTGGTGCTGGGTGCCTGGCAGAAGAGACCAACCCCCACCTGCCTACAACCTCCCTTCAGGCAGTTGCAGAGAGCAATGAGGTCTCCCCTGAGCCTCCTCTTCTCCAGGCTAAGCAACCCCAGCTCCCTCAGCCTCTCCTCACAGGGCTGTGCTCCAGACCCCTCCCCAGATTTGTTTCCCTTCTCTGGACAAGTTCCAGCAACTCAACATCTTTCCTGAACTGAGAGGCCCAAAACTGGACACAGTGACCACATATGGAATAGTGTGTTCAGTTCTGGGTTCCCCAGTTCAAGAGGGATATACTGGAGAGTGTACAACAGAGGCTGTGAGGAGGATGAAGGGCCTGGAACATCTGTGTAATGAGGAAAGGCTGAGAGACCTGGGGCTGCTTAGCCTGGAGAAGAAAAGATTGAGAAGGGATCTTATGAATGGTTACAAACATATGAGGGGTGGGGAGCAGGAAGGGGCCAGGCTCTTTCCAGTGGTGCTCTGCACAGGACAAGGGGCAGTGGACACAAACTGGAACACAGAAGTCCCACCTCAGCGTGGGGAAATTCTCTGTTGTGAGGGTGCTGGAGCCCTAGAGCAGGCTGCCCAGAGAGGTTGGTGAGTCTCCTTCTCTGATGAATTTCAAGACCCAACTGAATGTGTTCTTGTGAGACTTGCCCTGGGTAATCCTGTTCTGGCACTCAATGATCTTCAGAGGCCACTTCCAACCCCTACCACACTACGAACATCTTTCCCCTGGTGCCCAAAACCAAGGGATCAGAATCCATGAGCGAGAAAATAAGAAAGAGGAGCAGAAGCAGGGTAGGGTGGTTTTCATCTCTCCTTTCTCTAAGGGCTCTTGTGAATTGAGTGATGGTTGCAAGGCAGCTGAATCAACACTAAGCAGAGGTATAAATAAGATTCTAGAAGGATGGTCTCAGGAGCTGAAGCTTGATATTAATTTTGGCAGCTGGAGAGGCAGGCAGGCAGAGGTGGCTGCAGGTCTTTTGCTCCCTCTTGGTGATGGATTCAAGACTATAACAAGGAGAGGAGTAGGGTAGGAGGGGATTTGCTTTGCTAAGGATCTGGCCTATGCAAGCAGCTTTAGGACAGGAATGATCTTCAACCAGTGAAACTTTTTCTACCCAGCTCATGCCTAACCGGGGGCCCAACCCCCACATCCCAAAAGCCCAAGAGGAGAGGAAGAGCAGCCACCAGGCTGAATCAGGCTTGAGGTTTAGCCCAGCACCAGCTCCTAGGCTTGCACGGAGAGAACCTGAAACAGCTACAAATAAGAAGAAAGAAAAAAAAAAAAGGCAGCATTAACCACCTCAGAAACCAATTCCAAGGTCTTAATAGAAAATGAAATTTGTATTTGTTAAAAACCACTTAGAAGGTTTGGAGCCTTCTTTTTATAGCTCGCTTGGAAACACGCTGTTAAGTAATTTGCAATTTACCAGGTTTAAACAGTTAAGACAATCCTTCCTGAAGACACCAGAGGCAAATCACATCACTCCAGAAATGAGCTCCTTCATCCAGAGCCTTCAACGGTACCAGCCAGCTCACAGAAGCTGGGAAAGGGACGAGGCTCAGCCTGCCCCACCACGGCTTTAATATCCACCCAGCACCCCAGAGCATGCGGGGATTACAGAGCGAGGGTGGGTGCACGCCTCTCTGCGGCCGCTGCCCTCTGAAGTGACACCTGCAGCTCTCAGTCCTTCCACATCCCAACTGCTGTGAGCAAAAGCAAGCAGACTCAGAGCCCAGAAGCATGTCAGAGACACCCAAGCCCCCTCACCACATTCACTGCCTTCCTGGGGAACCCCAACTGCTCTAAGCAATGGAATGGAATGGAATGGAATGGAATGGAATGGAATGGAATGGAATGGAATAGAATAGAATAGAATAGAATAGAATAGAATAGAATAGAATAGAATAGAATAGAATAGAATAGAATAGGATGGGATGGGATGGGATGGGATGGGATGGGACGGGACGGGACGGGACGGAGTGGAGTGGAGTGGAGTGGAGTGGAGTGGAGTGGAGTGGAGTGGAGTGGAGTGGAGTGGAATGGAATAGGATAGGATAGGATAGGATAGGATAGGATAGGATAGGATAGGATAGGATAGGATAGGATAGGATAGAATTAACCAGGTTGGAAAAGACCTCAGAGATCATTGAGTCAACATTTGAGATAATCAAGTCCAATCTATCACCCAACACCATCTGATCAAGTAAACCATGGCACCAAGCACCCCAGCCAGTCTCCTCCTAAACAATTCCAGGGATGGTGACCCCACCACCTCACTTGGCACCACATTCCAATAGCCAATTCCTCTTTCTAGGAAGAATTTCTTCCCACCACCCAGCCTAAACCTCCCCTGGCACAGCTTGAGACTCTGTCCTCTTGTTCTGGTGCTGGTTGCCTGGGAGAAGAGACCAACCCCCTCCTGGCTACAACCTCCCTTCATTGAGTTGGAGAGAGCAAGAAGGTCTCCCCTGATAGTAAGCCCCCTCACCACACTCCTTGCCTTCCTGAGCATCTCTCAACTGCTATGAGCAAGAGTAAGCAGGCTCAGAACCCAGAAGCATGTCAGAGACTCCAAATCCCCCTCACCACACTCTCTGCCTTCCTGAGCATCCCTCAACTGCTATGAGCAAGAGTAAGCAGACTCACTGCCTTCCTGGGGATCCCCAAGACCCAGCTTCAAACGCTTCCCTGCCTGAAAGACGCCAGCAAAAGGCTCCAGAGGAGATCAGAGATGGAGTAAGATGGGGAAACAGCCAGCCCAAGGCAGCACCTGTTTGCATCATGCCCCCACCCCGATAGCACCCTTCCCTTCTACAGCACCCTACGGAATGTTTTAGCACGGCTGATTGCACCCAATTCCTTCTTCCACTTCAGAAAGTTTCTCTTCTTGGAGGGAAAAAGTAAAAAAAGACCCAAAAAGCCAGAAAAGGAGCTGAATAGTTACGGCTGCCCGAGGCACTTAGCTACACTTAGCAACCCCAAGCCTGCCAGAAACATCCTCGAGCAAGTGATGCTTCCAGAATTAACTCCCAGCTCTCAGCATGCCTGAGAAGGAAAAAAAGGAGAGAAGCAGGTTAAGCCTCTTCCATGGCAGCACTCGCTTCTGCCTCAGCTCTGCTTCACACTTGGCTGTCGTTATCCCAACGGAGACAGCCACGGAACAGCCCGGTTGGGGCATGGGGTCCGGCCCGCACCTTCGGCAGCCGCTGCCAAAAAGGAGCTGGGAATTTGGGTGTTTGGGAAGCATCTTGGCCCAGGATTGAGGCTGTATCTGGCTGGGCTCGGGTCTATCTCCTGGCACCTAATCCAAAGGGGATCATGTAGCAGAGCAAAGATGGACGTGTCCAGCTCTGGGATCCCCAGCCCAAGAGGGACAGGGTTATACTGGAGAGTCTCCAGTGGAGGCTATGAGGGTGCTGAGGGGACTGCTACCTTGTGTGATCAGGAAAGGCTGAGATACCTGGGGCTGTTTGGCTTGGAGAAGAGAAGGCTGAACAGAGATCAAAGTATCAGAAGGGTGGGGGGCAAGAAGAAGGGGCCAGGCTCTTTTCAGTGGTGCCCTGTGATAGGACATGGGGCAAGGGATACAAACTGGAATGCAGAAGTTCCACCTCAGCATGAGGAGGAACTTCTCACTGTGAGGGGGCTGGAGCCCTGGAGCAGGCTGCCCAGAGCGATTGTGGAGTCTTCTCTGGAGATCTCCAGACGTGTTCAGGTGTGACCTGGCTTAGGTGATCCTCCTTTAGCATGGGGGTTGGGCTCTATGATTTTTAAGGTTCCTTCCAAGCCAAACCATTCTATGATTTAATAAATCTGTTGGGATCTTCTCATTTATTTACTTCATGGGCTCCCACTCGGAATGGAATGGAATGGAATGGAATGGACCAGGTTGGAAAAGACATTTGAGATCACCACACCCAACCTATCACCCAACACCATCTAATCAACTAAACCATGGCACCAAACACCCCATCCAGTCTCTTCCTAAACACTTTCCTGGGCAGCACATTCCAATGGCTAAGAACTCTCTCTGTGAAGAACTTCTTCCTAACATCCAGCCTGAACCTCCCCTGGCACAGCTTGAGACTGTGTCCTCTTGATCTGGTGCTGGTTGCCTGGGAGAAGAGACCAACCCCCACCCAGCTACAACCTCCCTTCAGGTAGCTGTGGAGAGCAATAAGGTCTCCCCTGAGCCTCCTCTTCTCCAGACTAGAAGAGGAGGCTCTGTGTGGGGCTCTGCCAGCCCCATACATCACCACAAGCCTGTCTGCAGCATCAGAGCACTGGAAGAGCCATCCCACCCCTCAGCCCCACCCCTGCCTCAGAGCCTGCAGCCAAAGCAAACACCTCCACCACCTCTCCTCCCAGCTGAAAGGCAGTTGAATAATTGAAAGCTTTACAGGTCCTTTTGGTTGGGGTGGTAAATAATTCACCAATTCCACCACGACAACCACTCCCCAACCCCACCCCCACCCCCCTCCCCCTCCTCCATCACCCATGGAGCAGGTGCACCTGCACAAAGAGAGATGCTCTTTACAACTTCTGAGATGCTAAATCATGTCAAAGAGGAGGGATGAAAGACGGAGGGAGGACACCAACCTCCAGAAATCACATCCTCTGCTGTTTCTCTCCGATAGATAAAGGCTCTGGGAGAGTTTCGCAGGGCACACGATGAGAGGAGATATTTTTGTGGTGCACAGGTGTGAAAAAGGGAGACAGGAGAGAGAATGAAACCTGATAACACCTCGCTCAGGCAGCAGCAGCAGCAGCAGCAGCAGCGGCAGGTGCCTCTCTTCCCCCCCCCCCCCCCAGCTGCACAGAGCCGAAGGGGAGCAGGAGGGAATTGCAGAGCAGCCGAGCTGGCTCAGATCGGATCCCAAGCAGGATCTCACCCTCCAACAACGTGTGAAAGCCTCCAGCAGCAAGTCGGCTCTGTTCTTCCAGCAGCAGACAGGTATTGCACTCGCAGCAGCTCATCACTTGCTTCTCAAAACCTGGGTGCAGGATGCCTGGCTTCTGCTGACAGCCCCCAGCGTGGCTCATTGTCACCAGCCAGATTCATTCCTGCCACACAAAGATGGGTTTTTCTTTTCCTTTCCTTTTTTTTTTTTCTGGTGGTACTGAAAGCAGGAGACACTCAGAGCACCTAAGAGACAGGTTTGGTTGCTTTGCAGAAAGGTGGGGGGGGGGGGGGAGAAGGACCATCTGCTAAAGAAGGAGCACCTCTCCAACAAGGACAGACTGAAGGAGTTGGGGCTGTTCAGGCTGGAGAAGAGAAGGCTCCCAGGTGACCTTATTGTGGCCTTCCAGTATCTGAAGGGGGCTACAGGAAGGTTGGGGAGGGACTTCTCAGGATCTCAGGTAGTGATAGGACTAGGGGGAATGGAATGAAGCTGGAGGTGGGGAGATTCAGGCTGGAGGGGAGGAGGAAGTTCTTCCCCATGAGAGTGGTGAAGCCCTGGAATGGGTTGTGCAGGGAGGTGGTTGAGGCCCCGTCCCTGGAGGTGTTTAAGCCCAGGCTGGATGAGGCTGTGGGCAGCCTGATCTAGTGTGGGGTGTCCCTGCCCATGGCAGGGGTTGGAACTAGCTGATCCTTGTGGTCCCTTCCAACCCTGACTGATACTATGATGCAATGAAGGTGCTGTTTGATAAGCTGAGGGCAAAACTTGACCCCTTGCGTCCAGCCTAAATAAAACCAGAGCAGTGCAGTATATCACAGAATCATAGAAGGGGGAGGGATTGGAAGGGACCTCTGGATATCATCAAGCTTGATACCCCTGCCGAGGAAGATTCTCCTGGAGAAGGTCACACAGGGATTCATCCAGGTGGGTTTTGAATATCTCTACAGGTGGAGATTCCACCCCTTCCCTGGGCAGCCTGCTCCAGGGCTCCATCACCCTTCAATTAAAGAAGCTCTTCCTTATCTTTAGATGGAACTCCTTATGCTCAAGTTTGTGCCCATTGCCCCTTCATAGAATCAACAAGGTTAGAAAAGACCTCAAAGATCATCAAGTCCAACCTGTCACCCAACACCTCATGCCTACTAGACCACAGCACCAAGTGCCGCATCCAATCCCCTCTTGAACACCTCCAGGGATGGTGACTCCACCACCTCCTTGGGCAGCTCATTCTTGTCCTATCACTGGGGACCACTCACCAAAGCCTGACACCCACCCTGAAATATTGATGAGATCCCCCCTCAGGTTGCTCTTCTCCAGACTGAAAAATGCCCTAAATTCTCTCTGTCTTTCCTCTAAAGAGATGTTCCAGTCCCCTCAGTATCTTTGTAGCCCTATTCTGCACCCTTTACAGCAAGTCCCTGTCCTTCCTGAATGTCATGAAAGCAAGAGGGATTAGCATTATTAACTGCAAGATCAGAAGCTCCAACCTGGTGGCTTGTCTGGGAACCACCACCATCTGCAGACACCCCCCACCCCCAGCTCTCACATCCCCACCCAGAACACGTGCACCCTCTTTTCATGCCACCCTTAATTTCTCCACATCAAAGACCTGCTCAAAAAGCCAGCGGCTCCTGATGTGCTTTTGAACCCCTCAAGGTCTGAGGCTGCTCTGAACAGCGTGTGCTGAAAAGGTGTTTCATAAACAAAATTGTTAGAATGCTAATCCACTGAGAAATCCAGGTGGGTTTATTACTGTTTCCCCCCCCCCCTCCATTCTTGATGCTGGTGAGGATGTATTGGACACTTGCCAAGGAGCTCTTACACACCTTCTCTAGCACTTCCCCCCCCACCTTAACTCATGCTGTTTCATCTCATGGAGCCTCTGTACAGGAGAACTTCTTCAGTGGCTCCCTAATGGATACTCCAGGGATGATTTTTGATGGTCACTTTCCACTGGGAGGTCCTTGGGATGACCTAGGAAGGGGAATGGCAATGACAGCTCAACCCCCCTAGGGTTCTGCAGACATCCCCACAGAATCACACAAGCAGAGATTCACAGCCTGCATTGGGCTGGAAGGGAGCCTCTAAGGTCATCTTGTCCAACCTCCTTCAGTCAGCAGGGAGACCCCCATATAGATCAGGTTGCTCAGGGCTGCATTAAGTCAGATCTTGAATGTCTCCTGGGAAGGAGCCTTAACCACCTCTCTGAGAAACCTGTTCCAGTGTTTCAGCACCCTCATTGTGCAGAACTTCCTCTTGAGGTCCAACCTAAATCTGCCCTGCTCCAGTTTCAAACTGTTGCCCCTTGTCATAGAATCATAGAATCAATAAGGTTGGAAAAGACCTCAGAGGTCATCAAGTCCAACCTCTCACCCAACACCTCATGGCTACTAAACCATGGCTCCAAGTGCCACATCCAATCCCCTCTTGAACACCTCCAGGGATGGGGACTCCACCACCTCCTTGGGCAGCACATTCCAATGGCTAACAGCTCTCTCTGGGAAGAACTTTCTTCTCACCTCCAGCCTAAACTTCTCCTGGTACAGCTTGAGACTGTGTCCTCTTGTTCTGGTGCTGCTTGCCTGGGAGAAGAGACCAACCTCCTCCTGGCTACAACCTCTCTTCAGGTAGTTGTAGACCACAGGCTCTTCTAAACAGTCCCTCCCCAGCTTTCCTGTAGGTCCCCTTCAGATATTGAAATGCGACTCTAAGGTCTCCCTGGAGCCTTCTTTTCTCCAGGCTGGATAACCCCAACTGTCTCAGCATGATGCAGGAGCACAACCATGCTGCTAAGCATATTAGAATGATGCTGGGCTGTTCTGTATCCTGATAAGGGCAGCAGCTCCTGCATCTATATTGGTCTGCAAAGATTGTGTTAAGGCTGTGTGCCACCTAATGCTATTCCAGAAAGCTGGAAGCTTCTTCCTATTTTAACACTGTATATAAGTTCCTCACAGAAAAAGAGATTGCCCATTGGAATGTGCTGCCCAGGGAGGTGGTGGAGTCACCATCCCTGGAGGTGTTTAGGAAGAGACTGGATGGGGTGCTTGGTGCCATGGTTTAGTTGATTAGATGGTGTTGGGTGATAGGTTGGACTCAATGATCTCAAAGGTCTCTTACAACCTGGTCAATTCAATGCAATTCAATGCAATGCAATGCAATGCAATGCAATGCAATGCAATGCAATGCAATGCAATGCTATTCTATTCTATTCTATTCTATTCTATTCTATTCTATTCTATTCTATTCTATTCTATTCTATTCTATTCTATTCTATTCTATTCTATTCTATTCTATTCCCCCATGCTCCTTCCTCACAGGGAAATATTCTCCAGCTTGCCTGTGGGAGGAGAGCAGAGGAGAGGCAATGCCCATGGGTGAGGGGACAGCGAGCAGGATTTATCACCTGATGCACTGGGAAGTAAAGCCAGTCCAAACTCAGCTGAGCACAGAGATTTAGGCTTGTGAGGGACCTGACCTTTCTGCAAACTCTGGTTATTTATTCTGATAATCCTTATGTTGGGATAAACCCTTTGCTCTTGCCATGGCCTCAAGGTCATCTGAGTTAATGAGGAGAGGAGAAAGGCCAAGTGAATGGGAATTGTCCTCTGCAACCAAATGCTTTAGTGGAGGAGAGGTGAGCTGAGTGGGCTGGACTCTTCCTCTCCTTGTTTTGACTTGAAAAAGGCCAACCACAGCAAACACAGAGTTGCAAAACATGGCTCTGTTTCTATCTCCTCCTTGCTTTTTGCTCTTAATCCTATTAATCCCCTCAGCCCTGTGAGGAGAGGCTGAGGGAGCTGGGGTTGCTTAGCTTGGAGAAGAGGAGGCTCAGGGCAGACCTTATTGCTCTCTACAACTCCCTGAAGGGTGGTTGCAGCCAGGAGAGGGTTGGTCTCTTCTCCCAGGCAACCAGCACCAGATCAAGAGGACACAGTCTCAAGCTGTGCCAGGGGAGGTTTAGTCTGGATGGTAGGAAGAAATTCTTCATAGAGAGAGTGATTGGCCATTGGAATGTGCTGCCCAGGGAGGTGGTGGTGTCCCCATCCCTGAAGGTGTTTAGGAAGGGACTGGATGGGGTGCTTGGTGCCATGGTTTAGATGATCAGGTGGTGTTGGGTGACAGGTTGGACTTGATGATCTCGAATGTCTCTTCCAACCTGGTCCATTCCATTCCATTCCATTCCATTCCATTCCATTCCATTCCATTCCATTCCATTCCATTCCACTCCATTCCATTCCATTCCATTCCATTCTATTCTATAGCTAGTCTTCCCTACACAGCAACCTCACCTCCATACTCCAACCAGTTATTCAGGACCCATAACCTGATGTCAATATCTCACAAGCTCATAGAATCAAAGAATTGCTTTGGCTGGAAGAGACCTTCAAGACCGTCAAGTCCAACCATCAGCCTAAGACCACCATGGCCATTAAGCCATGTCCCCCAGTGTCTTGTGCACAGGTTTCTTGAGCACCTCCAGGGATGGTGAATCCATCTCCTCCCTGGGCAGCCTCTTCCAACGCCTGACCACTCTTGCGGCAAAGAAATTGTTCCGAATTTTCCTAATGTCCTCATGTCCATGCTCTGGATCCTCATGAACAAGCCTCAAGCTAGCACCGTCCAGCCCCACCCAAGGACCCCCAACCTTTTTAGAACCCCCTAACACCGAGGCTCCTTGAGCTGAGCAAAGGGCTGGAAGGGAAGTTTCCTGCACCTTCCGGCTCAGATTCAGCCATTTTGGTGCAGAGATCTGCAAGAAGAATATTAAGCTTGGTCTGAATGCAGCAGGCTCGCTCAAGATTTATGAAGGATGAAGGAAGGAAGATTCTGAGGCAAAGCATCATCTCAAAAATAACTGCTGAGTCCTAGCGGGTATGAAAGATCTCTCCATAAACCACTTTGTCATCACCAGTCAATAAAAACACAAGCAACAGGGGGAGGAGGTGACAGCCACTGTCCCTTGCCCTCCATGTCACACTGGAGACATCCCAGGCAGAGCATCCACATCATTTCCAGCCTGGCTTGCAATACAAGTGCCCTGCCCCAAAGGCTCCAGGTGAGCATAGCTACAGCCAGTTCCATGCTCTAGAGCTCCACAGCTGATGGATGCCCAAGCAGCACCAGGGAGTTCAAGGCAGAAGGATGGAGTCACACCAAGCTGCCCAGGGCATGGGAATCATCATAGAATCATAGAATGGGAAGGGTTGGAAGGGACCTCTGGAGATCATCCAGTCCAACCCCCCTGCCAGAGCAGGGTCACCTAGTGCAGGTCACACAGGAACACATCCAGGTGGGACTTGAAAGTCTCCAGGGAAGGAGACTCCACAACCTCTCTGGACAGCCTGCTTCAGGGCTCCAGCACCCTCACAGTGAAGATGTTTTCCATTATGTGGAGGTGGAACTTCCTGTGTTCCAGTTTGTACCCATTGCTCCTTGTCCTGCCTCAGGGCACCACTGAAAAGAGCCTGATCCTTTCTTCTTGCCCCCCCCTTTCAGATATTTATGCAGATTCATAAGATCCCCTCTCAGCCTTCTCTTCTCCAGGCTCAACAGTCCCAGGTCTCTCAGCCTTCCTTCATCAGACAGATGTTGCAGGGAGGTTCACCATGAAGGCAGCAGGAAGCTGATCAGTGTGTTGCTGTGATCAGGTCTGTCTGGAGAGCAGGTTGGAGGCTTCTCGTCCTTTCTGTGTGTTCCTTTAAGACTGCACCGATACAAAGGGAAATGCCCCAGTAGGTAAAAGATGAAGGAAGCTTCTCTCATCACCTTTCCCATCACAGGCAGCCCAGACACTCCTAGCAACTTCCACCTGGGAAACCTTCCCGTTTGATTTCCCTGTGCCAATGTTCAAAGAGGGGATGGCCCTGGGAGAGCAGGGAGGCGATGCCAGTTCAGCCACCAAGGGCTGACAGCAGCAGAGATGGAAACAGCAAAGCTGGAACAGATCTGTTAGAGTTATCCAGGCTCCCATCCAGCTGGGGCAGGTCTGTTTCTTTGCTGTATTCTCCAGTGCTCTATTGAGTCAAGTTTTAAATAGCTCAGATGATGGAGGGGACCGTGCAGGCTTCAAGATCTGCCCAACAGGAGGATCTCTTCCCCTACAAAATCATTTCTCCCTTAATGATACCTCTCAGCTCAGCCTCTCCTCACCTTCCACCCCAATGCACCATGTTCCCCTATCCACATCCTACTGCAGGGAAAAGACCTTTGGGGACCAATCCCAGCACCACCAGTCCAGGAGAAGAGGAAGGCAGGAACACAGCAGTGACATGGGGAGACAAAACTCTTCAATCCCCAGAGAGAAGGTAAATCATCCCTCACCCTATGAGGGTGGTGAGGCACTGGAACAGGTCTAGAGAAGTTGTGGAGGCGCTAATCCTGGAAGTGCTCAAAGCCAGGCTGGATGGCACCTTAACCACGCTGTTCTGGTAGGAAGTGTCCCTTCTGGTAGGAAGTGCCCTGGGCTTGCTTAGCCTGGAGAAGAGGAGTCTCAGGAGTGACCTTATTGCTCTCTACAACTCCCTGAAGGGAGGTTGTAGCCAGGTGGGGGTTGGTCTCTGCTCCCAGGCAACCAGCACCAGAACAAGAGGACACAGTCTCAAGCTGCACCAGGGGAGGTTTAGGCTGGAGGTTAAGAGGAAGTTCTACAGAGAGAGAGTGATTGCCCGTTGGAATGTGCTGCCCAAGGAGGTGGTGGAGTCACCATCACTGGAGGTGTTCAGGAGGAGTCTTGATGGGGTGCCTGGTGCCATGGTTGAGTTGATTAGATGGTGTTAGGTGATAGGTTGGACTCGATGATCTTGAAGATCTCTTCCAACCTGGTCTATTCTATTCTATTCTATTCTATTCTATTCTATTCTATTCTATTCTATTCTATTCTATTCTATTCTATTCTATTCTATTCTATTCTATTCTATTCTATTCCATTCCATTCCATTCCATTCCATTCCATTCCATTCCATTCCATTCCAACCCAGGGATGGATGCCTCATCCTGGCTGATCCTTGTGGTCCCTTCCAACCCTAACACTTCTATGATTCCATGATTTAAAGCCACCTAGAAGCACATCTGCCCAACCACACTTCCTTGTTCTCCTTCTCTCATTTTACTTTATCACTTCCTTTTTTTTTTTTCCCCTCCCCCTTAACCTTCTGCCTGAGAAGAAGGAAAAAAAAATAGAAAACCCCAACCAACCTCCCCATCCCTTCTCATTACCAGTCATTCATATCAACCTCCCAGGAAGCACTCTGGGGCCACTTGACTATTAACAGGGCACTAAATGCAAGGCGGGGGAGGATGGATTAATATCTAATAAGAGTGATAGATGATGCGAGGAGCTCAGGCACTCCAACTCAGGTACTCATGTCAGGTACTGGAGCTAATTTAAAATAATAATAATAACAACAATAATAACAACAGCAGCAGCTGCCTTCATTTTCCAAGCCAATTGATTCCTCAGCAGGAATGCCATCTTGACAGATTTATTTTGATCGAATTGTCTAATTGAATACAGTTCTTGTTTCCCTTCACTTCGTGACCTTTCACGCCCGGGAAATAAATGCAATGTGGAGAATTATGCCTCAGCTCCTCCGGGGCTGGGGGTTTGCTGCTTCATGCTGCCCCTGTGCTCAGTCGTTCTGCCCCTGTGCTCAGTCGTTCTGCCCCTGTGCTCAGTCGTTCTGCCCCTGTGCTCAGTCGTTCTGCCCCTGTGCTCAGTCATTCTGGACTGCACTCGGTCATTCTGCCCCTGGACTCGGTCATTCTGCCCCTGTGCTCAGTCATTCTGCCCCTGTGCTCAGTCATTCTGCCCCTGTGCTCAGTTGTTCTGCCCCTGTGCTCAGTCGTTCTGCCCCTGTGCTCAGTCGTTCTGCCCCTGTGCTCAGTCGTTCTGCCCCTGTGCTCAGTCGTTCTGGACTGCACTCAGTCATTCTGCCCCTGGACTCGGTCATTCTGCCCCTGTGCTCAGTCGTTCTGCCCCTGTGCTCAGTCATTCTGGACTGCACTCAGTCATTCTGCCCCTGGACTCGGTCATTCTGCCCCTGTGCTCAGTCATTCTGGACTGCACTCGGTCATTCTGCCCCCGGACTCGGTCATTCTGCCCCTGGACTCAGTCATTCTGGACTGCACTCAGTCATTCTGCCCCTGGACTCGGTCATTCTGCCCCTGGACTCAGTCATTCTGCCCCTGTGCTCAGTCGTTCTGCCCCTGTGCTCAGTCGTTCTGCCCCTGGACTCAGTCATTCTGGACTGCACTCAGTCATTCTGCCCCCGGACTCGGTCATTCTGCCCCTGTGCTCAGTCATTCTGCCCCTGGACTCGGTCATTCTGCCCCTGTGCTCAGTCGTTCTGCCCGTGTGCTCAGTCGTTCTGCCCCTGTGCTCAGTCATTCTGGACTGCACTCGGTCATTCTGCCCCTGTGCTTGGTCATTCTGCCCCTGTGCTCAGTCGTTCTGCCCCTGTGCTCAGTCGTTCTGCCCCTGTGCTCAGTCGTTCTGCCCCTGTGCTCAGTCGTTCTGCCCCTGTGCTCAGTCGTTCTGGACTGCACTCAGTCATTCTGCCCCTGGACTCGGTCATTCTGCCCCTGTGCTCAGTCATTCTGCCCCTGGACTCGGTCATTCTGCCCCTGTGCTCAGTCGTTCTGCCCGTGTGCTCAGTCGTTCTGCCCTGTGCTCAGTCATTCTGGACTGCACTCGGTCATTCTGCCCCTGTGCTTGGTCATTCTGCCCCTGTGCTCAGTCGTTCTGCCCCTGTGCTCAGTCGTTCTGCCCCTGTGCTCAGTCGTTCTGCCCCTGTGCTCAGTCGTTCTGGACTGCACTCAGTCATTCTGCCCCTGGACTCGGTCATTCTGCCCCTGTGCTCAGTTGTTCTGCCCCTGTGCTCAGTCGTTCTGCCCCTGTGCTCAGTCGTTCTGCCCCTGTGCTCAGTCATTCTGGACTGCACTCAGTCATTCTGCCCCTGGACTCGGTCATTCTGCCCCTGTGCTCAGTCGTTCTGCCCCTGTGCTCAGTCGTTCTGGACTGCACTCAGTCATTCTGCCCCTGTGCTCAGTCGTTCTGCCCCTGTGCTCAGTCGTTCTGCCCCTGTGCTCAGTCATTCTGCCCCTGTGCTCAGTCATTCTGGACTGCACTCAGTCATTCTGCCCCTGTGCTCAGTCATTCTGGACTGCACTCGGTCATTCTGCCCCGGACTCGGTCATTCTGCCCCTGGACTCAGTCATTCTGCCCCTGTGCTCAGTCGTTCTGCCCCTGTGCTCAGTCATTCTGCCCCTGGACTCGGTCATTCTGCACCATTCTGCCCCTGTGCTCAGTTGTTCTGCCCCTGTGCTCAGTCGTTCTGCCCCTGTGCTCAGTCGTTCTGCCCCTGTGCTCAGTCATTCTGGACTGCACTCAGTCATTCTGCCCCTGGACTCGGTCATTCTGCCCCTGTGCTCAGTCGTTCTGCCCCTGTGCTCAGTCGTTCTGGACTGCACTCAGTCATTCTGCCCCTGTGCTCAGTCGTTCTGCCCCTGTGCTCAGTCATTCTGCCCCTGTGCTCAGTCATTCTGGACTGCACTCAGTCATTCTGCCCCTGTGCTCAGTCATTCTGGACTGCACTCGGTCATTCTGCCCCCGGACTCGGTCATTCTGCCCCTGGACTCAGTCATTCTGGACTGCACTCAGTCATTCTGCCCCCGGACTCGGTCATTCTGGACTGCACTCGGTCATTCTGCCCCCGGACTCGGTCATTCTGCCCCTGGACTCGGTCATTCTGGACTGCACTCGGTCATTCTGCCCCTGTGCTCAGTCATTCTGCCCCTGTGCTCAGTCGTTCTGCCCCTGTGCTCAGTTGTTCTGCCCCTGTGCTCAGTCATTCTGCACTGTGCTCAGTCATTCTACCCCTGGACTCGGTCATTCTGCCCCTGTGCTCAGTCATTCTGCCCCTGTGCTCAGTCGTTCTGCCCCTGTGCTCAGTCATTCTGCCCCTGGACTCGGTCATTCTGCACCATTCTGCCCCTGTGCTCAGTCATTCTGCCCCTGTGCTCAGTCGTTCTGCCCCTGTGCTCAGTCGTTCTGCCCCTGTGCTCAGTCATTCTGCCCCTGGACTCGGTCATTCTGCACCATTCTGCCCCTGTGCTCAGTCATTCTGCACTGTGCTTAGTCATTCTGCCCCTGCACTCAGTCGTTCTGCTCTGCTCAGTCATTCTGCCCCTGTGCTCAGTCGTTCTGCCCCTGGAGTCAGCACTGGTTAGGCCACACCTTGAGTCCTGTGTCCACTTCTGGGCCCCTCAGTTGAAGAAGGACATTGAGAGACTTGAAGGTGTCCAGAGAAGGACAACAAAGCTGAGGAGGGGTCTGGAGCACAGCCCTGTGAGGAGAGGCTGACGGAGCTGCGGTGGCTTAGCCTGGAGAAGAGGAGGCTCAGGGGAGGCTTTATTACTGTCTCCAACTCCCTGGAGGGAGGTTTTAGCCAGGAGGGCGTTGGTCTCTTCTCCCAGGCAACCAGCACCAGAACAAGAGGACACAGTCTCTAGCTGTGCCAGGGGAGGTTTAGGCTGGATGGTAGGAAGAAATTCTTCATAGAAAGAGAGATTGGCCATTGGAATGTGCTGCCCAGGGAGGTGGTGGAGTCCCCATCCCTGGAGGTGTTCAAGAGGGGATTGGCCGTGGCACTTGGTGCCATGGTTTAGTAATCATGAGGTGTTGGGTGACAGGTTGGACTTGATGATCCCTGAGGTCTTTTCCAGCCTTACTCATTCTATGATTCTACGATCTGTCTCCAACTTGCCAAGCAAACCTTGTCAGAAAATAGAGGCGGCTTCTGCAAAAGGAGGCACCCAGTCCTGGGTGCTGTGCCAGTGTTTCTTTTCCACTTCCACGTTAAAAAAATGTTAAATAAAGTGGGGGGGGGGGAAATACAACAACATATGGGAGGTTTGCCAAATGTACTTGCTGTTTGGGCAGATTTTATCTTCTGCTTATTCAGGTCCTCAGCGTTGGCTGCACTCAGGATTTTTCCAGTTTAATGGAAGCAGTTTTGCTCCCCAGATGCTACTGGAATAAGTTGCACCACCCCCATTCCTTCACCCAGCAGAGAGTCAGGCTTCAGCCACCAGCAGCCCTGCTTTCACCCAGCAGAGACAGGTTTTAACCAGTACCACCACCCCCATTCCTTCACCCAGCAGAGAGTCAGGCTTCAGCCACCAGCAGCCCTGCTTTCACCCAGCAGGGGCAGGTTTTAACCACTACCACCACCCCCATTCCTTCACCCAGCAGAGAGTCAGGCTTCAGCCACCAGCAGCCCTGCTTTCACCCAGCAGAGACAGGTTTTGACCACTACCACCACCCCCATTCCTTCACCCAGCAGAGAGTCAGGCTTCAGCCACCAGCAGCCCTGCTTTCACCCAGCAGGGGCAGGTTTTAACCACTACCACCACCCCCATTCCTTCACCCAGCAGAGAGTCAGGCTTCAGCCACCAGCAGCCCTGCTTTCACCCACCAGAGACAGGTTTTAACCACCACCACCCCCTCTTTCCTTCACCCAGCAGAGAGTCAGGGTTCAGCCACCAGCAGCCCTGCTTTTACCTATCAGAGGCAGGTTTTAGCCACCACCACCCCCCTCTTTCCTTCACCCAGCAGAGAGTCAGGGTTCAGCCACCAGCAGCCCTGCTTTCACCCAGCAGAGACAGGTTTTAACCAGTACCACCACCCCCATTCCTTCACCCAGCAGAGAGTCAGGCTTCAGCCACCAGCAGCCCTGCTTTCACCCAGCAGGGGCAGGTTTTAACCACTACCACCACCCCCATTCCTTCACCCAGCAGAGAGTCAGGCTTCAGCCACCAGCAGCCCTGCTTTCACCCAGCAGGGGCAGGTTTTAACCACTACCACCACCCCCATTCCTTCACCCAGCAGAGAGTCAGGCTTCAGCCACCAGCAGCCCTGCTTTCACCCAGCAGAGACAGGTTTTGACCACTACCACCACCCCCATTCCTTCACCCAGCAGTAACTCAGGCTTCATCCACCACCAGCCCTTCCTTCACCCAGCAGAGACTCAGGCTTCATCCACCACCAGCCCTTCCTTCACCCAGCAGAGACACAGGTTTCAACCATCAGTTCCACCCCTTTTCTTTCACCCAACAGAGAGAGGTTTCAACCTCACCACCCAACCCTCATTTTCCTTCACCCAGCAGAGACTCAGGCTTCAATTACCACCTCCACTCTCTTTCCCTTACTCAGCAGACACTCAGGCTTCAACCACCACTTCCACCCTCATTCCTTTACTCAGCAGAGACACAGACTTCAACCATCACCACTCCCTTGCCTTCACCCAACAGAGAGAGGTTTCAGCCACACCACACACCCCTCTCTCCTTCACTCAGGCTTCAACCCCCAAGAGCGCTTCCTCCATCCAGCTTCACCACCTCCCTAGGCCCCTCCCCAGCATGTCCCAGCCTCCTGTAGAATGGAAGAGAGTAGGATAGAATAGAATAGGATAGGATAGGATAGGATAGGATAGGATAGGATAGGATAGGATAGGATAGGATAGGATAGGATAGGATAGGGTAGGGTAGGGTAGGGTAGGGTAGGGTAGGGTAGGATAGGATAGGATAGGATAGGATAGGATAGGATAGGATAGGATAGGATAGGATAGGATAGGATAGGATAGGATAGGATAGGATAAAATTAACCAGGTTGGAAGAGACTTTAGAGATCATCAAGTCCAACCTATCATCCAACACCATCTAATTAATTAAACCATGGCACCAAGCACCCCAGCCAGTCTCTTCCTGAACACCTCCAGTGATGGTGACTCCACCACCTCCCCGGGCAGCACATCCCAATGGCCAATCTCTCTATCAAGAACTTCTTCCTAACATCCAGCCTAAACCTCCCCTGGCACAGCTTGAGACTGTGTCCTCTTGTTCTGGTGCTGCTTGCCTGGGAGAAGAGACCAACCCCCACCTGGCTACAACCTCCCTTCAGTTAGTTGTAGACAGCAAGAAGGTCTCCCCTGAGCCTCCTCTCCTCCAGGCTAAGCAACCCCAGCTCCCTCAGCCTCTCCTCACAGGGCTGTGCTCCAGACCCCTCCCCAGCTTTCTTGCCCTTCTCTGGACACCTTCCAGCAACTCAACATCGGAGTCGCCCAGAACTGGACACAGGACTCAAGGTGTAGCCTAACCAGTGCTGAGTGCAGGGGCAGAATGACTTCCCTGCTCCTGCTGTCCACGAATTTCACAAGAAGGAGAATCATCAAGGATTAAAAATACCTAAGCCACATCCCTGGCAGACAAACGTGCCAAGAGAGGTCCTGGCGAGAGGAGTCGCAGCTGAATCTTTTATACTAATATCAATCAATATTAAAAATGCATGGCCCTGCTCAATTTTTTAACACACCTCTAAATTAATCTTTAAACACAACTATTTTGCTTAAACCAAAAGCTTTCAGCAGCCTGAGAGTGGTATTTCCACCCATTCCCCCTGGGCTCGTGCCAGATTATCTCGAGGAGGGCTAATAAGTAAGTAAATAACAAACATCCAGCACAGCTCCCCAGAACATCAAAAGAGGAGGGGGAAAACCCCACAATTTAGTGCTGAATTTGTTATTGACTTAGCAGCAAAAAACATCTTTATCTGTGTGGTATGAGGAGCTCTATAACAATATTCAAAGAGCCAAACCTGCTGGGTTCAGGCTGGGTAAGGAACACAGCTGCTACCCCCGGAGATCAGAGTGGTCCTGAAGACAGGGATTGGGGTGACAGGAAGTGATGAGGACACAGCAAAGCTGGACTGAACTCAGCCTCTTTTGAGTACAGGTCTTAGGAGAAACACCTGAGGGAACTGAGGTGGTTTAATCTTCAGAAGAGGAGGCTGAGAAGAGACCTCATCACCCTCTAAAACTGAAAGGAGGTTGGAGCAAGGTGGGGGTTGGTCTCTTCTCACATGCAACAAGGTGTTTAGGAAGAGCCTGCATGGGGTGCTTGGTGCCATGGGTTAGTTGATTAGATGGTGCTGGGTGATAGGTTGGACTGGATGATCTCGAAGGTCTCTTCCAACCTGGTTAATTCTATTCTATTCTATTCTATTCTATTCTATTCTATTCTATTCTATTCTATTCTATTCTATTCTATTCTATTCTATTCTATTCTATTCCATTCCATTCCTTTCCATTCCATTCTATTCCATTATATTCCATTCTATTCTACCCATTCCATTCCATTCCATTCCATTCCATTCTATTCTATTCCCCATTCCATTCCATTCCATTCCATTCCATTCCATTCCATTCCATTCCATTCCATTCCATTCCATTCCATTCAATACTATTCCATCCTATTCTATTCTATTCTATTCTATTCTATTCTATTCTATTCTATTCTATTCTATTCCATTCCATTCCATTCCATTCCATTCCATTCCATTCCATTCCATTCCATTCCATTCCATTCCATTCCATTCCATTCCACTCTTAAACCACCAGGGCAAAAGGTGGGCAATACCCTGAACGCTCCAAAGGCTGCTGGCAGCATCACAAAGGCTTCTCAGGAGCAGAAAACCCTTCTCAGGCAAGCAGCAAGCTCCCTGATGACAGTGCCTCTAATATATTCAGGGGGGAATGGCATTTCTGATGGCACAAACTCCTGCCTCACTTGCTGTTTCATGTTAAGAGGCTTGTACAGTCAGCAGCCTTTAAAGAGTAATGACTGTTTTCATGGCAAATGCTCTGTTAAATAACCCAGGATTATTGTGTTGTGTTATTGCATAGATAAAATGGCCTTGAAAAAAAAAAAACCCAAACACCACAAAAAGAAGAGGGGAAAAAAAATAAAATAATTGGTTTAGAGCTAATTGAGGTTTTTGTAACCAGCTCCATGCAGGGAATTTTCATTTGGTGGAGGGGTGAAATGCTGTCAGGAACACAGCAATCAAGGCAGGGAGGCTGCCTCATGGCAAGCCATGGTTGATAGCAGGCTGAACACGAGCCAGCAGTGTGCCCAGGTGCCCAGAAAAGCCAATGGCATCCTGGCTTGTATCAGCAGCAGTGTGGCCAGCAGGAGCAGGGAAGTCATTCTGCCCTGTGCTCAGCACTGCTGAGGCCACATCTTGAGTCCTGTGTCCAGTTCTGGGCTCCTCAGTTTAGGAAAGATGTTGAGATGCTGAAACCCATCCAGAGAAGGGCAACAAAGCTGGGGAGGAGTTTGGAGCACAGCCCTGTGAGGAGAGGCTGAGGGAGCTGGGGTTGCTTGGCCTGGAGAAGAGGAGGCTCAGGGGAGACCTTCTTGCTCTCTACAACTGCCTGAAGAGAGGTTGTAGGCAGGTGGGGGTTGGTCTCTTCTCCCAGGCAAGCAGCACCAGAACAAGAGGACACAGTCTCAAGCTGTGCCAGGGGAGGTTCAGGCTGGATGTTGAGAATAAATTCTTCATAGAAAGAGAGATTGGCCCTTGGGATGCACTGCCCAGGGAGGTGGTGGAGTCACCATCCCTGGAGGTGTTTAGGAAGAGCCTGGATGAGGCACTTAGTACCATGGTTTAGTTGATCAGATGGTGTTGGGTGACAGATTGGACTTGATTATCTCAAATGTCTTTTCCAACCTGGTCTATTCTATTCTATCCTATTCTATTCTATTCTACTCTATTCCATTCACTTCCCTGGTTTTCATAGGATCATGTCACACTGGAGACATCCCAGGCAGAGCATCCACATCATTTCCAGCCTGGCTTTCAATACAAGTGCCCTGCCCCAAAGGCTCCAGGTGAGCATAGCTACAGCCACTTCCATGCTCTAGGGAGCTACACAGCTGATGGATGCCCAAGCAGCACCAGGGAGTTCAGGGCAGAAGGATGGAGTCACACCAAGCTGCCCAGGGCATGGGAATCATCATAGAATCATAGAATGGGAAGGGGTTGGAAGGGACTTCTGGAGATCATCCAGTCCAACCCCCTGCTAAAGCAGTGTCACCTAGTGCAGGTCACACAGGAGCACATCCAGGTGGGGTGTGAAAGTCTCCAGAGGAGACTCTACAACCTCTCTGGGCAGCCTGCTTCAGGGCTCCAGCACCCTTACATGAAGATGTTTTCCCTCATGTTGAGGTGGAACTTCCTGAGTTCCAGTTTGTACCCATTGCTCCCTGTCCTGCCACAGGACACCACTGAAAAGAGCCTGATCACAGTATCACAGTATCACAGATCCTTTCTTCTTTCCCCCCACCCTTCAGATATTTATAAAGCTTCATAAGATCCCCTCTCTGGCTGCTCTTCTCCAGAGTAAACAGCCCCAGGACTCTCAGCCTTTCCTCAGCTTCAGGAGCTACTTCTGGCTAGGCAGCAGAGCAAGTTCAAGCCACCTGCTCCAAAATGCAAAAGGGAAGGAGCCAAGCAAATCCCCACCGCAGCTCTTCACTCCAGACCCGAGTGTCCTCCCACTGAAGGAGCATCCCTTGGGCATGCATGGTCAATGAGACCCCAGAGAGCCATCCTGCCAGCCCACCTCCACCTCTGACATCTGCTCTGCAGATTTCCTGCTCTCAGCCCCCTAGGTTTGGTCTGCGATCCACGGGGTGGCACTTCAGAGCCACCAAAACCCTCCCCGGGGGGATGACACGTCCCCATCCCCTCTCCCCCCCTCCCCTGTCTCCCTCCCCTGTCCTCCTCCCCTGTCCCCCAGTGTTATTTCTGCAGACAGCCAAGGAGAACCGCCCCAGTGCTAGCAGCAGTGGGATGATGAATCACGGGTGAGCAATCCTGCTGCCAGAGTTTAACTCTAAGCATTCCAGAAGGATTTTGGACGGCTCAGCTCCTTCCCTTCACCACATCCTCAGGGGAACAGTCTCCAGGCCAGGCAGAGCCACTACCACCACCCTCCTCTTTGGCACCTCCTGCTCTGTTCTTATGGCATCCACCAGCTCCTCTGCCCAAGCTCTGTGCTGCGAGAGCCTGAGCACAAAATTCCAGCAGCCACAAAGCTGCTGAGAGCCCCAGCCCCCTGTTTATGATCTTGCAGTGTGCAGGCATTTCAGTCCAGCATCAAAGAGCAGGGAAGTGCTCTTAGCTTTCAAACCTGGAGCCTTTGAGCTCCTCCGAGGGCAGCAGCCTCGCTGACCCTTGTCTGGAGGCTTGCAGGGCACTCAAGCAGTCAGAAGTGTTGGTGGAGCCCTGAAGCCTTACCCAGGCAGGGACTTCGGGGCTGGGAAATTAATCACACAAGCGAAGGTCTCAGAGCTGCCGGAAGGGAGAGCGAAGCCGTCAGAGACCGCAGTTAAAAGTCTGAAGCCTCTCCTAAGATCTCCACATCCCCACACAAGCTTGATAGCAGCACACTCAGATCAGAGCCTGAGAGTGGGGAGCTCTTAAGCAGCTCCCATAGGGGACCTGTTGGGTCACTGGGTCTCATCCTTTTGCTCTCTGGTAGACAATTCATCCAAGGAAGACCTGCAGCATCTCTCCTCCACGCACCGGCACGCCACAAACCGCCTCACAACAGCTGATAACAAACCTGAGGGCTGTAGTGCACAGGCCAAAAGCCACCAGCTCTGAATCACCACAAGAAAGGAAGAGGAGATGAAAGCTATCCCTGTGCCCCAGACTCTGGCAGCAGCAGGGGATGGGCAAAAGGAAAAGGCTGAAGTGAAGCATGCGGGGAGGCTTGCAGATGGGCAGGGAGGAGATCTCCCCTGCTCCTCCAGCACAGGAAGGACAGCACAAAAATAATTGGGCTGTGAAATGTCAGGGAAGGCTGGCAGAGCAGGGGAGTTCAAGACCTGCTGGGTTGGAATTGCTTCTTACCCCTCAAAGTTACTCCTGTGCTTCTCTTTGCTTCATGCCGTCACTTGGGATGGAGCTCGTGGTGTGTCCCAGGCCTGGCAGCTTCAGAGCTGGCCAGCCTCACACAATGCTGCCCTGGAATAAGAGCTTCCACTTTCTGCTGCAGCCTTTCCCAGCCCCCAAAGACAAGTCTGACCTAGTAGTCTAGGAGACAGCCCCCTGCTTGAGGATTCACGGAGAGGAGACAGGAGCAGTTTCCTTTCTTAACATCACTCCATGCACTGTACACATCTCCTGCAGAGGGCTACATCCAGCTCTGTGCTTTAACAGTGTGAGCAGTGCTGCTGGCTGCACACACAGCCTCTACAAAACAAGACAGAGAAGTGGCATCCTGAGGTCAAAAGCTTCTCACCCTCATTCTCTCCCAACCCTATTCTCTGAAAACCAGAACAGCCTGTCCCCAGCTCCTCTCAAGGACAGAGCCGCCACTCTCCACTTCACTCTTTTCCTCTTCAGAAGGAGCCTTTTCCAGCTCCTGAGGCTCTGTCTCAACCCTCTCCCTTCCTCAGAGGCAGCTGGACCCCAGGAGGATGCTGCCCTAATGGGTTACATCTCATTACTGCAACCGCGATGTCAAACCACGTCTCTCTATCCCTTCAGCGTCGGTCTCCACGGTATCTAAATGCCTCAGATGACTAGAAAAGTCCCTTTGTGTGTTTTCCCAACCCTTGGCTGTACAAGTGCCATTTAATCAAGCTCAGTAATGAAGCCAGAACAGGCTGTGCAGCCACAGGCAGGATCAGTGCAGCTTTTGAACGAGAGGTGCAGGCCAATCCTCCGACTCACAGGTGACAAAAGGGACAGGAGCAGCCGTGGGGCCAGGCACCTCTGCCGTGTTCTGAAAGGTCCAAGCAGCCTGGAAGCTTCAAACAACTGAGAGGCACTTCAGTGTAAGTGGTAAATCCCAAAGCTGCCCCCTCCTACACATCAGTGCTGTGGGGGATGTGTCCCTCTGAGGTTCTCAGGCTCTTGTCTGACCCCCAGTTAAAGCATCACTCTCCACCTCAGGACACCCAAAACATACTTAGGGCACTTTTGAGCACACCCATGACTGGCATTGCCAGCCCAAACACAGCTTACTTCTGACCACACTTCTGCTATCTAGCCTTGCAGGTCTCCCTCTCTCCAGGATCTTCCCCATGTGGATGCTGTCACCATGAGCTTTAATTAGCACCTTCCTCCAGTCTGGCCAGCTTCTCTTGCTTACAGCATTGAGGAGACGACTACCACAGCTTGTAAATCACACACCAGGAGACACATCTCCCTCACATGCCATCTCTGACCACCCAGGAATCCCTTGGAGGCTTCAGGGGAGTCACACCCCCACCAGCACACCCCAATGGAAGGTGTTCAGGACACAGCTTTCCTAAAATCAGCTCTTCAGGACACAGCTCTTTGCATGGCTGGTGTCACACCACCAGCTCCCACCCTCAGCACTGAACCAGCTTTTCCCTCTCCCCTCCAATCTGCCAGTCCTGGAACCACGCTTAGACGAAGACCTCATGTAGCAAAGAGCTGACAGGCATGTGCAGAGCTGCAGCAGCAGCATTAAAAGTTTGCAGCCACGACCTGAGGTCGTCTCAGAAAAGCCACAAAGCAAATAAAAGGCACCTCAGAGCCCAAACTGAAGTCAATGAATCAAAAGACACCACCTTTTGTTCAGCACCTCGTGGCCTCACCCCCCCCGCCTTTTCAAGTGGTTAACCATTACTATTGCTAGCAAGGAATTGCTATTCCCACTAATCAAGAGGAATATGGTGGAAGCCAAGCTGCTGCACTGCTGCAAAGGGCTGCAAGTGAGTTTTCTTTCTTGGGAGAGATGCTTAGGAGCCAGCTGTGGAGCCCTGAGACATACAAATCCCTGCTAGCCGCTCTGGGCAGTGACTGTCTCCTTCCTCTACGCTTGTCCCAGCCCCTGGGCTCTACAGCAGGATAAATAAACCCAAGCCCTCACTCAGCAATAGAATGAAGCACTTGGTACTAAAAATTAGTTAAAATTCATACCTGCATTGGGAAATTATTCAGCAAACTCTAATTACTCACCAAAAGCAGCGATGATATTTTTAAGGAGAGGAGTGCCCATAAATACAGAGCCATAAATACACTGCTGCACAGTGGCACAAATTAATCTGGGCTTAATTGCTAGCAATTGCTATCAATTACTGCACAGTCCTTGCAGAATAGGCAAATTCTTTTAAGAACAATTTCAATTGCTAATGGGAAGTCTTTATTTTGTTGCCTCCTGCAGGAGATATCCACCCATCTATCCCTCCCTCCAGCCAGCCAACCATCCATCTACCCACCATCCATCCCTCCCGCCCTCCCCCCCCCTCCCTCCCTCCCTCCATCTACCCACCATCCATCCATCCATCCATCCATCCATCCATCCATCCATCCATCCATCCATCGCTCCATCCATCCCTCCATCAATCCATCCATCCATCCACCCACCCATCTATCCCTCCCTCCCTCCATCCATCCATCCCTCCATCCACCCTCCATCCATCCATGCCTCCATCCCTCCATCCATCCATGCCTCCATCCATCCCTCCATCTATCCATCCATCCAGCCATCTCTCCCTCCATCCCTCCATCCATCCCTCCATCTATCCATCCCTCCATCCACCCTCCATCAATCCATCCATCCCTCCATTCCTCCATCCACCAATCCATCCATCCCTCCATCTATCCATCCCTCCATCCACCCTCCATCAATCCATCCATCCCTCCATTCCTCCATCCACCAATCCATCCATCCCTCCATCCACCCTCCATCCATCCATGCTTCCATCCATCCATCCCTCCATCCATCCCTCCATTCCTCCATCCATCCATCCCTCCATCCATCCCTCCATTCCTCCATCCATCCATCCCTCCATCCATCCATGCTTCCATCCATCCCTCCATCCATCCCTCCATTCCTCCATCCATCCATCCATCCCTCCATCCACCCTCCATCCATCCATGCTTCCATCCATCCATCCCTCCATCCACCCTCCATCCATCCATGCTTCCATCCATCCATCCTCCATCCATCCCTCCTTTCATCCATCCATCCATCCATCCATCCATCCATCCATCCATCCATCCATCCATCCCTCCATCCATGCTTCCATCCATCCATCCCTCCATCCATCCCTCCATTCCTCCATCCATCCATCCCTCCATCCACCCTCCATCCATCCCTCCATCCATCCCTCCATCTATCCATCCCTCCATCCATTGCTCCATCCATCCATCCATCCATCCATCCATCCATCCATCCATCCCTCCCTCCCTCCCTCCCTCCCTCCCTCCTCCCTCCCTCCCTCCGTCCCCCCATCCCCCTATCCACTCATCCATCCATCCACCCATCCATCCATCCCTTCCCCCTTCCATCCCTCCCCGCATCCACTTATCCATCCATCCATCCATCCATCCATCCATCCATCCATCCATCCATCCATCCATCCTTCCATCCATCCTTCCCTCCCTCCCTCCATCCCTCCATCCCTCCCAGCTGGTGAAGCTCAGACCTTTCAGCACCAGGTCTTCTAGAGCAGGAGGGCAGGGAAAGATCCATAAGGAGCCAATTTGCTTCTCAGGCTTCAAAAGGTTCCACCACCTTTAGTCAAACCCTGAAGGTGGCAGGAAAACTGGTGGTGAGAAGCATTGCCTGACCTACCAAGGATAGAGATTCCTTGCAAAGGATTGAAAGGAGGGAGCTAAGAGCTGGCAGTTACATATCCATTGTGCCCCCAGGGAGAGAAACACCTCACAGGGACCATTCATCTCCTCTGTCTGCTACAGCAAAACCATGTCAGAACCCGCAGGGACCCTCATGCATTGTGTTGCTCCTCTTGCCTTCCATCAGAGGCCAGGCAGGCTGCAGTGATGCTCCTGCATCTGCTGTACAGCTCACCTGGCTGCTGCTTCCTTCCCCATGCATCCACAGCGAACAGCCCCAGCAGCGCTTCTGCCTCCCTTTCTGGTGTCCTCTGCTTGGCTGTTGGCACAACATCCCATCAGCACCGTTAATTACATCCAGGCTGGGTGTGAAGGACAGGCTGCTTCTTGCAAAGAGCCCCGAGGCTGTGCAATCCATCCTGCTGCTCACACGGAGCAGCTTCCACGCTTGCTGGCAAACTGCAGTGAGGTGCTGCCCCAAAGCAGCTCTTCCACGCGCTGCCAGGCTTTGGGGGTTCTGATCCTCATCCAGCATTCCTGATGCCAGGTCAGACTGATGTCCACAAACATCTCCCCTCCCTTACTCCCCTCCCAGCTCCTCATTGCCCAAGCAGACATTATGAGGTGTCCTCCCAAAGTGAGCTGGCAGCACACAATGCAGCGGAAAGGTTTGCCCACGGTGGCTGGGCAGAGCTCAGCCGGCGCAGAAAGCACCCCTCAAAACCCACCCTCCTCGATAGCTGCACAGGGTGAGAGGGGAGTGGAAGCAAGGGAGGGTGCTGGGAAGAGCTACTTATGTCTCCAGCTTGAGTGAAGAGAGACCCAGGGTCTCCAAGCCTGTCAATCCAACCTCAAGGCATCACTCCATCACCAGTCCCCCCAGGACGGGGGCTGCCAGTCAGAGGGAGTCATCTGCCAGCCATGACAAGCCAAGCAAGTGACACTCACATCTCCCTGCTTACAATAACAGCCCTTCCGTGTCCAATCCATCATAATTCGATGCAGATCTCTTCCCCCTGAAGTGTTGTCAATGAGGATTTAATTTAGAGCTAATTAGACAAATATTGCATGTTAAACACCCATTGATTATTAAGAGGCAGGGAGTGGGGGCTCAGCTCTGCAGCGGGCACGGCCACGCTGCATTATAGCTGGGACCAGGCTGGGAGATGTCTTGCTGTTTCTAATCATCAGCCAGTAATTAAGGCCCAATAACTCGCAACTTGGTTTATCATCATAGATTCGGGAAGGCAGTAATAGGACTGGATGCTAATTAAGGAGCAATTGATTATTTAAGGCACGGGAAGGATTCAGCAGCTAGGTGAAGGGTGCAGGCAGTGGTTAATACTTCCATGAACGTCACACAGCCTCCTCCTGCACGAGAGGGTTGGTGGCTAATGGAGAAGTGCTGCCCCTCAAGCAGCTGTGGGATGGGGGCTTGCAACAGTGCTTGGCACCGGGGAAGCCCCTAGTCAAGGGCCAGAGTTCTCCAGCTGCAGGAAACGGGAACAAAGGTCAGGAAATCTGGAGCTGGCAAGGAAAGAATAGAAGAATAGAATAGAATAGAATAGAATAGAATAGAATAGAATAGAATAGAATAGAATAGAATAGAATAGAATAGAATAGAATAGAACAGAATAGAATAGAATAGAATAGAATAGAATAGAATAGAATAGAACAGGGATAGGATAGGATAGGATAGGACAGGATAGGATTAGACTAGACTAGGACAGACTAGAATTAGAATAGAATAGAATAGAATAGAATAGAATAGAATAGAATAGAATAGAATAGAATAGAATAGAATAGAATAGAATAGAATAGAATAAATAAATAGAATAGAACAGGGATAGGATAGGTTAGGATAGGATAGGATAGGATAGGATAGGATAGGATAGGATAGGATAGGATAGGATAGGATAGGACAGAGCAGAATTAGACTAGACTAGATTAGAGAAGAATAGAATAGAATAGAATAGAATAGAATAGAATAGAATAGAATAGGGATAGGATAGGTTAGGATAGGATAGGATAGGATAGGATAGGACAGAGCAGAATTAGACTAGACTAGACTAGAGAAGAATAGAATAGAATAGAATAGAATAGAATAGAATAGAATAGAATAGAATAGAATAGAATAGAATAGAATAGAATAGAATAGAATAGAATAGAAGGATAGAAGGATAGAACAGAACAGGGATTAGGATAGACTTAGAGAAGAATAGAATAGAATAGAATAGAATAGGAATAGAATAGAATAGGATAGGATAGGATAGAACAGAGCAGAATTAGACTAGACTAGACTAGACTAGAGAAGAATAGAATAGAATAGAATAGAATAGAATAGAATAGAATAGAATAGAATAGAATAGAATAGAATAGAATAGAATAGAACAGGGATAGAATAGGTTAGGATAGATAGGATAGAATAGGATAGGATAGGATAGGATAGAACAGAGCAGAATTAGACTAGACTAGACTAGACTAGAGAAGAATAGAATAGAATAGAATAGAATAGAATAGAATAGAATAGAATAGAATAGAATAGAATAGAATAGAATAGAATAGAATAGAATAGAATAGAACAGGGATAGGATAGGTTAGGATAGGATAGGATAGGATAGGATAGGACAGGACAGAGCAGAATTAGACTAGACTAGACTAGATTAGAGAAGAATAGAATAGAATAGAATAGAATAGAATAGAATAGAATAGAATAGAATAGAATAGAATAGAATAGAATAGAATAGGATAGGATAGGATAGGATAGGACAGAGCAGAATTAGACTAGACTAGATTAGAGAAGAATAGAATAGAATAGAATAGAATAGAATAGAATAGAATAGAATAGAATAGAATAGAATAGAATAGAATAGAATAGAATAGAATAGGATAGGATAGGTTAGGATAGGATAGGATAGGATAGGATAGGACAGAGCAGAATTAGACTAGACTAGACTAGAGAAGAATAGAATAGAATAGAATAGAATAGAATAGAATAGAATAGAATAGAATAGAACAGAACAGAACGAATAGAACAGAATAGAATAGATAGGTTAGGATAGGGATAGGATAGGATAGGATAGGATAGGATAGGATAGGATAGGATAGGATAGGATAGGATAGAACAGAGCAGAATTAGACTAGACTAGACTAGACTAGAGAAGAATAGAATAGAATAGAATAGAATAGAATAGAATAGAATAGAATAGGGATAGGATAGGATAGAACAGAGCAGAATTAGACTAGAATAGACTAGACTAGACTAGACTAGACTAGAATAGACTAGAATAGAATAGAACAGAACAGAATAGACCAGGTTGGAAAAGACCTTTGAGATCATCAAGTCCAACCTATCATCCAACACCATCTAATCAACTAAACCATGGCACCAAGCACCCCACCCAGTCTCCTCCTAAACTCCTCCAGTGATGATGACTCCACCACCTCCACGGGCAGCAATTCCAATGGCCAATCTCTCTTTACATGAAGAACTTTCTCATCACCTCCAGCCTAAACCTCCCCTGTGCAGCTTGAGACTGTGTCCTCTTGTTCTGCTGCTGCTTGCCTGGGAGAAGAGACCAACCCCCACCTGGCTACAACCTCCCTGCAGGGAGTTGGAGAGAGCAAGAAGGTCTCCCTGAGCCTCCTCTTCTCCAGGCTAAGCAACCCCAGCTCCCTCAGCCTCTCCTCACAGGGCTGTGCTCCAGACCCCTCCCCAGCTTTGTTGCCCTTCTCTGGACACCTTCCAGCAACTCAACATCCTTCCTAAACTGAGCCTCAAGGGAAGGGAGGTGCTCAGCTATAGAATCATAGAGTTATTGGACTAGTACAGAGTCATTAAGGTTGGAAAAGACTTCTAAGATCAAGCTCAACCATCAGCCCAACACCACCGTGCCCACTAAACCTTTCCCCAAGGTGCCTTGACTACTGCTCCACGCTCACAGCAGAGCCCAAGCCGCTCATACACTGACATTTCACAACTCAGCTCCCCTCTTACTCTAAGATCATCAACCTGTCAGCCCAGCGCCACTATGCCCACTAAACCATGTCCCAAAGTGCCTTGACCCCTGCTCTTAGGTCAGAGCAGAGCCCAAGGCACTCCTAAACTGACATTTTGCATCTCAGCTGCTCTCTCACTCCACACAACCCCCTGTGAAACAGAGACAAATTACCAATTCCCTGCCAGAAAAAGGCTTTCAAACCCAAGCCTGGCACCTGCTGGCTTCCCACCAGCTTCATCTAAAAAGCTGCTCAGAATAGACACTCATAAGAAACTGGAGAGATCTGCCTTTAAATAACAGCCAGAAAGGAGCTGCTAGATGCTAAGTTGCATGGCAGAAGTCCACCAAGTCCTGCCACCCAGCTCCTCACAACTGCCTCTCCTCCCTAGGATATCACGGTGCTCCTCAGATAGGATCTGACCCCCTGTGATTGTGGAGGGCTGGGAAGACTGGACTCCTTCCCACGTGGGAGGAAAAGAAAGATGAGAGACAGAAGCCTCTTGTATGAAAGAGAAAAGATAAATGGCTCCTGAAGGGAAATAACCTGCTGGACTCAGTGGGTTTGGCAGCACCCTGCTAAGTGCAGCATCCGTCTTGAAAACCATCTGCAAGCTCAGCAGCCACAGGACAAAGCAGAGAGTTTGGAGAGCAAGGCCAAGCAGATACCAGAGCTTCTTCCCAGAGGGAGCCCATGGCCAGGATCGTCAGGGCTGGGCCACCCTTGGTGGCTCCTGGCTTGGGCTGATGGGCTAGGAGAGGCATGGGGAAAGGATTCCCCTTCAGGCCAGCATCACGGACCTGGCCTTGGGGCATCAACAAGTGGGATATGGCTTCGGTGTAAGCCCTGCTCTGGGTCCAAATGTGAGCAGCCAGCACCCTCACAGCTCAGCAGCTCAGACAGGATGAGGCCAACAGGGATAACCAGCATCTTTTAGTGAAGGGAGATGCTTTTTGATGGGCTGCACCCATCAGCAGTTTACTGGGCAATAAAAGGAAATCATGGAAAATGCTCCAAGTGCACCTCTGAGAGCCTGCAGCTTCAGTTCTAGAGTCTGGGCAGGCTTCAGCTGCCTCTTAAGCCCTCTCTTGTATGTAATGGGTCTGCATGGTGACTGGGAAGGGACCAGTGTGCTCTGAATGGTGACTGGGGAGGGCTTGGTGTGGTCTGCATGGTGACTGGGGAGGGGTTGGTGTGCTCTGCATGGTGACTGGGTAGGGATCAATGTGCTCTGCATGGTGACTGGGGAGGGGTTGGTGTGCTCTGCATGGTGACTGGGGAGGGATCAGTGTGCTCTGTATGGTGACTGGGGAGGGTTTGGTGTGCTCTGCATGGTGACTGGGGAGGGGTTGGTGTGCTCTGCCTGGTGACTGGGGAGGGGTTGGTGTGCTCTGCATGGTGACTGGGGAGGGGTTGGTGTGCTCTGCATGGTGACTGGGGAGGGGTTGGTGTGCTCTGCCTGGTGACTGGGGAGGGGTTGGTGTGCTCTGCCTGGTGACTGGGGAGGGATCAGTGTGCTCTGTATGGTGACTGGGGAGGGCTTGGTGTGCTCTGTATGGTGACTGGGGAGGGGTTGGTGTGCTCTGCATGGTGACTGGGGAGGGATCAGTGTGCTCTGTATGGTGACTGGGGAGGGCTTGGTGTGCTCTGTATGGTGACTGGGGAGGGGTTGGTGTGCTCTGTATGGTGACTAGGTAGGGATCAATGTGCTCTGTATGGTGACTGGGGAGGGCTTGGTGTGCTCTGCCTGGTGACTGGGGAGGGCTTGGTGTGCTCTGCCTGGTGACTGGGGAGGGCTTGGTGTGCTCTGTATGGTGACTGGGGAGGGGTTGGTGTGCTCTGCCTGGTGACTGGGGAGGGCTTGGTGTGCTCTGCCTGGTGACTGGGGAGGGGTTGGTGTGCTCTGCCTGGTGACTGGGGAGGGCTTGGTGTGCTCTGTATGGTGACTGGGGAGGGGTTGGTGTGCACTACCAAGGGAAGTGGTTGGCTCTGCAGCAGGGCTGGAGCACAGTGTCCTCCACAAAAAGGGGAGAAGGGGTACTGCTGCTCAGAACCACTGCACAAAAAGGCAGCAGAAAACAGCAGGATGAGGCCAGCAGCCGTCCTGCAACTGGCTGGCAAACCTCACTGCCTGGAAGAAGACCAACCCAAACCACAAACATGCTCCACCCTTCTCACATGGGGCACCATCAGATGGACTATGCACAAAACATCAGCAGCTGCACATTGCTACTTCAGAAACCTTCAGAGTCCTTGATGCCATCCCAGAATGCCAGCCCTGCAGCGCAATGATGCTATGCAGAGACACACTAGGAATCCTGCACAAGGATTTTCAGGGCAAAGATGATCCCCCAAGCCCTCTGTACAATCCAGCAGGACATCGTTAAGCAGCCACAGCCCCAAACTCCTGCGAAGGCAGCTTTTGCTATCAAGACTTGGTGCTGGGTTGGCTCTCAAAAGCAGGGAAGCACCTTACAGCAGCCAGCCTATTTCTGTACAGCCTGCTCTGCACGGTGGTTCCCACCTTGGGCTTCCCATCAGCTCACAGAGCAGCAGGTCTAGCCTTGCCTAGGTCACATTCTGAGGCATGTCCTGCTTCTCCCCCATCCACGAGGCTTGCAGCACTGTCATGCCGCGGATATTAGATTAGTCTGACACAGTTTCTCCTTGGCAAATCTCCGCTGGCTGTGGCACAGCTTCTTGTCCTTTCCTAGCTGATCACAAGGATTTTCCTTGACTGCTCCAGAGCTTTCTCAGGATGGAAGGTCAGCCATCTCCTAGGACCTTTGTTGCCCCCTTCCCTGCACCAGATCTGCCTTTCCCTGGCGGTCTGGAGCTTCCCTTGCCCTCTCAGCTGAGCAGCAGCGGTCCCGATATCGCTCCAGCCAGTTCCCTGCACAAAGAGCAGCAGCTCAGGAAGTTCATGTGTGAAACCAGGGGAGAGTGTAGAGGAGCACAGAGAAGGAGAGAAACTCCTCTTCAATAGTTTTGCAGCAGAGTTTACCCGTGCTGCAGCAGGCAACAAAGAGAAACGTCAGGAGCAATGAGACAAGGCAGGGAAGGCGTCGCAGCAGATAAAGGATTCTTCAGGTATGAGACAAAACCAGCTTTGGAAACCTCACAGAACTGAGTTTAAAGTCTCCAGAGGATATCAATTGAGAGTCTGTCACTTGGTGTCAGGATAACTTTCTGGACAGCTCTCGGAGCTTGTTAAGCTCTTGCTTGGGCTGCATTTGAGCTCTGGTGGCAGCGCTGTCTGCTAGCACGAGTGCTGAAACCGGAGATGAAAAACACCTGCCAAGACCACACAGCTTCTCTGCTGTTCCTCTAACATCCCCCACCATGACATGCAGCATTCCCCCACCACAACCTGTAACATCCCCTCCACAACCTACAACATCCCTCACCACGACTTACAACATCCCCCTCCACGACCTACAACATCCCCCTCCACGACCTACAACATCCCCCTCCACAACCTACAACATCCCTCACTACGACCTACAACATCCCCCTCCACAACCTACAACATCCCTCACCACGACTTACAACATCCCCCTCCACGACCTACAACATCCCCCTCCACAACCTCAACATCCCCCTCCACAACCTACAACATCCCCCTCCACAACCTACAACATCCCTCACTACGACCTACAACATCCCCCTCCACAACCTACAACATCCCCCTCCACGACCTACAACATCCCTCACTACGACCTACAACATCCCCCTCCACAACCTACAACATCCCTCACCACGACTTACAACATCCCCCTCCACAACCTACAACATCCCCCTCCACAACCTACAACATCCCCCACCACAGCCTGCAACATACAGAATGCAGAATTAACCAGGCTGGAAAAGACCTTTGTGATCACCAAGTCCAACCTATCACCCAACACCATCTAATCAACTAAACCATGGCACCAAGCACCCCATCAAGTCACATTCCAATGGCCAAGAATTTCTTCCTAACATCCAGCCTAAACCACCCCTGGCACGGCTTGAGACTTTTGTCTCTTGTTCTGCTGCTGCTTGCCTGGGAGAAGAGACCAACCTCCACTTGGCTACAACCTCCCTTCAGGCAGTTGGAGAGAGCAAGAAGGTCTCCCCTGAGCCTCCTCTTCTCCAGGCTAAGCAACCCCAGCTCCCTCAGCCTCTCCTCACAGGGCTGTGCTCCAGACCCCTCCCCAGCCTCCTTGCCCTTCTCTGGACACGTTCAAGAGTCTCAATGTCCTTCTTCAACTGAGGGCCCCAGAAGTGGACACAGGACTCAAGGTGTGGCTTAAGCAGTGCTGAGCACAGGGCAGAATGACCTCCCTGCTCCTGCTGGCCTCACTGTTCCTGATGCAGGCCAGGATGCCATTGGCCTTCTTGGCCACCTGGGCACACTGCAGGCTCATGTTCAGCTGCTGTCAACCAGTACCCCCAGGTCCCTCTCTGTTTGGCAGCTCTCCAGCCACTCCGACCCCAGCCTGTAGCACTGCCTGGGGTTGTTGTGGCTAAAGTACAGCACCTGGCTCTTGGATTTCTTGAATGCCATCCTGTTGGCCTCTGCCCATCTGGCCAGTCAGTCGAGGTCCCTCTGCAGAGCCCTTCTGCCCTCTAACAGATCAACTCCTGCTCCCAGCTTGGTGTCATCTGCAAATTTACTGATGACTGACTCAATCCCCTCATCCAGATCATCAGTAAAGATATTAAATAGGATGGGACCCAGCACTCATCCCTGGGGACACCACTAGTGCCTGGCTGCCAGCTGGCTGTGGCACCATTCACCACCACTCTGTGGGGTCAGCCCTCCAGCCAGCTCCTAACCCAGCTCAGAGTGCTGCTGTCCGTTGCCGATGCAGGCGGCCAAAGCAGACAGCCGTCACAACTGATGGCCCCAGGAGGCATGTGGCTGCTTCCCCCACAGCAATCATTTCATCAAGAGCCCTGCAAGACTCCTGCTGTTCCCACTAGCCCTGGATCCCTAACTTTAATTAAGTCCAAGCAGCCTTCTCTCAAGAAGCAGGGAGGAGAGGGTGACTCAGACAGCGATGGGACCAGCCAGTGTAATTATCATACAGTTAAGGATATTAATTAAAAACAGCCCTTCCCCCACACACCTTTTTTCTTTTCTTTTCTTTTCTTTTTTTAAAGCCAATCTAATCAATTCCACTTAAAGGGATATATGGGGATAAGGAGCAAGAGCAGGGAGGGTGACAGCGAGAGAGCTGGGATGCGATGTGAATGCTAACAGCTTCCCACCGTAGCCGCTGCCGCAGTAAAGCCCCAGGCCTGGCTGCTTCCAACAGTGACTTGGGAGTCTCCTTGGAAATGGGCTGAAGCTTGCCTTCTACCTGCTGCTGCTGCTGCATCAGAGCACAACTCCTGTGAGGGCACAAAGGACCTTACAGCTCTTGCTTTAACTGCCTTGATTGAATTAAATGCAACAGGACGGCGCCGCAGCCTCGTGGTCGAAGGCTTGAGCGTGGAGGCTTTCTCCTCTGCTAAAGGCACTCTTCCCTCTTTCTGAAATGATGAGTTGCTCCTGGGTTATGCTCTTTAAGAAAGGGGGAGGAGGGGCTGGGGGAAGTCATCTGATAAAGTGGGTTATAAAACCAGTGGTGGTAATAAAAGGGAGAGCAAGGAGCTTGATGCAAAGCGAGCAAGAGAAGGGAGAGACTGCTCTAGGGTTGTAACAGCTGAGCTGTGATTAATAGGTGGCCAAGGGTGAGGGTGGAGGGCACGGCGTGGGGTGGCACATCCATGATGCAGGGGACACAGAGAGCAGTGCTGAGCCCAAGAGGGGACCTCAGCCGGGTGGCAGATGGAAGGGTATGGATGGAGTGTGACGAGCAGCTGGCTCCCAAGTGTCAAAGCCTGGCACCATGACACCCTCTGGACTGTGGGCACCATGTGGGACAGAGCGTGGGCTGTGACCATGGAGCTGAAGGGGATGAAGCCAAGCAGCAGCACAATGCAGTGGGTACAGCCTTGCAAGGACTGTTTGTCCTCCAACAAGTCTACTGTCCCCTGGCTGAGAGGATAGGATAGGATAGGATAGGATAGGATAGGATAGGATAGGATAGGATAGGATAGGATAGGATAGGGTAGAGTAGGGTAGGGTAGGGTAGGGTAGGGTAGGGTAGGGTAGGATAGGGTAGGATAGGATAGGGTAGGGTAGGGTAGGGTAGGGTAGGGTAGGGTAGGGTAGGGTAGGGTAGGGTAGGATAGGGTAGGATAGGGTAGGATAGGATAGGATAGGATAGGATAGGATAGGATAGGATAGGATAGGATAGGATAGGCTAGGATAGGATAGGATAGGATAGGATAGGATAGGATAGGATAGGATAGGATAGGATAGGATAGGATAGGATAGGATAGGGTAGGGTAGGATAGGATAAGATAGGGTAGCATAGGATAGGGTAGGATAGGATAGGGTAGGATAGGGTAGGGCAGGGTAGGATAGGGTAGGATAGAATAGAATAGGATAGAATACAATACAATACAATACAATACAATACAATACAATACAATACAATACAATACAATACATACACCAGGTTGGAAGAGCTGCAGGGGAAAGGAGTTTCATGTATCCAAGCTCATGCCAGGGAAAGGAAAGAGTTGGGGACAGCTCAGTGTGTAGAGACACTGCAGAAAATGCTCAGAATGAAGGAAAATATTATGAGAGGTGCCCTCTGCCAGAGCACAACTCTGCTGCTCCTAACTCCTACCCACTGCTTGAAACACTCTGGGCCATGCCATAGAATCAGGGAATTGTTTTGGACTTGATGAGCTTTCAGATCATCAAGTCCAACTATTAACTGAGCACTGTGAAGTCACTGCTAAACCTCATCCCTTGAAACCACATCTCCACAGCTTTTAAATCCCACCAGGGCTGGGAACTCCACCACCTCCCTGGGCAGCCTCCTTCAGGGCTTTACAACCCTTTTGGGGAAAAAAATTGTCCCTCACGTCCCACCTTAACTTCCCCTGGTGCAACTGAAGGCCATTTCCTCTCATCCTATTGTTTTTTCCTTGGGAGAAAAGACTGACCCCCACCTCACTCCAACCTCCTTCCAGGGAGTTGTAGAGAGCAATGAGAATAGAATAGAATAAACCAGGTTGGAAGGGACCTTCGAGATCATCAAGTCCAACCTATCACCCAACACCGTCTAATCAACTAAACCATGGCACCAAGAACCCCATCCAGGCTCTTCCTAAACACCTCCAGTGATGGTGACTCCACCACCTCCCTGGGCAGCACATTCCAATGGCCAATCTCTCTTTCCATGAAGAACTTCTTCCTAACATCCAGTCTAAACCTCCCCTGGTGCAGCTTGAGACTGTGGTCTCCCCTCAGCCTCCTCATCTCCAGACTAAACACCCCCAGTCCCCTCAGCTGCTCCTCACCAGCCCTGTTCTACAGACTCTTCACCAAGTTCATTGCCCTTCGCTGGACCTGCTCCAGCAAGGCAGTGTCGCTCTGAGCCATTGCTCCAAGACACAAATTCATCCTGGTGGGTGAAGAGCTTAGCTCCCATCTCTCCTTCCCAAAACTCCACACTAATCTTCCTTCTTTGGGACTCAATTCCTTCTCTGCAAAAGGAGTAAGTCCTTCGCCATGAGGGTGCTGGAATGTTGCAACAGGTTGCCCAGAGAGATACTTGATACCCCATTCCTGGAGATCATAGAATCATACAATCCAGACCTAGCAGCATCGTGACTAATTCTGCAAGAGCAGCAAGCTGGAATTACCATTCTCAGCTTCTCAATCACAGAATCATAGAATCAATAAGGTTGGAAAAGACCTCAAAGATCATCAAGTCCAACCTGTCACCCAACACCTCATGGCTAACTAAACCATGGCACCAAGTGCCATGTCCAATCCCCTCTTGACCACCTCCAGGGACAGGGACTCCACCACCTCCCTGGGCAGAACATTCCAATGGCTAACAACTCTCTCTGGGAAGAACTTTCTCCTCACCTCCAGTCTAAACCTCCCCTGGCACAGCTTGAGACTGTGTCCTCTTGTTCTGGTGCTGCTTGCCTGGGAGAAGAGACCAACCCCCACCTGGCTACAACCTCCCTTCAGGTAGATGTAGACAGCAATATGTCTCCCCTGAGCCTCCTCTTCTCCAGGCTAAGCAACCCCAGCTCCCTCAGCCTCTCCTCACAGGGCTGTGCTCCAGACCTCTCCCCAGCCTTGTTGCCCTTCTCTGGACACCTTCAAGAGTCTCAACGTCCTTCTTAAATTGAGATATTCAAGCTGAGGCTCAACCAGACCCTGGGCAACATGATCTAGTTGAGGATGCCCCTGCGTACTGCAGAGTATGGACTGGATGGTCTTGGGAGGTCTCTTTCAACCCAAACCATCCTATGGTTCTAGAAGAACGGGGCCAACAGCAGCTCTCTCCCGAGCCTGCAGAGTGGGATGTGCCACGAGAAGGTGCCCTGGGAACACAAACCATTTCTTTTTATCATCCTCCATTATGATGACATTAGTATCATTCCCCACGTGCTGGATGAATGCTCAGGCAGCCAAGGAGCACTCCTGGCTCTTTCCTGCCCCTTGGTGGGAGCAGGGCCATCCTGCTGGCAAAGGCCCAGGAGAGTTACAGCCGGGTTGCTGGGCACAGACACGGCTATCGGTTCCTTTTTATGAGCTTTCATTGTTATTACCACCTATTTCTTTTTACATTCCTGACAAAATACCAAACATTAATCTCCCTTCGCTCCCTGCAGGCAAAACATGGGTAATTGGATTTATATGGGTTAGGAATTTGTTAGATTTTTATATATATAGATATATACATGTACATCTGTATCTGTATGTACACACAAACACACAGAAAATACCCCAGAAACAGGAGGTGAAGGGGATGACACGTCCAGTAGGAACTGGTCTGAGGACTGGGATACCAGCTGGCTCAAGACACAGAATGAATAGAATAGAATGGAATGGAATGGAATGGAATGGAATAGAATAGAATAGAATAGAATAGAATAGAATAGAATAGAATAGAATAGAATAGAATAGAATAGAATAGAATAGAATAGAATAGAATAGCACAGACTAGGCTAGACTAGACTAGAACAGAATAGAATAGTACAGAACAGCACAGACTAGACTAGACTAGACTAGAACAGAATAGAATAGAACAGCACAGACTAGACTAGACTAGACTAGAACAGAATAGAATAGAACAGCACAGACTAGGCTAGACTAGACTAGAACAGAATAGAACAGTACAGAACAGCACAGACTAGACTAGACTAGACTAGAACAGAATAGAATAGAACAGCACAGACTAGGCTAGACTAGACTAGAACAGAATAGAATAGTACAGAACAGCACAGACTAGACTAGACTAGAACAGAATAGAATAGAACAGCACAGACTAGACTAGACTAGACTAGAACAGAATAGAATAGAACAGCACAGACTAGGCTAGACTAGACTAGAACAGAATAGAATAGTACAGAACAGCACAGACTAGACTAGACTACACTAGAACAGAATAGAATAGAACAGCACAGACTAGACTAGACTAGACTAGACTAGAACAGAACAGAATAGAATAGAACAGCACAGACTAGACTAGACTAGACTAGACTAGAATAGAATAGAATAAAATAGAATTGAATTAACCAGGTTGGCAAAGACCTCAGAGATCGTCAAGTCCAACCTATCACCCAACACCATCTAATCAACTAAACCATGGCACCAAGCACCCCATCAAGTCTCTTCCTAAACACCTCCAGTGATGGTGACTCCACCACCTCCCTGGGCAGTACATTCCAATGGCTAACAACTCTCTCTGGGAAGTACTTTCTCCTTACCTCAAGTCCAAACTTCCCCTGGCACAGCCTGAGACTGTGTCCTCTTGTTCTGGTGCTGGTTGTCTGGGAGAAGAGACCAACCCCCTCCTGGCTACAACCTCCCTTCAGTTAGTTGTAGACAGCAAGAGAAGGTCTCCCTGAGCCTCCTCTTCTCCAGGCTAAACAATCCCACACAGATGTTCCAGGCCCTTCATCATCCTCATAACCTCCACTGGACACTCTCCAGTAGCTGCCTGTCCCTTTAGAACTGAACACAACACTCCAGATGTGGTCTCTGCAGGAGGAGAACTTCCCTTGCCCTGCTGGCCGCAGCCTTTTTCATGCACCCCAGGACACCACTGGCCTTTTTGGCCACGAGGTCTGTTCCATTACAGACTAAAAGCCATTGGCAGGGGCTGGGGGTGTGTGTGTGTGTGGAATTCTCTTTCTTAGTCCAAGCACAGCAAAACCCAAAAAGCAAAGCAGCAAAACCAACCACAGAACCTCCTAACCCTCCAAGGCAGCTCGCAAGGACGGAAGGAGAAGTGATAGTCACCGAATCAGATATTCCTCATGAAGTGGCAGCTCAGCTGTGCTATCTAAAGATTATCACTTAAAACAATATGTCCAGCTGCTGTAACAAGCTCCCCTGGTTTAGGGCCGAGACAAACGAGGAGGAGGCCAACTGTGAGAGCAGTCACAGGAAGTCTTTGCTAACTGGGAATGTGAGAGACAGGCAGGGTGCCCCTCTGCAGCGTTCACACCTAATCCTCCAGAAACAAAAGAGCTGAGCTGCTGGAGCAGCCTGGTGAGCTGGGGGAAGGACACAGCTATCACCGCTCCCGAGCCCGGGGAGTTTATTGTGCTTGCAAAAGAGATCTCCTGTACCCTATAGTGAGAGGATTAGCAACAGTTCAGCCTCATCCCCTGCAGCTCAATAGCACTGCTTGTAACTGCTGCTGCCTAGCAGAGCTCAGAAACCTAGCGTGGGGGCTGGCTTTTTGCTAGGTGAGAGGATCTTCCCGGGCTGGCATCCCAGTCCTTGGAGAGGTCATAGAATCACAGAACAGTTTGGGTTGGAAGGGACCTTTAAAGGTTATCCAGTTCCAAGACCTCTGCCATGGGTAGGGACACCTCCCACCAGCCCAGGGTGCTCAAGGCCTCATCCAACCTAGCCTTGAACACCTCCAGGGAGGGGACATCCACAACCTCCCTGGGCTACCCACCTTCACTGGAAAGAATTTCTTCCTCATCTCCAGTCTCACTCTCCCTCTTCCAGCTCAAAACCATTGCCCCTCAGGCTGTCATTACAAGCCCTTGTAAAATGTCCTTCCCCAGCTCTCCTGTAGCCCCTTCAGGCACTGGAAGGCTGCTCTAAGGTCCATCCAGAGCCTTCTCTTCTCCAGGCTGAACCGAACAACTCACTTATAACAGCAAGTGACTCCTCTTCCTACTGCAGAGCTAGACCAGACCATTGCACTCACCAAAACAGGCACTGCTGAAGCACAACCCCAGTGCTCTGGTTCCAATTTCCACATCAGCAGGGCTCTAGCAATCTGCCCTGCTTGATTCTAGTCCTTCACCCATGGACTGGATGATGCCCCTGCACTCATCACTGGTTAGGCCACACCCTGAGTCCTGTGTCCAGTTCTGGACTCCTCAGTTTAGGAAGGATGTTGAGTTGCTGGAAGGTGTCCAGAGAAGGGCAACAAAGGTGGGGAGGGGTCTGGAGCACAGCCCTGTGAGGAGAGGCTGAGGGAGCTGGGGTTGCTTAGCCTGCAGAAGAGGAGGCTCAGGGCAGACCTTCTTGCTCTCTCCAAGTCCCTGCAGGGAGGTTATAGCCAGGTGGGAGTTGGTCTCTTCTCCCAGGCAAGCAGCACCAGAACAAGAGGACACAGTCTCAAGCTGTGCCAGTGGAGGTTCAGGCTGGATGTTAGGAAGACGTTCTTCATAGAAAGAAAGATTGGCCATTGGAATGTGCTGCCCAGGGAGGTGGTGGAGTCATCATCACTGGAGGTGTTTAGGAGGAGACTGGATGGGGTGCTTGGTGCCAGGGTTTAGTTGATTAGATGGTGTTGGGTGATAGGTTGGACTTGATGATCTCAAAGGTCTCTTCCAACCTATTCTATTCTATTCTATTCTATTCTATTCTAGTCTAGTCTAGTCTAGTCTAGTCTAGTCTAGTCTAGTCTAGTCTTGTCTATCCTATCCTATCCTATCCTATCCTATCCTATCCTATCCTATCCTATCCTATCCTATCCTATCCTATCCTATCCTAATCTATCCTATCCTATCCTATCCTAATCTATCCTATCCTATCCTATCCTATCCTATCCTATCCTATCCTATCCTATCCTATCCTATTGATTCTATTCTATTCTATTCTATCCTATCCTATTCTATCCTATCCTATTCTATTCCATCTCTGGAGGTCCCTTCCACCCCTGCCATTCTGTGATTCTATGTTTCTAAGGTGGGGGGACTGTGAGGCTGCTCCAGCTTCACCAAAACAGGAAAGGAGCACGCCTGGTGAGGCTGAGCATCCAGCTGCATGGCCTCAGCATCTGCCCTTCAGCAGCAGTGTTTGCCTCCACGCAGCGGCGCTGGGGTGGCGGCAGCCTTCCTTCAACCCCTTGACCTTTCCCCAACCAGCCTCCCGGTGGCTGCAACGTCGCAGGGAAAATTAGCGGGCACTGTAATTATAACTATCAGGAGCAGCTAAGACAAGTTAAATACCAGCTACCTAGGGAGAAATTATGATGCCAGCCAGGAGGATCCAAATGCCAGAATCCTTGGCTGTAATTTTACTGAGTCGCTCCACCAGGCAGCGAGCTCTACCTTGGAAACGGCAGGTATATATTTAGCTGCTCCAGAAAACTTGGATTTTTTTTTTTGGGGGGGGTGGAGGAGGAGGGAGGAGGAGGAGGAGGAGGAGGAGGAGGAGGAGGCAGGGGGCAGCAATGGAGCAAGTCCTCACTAATCTGCTCTTGGCTAATCCCCACGCTTTTAGCATCTGCGCACACGCGCGCACAAAAGGCAGCGACTGCGTTTTCCATTTCGAATCACAGCGTCACAGAATTGTCAGGGGGTGGAAGGCACCTCAAGGATCAGCCAGTTCCAACCCCTGCCATGGGCAGGGACACCTCACACTACAGCAGGTTGCTCACAGCCACATCCAGCCTGGCTGCAAACACCTCCAGGGATGAGGCTTCCACCACCTCTCTGGGCAACCTGTGCCAGGCTCTCACCACCCTCATGGGGAAGAACTTCTTCCTAACATCCAATCCGAATCTACCCATTTCTAGTTTTGCTCCATTCCCCCCAGCCCTGTCAATCCATGGCACCAAATGCCATGTCCAATGCCCTCCTGAACACCTCCAGGGACAGGTGACTCCACCACCTCCCTGGGCAGCACATTCCCATGGCCAATTCCTCTTTCTGGGAAGAACCTTCTCCTCACCTCCAGCCTAAACTTCCCCTGGTGCAGCTTGAGACTGTGTCCTCTTGTTCTGGAGCTGGGTGCCTGGGAGTAGAGACCAATCCCCACCTGACTACAACCTTCCTTCAGGGAGTTGGAGAGAGCAAGAAGGTCTGCCCTGAGCCTCCTCTTCTCCAGGCTAAGCAACCCCAGCTCCCTCAGCCTCTCCTCACAGGGCTGTGCTCAAGGCCTTTCCCCGGCCTCATTGCTCTTCTCTGCACACCTTCAAGTCTCTCAATGTCCTTCTTCAACTGAGGGGCCCAGAACTGGACACAGGACTCAAGGTGTGGCCTAACCAGTGCTGAGCACAGGGCAGAACGACTTCCCTGCTCCTGCTGGCCACACTACTTCTGCTGCGCCCCACTCCCCCCCCGCCCCTCCCTTCTTCCCTCTGAAAAAAAGAAGAGTAAGAAGGAAAAAAAGAAAAATAAGAGAAAGCAAAGCAGCGTTGTCAGAAATAATTAAAACTGTAATGGCAAAAATAAATGGAAGAAGGGCCTCTCATGGTGTTTCATTCTGGCTTTTGCGTTTTAATTGGAGCTGTTCTCGTAGTCGCTAATTGACAAAAGTGCAGCCAGTCGCAGAGCTCGGGATGTGAGGGAGCAGAGGTGCCCTGGTGTTTGGCTGTCCTCCATTGACAAGCAACAGGGGAGACACCCCCCCTCAAAGAGTGAACAGAATCATAGAGCAGGTTGGTGGTGGAGTCCCCATCCCTGGAGGTGTTCAAGAAACGTGAGGACATGGCACTATGGGACATGGCTGAGAATGGCCATGCTGGTGTTGGGTTGCTGGTTGGACTCGATGATCTTAGAGGCCTTTTCCAACCAAAACAAGCCTAGGAATCACAGAATGAGTCAGTTTGGAGTCATAGAATCAATAAGGTTGGAAAAGACCGCAGAGATCATCAAGTCCAACCTATTACCTAATACCAAACACCTCCTGACAACTAAACCATGGCTCCAAGTGCCACATCCAAGCCTCTTTTGAACACCTCCAGGGATGGTGACTCCACCACCTCCCTGGGCAGCACATTCCAATGGCTAACAACTCTTTCTGGGAAGAACTTTCTCCTCATCTCCAGCCTAAACTTCCCCTGGCACAGCTTGAGACTGTGCCCTCTTGTTCTGGTGCTGGTTGTCTGGGAGAAGAGACCAACCCCCACCTGGCTACAACCTCCTTTCAGGAAGCTGTAGAGAACAGCCTCATAGAGGGAAGGGACCCTTGAAGGTCATCTTGTCCAAAACCCTGCACAGTGAGCAGCGACAGCTCCAGAATCTGCCTTTATATACAGGAGAAAAGCAGCTCTGTGTTATTTAACCTACTGAAAAGCCCACGTGTCATAGAATCCTAGAATGGGGTGGCTTGGAAGAGACCTTAAAGAACATGGACCTGGGCAGGGCTACCTCTCACTAGCCCAGGGCACTCAAGGCCCCCTGCAACCTCGAACACCTCTAGGGAGAGGACATTCACAACCTCTCTGGGCTACCTGTTCCAGTGTCTCACCACCCTCATTGGAAAGAATCTCTTCCTAATCTCCAGTCTCAATCTACCCTCATCAAGCTTCAGTCCATTTTTTCCTCCTGCTATCCTGCCTGCCTCAGGTTTTTAGCACCACCTGTGAACACTCCTCACTAACAATCAGCTGCTGTTGGCTCCATTTTACAGCTGAGGAAACTGAGGCAGAGAAGGAGGAGAGGCCACCTTAAGGTCTGATGTCTTTTGAATGGCAACCAAGGAGAAAACGCAGGAGACACCTCCTTCCAACTGCTGAAACATGCACTCCCCTCTCTTAAATAGGAAAGAGAGAAAGAGAGAAAGAAGAGAGGGAGGAAGGAAGGGAGGGAGGAAGGAAGGGAAAGGGAGGGAGGGAGGAAGGAAGGAAGGAAGGAAGGAAGGAAGGAAGGAAGGAAGGAAGGAAGGAAGGAAGGAAGGAAGGAAGGAAGGAAGGAAGGAAGGAAGGAAGGAAGGAAGGAAGGAAGGAAGGAAGGAAGGAAGGAAGGAAGGAAGGAAGGAAGGAAGGAAGGAAGGAAGGAAGGAAGGAAGGAAGGAAGGAAGGAAGGGAGGGAGGGAGGGAGGGAGGGAGGAAAGAAAAAATATAAAGCAAATACATCCAGTTCTTACATCCAGTTCTGGAGCACCTGTTACAGGAAGGATCTGGAGGTGCTGGAAGGTGTCCAGAGAAGGGCCACGAGGAGGAGCAGAGGGCTGGAGCTGCTCTGCTATGGAAACAGACTGAAAGAGTTGGGGTTGTGCAGTCTGGAGAAGAGAAGGCTCTAAGGAGACCTTCTTGTGGCCTTCCAGTACCTGAAGAGGGCTCCAAGCAAGCTGGGGAGGGACTTTTGAAGGTGTCAAGGAGTGATAAGACTGGGGGAATGGAACAAAACTAGAAGGGGGAGATTCAGATTGGATGTGAGGAAGAAGTTCTTCCCCATGAGGGTGGTGATAGACTGGCACAGGTTGCCCAGAGAGGTGGTGGAAGCCTCCTGCCTGGAGGTGTTTGCAGCCAGGCTGGATGTGGCTGTGAGCAACCTGCTGTAGTGTGAGGTGTCCCTGCCCATGGCAGTGGGGTTGGAACTGGCTGATCCTTGAGGTCCCTTCCAACCCTCTGATTCTGTGATTCTCTGATTTCTTAAATGCAGATAAACCTCTAAAGCCTGGAAATCTTGAGCAGCTGTTGTTTTATGTCTTTATGAACTGTACTGATGCTTGTAACAAAAGGTCTGGCTGCTGGTGGCACAGAGCCCTCCCATCCCTTCTCCGAGAGGTTTTAAGGCCGCTTGAACGTTTGCCACAGCAGCGCTTCCACCCCTGCCTGCACCTCACCTGCGCTGGTGGAGATGATTCCACCACTGTGAGGCAGCTGGGATAAAACACAGCCCAAGGTTTCCAGCCAGGATTTCCAGCCCCTTGGGACTGCTGAGAGTGCTGGGGACCTGCCAGCCATGCCCCCATAGCAACCCAGGGATGGATGCCTTGTGCCCTGCAGCTCACAGGGCGTGCGGCCAAGAAGCGTCGTGCATAGAAAGCTGAGACTCGGTGGCACTTTTCCCAAAAGCAGAGACTTAATCCTTGTTTCCACATCAAATCCCAGCTGGGAAATTAAAAAGTGACCTTCTTCAACCTCCCTGTCCATTACCAGTGTGTTCCTTGCTCCATTTCGTGTCCCAGACTGGGAGGGGTAACAGAGGTTACCGCTGCCAGCTGAGCACCTGCCCTGCTCCACGGGCAGAAGGTTTTGTGTTTCAGAGTCAGGTAAGAGGCAGCTGGATTCTTCATTTGAACAGTAGGCAGAGAATTTGCCAACTGCCTGGAGCTCCCCAGAGAGGAGAGGTGCGTGATGATTAGGGGAATTATTTGTTCTTACAATAAATACCAGCAAATTATCAACAATCTCTGCTTCAAGCAGAGGAATCGTTTGCTGCCGATCTAGGATGACCTGGAAGCTGCCTGTAGATGGAGCTTTGGTTTCTGCAAGGATTTCGTTACTGAGCCTCCCTCCAAAAACAAAAAAAAAAGCAGAAAAAAAGACAAAGGGTGGGGAACTGGAAATGGAAGAGCCCAAAATCCAATACAGGAAACCCACAACCGCTCTGAAAGGCTTCCAGGTTTCCTCCGCTGCTAACATGCGGCTCTGCTCGCTCGCTTCTCCTCATGTCCGCACTGAAAGTCTGCCTAAAGAGCAGGGCTCAGAAAGGAAAGAGCTTTCAGCAGCCCTGGGAGACTCCAAGGCTCAGCCCAACTCATGACCAGGCAGCAACTCCATATAGAATCATAGAATCAGTCAGGGTTGGAAGGGACCACAAGGATCAGCTAGTTCCAACCCCCTGCCATGGGCAGGGACACCCCACACTAGAGCAGGCTGGCCACAGCCTCATCCAGCCTGGGCTTAAACACCTCCAGGGACGGGGCCTCAACCACCTCCCTGGACAACCCATTCCAGGGCTTCACCACTCTCATGGGGAAGAACTTCCTCCTCCCCTCCAGCCTGAATCTGCCCACCTCCAGCTTCAATCCATTCCCCCTAGTCCTATCACTACCTGAGATCCTGAGAAGTCCCTCCCCAGCTTTCTTGTAGGCCCCTTTCAGATACTGATATGAAGCATGATGGGAGAGGACTGACCCTTCCAGACCTAGCAGCATCATGACTAATTCTGCAAGAGCAGCAAGCTGGAATTACCATTCTCAGCTTCTCAATCACAGAATCACAGAATCAGCAAGGTTGGAAGAGACCTCAAAGATCATCAAGTCCAACCTGTCACCACAGACCTCATGACTAAACCATGGCACCAAGTGCCACGTCCAATCCCCTCTTGAACACCTCCAGGGACGGGGACTCCACCACCTCCCTGGACAGCATATTTCAATGGCTAACAACTCTCTCTCAGTGAAGAACTTTCTCCTCACCTCCAGCCTAAACTTCCCATGGTGCAGCTTGAGACTGTCCTCTTCTGGTGCTGGTTGCCTGGCAGAAGAGACCAACCCCTCCTGGCTACATCCTGCCTTCAAGTAGTTGTAGAGAGCAAAAAGGTCTCTCCTGAGCCTCCTCTTCTCCAGGCTTATGGCCAAATTCCTTGGTTTAAACCCCAAGGAAGGTGCCATTCTTCAGGGAGGGCAGCAGAGGACACCACATCTGCTCCTACAGTGGGTGCCCAGACCATGAGAAAACTCCATCATGCTAGATGTCTACCAAAAGCATCACCCCCATGGAAAGGCTGCCCAGCGATGTTGGCCCTTCCTGGCTTTTCATAGGATATTGCAGTCTGCAAATAAATCCCAGCCACATCTTCAGGATGTTCCACCTTTGGGCTGCTGTGTCCAACCCATGGTTGACATCTCTTGGGGTTGCTCGAGGTGATGCCTTGTCCACCTCCAGACCCAAGGGAAGACAGAAAACTGCTTGTTGCTCAGAGGAGTAGAAGTAGGGAAAGAGAATCCTCCTCCTATTTCAGGTGGAGGAGACCTTTACAGACATCAAGTTAAGCCACCACTAAACCATGTCCCTCAAGCACCACATCTACACAGCTCTCCAATCCCTTCAGGGGTGAGGATTCCACCACTTCCCTGAGCAGCCAGGAGGGCAGGTGGGAGCATTGGAAAACAGCAGTGCAAGAGAAGATGGGAGAAATGGAGGGTACATGGGAGCTGGAGGCCAAAAACCTGACAGCAGCAGGGCAAGACTAAACTGGAGGACAAAAAGAAAGGGGGTGGCAGCCTGGCCAGGAGCTGCTGGCAGGGGGTAAATGGGTAGAGAAGAAGTGCTTTGGGGGCTCCTCTAAGAACCTTTGAGGCACTCAGTGTCCCACCGAAGGATGCAGAATTTCATATGGGAAGGCTGAAACTCCCCAGTGCTCCAGGGCTGGCTGCCTCGCAAACATCCCCTCTCCCAAACCAGGCAGAAAAGAGGCCAGAAGAAAAGAGAAAAACAGTCACCCAAAAAATGGAGATCCAAGTCAGCCCTCTGCTGGCAGCAGGCTCGGAAGGAGCTGAAGCCACAGGGTCCCCGGGGAAAGGGCTCAGCACCCTGCATAGTGCATCCACCGCAGGCCCCCATCCTGCTCTGCCCTCCGTGAGCATTGCCTTGGAGAGTCCCAACCCCACGCTTCACTGGGGAGACAAATTCAGACAGCGAGGAAAAGAGCACCAAGGCCAAAGGCATCTCTCTGGGGGATTGTCTCCTCTTTAAACTGCCTTGCTCAGTCCAGCTCACGTTAATCATTGCTGCTGCTCAATTATGAAGAGCACAAGGAAACTGCTCTCCTGATGTGCCACGGCCCCCAGTTACACGGGGTGATGACAAGTGTGTCCCAGTGGGGCCCTGGCTGGAACCAAGGACTAAGGATGTGCCCAGCACAGGCAACATCCCAAAGTCTGGCAGGTGCCGTGCTGGGAGGCAGACAGACAAACAACCAACGCCTCTCCCAGCAGCACAGCCCTCGAGCCAGAGACTGGTGCCCTCCACCACACTGTGCACTGAACATCTCCCCTCTCCAAAGACCACCTCAGCCACGGGAAGCCTGCCTGGTCCCCCTGCCCATGCCTCCACCACCCAGGCAAGCAGAGCATCCACTGGCCCAGCCGGCAGGAGCTCCTCATCCCTGCTGATGGAGAGTACGACACTCTCGGCTTGCTTGTGCCATCCCTGTGCCCGGCTCTGGGAAGAGCAGCTGCTCTCTACTGCAGCTCTGTTCCTCCCGCTCGGAGCCAGTGAGCAGCCAGCCTGACGTCGGGGGGCACACACTGCTCACTGCTGCAGAGACACCACCAGACTAACTCCTCCAGACTCACTCACTCCAGCCTCACACCCCAACCATCCCTCTGCTGCTCGCTCCAAGTCTCAGGATTGCTCGGCCAGCTGGATTAACCAGCTTAGGTCCTCCCGGGCTGCCTGAAGCACAACCCAAAGCTCCAGACAAGAGCCTACCACCCTCTCAGAAAGGCTGGGCTGCTATCTGCTCATCTGGCCACGCTGCCGAGATGTCTGTAGAGAGCTGCTCTCCTACACGGGTAATGCACCAGGTACACCTGTAACTCATTCAGGGGATGAAAAGGGACACTGCTGTATTGTGCAGCACAGAAGTGGCCCATCTGCATATAAGCCGCCTTGCCTCCCTCCTACAGCAAACAGCATAAGGTAAAACATCCATCAGAATTCATAAGATGCACCCCTGGAGTAAAAGATTGATTTGATATTAACAGATCCGTGCAGAGACTATAAAGTGATCAAGGCGAAACGCTGACACCTCGGAGGCATCGCAGCCCTGGCAAGCCTCTGGCAATGCAGGCAGTGCAGACCCCCGCCCCCTTCCCCTCCCCTCCCACACCGACAACACGCACCCAGACAACTTTGGGAGCGCCAGGCAGCAGCGCTCACTCCCTGTCTGCCACCTAAGCCCCTTTGTCAGCACCGCGTCTGGCACCGCCAGCCCCGCACTGGCACCGACGGGAGGTCGCCAGCCCCGCGCTCCGACCCCCTCCTCCCGCCAGCATCAGCACATCGGTCCCCACCAAGGTGTTTCTTGTCACCATGGGAATGAGCCTTCAGCATGCGTGCAAAGTCTACAGCCGGTCCCAGGACCCTCAAGCAGCCCTGTTCAGAGCACAGCATCACCCCAAAAGCCATTGGTAGGACGCTTCCCCCACACCCCCAAGGTAGAAAGCCAGCGTCGCCTACCTGAGCGTGGCACTCTCCCCTTGCCGCACAGTCACGTTGTCCATAGCTTTGGGGAAGGTGGCATCTCCGCTGCGCACGGGCACTCCTGCGGGCACAAGGAAGAGCAGCCTGAGACAGAGGACGACTAGGCACCTCCAGGGCAGGGCTAAGCACCCACCGACCCCCATCCTGGGCAGCAGGGACTTTTCCAACAGGCCAAAAAAACCACCAAAAACAAAAACAAAAACACACCCGACAAGGCCACCGGGAGCGAAAAGTAAGGGGGTGGGGGTGGTGGTGGGGGGGGGGTTGGGGGGAAAGATGAAGAGGAGGAGGAGGGAGAGGAAGGAGGGGAGCAAAACAACCGGGGCGAGCGATGTGGAGCTCCACGGAGATCAGGAGCAAGGCAGCCTGCGAGCACTGAGCCTGCCGAGCGGCATCCGGAGGGAGTCCCCAGTATCCTTGGGTGAGGGAGGAGGACGGGAGGGGAGGAGGAGGAGGAGGAAGAGGAGGAGGAGAAGGTGCAGAGCAAGAGATGAAGGTCACAGATGTGTGTCTGCTGGAGACGCTACTTTAAGATTCAGTTGGGCACGCGCTGCGGAGATCTGGCATCAAAAGTTTATAACCCAAGGAGGAAACGTAAGTGTCTCTGGCAGGAAAAAGGGAGGGCGGCCATAAAAAGAGGCTGGGGGAGCAAAAGGGGCTGGGAGTTGGGTTGTTTGCTGGCTGGTGCTCTTTCCTTTAAATAATAGAGGGAGAGGAAAAAAAAAACCAAACAACAGGGGACAAAAAACACCCCCAAACACCCGAAAGCTCCCCAAAATGCCGATTCTGTCGCAAGATCGAAACTTCCCCGCGGAGCTGCAGGCGATGGGATGCGAGGCTGGCAAACGGGGTCTCGCTGCTCCTCGGCTCTGGAGAGGGGTGTCCGGACACCCCCCCAAGCCGGGGGGCTCGGGGGTGGGAGGTTGCTCTCAGGCGAAGCAGGGGCGGCCAGGGCTCGGGGTGGCGGCGGCAGCAGCATCCCAGCGCCGGCCGGCAGCATCCCTGGGCGGCGCGGAGGCTGATTTCCCGGGGTTGTCATGGCAGCGGCTCCATCACTGACCGGCACTTTGGCTCCCGCACCCCCGGCACAGCCCCGCACACACAGCGGCGGGGAGGGGGGAGCGCGGCGGCAGCGCCTCCTGAACACGCCAGCTCTTAACCCCTGCTGCACCGTGCTCCTGGAGAGCAAGGGGGACCCGGCTGTACCCACCATCCCCACTCCCTGACACTGAGATCCTGGCAATAGGAAGCCCAAGGGCTTTCCACCCCACTGCTCACCACAGGACCTCTCCTCTGGAGACACTCAGAGAACATGGTTTGTCTCCTCAAAGGGGAACTGAGGGCACCAAGATCTCATTGACCATCTACAGGCTTCTGCCTCTGTGCCTACAAAAGGAAACCAACCTTACTCTGCCATCCCCCCATGCTGCATCTCCCCAGTCAACCTCATTCTGTCATCTCCCCATGCTGCATCTCCCCAGCCAACCTCACTCTGCCATCCCCCCATGCTGCATCTCCCCAGCCAACCTCACTCTGCCATCCCCCCATGCTGCATCTCCCCAGCCAACCTCACTCTGCCATCCCCCATGCTGCATCTCCCCAGCCAACCTCACTCTGCCATCTCCCCATGCTGCATCTCCCCAAACAGCCTCATTCTGCCATCTTCCCATGCTGCATCTCCCCAAACAGCCTCATTCTGCCATCTTCCCATGCTGCATCTCCCCAGCCAACCTCACTCTGCCATCCCCCAATGCTGCATCTCCCCAGCCAGCCTCACTCTGCCATCCCCCCATGCTGCATCTCCCCAGCCAACCAACCTCATCCCCCCATGCCATCTCCCCATGCTGCATCTCCCCAAACAGCCTCATTCTGCCATCTTCCCATGCTGCATCTCCCCAGCCAACCTCACTCTGCCATCCCCCATGCTGCATCTCCCCAGCCAACCTCACTCTGCCATCCCCCCATGCTGCATCTCCCCAGCCAACCTCACTCTGCCATCCCCCATGCTGCATCTCCCCAGCCAACCTCACTCTGCCATCTCCCCATGCTGCATCTCCCCAAACAACCTCCTGCTGCCATTTTCCCATGCTGTGTCTCCCCAAGCCAAGACAGAATCATAAAATCACAGAACCACATAACTGTAGAAGCATAGAATTGTTCTGATTGATAAAGACCTCTAAGATCACCTCAGTTGGATGCCTTCCTCCAAAGCACATCTGCCCCTTCTACTGAATACATCCTGGGGAACCTGTCCCTTCCTGAAGCATAATGGCCAGTGAATGAGTTTTAGCTATCTGGGGCCCCTAACATCACCCAGAGACCCAAACACAGCTGCTAAAGCTGACAAAGAGTTTTTGCAAGGGTTTGTAACCCAATTACCAGCACAGCAGGTCTGTTGTGTTTGGCAGTGGGATGTGCTGCCCCCGAATCCACTGCTTGCCACAGGCTAGCACTGCAGAGCCGTGCGCTGGCTCCCAGCACCAGCTATGGCTGCAGGCACCAGAGAGATGCTCGCTGCAGCTTGGATAAATAGGACAGACCAGGAGCAGAGGGAAGCAGGGAGAAAAGCAGGGATGAGTTTTCCATCAGAAAGCTCATCAGCTGCTGAAAAGTTGCCTTAAACCCTGGCCACACAGGTTGGCTGCTTTAATGCCAGGCATCCTTCGAGGGGAAGGATGAAGAGGAAGGATACCTCATCTTCATCCTGTCCTGGCCCAGAGAAACTGTGTCTGCTGGCAGGGAGGGAAAAGCAGCAGAATGCAGTCGGCACAAACCCAGTGCAGCTCCCCACCAGTGAGACAGCTTGCCCTCAGGCACTGCTGTTCTTCATCCAGAAGCAGGACGAGGTCCAGCGGGGAGGATGCTGCAGGGACCAGAAGCTCTGCTGGGTGAAATGGTGCTGGGACAGGAAACTGTAGACACAGAGTGTGTGTAGCAGAAAGACTGCCAGAGCCTCTGCAACCCAGGAAAGGTGAGATTTAAAGGTATTAAAAAATAGTAATAATAAAAACAAAAAGTCTGTGCGTCTGAAAGAGCATCTGAGGAGGCTGGAGACATGAACAGATGCAAAGGCAGGGCTGCATGAACAGACAGACAGACAGCTAAATGGGCTGTTACAGACAGCTGGGCCCAGGTAAGCATATCTGGGGCATGAGGGAGGGGAAAAAGAGGGCAGGACAGGGAACGTTATCAAGATTTACGTAATGGAAACCTGCCCAGCTGGGTAGGGACCCAGCAGCCTGGAACAGCCATGCAGGAGACTGCTGGATGTCTGTTTCATACACACTCAACCCCTCAGAAGCCACTTTGAGCATCCAAGAGCAGATGCAGGTGAGGCAGAGAAGCCTCTCCTACTCTGGGCTTCTGCACCACCCCATCACAAAGATCTCCCAGCCTCGTTGCTCTGGTTAACTCCACCTCCTGAGTGAGCAGGCTACCATCCAAGCAAGGGAGCAAGCTGGGACGTGGGGGAGAAAAGGGCAGGGGAAAAGGATCTCTGAATCCAGGAGGCTACAGAATCTGGATGGCACAGAGCAAGTCAGCAGACAGGAAAGCAGAGCCACTCGAGTAGCCAGACAGTCTGCAGACCTGAGGTGCTCTGGGGGAGTCACAAGGGTGGCCTCAGCTGAGGTCCACGTCTAAAAATATCACCTAGCCGAGTGGGACTCAGAGGCTGGCACAGGCCCTGGGGGCACCAGGCATATGGCAGTGGCAGAGCCTGCTCCTCACAGTGACATTAACAAGCCCTGACCTTCTCTCATCATCCCAGAGGCTCAGAAAGAAACTGAGACTGCAAGGACGAGTCCCTCCACCTCCTCGTCTCCCGCCTCCCAGCTGATTGTCAATCTCAGCTTTTATTAGTGGTGCAGTTTGGCCTCCATCTCCCTCGGAGATTTCTCCCTCGTTGCTCTAATCAGGAGCTTGCAAATGTCAAGAGTACAGGCCTGGAAGTAATTAGTGAAGGACTGGAGCCCAGGGGCCACAGAGCTGCTCAGCAGCAGCTCTGCTCCAGCGTGGGAGCAGCCTGTAGCCACCAGGACCTACGTCCGGCCGCCCTGGATCGGATTCTGCATCCTCCCTACTGTTCCTGGATTATTTTCCTCTTCCACACATGGTTCAGGGGATGTTGAGATGCTCCCTGTGCAGCAGGGAGCCCAGATTTCCTGAGATGAATGCAGGGAGAGATGGAGAGGCTCTATCCATTTTGGGACCTTATGCCCTTGGCCAGCATTACTTCATAGAAGAACAGAGTGCCAGGTTGGAAGGGACCCCAAGGATCCCCTGGTCCAATCTTTCTAGGTAACAGTAGAGTTGAAATGAGCTGGCCCAGCACCCTGGCAAGCTGAGTCTTGGAACTGTCCCATGCAGAGAAATTCACTGCATCCCCTGGGAGATTATTTCAATGTCTGACTGTTCTCATGGGGAAAAATTGTCTTCTGGAGTCCCCAGCAGTAGCTTCTCTCCATCACCCCTTGTCTTTTCCATGGGATTCCTTATCAAAAGGAAGTCTCTATCCTCCTGGTAGCCATCCTGTAAGTCCTGGCCCATGGTGATAAGGTCATCCCTGAGCCTTCTCTTCTGGAGGCTGAGCAAACCCAGCTCTCTCAGCCTAAAAAGCCCTCCCCAGCTTTCTTGTAGCCCCCTTCAGATACTGGAAGGCCACAATTAAATCACAGAATCGTAGAATCAGAAAGGTTGGAAAAGACCTCAAAGACCATCAAGTCCAACCTGTCTCCCAAGACCTCACGACTACTAAACCATGGCCCCAGGTGCCACGTCCAAGCCCTTTTTGAACACCTCCTCACATGACAGAGCTTCCTTTTCACTTTCTGAGAGGAACTTTGGTGCCTCCAAACCTTTCAGCCTTGTTAAGAGCTGGAGGGGTTAATGTTGCACCCAGGAAAGGAAAAACCCAGCTGAGCTGCAGGGGAGAGCAGTCCTGGGAGTACCTGAGCTTGTTTAATCAAAGTGCTAATCCCTGCTCCCGGGGATTCATCCTCCAGCACTGGTGGAAGTGGAAGATCTCCAGATCCCCCTCTGGAAAGCCCAGAAAAGCTCTTCCAAAGCCGCCAGCTCCTCTGTAGTCCCCAGCTGGCAGGCAGCTGCTCACTCCTTGCTGAACATGGGGCTCTTCTAAGGCATCTCTCTCCTGGGTCACGTGGAGTCGCTAATCCTGAACATCTTGGCCACACTATCTGGCCAAGATATGTGCTGCACCTCCATGGTGAATCGAGAGCTGTGTCTTGTTGGGCTCCTGCTATGTCCAGATGGTGTCTGGGCTCGGGGCTATAAGATTTTTAACTAATATCTTTCTGCACTATTATCCCTTCCTCCCTTTTCTCCCACCTCCTCTTTCTCTCCCTCCTTCTCTCCATCTGTCCTTACCCCTACTCTTCTCCACCTTTTCTCTTGCACACTTGCAGCTGCTAATTTTTCCCCAGCATATTTGGCAATCCATCCCAACACCTCTTCCCCCACACTCCACCGCCCTGCTTCTTCTTGCTTTCCCCATTTTCTGCTGAATATTCTCATTTCTTCACCCAAAAGCAAGAGCACCATGCACAGGCAGGAGGAGCACACACACAGCAAAGTAGCACAGCAGGGAGAATCACATCTCACAGCCCTGGGGTAGAGCTGGAGTGGATCCAGAGAAGGGTGACAAAGCTGGGGAAGGATCTAGAGAACAGGGCTGGTGAGGAGCAGCTGAGGGAGCTGGGGGTGTTTAGTCTGGAGGAAAGGAGGCTGAGGGGGAGACCTCCTTGCTCTCCACAGCCCTCTGAAAGAAGGTGGGGGTTGGTCTCCTCCTAAGGAACAAGTGACAGGATAAGAGGAAATGGCCTCAAGTTGCACCAGGGAAGGTTTAGGTTGGACATGAAAAGAAACTTCTTCACTTAAAGGCTTTTCCAACCCCCAGAACAGGCTCCCCAGGGAGGTGGTTGAATCCCCATCCCTGGAGGTGTTTCAAAGAGGCAGAGCTCTGGTGTTGAGGGACATGGCTTAGAACCAGCCTTGGTAGAGTTAGTGACTGGTTGGCTGACCTTAAAAGCCTTTTCCAACCTAAGCAATTCATAGAATCATAGAATTGTCAGGGTTGGAAGGGACTGCAAGGATGGATCAACCAGTTCCAACCCCTGCCATGGGCAGGGACACCTCACACTACGTCAGGTTGCTCACAGCCACATCCAGCCTGGCCTTCAAAACCTCCAGGGCTGAGGCTTCCACCACCTCCCTGGGCAACCTGTGCCTGTGTCTGTGATTTCCATGAGCACATGGGAAAGGGGTGGACACAGCACAACATCCCCCTCCCCACCCCCTTACTTTCCCAGGATGAAAGCCTTAGGACAGCCTCTCCCAGCCGGCTTGACCACCGCGTGGCCAATAACACAGAGACAGACACAGACACCGAGCTCTCCCCCTCCACCACCACTCCCCCCACCCCCTCTGCAGCAGAATTTATTTCTCCCACTTAATTTTTCCAGTTGTTTTATCTGGGTTTATCTTCACAGTGAATCAGGGCTCCCTCTGCAAACCGAGCTTTTCTTTCCCGTGCTGTTACATTTAATGCATTTGATCGCGCGAATTTAGCCACGGAAAAAGGCCGACCAAAAGACAACAGCCAGCTGAGGTAACAGCAAGGGAAATAAAACCAAACCCAACCACCAACAACCCACAAAGCCCAGAGCCTCAGTTCCTCACACCGATTGTGGTGCTTGAGCTTGCCTGGGAGAAAACGCCACCTCCAGGCTCCCGCTCCTTGCTGACGCTCAACTGCTGGATTAGACAAACGAGGTTGGAGATCTCCCACCCTTGGAACCACTCCAGATCAGGCTGGATGGAGCTCTGAGCAGCCTGCTCTAGTTGTGGATATCCCTGCTTACTGCAGGGCAGGTGGGCTAGATGGGATTTCAAAGTCCCATCCAACCCAAACCATCCCATGGCTATGTAGCCCTTCCAAGGCCATAGGATAGGAAAGGATAGGATAGACTAGACTAGGATAGGATAAGATAAGATAGGATAGGATAGGATAGGATAGGATAGGATAGGATAGGATAGGATAGGATAGGATAGGATAGGGTAGGATAGGATAAGATAGGATAGGATAGGATAGGATAGGATAGGATAGGATAGGATAGGATAGGATAGGATAGGATAGACTAGAATAGGATAGGATAAGATAGGATAGGATAGGATATAGATAGGATATAGATAGGACAGAAATAAACTAGGATAGAACAGAATAGAATAGATAGGAGAATAGAATAGAATAGAGTAGAATAGAATAGAATAGAATAGAATAGAATAGAATAGAATAGAAATAAACAGGATAGAATAGAATAGAACAGAAATAGAATAGAACAGAATAGAATAGAATAGAATAGAATAGAATAGAATAGAATAGAATAGAATAGAATAGAATAGAAATAAACAGAATAGAATAGAATAGAATAGAATAGAATAGAATAGAATAGAATAGAATAGAATAGAATAGAATAGAATAGAATAGAATAGAATAGAATAGAATTAACCAGGTTGGAGGTTGAGGGAGCTGGGATTGCTTAGCCTGCAGAAGAGGAGGCTCAGGGGAGACCTTCTTGCTCTCTACAGCTACCTGAAGGGAGGTTGTATCCAGGTGGGGGTTGGTCTCTTTTCCCAGGCACCCAGCACCAGAACAACAGGAATTAAATTGACCAGGTTGCAAAAGCCCTTTGAGATCATTGAGTCCAAGATATAAGTCAACACCATCTAATCAACCATGGCACTGAGTGCCTCATCCAGTCCCCTCTTGAACACCTCCAGTGATGGTGACTCCACCACCTCCCTGGGCAGCACATTCCAATGGCCAAACTCTCTTTCTGGGAAGAACGTCTTCCTAACATCCAGCCTAAACCTCCCCTGGTGCAGCTTGAGACTGTGTCCTCTTGTTCTGGTGCTGGGTGCCTGGGAGAAGAGACCAACCCCCACCTGGCTACAACCTCCCATCAGGTAGTTGTAGACAGCAATGCCCAAGACTGGATATTAGGGGAAATTTCTTTACTGCAATAGCAGTCAGGCACTGGACAGGCTGCCCAGGGAGGTGGTGGAGTCACCATCACTGGAGGTGTTCAAGAAATATGTGACCATGGCACTTTGGGACATGGTTGAATGTCCATGATGGGCTGAAGTTGGACTTGATGATCTTGAAGACCGCTTCCAACCAAAGCAATTCTGTGATTGTATGATATGGAAGCACAAACCCCTCCCTACTTCCATTAAGCCCTTTCAGGAGCATGCAAACCCAGCCTGAGGCTGGGGGAAGTCACAGTTGTGCTGAGGCAGGTCATAGGTGAGGAGGACCTGCACCACCTCCTCAGCTCCACCAGGGTGGTTGTGGATTTTCCTGGGCTCACTTTACACTCAATGCTCACCATGCAGCTGAAGTCCTCAGCTGACCCAGAGCCATATGGTGTGCTTAAACTGCCTGTAAACCTGACAACTGGAATTCAAACCGGAGGTGGCTCTGCAGACACCCACCTCAGGGAGCTGAAAGCAGCCTGCCTCACTACACCAAACACTAAGGGAAACAAAACCCCCTCTACAAACTCCCTGTGCTGCTCAACCCATGCTCAAAGGGGCTGAGATCCATAGGCACAGTTGGTTGTAGCCAGGTGGGGTTGGTCTCTTCTCCCAGGCAAGCAGCACCAGAACAAGAGGACACAGTCTCAAGCTGTGCCAGGGGAGGTTCAGGCTGGATGTTAGGAAGAAATTCTTCACAGAAAGAGAGATTGGCCTCTGGAATGTGCTGCCCAGGGAGGTGGTGGAGTCACCATCACTGGAGGTGTTTAGGAAGAGCCTGGATGAGGCACTTGGTGCCATGGCTTAGTTGATTAGATGGTGTTGGGTGACAGGTTGGACTTGATGATCTCAAAGGTCTTTTCCAACCTGGTCTTTTTCTATTCTATTCTATTCTATTCTATTCTATTCTATTCTATTCTATTCTATTCTATTCTATTCTATTCTATTCTATTCTATTCTATTCTATTCTATTCTATTCTATTCTATTCTATCCTATTCCTATTCTATTCTACTCAACTCTATTCTACTCAACTCTATCCTGTTCTATTCTATTCTATTCTATTCTATTCTATTCTATTCTTCTTCTATGGTATTCTGCTCTACTCTACTCTACTCTACTCTACTCTACTCTACTCTACTCTATTCTAACCATGTTTAGCCATCACAACAGCACCCAAAGAGCTCTAAATTTCATTTTCCAGCAGGATATCTGACAACCATCCAGGATTATTATTATTATTATTATTATTATTATTATTATTATTATTATTATTGTTATTGTTGTTGTTGTTGTTGTTGTTGTTGTTGTTGTTGTTGTTATATGGACGTGGCACTTGGAGCCATGGTTTAGCAGTCAGGAGGTCTTGGGTGACAGGCTGGACTTGATGATCTTTGAGGTCCTTTCCAACCTCATTGATTCTATGATGCTATTATTATTACCATCATTATCATCATCATCATCATCATCATTTGCTTGTTCCTAAGGCAAGCAAGATATTGCCATTTTCTTTGCCATGCCAAGATTTAATCTTTATTTATGATTGTTTTTTCTGTGGTTTTTTGGTGCCATTCCTGTTGGAATTGAGTGCTTTTGGCCAAGTTTTTCACTCCCATGCTGTCTTTCCCTTGCAAGCTGCCTCTCGAGGGAAGGGGCAGAGGGGGATGATTACAGGCATGTGACATTTTGCTTGGCTGCCAAAACATTTCCATATCAAAACACACTAAAGTTCAGCCTGCTTCGTGGAGGACATTGCAAAAGAGCACCACACACACACGAAAAAACCCTCACCACACCTCACAGCCCCTGCTGGCATCCATCAAAGAGATGCTTCCAGAAAGCCAGTCCCAACTTTTCTATCTCTCTTGAAAGCAGTGGGAAAAAATCAGGCCTGGGACAAAAGGAGGGAATTGGAGTGTCAGAGAAGGTAGTGTAAGGCTAGGGAGGACATTCCTTGGGTGAGGGATGGATCCTTGATCCAAGGAGAGGTTTGCTCAGGAGCAGGATGAGGCCAAACCCTCTTTGAACCAGTGAGCAGCAATCAAAAGTCTCTCTGCTTCAACCTCACCCCAAAGGACCTGGGTTTTCCAGAGTGGGGCTGCTCAGAAGAACCTGACCAGGTTACAGATACCTGGAGGTGCATCATGGGCATGCTGCAGCTTGAGGGCCACCACAGGTTGCTGCTGGGCACAGAGCCCATGCCCCTCCCCAGACAAGGGTAGAGTAGGCAGGTTTGAGGAGGCAAAATGCTCTGAAGTCTCTGAGCTGAAGGGGACAAGGGAAGCAGACCGGGAAGGAAGAGCTGCTCCATCCACCCATGGCCCAAAGTCCTACTTAGAGGGAAGGGAGAGAAAAGTAGGTTATGAATGTTGGAGGCAGATGAGCTGCTGTAAACAGGGCAACAGCACTGCACACTCCCACGGGCACTCATCTGCTCAGAGCGTGCCCAAGCACAGAGCACCACAATGCCCCCATTTCCTCCCCACTGCCATCTCAAAGGGCACCCTCCTAGCCCCAGGGTGAGTGGCAGGGGTGGGAGCTGATGCTGGGATGCCGTTGTGGAAGATCTGGTGGTGATGCAAAATCCCCTGCCAGCCTAGAGAAAGCTGAGAGCCACACATGCACTTGGATAACCACCATGCATCAGCATCTCAGCTTCATCCTAAACCCTACAGATGAGCCTGACAGTGTTAGGAGGTGGAGGTTTGAACTCAGCAAAAGCCACAGCAAATGTTCAAGTGCCACAAGCTGAACCTGAGAGTACTGAGGGAAGAGAGGGAGGAACTAATAAGAGGCCATGAACAGGGTGGTGGTCACCATCTGAGGGTACTGGCCACCTCAGGGGCCAAAAGCTTGGACAGGCTTGAAGTCATCTCTGAGATGGAGGAGTTTAGAAGGATGTGCAGATGGCAATGAGCTCTGAAAGCAAAAGGGCCAGGCTGGGTTTGCCGTGGTTTCTTTACCATTGGTATAATAGAATAGAACAGAATAGAGTGGAACAGAATAGAGTGGAATGGAATGGAATGGAATGGAACAGAATGGAATGGAATGGAATGGAATGGAATGGAATGGAATGGAATGGAATGGAATGGAGAATAGAATTAACCAGGTTGGAAAAGACCTTTGAGATCATCGAGTCCAACCTATCACCCAGCACCATCTAATCAACTAAACCATGGCACCAAGTGCCTCATCCAGGCTCTTTCATACTCAGGTCTCACCTAATGACTTCTCACTGGGCCAAGGGTCCTCAAACTCCAAAATCAGTTCCAAAGAATTAGTTTAGGAGCAGGAGAAACACCAGAAAAGAGGACCTCTGATGACAGATGCCTCAGCACTGCTGAGCCTGGGCATGCAATGTGCACTGGGGTCTTACCAAACATTACATGTGGACAGGCTGGGAGAGTTTGGGCTGTTCAGCCTGGAGAAGAGAAGGCTCCAGGGAGAGCTTAGAGCAGCCTTCCAGTACCTGAAAGAGCTACAGGAGAGCTGGGGAGGGACTTTTACAAGGGCTTATAATGACAGGACAAGGGTCAATGGCTTTGAGCTGGAAGAGGGGAGATTGAGACTGGAGATTGGGAAGAAATTCTTTCCAGTGAGGGTGCTGAGACACTGGCACAGGTTACCCAGGAAGATTATGGATGCCTCCTTCCTGGAGGTGTTCAAGGCCACGCTGGATGAGGCCTTGAGCAAACTGGGCTGGTGGGAGGTGTCCCTGCCCATGGCACTGGGGGTTGGATCTAGATGATTCCAACCCAAGCCATTCTATGATTTACTCCAGGGCCTCACCTTGCCAGGGGGCAAGGCAGTAAGCCTCTCAGAGCCCACTCAGTTTCCCCCCCAGGTGCCAAGTGGAGCAGGAAGGTTTCTTGCCTCTCCTGGGAGCACGACAAGGCTCATTTTGTAGACGCCTGCAAAATGTTTTGCCAGCTCTTAAGGGAGCGAATAAAAGAACAAATAAACAGATAGCAACCAGCCCTGCTTATCCTGCTCCTAAAGAGAAGCTGTGGCATAGCCTCTGGGCTTATTCACAAAATACAGAGACGCAGAAATGATCAGAGCAAGGCTCTGCCACCTACGCGAGACGCTGGGGGGAGGAAAGCGCCACGAGGATGTCCTGGGAGGCTCGGAAATGATGCCCTCAGCACACAGACAGAAGGTGGAAGAGGAGCAAATCCTCTCCACCCATTCTCCTCTGTGCACTGGTAGTTTTCACACCATCACAGAATAGGAAGAGTTGGAAGGGACTTTGGGAGATCACCCAGTTCAATGCCCCTGCCAAGGTAGGCTCACCTAGAGAAGGTCACACAGGAACACATCCAGGTGGGTTTGGAATGACTTCAGAGATGGAGACTCCACCACCTCTCTGGGCAGCCTGCTCCAGGGTTCCTTCACCCTTCAATTAAAGAAGTTCCTCCTCATGCTCAGATGGAACCTCTTATCACAGTATCACTAAGGTTGGAAGAGACCTCGAAGATCATTCCAGTTTGTGCCCATTGGCCCTTGTCCTGTCACTGGGCACCACTGAGCAAAACCTGGTCCCATCCTCCTGACACCCACTCTAAGTATTGATCAGCACTGATGACCTTCCCCCTACTCCTGGCTGCTCTTTCTGGACTAAACAGCCCCAATTCTCTCAGTTTTCCCTCATCACAGAGATTTCCCAGTCCCTTCAGCATCTCTGTAGCCCTCTGCTGTACCCCCTCCAGCAAGACTCTGCCCTTCTTGAGCTGGGGGGCACAGAACTGAAGGAACCTCAAAAGCCACCCTTCACGAGATGGTTGGGCTGACACAGCCTACTGCCATGCTTGAGGTCTGGAGGACCAGGCAGCCTTCAGTAAACCCATCCCTGTGCAATACAATGACTGATCACAAGCCCTGGTGCCCTGTACAGCCCTCAGGCCAGCCTGGACCAGACCTCAGACCTGCCTTCACAGTATCACAGTATCGCCAAGGTTGGTAGAGACCTCGAAGATCAAGTCCAACCTGTCACCACAGACCTCACGACTAGACCATGGCACCAAGTGCCACATCCAGTCCCCTCTTGAACACCTCCAGGGACGGTGACTCCACCACCTCCCTGGACAGCCCATTCCAATGGTGAATCACTCTCTCGGTGAAGAACTTTCTCCTCACCTCCAGCCTAAACTTCCCCTGGTGCAGCTTGAGACTGTGTCCTCTTGTTCTGGTGCTGATTGCCTGGGAGAAGAGACCAAACCCCTTCCTGGCCACAACCACCCTTCAGGTAGTTGTAGAGAGCAATGAGGTCTCCCCTGAGCCTCCTCTTCTCCAGGTTAAGCAACCCCAGTTCCCTCAGCCTCTCCTCATAGGGCTGTGCTCAAGGCAGAGGAGCCAAGATAGCAAGATTTAAAGCTGACAAGAGAAGGAGGGGGGAGAGAAAACCTCACCTAATTACCTAGGGGTGAATGGCAGCTTGCAAAGCTGTCTCCCCTTGCAAGCAACAACTTGTGCCCTGCAACACCAGAGCTGAAGTGCTGCATTTCGTGCTCCATCAGCTCATCACACACCCCTCACCCCCTCCAGCACCATCCTCTCCTCTCAGGCAGGATGGCCCCCACTGGCCCCCCACTGTGCTCACTGCCACAGTGCTGCTGGGCAGGATTGGCAGTGGTGTGAGGCAGGGACAGGTCTAAATGCTTGTTCTCAGCCTGTCTGAGCTACCCAAGCTTCTCGGCCTGCAAGTCCCAGGAGAAATAAAAATTCTCCCTGTTTTCAGTCTTCTCCCCTCTGCAGTCACTGCAGGTGATGGAGGGTTTTTTTTTCACCTTTAAAATTCTTCCTTCTAAGGGTTGAAGCAAGGGGGAAAAACAGCCCACGAGGTGAGGGAAAGAGCTCAATTCCTGCAGGGTTTGGAAAACTTCCCTGGGAGCAAGATCTGAGCTGTGGGTAAATGCCAACACAGGTCCTATGCTCTCTGAACCAGTGGATCTGCTCCCTGCCTCTCTGGCTGTTGATTTATTCCCAGTGGTATCAGGGCACAACAAGATAAATATGCAAGTGGCAAAGCCAGGGTGGGGATGTGAACATCTCCATCTTCCTGGGTCAGTTTTAATCCATCTTTCAGAGTCAGCCTGGCCTGAGCCATTCCCTCCTGCCTCCAACCCAATTCTCTTCAAAGCCTGGGTCTGGCTGGATGCTGGGATTAAAATCTAGGTTTGCAGCAAGCAAAACTAAGCGTGTTTTATGAGGAAGAGTAACCTTGGGGGAGGTTTGACTGCAGTTTCAAAGGCTGAGCAAGGTTTCTGTACACAGCACTGACTCTGTTCTGCTTGCTGTCAGCAGTCCCTGCTATCTCCAGCTTGCTGACAACCCGACAATCTCCGATACCGCAGTCAGGAAACAACCTGCAAGCTGCACAGCCCTGTGTTATCCCAGTTTGCAGAGAGAATAACGAGCTAGGAAAAGACAAAGGAACCCAAATACCTCTGGGGAAAAGGGGGGAAAAAAAGCCATAAGAGACCTCTCCATGGTCACCCTGGAAGCTCAGGGGTTTTTCCCATGTACACCCTTCCCCCACGGACACATAGCCTTGGAGCAATTTAGGTTGTCGGTGGTGAAGTCCTGAAACAGCCCTGAGGATCTTTCTGCCATATTCACGGAATGGAATCATAGAATTGTTTGGGTTGGAGAAGACCTCTAAGATCACTGAGGCCAACCATCAACCCAACACCACCATGGCCATTAAACCAGGTCTCCAAGTGCCACAGCCACACATTTCTTGAATACCTCCAGGGATGGGGACTCCACCACCTCCCTGGGCAGCCTGTTCCACTGCCTGACCTTTCCACCAGTAAGAAATTGTTTCTGATCTCCAACCTAAAACTCCCCTGGTGCATCTTGAGGCCATTTCCTCTCCTTCTATCACCTGATACTAAGCAGAAGAGACCAACCCCCACCTCACTGCAACGTCTTCTCAGTGAGCTGTAGTGAGCTGTAGAGAGCAATGAGGTCTCCCCTCAGCCTCCTCTTCTCCACACTAAACAATCCCAGGTCCCTCAGCCACTCCTCCTAAGCCTCAGTTCCAATCCCACCAATTCACACAAGGATACATCACTACAGAACCATGACCACTCCCAACACAGCAGCTCCAAAACGATCTTCCCAGGCTGGATAAGGTGAGTGGATGAAAGACACCAGGATCCCCCTGCCTCGAGTTACAGGCTGGGGGCAGAGTGGCTGGAGAGCGGCCAGGCAGAAAGGGACCTGGGGGCACTGGTTGAGAGTAGGCTGAACATGAGCCAGCAGTGTGCCCAGGTGGCCAAGAAGGCCAATGGCATCCTGGCCTGTATCAGTAACAGTGTGGCCAGCAGGAGCAGGGCTGCCCTGTGCTCAGCACTGCTTAGGCCACACCTTGAGTCCTGCGTCCACTTCTGGCCTCCTCAGTTTAGGAAAGATGTTGAGTTGCTGGAAGTTGTCCAGAGAAGGGCAACAAGGCTGGGGAGGGGTCTGGAGCACAGCCCTGTGAGGAGAGGCTGAGGGAGCTGGGGTTGCTTAGCCTGCAGAAGAGGAGGCTCAGGGGAGACCTTCTTGCTCTCTCCAACTCCCTGAAGGGAGGTTATAGCCAGGTGGGGGTTGGTCTCTTCTCCCAGGCAACCAGCACCAGAAAAGAGGACACAGTCACAGGTTGTGCCAGGTGAGGTTCAGGCTGGATGTTAGGAAGATGTTCTTCCCAGAAAGAGAGACTGGCCATTGGAATGTGCTGCCCAGGGAGTGGTGGAGTCACCATCACTGGAGGTGTTTGAGAAGAGCCTGGATGAGGCACTTGGTGCCATGGTTTAGTTGACTACATGGTGTTGGATGATAGGTTGGACTTGATGATCTCAAAGGTCTTGTCCAACCTGGTTAAGTCTATTCTATTCTATTCTATTCTATTCTATTCTATTCTATTCTATTCTATTCTATTCCATTCCATTCCATTCCATTCTATTGTATTCTATACTATTCTATTTTATTCTATTCTATTCTACTCCATTCCATTCCATTCCATTCCATTCCATTCCATTCCATTCCATTCCATTCCATTCCATTCCATTCCATTCCATTCCTAGGTAAGAGCATCAAAAAGCAGGACGAGTTTGGAGAGCTCCATCACTCCTCTGCCCAGCCTGCATCTCCTCAGGTACCTTGTTACTGAAGCAGGCATTTGTCATGGTAAGCAGGTGTTGCAACACAAAGCAGAAGCGCCAAGAAAGAGATGAGCCTTGCAGATGGGCAGCAGTTTCTCCCTAACTACTTGGGCTTTATTTATTTGTGGGTTGTTTGGTTGTTGTTTTTTACTTCCCCTCCCCCTTTCTCCTTCCCCCTCTAAAATCCCCCCCTGCTATTGTGGCTGGCTCTGCAAGCCACCATCCTGATAAGCAGCCACTCGCTGGCTTCTCCCGGACCTCGCAGACTCTCCTCCTATTCATCCTTGTTTCTCTGTCGCTACAAATTGGCACTTCTAAAGAGATTTCCAGGCCGAGTATTAACCCCCTCCGGAGCCCAGCTACATAAACACACACGTTATTTGTCAGAGCACAGAAAGGCAGTCAAGCTGTAGGGAAATTTAAGTGACTTGTCTGCAACGGCACCGAGGAGCAAAGAGAGGAGCTGAGGCAGACGTCTCTGAACTGCCACAGGACCTTCTCCTTTCCTTCCAGCACTGTCAAGAGCCAAACTCCAAAAATCCTCAGGCTGCCCAATAAATCACCCAAACCAGGCTCCCCTTCAGAGCTGGAATGGAATGGAATGGAATGGAATGGAATGGAATGGAATGGAATGGAATGGAATGGAATGGAATGGAATGGAATGGAATAGAATAGAATAGAATAGAATAGAATAGAATAGAATAGAATAGAATAGGGTAGAATAGAATAGAATAGGGTAGAATAGAATAGAATAGGATAGGATAGACTATAATGGAATAGAATAGAATAGGATAGGGTAGGATAGGATAGGATAGGATAGGATAGGATAGGATAGGATAGGATAGGATAGGATAGGATAGGATAGGATAGGATAGGATAGATGGAATGGAATGGAATGGAATGGAATGGAATGGAATGGAATGGAATGGAATGGAATGGAATAGAATAGAATAGAATAGAATAGAATAGAATAGAATAGAATAGAATAGAATAGAATAGAATAGAATAGAATAGGGTAGAAGAGAAGTTGGAAGAGATTGGAAGAGACCTTTGAGGTCATCCAGTCCAACCTATCATCCAACGCCATCTAATCAACTAAACCATGGCACCAAGTGCCTCATCCAGGCTCTTCCTAAACACCTCCAGTGATGGTGACTCCACCACCTCCCTGGGCAGCACATGGTATTGGGAAGGAATTCTTTGCAGTGATCGTGGTGGGGAGACATTGGAACAGGTTGCCCAGGGAGGTTGTGGATGCCCCTTCCCTGGAGATGTTCAAGGCCAGGTTGGAAGAGACCTTGAGCATCCTGGTCTAGTGGGAGGTGTCCCAGCAGCAGGATTGGAACTGGATGATCTTTAAGGTCCAAACTATTGAATGATTCTATGAATCTATGAATCATAGAATTGTTTTGGTTGGGAAAGTTTTCTAAGATCATTGAGTCCAACCATCAACCCAACACCACCATGGCCACTAAACCATATCCCATTCTTGAATACCTCCAGGGATAGGGAAGGTGTTGGTTAGGCCACACCTTGAGTCTTGTGTCCAGTTCTGGGCCCCTCAGTTTTAGAGGGACATTGAGAGACTGGAAGGTGTCCAGAGAAGGGTCACGAGGCTGGGCAGGGGTTTGGAGCACAGCCCTGTGAGGAGAGGCTGAGGGAGCTGGGGTTGCTTAGCCTGCAGGAGAGGAGGCTCAGGGGTGACCTTCTTGCTCTCTACAACTGCCTGAAGGGAGGTTGTAGCCACGTGGGGGTTGGTCTCTTCTCTCAAGCAACCAGCACCAGAACAAGAGGACACAGTCTCAAGCGTGCCAGGGGAAGTTTAGGCTGGAGGTGAGGAGAAAGTTCTTCACAGAGAGAGTTGTTAGGCATTGGAATGTGCTGCCCAGGGAGGTGGTGGAGTCCCCATCACTGGAGACGTTTAGGAGGAGACTTGAAGAGGTGCTTGGTGCCATGGTTTAGTTGATTAGGTGGTGTTGGGTGATAGGTTGGACTTGATGATCTCAAAGGTCTCTTCCAACCTGCTCTATTCTATTCTATTCTATTCTATTCTATTCTATTCTATTCTATTCTATTCTATTCTATTCTATTCTATTCTATTCTATTCCATTCTATTCTATCCTATCCTATTCTATTCTATTCTATTCTATTCTATTCTATCCTATTCTATTCTATCCTATTCTATCCTATCCTATCCTATCCTATCCTATCCTATCCTATCCTATCCTATCCTATCCTATCCTATCCTATCCTATCCTATTCTACTCTACTCTACTCTACTCTACTCTACTCTACTCTACTCTCTACTCTACTCTACTCTACTCTACTCTATTCCCTGTTTCTCTGATTCTATGAGTCCATGAGTCTATGACTCAGGAGTCCTGACATCACACAGCCATATTTAAGCCCCAAACCAGCCTTCCTCTCATTGCCAATTCCAGACCAACCTGCTCCTAGAAAAAAAAATAATAATAATAAAAAAAGGGTTTATAGAGGTTTTATTTCTTGTCAACTCCTGGATGATAAAATGAGGCCACTCCAAGTCCTATTTATTTCCCAGCCTCCCAGGGCTAGGAAGGGCTGGGATGCAAAAGGCTCCCGGCGCTGGGCTCGGGGCTGGTTTGCAGCCGGCTGGGGTGATTATTTTCTAATAGCTGATAGCATCTGTGATTTAATGCTGCTGTTAGAAATTAGCAAGGACTCCATCGAAAGCAGCCCAGTCACTCACCATAACAGGCTAATAAATCATTCCCCTGGTGCTCCCTGGCATTTATAGGTCTATTTTAGAGATGCAAAGCCGAGATCCGGCTGCTCGCCCGGATTGATTTTTATTTATGCCTCTAATAATGCAATTAAATAAAGAAATTTCCCCCTGGTGTGACTCAAGTTACCAAAAACAGCACCAAGGAGAACTTTCCTCCCCCATCTCCCCTTGGCGTGGCTTCCCATCCTTCTTCTCTCCCTGCTAGCCCCAGTTAAAGGGGCAAACAAATGGCCCCAAAGCTCCCCCGAGATAGTCTTTCCTTGGGATGGGGTGACAAGCTTGAGCTGCTGGAACGCAGGGAAGGCAGGAGCCAGAGAATCATTCTGCCCCTGGGCTCAGCACTTCTTAGGCCACACCTTGAGGCCTGTGTCCACTTCTGGCCTCCTCAGTTTAGGAAAGATGTTGAGCTGCTGGAAGGTGTCCAGAGGAGGGCAACAAAGCTGGGGAGGGGTCTGGAGCACAGCCCTGTGAGGAGAGGCTGAGGGAGCTGGGGTTGCTTAGCCTGCAGAAGAGGAGGCTCAGGGAGACCTTCTTGCCATCTACCACTACCTGAAGGGAGGTTGTAGCCAGGTGGGAGTTGGTCTCTTCTCCCAGGCAAGCAGCACCAGAACAAGAGGACACAGTCTCAAGCTGCACCAGGGGAGGCTCAGGCTGGATGTTAGGAAGAAGTTGTTCACAGAAAGAGAGATTGGCCGTTGGAATGTGCTGCCCAGGGTGGTGGTGGATTCATCATCTTTGGAGGTGTTTGAGAAGAGCCTGGATGAGGCACTTGGTGCCATGGTTTAGTTGATTGGATAGTGTTGGGTGATAGGTTGGACTCAATGATCTTGAAGGTCTTTCTCAACCTGGTTAATTCTATTCTATTCTATTCTATTCTATTCTATTCTATTCTATTCTATTCTATTCTATTCTATTCTAATTGTCAGGGTTGGAAGGGACCTCAAGGATGATCCAGTTCCAACAACCCTGCTGTGCGCAGGAACATCTCACACTACAGCAGATTGCTCACAGCCACATCCAGCCTGGCCTTCAAAATCTCCAGGGATGAGGCTTCCACCACCTCCCTGGGCAACTTGTGCCAGGCTCTCACCACCCTCATGGAGAAGAACCAGTGCCAAGCAGAGGGAGACAATCAGATTCCCAGACCTGCTGGCCACACTGTTCCTGATCCAAGCCAGGATGCTGGTGGCCTTCTTGGCCACCTGAGCACACTGCTGGCTCACAGTCAGCCAGGTATCCATCAACACCCCCAGGTCCCTCTCTGCTGAGCTTCTCTCCAGCACACCCCCTTGCAGCACAAGAGAAGCCCCTGCTTCATGGTGTCCCCAAAGGCTCCCCAAGCTCATGAGAGGGGCAGCACACCCCTCACTCTGTGCACCATCACCCAGTGAGCCCAGGAGCCTGCTTCTGCCTTCAAACACTCGTTCCTGCACCTCCACACGTGCCTGCTCTCCTGGGGCAAGCAGCTAGCACGCACCAGCCTTCAAAACACCTCAGCTCTCAGCTCCTGGTGTGCTGCCTGCTGGAAAAGGCAGGAGGGTAGCAGAAGAGGGGAATGGAGCAGGGTCTCTCTGCAGCATTCTTGTGTGTCAAGAAGAGGTCAGGATGTGTCTCTCCTGCTTTTTCCCCTAAATGAACTCCCTGTGCCCGGCGTGTCCTGGAATACAATGCACCTCGGATTGACAGCTGCAGGGTCACAGCTGATTTCAAAGGGCTTTTCTGCAAGGTTTCACCAGGCTCACTGTGCACGCTGCTCAGGAGAAGCTGGGTGCACCCAGCTTCAAAGTGAGAGAGGCAAAGACCAGGGAGCTGAATGGAGACTGAAGCTGTCTCGATTTACTCCCAGGAGAGGTTCATGTTGGGTCAGCTTTGGAGCTTTTGTGAAGTTCTCATGCCTTTATTTTTTAAATCTCCTTAAAATGAGCCTTATCCTCTAATCTCTCACATGGGCAGTTCCCAAACACAGACATCCTTGAATGCCTTTCAAGGTCAGCTTCATCTCTGAGGGGCTTCCAGCACTTAAGAGACCCATCCTGAGTTTGGAGTGGTGCTCCCCGGCATCCTGGATCAAGGTGGGAGCAAGCACCTCGGTTTCTCACCTCAGCCTTAGCAACCTCCTCATGTCCCTGGAGGTGTTCAAAAAGGGATTGGATGTGACACTTGGAGCCATGGTTTAGTAGTCAGGAGGTGTTGGGTGACAGGTTAGACTTGATGATAGAATAGAATAGAATAGAATAGAATAGAATAGAATAGAATAGAATAGAATAGAATAGAATAGGACAGAGTAGGATAGGATAGGATAGGATAGGATAGGATAGGATAGGATAGGATAGGATAGGATAGGATAGGACAGAATAGAATAGGACAGAGTAGGATAGGATAGGGTAGGATAGGATAGGATAGGATAGGATAGGATAGGATAGGATAGGATAGGATAGGATAGAATAGAATAGAATAGAATAGAATAGAATAGAACAGAGTAGGATAGGATAGGATAGGATAGGATAGGATAGGATAGGATAGGATAGGATAGGATAGGATAGGACAGAATAGAATAGGACAGAGTAGGATAGGATAGGGTAGGATAGGATAGGATAGGATAGGATAGGATAGGATAGGATAGAATAGAATAGAATAGAATAGAATAGAATAGAATAGAATAGAATAGAATAGAACAGAGTAGGATAGGATAGGATAGGATAGGATAGGATAGGATAGGATAGGATAGGATAGGATAGGATAGGATAGGATAGACCAGGTTGGAAGAGACCTTCAAGATCATCATGTCCAACCTATCACCCAACATCACCTAATTAACTAAACCATGGCACCAAGCACCCCATCCAGTCTCTTCCTAAACACCTCCAGGGATGGTGACTCCACCACCTCCCTGGGCAGCACATTCCAATGGCCAATCTCTCTCTCTATGAATTTCTTCCTAACATCCAGCCTGAACCTCTCACCTGGCACAGCTTGAGACTGTGTCCTCTTCTTCTGGTGCTGCTTGCCTGGGAGAAGAGACCAACTCCCACCTGGCTACAACCTCCTTCAGGGAGCTGTAGAGAGTAAGAAGGTCTTCCCTGAGCCTCCTCTTCTGCAGGCTAAGCAACCCCAGCTCCCTCAGCCTCTCCTCACAGGGCTGTGCTCCAGACCCCTCCCCAGCCTCCTTGCCCTTCTCTGGACACCTTCCAGCAAGTCAACATCTTTGAGGTCTTTCCCAACCTTACTGATTCCATGATTCTCCTGCACTGCAAGCCACCAACATGGAGTACATAAGGAAATGAATAAATAAATAGATGAAGCTATCCCTTCTCCTTCATCTGAGAATATTTGCAGTTAATAAGGAGAAGGAAGCAATTTATTTCTCAGCCACGCACTAAACTCTGGTGGTAGTGAGTTTAGAGTAAGCCAACACCCACTAGAATCTGCACAGACTTCACTGGAGCTGAATCAGTGAATCTGCTGGGTCCATTTAAAAATGTTCTGAGCATTTTCATCACATCCTTACTTTTAAGTAGAGTTACAGTCAGAAAAATTACTCTGCATACACGACCCCAGAGGTTTCATATTTCTTCTCCTGTGGTGACAGTTCCCAAGCAGATCTGCTTAATTTACAAGTTGGGAGAGAGGGTTGCTTCCCTCCCCCTCTCCCTTAAAACTGCCAGCCCTGCAGATTCTTCTGGAATGGAAATGCTCAGCTGCCCTCTATGGCTCTGCCACCTCAGCCCAGGATATATGGCCAGGACACGAGTGGATAGGAGAGGGAAGCTCGGCTGACTTCTCATCCTGGGAGATGAATCATAGAAACAAACAATCATAGAATTGTTTTGGTTGGAAAAGGCCTTTAAGATCACTGAGGCCAACCATCAGCTCAACTCACCATGGCCACTAAACCCTGTCCCCAAGTGTCATGGCCACACATTTCCTGAACACCTCCAGGGATGGGGACTCCACCACCCCCCTGGGCAGCCTGTGCCAATCCCTGACCACGCTTGCAGTAAAGAAATTGTTCCTAATCTCCAACCTAAACCTCCCCTGGAACATTTCCTCTCCTTCTACCACCTGATACTAGGGACAAGACACCAACCCCCACCTCAGTGCAACTTCCTTACAGGGAGCTGTAGAGAGCAATGAGGTCTACCCTCAGGCTCCTCCAGACTAAACAATCTCAGGTCCTTCAGACTATTCACCAGCTTTTTTGACCTTCTATGGATCTGCTCCAGCACCATAATGCCCTCTTGGAGTGAGGGGACCAAAACTGAACCCAGCATTTGGAAGTGTATGATGAAGTCAGAGGGCAGATTGAAACTGGAGATAAGGAAGAAATTCTTTCCAGTGAGGGTGGCAAGACACTGGAACAGATTGCCCATGAGCCTGCAGTGTGCCCAGTGGGCCAAGAAGGCCAATGGCATCCTGGCCTGTATCAGGAACAGTGTGGCCAGCAGGAGCAGGGAGGTCATTCTGCCCTGTGCTCAGCACTGCTTAGGCCACACCTTGAGTCCTGTGTCCACTTCTGGCCTCCTCAGTTTAGGAAAGATGTTGAGTTGCTGGAAGGTGTCCAGAGAAGGGCAACAAAGCTGGGGAGGGGTCTGGAGCACAGCCCTGTGAGGAGAGGCTGAGGGAGCTGGGGTTGCTTAGCCTGCAGAAGAGGAGGCTCAGGGGAGACCTTCTTGCTCTTTCCAACTACCTGAAGGGAAGTTTTAGCCAGGTGGGGGTTGGTCTCTTCTCCCAGGCAAGCAGCATCAGAACAAGAGGACACAGTCTCAAGCTGTGGCAGGGGAGGTTCAGACTGGATGTTAGGAAGAAATTCTACACAGAGAGAGAGATTGGCCATTGGAATGTGCTGCCCAGGGAGGTGGTGGAGTCACCATCCCTGGAGGTGTTTAGGAGGAGACTTGAAGAGGTGCTTAGTGCCATGGTTTAGTTAATTAGATGGTGTTGGGTGATAGGTTGGACTCGATGATCTCAAAGGTCTCTTCCAACCCAATCTATTCTATTCTATTCTATTCTATTCTATTCTATTCTATTCTATTCTATTCTATTCTTTCTATTCTATTCTATTCTATTCTATTCTATTCTATTCTATTCTTTCTATTCTATTCTATTATATTCTTTCTTTTCTATTCTATTCTATTCTATTCTATTCTATTCTATTCTATTCTATTCTATTCTATTCTATTCTATTCCATTCCATTCCATTCCCATTCCATTCCATTCCATTCCATTCCATTCCATTCCATTCTTTCTATTCTGTTCTATTCTATTCTGGATGCCCACTCTGTGGAGGTGTTCAAGACCAGGTTGGACGAGGCATAGAGCAATCTGGGAGGTGTCCCTGCCCATGACAGGGGGTTGGAAGTGGATGATCTTGAAGGTCCCTTCCAACCCAAAGCATTCTGTGAAGCACTGGGACTGCTCCCCATGGGGAGGGCATGAGGAGCACCAGCAGGAAGATGGGAGTCACACGACAGCACCAGCAGAAAGCCACCATCTCTGGCTCTTTAATTATAGAAACTGCTATTTTTTGTTGCAATTACTGCTTAATCTAATGGAATCTGTCATTAAAGCAATGGGTTCAACTGCTCTGATCTCTTCCCATTTAAATGAAGACGGATGGAGAAGGCTCTGGGAATTGGGACCACCCACCAGACCAGCATCTCTAACTGGGGAGCTTAAGTACAATCAGGTCAGCTGGCAGAGAGCTGGGAGCAGCACATTCACAGCTTTCCATGGAATTAATCCCAGCAGAGTTGCTCCCTGCTGCTGAGTTGTGCCAAGGACAGGGCACAGAGCACCTAGCTTGGGACCTCAGAGCATCTTTGCTTTGCTCCCCAGTGTTGTGTGGTTTTTTCCCAGTGGGCACATCTCCCAAGGATGCAGGAGTTTTCACAAGTCCCACAGCTCATCCAGGATCTTTCCAGCCTTTCCCAGCACTGCCAGCAGCCTCCTGTCATCCTCCACCTATTCTTAAGGCACAGCCCTTTGGCCTGACACTCAAACTGTCCTGAAGTCCCTCTTTAGCCAGCAAAGTGGTGTTCAGTGATTGCCACCCCCTACTGATGCTTTCCTAAAAGAATCAGCTCTCTCCAAGCATCCCCATGGAGACAGCCAGGCCTAGTCATAGAATTGTTAAGGTTGGAGAGGAATAATTCCAAGGGGACAGAAACCACAAGTTCATTTTTCTTCCTTTTTCACTGCTAGGAAGGAAAGGAAGCAGGCTGATAGCTCAGGGGTGCCATCATAGAATTGTTAGGATTGGAAGGGCCATCCAGTCCCAACCCCCTGCCACGGGCAGGGACACCTCACACTACAGCAGGTTGCTCACAGCCACATCCAGCCTGGCTGCAAACACCTCCAGGCAGGAGGCTGCCACCACCTCCCTGGGCAACCTGTGCCAGGCTCTCGCCACCCTCATGAGGAACTTCTTCTTCCTAACATCCAATCTCAACCACCCCACTTCAAGTTTTGTTCCATCCCCCCCCAGTCCCATCACTCCCTGACACCCCAAAAGTCCCTCCCCAGCTTTCCTGCAGGCCCCCTTCAGATCCTGGAAGGCCACAATTAGGTCTCCTTGGAGCCTTCTCCTCTCCAGACTGAACAGCCCCAACTCCCTCAGTCTGTCCTAATCCTGCATCCAAGATCCAAAGCATAAATGTCGTTGCCCTCTGCAGAAGCCACTTGGTACCAATTATTCCTTTCCTTACCCCAAATCCTCCTCTTAGCATGCAAGGAACTGAAAGAGCCTTGATCTTGAAAGGAAGCAGAGGGCTTCAGTAAGCACTTTTAGCAGCATTTTAATAATAAAAAATCTAATTAAATTTTTACATATTTAAATGCATTCACCATGTATTTTCATTAATACCACTCTGTGCCCTCTTTAATTTGATAATCTCCTCTACCCCTCTGCAAATAACCTCCTCCCGAGGCTCCAGCCTACCTGGCACGCCAGCGGCACCCACAGCTGAGCATCCCTCCCAAGGCCACACTGCACTGGGGTGCCAGTGGTCCTCTGCTGGGCTCCAGGTGAGAGGGAAAGGGGAAAAAGGGAAAGGGAAAGGGAAAGGGAAAGGGAAAGGGAAAGGGAAAGGGAAAGGGAAAGGGAAAGGGAAAAAGGGAAAGGGAAAGGGGAAAATGGGAAAGGGAAAGGGAAAGGGGAAAGGGAAAGGGAAAGGGGAAAATGGGAAAGGGAAAGGGAAAGGGGAAAGGGAAAGGGAAAGGAGAAAGGGAAAGGGAAAGGGAAAGGGAAAAGGGGAAAGGGGAAAGGGGAAAGGGGAAAGGGGAAGGGGGAAGGGAAAGGGAAAGGGAAAGGGAAAGGGAAAGGGAAAGGGAAAGGGAAAGGGAAAGGGAAAGGGAAAGGGAAAGGGAAAGGGAAAGGGAAAGGGAAAGGGGAAAATGGGAAAGGGAAAGGCGGAAGGGAAAGGGGGAAGGGAAAGGGGGAAGGGAAAGGGGGAAGGGAAAGGGGGAAGGGAAAGGGGGAAGGGAAAGGGGGAAGGGAAAGGGGGAAGGGAAAGGGGAAAATGGGAAAGGGAAAGGGAAAGGGAAAGGGAAAGGGAAAGGGAAAGGGGGAAGGGAAAGGGGGAAGGGAAAGGGGGAAGGGAAAGGGGGAAGGGAAAGGGGGAAGGGAAAGGGGGAAGGGAAAGGGGGAAGGGAAAGGGGGAAGGGAAAGGGGGAAGGGAAAGGGGGAAGGGAAAGGGGGAAAAGGGGGAAAGGGAAAGGGAAAAAGGGAAAGGGAAAGGGGGAAAGGGAAAGGGAAAGGGAAAGGGAAAGGGAAAGGGGAAAATGGGAAAGGGAAAGGGAAAGGCGGAAGGGAAAGGGGGAAGGGAAAGGGGGAAGGGAAAGGGGGAAGGGAAAGGGGGAAGGGAAAGGGGGAAGGGAAAGGGGGAAGGGAAAGGGAAAGGGAAAGGGGAAAATGGGAAAGGGGAAGGGAAAGGGAAAAAGGGAAAGGGAAAGGGGGAAAGGGAAAGGGAAAGGGAAAGGGAAAGGGAAAGGGAAAATGGGAAAGGGAAAGGGAAAGGGAAAGGGAAAGGGGGAAGGGAAAGGGGAAGGGAAAGGGGGAAGGGAAAGGGGGAAGGGAAAGGGGGAAGGGAAAGGGGGAAGGGAAAGGGGGAAGGGAAAGGGAAAGGGAAAGGGGAAAATGGGAAAGGGGAAGGGAAAGGGGGAAGGGAAAGGGGGAAGGGAAAGGGGGAAGGGAAAGGGGGAAGGGAAAGGGGGAAGGGAAAGGGGGAAGGGAAAGGGGGAAGGGAAGGGGGAAGGGAAAGGGGGAAGGGGGAAAAGGGAAAGGGAAAGGGAAAAAGGGAAAGGGAAAGGGGGAAGGGAAAGGGAAAAAGGGAAAGGGGAAAAGGGAAAGGGGAAAAATTGAAATGGAAAAAGGGAAAGGGAAAAAAGGGAAAAAAGGGGAAGGGAAAGGGAAAAAGGGAAAGGGGGAAAAGGGAAAGGGGAAAATGGAAATGAAAAAAAGGGAAAGGGAAAAAAGGAAAAGGGAAAGAGAAAGATAAAGGGAAAGGGAAAAAAGGGGAAGAGAAAAAAAGGGAAAGGGAAATGGAAAAAAAGGGAAGGGAAAGGGGAAAAGGAAAGGGAAAAAATGGAAAAGGGAAAAGGGAAAGGGAAAAGGAAAGGGAAAAGGAAAAGGGGAAATGGAAATGGAAAAGGAAAAAGGGAAAAAGGGAAAAAGGGAAAAAAGGGAAAAAGGGAAAAAGGGAAAAAGGGAAAAAGGGAAAAAGGGAAAAAGGGAAAAAGGGAAAAAGGGAAAAGGAAAGGAAAGGGAAAAGGAAAAGGAAAGGGGAAAGGAAAGGGGGAAGGGGAAAGGGAAAGGGAAAGGGAAAGGAAAGGGAAAGGGAAAGGAAAGGAAAGGGAAAGGGAAAGGGAAAGGGAAAGGGGGAAGGGGGAAAAGGGGAAAAGGGGAAAAGGGGAAAAGGGGAAAAGGGGAAAAGGGGAAAAGGGGAAAAGGGGAAAAGGGGGAAAGGGGAAAAGGGGAAAAGGGGAAAAGGGGAAAAGGGGAAAAGGGGAAAAGGGGAAAAGGGGAAAAGGAAAAAAAGGAAAGGGAAAGGGAAAGGAGAAAAGGGAAAGGGAAAGGGGGAAAGTGGAAATGGAAAAAGGGAATGGGAAAAAGGAAAAGGGAAAGGGAAGAAAGGGAAAAAGGGAAAGGGAAAAAAGGAAAAGGGAAAGGGAAATGGAAAAGGAAATTGAAAGGGGAAAAAGGGGATGGGAAAGGGAAAGGGAAAGGAGGGAAAGAGAAAGGGAAAGGAGGGAAAGGGAAAGGGAAAGGGAAAGGGAAAGGGGAAAGGGAAAGGGAAAGGAAAGGGAAAGGGAAAGGGAAAGGGAAAGGGAAAGGGAAAGGAAAGGGAAAGGGAAAGGGAAAGGGAAAGGGAAAGGGAAAGGGAAAGGGAAAGGGAAAGGGAAAGGGTTGGGTTGGGAGAGACCTTACAGATCGTACTATGATACTACCATTCAGTTCCAAGCCCACTGCCCTGGGCAGGGACACCTCCCACCAGCCCAGCTTACTCAAAGCCTCATCCAAGCTGGCCTTGAACACTTCCAGGGAGGGGACATCCACAACCTCTCTGGGCAACCTGTTCCAGTGTCTCACCACTCTCACAGTAAACAATTTCTTCCTAATCTCCATTCTTAATCTCTCCTCTTCCAGCTCAAAGCCATTGCTCCATATCTTACCACTCCAAGCCCTTGCAAGATGTCCCTCCCCAGCTTTCCTGCAGCCTCCTCTCCTGTAGCTACTGGAAGGTCTCCCCAGAGCCTTCTCTTCTCCTAGGCTTTCCCAAGCTGTTCCCCTGAGGATCTTTATGGCAGTTTGGGCCATGGTTTAATGGTCATAGTGGTAGTAAGTCACATAATTCCAAGCCCCCTGCCATGGGCAGGGACACCTCCCACCAGCCCAGGCCGCTCAATGCCTCATCCAGCCTGGCCTTGAACACCTCCATTCTGATTCCAATGATACCATCTGTAGAGAGGGCAAAGACACCCCTTGTCTCTGAAAACTGATCCACTGCCTAGGGCAGAGCACTAATGCAGAAGCTGGGCAGAGTTCTTCTGCAGTTTGGTGTTTATTTTATTAATATTATTATTATTATTATTGTTGTTATTATTTTTAACCACGGAATCATTTTATTAATATTAATAAACCCGTGGAAAGTGCTAATTTCCTCCATCATTCCCCTAATTACCTCTATTGAATTGTGAGGATCATCTGCATGAATAATGACTCCCCATGCATTTTGCTTCGCTGCTCAGCAAAGAAATCAGCAAAAGCTGAAGCCTGCGCCCGCAGATGGCAGGGAAGGGTCTTCTGAACCACCACCAGATGCCTCCTACACTGGCAGCAGAATACAGAATTAACCAGCTTGGAAAAGACCTCAGAGATCATCAAGTCCAACCTGTCACCCAACACCATCTAATCGACTAAACCATGACACCAAGTGCCTCAGCCAGGCTCTTCCTAAACACCTCCAGGGATGGTGACTCCACCACCTCCCTGGGCAGCACATCCCAATAGCCAATCTCCCTGTCTGGGAAGAACTTCTTCCCAACCTCCAGCCTGAACCTCCCCTGGCACAGCTTGAGACTGTGTCCCCTTGTTCTGGTGCTGGTTGCTAGAGAGAAGAGACCAACCCCTCCCTGGCTACAACCACCTTTCAGGTAGTTGTAGAGAGCAATGAGGTCGCCCCTGAGCCTCCTCTTCTGCAGGCTAAGCAACCCCAGCTCCCTCAGCCTCTCCTCACAGGGCTGTGCTCCAGACCCCTCCCCAGCTTTGTTGCCCTTCTCTGGACATATTCAAGTGTCTCAATGTCCTTCATAAATTGAAGGTGTGGCCTAACCAGTGCTGAGCACAGGGCAGAATGACTTCCCTGCTCCTGCTGGCCACACTATTCCTGCTGCAGGCCAGGATGCCATTGGCCTTCTTGGCCACCTGGGCACACTGCTGGCTCATGTTCAGCTGCTGTCAACCAGTACCCCCAGGTCCCTTTCTGCCTGGCTGCTCTCCAGCCACTCTGACCCCAGCCTGTAGCTCTGCATGGGGTTGGTGTGGCCAATGTGTGGAATCCAGCACTTAGGTATGTTATATGGAATAGAATAGAATAGAATAGAATAGAATAGAATAGAATAGAATAGAACAGAATAGAATAGAAAGAATGAATAGAATAGAATAGAATAGAATAGAATAGAATAGAATAGAATAGAATGAATAGAATAGAATAGAATAGAATAGAATAGAATAGAATAGAATAGAATAGAAAACAGACCAGGTTGGAAGAGACCTTCGAGATCATTGCATCCAACTTGGCCTCTGCCCATCTGTCCAGCCTGTCAAGGCCCCTCTGCAGAGCTCTCCTGCCATCTAACAGATCAACCCCTGCCCCCAGCCTGGTGGCATCTGCAATTTTAGCGATGATGGACTCAATGCCCTCATCCAGATCATCAATAATGGACTCTTCCTCCGGCCTCAAAAGCCTGGCAGGGCTCACCAGATCCATTCCCTATGCTGTCACCTACAAATGTGGGACCAGATGATCCTTGGAGTCCCTTCCAACCTGGCATTCTGGGATTCTGCATGGAAACTGCTGGCACAGGGTGCCCAGGGTAGTGGTGGAGTCACCATTCCTGGAGGTGTTTAAAAGGTGTTTGGATGAGGAGCTTAGGGACATGGTCTGACAGTTGTGTACAGGGAGATGTTAGGTTACAGCTGGACTCCGTGGTGTTAAGCTCTTTTCCAACCAGGTGATTCTGTGAAAGGAGGGGATGGGACATAGCCGCTAAGGGGAAGGTGACTTCTCTCACACTACTCAGTGCACAAAGCCTTTCTCTGCTCCTCTGCAGCTCCAACACCCTCAGAAGCACTTTCAAACTGTTGCACAGTGTGCACACCTCCCAGCCACCCCAACTTTGCTACAGGTTTTGGTTGAGGCAAAAGCTCACCCTGGATTCTAGCCCCAGGAGCAAAGAGGTGGCAGCATCACCAAGGTCTGTCTCCCTTAGCCACCCACTGACTGAGACCAGAAGGTCCTAGATTGGCTTTAGGAGGCTATGCCACAGTGCCAGGATGTGCAAGATGAAGAAGTCCCCAAGGCAATATGTGCATGAGACCTTTTATTGCTTTGTTTGGGGCTGGTGAGGTCTTTTTGCCCCCTTGCAGCAATTAAAGGCAGGCCATGATGTTCTTGTTGAACATCATGAGGTTCAACAAACCAAGTGCAAGGTCCTGCAGCTGGGTTGGGGCAATCTCAAGCACCGATATAGGCTGGGCAGGGATTGGCCAAGGTGCTGCTGGTGCCAAGATCTTTTCCTTCCTAAGTCCTGAAACCCTGGAGCTGACTCAGGAAGGAAACGGGCTGGATTCAAAGGTCTCTTCCAACCAAAACAATTCTCTGATTCAGTGAAGCCACACACCCCATGGGAATGCTTTCCAGCTCTGGAAACACCCCAAGCACTTATGTTTAGCACAACACCTGGGAAGCTTCATCAGTGTCACCTCCATGGCTCCTTCATGGGAGTCTCTGTAAGGTGACCCAGGAGGAGAAGAGACAGCAGCACATCTCTACAGTGTGTGACTCCTGCACAGCCTGGCAGCAACAGCTGCACAACACCCTCCTTGCTAAGGGACTCAAAGTCTTTAAAAGATGCATGATGTTCTTGGATGGGATCCATTCCCTTGAAGCTGCCACATGCTGACAGGCTTGCACAGAGGCAGAGGTCTGCCAGCACATGGCAGCCTGATCCTGATGGACCCTTTGCAGGATCTGGCATCCTCTGCTAGAGGAGAGAAAACTCCAAGTATGAAGGAGATCTCCACAGCCATCACTGCTTTTAGTATGGCACAGCAGCTCCCAGCAGCTGCTCACTCAGGCAGAGGGAAAAGACAGAGTCATAGAAGGGAAGCACTAAGAACATTGAGCCCAACCATCCACCCAACACCACTATGGCCACTAAGCCAAGTCCCAAAGTGCCATGGCCACAGGTTCCTTGAACACCTCCAGGGATGGTGACTCCACCACCTCCCTGGGCAGCCTCTTCCAATGCCTCACCACTCATTCAGTGAAGAAATTGTTCCTTATCTCCAACCCAAACTCTCCCCTGGTGCCACTTGAGGACATTCCTGCCTCCTCCATTCATGTGAGCATATCCAAGTGATGTGCCATCCTGCCTTGCTACCTTTCAGCTGCAACCCTAAGCCAGAAGATGCCCACAGACTACTTTGCCTCCTCCAGAAAGCACTCTTCTGGCAAGGGGACAGAACAGGCATGGGGGTGTTTTCCCTAGATGGTAGCAGCAAGGTGGGTAGGTAGGTTGGCAAAGCTGGGAGGTTGCCCAGGGAGGTGGTGGAAGCCTCATCCCTGGAGGCTTTTAAGGCCAGGCTGGATGTGGCTGTGAACCACCTGCTGTAGTGTGAGGGGTCCCTGCCCATGGCAGGGGGTGGAATTGGATGATCCTTGAGGTCCCTTCCAACCCTGACAATTGGAATGGGATGGGATGGGATGGGATGGGATGGGATGGGATGGGATGGAATAGAATAGATAATAAATAGACATAGAATAGAATAGAATAGAATAGAATAGAATAGAATAGAATAGAATAGAATAGAATAGAATAGAATAGAATAGAATAGAATAGAATAGAATAGAATAGAATAGATAATAAATAGAAATTAAATAGAATAGGAATAGACTAGACTAGACTAGAATAGAATAGACTAGACTAGACTAGACTAGACTAGAATAGAATAGAGTAGAATAGAATAGAATAGAATAGAATAGAATAGAATAGAATAGAATAGAATAGAATAGAATAGAACAGAACAGAACAGAATTAACCAGGTTGGAAAAGACCTTTGAGATCATTAAGTCCAACCTATCACCCAACACCATCTCATCAACTAAACCATGGCACCGAGTGCCTCATCCAGGCTCCTCTTAACCACCTCCAGTGATGGAGACTCCACCACCTCCCTGGGCAGCACATTCCAATGGCCAATCTCTTTCTGTGAAGAACTTCTTCCTAACATCCAGCCTAAACCTCCCCTGGCGCAGCTTGAGACTGTGGCTGCGAGCAACCTGCTGTAGTGTGAGGTATCCATGGCCATGCCGGGGAGAGGGGGGTGTTGGAACTGGGTGGTCCTTGTGGTGCCTTCCAACCCTGACAATTCTATGGCTCTAAAGCTCTCACTTCATGGGAGAGGCTGCCTGGATCATATTTGTATTCATTTTCATGGACTCCCCATAAAAGTCTCTAACAGAAGACAATCTGCTAATTAAATTTCACGCAGAACGACATTTTCACCTTCGATTAGCAGTGTCCTTGCACATTTTTTGCTACTAATGCACTAATAACATCTTATTTGTCTTGGAAATGAATTCCCTTCGACTTATCATTAAATTTGAGATATTAACACACTCAAATGAACCAAAAAGAAGAAAAAAAAAAGGGGGAAAAAAAAGAAAAGAAAAAGAGGAGAAAGAAAAAAAAAAAGGAGAAAGAGAGGGAATGGTTCCAAAGGGACAGAAACCACAAGTTCCATTTTTCTTCCTTTTTCACTGCTAGGAAAGAAAGGAACTGAGAGAGTGTTGTTAGCCATTGGGATGTGCTGCCCAGGGAGGTGGTGGAGTCCCCATCCCTGGAGGTGTTCAGGAGGGGATTGGATGTGGCACTTGGTGCCGTGGTTCAGTCACGAGGTCTGTGGTGACAGGTTGGACTTGATGAGCTTTGAGGTCTCTTCCAGCCTTGGTGATTCTGTGAAGCAGGCTGATAGCTCAGGGCTGCAATCTTAGAATCATAGAACTGGTAGGGTTGGAAGGGACCTCAAGGATCAACCAGTTCCAACCCCTTGCCATGGCCAGGGACACCTCACACTAGAGCAGCCTTCTTACAGCCACATCTATCCTGGCCTTCAAAACCTCCAGGGATGAGGCTTCTACCACCTCCCTGGGCAACCTGTGCCAAGCTCTCCCTAACATCCAATCTCAATCTACCCATTTGTATTTCTTTTCCATTCCCCCCAGTCCTATCACTCCCTGACACCCTCAAAAGTCCCTCCCCAGCTTTCTTGAAGCCCCTGCAGAGACTGGAAGGCCACAATTAGGTCTCCTCAGAGCCTTCTCTTCTTCAGACTGAATAGAACAGCCCAAATTCCCTCAGTCTGTCCTCATAGGAGAGCAGCTCCAGCCCTCTGCTCATCCTTGTGGCCCATCTCTGAACACCTTCCAGCACCTCCAGATCCTTCCTGTAGCAGAGGCTCCAGAACTGGACACAATACTCCAGCTGTGGTCTTAGCAGAGCAGAGCAGAGGGGGAGAATCACCTCCCTGGCCCTGCTGGCTGTGCTTTTCATGATGCAGCCCAGGCTCTGCTTGGCTCTCTGGGCTGCAAGTGCTCACTGCTGGCTCCTGTTGAGTTTCTCCTCCACCAGCACCCCCAAGGCCTTTTATTCAGGGCTGCTCTCAAGCCAGTCCCTGCCCAGCCTATAGCAGTGCTTGGGATTTCCCTGACCCAGATGCAGGACCTTGCATTTGGTCTTGTTGAACCTCATGAGGTTCAACAAAAACCTCATGTCCTGCCTTTAATTGCTGCAAGGGGACAAAAGACCTCACCAGCCCCCAGATCCTGCTGCCAGGGCTGTGCTACCCTCTTCAACCACAGGTTTTCTTGTTGGGGAGCTCTATGTTAGGTAGTTTCACACCATAGGAGAAGAAACAGATGCATCTTGCATGATCCTTGCTCATCCCATTGAGGTCTTATCTAGAGAGCAGCATCAAACAGGTTGGAGGGAGGTGGGAGTCAGTCTTTTGTCCCAGGTAGCAAGGGACAGGAATAAAGGAAGGGGTTTACTCACCATCCCTGGAGGTGTTCAAGAGGGGATTGGATGTGGCACTTGGTGCCATGGTTTAGTAGTCATGAGGTATTGGGTGACAGCTTGGACTCGATGATCTTTGAGGTCTTTTCCAACCTTATTGATTCTATGATTCTGTGAGTGGTCAGGCTTGGGAGCAGGCTGCTCAGAGAGGTGGTGGAGACACCACCTTTCAAGGTGTTGAAAAAATGTGTGGCCATGGCACTTTGGGACATGCTTTAGTGGCCCTGGTGGTGTTGGGTTGATGCCTGGACTTGATCTTAGAGGTCTTTTGTAGTCTTAATGGTTACAGAATCATTCATTGCCCAAGGACTTGTTCCTGGCCCAGTGATGCCTCACCTGGGGGGGGTGCAAAACTACTGGCCAGGGCCAACTGCTGCACCTGCTTCCCAACCCAGGACCTGGATTTAAAATGTTCATCCCAGGGAGGCAGGAGAAGGTGGGGGAGAGGCGTTCTTGCTCATGAATCTTGGCAGGATGCAGCTGCTGCCTGTGCTTCCCTGTGACTCTCCGGAAGATGGATAAGGGAGAAGGAGGGCAGGCTGCAATGTCTAAATCCAGCTCTGCTTTCCCGTGCTGCTGGGAGCCCTCCCCTTCCAGAGCTGTATCTTCTGGCTGCACCTCCTCAAACCTGCCCTGCACCCAGCTCCACAGGAGATGCATCACCATCCTCCTGAACATCACGTAAGGGCCTGATGCCAACCAACAGCCGCTCGGCACGTACCGAGCTGTGCCTGGGGGAAGGAGATGCATCTCTGTATCTGCTTTTCCTTCTGCTGAGCCTTTGTGTCCCAGATCAGGCACTTGTGTCTGACTCAAATCCTGTCCTGGCTGAGCAAAACAAGAGCAATGACGATTTCCTCCTCGGTAGCTTCCTCCACGGCCCTGTGGTGCTTAGCAGCCAACTTTGCAGAAGCAAACGACATCCAACCTCTGCTCTTCTGACAGCAGCATTTTCTCCCCCTGCCCGAAGATCCAGTCCTTTCCTGCACGTAATTGGATGAGGCAACATTGACATCCAGTGGCCGATGAGATTAATCACAACGGAGCTGGAGTCTTTCCCCTGGGGATGGAGCAGCACAGTCGGAGCTGCCATGGGCAGAGGAGACACCAGCGCCCCACAGCCGGCCCTCTTCTGCTTCCCTCCCTCTAGGGCCACCTCCATAAACCAGGGGAAACTGCATTCCAGGGGCTTATTATTCCCAAAGCCTCCTCCATAGGATCTTAGAACAGTTTCACTGGGAAAAGACCTCTAAGATCATAGAGTCCAGCCCTCAATCTAAGACCATAGAATCACCAAGGTTGGAAGAGACCTCAAAGCTCATCAAGTCCAACCTGTCACAACAGACCTCACGACTAAACCATGGCCATTAAACCACATCTCTCGGTGCTGTGGTCACACATCTTTTGAACACCTCCAGGGATGGTGACTCCACTCACATCTCGTGTAGGATGCCCCAGCTCTGCTGCCTGGTCAGGGCAGCCTCTAGACGGACACACTCCCATTTTGCAGGCTGGAGTTGTCCCAACAGCTCACCCCACAGCTCATGTGACAATTTACAGAGATGGGGACAAGTTGCCTTAGTAATGATAGGTTTGACTCAATGATCTCAAAGGTCTTTTCCAAGCTGGCTAATTCTATTCTATTCTATTCTATTCTATTCTATTCTATTCTATTCTATTCTATTCTATCCAATTCCTATATGGGGGTCCATCCTGCAAGGAACCAGCCACTCCTCAGGTATTTTCACCACTGCACACAGCAAGAATAGGATAGGATAGGATAGGATAGGATAGGATAGGATAGGATAGGATAGGATAGGATAGGATAGGATAGGATAAGATAGAATAGAATAGAATAGAATAGAATAGAATAGAATAGAATAGAATAGAATAGAATAGAATAGAATAGAATAGGAATTAACCAGTTTGGGAAAGACCTTCGAGATCATCAAGTCCAACCGATCACCCAACACCATCTAATCAACTAAACCCTGGCACCAAGTGCCACATCCAATCCCCTCTTGAACACTTCCAGGGATGGGGACTCCACCACCTCCCTGGGCAGCACATCCCAATGGCCAATTCCTCTTTCTGGGAAGAACTTTGTCCTCACCTCCAGCCTAAACTTCCCCTGGCACAGCTTGAGACTCTGTCCTCTTGTTCTGGTGCTGGTTGCTAGAGAGAAGAGACCAACCTCTTCCTGGCTACAACCTCCTTTCAGGTAGTTGTAGAGAGCAATGAGGTCTCCCCTGAGCCTCCTCTTCTCCAGGCTAAACAATCTCAGCTCCCTCAGCCTCTCCTCACAGGGCTGTGCTCAAGGCCTCTCCCCAGCCTTGTTGCCCTCTCTGGACACGTTCAAGTGTCTCGATGTCCTTCTTAAACTGAGGGGCCCAGAACTGGACACAGAACTCAAGGTGTGGCCTAACCAATGCAGAGTACAGGGGCACAATGACCTTCCTGCTCCTGCTGGCCACACTATTCCTAATGCAGGCCAGGATGCCATTGGCCCTCTGGGCCACCTGGGCACACTGCTGGCTCATGTTCAGGCGGCTGTCAATCAGCACCCCCAGGGCCCTCTCTGTTTGGCAGCTCTCCAGCCACTCCAACCCCAGCCTGTAGCACTGCCTGGGGTTGCTGTGGCTGAAGTGCAGCACCTGGCACTTGGACTTGTTGAATGCCATCCCGCTGGACTCTGCCCATTTGTCCAGTCAGTCGAGGTCCCTCTGCAGAGCCCTTCTGCCCGCTAACAGACTCCAGTGATGGAGGTTCCACCACCTCTCTGGCAGCCTGCTCCAGTGCACCACCACCCTCAAACTGAAGCAAGTGAAAGTAAGGAAAGTAGCTCCTCCTCACGTTTAGATGGAACTTCCTGTGTTCACATTTGTGTCCATTGCCTCTTGTCTGCTCACTGGGCACCACTGAAGGCATGGTGGACATTGAAATGGATGTGGTCCATCTCAAATATGTTCCACAGTAACACCACACATTAGAGGTTGGAAAGGACCTCAAGAGACCATCCAGACCAACCTGCCAGAGCAGGATCCCTTGGGGTAGTCTGCACAGGAATGCATCCAGGTAGGTACAATACAATACAATACAATACAATACAATACAATACAATACAATACACCAGGTTGGAAGAGACCTTCAAGATCATCGTGTCCAACCCATCAACCAATCCAACCCACCCAACAACTAGACCATACAGCCAAGCACCCCATCAAGTCTTCTCCTGAACACCTCCAGTGAAGGTGACTCCACCACCTCCACGGGCAGCACATTCCAATGGGCAATCACTCTCTCCGTGTAGAACTTCTTCCTAACATCCAGCCTAAACCTGCCCTGGCGCAACTTGAGACTGTGTCCTCTTGTTCTGGTGCTGGCTGCCTGGGAGAAGAGACCAACCTCTGCCTGGCTACAACCTCCCTTCAGGTAGTTGTAGAGAGCAAAAAGGTCACCCCTCAGTCTCCTCTTCTCCAGGCTAAGCAACCCCAGCTCCCTCAGCCTTTCCTCATAGGGCTTGTGTTCCAAACCCCTCCCAGCTTTGTTGCCCTTCTCTGGACACGTTCCAGCAAGTCAACATCCTTCCTAAACTGAGGGGCCCAGAACTGGACACAGGACTCAAGGTGTGGCCTAACCAGTGCAGTGTACAGGGGCAGAATGACCTTCCTGCTCCTGCTGGCCACACTGTTCCTGATGCAAGCCAGGATGCCATTGGCCTTCTTGGCTGCCTGGGCACACTGCAGGCTCATGTTCAGCCTACAATCAACCAGTACCCCAGGTCCCTCTCTGCCTGGCCACTCTCCAGCCACTCTGACCCCAGCCTGTAGCACTGCCTGGGGTTGTTGTGGCCAATGTGCAGAACCCGGCACTTGGATGTGCTCAATCTCATGCCATTGGACTCTGCCCATCTGTCCAGCCTGTCGAGGTCCCTTCTTCCTAACATCCAGCCTAAACATCCAGAGAAGGAGACTCCACAACCTCTCTGGGCAGCCTGCTCCAGGGCTCTGTCACCCTCACTGTAAAGCAGTGTCTCCTCATGTTGAGGTGGACGCCTGCGATGCCCAGGGGAATTTCTCTATTCCCTGCCTACAGACAGTGAAACTGAGACACCAGGAGAGGAGGAAGGTCATGGTGGAAGGGGAAAGGTTGTAAAGCCACCCCACCGAAGCCTGCATTCAGACAGTTTCACCACCTACAGAACCACTCACATGCCTAGAGGGGCCAGAGCGATGCTGCTCCCTCTCTCCAAGCCAGCTGTGAAAAACAGAAGCTCCCCTTCCTCAAATCTGCTTTCAAGGCCCTCCAGCTTCTGTGGGGCTTCCATTTCCCTCTCAGAAAAAAAAAAGAATACATACTGAGGCAGATCCCCTGCTATGCAATTAAATATTGATTGGGAATTCTCCCCAAGTATGGTTTCCCCTCCATCTCTCTCTGCCTCCACGGGGGAGATGTCAAGTTCTGTTTCCTAAGCTGTCCCCATCCGGTGATTACGTTCATTAGGACACCAGCCTTGTGGTTAAAAGTAGTTGCTTTGCTGCTCTACATTTAATTAGACAACTCTTGCCTAGAAATTATTTATAGGCAAGCTTGGGAGCTATTGTTAGTCCGAATGTAAATAAGATTCAAAAGGGAACTCCCAGGGCACCCCTGTGGCTGGTGAGCCGCTCACTTCAATCCATTAGCACGGGTCCCAGCGCCCCTGCTTAGCACAGGCTTCCAGGGGCTTTATGGCTGCAACTTGGGCTATTTAACAAAGTAAAAGAGCCAGCCAGGCTAGGCATTGGGTTTCCAATCCAACTTGCAGTGGACAAAGAGTGTTATGCCTCGCAGCAGTGCAGGGAGCCTGGATAGGCCTTGGAACAGGCTGCCCAGGGAGGTGGTGGAGTCGCCATTCCTGAAGGTGTTCAAGGAATGTGTGGATGGAGAAGAGGAGGCTCAGGGGAGACCTTCTTGCTGTCTACCACTACCTGAAGGGAGGTTGGAGCCAGGTGGGGGTTGGTCTCTTCTCCCAGGCAAGCAGCACCAGAACAAGAGGACACAGTCTCAAGCTGTGCCAGGGGAGGTTTAGGCTGGAGGTGAGGAGAAAGTTCTTCCCAGAAAGAGGAATTTGCCATTGGGATGTGCTGCCCAGGGAGGTGGTGGAGTCACCATCCCTGGAGGTGCTCAAGAGGGGATTGGATGTGGCACTTGGAGCCATGGTTTAGCCATCAGGAGGTGTTGGGTACTAGGTAATAGCTTGGACCTGTAGATCTCTGAGGCCTCTTCCAACCTGGTTGATTCTATGATTCCAAGATTCTGTGACATGTCATTTGGGGACATGGTTTAGTGGCCATGGTGGTGTTGGGTTGATGATTGGACTCAATGACCTTAGAAGTCTTTTCCAACCAACACAACTCTATGATTCTGAACTGGGCACTTTCAGGTAGCATACAGCCCCATCACTGGAGGTTTTTAAGGCCAGGCTGGATATGGCTCTTGGCAACCTGATCTAGTGTGAAGTGTCCCTACCCATGGCAGGGGGCTTGGAATTATATCATAGAGTCATAGAATCATAGAGTCAATAAGGCTGGAAGAGACTTCAGAGATCATCAAGTCCAACCTGTCACCCAACACCTCATGACTGACTAAACCATGGCTTCAAATGCTATGTCCAATCTCTTTTTGAACACCTCCAGGGATGGTGACTCCACCACCTCCCTGGGCAGCACATTCCAATGGCCAATCTCTTTTCTATGAAGAACTTTCTCCTCACCTCCAGCCTAAACCTCCCCTGGCACAGCTTGAGACTGTGTCCTCTTGTTCTGGTGCTGCTTGTCTGGGAAAAAGACCAATCCCCACCTGTCTATAACCTCCCTTCAGATAGCTGCAGACAGCAATAAGGTCTCCCCTGAGCCTCCTCTTCTCCAGGCTAAACAACTCCAGCTCCTTCAGCCTCTCCTCATAGGGCTTGTGCTCGAGACCTCTCCCCAGCCTCATTGCCCTTCTCTGGACACGTTTGAGTGTCTCAATATCCTTCTTAAATTGAGGGGCCCAGAACTGTACACAGCAGACAGTACACAGCTGATCCTTGAGGTCCTTTCCAACCCTATCACTTCTCTGATTCCATGTGAGGGCCATCTCTGCTGTCCCCACATGATCAGCCAAGCACAGAGGCAGCGTGTGACAGGTGGGTCAAGGAGGAGAGGTGCAGAAAACCTGCTGGAATCCTGCGAGGGGAAGGTATGAGCTCTGACAGTTACCTGGGGACCCTGAGATACCAGAATCCCTAACTTAATCAGACAGATAACGGGAGCAGCTCGAGATGAGGCAGGAGCAGGAACTGCTGAACAATAGGAGCAAGCCCCCCAGGCCCCCGTGCTGCGAGCGAGATAATAAAGTATATAAAAACCTGTCACCGTGCGATAAGTGATGAATTAGAATCAATTATATGTTCAAAATAATAGACCTCCCCATGGTGTTCCCCTCCAGAATGGTGATGCCTTCTGCCTGGGCTTGGCAGCAGTGACAACAGGCTGGCTGCCACTGCCGCCATCAGGGCTGGGACCCGTCGTGCCGGCAGCTCGGCCACGCCAGGGAGCTGGAGGTGGAGGCAGCAGGAAGCAGAAGTGGCAGGCTTGCTGGTGGAGTTCAGGCATAGAATCACCGAGTCACAGAGTGCTGGGGGTTGGAAGGGACCTCTGGGGATCGCCTAGAGCAATCCCTCTCTTAAAATGGAGTCACCCACAGCGGGTTGCCCGAGATTGCGACGTCCAGGTGGGTTTGGGAAGTCTCCACAGACTCCATCACCTCTCAGAGCAGCCTTCCCCAGGGCTCTGTTGCCCTCAAGGTAAAGAAGTTTCTCCCTCAGTTCAACTGAAACCTCCCGGGTTCTAGTTTGTGCCCATGGCCCCATGTCCTGTCACTGGGCACCACTGAGAAGAGCCCAGCCCCATCCTCATGACCTCCACCCTTCAGATATTCACAGAATCACAGAATCACCATGGTTGGAAGAGACCTCAAGGACCATCAATACTGATCAGCATTGAGAAGATCCCTCCTCAGTCTGCTCTTCTCCAGGCTAACCAGCCACAGCTTTTCAACCTTTCCTCCTTACAGAGAGGCTTCAGTCCCTTCAGCATCCTTGTGGCCCTCCATTGGACTCTCTCCAGTAGTTTCCCGTCTCTCTCGAGCTGGGGAGCACAGAACTGGACACAATTCTCCACATGTGGCCTCACAACAGCAGAGGAGAAAGGGAGGGGAACCACCCTTGACCTGCTGGTCACAATGGAATGGAATGGAATGGAATGGAATGGAATGGAATGGAATGGAATGGAATGGAATGGAATGGAATGGAATGGAATAGGATAGAATAGAATAGGATAGGATAGAATAGAATAATAGAATAGAATAGAATAGAATAGAATAGAATAGAATAGAATGGAATGGAATGGAATGGAATGGAATGGAATGGAATGGAATGGAATGGAATGGAATGGAATGGAATGGAATGGACAGGTTGGAAAAGACCTTTGAGACCATCAAGTCCAACCCATCAGCCAACAACATCTAATCAACACCTTAGAATAGCCTAATGCACATAATGCACCTTAGAATAGCTTGGCCTTCTTTGCCACAGGGGCACATTGCCCATGGTGAACTTCTCATGGTGAACTTCTTGTCCACCAGTATTCCTAGGTCCTTCCTCACAGAGCTGTTGCTCCAGGGCGTGTTTCTCCCCAGCTGCAGTACTCTACATTTGCCCTTGCTGAACTTGACAAGGTTCACCTCTGCCCACCTCTCCAGCTTGCCCAGGTCTCACTGGATGACAGCACAGCCTGATGGGATGCCAGCCACTGCCCCCAGATTTGTGCCACTTATAGAATCATAGAATTGTTAGGGTTGGAAGGGACCTCAAGGAGCAGCCAGTTCCAACCCCCCTGCCATGCCAGGGACACCCCACACCACAGCAGGTTGCTCACAGCCACATCCAGCCTGGCCTTCAGAACCTCCAGGGATGAGGCTTCCACCACCTCCCTGGGCAGCCTGTGGCAGTCTCTCACCACCCTCCTGGGGAAGAACTTCTTCCTCACATCCAATCTGAATCTACCTATTTCTATTTCTTTTCCATTCCCCCCAGTCCCATCACTCCCTGACACCCTAGGAAGTCCCTCACTTGCAAACTGAGAGCACATTCTGTCCCTCCATCCAGGTCACTGATGAAGCTGTTGAACAAGACTACACCCAGGCCTGGTATAGTGGCTTGTGAACATGGCCAGCTTGTGCCATGCCCGTGGTGGGCACACCTGGTGCACTGTTCTCCAGTTTGTTATTTCCCCCTGTTTGCCCAGGGAGGTGGTGGGGGCCCCATCCCTGGAGGTATTCAAGGTGAAGCCTGACAGGGCAGCCTGATCTAGTTCTGGGCTCCTCAATTTAAGAAGGACATAGAGACACTTGAATGTGTCCAGAGAAGGGCAATGAGGCTGGGGAGGGGTCTGGAGCACAGCCCTGTGAGAAGAGGCTGAGGGAGCTGGGGTTGTTTAGCCTGGAGAAGAGGAGGCTCAGGGGAGACCTTCTTACTCTCTCCAACTCCCTGAAGGGAGGTTGTAGCCAGGAGGGGTTGGTCTCTTCAACCAGGCAAGCAGCACCAGAACAAGGGGACACAGTCTCAAGCTGTGCCAGGGAAGGTTTAGGCTGGAGGAGAGGAGAAAGTTCTTCCCAGATAGAGTTCTTAGGCATTGGAATGTGCTGCCCAGGGAGGTGGTGGAGTCCCCATCCCTGGAGGGGTTCAAGAGGGGATTGGATGTGGCACTTGGTGCCATGGTTTAGTTGTCAGGAGGTGTTGGGTGATAGGTTGCACCTGAGGTCTTTTCCAACCTTATTGATTCTATGGTTCTATGACCTAGTTGAGGATGCCCCTGCAGACTGCAGAGGGGGTTGGACTGGGGAACCTTTGGAGGTCTCCCTTCCAGCCCAGCCCATTCAGTGCTTCAGTTTGCAGCTTTTGGAGGTTCCCTCTCCTTCCTGCCTTCTCGCTTGCTCCACGCAGGTGGCCTTGCTGCTGCTCCTGCGTGGAGCAGCTATTTTCAAGCTGCTGAGTGTTGTTCTGCTAAATCACGCTGTCTGAGTGCATTTTTTCCCCTCCCTCAAATGGCAGGAGGGCAGCTGAAGGTGTGAAAATGCAAGTTTAACCCTGCGAAGCAGCGGGCGAATGATGCATGCCTGGCTCACGGCTGCAGGGCTGGCAGGAGGGGGAAGCATCCAGGCTCCATCACCCAGGTGCTGCGCGTTGGATGTGCTGGTTGGAAAATGTGCCCAGCAAAGCTCTTTGCAGGGTGGTGGCTCCTGCCCAGCCTGGTGCTTAATTTCACACAGAATCACAGAGTCAACAAGGTTGGAAGAGACGTCAAAGGTCATCAAGTCCAACCTGTCACCAGAGACCTCATGACTAAACCATGGCACCAAGTGCCACATCCAATCCCCTCTTGAATACCTCCAGGGATGGGGACTCCACCACCTCCTTGGGCAGCACATTCCAATGGCCAATCACTCTCCCTATGATGAATTTCTTCCTAACATCCAGCCTAAACCTCCCCCAGTACATCCTGAGACTGTGTCCTCTTGTTCTGGTGCTGGTTACCTGGGAGAAGAGACCAACCCCCACCTGGCTACAACCTCCATTCAGGGAGTAGGAGAGAGCAAGAAGGTCTGCCCTGAGCCTCCTCTTCTCCAGGCTAAGCAACCCCAGCTCCCTCAGCCTCTCCTCACAGGGCTGTGCTCCAGACCCCTCCCCAGCTTTGTTGCCCTGCTCTGGACACCTTCTGGCATCTCAACATCTTTCCTAAACTGAGGAGCCCAGAACTGGACACAGGACTCAAGGTGTGGCCTAACCAGTGGAGTGTACAGGGGCAGAATGACCTCCCTGCTCCTGCTGGCCACACCATTCCTTAACACTAGGATGCTCACATCATTCCCCAGTGCCATTCGGAATCCAGCCCTAATCCACAGGAGCTGGCCACTGCCACAGCCTTCAGAGCCCAACTCACTGGAGCAAGGAGAGATCAGAGCTAAAATGGGTCGATTTGGAGAATTTCCACTTCACAAGGTGCTTTCAACATCCCCACACTTTGTTTTTTGTTCTGTTTCAGGATGAAAAAAACACCCAAAAAAAAAGCACTCACAAAGTTGTTTTTGGGGGTTATTTTCTCTCTTTTTTTTTTTTTCTGTAGAGCTCAGCAATTCCAAAAAGCTGCCAGAAACCAGAATTTATTTGACACTTTGAAGAACCTTTTTGCAATTTCCCTGTTTCTCTCTCTCCTTTTTTTTTTTTTTTTTTTAAGCATCATTTTCCTGTTGGGTTTTTTTTAATTACCTTGAGTCCTGTGTCCAGTTCTGGGCTCCTCAGGTTAGGAAGGAGGTTGAGATGCTGGAAGTTGTCCAGAGAAGGGCAAGGAGGCTGGGGAGGGATCTGGAGCACAGCCCTGTGAGGAGAGGCTGAGGGAGCTGGGGTTGCTTAGCCTGGAGAAGAGGAGGCTCAGGGGAGACCTTCTTACTCTCTACAACTCCCTGAAGGGAGGCTGTGGCCAGCTGGGGGTTGGTCTCTTCTCCCAGGCAAGCAGCACCAGAACAAGAGGACACAGTCTCAAGCTGTGCCAGGAGAAGTTGAGGTTGGAGATGAGGAGAAAGTTCTTTCCAGAAAGAGGAATTGGCCATTGGAATGTGCTGCCCAAGGAGGTGGTGGAGTCCCCATCCCTGGAGGTGTTCAAGAGGGGACTGTATGTGGCGCTTGGCGCCGCGGTCTGGTAGTCATGAGGTCTGGGGTGACAGGTTGGACTTGACGACCTTTGAGCTCTTTTCCATCCTTGTTGATTCTGTGATTCTGTTATTTATTATTATTATTATTATTATTATTATTATTATTATTATTATTATTATTACTATTAGATCATTTGCAACGATTTCTGCCCCACTTCCCCATGCTGAATGCAAAGGCTGAGCAGCAGGCAGAGCAGCAGCTCCCGGGCTGCCGCTCGGGTGACGCCGCGCGGGCTGGAGGCGCCGCACAATTTGAGCCTATTTTCCAATCATTAAGGGGCTGCTGCCTCTCTCCCCCTCCTGATTGAAACATCTTGGGTTTATTTCTCAGATCAAAGAGTGCCTTGTTCTAAATGGAAGGGAAACAGCCTGACATGGTTCAAAAATGGCGTCCAACCCAAGGGGGGTGTGTTTTTTTCTGCAGCACAAACAGCAGAGGCTTTCATCTGGGTGTCAAACTGCTTCATTACAACAACAAACACGAGGCACTTTTATCTGAAGACTAGGATGTTTTAGTTGACTTTAAGTAGCAGCTGCCCTTAATTATTTGCAAAACAAAAGGCAACACTGGGAGGATTAATCTGCTTCGGTGCTGGGGGATGTCTCAGGGAAATGTATGAATAATAAAAGAGAAACCTCCTCACACACTCAGCTCCGAGTAGAAGGCTCAGAGGGTGAAATTCTCCCTGATTTCTCTGCCAAGGAGACTGCTGTGGGGGAAGGTCTGCATAGTAACACCCTGCAGTGGGGTTGATTCTATGATTCTATGATTCTGGGAGGTGGTGGAGTCACCGTCCCTGGAGGCGTTCAAGAGGGGTTTGGACGTGGCACTTGGTGCCATGGTCTAGTCACGAGGTTGGTGGTGACAGGTTGGACTCGATCTTTGAGGTCTCTTCCAACCTTGGTGATCCTGTGATCCTGTGATTTAGAAACATTGGTAAGATTGGACAGGTTGGACTTGATGTTCTTTGAGGTCTCTTCCAACCTTGGTGATTCTGTGATCCCCTGGATCTCTGCAGATCAGCAGTGGGAATATATCCCAGCACTCCGCTCTTGGTGACCTCTCTAGAGCCAGAGAGCTCCAGAAGGTCCTAGATAGCTTCTCTCCAGCTGTGGATGAACACACAGGCTGATGTCCAGCCCAAGAAAACCTGCACTCATCATGGTGCCAGAGAGCACCAGAAGGTCCTAGATAGCTTCTCTCCAGCTGTGAATGAACACACAGGCTGATGTCCAGCCCAGGAAAACCTGCACTCATCATGGTGCCTGCAACTTCATAGAATCATAGAATCAATAAGGCTGGAAAAGACCTCCAAGATCATCAAGTCCAACCCGTCACCCAACACCTCATGACTACTAAACCATGGCACCAAGTGCCACATCCAATCTCCTCTTGAACACCTCCAGAGATGGTGACTCCACCACCTCCCTGGGTAGCACATTCCAACAGCTAACAACTCTCTCTGTGAAGAACTTTCTCCTTACCTCCAGCTTAAACTTCCCTGCCACAGCTTGAGACTGTGTCCTCTTCCCTCCTTCTCTCTCTTATCTCCTTCCAGCTGCAAACCTGGGGGCCATGCAGCAGCCCCTTCTCCACAGCGTTCCTCCAGTGGCTGCATGGTGAGGTGGGATGTTCAAGGGCATACACAGGATCCCCTGGATCTTCTCAATCTGGTGAGGATCAATCCAAGATTGAGGAGGAAGAATTATTTCCCTGTCAAGGTGACAGAGCACTGGAACAGGCTGCCCGGGGGGTTGTCGATTCCCCCTCTCTGGAGATATTCAAAACCCACCTGGATGTGTTCCTGTGTGATCTGCTCTAGGTGCTCCTGCTCTGGCAGGGGGGTTGGTCTGGATGATATCTCGAGGTCCCTTCCAGTCCCTAACATTCTGTGATTCTGTGATCCCCTGGATCTTATCAACCTGGAGAGGACCACTCCAAAAAAGAACAAGTTGAAAGTATTGTCCATTCATAGAATGTTAGGGGTAAGAAGGGACCTCTAGAGATCATCCAGTCCAACCCTGCTGCCAAAGCAGCATCACCTATTAACTCCCCTTAGTAGCAGCAGCTTGGGGGACCACAAACTCTTCCCTATCCTTTGGTTGCCCTCTTGCAGCAGCAGGATCCCCACCACGCAACCGGCAGCACGATGCTGGCATTCCCTGGAGCCCTGCATCCACGCTGCATCCTTGGAAACCAAACCTCTCCACTCTTACAAGCACAGAAGAGGCCCTCGAGGTGCCATTAACTGCTCTTGGAGTGGCTGAATATTCCTGAGGTGGGCTGAGCTCCTGGTTGCAAGGAGGACAGCGCCGGTTTCCCCGCCAGCTATTGCCTTTGCTGCTGACATTTTGTTCGGTGCCTGATGAGCTTCCTCCCCCACTTCCCCTAGGAATGACACCGCTGTTATCTCCGCTGCATCTAAAGCACACACAGACTCAGTTTAGGGACAGTTAATTTCCAATTCTTTCCAGATGGGTTGGAATAATATCCCCAGGTGGTAAATACATTATTAAGAAGGCAGTTTGGTGTGAAATTGGCTATTAAAATATAGATAAAGTTTAATATATTGAGCTCCTTGTCAGAAAAATCACTTTAGAGGGAGCTTATTATTTGTTTGATATTAAAAGAGTCACAGCTCCGCTCCAAGTGACAAATGGGGAGGGGGAGGAAATGCCACCAGTAATGAACAAAAGCTTTTTAACATTTAAATTTAGGTGGCCACTCTCCACCCCAAGCTGTTCTGGCCATGCCCACCCAGCAGAGCCACCCTCTGCTCCTCCAACACCTGAGACACCTGCAGCCTGCGCCCTTCCCAAACCCTGGCCACAGTGCTGGAGGATGCAAGCGCTTCTCCTTCCCACTTTGGGAGAAGTTCAAAGCAATCAGCCTGCTCTCTTTGCTCTGTGTTTCCTGAGAATAAGGAAAATGGAATCATTTAAGGGGGGTGGAATGACTTTATAACCTCCCCATGTGTATTGCAAGTCCCATCTTGTTGCCCAGGGAGGTGGTGGAGTCACCATCCCTGGAAGTGTTTAGGAAGAGGCTGGATGAGGCACTTGGTGCCATGGTTTAGTTGCTTAGTGGGTTGGGTGATAGGTTGGACTTGATGATCTCAAAGGTCTCTTCCAACCTGGTTAATTCCATTCCATTCCATTCCATTCCATTCCATTCCATTCCATTCCATTCCATTCCATTCCATTCCATTCCATTCCACTCTACTCTATTCTACTCTACTCTATCCTACTCTACTCTACTCTATCCTACTCTACTCTACTCTACTCTACTCTACTCTACTCTATCCTATCCTATCCTATCCTATCCTATCCTATCCTATCCTATCCTATCCCAGTCCATTCCAATCTATTCCATTCCATTCCATTCCTTATATGGGATGCTCCACCCATCCACCAAAGGCAACCTCCTCTCCTGCTGGAGGCTCCATCCCATCAGTGCAGCCCATAAAACCCACAATAAGACAGCAAACAAACTAAAGCTTTGGGATCTGTTTCCCAGATGACCAGCAGCCTGGGTGGGATCAGATATGGACTACTCAGAGACAAGCATCCTGGTGGGGATCATCAAGGGTGAGGCCAGTGGGAGCAGGGAAGTGATCCTGCCCCTCTGTTGGGCACTGGTGAGACCACACAGTGAATACTGTGTTCAGTTTTGGGCTCCTCACTCCAAGAAGGACACTGAAGGCTGGAGCAGGTCCAGTGAAGGGCAACAAAGCTGGGGAAGGGTCTGGAGAACAGGGCTGGGGAGGAGCAGCTGAGGGAGCTAGGGGTGTTGAGCCTGGAGAAGAGGAGGCTGTGGGGAGACCTTCTTGCTCTCTACAACTCCCTGAAAGGAGGTTGCAGTGAGGTGGGAGTTGGTCTCTTTTCCCTGATCTCACAGAATCACCAAGGCTGGAAGAGACCTCAAAGATCATCAAGTCCAACCTGTCACCCAAGACCTCATGACCACTAAACCATGGCACTAAGTGCCACGGCCAATCCCCTCTTGAACACCTCCAGGGAAGGGGACTCCACCACCTCCCTGGGTAGCACATTCCAATGGTTAATAACTCTCTCTGTGAAGAACCTTCTCCTTACCTCGAGCCTAAACTTCCCCTGGTGATAGAAGGAGAGGAAATGGCCTGAAATTGTGCCAGGGGAGGGTTAGCTTGAACACGAGGAACAATTTCTTTGCTGCAAGAGGGGTCAGGGATTGGTACAGGCTGCCCCAGGGAGGTGGTGGAGTCCCCATCCCCGGAGGTGTTCAGGAGATGTGTGGCCATGGCAGTGGGGGCCATGGTTTAGTGGCCAGGGTGGTGTTGGGCTGATGGTTGGACTCAACCTTAGAGGGCTTTCCCTCCAAAACCAGCGCTATGACTCCAAGCTGTGCCTTCCCACTGCTCTCGTGTAGGGCTCGAGTTAGGTCTCCTATTACCAAGACTTCATTAGTTGTACAAAATATCCTACAGAACACTTACCAGAGGGCCATGAAGAGTCATAAATAATTAAAATGAAATTACTCTTGTCAGGGAAAGGAAGGAGCTGCTTCCCTGCACCGCATTAGCCGCACACACCACTCCTTCGCTTGTTTCTCAAGCACTCATTTATGACCTTTGCAGGCTTTCATAGACAGGGATTGAGAGCAAGATGCTCTTTGGGCACCAAAATGAATACCCTCAACCTGGGGCTTTGCTTTCTTGCTGTTGTCTTGGTGCTTTTTTTTTTTTCCTCCCACTCAGCCCCAAAGCAGCAGAAATTACAACTGGAGCTGGTGGCCCCACCTTTGAAAGCAGCAGCGGTGTTAAAAGCATTATTAATCAGCATTATTATTATTAGCTGGCAATTAGCAAACTTCAATAATTGGCACTTATTAGATCTTCCCACTTGATGAGGATTTACTGGCGGAGGCTTTTGAGGGGAGGCACAAATAACAGTGGAAAACATCTTAAGTAATTAATTAAGCCTCGCAGCAGCCCCAGAACTCTTATGATAATAAAGAAGTAAAAAGGATGGGGGGAAGGAGGAGGGGGAAAGAATTAAAAAAATAAGAGGAAAAAAATAAAGAAAAAAGGAAAAGGAAGGAAAGAAAAAAAGGAGGGAGGGAGGGAGAGAAATAAAAAGAAAAGAAAAAAAGGAAAAAGAAGGAAAAAAGGAACAGAAAAAATAAAGGGGAAAAAAGGAATTAATTTAAAGGAAAAAAAGAAAGAAAAGAAAAAGGGGGAGGGGGAAAAAGGGGGAAAGGAAAGAAAATAATTACAAAGGAATGGAAAGAAAGAGAAGAAAAAGGAACAGAAAGAAAAGGGGAAGGAAAGAGAAAGGAGAGAAAAGGAGAGAGAAAGGAGAGAGAAAGGAGAGAGAAAGGAGAGAGAAAGGAGAGAGAAAGGAGAGAGAAAGGAGAGAGAAAGGAGGAGAGAGAAAGGAGAGAGAAAGGAGAGAGAAAGGAGAGAAAGAGAGAAAGGAGAGAGAAAGGAGAGAGAAAGGAGAGAGAAAGGAGAGAGAAAGGAGAGAGAAAGAAAGAAAGGAGAGAGAAAGGAGAGAGAAAGGAGAGAGAAAGGAGAGAAAGGAAGAGAAAGAGAGAAAGGAGAGAGAAAGGAGAGAGAAAGGAGAGAGAAAGGAGAGAGAAAGGAGAGAGAAAGGAGAGAGAAAGGAGAGAGGAGAGAGAAAGGAGAGAGAAAGGAGAGAGAAAGGAGAGAGAGAGAGAAAGGAGAGAGAAAGGAGAGAGAAAGGAGAGAGAAAGGAGAGAGAAAGGAGAGAGAAAGGAGAGAGAAAGGAGAGAGAAAGGAGAGAAAGGAGAGAGAAAGGAGAGAGAAAGGAGAGAAAAGGAGAGAGAAAGGAGAGAGAAAGGAGAAAGGAGAGAAAAGGAGAGAGAAAGGAGAGAGAAAGGAGAGAGAAAGGAGAAAGGAGAGAGAAAGGAGAAAGGAGAGAAAGGAGAGAGAAAGGAGAGAGAAAGGAGAGAGAAAGGAGAGAGAAAGGAGAGAGAAAGGAGAGAGAAAATCCCTACACCAAAGGTTGTTTTGCACACACAAAGAAGGTTCACACACATAGACTAGACTAGAGTAGACTAGATTAGACTAGACTAGACTAGACTAGACTAGACTAGAATAGAATAGAATAGAATAGAATAGAATAGACTAGACTAGAATAGACTAGACTAGACTAGAATAGAATAGAATAGAATTAACCAGGTTGGAAGAGACCTTCAAGATCATTGAGTCCAACCTATCACCCAACACCACCTAATCAACTAACCCATGGCACCAAGCACCTCTTCAAGTCTCTTCCTAAACACCTCCAAGGATGGTGACTCCACCACCCCCTGGGCAGCACATTCCAATGGCCAATCTCTCTTTCTGGGAAGAACTTCTTCCTCACATCCAGCCTGAACCTCCCCTGGTGCAGCCTGAGACTGTGTCCTCTTGTTCTGGCACTGGTTGCCTGGGAGAAGAGACCAACTCCCACCTGGGTCAGACATTGGAACAGGCTGCCCAGGGAGGTGGTGGAGTCCTCATCCCAGAGGTGTTCAAGAAAGGTGTGGCCATGGCACTTTTGAGACACAGGTTAGTGGCCATGGTGGTCTTAGGATGAAGGTTGCACTTGAAGGTGTCTTTCAACCAAAACAATTCTATGGTTCTATGAAGCAGACCAACAAAAGATGCACAAAGTGCCTTAAATAACCTGGTTCTTCATCCCACTGTTGGGTGGAGGTCATGAGAATGGGGCTGGGCTGTTCTTAGTGCTGGCCAGTGCTGGGACAAAGTAGCACACAGGAAGTTTCACTTAAATTTAAGGAGAAACTTCTGTGCTGTGAGGATGCTGGAGCTCTGCAGCAGGCTGCTCATAGAGGTTGTGGAGTCTCCTCTGGAGACTCCCAAAATCCACCTGGATTCCTTCCTGCACAACCTGATTGAGGTGAACATGCATTAGCAGTGGAGTTGGAGCAGATCACAGTATCACAGTATCACAGTATTACCAAGGTTGGAAGAGACCTTGAAGATCATCGAGTCCAACCTGTAACCACAAACCTCACAACTAGACCACGGCACCAAGTGCCACATCCAGTCCCCTCTTGAACGCCTCCAGGGACGGCGACTCAACCACCTCCCTGGGCAGCACATCCCAATGGCTAACAACTCTCTCTGGGAAGAACTTTCTCCTCACTTCTAGCCTAAACTTCCCCTGTTGCAGCTTGAGACTGTGTCCCCTTGTTCTGGTGCTGGTTGCTAGGGAGAAGAGGCCAACCCCTTCCTGGCTACAACCACCTTTCAGGTAGTTGTAGAGAGCAATGAGGTCGCCCCTGAGCCTCCTCTTCTCCAGGCTAAATGATCTCCAGAGGTTCCTTCCAGCCCCTAGCATTCTATAGACTAGACTAGACTAAACTAGACTAGAATTAACCAGTTTGGACAAGACCTTTGAGATCATCGAGTCCAACCTATCACCCAACACCATCTAATCAACTCCACCATGGCACCAAGTGCCTCATCCAGTCTCTTCCTAAACACCTCCAGGGATGGTGACTCCACCACCTCCCTGGGCTGCACATTCCAATGGCCAATCTCTCTTGCTGGGAAGAACTTCTTCCTAACATCCAGCCTAAACCTCCCCTGGCACAGCTTGAGACTGTGTCCTCTTGTTCTGGTGGTGCTTGCCTGGGAGAAGAGACCAACTCCCATCTGGCTACAACTTCCCTTCAGGTAGTTGTAGACAGAGAAGAGAGCAAACATGAGTCAGGCAGCAGACTGTGGATATGCATGGAGGGACCCAACCACACCTCATGTTGTTCCTTGGAGAAAGGCAGGGACCAAGCAGCCGTCATTAAATCCAATTAACTTGCACACTGCAGGGAGAGCCCAGGGAGCACCAAAACCCCTCCAACACAGCCCCAGCCTGGCACCAGGGCTAGGACAAGCCGGTGGTGACAGCATAGAGTGGTTCACCATCCATCCAAAGGATGCTGGAAGATGGGAGACCCCAGGCTGCACCCACACCCCCTGACCATTAACCTCCAAGCAGCAGCAAAGCCAAGTCTCATCTGCAGTCTCCTCCACGCCGCGCTGATTAGCCAGGCGCCAGCCTCAAGCTGCAGCTGCTCCTCCAAAGAAAACTCCCACCCCCCTGCCATCCCCTCCTCTTTCTCTTCCCTTGGCAGCCAGATGAGTGCAATTATCCACCCAGCCCAGCTCCTCGGCCCTCCCGCTCTGCCCAGCTCCTCCACCCCCGGCTCCCAGCCCTGGAGAAGTTTGCAAGTGCCTTCACTAGTGGAGGAGGAGGAGGATCAAGGTTGCCGATGCTCCTTTCAAAGAAGACCTGGAGAGGTTTGGAGGAGAGGCGGGGCTGCCTGCAGGCTTCCCCGGAACGTCTTATTAGAGTCACTTTCACACATCACTTGAAAGCTGCCTGACAATGTCCTTCCTTTAACAAAGCAAATATTGTAGAAATTAATAGCCCTTCAGGGAAAGACAGAAGCAAGCACTTCCCCCGCAGCCCCGACTGCCACTCGCCACAGCCTGCTCCTGCAGCCTACCGAGAGCAAACCGCTGGCAGGCTGGGGAGGTGACAGGAGGTGACACGCAAGCAGAGGTCCCTGCACACCAGATGCACCTCAAAACCTCCCCAGAGGAGGCTGCAAAAAGCAAACCGAGCACTGAAACCTGATTGCTGCATTCCTGAGGCAAGCCCAAGGATGAGGACAGACTGAAGGAGTTGGGGCTGTTCAGTCTGGAGAAGAGAGAAGGCTCCCAGGTGACCTCATTGTGGCCTTCCAGGATCTGAAGGGGGCTACAAGAAGGCTGGGGAGGGACTTCTCAGGATCTCAAGGGAGTGATAGGACTGGGGGGAGTGGAATGAAGCTGGAGGTGGGGAGATTCAGGCTGGACATGAGGAGGAAGTTCTTCATCATGAGAGTGGTGAAGCCCTGGAATGGGTTGTGCAGGGAGGTGGTTGAGGCCCCGTCCCTGGAGGTGTTTAAGCCCAGGCTGGATGAGGCTGTGGCCAGGCTGATCTAGTGTGGGGTGTCCCTGCCCATGGCAGGGGGGTTGGAACTAGATGATCCTTGTGGTCCCTTCCAACCCTGACTGATACTGTGATACTATGATACTATGTCTCTTAGAATCACAGAATCAATAAGGTTGGAAAAGACCTCAGAGATCATCAAGTCCAACCCGTCACCCAACACCTCATGACTAACTAACCCATGGCTTCAAGTGCCACATCCAATCCCTTTATGAACACCTCCAGGCACAGGGACTCCACCACCTCCCTGGGCAGCACATCCCAATGGCCAATTACTCTTCCTGTGAAGAACTTTCTCCTTACCTCCAGCCTAAACCTCCCTTGGCACAGCTTGAGAGTGTGTCCTCTTGTTCTGGTGATGGTTGCCTGTGAGAAGAGACCAACCCTCTCCTGTCTACAATCTCCTTCTCACACCTACATCAACATTTCAGGACACATTTGTGAAGGCAAAACGACTCTTCTGCAAAAGCCATCATGGACATGGCTCTCCTGCTTGCAGATCTGAGGGCTGCTCCCAGTTACAGCAAGTGCAGAAAGCCCATGGAGAGGAGATCCAGGCTTTGATCAAAAAGAGCAGGAGACGCCTGGATTTGAAAGGGATGGGAAGCACCCCCGACTCCTTCCCCGTGTGTTTGCTCCCTGGGATGGAGCAACGAGGATGCAGGGCTGGGCTCCTCACTGGGCAAGTTGTTGAGCACAGCAAGGAGTATTTTGGTTTCTGCTCTTCCAGTCTGCTGAAGAAAGAGCTTGAACTGCTCACAGGGAGGCTCACACCTGACTCTGCCTGGGCTTTTCATGGTGGGGCCATCGACCATGAAGTGCCTTGGCTGTGCTGCACCCCCTGGGAACTCACACACAGCCCATCTCTCCTCTTCCCTGTTGGAAACACCACCATGGTTGCTTATCATGAAGAAAATCATAGAACCATAGAATGGTAGGAGTTGGAAAGGACCTCCAGAGATCACTGAGCTCAACTCCCCTGCCCAAGCAAGGTCACCCATGGCAGGTCACACAGGAATGCCCCCGGATGAGTCCTGAAAGCCTCCAGAGGAGACTCCACGATCTCTCTGGGCAGCCTGCTCCAAGGCTCCAGCACCCTCACGCTAAAGAGGAGAGGCAGGAAACCACTTTCTCCTTCATGCAAACCACCATGGACAGGCCTGAGAGCAGACAGAGCTCCCTACAGCCCAGCTGAGCGCTTTTAACTGCACCAACCCCCAGAGGTGCAGCGCAGTGCCCCTGAAAGCATTCGAGGAGCTGCAACTTGTTCCTCTCCCTTTCTCTGCCTCACTTTGCTGCCTACTCCCTTTCATCTTGTTTAAAACTCCCCAGCTCCCTCCTCCATCCATCCCAGCCAAGCAGCTCCCTCTGTGAGTACCCTCAGCAGAGCCCTGCCGTTGATTTAACCTCTGTTATCTCCACGATTAGCCCTGCCATGGAGCAGATAGTTGGCTCTTATCAGCCCATTAAAGAGCCAAAGAATGCTGGTACCAGTTTTTTATCTGCAAAAAACACACAAAGCCCTGCTGATTATTCTATTAATTTGTTAATGAACCTGTCTTGCCAGACAGACTCTCAGAAGCCTTTACCAAGTAGGGGTAGGGAATTTTAATCTTCCTGGGGGCTCAGACCCTGGACTCCCAGGGTTTTTCAGCTCCAAACTTCTGGGGGATATGAAAGAAGAAGTTCACCTCCATAATCAGCTGCCAAACACAGCCCAGAGCGTTCCAGAAGTGGCTCCTGCACGGTGCTGCTGGTGGACATGGACAAGGAACAGGCTTGGCTGGCTGTAAGAGTTCCTTCCAGAGGCAACACCAGGTCCATAGCTCTTCAGCCACCCACTGCAACATCATCTCAGAATCACAGAATCACCAAGGTTGGAAGAGACCTCAAAGACCATCGAGTCCAACCTGTCACCACAGACCTCATGACTAAACCATGGCATCAAGTGTCACATCCAATCCCCTCTTGAGCACCTCCAGGGATGGGGACTCCACCACCTCCTGGGCAGCACATTCCAATGGCTAACAACTCTCTCAGCGAAGAACTTTCTCCTCACCTCCAGCCTAAACTTCCCCTGGCACAGCTTGAGACTGTGTCCTCTTGTTCTGGTGCTGGTTGCCTGGGAGAAGAGGCCAACCCCCACCTGGCTACAGCCACCCTTCAGGTAGTTGTAGAGAGCAATGAGGTCTCCCCTGAGCCTCCTCTTGTCCAGGCTAAGCCACCCCAGCTCCCTCAGCCTCTCCTCATAGGGATGATGTTGGGTACCAGCACCTTGAGCCCTGTAGGCCAGGCTCCAAAGAATACCAAGATGAGCTCTAAACACCAAATCACTCAATCAAGAGTGCCAGGGAGCCCACAGTTCCAGTACCATGGACACTGGATCCACCTGGGGTGGAGATACTCCTAGAGGTTCTGGTTCTAGTGAAGGACTGAGCTGGGATGCCACAGCACAAGGTCAGTTGTTGAGTGCTGCATGTGGTCCACAACAACCCCATGCAGTGTTATGGGCTTGAGGGATGAGTGTTTGGACAGCTGCTCAGTGGAGGAGGTCTGGGGGGTGTTGATGGATGACCAGCTGGACATGAGCCAGCAGTGTGCTCAGGTGGTCAAGAAGTCCAATGGCATCCTGGCTTGCATCAGGAACAGTGTGGCCAGCAGGTCTAGAGAGGTGATTGTCCTTCTGTACCCAGCACTGCTGAGGACACCACACAAACTCTGTGCTCAGATTTGGGCCCTTCACTCCAAGAATGACATTGAGGTGCTGGAGCAGATACCAGCAACCAAGCTGCTGAAGGGCCTTGAACACAGGCCTTGTGAGGAGCAACTGAGAGAACTGGGGCTGTTTAGTTTGAAGAAGAGGAAGCTAAGGGAAGCCTTCATCACCCTCTACAACAACTCCCTGAAAGGAGGTCGGAGCCAGGTGGGGATTGGTCTCTTCTCACATGCAACAAGTGCCAGGACAAGAGGCAACAGCCTCAAGCTGTGCCAGGGGAGGTTCAGGTTAGATATTAGGAAAAAAGTCTTGCCAGCAAGGGTCCTCAGGCACTGGCCCAGGCTGCCCAGGGAGGTGGTGGAGTCCCCATCCCTGGAGGGGTTTCAAACCTGCATGGATGTGGTGCTGAGGGCTGTGGTTTAGTGGCAGCAGCTTAGCAGCAGTGCTGAGACCCGTGAGCTCTGGCCGAGTGCTTGGATTTGAGGACCTCAAGGGTCTCTTCCAGCTTCAACAATTCAATGATTCTATGAGGGAAGCCACAGAAAGGTCTGGGCTGGAAAGAACCTTAAGGAAGCAGCTGGCTTGGACCTGCCAAGGCAGGTCTGTCTGCCTGCCAAGGGCAGCTCAAAAAGTTCCAACTGGCTCTGAAAGGAGGAGATAGCAAAAATCATAACTTTGAGGCTGTGTTTGTCGACCCTCTGAGCTGCTGAGATTTGCAAGTGCACGCTCTCTTGCTGTGCAGGAGCCTCTCCACAGCACCTTAATGCCTCCCAGCCTTTAATATATTTACTCTGGCAACACCCCCGTGCAGAAGAGATATTATTCTGACTGTGGAGAGGAGCAGAGGGCCCAGGATGACACAGAAAGGCAGCAGCAAAATGAATGATTCAGCCCAAATCTCCTAAACCCTGGGCTGCTGCTCTAACCACCAGGCTTCTCTTCCTCTCCTTCCCCTTCCAGTCTCTCATGGACAGAGCTGCTTCGAAGTGAGGAAGGGATGAAGTAAAAGCTGAAATCCTCAGCCAATCCAGGCTGGAGAATGATGAGAGCAGGCCTGCAGAAAAGGACTTGGGGGTGCTGCTGGAAGAGAATCACAGAGTCACAGAATGGTAGGGGCTGGAAGGGACCTTGAAAGATCATCTAGTCCACCCCCTCCCAGAGCAGGATCACCTAGAGGAGGATCACCTAGAGCAGACCACACAGGAACACATCCAGGTGAATTTTGAGCATCTCCAGAGCTGGACATGAGCCAGCAATGGGCACTGGCAGCACAGAAGGCCAATGGCAGCCTGGTCTGCATCCAGAACAACGTGGCCAGAGATGGAGAAAGGGGATTCTGCCCCTCTGTTCTGCTCTGGGGAGACCTCAGCTGTGCTGTGTCCAGCTATGGGGACACCAATGCAAGAGAGACATGAACCTGATGGAGAGGGTCCAGAGGATGCCAGAAAGATGATCAGAGGGCTGGAGCATCTCTGCTATGGGGACAGGCTGAGACAGCTGGGGCTGTTCAGCCTGGGGAAGACAAGGCTCCAGAGAGACCTAAGAGCAGCATTTCAGTATCTGAAGAGGCCCTACAGGAAGGCTGAGGAGGGGCTGTTCAGAAGGGCCTGTGGGGATAGGATGAGGAGCAATAGTTTGAAACTTGAGCAGGGGAGATTTAGGTTGGACATCAGGAGGAAGTTCTTCACTATGGGAGTGGTGAAAGATTGGAACAGGTTGCACAGAGAGGGGGTGGAGGCTCCGTCCCTGGAGACATTCAAGGTCAAACTTGCTGGTGCCCTGAGTAACCTGAGCCAGTGGGAGATACTGTGTCCGCTTCTGGGCCCCTCGGTTTAGGAAAGATATTGAGTTGCTGGAAGGTGTCCAGAGAAGGGCAAGAAAGCTGGGGAGGGGTCTGGAGCACAGCCCTGTGAGGAGAGGCTGAGGGAGCTGGGGTTGCTTAGCCAGGACAAGAGGAGGCTGAGGGGAGACCTTCTTGCTAGCTCGAACTCCCTGGAGGGAGGTTGTAGCCAGGTGGGGGTTAGTCTCTTCTCCCAGGCAAGCATCACCAGAACAAGAGGACACAGTCTCAAGCTGTTCCAAGGGAGGTTCAAGCTGGATGTTAGGAAGAAGTTCTTCCCAGCAAGAGATTGGCCATTGGAATGTGCTGCCCAGGGAGGTGGTGTAGTCACCATCACTGGAGGTGTTTAGGAAGAGACTGGATGGGGTGCTTGGTGCCATGGTTTAGTTGAGTAGATGGTGTTGGGTGATAGGTTGGACTCGATGATCTCAAAGGTCTCTTCCAGCCTGGTTAATCCCATTCTATTCTATTCTATTCTATTCTATTCTATTCTATTCTATTCTATTCTATTCTATTCTATTCTATTCTATTCTGTTCTGTTCTGTTCTGTTCCGTTCTGTTCCGTTCCGTTCCGTTCCGTTCCGTTCCATTCCTTTCCATTCCATTCCATTCCATTCCATTCCATTCTATTCTAATTTCCCTGCTGACTGCAGGGGTGTTGGACAAGATGAGCTTTGAGGGTCCCTTCCAACCTGATGCATGCTGTGATGCTGTGAAAATAACCAGGAAAGCATGGCTGGCCTGTCAAGGGTTGTGTGTCTTTGCAGCCTTCCCCTCCTTGGCCCACCACCATTCCTTCCCTCATCCAGAACACCCAGAAAAAAAAACCCCAAAACCACCACCACCAAAAAGCCCCTCTTTGCTACCCAGTTATTTTTAGGCCAGGATAGCTGGATGCTGAAGCTCCACTGAAGCTGCCACTGGCACACCACATTAAATGCATAACCCTGGAGCACGCAGAGGATGAATACATTATGGACAAAAGAAACATGTCATCACACCCCCACACAGCTTTGTTGACTTTGCATTCATACATGACTCTGTTGTCACCTCCATCCCTGACTCCTAATGATAAACGACAAAAGGCAGAGAGTTCCTGCTCAACGCCCCCTCTCTTCCCTCCTCCCCCCCCCAAAAAGTCTCCATCTGATATGCACAAATGCAATTTGTCTCAGAGCCTCCTGAGGTCCTGTGGATGGCAGGGAGATGCATACAGAAAAAGCTGCAGGTAGGACCCAGCTCACTGCAAGGACAGAGTCTGGAGAAGGAGCTGAGCCCAGACTTTGCTCTGTCTCATTGCAGCCCCTCTCCCTCCCCCCCCCCAGAAATTTGGGACCAGCCCTCCACAATGCTCAGGCAGATGGAAGAAAATATTTCATAGCATTGTTTTGGTTGGAAAAAACTCTTGAGATCACTGAGTCCAACCATCAGCCAAACACCACTAAACCATAGTATCAGTCAGGGTTGGGAGGGACCACAAGGATCATCTAGTTCCAACCCCCCTGCCATGGGCAGGGACACCCCACACTAGAGCAGGCTGCCCACAGCCTCATCCAACCTGGGCTTAAACACCTCCAGGGACGGGGCCTCAACCACCTCCCTGCACAACCCATTCCAGGGCTTCACCACTCTCATGGGGAAGAACTTCCTCCTCCCCTCCAGCCTGAGTCTCCCCACCTCCAGCTTCATTCCATTCCCCCTAGCCCTATCACTACCTGAGATCCTGAAACCATGGCCCCAAGTGCCATGGCCACGCAGCTCTTGAACCCCTCCAGGCACAGGGACTCCACCACCTCCCTGGGCAGCCTGAGCCAATCCCTGACCACTCTGGCAGCAAAGAAATTGTTCCTCATCTCCATCCTAACCCTCCCCTGGCACAATGTCAGATCATTTCCTCTCCTTCTATCAGCTGTTATGTTCCCACAGGCATTCCAGAGCGGCCACAGCTCCTACAGGATCTCTTCCTATTTGTCATGCCAAGCAACCTGAAGTGTTTATATCCATGCTTACAGCTCTCAGCCACATCCCAAATCAGCCACCCTGGTTTTGCCCAAGGCCAGAGTTTGATCTGAACCCCAGAACTGATACCACACAAGAGTTTCAAAGCCACATCTCCTTCATCAGATCAACCACTCAGAGCCTCCTCACCGCTCAACTTTGTCGCCTCTGAAATGAGTAACCTCATTTGTAGTCTACATTTTGATGCCTCACCCCCAAGTTTCCTTTGATATGGCCCCAATTCTGGGGCAGACTCAAAGTTTCTTTAAACCAAAGCTTTTAAAACCAAAGCAGCCACAGCACCTGGCAGGGCCTGGACCAGCCGGCCCGCAGGTCCGCTCCATCTGCTGCTGGCAACATCTTTGCAGGTCAAAGCGGGGTTTCATCTCACAGAGCACAGACAGCTCAGGCTGGGAGAAGGCCAGAGGATCTCTGTGTTAATAATCAGGAGCATGAAAGCACAGGGGCCGTTGCTGAGAGGAAAGGGTGATGTGGGGGGAGGGGGACAGGCAGGTCATCAAAGAGCCAGAACCACTCGTTTTGCACCCACACGTGCTCTCCTGCAGGTAGAATCAGAGAGTTCTTCTGGCTGGAAAAGACCTCTCAGATCATCCAGTCTCTCAGAAATTCACAGGATCAACAAGGCTGGAAAGGACCTCAGAGATCATCAAGTCCAACCTATTACCTAGTACCTAACACCTCCTGACTAATTAAACCATGGCTCCAAGTGCCAGATCCAAGCCTTTCTTGAACGCCTCCAGGCACAGGGACTCCACCACCTCCCTGGGCAGCACATTCCAGTGGCCAATTCCTCTGCTAGGAAGAACTTTCTCCTCACCTCCAGCCTGAACTTCCCTGGCACAGCTTGAGACTGTGTCCTCTTGTTCTGGGGCTGGTTGCCTGGGAGAAGAGACCAACCCCCACCTGGCTTCAACCTCCTTTCAGGTAGTTGTAGAGAGCAATACAACCACCAACCTACCTACCACCAATACTACCACCATGACCATTAAACTATAGCCCAAACTGCCATAAAGATCCTCAGGGGAACAGCTTGGGAAAGCCTAGGAGAAGAGAAAGCTCTGGGAAGATCTTCCAGTAGCTACGGGAGAGGAGGCTGCAGGAAAGCTGGGGAGGGACATCTTGCAAGGGCTTGGAGTGGTAAGGTGAGAAGCAATGGCTTTGGGCTGGGATAGGGGAGATTGAGACTGGAGATTAGGAAGAAATTGCTTACAGTGAGAGTGGTGAGACACTGGAACAGGTTGCCCTGGAAGGCTGTGGACACCCCCTCCCTGGAAGTGTTCAAGACCAGGCTGGGTGAGGCTTGAGCAAGCTGGGCTGGTGGAGGGTGTCCCTGCCCATTGCAAGGGGGTTGGAACTGGATGATCTTTAAGATCCCTTTCAACCCAAACCATTCTATGATTCTGTGATCCAGTGCTGACCTCTCTGAGCCTTCCACACCACTGCAGAAACCAAGCAGCCACCAAAAAAGCTTTTTATGACTCCTGAGTCCATTTATAACTCTCCCTGACAGACAGTTTGTCTTTTCCTTTTTTCCCCCACCACTACAAGGTAACATTCACAGCACACAGACAACCTCACCAGGGCACACTTTGTCAGCTCGATGGCTTCCTGCAGCACTGAGCACAACTTGGCAGCAGCTCCTGACTACAGTCCTAAGGACGATGACAAAGCCAGGGAGGGGTTTGGAACACAGCCCTGTGAGGAGAGGCTGAGGGAGCTGGGGTTGCTTAGCCTGCAGAAGAGGAGGCTCAGGGAGACCTTCTTGCTCTCTATGACTTCCTGAAGGGAGGCTGTAGCCAGGTGGGGTCTCTTCTCCCAGGCAAGCAGCACCAGAACAAGAGGACACAGTCTCAAGCTGTGCCAGGGAGGTTTAGGCTGGGTGGTAGGAAGAAATTCATCACAGAAAGAGAGATTGGCCATTGGAATGTGCTGCCCAGGGAGGTGATGGAGTCAGCATCCCTGGAAGTGTTTAAGAAGAGACTGGATGAGGCATTTGGTGCCATGGTGGAGTTGATTAAATGGTGTTGGGTGATAAGTTGGACTTGATGATCTCAAAGGGCTTTTCCAACCTGGTAAATTAAATTAATTCTATTATTCTATTCTATTCTATTCTATTCTATTCTATTCTATTCTATTCTATTCTATTCTATTCTATTCCATTCCATTCCATTCCATTCTACTTCTATTCCATTCTTATTCCATTCCATTCTTATTCCATTCCATTCTATTCTATTCTATTCTATTCTATTCTTCTATTCTATTCTATTCTATTCTATTCTATTCTATTCCATTCTATTCTATTCCATTCTATTCTATTCCATTCTATTCTATTCTATTCTATTCTATTCTATTCTATTCTATTCCATTCTATTCTATTCCATTCTATTCTACTCCTATTCTATTCTATTCTATTCTATTCTATTCCATTCAATTCTATCCTATTCTATCCTATTCTACTTCTATCCTATCTATCCTATCTATCCTATCCTATCCTATCCTATCCTATCCTATCCTATCCTATCCTATCCTATCCTACCCTCCTACCCTATCCTATCCTAAATATCAGCAACAGCAACATGACCTGGAGCTGAGCTGGATCACACTGGGAAGGGGGAAGCCTGGGCAGAGCTTATCCTTCTTCCTGCAGCCCGGCAGAGGAAAACAAACCTCCAGCCAAGTGTTACCAGGAAGCCTGCTCTTCCCCAGAGCGTCCCAGCATTTTCCAGGCATGTCCACCCCAAAGGACTTCTCCCAGCCCAGGCTCCTCCCCACAGGCACTGTCGTCTTCCTCCCTGCCCACACCTTGCTGTCTAACCAGCGCTTGGTATTTGAGTCTAAAGGTTAATTAAGTGTGGCTGCAAGAATGAAAGGCCACAATCAATTACCGCGCCTGCCTGTCCGTTCAAGTCAATTTTTAATCATGGTGATTTGGTATTTTGGGAGGCATGGGGTGAGCAGAAGGGCAAAATTCTCTTTCTTCCTCTCTCTTTGAAAGGTATTTATTCTAGCTGGATAATTCCCCCGTCTCCAGGCAGACAGCAAGCCTTCCCCTGGCACCCACCACCTTCTCCCGCCTTCCCTTCGTTCCTCTGCCACGCTCCATGAGAAGGAAGCCAGCAGAGGTGGAGGAATGGAAGGAAAACTGGCTTCAATAGAGTTCCACCACAGCTTTTTGGACCTGCTGCCTGCCCTGAGTCCTCTGGTTTTGATCTGTCCTGAAGGGGCTGGAAATAGCTCCCTGCACACACCTATCAATGGGTCTCCCAGACCCTCATCTACAGCAGCTCTTTGAAACCCTGCCCTAAACTTGTTGGCTCTGTGATAGGTTGCCCAAAAGGCACAGGGCTGCCCACCTGTCTCCTGACCCACAGAATGCATCAGATTGGAAAGGACCTCAAAGGTCATCTTGTCCATCACCCAGCAGGGACTCCAACTAGATCAGGCTGCCTGGGGCCCCATCAAGTTTGACCTTGGATGTTTCCAGGGATGAGGCCTCAACCTCATCCCCAGGCAACCTGTTCCAGTATTTCATCACCCTCATTGTCAAGAGCTTATTCCTAATGTCCATCCTAAATCTCCCTGCTCCAGTCTCAAACCCTTGCTCCTCGTCCTATCACCAGAAGCCTTTGAAAGTCGCCCCTCCTCAGCTTTCCTGTAGGTCCCTTTCTGATATTGAAATGCTGCTCTTAGGTCTCTCTGGAGCCTTCTCTTCTCAGGCTGATCAGCCCCAAGTCTCTCAGCCTGTCCCCATAGCAAAGGTGCTCCAGCCCTCTGATCATCTTTGTGGCCCCACCAGCAGCTCAGTGGCCTTCTGCTGGGGACTCCAATCCTGGCTCCAGTGCCGCATGTGAGGTCTCAGCAGAGCAGAGCAGAGTGGCAGAAGCATGCAGATACAAGCCAGGCAGCACCCTTGGTGTATCCTGACCACACCTATACCACATGCACATGAGCCCTCAAATGTGACCCCTCCACAACCCCCCGAAACACTCCTCTCAGCCCTTTCCATCCCTTCTCTTAACCCCAACCCCTGAAGGCACCACATTCGCCCACCCTCCCCACCCCACCCCCATCCCCCCAAGCCCCCTCCCTTTGCCTGCTGTAATAATTAACTATTTAAAATTCCCCCAGTGCTAATGGCAGCAGCCTGGGCTGTGTTCTCATTACCCAGGATCAATTCCTGCTTAATATTCCCCTCCTGGGGTGGATGTGGCTGGAATCCGTTGCCGACTCCTCTTGCTCCTTGCCCAAGCTAATGAGTGGCTCCTGCTATTGTAGTACAGTCACTCTGCTGTAATCAGTCAAAATAACAAGCAACAGCACCTTCCAGGGACGTGAAGGCTTCCACATACATATACATAGACAGGCAGCCATGCCAATGGGCTTCACATCTCAATGAGCTGTGGCCAAGGTGCAGCCCTGCCCTGGCTAGGGGTGCAGGGAGAAGTCCAGAGCCCAGCAATTAGAATAGAATAGAATAGAATAGAATAGAATAGAATAGAATAGAATAGAATAGAGTAAAATAGAGTAGAATAGAGAATAGAGTAGAGTAGAATAGAATAGAATAGAGTAGAATAGAGTAGAATAAAGTAGAATAAAGTAGACTAGACTAGATTAGAATAGAGTATAATAGAGTAGAATGGAATAGAAATAGAATAGAATAGAATACAATAGAATAGAATAGAATACAGTAGAATAGAATATAGACTAGACTAGACTAGACTAGAATAGAACAGAACAGAATAGAATAAATAGAACAGAATAGACCAGGTTGGAAGAGACCTTTGAGATCATCAAGTCCAACCTATCACCCAACACCATCTAATCAACTAAGCCATGGCACTGAGCACCCCATCCAATCTCCTCCTAAACACCTCCAGGGATGGTGACTCCACCACCTCCCTGGGCAGCACATTCCAATGGCCAATCTCTCTGTCTATGAAGAATTTCTTCCTAACATCCAGCCTAAACCTCCCCTGGTGCAGCTTGACACTGTGTCCTCTTGTTCTGGTGCTGGTTGACTGGGAGAAGAGACCAGCCCCTGCCTCTCTACAACCTCCCTTCAGGTAGTTAGCTCTCAGCTCATAGAGTCATAAACCTTCAAGATCATCAAGTTCAAACATTAGGGGCTTTTTAGGGTGTCAGGGAGTGACACTACAAGGGGGAATGGAAAAGAAATAGAAATGTGTAGATTGAGATTAGATGTGAGGAAGAAGTTGTTGCCCATGAGGGTGGTGAGAGCCTGGCACAGGTTGCCCAGGGAGGTGGTGGAAGCCTCATCCCTGGAGGTGTTTGCAGCCAGGCTAGATGTGGCTGTGAGCAACCTGACGTAGTGTGAGGTGTCCCTACCCATGGCAGGGGGCTTGGAACTGGCTGATCCTTGAGGTCCCTTCCAACCCTAACAATTCTATGATTAACCCTACTCTGCCAAGCCTACCAGTAAGCCATATCCTCAAGCACATCTTCATAGCTTTTAAACACCTCCAGGGATAGGGACTACACCTCCTCCCTGGGTAGCCTGTTCCAGTGCCTGAGAACCCTTGCTGGGAAGAAATTGCTCCTAATATCCAACCTGAACCTCCCCTGGTTAAACTTAAAGGCCATTTCCTCTTGTCCTGTCACTTGTTGCATGTGAGAATAGACCAACCCCCACCTGGCTTCAACCTCTTTACAGGGAGTTGTAAAGGGCAATGAGGTCTCCCCTCAGCCTCCTCTTTGCAGACTGGACAACCCCAGTTCCTTCAGTTGCTCCTCCTGTGACTTGTTCCCTAGGTTCTTCACCAACTATGCTGACATTCTCTGGACCCACCCCAGCATCTCATCACAGCTTTGTCCATATCTGGAAGATCCTCTCAACACCCTATGCCTTGCATTCATGCAGACACACCTAGCATAAAGATCCCTTGCTGACTGCAACAGAGGCATTGGCCTCTGAATAATCTGCAGAGTGATCCTGAAGAATTCCAGGTGTGCAGTAACTCACAGCCCCAAGTGTCCAGTGTCCAGTTCTGTGTCCAGTTCCGGGCACCTCAGTTTAAGGAGGACATTGAGAGACTTGAAGGTGTCCAGAGAAGGACAAGGAGACTGGGGAGGGGTCTGGGAAGGACAAGGAGACTGGGGAGGGGTCTGGAGCACAGCCCTGTGAGAAGAGGCTGAAGGAGCTGGGGTTGCTTAGCCTGGAGAAGAGGAGGCTCAGGGGAGACCTCATTGCTCTCTCCAACTCCCTGAAGGGAGATTGTAGCCAGGAGGGGTTTGGTCTCTTCTCCCAGGCACCCAGCACCAGAACAAGAGGACACAGTCTCAAGCTGTGCCAGGGGAGGTTTAGTCTGGAGGTGAGGAGAAAGTTCTTCCCAGAAAGAGAGATTTGCCATTGGAATGTGCTGCCCAGGGAGGTGGTGGAGTCACCATCCCTGGAGGTGTTCAAGAGGGGATTGGATGTGGCACTTGGTGCCATGGTTTAGTCATGAGGTCTGTGGTGACAGGTTGGACTTGATGATCTTTGAGGTCTCTTCCAACCTTGGTGATTCTGTGACTCTGAGTCAACCTTCCCCTCAAACCTCTCTCTCTGGAAGAACACAGAGCGCTCACAAAATGACAAGAGGGAAACCCCACCCTGCCTGCTCCCTCTGAGGCTTTTGCTAATAGATCTTGCATAGGGCATGATTAATTTCCATTTCCCTCCTCTCCCACCCCAGGGAAACATGGAGCTGGCTTCTTTTCCCCTGGCTTTTGTAAGCACTGGGGGAAAGCTAAACCCCATTTCTCTGGGGAAAGCAACAAACCACATGGAGCTGGTGGCACCAGCAGCACTAACAGCATGAGCAGGGGAACTGCTCTCGCTCATGAGGATGTGCAGCTACATTAGCATGCAGCAAAGTCCTCCTAAGGCTGGCCCTGATTCAAGAGCTCATTTGGTGAGGCACAGAGGAAGGGAGAGGGTCTTCTTAGCAGGGCTGTAAACTTGTCACCAGCAAGTCAGTCAGCTTGTCCACATGGAGATGCCAGTGGCACGTCATCCAGGGACACGTGGGGAGAAGTGAGAGTCATTTCTCATCAGCCTTCAACTGGACAGGTCGCAGGACAGCAGGAAAATGGGAGCTGGCAGGAAGCTTCATCACATCACCAGAGAATCCTATTTTTGTTCCCCAGCAGCAATTAAGGGCAGAAAATTCACCTAGCAACTTCACAGCAGGAAGTTCATAGACTCATAGAATTGTTTAGGTTGGAAAAGTCTTCTAAGATCACCAAGTCCAACCAGCAGCCCAACGCCACCATGGGCACTAAACCATGTCCCAAAGCGCCATGGCCACACAGCTCTTGAACACCTCCAGGCATGGGGACTCCACCACCTCCCTGATCAGCCTCTTCCCATCCCTGACCACTCCTGCAGCAAAGAAATTGTTCCTAATCTCTAACCTAAACCTCCCCGGCACCATTTCCTCTCCTTATATCACCTGAGACTAGGGAGAAGAGCCCAACCCCCACCTCACTGCAATCTCCTTTTTAGGAAGTTGCAGAGAGCAATGAGGTCTCCCCTCAGCCTCCTCTTCTCCAGACTAAACACCCCCAATTCCCTCAGCTGCTCCTCACCAGGCCTCTTCTCCAGATCCTTCACCAGCTTTGTTGCCCTCATCTGGCCACATCCCTGGAGGTGTTCAAAAAGGAATAGAATAGAATAGAATAGAATAGAATAGAATAGAATAGAATAGAATAGAATAGAATAGAATAGAATAGAATAGAATAGAATAGAATAGAATAGAATAGACAAGGTTGGAAAAGACCTTTGAGATCATCGAGTCCAACCTATCACCCAGCACCATCTAATCAACTAAACCATGGCACCAAGTGCCTCATCCAGGCTCTTCCTAAACACCTCCAGGCATGGTGACTCCACCACCTCCCTGGGCAACACATTCCAATGGCAAATCTCTTTCCATGAAAAATTTCTTCCTAACATCCAGCCCAAACCTCCCCTGGCACAGCTTGAGACTGTGTCCTCCTGTTCTGCTGCTGGGTGCCTGGGAAAAGAGTCCAACCCCCAGCTAGCTCCAACCTCCCTTCAGGGAGTTGCAGAGAGCAAGAAGGTGTCCCCTGAGCATCCTCTTCTGCAAGCTAAGCAACCCCAGCTCCCTCAGCCTCTCCTTACAGGGGATATGCTCCAGACCCCTCCCCAGCTTTGTTGCCCTTCTCTGGACAACTTCCAGTAACTTTACATCTTTCCTAAACTGAGGAGCCCAGAACTGGACACAGGACTCAAGGTGTGGCCTAACCAGTGCTGTGCACAAGGCCAGAATGACTTCCCTGGATGTGGCACTTGGAGCCATAGTTTAGTTGTCGGGAGGTGTTAGGTAATAGGTGGGAATTGATGATCTCTGAGGTCTCTTCCAACCTGGTTGATTCTGTGATCTCTAAGGTGCCTTCCAACCCAAACCATTCTCTGAATCTCTGCAATGCTCTACCCTGTGCCTGTCCACCACCTCCCAAGAACTCACAGATGGAGGAGAAAACCCACAGATGCCTTGAGGTGAGGGATAGACATTAGACCAGGCTGCCCAGGGAGGTGTTGGAGTCACCCTTCCTGAAGGTGTTCAAGAAATGTGTGGATGGAGAAGAGGAGGCTCAGGGGAGACCTCCTTGCTCTCTACAACTACCTGAAGGGAGGCTGTAGCCAGGTGTGGGTTGGTCCCTTCTCCTAGGCAACCACCAACAGAACAAGAGGACACAGTCTCAAGCTGTGCCAGGGGCAGTTTAGGCTGGAGGTGAGGAGAAAGTTCTTCCCAGAGAGAGGAATTGGCCATTGGAATGTGCTGCCCGGGGAGGTGGTGGAGTCACCATCCCTGGAGGTGTTCAGAAAAAGGCTTGGATGCGGCACTTGGAGCCATGGTTTGGTTTCAGGAGGGGTTAGGTATTAGGTAACAGGTTGGACTTGATGATTTCTGAGGTCTCTTCCAACCTGGTTGATTCTGTGATTCTATGATCTCTAAGCTCCCAGACCAGTCTCTGAATCTCTACCCGGTGCCTGTCCGCCGCCTCCCAAGAGCTCGCGGACGGAGGAGGAAAACCCACAGACGCCTCGAGGCTCGCTGGCCCGCTGCGAATCAATAGCTAGCATGAGAAAAAAAAAATGGCTCAGGTTCCCACTGGAACAGACTGCTGAGGGCTGTGCCATAATTCTGCAGAAGAGTCAATATTTACTGTAAGTGTCTCAAATAAAGACCGAGCTTCGACTGGGCGCGATCGTTATTGCGCGTTAATAATATGCCGATTGATTATTAAACATATTTACTGAGGGGATGAGAAATAGGCCAGGAAGATGAAAGGGCAGCTGAGGCAGGAACATGATGTTAACTAGGGAACCTAATTGTGCAGAGCTGCATTAGCCAAATTAGCTTCCTGTCGTTAGGAAGCATTTTATAAAGGCATTAAAAACTGCTACCGAGAGCAGAGCGAGAGATGAGCGGACGAAGGAGTTGGGGGAGAGGACAGATTGCATCCAGGGGATCAGAGGATCACAGAATTGATTCAGGAGGAAAAGACCTCAAAGAACCATGGAATCGTAGATGCAGAGAATCATAGTTTCATAGAATGGGTTGGGTTGGAAGGGACCTTAAAGATCATCCACTTCCAACCCCCTGCCGTGAGCAGGGACACCTCCCACTAGCCCAGGTTGCTCAAGGCCTCATCCAGCCTGGCCTTGAATACCTCCAGGGAGGAGGCATCCACAACCTCCCTGGGCAACCTGTTCCAGGGTCTCCCCACTCTCACTGTAAAGAATTTCTTCCTAATCTCCAGTCTCAATCTCCCCTGTCCCAGGTCAAAGCCATTGCCCCCCGTTCTACTGCTACAAGCGCTTGCAAAAGTCTCTTCCTGGCTTTCTTGTAAGCTCCCTTCAGCTACTGAAAGGCCTCTACAAGGTCTCCTCAGAGCCTTCTTTTCTCCAGGCTGAACAGCCACAGTTGACCATTGAGTCCAACTATCAACCTAAGAGCACCAAGGGCATTGAACCATGTGAATCATCATGTCCACACATTGCCTGTGCTTGCTTCTTCCTCTCCAGCAGCCCTGGTGGACCCACTGCTTGCTTGAGCAACCTGGTGTAGTGGAAGGTGTCCCTAGCCATGGCAGAGAGGTTGGTACTGATGATCCTTCAGGTCCATTCCAACCCAAACCATTCTATGATTGTGTGATAGTATCATAGAATAATAGTAAGGTTTGAGTTGGAAGAGACCTCCAAAGGTCATCTGGTCCAACCCCCTCTGCAGCAAGCAGGAGCATCCTCCAGTAGCTCATATGATTCTGAGGGAATTCTGATGCTCCAACAGATTGTATGATTCTGAGGGGTGAGTGAGCTGGGGTTGTTTAGCCTGGAGAAGAAGCAGCAGCTTGGAGGAGACCTTATTGCTCTCTACAACTCCCTGAAGGGAGGTTGTAGCCAGCTGGGGGTTGGTCTCTTCTCCCAGGCAAACAGAACAAGAACAACCAGTCTCAAGCTGCACAGGGGGAAGTTTAGGCTTGATCTTAGAAAGAAGTTCTCCATAGAAAGAGAGATTGCCCTTGGAATGTGCTGCCCAGGGAGGCGGTGGGGCTGACATCCCTGGAAGTGCTTAAGAAAAGACTGAACGAGTCACTAGGTGCCATGATCTAGTTGATTAGTTAGGGTTGGGTGATAGGTTGGACTTGATGACCATGGAGGTATCTTCCAACCTACTAGATCCTGTGATTCGGTGTGATTCTATGATGCATGCTATGGAACACAGAATACAGAATTAACCAGGTTGAAAAAAAACCTTTGAGATCATCAAGTCCAACCTATCACCCAACACCATCTAATCAACTAACCCATGGCACCCAGTGCCTCATCCAGGCTCTTCTTAAACACCTCCAGTGATGGTGACTCCACCACTTCCCTGGGCAGCCTTGTGCTAAGGGCTCTCCCTGCCCTAAAAACAAACAAACAAACAAAACACAACAGAGATAGAATCATAGAATCAGTCAGGGTTGGAAGGGACCACAAGGATCATCGAGTTCCAAACCCCCTGCCATGGGCAGGGACACCCCACACTAGATCAGGCTGCCCACAGCCTCATCCAGCCTGGGCTTAAACACCTCCAGGGACAGGGTCCCAACCACCTCCCTGGACAACCCATTCCAGGGCTTCACCACTCTCATGGGGAAGAACTTCCTCCTCCCCTCCAGCCTGAATCTGCCCACCTCCATCTTCATTCCACTCCCCCCAGTCCTATCACTACGTGAGATCCTGAGCAGTCCCTCCCCAGCCTTCTTGTAGCCCCCTTCAGATACTGGAAGGCCACAATGAGGTCACCTGGGAGCCTTCTCTTCTCCAGACTGAACAGCCCCAAAGATGAAAGGCCTGGGAGCAGACCAGAAAGCAGCCAAGCTTTATGTCTCTAAGCTCACTGCCATCCACTGCGCTCCGGGGCGCGGTGTGCTCCCTGCCGTCAGAGCGCCGGCGAGAGCGCGGCGGGGCTGGCGCTGACATTTGCCTGGGTGCTGAACAAGGCTTTCTGCTGTCTGAGGATTTTCACAACGCACCACAAATGTCACTTCAAGGAACAGGCTCGGCTCAGCAGCCAGTTCTCACTTTGAAAATACAGGGAGACGTCAGCCCCTGCGTGTTTTTCCTCCTAGTCCCAATCACATTCCTCGCGCTGAAAACTGAGCTGAGGTTCTTGGGTTGTTGTTTTTTTTTTCTCATCCTCTCTCTTTTCCCCCTTTCCCCCCTCCAAGTTCTTGATGAAATGTAAATGATTTTCAACTTTGATCTTTATGCTTCCTGGCTCTTTCTGACTATGTTCTTTCCTTCACAATTTCACTCAAGCTTTCTCCCAAAATAAAGGCTCTGTGCTCTCATCTCCACCACACAAATTAATGAGCAGCCCCGTGCAAGAGCTCAGGAGAGGCCACTCTCTCCCTAGCAACAGAAATGATTTCCATCTGGACTCATAGGATTATAGAATCTCAGAACTGTTTCAGTTGGAAAAGACCTCTAAGATCATTCAGTTCAACCATCAACCTGAGACCACTAAACCATGGCCCCAAGCGCACACATTTCTTGAACACCTCCAGGGATGGGGACTCCACCACCTCCCTGGGCAGCCTGGGCCAATCCCTGACCACTCTTGCAGCATAGACATTGTTCCTCATCTCCAGCCTAAACCTCCCCTGCTGCAACCTGAGGGCATTTCTTCTGCTTCTGTCACCCGATAGTAGGGAGAAGAGACCAAACCCCCACCTCACTGCAACCTCCTTCCGGGGAGCTGTCAAAGGCAGTGAGGTCTCTCCTCGGCCTCCTCTTCTCCACACTAAACACCCCCAGTTTCCCCAGCTGTTCCTCCCCAGCCCTTTTCTCCAGACCCTTCCCCAGCTTTGTTGCCCTTCTCTGGACACACTGGAAGGAGGGCTCACCTGCCCCCTTGCTCCCACTCAACGGATTGCTGCTCACCAGGCATTCCAGTTTTGCTCTTCGGGTGCTGCAGGGCAATTTCGAACACACCAAAGCCCAGGCTGCTCTGTCATGGTCAGATTTGTGCTAGATCCAGGTGCCTCTCAAGCAGGAGGAGGGGTGGGATACATGGTCTTGTATCCTCCCTGAAGCTCGTGGAGGTTTGGGTGGGATGTAGAGGTATAGGTAGGTTGTGGAGGTGTAGGTGGGAGGACTAATACTTGTACAGGTTGTCCAGAGATGTGGTTGAGGTCCCATCCCTGGAGACATTCAAGGTCTAACTTGATGGGGCACTGAGCAATCTGATCTAGTTGGAGATGTCATAGAATCATAGAATCAATAAGGTTGGAAAAGACCTCAAAAGATCATCAAGTCCAGCCTGTCACCCAAGACCTCATCACTACTAAACCATGGCACCAAGTGCCACATCCAATCTCTTTTTGAGCACCTCCAGGGACAGTGACTCCACCACCTCCCTGGGCAGCACATTCCAATGGCCAACAACTCTTTCTGGGAAGCACTTTCTCCTCACCTGGAGCCTAAACTTCCCCTGACACAGCTTGAGGCTGTGTCCTCTTGTTCTGATGCTGGTTGTCCCTGCTGACTGCAATGGGTTGGACAAGAAGACCTTCAAGGGTTCTTTCCAACCTGATGCAATCTATGAATGCGTGACCTTGTTTGGAGCCACCCATGATGCCTGCTGCAAACTGGCAGCACTGGGAACCTGCAGAGCTGGGCTTTGGTCTCCTGGCTTTGCATTCTTGGCACATCCATTACTTTGGCTCCGCACTGAGGAGCCTCATGATGGTTGGGCTACTGGGTGCATTTTACAGACAGCTGATAAAAAAGAAGAAAATCAAGAGCACAGAGATCTAAAGCATGAGTACCTCACCAAAAAAAGAAGATAAAATAAAATAAGAAGAGGGGGAATTCAAATGCAACTCAGACCCAAAGCACAGGGATGCTTTCCAGGAGGGAGTGCCGGGTCCATACCTGCATGTCCCACACCGTTTCAATGCCTGCCCAGCCTTGGCAGCAAAGCCATTGCTCTCCACATCTGGGTTTGATCCTAGTCTCCAGACACTGAAGGCTGGATAATTCATGCCTTCTCAGAGGCAGGGAGAGAAGAAAGGTATAACTTGCCTCCAGGCTTCCCACCCTCCTCCTGAGATGCTCCTGCCTGGTGTCAGCACAAGACTTTCTACTTTCTGTTCTAAGGAAGAAAAAAAAAAATAATAAAAGGGGGCTTCTCAGTGCCCTTTGTGGGGGGCATTTCACAGGGATCCACTGCTGGGCCAGCCTGGCACACAGTATCACAGTCCCATGTCAGTATCCCAAGCCCTGCTGGAGGAAACCTGGTGACAAAACCACCTCCTCAGCCCCTGGTGTTTTCCTGCCAGTTCTGCATCTCCTGCCCTACTACTGGGAATGCTGGAAATCCTCAGTGCTCTGCCAGCACCTTTCATGGGAGGATTACAAAGCATTTGGCAGACATGAACAAAAGCAAGCCAAGCCACGCAGGTCCCCTAGGAAGAGGGTAAATAAGAGTGAAAGTAACCTCAGTTCAGGAAACTAAGGCCAGCCCCCCTAGGAAGAGGGTAAATAAGAGTAATCCCAGTTCAGGAAACTAAAGCCAGCCCCCCTAGGAAGAGGGTAAATAAGAGTGAGAGTAATCCCAGTTCAGGAAACTAAGGCCAGCCCCCCTAGGAAGAGGGTAAATAAGAGTGAGATTAATCCCAGTTCAGGAAACTAAGGCCAGCTCCCATAGGAAGAGGGTAAATAAGAGTGAGATTAATCCCAGTTCAGGAAACTAAGGCCAGCCCCCATAGGAAGAGGGTAAATAAGAGTGAAAGTAACCTCAGTTCAGGAAACTAAGGCCAGCCCCCATAGGAAGAGGGTAAATAAGAGTGAGATTAATCCCAGTTCAGGAAACTAAGGCCAGCCCCCAAAGGAAGAGGGTAAACAAGAGTGAAAGTAACCTCAGTTCAGGAAACTAAGGCCAGCCCCCATAGGAAGAGGGTAAATAAGAGTGAAAGTAACCTCAGTTCAGGAAACTAAGGCCAGCCCCCATAGGAAGAGGGTAAATAAGAGTAAGAGTAATCCCAATTCAGGAAACTAAGGCCAGCCCCCATAGGAAGAGGGTAAATAAGAGTAAGAGTAATCCCAATTCAGGAAACTAAGGCCAGCCCCCAAAGGAAGAGGGTAAATAAGAATGAGATTAATCCCAGTTCAGGAAACTAAGGCCAGCCCCAGTTCATAGGAAGGAAGAGGTAAATAAGAGTGAGATTAATCCCAGTTCAGGAAACTAAGGCCAGCCCCCATAGGAAGAGGGTAAATAAGAGTGAAAGTAACCTCAGTTCAGGAAACTAAGGCCAGCCCCCATAGGAAGAGGGTAAATAAGAGTGAAAGTAACCTCAATTCAGGAAACTAAGGCCAGCCCCCATAGGAAGAGGGTAAATAAGAGTGAGATTAATCCCAGTTCAGGAAACTAAGGCCAACCCCAAAGGAAGAGGGTAAATAAGAGTAAGAGTAATCCCAATTCAGGAAACTAAGGCCAGCCCCCATAGGAAGAGGGTAAATAAGAGTAAGAGTAATCCCAATTCAGGAAACTAAGGCCAGCCCCCAAAGGAAGAGGGTAAATAAGAGTGAGATTAATCCCAGTTCAGGAAACTAAGGCCAGCCCCCATAGGAAGAGGGTAAATAAGAGTGAAAGTAACCTCAGTTCAGGAAACTAAGGCCAGCCCCCATAGGAAGAGGGTAAATAAGAGTAAGAGTAATCCCAGTTCAGGAGATTAAGGCCTGAGAGGCAAGGAAAGAGGTGGGAGGTTGGGGTGGGGGTGGGTGGAAATAACAAAAGCAATACAAGAAACCACACTGGGTCCCCAGTGCCTTTGATTTACCTTGCTCTGGTCGAACTACCATGTCCAGACCTTGACACACGGCTGCGAGTCCCAGCACCACCCTGGGTTGAACAGAGACCTCAACTCTGCCTCCCGCTCCCTTGGAGACCACGGTTATCAGCTGCTCTCCAGCATTTTCCCGTCCAGGGAGGCTTGGGGGAGAAGCAAGCCGTGACAAGCTCTCCTGAGATGCATGGACTCGTTTGCAGAATATGACTGTCTTTTTTGTTTTCATCCCTGCAGTGTTTGATGGAGAGGGAAAGCTCCCCACGGAAGAGATGGCTCTGCGGCAGGCACCGCCGCTGCCGGAGGGAAGGTGACGGATAGGGTGGCGGAGAGCTCTCCGTTTCCCTCTCCTGTCTGCCTGCCTGCTGCTGGAATGAAGATAATCTATGAGCGGTGGCGTGCATCAGCACCGCTCTCTCCCCTGTATAAATCAGGAGGGTGAAGCGGTATTGAAGGCAGAGCTCCTCCAGCCTTCCTCCCGCCTGCCCGCGGCGTTATCCATCTGGTGCTGAAGGTCAAAAAGAAGCCTCCGAGGACAGGATAATCACTACAGAGAAGAGGGCTGCACTCCATCACTTGCAGGGTGGAGACCACGTGAGCCAAGGGAAGGGTGCAGACATCCCACCTTGCTGCCTTCCCTCCTTCCCACCTGCAGATGAAGCCATCCCTGCTTCTGCCTGGGCTGAGCTTGGCTCTCGGGCATCCTGCTGGGAAGCGTTCAAGAAACCTCTGGCCATGGCACAGGGGGCCATGGTTTAGAGGAGGCCCCTGAGAGGAGGAGGCTCAGGGGAGACCCTATTGCTGTCTACAGCTACCTGAAGGGAGGTTGTAGCCAGGTGGGGGTTGGTCTCTTCTCCCAGGCTACCAGCACCAGAACGAGAGGACACAGTCTCAAGTTGCGTCAGGGGAGGTTTAGGCTGGGTGTTAGGAAGAAGTTCTTCCCAGCAAGAGAGATTGGCCATTGGAATGTGCAGCCCAGGGAGGTGGTGGAGTCACCATCACTGGAGGTGTTTAGGAAGAGACTGGGTGGGGTGCTTGGTGCCATGGTTTAGTTGATTAGATGGTGTTGGGTGATAGGTTGGACTTAACGATCTCAAAGGTCTTTTCCAACCTGGTTAATTCCATTCCATTCCATTCCATTCCATTCCATTCCATTCCATTCCATTCCATTCCATTCCATTCCATTCCATTCCATTCCATTCCATTCCATTCCACTCCACTCCACTCCACTCCACTCCACTCCACTCCATTCTATTCTATTCTACTCTATTCTATTCTGCTCCTATTCTATTCTATTCCATTACATTCCATTCTAGAGGCCATGGTGGTGTTGAGTTGATGTTGGACTGGATGATCTTAGGGAGCTTTTCCAACCTTAAAGATTCTGAATCATACCATATTGACATTGAATCATACCATTTTGGCACTGGGAGCCACGGTGTAGTTGTCAGGAGGTGTTGGGTAATAGGTTGGACTTGATGATCTCTGAGGTCTTTTCCAACCTTATTGATTCTGATTCTATGATATGATATTATCACAGAATCCCAGGATAATCACGACAGAGAAGAGGGCTGCACTCCACCACTTGCAGGGTGGAGACCACATGAGCCATGGGAAGGGTGCAGACATCCCACCTTCCTGCCTTCCCTCCTTCCCACCTGCAGATGAAGTCATCCCTGCTTCTACCTGGGCTGCGCTTGGCTCTCAGGTATCCTGCTGGGGCTGGGCATCAAGAGGTTCTTGACAGTGTTGCTTGCAAGGGTTGGGGTGGGCTGGTCACCTCTCCTGCTCTGCCTTGTGTTCCTGTCTCATTGTGCAGCCTGTGACCCAGAGGAGAAGATATAGTTTGGTGTGTCTCCATTCAAGAGGAAGGAGCCTCCAGGAGCAAGACTGCTCATCAGGGAATGCAGCCAGCTGCCTAACTGGGAAACAAAGCCACTGCTGCTCAGGCAAGAGGAGAGGAGGAGTAGGGCATAAGGAGAAGAACATCTGGGACCTTAAGGAAGAACTTCACTAGCATGAAGCATCACTACTGAGGTCTCTCTAGAACCATTGTCTCCACCTCCATGAACTGTTCTGGTTGGAAAACACCTCTAAAATCACTGAGTCCAACCATCAGCCCAACACCACCATGGACACTAAACCATGTCCCACAGTGCCATGCCCACAGGTTTCTTGACCAGCTCCAGGGATGGGCACTCCACCACCTCCCTGGGGCAGCCTCTTCCAATCCCTGACCACTCCTGCAGCAAAGAAATTGTTCCTCATCTTCAACCTAACCCTCCCCTGGCACAGTTTCCTTTTGTTCATTACCTGGTCATTTCCTCTTGTTCTATCACCTGACACAAGGCAGAGGAGACCAACCTCACCTCACTCCAGCCTCCTTTCAGGGAGCTGTAGAGAGAGCTGTTCATTGCAGAAAGCTGGGCAGAGATGTTGAAACCCAAACCCAAGCAGACCACAGATGATAACCTTTGATGCCAGGCTCGGAGGCTGTGATTTATCAGCCCTGTTGGCACGGTCAGGAACCTCATCGCTCTTTTTGACATGGGCATGATGGAAGAGGAGGACAGAGGTGCTTGAACAGGCCCTGAGGTGTGGAGAGGTGAGTGAGAAGAGCCTGCCAGCCCATCAGACAGCTTCTCCTGAATCCCCAGCCTGGCACTCATCCACCATAAAGCTCCTTCCCTCACTCCTCTTGGCAATGGCCTTAATTTATCTGCTGCACAACTTAATTAAGGTCAATGCCAGAAACGAGCCAATCAAATCCACCCTGGATCCTTCTCTCCTCCCTCCAGCACAGCCACGAGTGGCCCACAGCACCCTGGCTCCTTTTCCAGCTCTGCTCTCAGGGTTTCCTTTGATTCATGGACATTCCCAGACAAGAGTGACTTACTCCTCACTTGTTTCTTTGGCAGCCACGCTGCAGAGCTGCTCCTGCAAAGAGAAAGCAGCCCTGGCCCCCTCCTCAGGGCATCATTTCTTTCTTCCAGGCTGCAAAAGCGCTGCTCCTTTTGGCACACCGGCTTTGTAACCCCATCATCAGGAGAAGCAGGCTGGCCCTAGGAACTCCAGGCTTGCTTCTTCTGGCATTTGTCTCTGCCAGTCAAAAGCCATAATTGGTCCCTGCTTTAGGGAGGAAAAAGAAATAACCTACCTCCAAAAACACCTCTCCAATCAATACACGTTTGTCCTTTGCATCCCTGGCACGGTGGCTGTGGGCTCCCTGGGGCTGCTGCCAGCCTATTTTTCTTCTCCTTTCTCTGGCCCATCGTTTAAGGTAGGTGCTGAGCTTCACCTCTGGACCCTCTCTCTCCCCCCCCAAGCCAATCAATAACTAACCCTCTGCTAATGACCTTTCCATCCCTCTGGAGGAGCAGATCCGTCAGAGAGCAGGGATGAGCCAGGAGCTGGCTCATCCCTTCTTGGACAGTGACTAATTGCTGCCATTAGATGCAGAATTACAGACAAAGAATGAAGGCAGGGAAATGACTGACCCCGTGTTTAATGCAACCAGTGTCCGAGTGTCCATCACCACTGCAGTGCTGGGGGAATTACAATGCAGCAGGGAGGTAGAAGTCCTCTGGTGGCCATTGCTGGGCCAGCCAGGCTCCTTCTGCCCAAGCCAGGTGAGTTATTCCTTACTGGAGAGAAAAATATCATAGTATCATGTCATCAGTCAGGGTTGGAAGGGACCACAAGGATCAGCTAGTTCCAACCCCCCTGCCATGGGCAGGGACACCCCACACTAGATCAGCCTGGCCACAGCCTCATCCAGCCTGGGCTTAAACACCTCCAGGGATGGGGCCTCAACCACCTCCCTGGACAACCCATTGCAGGGCTTCACCATTCTCATGGGGAAGAACTTCCTCCTCACATCCAGCCTCAATCTCCCCTCCTCCAGCTTCATTCCATTCCCCCTAGTCCTATCACTACTCGATAGCCTGAGAAGTCCCTCCCCAGCCTTCTTGTAGCCCCCTTCAGATCTTGGAAGGCCACAGTTAGGTCACCTTGGAGCCTTCTCTTCTCCAGACTGAACAGCTCCAACTCCTTCAGTCTGTCCTCACAGGAGAGGTGCTCCAGCCCTCTGCTCATCCTCGTGGCCCTTCTCTGGACACCTTCCAGCACCTCCAGATCCCTCTTGGAATAGGGGCTCCAGAACTGGAGGCAGTGCTCCAGGTGGGGTCTCAGCAGGGCTGAGCAGAGGGGCAGAATCCCCTCCCTTGCCCTGCTGGCCACACTTCTCCTGCTGCAGCCCAGGCTCTGATTGGCTTTCCGGGCTGCAAGTGCACACTGAGAGCTCCTGTTGAGCTTCTCCTCCCCCGGCACCCCCAAGTCTCTCTCCTCAGGGCTGCTCTCCAGCCAGTCCCTGCCCAGCCTGGATTTGTGCCTGGGACTGCCTTGACCCAGTTGCAGTACCCTGCACTTGGTCTTGCTGAACCTAAACACCCAGGCAGGTCACCACGGCAGGAGGAAACAGGTGACCAAGACCGTCAACGCCGAGGCACCGTGCAAGGCCAGGCCAGAAACTCGGAGGAGGTGCGGGGTACCCTTCCTGCCTCTCAGACACGCTCTGTGAGAAGCAGATACCCTCCAGGCAGTCGCTAGCCAAAACCACACCTCACTACCCAGCCCCAAATATTGCTGGCAGCAGCAAAGTTTTCCCCAATGCTAAAACCTGGAGTCAGACTGAGTATCTAAGACTAGTTAAAAGTCTCCTGCAGAGCACCAGTGCCCATTCCTCCCCTCCTCAGAGCCGTCCTGGAGATCTCCGGCACAATTCAGAGCATGAGCAATCCCTTCCCCCTGCAGCCCAGCAGGCAGTTTAATCACTGAGAGGCAGAGCGCAGGCATTGAGGAGAAATGCATGAAATCACCATTCTGCATCAACCCCCCCCAAAAAAAAATTGAATCAACAGCCACGAGTGCCTCAGCCAGACCCTATTTGCACAACACAGCCACTCTCTGGGCAGCTCCGAGCCCAAACACATCCCCACGCTGGTGATGCAGCCAGGCTGGTGATGTTGGCGGCAGACACCTTGCCCAACAGGCTGCCAGAGCTCAGGACACGCCGAGGGTGAACAGGCAGCTGCTTTTTGGCTTGGCCATAGGGAAAGATGGCTCAGAAAGTCACTGGAAAGGCATAAACAAGCGACTCCCACCCGCATGGAGAGCAGGGGGAGCTTTTTGTTGCTGCTCTCGTCATGGCTGTTGTTTTCCTCCTTGCAAACCCCAGGCCAGACCTTCTCTTTTCGTAAAGCATCTCTCTGATATGGAAAATTTCAGCAGCTTTCAGCACAGGTGAAGCAACATATTCCCACCTCAGCTTTGCCTGCCTGTCTTTATGCAGCTGATTGAGCCTGAAGATCGGCACTTCTGCCAGCTGCAGCTTTGCTCTGGACTCTGGGTGAAGTTTCTGTATGCAGGTCTCTTGTTTTAAGGGGGATTTCTAAGCCCTGAACTGCCAGGCACAGAGTGAAAGAGTCATGGCAATTATTCTGCTCTGGATCAAGCCCAGCCAAAGAGCAGCAGGCACCTCTCCACCTGCTCCTGTTGGGTTTAGGCTGGGAGTTTACTGAGGAATCAGTGCAAATCGTAGAGCTGAACATCAAGATCCTATTTAGCTCAAAGGGGTTTGGTAAGAGATTGATGGCAGCAGCCTTGCCCTGCCTGCCAACCTTGTTTGTCTCAGGCAGCAGAAGCAGAGGTGGCTGGACTGATACTTCACATGAGCCCTCACAGAATCCCAGAATGGTAGGGGTTGGAAGGGGCCTCTGAAGATCATGGAGTCCAACCCCGCCTGGTAACAGAGGTTTGCCTAGAGCAGGTTGCACAGGAACATCTCCAGGTGGGTCTTGAATATCCCCAGAGAAGGAGACTCCACGACCTCTCTGGGCAGCCTGCTCCAGGACTCCAGCACCTCACAGTAAAGAAGTTTCTCCTTATGTTCAAGTGAAGCTTCCTGTGTTCTAGTTTGTATCCACTGCCCCTTGTCCTCTCACTCGGCACTACTGAAAAGAGCCCAGCCCCATCCTCATGACCTCCTTTAGATATCGATCAGCATTGAGACAATCCCTTCTCAGCCTGCTCTTCTTCCAGCTAAACTGACCCAGGTGTCTCAGCCTCCCCTCAGAAGAGAGATGCTCCAATCCCTTCAGCATCCTCATAGCCTCTGTTGGACTCTCCCTGTAGTTCCCTGTCTGTCTTGAACTAGGGAGGCCAGAACTGGACACAATACTCCATGTGCAGTCTCACCAGAGCAGAGTAGGAGAGGAGAATCTTTCCCGACCTGCTGGCCACACTCTTCTTCATGCACCCATGGTGACTATTTGCCTTCTTGGCCACCACTGCTCCTAGGTCCTTATCCACAGAGCTGCTTTCCAGCAGCTTCTCACTCCTGGAAACACCCTCTGGGCTTGTCAGGAGTCCCAGATCAGCTACCACTATGTCCTGACACCAGCTGCACCCTGGGGCTGGCAGGCACAAGGCAGGTTGGGTTCATGACGAAGCAAGAATCCTTTGGGACCGGATTTGAAGTCAGGGCTGGCTAGCACTCATGTTTTTGTTAGGATAAGAAATGACTGGTCACTGGAGTCAAGGCAATTAAGAAGAGCGATTACCATAACTCACCACATCCTTCTTTCCTGTCTGTTGTCCTCCTGCAGTTCCCAACTCTGCAGCTTTCTGGGGAAAATCTCACAGGAGGGTTTTAACTTTGTTGAATTTGTTTGCCTCATCTCCTCAGGATCACTTCTTCAGGATCACCTCCTCAGGATCACTTCCTCAGCATCACCTCCTCAGGATCACCTTGAAACTTTTTAATATGAGGATGGTGAAACCCTGTCCTAACTTTGTTGATTTTTTTGCATCACCTCCTCAGAATCACTTCCTCAGGATCACTTCCTCAGGATCATTTCCTCAGGATCACTTCCTCAGGATCACTTCCTCAGCATCACCTCCTCAGGATCACTTCCTCAGGATCACCTCCTCAGAATCACCTCCTCAGCATCACCTCCTCAGAATCACCTCCTCAGCATCACTTCCTCAGGATCACCTTGAAACTTTTTAATATGAGGATGGTGAAACCCTGTCCTAACTTTGTTGATTTTTTTGCCTCACCTCCTCAGAATCACTTCCTCAGGATCACTTCCTCAGCATCACCTCCTCAGCATCACCTCCTCAGGATCACTTCCTCAGCATCACCTCCTCAGAATCACTTCCTCAGGATCACCTTGAAACTTTTTAATATGAGGATGGTGAAACCCTGTCCTAACTTTGTTGATTTTTTTGCCTCACCTCCTCAGAATCACTGCCTCAGGATCACTTCCTCAGCATCACCTCCTCAGCATCACCTCCTCAGGATCACTTCCTCAGCATCACCTCCTCAGCATCACTTCCTCAGGATCACTTCCTCAGGATCACCTCCTCAGGATCACCTCCTCAGCATCACCTCCTCAGCATCACCTCCTCAGCATCACCTCCTCAGCATCACCTCCTCAGGATCACTTCCTCAGCATCACTTCCTCAGCATCACTTCCTCAGCATCACTTCCTCAGCATCACCTCTTCAGGCTCACTTCTTCAGCATCACCTCCTCAGGATCACCTTGAAACTTTTTAATATGAGGATGGTGAAACCCTGTCCTAACTTTGTTGATTTTTTTGCCTCACCTCCTCAGAATCACTTCCTCAGCATCACCTCCTCAGCATCACCTCCTCAGCATCACCTCCTCAGCATCACCTCCTCAGCATCACCTCCTCAGGATCACCTCCTCAGAATCACTTCCTCAGGATCACCTCCTCAGAATCATCAGGATCCTCCTCAGGATCACCTCCTCAGCATCACCTCCTCAGCATCACCTCCTCAGCATCACCTCCTCAGCATCACCTCCTCAGAATCACTTCCTCAGAATCACTTCCTCAGGATCACCTCCTCAGGATCACTTCCTCAGGATCACCTCCTCAGGATCACCTTGAAACTTTTTAATATGAGGATGGTGAAACCCTGTCCTAACTTTGTTGATTTTTTTGCCTCACCTCCTCAGAATCACTTCCTCAGGATCACCTCCTCAGGATCACCTCCTCAGGATCACTTCCTCAGCATCACCTCCTCAGCATCACCTCCTCAGGATCACTTCCTCAGCATCACCTCCTCAGGATCACTTCCTCAGCATCACCTCCTCAGGATCACTTCCTCAGCATCACCTCCTCAGGATCACTTCCTCAGCATCACCTCCTCAGGATCACTTCCTCAGCATCACCTCCTCAGAATCACTTCTTCAGGATCACCTCCTCAGGATCACTTCCTCAGCATCACCTTGAAACTTTTTAATATGAGGATGGTGAAACCCTGTCCTAACTTTGTTGATTTTTTTGCCTCACCTTCTCAGCATCACTTCCTCAGGATCACTTCCTCAGGATTATTTCCTCAGAATCACCTCCTCAGCATCACCTCCTCAGCATCACCTCCTCAGCATCACCTCCTCAGCATCACTTCCTCAGAATCACCTCCTCAGAATCACTTCCTCAGGATCACCTCCTCAGGATCACCTTGAAACTTTTTAATATGAGGATGGTGAAACCCTGTCTTAACTTTGTTGATTTTTTTGCCTCACCTCCTCAGAATCACTTCCTCAGGATCACCTCCTCAGGATCACCTCCTCAGGATCACTTCCTCAGCATCACCTCCTCAGCATCACCTCCTCAGCATCACCTCCTCAGGATCACTTCCTCAGCATCACCTCCTCAGGATCACTTCCTCAGCATCACCTCCTCAGGATCACTTCCTCAGCATCACCTCCTCAGGATCACTTCCTCAGCATCACCTCCTCAGGATCACTTCCTCAGCATCACCTCCTCAGAATCACTTCTTCAGGATCACCTCCTCAGGATCACTTCCTCAGCATCACCTTGAAACTTTTTAATATGAGGATGGTGAAACCCTGTCCTAACTTTGTTGATTTTTTTGCCTCACCTTCTCAGCATCACTTCCTCAGGATCACTTCCTCAGGATTATTTCCTCAGAATCACCTCCTCAGCATCACCTCCTCAGCATCACCTCCTCAGCATCACCTCCTCAGCATCACTTCCTCAGAATCACTTCCTCAGAATCACCTCCTCAGAATCACTTCCTCAGGATCACCTCCTCAGGATCACCTTGAAACTTTTTAATATGAGGATGGTGAAACCCTGTCTTAACTTTGTTGATTTTTTTGCCTCACCTCCTCAGAATCACTTCCTCAGGATCACCTCCTCAGGATCACCTCCTCAGGATCACTTCCTCAGCATCACCTCCTCAGCATCACCTCCTCAGCATCACCTCCTCAGGATCACTTCCTCAGCATCACCTCCTCAGGATCACTTCCTCAGCATCACCTCCTCAGGATCACTTCCTCAGCATCACCTCCTCAGGATCACTTCCTCAGCATCACCTCCTCAGGATCACTTCCTCAGCATCACCTCCTCAGAATCACTTCTTCAGGATCACCTCCTCAGGATCACTTCCTCAGCATCACCTTGAAACTTTTTAATATGAGGATGGTGAAACCCTGTCCTAACTTTGTTGATTTTTTTGCCTCACCTTCTCAGCATCACTTCCTCAGGATCACTTCCTCAGGATTATTTCCTCAGGATCACTTCCTCAGGATCACTTCCTCAGCATCACCTCTTCAGGCTCACTTCTTCAGCATCACCTCCTCAGGATCACCTTGAAACTTTTTAATATGAGGATGGTGAAACCCTGTCCTAACTTTGTTGATTTTTTTGCCTCACCTCCTCAGAATCCCTTCCTCAGGATCACCTCCTCAGAATCACTTCCTCAGGATCACCTCCTCAGAATCACTTCCTCAGGATCACCTCCTCAGAATCACCTCCTCAGGATCACCTCCTCAGGATCACCTTGAAACTTTTTAACATGAGGATGGTGAAACCCTGTCCCTGGTTTCCCACAGAGGTGGTAGATGCCCCATCCCTGCAAACATTCCAGGTCAGGTTCTCTGGGGCTCTGAACAACCTGCTCCAGTTGCAGATGTCCCTGAGGACTGCAGGGCAGTTGGGCTAGATGGGCTTTTGAAGGTCTCTTCCAACCCACAACATTGGATGATTCTGTGACTCACTCTCCTCAGTGCCCTCCCTGCCTCCTGCCCACCTCCAGCAGCAGTACTTGAACCACGTCAAAAGACGATTTAGCAAATCAGGAAGGAAAGAAAGAGAAAGTTCTCAGCCCTGAACCTTCTCTCCCGGTGTGGCAAATATTCACTGTGCACACTTTCAAGGCATCACTCCTGCCTTGGGCCCTGTTCTAATAATGCAGAAGGAAGAGTGAAGGGCCATATTTTTGGGTTTGGGGGGGGGGTTTTGTCATTGGTGGTTTTTCCCCCCACCCCCCAAATCCATTTCAGGTGTCCCTTGTGGGTAAGGAATGTAGGAGACATCTTCTAAACATACACACCTGCAGCTTTCTCGGGCTCGATAGCATCGGCTGCAGACAGAGACAGCAGTTACAATTGCCAAGACAAAGAGCGATTAGACAGACAGACAGACCATGAGCGGGAGAAAAATGGGGATTTAAAGTGCAATTCATCTCAAAAGACTTCCAAGTGCCTGGCCAAGAGAGGAAAACTTTGCAGAATCACGCTCTCGAGGGCACCCACTTCGCGCTCACGTTTGTCCGCCCAGCACAACACTGAAGCCAGCCTGAAAGCCAAGCTGAAGCCAGCTCAAGGGAAGCAAAGTGCCAGACCTCCTCCCTGCAGACACCTGCCTTGTACCAACAAGGATGGGGTGCTTGGTGCCATGGTTTAGTTGATTTGATAGTGTTGGATGATAGGTTGGACTCGAGGATCTCTGAGGTCTGGTCTATTCTTCTATTCTATTCTATTCTATTCTATTCTATTCCATTCCATTCCATTCCATTCTAATCTCATTCCATTCCATTCCATTCCATTCCATTCCATTCCATTCCATTCCATTCCATTCCATTCCATTCCATTCCATTCCATTCCCATTCCATTCCATTCTAATCCCATCCCATTCCATTCCATTCCATTCCATTCTAATCCCATTCCATTCCATTCCATTCTAATCCCATTCCATTCCATTCCATTCTAATCCCATTCCATTCTATTCCATTCCATTCTAATCCCATTCTATTCTATTCTATTCTATTCTATTCTATTCTATTCTATTCTATTCTATTCTAATCTCATTCCATTCCATTCCATTCCATTCCATTCCATTCCATTCCATTCCATTCCATTCCATTCCATTCCATTCCATTCCATGCCATTCCATGCCATTCTAATCCCATTCCATGCCATTCCATTCTAATTCTATTCTATTCTATTCTATTCTATTCTATTCTATTCTATTCTATTCTATTCTATTCTATGCTATTCTATTCTAATCTCATTCCATTCCATTCCATTCTAATCCCATTCCAATCCATTCCATTCCATTCCATTCCATTCCATTCCATTCCATTCCATTCCATTCCATTCCAACAGCCACAAGCAGCAGGACCCATTCATAGAATCATAGGATCATCCAGGATGGAAAAGGCCTCAGAGATCATCAAGTCCAACCTATTGCCTAAGACCTAACACCTCCTGACAACTAAACCATGGCTCCAAGTGCCACATCCAAGCCTTTCTTGAATACCTCCAAGGATGGGGACTCCACCACCTCCCTGGGCAGCCTTTTCCAACGTCTGACCACTCTTGCAGCAAAGAAATTGTTCCTAATCTCCAAACTTAACCTTCCCTGCTGCAACCTGTGCCCATTTCCTCTCCTTCTATCACCTAATACTAGGTAGAAGCTCTCAACCCCCACCTCTCTGCAGCCTCCTTTCAGGGAGTTGTAGAGAGCAGAGGTCTCCCCTCAGCCTCCTCTTCTTCACACTAAACACCCCTAGTTCCCTCAGCTGCTCTTCCCCAGCCCTGTTCTCCAGACTTTCTCCAGCTTTGTTGCCCTTCTCTGGACATGCTCCAGCCCCTTAGTGTCATTCTTAGACAGAGGAGCCCAAAACAGAAATGAGTATAGGAGGGGTGGCTTCACCAGTGCCCAGTCCAGGGGCACCATCCCTTCCGTGCTCCTGCTGGCCACACATTGCTGATCCAGGCCAGAATTCTGGTGGCTTTCTTGGCCACCTGAGCACACTGCTGGCTCGTGTTCAGAGGGCTGTCAACCAGCACCCCTGGTCCTTTTCCACTGGGCAATTTTCCATCCACTCTGCCTCAAGCGTGGAGCACTGCTGGGGTGGTTGTGCCCACCAGTCTCTGCCTTCAATCTCTTTCTGCAAGGAGCTAAACCTGGTAATGACTGCTGTGATGAATCACAGAATCACCAAGGTTGGAAGAGACCTCAAAGATCATCAAGTCCAACCTGTCACCACAGACCTCATGACTAAACCATGGCACCAAGTGCCACATCCAATCCCCTCTTGAATACCTCCAGGGATGGGGACTCCACCACCTCCTTGGGCAGCACATTCCAATGGCGAACGATTCTCTCTGTGAAGAACTTTCTCCTCACCTCCAGCCTCTTGTTCTGGTGCCAGTTGCTTGAGAGAAGAGACCAACTCCCTGCTGGCTACAACCACCCTTCAGGTAGTTGTAGAGAGCAAGAAGGTCTCCCCTGAGCCTCCTCTTCTTCAGACTAAACAACCCCAGCTCCCTCAGCCTCTCCTCATAGGGCTTATGCTCACGGCCTCTCCCCAGCCTCGTTGCCCTTCTCTGGACACCTTCAAGTCTCTCAACGTCCTTCTTAAACTGAGGGGCCCAGAACTGGAGACAGGACTCAAGGTGTGGCCTAACCAGTGCAGAGTACAGAGGCACAATGAGCCACACACCAGGGACTGCTGAAGCAAAACTGCTGCTGCCTATCCCAGGAAGCTCTGAGCTGCTTCTCTCCCACTGCTTGCAAGTCAGCCGCAGATCGCTCAGAGTGAGGTTTATTCTCTGCTTGATTGGCATGCACTTAATTAACGTTAATGGAGCTCTCGCATCACGATCAAGGAGAGACTCTGAACCCCAAAGTAGACTGAATCTGAAGAATTACAGCAAGAATTCATGGCCTAATTACAGTGTATTGTTGAAATACCACTTAAATATAGTGATTATTAAAAGCATATTATTGATTGGGGTTTCACTGCTATGTAAATAAATCTAGTTGAGGCAAACTGAGCTCCAAATTCATTACCCAGCTGTAAATCCTCAATAAATATCTTTCTTGGTTTTTTTTTCCCCTTTTCCTTTCTCTCTCTCTCTCTCCCTCCCCCCTCCCCCCATGAATCAGTTGTTGTTTATTATACAATAAATGTCTTGTTAAGTCAAAATTAATCGCGCCTCTGAGGAAACTTCATCCCTCCCTCCCTCCCCCCACACGGGCACTTTGCCAGGGGGCCTTTGCAAACCTCCCCCTCCCACCTCCCCCTGCCCCTCCTGGGGTGGGTGGGGAGCAGGTGCAGCTCCTGCCTCCTGCCAAAGCAAATCCAAGTGGCGCGGCGGCGGCGAAGACTCCATCATGCCACGCTCACCGGGGGCTTGGCCACCTGCAAACTGTGGTAATGAGGAGAGGCTGAGGGAGCTGGGGTTGCTTAGCCTGGAGAAGAGGAGGCTCAGGGGAGACCTTCTTGCTCTCTACAACTATGTGAAGGGAGGTTGTAGCCAGGTGGGGGTTGGTCTCTTCTCCCAGGCAACCAGCACCAGAACAAGAGGACACAGTCTCAAGCTGTGCCAGGGGAAGTTTAGGCTGGAGGTGAGGAGAAAGTTCTTCCCAGAGAGAGGAATTGGCCAGTGGGATGTGCTGCCCAGGGAAGGTGGTGGAGTCCCCATCACTGGAGGTGTTTAGGAAGAGCCTGGATGAGGCGCTCAGGGCCATGGTTTAGTTGATTTGATGGTGTTGGGTGTTGGACTTGATGATTTTAAAGGTCTTTTTCAACCTGGTTAATTCTATTCTATTCCATTCCGTACCAAAGCTCATCAGCTGCCTCCTTCCTCTCCATCCTATCCTACCCTACCCTATCCTACCCTATCCTACCCTATCTATCTATCCTATCCTATCGAATCCCATCCTATCCTATCCTATCCTATCCTATCCTATCCTATCCTATCCTATCCTATCCTATCCTATCCCATTCCATTCTGTAATTCGCAAAGCTCATCAGCTGCCTCCTCCTCCTCCAGCCTATTCTATTCTGTTCTGCCATGCCCTGCCCTGCCCTGCCCTACTCTACTCTACTCTACTCTACTCTACTCTACTCTACTTCTATTCTATTCTATTCCATTCTATTCTATTCCATTCTATTCTATTCCATTCTATTCTATTCCATTCTATTCTGTTCCATTCTATTCTGTTCCATTCTATTCTGTTCCATTCCATTCTGTTCCATTCCATTCTATTCCATTCCATTCTATTCCATTCCATTCTATTCTATTCCATTCTATTCTATTCCATTCTATTCTATTCCATTCTATTCTATTCCATTCTATTCTATTCCATTCTATTCTATTCCATTCTGTACTATTCCATTCTGTACTATTCCATTCTGTACTATTCCATTCCGTACTATTCCATTCCGTACTATTCCATTCCGTACTATTCCATTCCATTCCATTCCATTCCATTCCATTCCATTCCATTCCATTCCATTCCATTCCATTTCCATTCCTCCTCCTCCCCCCCCCAGCATGAACACCCCAGGTCCCAAGGGAGGACCTCCTTTTCTCCCCCTGCCCTTCCTCCTGCAACGTGCCAGCGGCACGTACCGGGCAGCCAACCCTGGCAGAGCAAAGCCCGTGGGGGTCTTTGGGAGGCAGGAGACCTCTCCCAGCAGAGCTGGTCAATCAGAGTAAATACTTTAAGCCAGAAACACAAAAAAAAGAAGATGAAATTTTCATGACTTTCCCCTTTTCTTCCACGACTGCAAGCACTGAAGGCTCCATAGCTGGGGGATGTTCATAGGTCCCAGCAGCTAAGAAAGGAAGGATCCGAATTCCTCTTTGGGCACGGACTACCATGATGAATAATAAATAAAATGAAGAGCAGCAACACTTTGCATCCAGCAAGAGCTTTTCATCTGCAGAGCTCAAAATGATTTACAACAGCAACACTAAAAAACAGCCCCAAAATAATAAAGGAAGGAAAAGGAAGTGTTAGAGGTGTTAAGAAAGCAGAATTCCCTTCCTCTGGGAAATCTGAGTAGTTCAACATTTGTTTTCATCTCGAGAGAGGGTGAGAAGTTGAAAGGTGGTTTGGGTTTGTTGTTTGTTTTTTTTTCTTGTTTCTTTTCTCTCTCTGGAACCAGCAGTTCCACAAGGCTGAGAGTCAGAAGTGGGGACTTTGTGAGGGTTGGTGTTTTTCTGCTTTGTTTCATCAAGCCAAGGCGTTGCACCAAGCCGCATCCGCGAGGGTTTGATGTGCCAAGCTCAAATGAGGGAGCTGGGGCTGCTTAGCCAGGAGAAGAGGAGGCTCAGGGGAGACCTTCTTGCTCTCTACAACTACCTGAAGGGAGGTTGTAGCCAGGAAGGGATGGGTCTCTTCTCCCAGGCAAGCAGCACCAGAACAAGAGGACACAGTCTCAAGCTGCGCCAGGGGAGGTTCAGGCTGGAGGTGAGGAGAAAGTTCTTCCCAGAGAGAGTTGTTAGCCATTGGAATGTGCTGCCCAGGGAGGTGGTGGAGTCCCCATCCCTGGAGGTGTTCAAGAGGGGATTGGACGTGGCACTCAGTGCCATGGTTTAGTCATGAGGTCTGAGGTGACAGGTTGGACTCGATGATCTTTGAGGTCTCTTCCAACCTTGGTGATTCTGTGATTCTGTGTGAAATGTCTTTGGCTGGATTTTCCCCAGGAAAGGGGAGAAAAAATCAAAAACAACCCCCAGAAAAACCCTAAACCCAAACCCAAACCCCAACAACAATTGAGGCATAATAAATCAGAGAATTCCTAGAATTGTTTTGGTTGGAAGAGAGCTCTAAGATCAGAGATTCGTAGAATGGTTTGGATTGAAAGGGGAATCATAGAATCAATAAGGTTGGAAGAGACCTCGGAGATCAGCAAGTCCAACCTGTCACCCAACACCTCCTGACTAACTAAACCATGGCTCCAAGTGCCACATCCAATCCATTTTTGAACACCTCCAGGGATGGGGACTCCACCACCTCCCTGGGCCGCACATTCCAATGGCTGAGAACTTTCTCCTCACCTCCAGCCTAAACTTCCCCTGGCACAGCTTGAGACCGTGTCCTCTTGTTCTGGTGCTGCTTGCCTGGGAGAAGAGACCAACCCCCACCTGGATACAACCTCCCTTCAGGGAGTTGTAGAGAGCAAGAAGGTCTCCCCTGAGCCTCCTCTTCTGCAGGCTAAGCAACCCCAGCTCCCTCAGCCTCTCCTCACAGGGCTGTGCTCAAGACCTCTCCCCAGCCTCGTTGCCCTTCTCTGGACACGTTCAAGAGTCTCAATGTCCTTCTTAAGCTGAGGGGCCCAGAACTGGTCACGAGGCCACAGGTTTCTCAAACACCTCCAGGGACAGTGACTCCACCACCTCCCTGGGCAGCACATTCCAATGCCTGACCCCTCTTGCAGCTGAAAAATTGTTCCTAATCTCCAACCTAAATCTCCCATGGCACACTTTGAGGTCATTTCTTTTTCTATCACCTGATACCAGGGAGAAGAAACTAACCTCCCCTCACTCCCACCTCCTTTGTTTCCAGTCCCTTCCTGCCACCTCAACCATAAATCTCCATGAAGCTTGGGCTGCTTTTGGAACACACACAAACCCCACCCTGCCCCAGCCTCCTTTAAAGTCCTTTTTACAGAGGGGAGCTCATGGCTCTCTGGAGAGACCTCATCAAGCTGGGCAGTGGAAGGCAGAAGGGGGAGAGTATGCTTAGGGGTCCTGCATGCTCATGCAGTGGAGCAGCAGCACATTCAATACAATCATTCCCATCACCTCTTGGCCTGTCCATCAGGGCAGGCATCAGGAGGAAGTGCTGCCTGCGCCGCCTTTCATCCTGAGCAGATGGAAAATTGAGCTCTGTTTATACACAACACCACCAGGAGAGGAGAGGCTGAATCCATCTAGCAGAGAAAAACTAATGCTCTTGTTAGGGAGCTTAATTATTAACATCAGCCTCCAGTTATTTTCCCTGACATTAGTTCATTGCTGACTTCAGAGCCATTGCTCTTTGCACGCCCTTGGTGCACTCTCCCATCTCTGCAGCCTCACAGGGGTCCTGTGGCCTCCTCACTGACTCTGTTGCATGAACTCCCTTCTGCACTGACCCCCTTTTCCCTGGGTAATCAACATCCCCTCACTCCTAAAGCCTCCAACAAACCATGAGACCTCATTTCTGCCTCCTGGAGATGTTTGCCAAAGGTGGGCGTGGTGCAGAAGGAAGGGAGCCAGGGCCAGGACAGGATCCTATCTGTTTTCCTTGATGCACCATGTATTGGAAACACATCAGTAGCCTTTCCAGAGCTCCTGATGGAGAATTGATCTCTAGGTCATAAAACTAAATCGTGGTGCTAGGAAGAAGAGTAAACACAGGGGCTGGTGGAGGGGTTTGTCAGTGCAGAGCTGCAGAGCTGCAGAGCTGCCTGACTCGATGCCTGCTGCTGGTCACCAGGGATTTGGGAATCAAGAGGTTAAGTTGGATCAATGCTGAGCTTCCCCTGAGATTCCCAGGAATCCCTGAACAACCAAGACCATAGCCCTTACTTGACACCATCAAAATAGCAACAACCAGGAGGCCTACCAAAGGTGCTCAGTGCAGAAGACTAGACGAGACTAGACTAGATGAGACTAGACTAGACTAGACTAGAATAGAATAAACCACATTGGAAGAGACCCTTGAGATCATTGAGTCCAACCCATCACCCAGCACCATCTAATCAACTAAACCATGGCACCAAGCACCCCATCAAGTCTCCTCCTAAACACCTCCAGTGATGGTGACTCCACCACCTCCCTGGGCAGCACATCCCAATGGGCAATCACTCTCTCTGTGTAGAACTTCTTCCTAACCTCCAGCCTAAACCTCCCCTGGCACAGCTTGAGACTGTGTCCTCTTGTTCTGGTGCTGGCTGCCTGGGAGAAGAGACCAACCCCCACCTGGCTACAACCTGCCTTCAGGGAGTTGGAGAGAGCAAGAAGATCTCCCCTGAGCCTCCTCTTCTGCAGGCTAAGCAACCCCAGCTCCCTCAGCCTCTCCTCAAAGGGCTTGTGTTCCAAACCCCTCACCAACTTCGTTGCCCTTCTCTGGACACCTTCCAGCAACTCAACATCCTTCCTAAACTGAGGGGCCCAGAACTGGACACAGTACTTTAAGTGTGGCCTAACCAGTGCAGTGTACAGGGGCAGAATGACCTCCCTGCTCCTGCTGGCCACATTATTCCTGATGCAGGCCAGGATGCCATTGGCCCTCTTGGCTGCCAGGGCACACTGCAGGCTCATGTTCAGCCTACCATCCACCAGTACCCCCAGGTCCCTCTCTGCCTGGCTGCTCTCAGCCACTCTGACCCCAGCCTGTAGCACTGTCTGGGGTTGCTGTGGCCAATGTGCAGAACCCGGCACTTGGATGTGTTCAATCTCCTGCCCTTGGCCTCTGCCCATCTGTCCAGCCTGACAAGGTCCATCTGCAAAGCCTCTCTGCCCTCCAGCAGATCAACTCCTGCCCCCAGCTTGGTGTCATCTGCAAATTTACTGATGATGGACTCAATGCCCTCATTCAGATGATCAGTAAAGATGTTGAAGAGCATGGGGCCCAGCACTGATCCTTGGGGCACACCACTAGTGACTGGCTGCCAGCTGGATGTGGCACCATTCACCACCAGAACCCAGCCTGGGTGCAGCCATCACCCTCCCCAGCAAACCCAACCTGTGAGCACACACTAGGGAAGCTGAGGAGGAAACTGCTTTTTTGCCTCCACCTCCCTAGCCGCCCCAGGGGTTGTGCACATTCTGCCCTCTCCTCCACGAGGCACACAGCCCAATTACACAGCAATCAATTTTGGGAGCACTGAGGAGATAATGGAGTGATAAGGAACAGCCACTGTGGATTTGTCAATAGCAAATCATGTCAAACCAACTTCATTTCCTTCTTTGACGCCGTAATTGGTCTCACGGATTGGAGAGGGGGAGGCAGCAGATGTGATCTACCTTGGCTTCATTAAAGTGCCTGACACCTTCCCACCTGACAACCCCCTGTGAGGGAACTCAGCAAGAAAGCTCAGGGGTTGCCATCAGAGGGAACAGCTGCTGAGCATCTCCCCAGCGCCACGAAGGGCACTGCAAATGGGTTCCCCTCATCTGCCACGGGCTGAAGTCTGATTCACAGGATTAAAGGATGTCAGAGGTTGGAAGGGACCCAAAGAGATCATCCAGTCCCACCCCCTGACAGAGCAGGACCATACAATCTAGCTCAGGTCACACAGGAACACATCCAGATGGGCCTTGAAAGTCTCCAGAGAAGGAGACTCCACCACCCCTCTGGGGAGCCTGTGATGAGCCTGATGGGGAGCCTGGCTGCTTTACATTGCAGCAGTCAGCAGAGAACCATAGAATGGTCTGGGTTGGAAGTGACCTCTGGAGATTGCCAAGTCCAACCCCCCCCTGCCAGAGCAGGATCACCCAGGGCAGGTCACACAGGAACACATCCAGATAGGGCTTGAAAGTCTCCAGAAAAGGAGACTCCACAACCTCTCTGGGTGTCCCTGCTCATGGCAGGGGGGTTGGAACTGGCTGATCCTTGAGGTCCCTTCCAACCCTGACAATTCTGTGATTCCATGGTTCTAATATGGATTATTTTCCTTTTGGAGGTTTTGAGACTAAACTGAAGATATTCTTGACCCATTATTAGAGAGCTGGTGGCTGATCTCTCGAGCATGGGGACTAAAACAAGAGATGTTCTCTCTGCTGCTTCCCAACAGGGCTGAGACCAAGGCAGAGCTGAGCTGCCTTCTCCCTTTAACAAGGGCTCTATAAAGCCATAGAGGCAGCCAGGTAGGAAGCACCTGTGTGTTTAAAAGCTGCTTTTATTGCTAAATGCCACCAAAGCACTGTTGCAAGATAGCAACAGGTGGAGAAAATAGTAATTAAGGGTTAGACAAAGTTTGGGCTGATAGTCTCAAAGTCAGCTATGAGACAGATGTCCCCTTCTTATTAAAAGTGATGGCAAGCAAGCATCCCAAGCCCCCCAGGTGACTTTGAAAAGCTCATCCTCACTTCCCATGTGCTGCCCAACTCCTGCACCACCACCACCTCCCTCCTTCCCCCACGGGGAACCTGGGTTAAACAAAACCCCCAACATCTGCATGGGAATAAATGCATGCTTTTAATGCTCTTCTTTTTCAAATCTCCCACTCATCTCCCTCTCTCTCTGCTAATTTGCATAGCTCTAACTAATTGCACATCAGGGAGCAAAGATGAGAAGGACAGATGAGAGCCCAGATCTCATGCAATGGGATTGCACCCAGCTAGGACGGGACACCCATGCCCGGGGCAGCTTCTCACCTTGAGTATTGTGAGTGCTGTGTGAGTACTCACCTTGAGTCCTGTGTTCAGTTCAGGGCTCCTCAATTTTAGAAGGACATTGAGAGACTTGAACATGTCCAGAGAAGGGCAATGAGGCTGGGGAGGGGTCTGGAGCACAGCCCTGTGAGGAGAGGCTGAGGGAGCTGGGGTTGCTTAGCCTGCAGAAGAGGAGGCTCAGGGGAGACCTTCTTGCTCTCTCCAACTCCCTGAAGGGAGGTTGTATCCAGGTGGGGGTTGGTCTCTTCTCCCAGGCAAGCCAGCACCAGAACAAGAGGACACAGTCTCAAGCTGCACCAGGGGAAGTTTAGGCTGGTGGTGAGGAGAAAGCTCTTCACAGAAAGAGTGATTTGCCATTGGAATGTGCTGCCCGGGGAGGTGGTGGAGTCCCCATCCCTGGAGGCGTTCAAAAAGGGATTGGATGTGGCACTTGGTGCCATGGTTTAGTTGTCAGGAGGTGTTGGGTGACAGGTTGGACTTGATGATCTCTGAGGCTTTTTCCTACCTACTGATTCAATGATTCTCCTGCCCCACCAGCTCTTAACCATGCACAGCAGCTTTCTTCCAAGCTAATAACTCTGATGAAGTCCTCCTCTTATTAAAATTGATGGCAACCAAGCATCCCAATCCCCCAGGTGACCATGGGGCTGCTGAGAGAACCTGGGTAACAAATAACTCCAACATTTGCACAGGAATATATGCATGTTTTTAATGCTCTTTTTTTTCCCCAGTCTCCCACTCATCTCCCTCTCTCTGCTAATTTCCATACCTGTAAGTAATTGCACATCAGGAAACAAAGAAGAGAAAGAGAGTTGAGAGCCCAGATCTCATGCAACGGGATTGCACCCAGCTAGGACGGGGCACCCATGCCCAGGGCATCTTCTCACCTTGGGTACTGTCAGTGCTGTGTGAGTACTCACCTTGAGTACTGTGCTCAGTTCTGGGCTCCTCAGTTTAAGAAGGACATTGAGACACTTGAAGGTGTCCAGAGAAGGGCAACAAGGCTGGGGAGGGGTCTGGAGTACAGCCCTGTGAGGAGAGGCTGAGGGAGCTGGGGTTCACAGAATCACCAAGGTTGGAAGAGACCTCAAAGCTCATCAAATCCAACCTGTCACCACAGGACTTCATGACTGAACCATGGCACCAAGTGGTCTTTAGCAGAGGGAGATGGGGTTGCTTAGCCTGGAGGAGGCTCAGAGGAGACCTTATTGCTGTCTGCAACTCCCTGAAGGGAGGTTGTAGTCAGGTGGGTGTTGGTCTCTTCTCCCAGGCAAGCAGCACCAGAACAAGAGGACACAGTCTCAAGCACTGCCAGGGGAGGTTTAGGCTGGAGGTGAGGAGAAAGTTCTTCCCAGAAAGAGGAATTGGCCATTGGAATGGCAGGGACAGGAGGTGATCATGCCCATGTGCTCAGCACTGGGGAGGCCACACCTCGAGTGTTGTGTTCAGCTCTGGGCCCCTCACTGCAAGAATGACACTGAGGGGCTGGAGCCTCTCCAGAGAAGGGCAGTGGAAGTGTTTAAAAAGAGACTGGATGAGGCACTTGGTGCCATGGTTGAGTTGATTAGATGGTGTTGGGTGATAGGTTGGACTGGGCGATCTCAAAGGTCTCTTCCAACCTGGTTAATTCTGTATTCTTTATTCTGTATTCTCCTGCCCCACCAGCCCTTAACCATGCACAGCAGCTTTCTCCCAAGCTAGTATCTCTGAAGGCCTTCATCCTCTGCCTGCAAAGCAAATCACACTTGCTGGCCCTGACAGCCCCAGCCCTGGGGAGTCAGATCAGCTGCAAGCCTAGGAAATGTGCACAGATTACAGCCGACATCATTCAACAGCAAGCTGCAGCCCCACCACCCAGCCCAAGCCTAATATGCTGGTGGGGGAAGACATATAACTAACTAACTGAATAACTAACTAAAACAATGCACTAGGCAGGAGGGATTTCTGACACAGCTCTTCATAACCAGGAGGAAAATGCATGGAGAGAAAGAAGAGTAAACAAAATGATGTGCTTCTGCTGCGCCGCCTGCCCCGAGGCACTCACATATTCTCCACCTTGTCTAAGCTGGAGATGAAGAGACTCCCAGCCCAGATGTGCTGCCACGGATGCTCAGGGCTTCCCATACAGCTGTGGGGTGGTGCCAAGCACCCTGCACAGCCAGGCTGGCTCGTGGCACCGAAGCTGTGCTGGGTACCTGCGTGGGCTGGAGGAAATATTCAGTCCTCTAGGCTGCTCTGCTCAAAGACATCTGCCAGCCAGGCCAGGGAAAGGCACATTGTGTACCCCAGTCCTCTCACTCCCTGACACCCTCAAAAGTCCCTCCCCAGCTTTCTTGTAGCCTCCTGCAGATCCTGGAAGGTCACAATTAGGTCTCCTTGGAGACTTCTCTTCTCCAGACTGAACAGCCTCAACTCTCTCAGTCTGCCCTCATAGCAGAGCAGCTCCAGCCCTCTGCTCATCCTCGTGTCCCTTCTCTGGATACCTTCCAGCACCTCCAGATCCTTCCTGTAACAGAGGCTCCAGAAGAAGGGCAAAGAGGCTGGGGAAGGGTTTGGAGCACAGCCCTGTGTGGAGAGGCTGAGGGAGCTGGGGTTGCTTAGCCTGGAGGAGACTTGGAGACCTTATTGCTCTCTACAACTACCTGAAGGGAGGTTGTAGCCAGGTGGGGGTTGGCCTCTTCTCCCAAGCAACCAGCACCAGAACAAGAGGACACAGTCTCAAGCTGTGCCAGGGGAGATTTAGGCTGGATGGTAGGGAGACGTTCTTCATAGAGAGAGAGACTGGTCATTGGAATGTGCTGCCCAGGGAGGTGGTGGAGTCACCATCACTGGAGGTGTTTCGGAAGAGCCTGGATGTGGCACTTGGGGCCATGATTTAGTTGATTAGATAGTGTTGGGTGATAGGTTGCACTTGATGATCTCTGAGGTCTTTTCCAACCTCGTTTATTCCATTCCATTCCATTCCATTCCATTCCATTCCATTCCATTCCATTCCATTCTATTCTATTCCATTCCCAGAACCAGAACCAGAACCAGATGCAGTTCTCCAGGTGGGGTCTCACCAGAGCGGAGTGGAGGGGGAGGTGACTCCCCCACAGACCACTTCCCCCTGCATCTTCCCATCTCCTAACCCACCCCTCCCAAGCCGGGGAGCTGATGCTTCCAAGAAACAGAAGAGCTGCCAAAACCCAGATGGTTTCCTCCCATCCCCTTCCCCAGCACCCCAGGAGCGCAGCGAGGAGGAGAGAATGAATCACCCAGCACCTAGGTCGGGCGAGGGGCTGAGGGGGGAGGGAGGTGGGGAGCGAGTGAGCCTGCGTGGCACCTGCCCAAGGAAGCTCCTCGTGGGACTGGATTGCCTTCAGCATAATAAACTCTCATCTTGAAACGAGTGCTCCAATTGAGTCCTGATGTAAACACTAATATTTTCCTCCACTCCACTATTCTCTGCCAGGGAGGATCTCATGTATATTTCACCGTGTGTCCTACCTGCTATTGCTCTCATACATCAAAGGGTTCGAGGACAAGGAGCCTGATTCTGAAAACATTATTCTTTTAAAGATTTATTCGCTCGTCTTGACCACCTCCTCTGCTGAGAGGGAGAAGCTCCCCATGAATTATTGCAGCAGCCTATGTAAAACATGCACTTGCGTGCTGCCCTCGGCTTGGGAAGCTGCACAAGGGGAGAGACCCCGCCAGCAGTTCCTTCCTCCTGCTCCTTGCTTTCCTCAGAGCCTTCTCCGCCCTCTCCCGCGCTGAACTGCTCCACTTACCACCCCCATGTCACCTTAACCCCAGGCAGAGCTACAGGCTGGGGTCGGGGTGGCTGAGAGCTCCCAAACTGAGAGGGACCTGGGGATGCTGGTTGACAGCCGCCTAAACATGAGCCAACAGTGTGCCCAGGCGGCCGGGAGGGCCAACAGCATCCTGGCCTGCATCAGGAATAGCCTGGCCAGCAGGAGCAGGGAGGTCATCGTGCCCCTGTGCTCTGCATTGGTTAGGCCACACCTTGAGTCCTGCATCCAGTTCTGGGCCTCTCAGTTTAAGAAGGACATCGAGAGACTTGAAGGTGTCCAGAGAAGGGCAACAAGGCTGGTGAGAGGCCCTGAGCACAGCCCTGTGAGGAGAGGCTGAGGGAGCTGGGGTTGCTTAGCCTGGAGAAGAGGAGGCTCAGGGGTGACCTCATTGCTCTCTACAACTACCTGAAGGGTGGTTTTAGCCGGGAAGGGATGGGTCTCTTCTCCCAGGCAACCAGCACCAGAACAAGAGGACACAGTCTCAAGCTGTGCCAGGGGAGGTTTAGGCTGGAGGTGAGGAGAAAGTTCTTCACCGAGAGAGTGATTCGCCATTGGAATATCTTGCCTGGGGAGGTGGTGGAGTCCCCATCCCTGGAGGTGTTCAAGAGGGCATTGGACGTGGCACTTGGTGCCATGGTCTAGTCATGAGGTCTGTGGTGACCGGTTGGACTTGATGATCTTTGAGGTCTCTTCCAACCTTAGCGATACTGTGATACTGTAAACGGGAAGCTAAGGGACAAGAATCATAGAACCATAGAATCATGGAGTTGTTCAGGTTGGGAGAGACCTTTGAGGTCATCAAGTCCAACTGCTCGCCTTGAGGTCGCAATCTCACCACTGCTGCTAAACCACTGCCACTTAAACCACATCCCTCAGCACCACATCCATGTGGCTTTTAAACACCACCAGGGAGGGTGACTCCACCACCTTCCTGGGCAGCCTGTTCCAGTGCCTGAGAACCCCTTCAAACTCCTCTAGGGATGGTGACTCCACCACCTTCCTGGCCAGTCTGTTCTAGTGCCTGAGAAGCCTTTTAAACACCTCCAGGGAGGGTGACTCCACCACCTTCCTGGGCAGCCTGTTCCAGTGACTAAGAAACCTTCCTGTGAAGAAATGCTTCCTAATATCCTCAGTGGCTTGCTCCAGGCTACATGGCAGCAATGTGGCAGAGAAGGGGTCTCCAGACAACTTGATGTCATAGAATCATAGAATTCAGTTGGCAAAGACCTCTAAGATCATCCAGTCCAACTATCCACCCACCGCTACCTTGGCCATTAAACCATGTCCCAAAGTGCCATTTGCCACACATTTCTTGAACACCTCCAGGGAGAGTGACTCCACTACCTCCATGGTCAGCCTGTTCCAATGCCTGACCCACTTTGATGTCCCACCTTGAACTTCTGCCCAGCTAAAATCAACCATAGAATCCTATCATGGAATCACAGAATGCCTTGAGTTGGAAGGGGCCTTAACGATCATCTAGTTCCAACTCCCTTGTCATGGGCAGGGACACCTCCCAGGCTGATCAAAGCCTCCTCCAACCTGGTCTAAAACACTTCCAGGGTTGAGGCACCCACAACAACTCTGAGCAACCCATTCCAGTGTCTCGTCACCCTCATAGTAAAGAATTTCTTCCTGGTGTCCAAGCTAAGCCTGCCTTGCTCTAGTTTAACACCATTGCTCCTTGTCCTATAGCCACATGCCCCAACAATCCTCCTCCCACCCTGCACCAACCCAGAACCAGAATCACAGAAAGTAAGAGCTTGGAAGAGACCTCCAGAGATCACTGAGTCCAATACCCCTGCCAAAAGCAGGATCACCCAGGGTAGTCTGTACAGGAATGCATCCAGGTGGGTTTATGAGTGTCTCCTCAATGATTAGTGTCCAGTTCTGGGCCCCTCAATTTTAGAAGGACATTGAGAGACTGAAAGGTGTCCAGAGAAGGGCAAGGAGGCTGGGGAGGGGTCTGGAGCACAGCCCTGTGAGGAGAGGCTGAGGGAGCTGGGGTTGCTTAGCCTGGAGGAGAGGAGGCTCAGGGAGACCTTCTTGCTGTCTCCAACTCCTTGAAGGGAGGTTGTAGCCAGGTGGGGATTGATCTCTTCTCCCAGGCAAGCAGCACCAGAACAAGAGGACACAGTCTCAAGCTGTGCCAGGGGAAGTTTAGGCTGGAGGTGAGGAGAAAGTTCTTCCCAGAAAGAGGAATTGGCCATTGGGATGTGCTGCCCAGGGAGGTGGTGCAGCCACCATCCTTGGAGGTGCTCAAAAAGGGATTGGATGTGGCACTTGGGGCCATGATTTAGTTAGTCAGGAGGTGTTGGGTGATAGGTTGGGCTGGATGATCTCTGAGGTCTTTTCCAACCTTATTCCTATTCTATGATTCTATGATTCAAACATCTTCAAACCCCACTCAGAGCTCTGACAGCAACGTGCTCCTGAGCCCATCCTCCCACCCTGAAACACGTTGGCTCTGAGCAGCCCAGACAGACACATGTCAGGAGAGATGAAGTATTCATAGCCTCTTTTTGTAGCCACAGAGCCTGACTTGCAAGGGGGGGGGGTGGGGTGTCACAAAAGACAGCTGCAAGAAACACTAAAATCTTTCAGCAGGCCCGAACAGAGGAAGGAGCAGCACATGCAAAATTAACCACACGTCCCCTCTGCCCCCTTCAGCAGCAGCTGCTGGGAGGCACTCAAAGGAAGCTACATTTATTTAAAATTAACTAAAAGCAGCTCATTTTGGCATGCAAGAGCTAATGCACCTGGGGGACATCTTGCTTCAGGGCACTGCCAGCAGAAGAGGAGTAGCCAAGTTAAGAAAGCAATTAAGAAACTGCTGCAGACACTTCGTGGGAGGCTGGCACCCGCCACCAGGAGAGGAGATCATAGAATCATAGAATCAGTCAGGGTTGGAAGGGACCACAAGGATCAGCTAGTTCCAACCCCCTGCCATGGGCAGGGACACCCCACACTAGAGCAGGCTGCCCACAGCCTTGTCCAGCCTGGTCTTAAACACCTCCAGGGACGGGGCCTCAACCACCTCCCTGGATAACCCATTCCATGGCTTCACCACTCTCATGGTGAAGAACTTCTTCCTCACAACCAGCCTGAATCTCCCCATTTCCAGCTTCATTCCGTTCCCCCTAGTCCTATCACTACCTGATGTTCTGAGAAGTCCCTCCCCAGCCTTCCTGTAGCCCCCTTCAGATCCTGGAAGGCCACAATGAGGTCACCTGGGAGCCTTCTCTTCTCCAGACTGAACAGCCCCAACTCCTTCAGTCTGTCCTCACAGGAGAGGTGCTCCAGCCCTCTGCTCATCCTCCTGGCCCTTCTCTGGACATGCTCCAGCACGTCCACATCCCTCCTGCAATAGGGGCTCCAGAACTGGAGGCAGTACTCCAGGTGGGGTCTCACCAGAGCTGAGCAGAGGGGCAGAATCCCCTCCCTTGCCCTGCTGGTCACACTTCTCCTGCTGCAGCCCAGGCTCTGATTGGCTTTCCGGGCTGCAAGAGCACATTGAGAGCTCCTGTTGAGCTTCTCCTCCCCCAGCACCCCCAAGTCTCTCTCCTCAGGGCTGCTCTCCAGCCAGTCCCTGTCCAGCCTGGATTTGTGCCTGGGATTGCCTCGACCCAGATGCAGGACCCTGCACTTGGTCTTGTTGAAGCTCATGAGGTTGGCTTGTGCCCACCTCTCCAGCCTATCAAGGTCCCTCTGGATGGATCCCTTCCCTCCAGCATGTCCACTGCACCACACAGCTTGGTGTCATCAGCAAACTTGCTGAGGGTGCACTCGATGCCACTGTCCATGGCACCCACAAAGATGTTGAACAAGACAGGTCCCAGGACTGATCCCTGAGGGACTCCGCTTGTCACTGGCCTCCCCTGGGACATGGACCTGTTGACAGCCACTCTTTGGGTGTGGCCATCAAGCCAGATTTCATCCCTGCCTCTGCCACCCCCAAACCTGGGGCATGACTCTCTCCAAGCTCTCCCCCAAGGCATGCAGCAGAGAAGCTCAGAGCGTGGACACAGAATCATAGAATCAATAAGGTTGGAAAAGACCTCAAAGATCAGTAAGTCCAACCCGTCACCCAAGACCTCCTGACTACTAGACATGCCCTTTCAACTCTGGATTCTGACCTGAAAATGGGAGGAAAACCTTCGGCTTTGTCCACCCTGACTCCATGGCTTGGAGACCAGCTGGTGAACAGGAGCAGGATGGACCCAGGTTCTTCAGATCCCACAGCAATCAGGAGCTGAGAGGCTGATGGGGTGCTTGGTGCCGTGGGTTAGTTGTTTAGGTGGGTTGGATTGGTTGATAGGTTGGGCACGATGATCTTGAGGGTCTCTTCCAACCTGGTGTATTGTATTGTATTGTATTGTATTAAACATCCAACCAAGCAGCTTCTCCTCTTCCCTGCATCCTTGAGGACCAGTTGGAAGGGACCTTAAAGCTCATGCAGCTCCAACCTGCCCCTGCCATGGGAGGAACCCCTGGTCCTGAGGCAGGCATTGACAGCCTTTCCTCACCTCTGAGATGAGCGAAACTACAACAGCACTACTGAAGTCGGTGGAGAAAAACTGGACCTGTGGAAATGAGCGACGAGCTGCTGGCTTCTCTGCTGTGGAGTTTTGTCAGCACCGTGTGGAAGAGCTGCAGCACTGCACGCTGCTCCCGGCTCCTCAGCGCACAGCGCGGCCGCGGGCAGCTCCACGTTCCCTGCGCCTGGCATCTTCTTGGAGACAGCCTTTGGTCCTTGCTTCATGCAAAGCAACACGTGCGCCCCCCAGCACCAGCATGACAGCAACCATGGGGCCAGCATGCCCAAGGAAGTAGGAGGATGCAGAAGGTGCACAAGGTGGCCAAGAAGGCCAATGGCATCCTGGCCTGCATCAGGAAGAGTGTGGCCAGCAGGAGCAGGGAAGTCATTCTGCCCCTGTGCTCAGCACTGCTGAGGCCACACCTTGAGTCCTGTGTCCAGTTCTGGGCTCCTCAGTTTAGGAAAGATGTTGAGTTGCTGCAATGTGTCCAGAGAAGGGCAACAAAGCTGGGGAGGGGTTTGGAGCACAGCCCTGTGAGGAGAGGCTGAGGGAGCTGGGGTTGCTTAGCCTGGAGGAGGCTCAGAGGAGACCTTCTTGCTCTCTACATCTCCCTGAAGGAGGTCGTAGCCAGGTGGGGGTTGGTCTCTTCTCCCAGGCACCCAGCACCAGAACAAGAGGACACAGTCTCAAGCTGTGCCAGGGGAAGTTTAGGCTGGAGGTGAGGAAGAAGTTCTTCATAGAAAGAGAGATTGGCCATTGGGATGTGCTGCCCAGGGAGGTGGTGGAGTCACCATCACTGGAGGTGTTTAGGAAGAGACTGGATGGGGCACTTGGTGCCATGGTTTAGTTGATCAGATGGTTTGGGTGATAGGTTGGACTTGATGATCTCAAAGGTCTTTTCCAACCTGGTCTGGTCTGGTTCTATTCTATTCTATTCTATTCTATTCTATTCTATTCTATTCTATTCTATTCTATTCTATTCTATTCTATTCTATTCTATCCTATCCTATCCTATCGTAAGGATGTGCAAAGTGCAGAAGGATGCACAAGGTGCATGAGGATAAACAAGGATGTTCAGGGTGCATAGGGAAGCAGAAGGATGTTCAAGGAAGCATGAGGATGAAGAAGGATGCACAAGGGTGCATGAGGAAGCAGGAGGATGCAGAAGGTGCACAGGGATGGGCAAAGTGCACAGGGATGTGCAAAGGAAGCATGAGGATGAAGAAGGATGTGCAAGGGTGCACAAGGATGAAGCATGAGGAAGCACAGGATGTGCAAGGAAGAACAAGGGTGTACAGGGATGTACACAAGGATGCACAAGGATGCATGAGGAAGCACAGGGGGCACAAGGATGTACAAGGATGCATGAGGAAGCACAGGGGGCACAAGGATGTACAAGGATGCATGAGGAAGCACAGGGGGCACAAGGATGTACAAGGATGCATGAGGAAGCACAGGGGCACAAGGATGTACAAGGATGCATGAGGAAGCACAGGGGGCACAAGGATGTACAAGGATGCATGAGGAAGCACAGGGGGCACAAGGATGTACAAGGATGCATGAGGAAGCACAGGGGGCACAGGATGCATGAGGAAGCACAGGGGGCACAAGGATGTACAAGGATGCATGAGGAAGCACAGGGGGCACAAGGATGTACAAGGATGCATGAGGAAGCACAGGGGGCACAAGGATGTACAAGGATGCATGAGGAAGCACAGGGGGCACAAGGATGTACAAGGATGCATGAGGAAGTGGAAAATGCACAAGGATGCACATGGGTTGTACAAAGACACACAAGGTTGTACAAGCTGCACAAGGAAGCATGAGGACAAAGAAGGATGCCCAAGGGGCACAAGGGTGCCTGAGGAAGCACAAGGATGCACAAGAGGCACAAGCATGCACAAGGATGTGCAAGGAAGCACAAGGATGTACAAGGATGCATGAGGAGGTGCAAGGTGCCCAAAGATGCACAAGGATGTGTTGCACAAGGAAGCAAGGGGATGCACAAGGTGGACAAGGATGCAGGGCTGGATGCAAGGCACAGGTGTGAAGCTGGGACACATCAGAGGGGCTGTGCAGGGGCCACCACCCAAATGAGGGGCTTGGAGTGGTGCACATCCTCTCTGCCTTAAATTCCCCACCACACACCAGAGATCTTCTGGCTCTGCACCCCTTTGCTCCTCGGTGACTCATTGATATTATGAGGTTGATTCCGACTATTTTAGTGTGGCTTTAGAACAAGTTGTAAAGCACTGACTCAGAGCTCAACATCAGGTATCCAACCAACCCCTCAGTGACCAACCCTCTGAGTGCTTGGTCCATGCTGGAGACCTTGGAGAGAGGGAGGAGCAGCAGGGCTGGAGATCATTTCCTAGTCCCTTTCAAAGTCTCTCCCCCTCTCCTCAGCCTGGCTGGGTTCTCTCAGCACAGGAGGCAGAATGCAAACGGAAGCAAAGTAAAAATGTTCAAAGGCTTCACAAACCTCTGTGCTTGATCTGGGGAGGGCTGGAGGCCCTCCTGCTCCTGTCTTCACTCACACACTCGCTGAAGCTCTCAGCCAGAACAGCCTCCCTGCTCCCTTGTGCTATTTTAACGTGGCCACACTCTGTGACCCTGGACTGGAGCAAACCCAGGGCAGGAAACTCATCATCCATGAAGGACGCACAAGCTACAGACAGCATGTGTGCAACTGGCTGTCCTGGAGCTCACCACTCCTCTCCCAACACTCAACCCAAGAGCCAGAAGTTCCTCCCCTTCCCAAACCATGTTTCATAACCAATTTGTCCATAGTGATGAGGAATGGATACTCCCAAAGCTTGGAGCTGTCTCCTCCTGACCCAGGTATAAGGTGATAGAACAAGAGGAAATGGCCTGAAATTGTGCCAGGGGAGGGTTAGGTTAGTGATTAGGAACAATTTCTTTGCTGCAAGAGTGGTCAGGCATTGGAACAGGCTGCCCAGGGAGGTGGTGGAAGTGTCAGCCCTGGAGGTTTTTGCAGCCAGGCTGGATGTGGCTGTGAGCAACCTGCTGTAGTGTGAGGCATCCCTGCCCATGGCAGGGGGTTGGAACTGGCTGAGCCTTGAGGTCCCTTCCAACCCTGACAATTCTGTGATTCTATGATTCCTTTCATCCTGAAGGGAGGGAGGGTGGCTTTGCTTTTGATCCCCTGTCAGATGGGTTCAAATCAGGACTTTCCCTGCATGGGTTCATGGCTGCAGAAAAGAAACCTGCCCTGAGAGCTGTGCTCCACGGGACACAGAGCAACAGACGGGGGATTGCTGGCTGCAAAGCAGCCCAGCAGTAGCTGAAACGTCAAGCAGAGCTGACTTGCATGATTTTCCATTGATTAAGATGACAAAGTTGGGCCAAAAATCATGCAGAGACAGATTACAGAGGGCTGATGCCATCTAATCTAAGCCTCAGTTCACTAGCTTTAGGCTTAAATCTGAGCTTAGTCTGGAAATGATCCGTGCTTCCTTGGTTATCTCCACCAACTCAGGGAATAAGCAGTCATGTAAAACCACAGGCGGAAAGATGCTGAGGAATTGATGAATAAAAAGAGACCAGACTTCCTTGGGGGACAGAAAAGGTGATGGAAGGGAGATGTTGGGTCTAGAGGTGGAGGATGCTCCCCTGCCCACCACCTACAGCTGGCAGAGCTCCCCGCTCCATGCCAAATACTACCTGGGCTTTGCCTCCAGCATAACAAAGCAGCAAGTCTGTGCTTAGCCAGCACAGAAAAGACAGAATCACAGGATGGTGAGGGTTGGAAGAGACCTCTGGAGATCACCTCATCCAACTCCACTGCTAATGCAGGGTCACCCACAGCAGGCTGCCCAGGATCACAATGTCCAGGTGGGTTTTGAAAGGCTCCAGAGGAGGAAACTCCACAACTTCTCTGGCCAGCCTGCTCCAGGGCTCCATCCACCTCACAGTGAAGAATTTTCTTCTTAAGTTCAAGTGAAGCCTCCTGGATTCTCATTTACACCCATTGCTCCTTGTTCTATCACTGGGCACCACTCAGAATAATCCAGCCTCATCCTCATGACTTCCACACTTTAGCACTGAGAAGTTTCCCTCTGAGGCTAAGCATCTCCAGGTATCTCAGCTTCTCCTCCTAAGAGGAATGTTCCAGTCCTCTCAGCATCCTTGTGGCCCTCCACTGGACTGTCTCCAGTAGTTCCCTGCTGTGGAGCCCAGAACTGGATCCACTGCTCCAGGTATGGCCTCACCAGAGCAGAGTAGAGGGGGAGGAAAACCTTCCTTGAGCTGCTGGCCACACTCTTCTTAAAGCATGGCAGGGAGCCATTAGCCTTCTTGCCCACATGGGGACATTGCTGGCTCCTGATGAACTTCTTGTCCAGCAACAACCTGGTCTGGTCTATTCTATTCTATTGGAATGTGCTGCCCAGGGAGGTGGTGGAGTCACCATCACTGGAAGTGTTTAGGAAGAGCCTGGATGAGGCACTTGGTGCCATGGTTTAGTTGCTTAGATGGCGTTGGGTGGTAGGTTGGACTTGATGATCTGCTCAGAAGTCTTTTCCAACCTGGTTAATTCAATTCAGTTCAGTTCTAGAGGCCATGGTGGTGTTGGGTTGATGTTGGACTGGATGATCTTAGGGAGCTTTTCCAACCTTAAAGATTCTGTATCATATCATATTGGCATTGTATCATATTATTCTGGCACTTGAAACCATGGTTTCATAGGTTGGACTTGATGATCTCAAATGTCTTTTCCAACCTGATCTGGTTTATTCTATTCTACTCCATTCTATTCTACTCTACTCCATTCTATTTCTATTCTACTCTACTCCATTCTATTCTATTCTACTCTACTCCATTCTATTCTATTCTACTCTACTCCATTCTATTCTATTCTACTCTCTACTCCATTCTATTCTATTCTACTCTACTCCATTCTATTCTACTCTACTTCTACTCTACTCTACTCCATTCCACTCCATTCCATTCTCCATTCCATTCCACTCCATTCCATTCCACTCCATTCCATTCCACTCCATTCCATTCCACTCCATTCCATTCTCCATTCTCTACTCCACCATCTACTCCACTCTACTCCATTCTTCTACTCCATTCCATTCTCCCACTCTACTCCACTCTACTCCACTTCCATTCCATCCACTCCATTCTCCATTCCATTCCATTCCATTCTACTCCATTCTAGTCTATTCTAGTCTATTCTGCTCCATCCCGCTCCATTTCATTCTGCTCCATTCCACTCTACTCTACTCCTCTACTCCTCTACTCTACTCTACTCTACTCTACTCTACTCTACTCTACCAAGGTGTCAAGCCATGCTATGAAGCCCTAAGTTCCTTGAAACAAGAACCACAAAGCTTCTTTTTCCACAGGCAGTGCAAGAGCTGGAGCCCAGAGCAGGCTGGAGGAGGGACGCAGAGCATCCCACCACCCTCCGAGCGTGCGGCTCGAGGCACCACCTCACCCCGAGCCCCCCACGCCCCTCGGCGGCTCGTTCAGCAGAGGGCCTCACCCCTGTCTCAACAATAAATACATCTGCCATAAATATGCAGAAGTGAGAACTGATTTGCATTGACATTTGGACTGGGGTTGGGGAGGGGAAGCTGAGGGGAGAACGAAATAAAGTCCATTATAGCGCAGAGTAATTTAGGATATTACCACCGGCATCTGAATTACAAATCTACCTCTCATTACTGCTATGTTAAGCGGGAAAGGCAGCTTCTCAACAACATGCAAGGCAGAGTTTATTAGCATGAATTTGCATAATAATTAGCTCTGCAGCAAGCAAAGGCTGTTGTGCCTTTCAAAAAGCCAACTTTCAATGTCAATATCCAGCCCCGGTTTGGCTCCCACCCTACAGCCCTCCGGCAGCGGAACGCTGCCGCAAGCGCTCTCGGCAGTCGCTGCCACCTGCTTCCAGGACCCAAGGAGGTTCTGCTCCATCCCTTGGGCATGTCTTGGGTGCTGGGAGGCACAGAAGAGCTCCTGGAAAAGGTCTTTGACAAGCAAGCCTCATTGAACAGAGAGTTCCTGCGTTCCCCAGAGAGTTTCTGTGCTCCCTGGAGAGTTTTTGCATTCCATGGAGAGGTTCTGTGTTCCATGCAGAGTTTCTGTGTTCCGTGCAGAGTTTGTGCATTCCATGGAGAGGTTCTGTGTTCCATGAAGAGTTTCTGTGTCCCATGGAGAGATTCTGTGATCCATAAGAGAGTTTCTCTGTTCCATGGAGAGTTTCTGTGCTTCATGGAGAGGTTCTGTGTTCCATGAAGAGTTTCTGTGTCCCATGGAGAGTTTCTCTGTTCCATGAAGAGTTTCTGTGTCCCATGGAGAGTTTCTGTGTCCCATGGAGAGTTTCTGTGTCCCATGGAGAGTTTCTGTGTCCTATGGAGAGTTTCTGTGATCCATAAGGAGAGTTTCTCTGTTCCATGGAGAGTTTCTGTGCTTCCATGGAGAGGTTCTGTGTTCCATGAAGAGTTTCTGTGTCCCATGGAGAGTTTCTCTGTTCCATGGAGAGATTCTGTGATCCATAAGAGAGTGTCTCTGTTCCATGAAGAGTTTATCTGTTCTATGGAGAGGTTCTGTGCTTCATGGAGCGGTTCTGTGTTCCATGAAAATGTTCTGTGTTCCATGGAGAGGTTCTGTGTTCCATGGAGAGGCTCTGCACCACACAGTGAATTTCTGTATCACACAGCGTTTCTTTCCCTTGTGCATTAGCAGAGTTGGCTGCTGGATGGCTCCAAAACGTCCCACAGTCCCTGCTCAAAGCAATCCAGAGCTGCTCCGTCCCCTCCTCCTCATGCTGCATCTGCTGCCAGCTACAAAGTCCCCACCCCTGCCCCTTCAGCCAATTAAGCCTTCAGACAACACAACTCCCACAACACAATTTCCCATCGCAGCAGGAGAACTGCTTTTGCTACCTCACAACGCCGAAGAGGATAAAAGAGTGGTAATAGAGAGAATTACGTTTAGTCTCCATCTCCCCAAGCTGGCCCCCACAAACACGATACTGAAGTGAGCAACACTCCACCAGCAGCCTGGCGTTTTCCAGGTTGCCGTGTGCCAAGAGCAGACTCTTTACTGGCCACAACGGCAAAATAAAAGCAAACACATGAGGCTATTTTGGGCTTTGTTTTTGGCCGGAAAGGACAAGTTTGATCCATCTGCAAACACATTGAGCCGTTTGCAGGTGCATTTCAAATGCAAATGTCTCCATTTGAACAAGACAAACAGACCACACTTACTGCAGGGAAGGAGGCTGGAGTATTTTGTTTCTCCCAATGTTTTCTTTGATGCCTGCCTTTCTCGTTTTTTTTTGTTCACAGCTATCCAGCACAAAGTCTCGCCGGGAAAAAAAAAATCTCCCTGTCTCCAGTCCTCTCTGCTGCTGGCAGCTCCCCTTCGTTTGCACACTCTAAGCCCTTCTGTTTCAAGAGATATTTTTTTGGGGTCACTCCTGGGTGAAAGGAGATGCTTAGCGGGATTTCTGTCATGCGGGGAGTCACACATTTGTCAGCAAGCAAGTGACGACTGGCATGTGCCTGGTGTCCCATTCAGAGCTGCTCGAGAGGAACAGGAACCTCTCGGTGCGAAGTGTTAATTGCTACGTGTGCAGCTACTCTGCTGCTGTCTTAGAGTCACAGAATTCTCAGGGTTGGAAGTCACATCAAGGATTAGCCAGCTCCAAGCCCCCTGCCATGGGCAGGGACACCTCACACTACAGTAGACTCACAGCCACATCCAGCCTGGCCTTCAAAACCTCCAGGAATGAGGCTTCCACCACCTCCCTGGGCAACCCCTTCCAGTGTCTCACCACCCTCATGGAGAAGAACTTCTTCCCAACATCCAGTCTGAATCTCCCCACTTCTGTTCCATTTCTCCCAGTCCTATCACTCCCTGACACCCTCAAAAGTCCCTCCCCAGCTTTCTTGGAGCCTCCTTCAGATCCTGAAAGGCCACAATAACGTCTCCTTGAAGCCTTTTCCTCTCCAGACTGAACAACCCTAACTCTCTCAGCCTGTCTCCATAGCAGAGCAGCTCCAGCCCTCTGCTCCTCCTCATGGCCTTTCTCTGGACACCTTCCACATCTTTCTTGTAAGACACTTTCTTTCAAGACACTATGCCTCAGTATCCCCTAAGAGGATTTTTTTTCCCCCCAAGAAGGAACCAAGCTGATCATTTCTAGACAGGCACATCTCAGTGCTGGTTTGGATTCCTCTGTTTACAATACAGGCAAAGCCTCATCCATCTCTCAAAAGAAAGGCATAACCCAGCTAAGTCTCAGATGTGCCATCTCCAAGCCTTCTGCTGCAAGGCCAGCTCTTTGCAGCCTCTCCCCACCAAGATTCATGCAATTCCAGGCCAGCAAGAAGTGCTACTGCATTTAGCACCAGAGAGCAGAATTAGCTAATGCTTGGCCTCAATGAGCTCCTCCAAACAAAATGATTTTGTGATGCATGTTGGCTTTTCCTTTCAGCACTCTAAAGGACTTACTATTTCAGACAGGTATAAAAGGAGTCTGAGCAACAGCAAACCAACCTCAGCACCTCTTCTTGTCCTGGATTAGACACTCCCCTACCTCACCTGGAAGTCAGTTGCACTTTTAAACCATTCAACATCACTGTAGTTAGCAGAAGGCTTTGGAGATGCCCACCCTTGAAAAACAGGAGGGGAAAGCAAAGGAGGGAAGTATGGTCCAGGTTCTGAGAGGGTAGGATAAGAGAGCTGGAATAGGGCTGGTGTTGGGGACTGCCAGCGTTTCCCTGGGTTCCTCAGGAGGTGCAATGATAGGTACCAGCTGTGCCAGCTCCAGACTGACACGAGATGGTGCTGCTTCCCCAGGCATGGGCAGGGAGACAGCCAGGCAAGGATGCAGCCAGACCGGGATGCTACAGGGATACAGCTGGGAAGGGATGCTCCAAGACCACTCTCCTTCACACAATCACTACAGCTGGAAAAGAGCTTCAAGAGCTGGTGGGACTGGCTGAGGGCAGAAGTTGTGCTGCAAATGGATGGGCAAGTAGAGCCAGATCAAGCCTGACCTAGCAGAGAGGCTCTTGGACAGGGCTGGATGCTGAACTGGAGAAGAAAGTGCTCAGAGGAGACCTTCTTGCTCTCTCCAACTCCCTGAAGGGAGGTTGTAGCCAGGTGGGGCTTGGTCTCTTCTCCCAGGCACCCAGCACCAGAACAAGAGGACACAGTCTCAGGCTGTGCCAGGGGAGGTTTAGGCTGGAGGTTAGGAAGAAGTTCTTCCCAGCAAGAGAGATTGGCCACTAGAATGTGCTGCCCAGGGAGGTGGTGGAGTCACCATCCCTGGAGGTGTTTAAGAAGAGACTGGATGAGCCACTTGGTGCCATGGTTTAGTTGATCAGATGGTGTTGGGTGATAGGTTGGACTCGGTGATCTCAAAGGTCTTTTCCAACCTATTCCATTCCATTCCATTCCATTCCATTCCATTCCATTCCATTCCACCCCACCTTGCTGTCCCTCCTGCTCTGGCACTACACAAAGCAAGGGAAATGGAGAGGGGCTGGGACAGGGTGGCACAGGCAAAAGGTTAGCAGGAATCAGCACCAGAGCAGCCCTTGGTTTTCAGCTGATTTAAAGCCTGTAGAAATACAGAGGGGTGAATAACTCTGTTCCAAAGCACTCTCCACTTCAGAGAAGAGATTTGTAATTGAGGAAGGGGAATGTTGAAATTCAGAGAAGGAAATAAAACCCTGCTTAAAAGCAATTGGCCAAGTGTAATGACATCACCAAACCACCACACAGCAGGTTTTTTTGCCCAAGTCAGATTTGTTTCTTCTCAATTTAGGGCTTTTAAAGGAAGGTTGGAGAAGGTTTTCCTCTTTTTCTTTTTTCCTTTTGGTTGTTTTGGGGGTTTGGTTTGGGTTTGGTGTGTTTGGGTAGGGGTATTTTTTGGTTTGCTTTGGGAGGGTCTTTTTGGATGACACTTATTTTTAAAAGACATTTCCATGCTGTGGTTTTTCTACCCTAGCTGAGCAGGGAGGGAGGAGTGGAACAGACTCAGTTTCCCAGGGGGAAAATGCCCTACAGGGAGGGCAAAGCACTCACAAGCCCTTCCCCCTCTTTGTTTTCAGGATGGGTGTTAACTCACCACAGGTGCACTTCTCACACTGGTTTGGTTTGGGTTTGGGTTGTGTGTTTTTTCCCCTGTAGGAAAACCAGCGAGCTGAGGATCCTGCAGAACTCATCAGCAATCTGCTGCCTGCGAGTGTGCCACCCCCCTCTCCCCCGATAACAAACCCAGGCAGGGCCATGGGGGAGAAGCAGGGAAGAACCATTTGGAAGAAGATGATTCTGCAGTGAATTTAAAAGGAGTTATCAGCTGCTGCTGGGTAAATCAGCTTGGCTAAGATAAGAACCAGAACAAATATTTATTCCCAATTTACACTGACCTGAACCTGAGAGCTTGAGGGTGGAATAATTTTTGGTGAACTCTGTGTTTTCTTGGTTCTGTCAACTCATTCCCAGGGCTTCCTGCATGGGGCTGCAAGAGATTCAGCTGGGGAGGATAAATGGTGGCGACTCATCTACTGCTGTCAGAAGGATGGGATGGAAACACAGATGGCAACACCGATAGATGGCAATAAAAATAAGCTTCAGAGCGTTGCAGGTTCTGCTGTAACCACAACAGCAAAACTAGAGCAAGATTTCTCCAAGTGATGCTGAACGTTGCCTTGCTCAAAAAGCTCCTCCTGCCACAAAAAAAAAAGGGGTCCCAAATTTTCAGGCAGCTCTTCAGGGCTGCTGATACGCAGCCCCCTGCTCAGACAAGCAGCCCAAATCATAGAATCACAGGATCATGGAATCATAGGATCAGTCAGGGTTGGAAGGGACCACAAGGATCAGCTAGTTCCAACCCCTGCCACGGGCACGGACACCCCACACTAGATCAGGCTGGCCAGAGCCTCATCCATCATGGAATCATAGAATCATAGGATCATGGAATCATGGAATCATAGAATGGTTTGAGCTGGAAGGGACCATAAAGATCGTTCAGTTTCAACCCCCCTGCCATGGGCAGGGACACCTCCCACCAGCCCAGGTTGCTCATGGCCTCATCTAGCCTGGACTTGAACACCTCCAGGAAGGAGGCACCCACAACCTCCCTGGGCAACCTGTTCCAGTGTCTCACCACCCTCACTGTAAACAATTTTTTCTCAATCTCCATTCTCAATTTCCCCTCTTCCAACTCAGAGCCACTGTCCCTTGACCTACCTCTACAAGCCCTTGTAAAGTGTCCTTCCCCAGTTTTCTTGTTCTTGAGACATTGAGATGCTGCTCTAAGGTCTTCCCGGAGACTTCTCTTCTCCAGGCTGAACAGCCCCAACTCTCTCAGCCTGTCCCCATAGGGGATGTGCTCCCTGCCTGCCAAGACCCACAGTGCTTGCCATCACAGACACTGATTTGCAAGCTGTACCTGGCACGAGGCATCGCAACACCCAGCTCTCCGTTCCTGCCCTGTTTCTTCTCCACAATCATAAAGTTTGGAAAAGTCCTTGAAGATCATCCAGTCCAACCATCAACCCATCACCACCACGGCCACTAAATCATGTCCCAAAGGGCCATGGCCGCAGGTTTCTTGAACACCTCCACAGATGGGGACTCCACTACCTCCCTGGGCAGCCTGCTCCAATGTCTGACCACCCTTTCCATAAAGAAATTGCTCCTGATCCCCAATCTAATCCATGTGGGAGAATCTTTTTCACCTGCAAATGTTACCTGCTCTATCTGCCACTCCATCCTTGCAGGAACAGGAGCAGAGGAACAGAAGGACGGGAACAGGCAGGAGCTGAGTTTACATAAACAGTGGTGAGGCACAACTAAAGGTTCTTTGTGCCTGCAGGCTGCTTTGGGATCCTGTGAAATGCAGAAGCCTCAGGCTGACTTGCACTAGACAAAGAGTTCCTGGAACACTACAACCTGCAACTTTTGACAGCCCCTGAGCAGTGCATGGGCTCAAGGTGCTACTGAAAGCACGTGTGAGGAGCTGGAGCTGGTGGGGCAACGTTATCCAGCGGCTCCCATCCCTTCCTTGTGCTGGCCAACAGCCTGATTGCAACTTCAGCTTGAGCAAACATCCATCTGCTTTGCAGAGATTTGCTGTCACACTAAACACTGGGCAAGAGTGGGTAAAGACAGGAAAATTGGCATTAATTTGATATTTTGCACTAAAAGCTCTCTAGAAGGACTAATTCAAACAGCACCCTGAGGGCTGCCTGTGTTCAGAACCTCTGCTATGGGGACAGGCTGAGAGAATTGGGGCTGTTCAGCCTGGAGAAGAGAAGGCTCGAGGAGACCTCAGAGCAGCCTTCCAGTAGCTGAAGGGGCTCCAGGAAAGCTGAGGAGGGACTTCTGACAAGGGCTGGGAGTGACAGGATGAGGGACAATGGAGCTGGAAGAGGGCAGATTGAGACTGGAGATGAGGAAGAAATTCTTTAGAGTGAGGATGAGGAGAGACTGGAACAGGTTGCTCAGGGAGGCTGTGAATGTCCCCTCCCTGGAGCTGTTCAAGGCCAGGCTGGATGAAGCCTTGAGCAACCCGGGCTGGTGGGAGGTGTCCCTGCCCATGGCAGGGGGCTTGGAACTAGATGATCATTAAGGTTCCTTCCACTCCAAACCATTCAATGAATCTGTGACTTCAGGGGGGGGGGGGCGGGGGTGGAGCGTTTCGGCTGGGAGAGAGATAAAAATCAAATCAAAGCCAGGCAAAATTTACAAGGGGAGAAAACACTCAACTCAAACAAAGCAAGTCATTTTGCAGCCACCCAGTATTTTCTTTTTTTCCCCTCCTCTCTCTCTCTCTTTTTTTTCTTCTGTTGCTCTATTTCCTCTCCCCTTTTGAAGCCAGCATTGTGTGGAGCCGTGTTCCGCGGCGAGATCTCAGATGTTGCCGTGTTCAAACGCATTCCATTTTGTCACAATCAATGATTTTTTTCCCCTGCTCTCTATTACCTCCAGCCCCGTGGAGCAGGCAGTGCCTCTGGCAAGCCTCCAAAAACCCTGGGGCAGGGAAGGGTGGGGGGGGGGGGGGAGGGGGGGAAGAGGCTGCACCACCCCAAACCCCACAGCCAGGGGGGTGGGAGGGATGCTGGTGAATGTCACCTCCACCTGGGTAGTTGTTAATTTTCCTTGCTTTTCCCTATACTGCTAAATTACCTCCAGCTTATTTGTCTGGCTAGAGGTTAATGAAACATTAATGATGTTAATGAGCCTTTCATGCTGCAAGTTTTTTCAAGAAAAGAGATATAATAGCTGTTTTCCCTTCCTTTTGAATCTTTGTCATCACGCGGGAGTTGCGGGGCCAAAGCAATTAGCAACTCGCGCAGCTCCGTCTCCTCTCCCGGTCACAGCCCAGTGGGGCAAAGAGAAGGAACCTATTAAAGCCCCTTCACATGTCCACTGGTGATGAGCTCGGGGCTGATGCAACCAGGCTGCTGGAGCCAGAAGCTAAAATGCCATTTGGGGGGTGTGTGTGTGTTTCAAAACAAGGGGAATTAACAATCTGGAGCTGTCGGGGATGGTGGAGTGTGGCCATTAGCTGTGCAGTGTCTGTCACAGAAGGTGACAAGACAGGTGAACTTCCAAAGGTCACAGGAAGTCTGGGTAGGGCTCCAGCAGCCCAAGAGTTGCTGGATATCTTTCATCATGGATTCAGAGATTCATAGAATGGTTTGGGTTGGAAGGGATCTTGAAGGTCACATAGTTCCAAGCCCCCTGCAATGGGCAGGGACACCTTCCACCAGCCCAGGTCGCTCAAGGCCTCGTCTAACCTGGCCTTGAACACCTCCACGGAGGGGACATCCACAGCTTCCTTGGGCAACACAGCTTCCAGTGTCTCCCCACCCTCATTCTAAAGAATTCCTTCTTCATTTCCAGTCTCAATCTCCCCTCCCCAACCTTCAATCCATTTCCTCTTACCCTATCACTCCCAGCCCTTGTCAAAAGTCCCTCCCCAGCTCTCCTGGAGCCCCCTTTAGGTTCTGGAAGGCTGCTCTAAGGTCTCCCTGGAGCCTTGTCTTCTCCAAGATGAACCATAGAACCTCACCCCAAAGAAACTCACCGACCACAGAGAAGCTCACCAGCCCCAGAGAAGCTCACCCCATTTTGGTTTGCATCTTGGTGAGCTTTGTTTTTGGGTACCTGACACCCGTCTGGACCACAGCCAGCCAAAAGCCAACCTGTTCCTACCTCATAGTATCAGTCAGGGTTGGAAGGGACCACAAGGATCATCTAGTTCCAACCCCCCTGCCATGGGCAGGGACACCCCACACTACATCAGCCTGGCCACAGCCTCATCCAGCCTGGGCTTAAACACCTCCAGGGACGGGGCCTCAACCACCTCCCTGCACAACCCATTCCAGGGCTTCACCACTCTCATGGGGAAGAACTTCCTCCTCACATCTAGCCTGAATCTCCCCTCCTCCAGCTTCAATCCATTCCCCCCAGTTCTACCTCAGCTCATTTTTGTTAAAACACAAAAAGTGTGTGGGGGGGAAAGAGACAGAGGAAGAGGAAAAACTCCCCAACTCAGAGCAATGGCTGCTCAGGAAGCTGCTCCACACCTGCTCATCTCCACCCTGCTGCCTCAGATATCGGGAAGGATTTCTTTATCATTCCCTAATCCCCTCAACACAGGCAAAACTCCATCGCTCTCAGCCCATTTTACAGCTGGCTTGTCCCACCCCAAGCAAAAAAGGACAAAAGCTGGGGGTCCTGACACGAGCCCCCCACCGTCACCACGCTCCTCACCACGCTGGGAGGCGCCGCCGCCTCCGCTTGACTTGATGGATGCGCCGGTGCCAAAGGGCACACAACTAAATTACGAGCTGGCACTTACAAGGAGTGAGGGCTCTGGCTTGTGCTTCCATTAGAGGGTATCTATCTGCATTTAAAGCTGTGGCACTCTGATAAGGAGAAGGGAGGAAGCTAGAGAGACCTCAAAAAATTGCCTGGCCGAACTCCGAGATAAGACTTTTCAGACAGACAAAAAAGCCTGTCCTGATTTATAGAGCTCTGTCTGTCCTTGACAGTACCTCTGGAGCTCCTGATCTTGCCTATAAAAAAAAAAGAAAGGGGGGGGAGAGAAAGTTCCATCAGAAACGTGTGTTCTGCCCCCAAAGTGTTTATCCAGACAACCTGTCAACCCACCACAGCCAGATCTTCTCTCGACACGGACAAGGCAGCGACACAAGCGGCCACCTTTGCTTTTCCCCCCCTACTCCTCTCTCCTGTTCCAGCTGCTTTGTCCTCGGGAGCAGAAAGAGCCTGGGTGCCTCAGTTTCCAGGTTCTGTTGTTATCTTGCCTTTCAGCTGGCATGTTTATTTATGACTGCTACAAAGAGCTTTCACAGCAAGCTGCCATTAGGCTGGAATGATGCTCCCTTGACATCGAGATCAGAATCTGCACAGACTGCCACGCAACAACTCATCTTTATGGCTGCCTACTTGTCTTAATTCCTTTTCTTTTAGTATTGGTGTTATGATTATTATGATGATGATGATTATTATTATTATTCCTTTTGCAAGGGCTGCCAGAGAGGCACGTGCAGCACAAAGACAGGAAGCAGCTCTGATGGAGACCACAGATGGCATAGGTTGGCTTGGCTAGTCCTGCCCTCTCGCAGGGCACGCAGGCTCTTCACAAGCCCATTAAGAGAACAGGACCCCAGGCTGACAGGGGCACAGTAATGGATTTGTTCTTGCTCATGACATGGAGGCAGCTCTCCCACATGGAATGCCAGCAGGGATGGAGGACTGGGCAAAGAATGGGTTGAGGGAGGGAACAAGGTGGGGGGCAGTGCTCACTTGTCCCCCTCCCCCCCCCCCCCCCAGTCAAGCCCAGCATGTGATAGCTGCAGGTTAAAGCCTCAAAGCCAGCAAAACTAAACAGGGATGCTGTGCTCAGCTTCTGCTGATGGCTTCTCTCTGCTGACTTGGCACCAAGAAAAAGCCACTCACTGAGATATCATCAGGGTGACAGCCACATGATCATAGAATCATTAAGGCTGGAAAAAGACCTCCAAGATCATCAAGTCCAACCTCCTACACAACACCTCCATGGCCACTATACCGTGTCTCAGGGTGCCACATCTCCTTGTTTTTTAACGTCTTCTAGGGATAGTGACTCCACCACCTCCTTGGGCAGCCTGTTCCAATGCCTGACCACTCTTGCAGCAAAGAAATCCTTCCCACTATCCTAGTCCTGTCCCCTAATGATGAGGGCTTTAATGCACTACCCAGTGTCCCTTTCACCCCAGCAAGCCCTGCTGCTTCTGCCTTCCCCAGAAACTCCACACAGACCTCATTCATGAGCACAGAATCAAAGACTCACAGAATTCCAGGGGCTGGAAGAGACCTCAGAAGATCATCTAGTCCAAACCCCTTGCCAGAGCAGGATCACTTCAAAATTACAGAATTAAATAGGTTGGGAAAGCCCTTTGAGATCATTGATCCAACCTATCACCCAACAGCATCTAATCAACTCAACCATGGCAACAAGTGCCTCGTCCAGGCTCCTCAAACATTTCCAGTGATGGAGACTCCACCACCTCCCTGGGCAGCACATTCCAATGGGCAATCTCTCTTTCTGTGATGAATTACTTCCTCACATCCAGCCCAATCCTCCCCTGGCACAGCTTGAGACTGTGCCTACAACTACCTGAAGGGAGGTTGTAGCCAGGTGGGGGTTAGTCTCTTCTCCCAAGCAAGCAGCAGCAGAACAAGAGGACACAGTCTCAGGCTGCACCAGGGGAAGTTTAGGCTGGAGGTGAGGAGAAAGTTCTTCCCAGACAGAGTTGTTAGTGCTGCCCAGGGAGGTGGTGGAGTCCCCGTCCCTGGAGGTGTTCAAGAGGGCATTGGATGTGGCACTTGGTGTCATGGTTTAGTAGTCAGGAGGTCTTGGGTGACAGGTTGGACTTGATGATCTTTGAGGTCTCTTCCAACCTTATTGATTCTATGATTCTATGTGTCCTCTTGTTCTGTCACAGGTTGCCTGGGAGAAGAGACGTACACCAAATTACACAGGAAAGCATCACAGGACGCAGCAGAGCTCTCCAAAGGCACGCAGACACCAATGAAGTCGTCTCAATCTGCTTAGCAGATGAGAAGTGGGGTTAAAACTCCCTGCCAGCTGGCCCCGATGCTTCCCAATCCCCATCCACACCGGGAGGTGGGTCCTAGAGCACGGGCCACGCTCCCTCTTCAGTGCCATCCCCCCCCCAAAGGACGGAGCAAGGAGCTGGGGCAGACAAAGGGAGGGCTGGGTATGATCTGGCATCTCCTTCAGCCGCCAGCCAAGGCGCGTCCTTCCCCGCCGCCGGCTCTCTAATTAGTTCTATTGGTTGCAACAGTTCGTCGGGCTCGCTGAATGTAATATTTAACACCCCAGAGGGAAGCCTTTCACACCGATGCCTCTTTCATCATCTCTGCCCATCTGGTGCTCACTTGAAGCTGGCGGAGCACCACCTGCTTGGAAAACAATGAAGTGGTGCAGCTCCCCGGCTCCCCCACCCCCAGCCGGACCCTCCGGGGAAGCTGTGGGCAGCCAGCTTCCCCGTGCCAGCCAGCCCTGCCATCCATCCTGCGCGTCCTGTGCTCGCTCCAAAGGTGCTTCTAAGCGCCTCTTTATCACACTACCCACCAAGGATGCTGATGCAAAAGGAGCGGTGCAGTTTTTCCCCCTCTCTGACTTGCCTCAGGAAGAGCTCATTCAATGCACACCACGTCCGCACGGACTCCTGGGCTGCCTGTTTCTCACTGGCTACAGCCTCACCATTGCCACCTCTCCTGGATTACTCAAGGCTGAAGGATGGATAACTGAGAGAGGGCAGTTGGCAGAGCAAGGCATTGAACCAGAGGGTTGTGTTGGTTGGAAAAGACCTCGAAGGTCACCAAGTCCAACCATCGACTAACAGCACCATGGCCACTGAACCATGTCCCAGAGTGCCAAGGCCACACATTCCTTGAGCACCTCCAGGGATGGGGACTCCACCTTAGAATCAAAAAAGTTGGAAGAGACCTCAAAGATCATCAGGTCCAACCTGTCACCCAACAGCTCATGACTACTGAACCATGGCACCAAGTGCCACATCCAATCCCCTCTTGAACACCTCCAGGGATGGGGACTCCACCACCTCCCTGGGCAGCACATTCCAAAGCCTAACAACTCTCTCAGTGAAGAACTTTCTCCTCACCTCCAGCCTAAATTTCCCCTGGTGCAACTTGAGACTGTGTCCTCTTGTTCTGGTGCTGCTTGCCTGGCAGAAGAGACCAACCCCCACCTGGCTGCAACCTCCCTGCAGGGAGTTGGAGAGAGCAATAAGGTCTCCCCTGAGCCTCCTCTTCTCCAGGCTAAGCAACCCCAGCTCCTGCATCTCCCTGGGCAGCCTGTTCCAGTGCCTGACCACTCTTGTAGGAAAGCAATATGTCATACTGCCCCTCCTAGCCCTCCCCTGGCACTGCTTCAGGCCATTTCCTCTCGTGCTCCCACGAAGGGCTCAGTGGTGGATCTCGGCGGCTGCAACCGGTAGCGGATGTCGTCTGTGCGTTACAGTGACACCCAGGAGCAGGGTGTGATGTGCCTGTGGCCATCTGCATTGCCACAGCCTCTGAGCAGAAATGGGAACGGAGCCCACAGAATCCATTTGATGTCTGCACCCACAGCACCAGGGCTGATGACACGACTCTGTCTGGAAATGATTAGATTCCTTCCAGTGACTGACACCTGCTAATAACCTAGAAGATGGGTAGAGGATACTCACATTGTCATCTCCAGCTATCTACAACTTCATTTTCCATCATCTTTGTCACTCAAGGACAGCAGCAAAGGATATTATTGCTACCAGGATTGTTATTGTTATTATTTAAAGCCAGGCAGCCACAAATCTGCAGGTAGCTGGGCAGGGCTGGGCGGTTGCATTGCCCTGCTAGATTCTCCTTCAGATCAGGAGGGAAATTTATTGCAAGGATTATGTATAATGTATTTTCCTATTAGATTAAGAGAACCTTCCCTTGCCAAAGTTCAGCCTGGTAACCAACAGCTGGATGGAAAGGAAGGAGGGAGGAAAGAAGGAAGGACAGTGGTTTCCATCTCACGTCGAGCAACACATCAGGAGCACAGGGAGGATGGATGGATGGATGGATGGATGGATGGATGCTCACTCCCAGGGAAACACAATACACCAAATTGGGTGGGAGTCCTGATCTGCTGGAGAGTAGGAAAGCTCTGCTAAAAGATGTGGCCAGGCTGGATCAATGGTCTGAGGTCAGCTGTATGAGGTTTAACAAAGCCAAGTGCTGGGTCCTGCACTTAGGTCACCGTAACCCCATGAATGCTGCATGCCTGGGGCTGAGCAGCTGGAAATTTGCCTGGCTGAAAAGGCCCTGGGGCTGCTGCTTGACAGCCATCTGAACATGAGCCAGCAGTGTGCTCAGGTGGCCAAGAAGGCCACCAGCAGCCTGGCTTGGATCAGCAGTGGTACGGCCAGCAGGAGCAGGGAAGCGATGGTGCTCCTCTTCTCAGCACCGGTGAGGCCACACCTGGAATCCTGGGTTCGGGTTTGGGCCCCTCACCCCAAGAAGGACACTGAGGTGCTGCAGTGAGTCCAGAGAGGGACAACAAAGCTGGTGAAGGGTTTTGAGAACAGGTTTGGTGAGGAACTGCTGAGGGAATTGGGATTGTTTAGTGTGGAGGAAGCTGAGGGGAGACCTCACTGCTCTTTACAACTCCACCATTCCTGGAGGTGTTCAAGGAAAGTGTGGACAGGGCAATTTGGGACATGGTTTAATGGCCATGGTGGTGTTGGGCTGATGGTTGGACTCAATCATCTTACAGAGTTCTTCTGTAGCCAAAAAACTCCTATAATTCAGTGATTCTATGATCCCCTCATTTCACAGTCCTGAGCTGTATCTCTGGGCCTCCTGCCTCTGCACAAAGCCTCTTTAGCCACTCATCAATGCCACAAATAAATAAATAAGTACACCAGTGCACTACCGTGCCAAGGGCAGGGAAGTTAGAGGACATTATAACTCTTTAATTACATCAGGCTTGGGAAAGAAAAGAGCTGTCATTCCCTCCTCCTTCCCTCCAGGGAACACTTGGTATCTACCTTGGCCAGAACCCCCTTAGGAAAGTTGTTGCAACATATGTCTTCCCTGTGATTCATGCCAGGGATGGGTTTAGTCCTGTATTAATATTCCCCACCCACTATTTACTCTGCTTGCACACACACACACACAGAGATGCACACAAACATGCCTTTCATCTCCTGCCTTGAAAGGAGGAGGGGGGGGAAAACCTTAGGTAAGCTTTTGAGATAAGCAAGTCATGTGCAAGTCTCTGGGCTTAGCATGCAGGGAGGATTAGCTTCCCAGAAAGAGCCTTACAGAGGGTTTTGGAGGGGTGACTGCGAAGAACCAACCCCTAGAGGGGCAGAGGACCCTGCCCTTGGGGATGCACTGAGATGGACACCAACTAAATGCAATCACACTCCACACAGCCCATCAGGTAGCAGGAGCAATGGTTTGCAACTGGAGCAGGGAGATTTAGAATCATAGACTAATAGAATCATAGAATCAATAAGGCTGGAAAAGACCACAGAGATCATCAAGTTCAACCTAGTACCTAACACCTCATGACTAACTAAACCATGGCTCCAAGTGCCACATCCAATCCCCTCTTGAACACCTCCAGGGATGGTGACTCCACCACCGCCCTGGGCAGCACATCCCAAGGGCCAATCTCTCTCTCTGGGAAGAACTTTCTCCTCACCTCCTGACTAAACCTCCCCTGGCACAGCTTGAGACTGTGTCCTCTTGTTTGGTGCTGGTTGTCTGGGAGAAGAGAACAACCCCCACCTGGCTACAACCTCCCTTCAGGGAGTTTTACACAACAAGAAGGTCTCCCCTGAGCCTCTTCTTCTGCAGGCTAAGCAACCCCAGCTCCCTCAGCCTCTCCTCACAGGGCTGTGCACCAGACCCCTACCCAGCCTCTGGACACGTTCAAGTGTCTCAACGTCCTTGATGTTCCAGTCCCCTCAGCAGCTCTGTAGCCCTTTGCTGTCCCCTGTCCAGCAAGTCCCTGTCCTTCCTGAACCAGGAGGCCCTCTCATGGGAGCAGTGATGCTCCTGTGGGGGTGGTGCCACTCACTTGAGCCTCCCTGATTGACAGCCGGCTGAACATGAGCCAGCAGTGTGCCAATGCGGCCAAGAAGGCCAGAGAAGGGCAACGAGGCTGGGGAGAGGCCTCGAGCACAAGCCCTGTGAAGAGAGGCTGAGGGAGCTGGGGTTGCTTAGCCTGGAGAAGAGGAGGCTCAGGGAGACCTCATTGCTCTCTACAACTCCCTGAAGGGAGGTTGTAGCCAGGTGGGGGTTTGTCTCTTCTCCCAGGCACCCAGCATCAGAACAAGAGGACACAGTCTCAAGCTGTGCCAGGGGAAGTTTAGGCTGGAGGTGAGGAGAAAGTTCTTCATAGAAAGAGGAATTGGCTATTGGAATGTGCTGCCCAGGGAGGTGGTGGAGTTCCTGTCCCTGGTGGGGCTTGGATGTGGCACTTGGTGCCGTGGTCTAGTCATGAGGTCTGTGGCGACAGGTTGGACTTGAAGATCTTTGAGGTCTCTTCCAAGCTCGGTGATTCTGTGTGACACCACGGGGTTGCCCGGATGAGGCTCCAGCTCTCTGACCCAGTTTTGATCATTAATTGATAGCCACAAATGTTAGCCAAATGAAAGAGCAGAGGGAACCCCAGAGCCTCTCACGTGCCCATTAACATTTCAGGCTGCCTTGCTTATTTGTTTGCTTTTCAGTCGCGAATCGCTGTGATGCATTTTCATCTCCGAGCTCTCTTGGCCCTTCCCAGAGCTATTTCGATGCCTTTGGTGATGAAAAGGGAAGGTTCAATCCTGAAGTGCAATGGGATATTTTAGGAGGTGGGTGATGGGGGTGCTTGACAGCTATTTTCCTTGCTACAAAGGATGGGGTTTTTTGTCAGGGAGGAGGCTGTTTCAAAGCCTGCCTATTTGCAAGCCCCCCCCAGGGATGCTCTTTGATGATGCTTCTGCGTCCTTGGCAGCTCAGGGATTGAGATTCACAGAATGAATCAGGTTGGAAGGGACCCTCAGTGGTTGTCTTGTCCCACACGCCTGCACACACCAGATCAGGCTGCCTAGGGGACACGTCAAGGCTGATCTTGAATGTCCCCAGGGATGGGGATTCAACCACATCCCTGGGCAACCCGTTCCAGTGCTCCACCAGCCTCATTGTGCAGAACTTCCTCCAGACGTCCAACCTTTCAACCCCTAAAATTCTGTGCTTCTGTGACACCCAGTCCAGGCTGCTGGCAGTCCCCAGTTTCCCCACTGAGGCTATGAGAGGGTTTCTGCAAAGTCTAACTCGTCTGCAAGGAAGAGCAGTGAGCAGTCATCACAGTATTGCTAAGGTTGGAAGAGACCTCGAAGATCATCAAGTCCAACCTGTCACCACAGACTCCATGACTAGACCATGGCACCAAGTGCCACATCCAATCCCCTCTTGAACACCTCCAGGGATGGTGACTCCACCACCTCCCTGGGCAACACATTCCAATGGTGAATGACTCTCTCAGTGAAGAACTTTCTCCTCACCTCCAGCCCAAACCCCGCCTGGTGCAGCCTGAGACTGTGTCCTCTTGTTCTGGTGCTGGTTGCTAGAGAGAAGAGGCCAACCCCTTCCTGGCTACAACCACCCTTCAGGGAGTTGTAGAGAGCAATGAGGTCGCCCCCTGAGCCTCCTCTTCTCCAGGCTAAGCAACCCCAGCTCCCTCAGCCTCTCCTCACAGGGCTGTGCTCAAGGCCTCTCACCAGCCTTGTTGCCCTTCTCTGGACACTTTCAAGTTTCTCAATGTCCTTCTTAAACTGAGGGGCCCAGAACTGGACACAAGACTCAAGGTGTGGCCTAACCAGTGCAGAGTACAGGGGCACAATGACCTCCCTGCTCCTGCTGGCCACACTATTACTAATGCAGGCCAGCAGCCCTCTGAACCAACACCAGAGATTGATGGGCCAGCACCTCACCAAGAGCTCCTCAGTCACCTTGAAGGCAAGGCCATCCCTCTGTGCTGTCAAGAGCCACTTCTCAAAGCCTGAGATACCTCTGACTCTGAAGGGCACTCCATTAGAGACAGGGCAGCCCCCAGAAGAGCTCTGCAAAGGGGAAGGACTGGGACGCATCAGGGTCAGCCCCACAGCCTTCCCTTCTGCTGCATTTTCCAAAGCCCTCACAACACCAACATGCACTTCAAGAGAGAGCAGGGGCAAAAAAACCACAGACACACACACAAAAAACCCCAAGAAAACAGAAAGAAAAGAGAAGAAACCATAGCAGCTGAGGTAGGTGAATAAGGAGATATGGCAGAGTCAGGAGGCAATGGCCCAAGGGGCCCATTAACAAGATTCCTCCCAGAAGCCCAGGCCATCAATAAAACCTGCTCTCCTCCCCAGCCAGCCTTGCATGGCTCTGAACTTTCAGGCTACAGGCTGCAGATTGGATTCTTCCATCATCACCATAAAAACAGATGAATTGTCCACGGCTGAGGGACCTGTGATAAGCCAGGACCCCTCAGGCAGCAAGGCTCCCTGACTAAAACCAGCAGGGACTCTCAGCACAGCTTGGCTCCACGCTGCTGGGGGTGAGCACCTGGCCCCACACGCTGCAGCAAACTCCACCCCGTGCTTCTCATACCCAGAAACGAGGGGCTGGAGGTCACCTGCCCTCCTGCAAGCCTGCAGCTCAAGCTGGCTGCCTCCTGACACAGCACATCCCAGGGTGATGCCTGCGCAGAGTGCTGCCTCCATCCTTGCCCTGCTACAATGTGTGAGCAGCCCTCCTCCCTCCAGATTTCTCAGGAGCATCTACAGACCTGCTCACTGCTGTAGGAGCCCAGAGCACTGTCCCAAGCCAGCCCACCACTGGCCCTTCCATCACTTTAGCAGCAGGGAGTTCAGTCCTGGGAAAGGTGCACAACTCATCCTGGTCATGGTGCTCTCCCCACTGCTGCAGGAGCCCAAAGCACTGGCCCAAGCCATTCCACCACTGGCCCTTCCACCACTTTAGCAGCAGGCAAGCAGTGCTGGGAAAGGTGCACAACTCACTCACCCTGGCCATGGTGCACAACTCACCCATCCTGGCCATGGTGCACAACTCACCCATCCTGGCCATGGTGCTCTCCCTGCTGCTGCAGGAGCACAAAGCACTGGTCAAAGCCATCTCACTGCTGGCTCTTCTGCACTTGAGCAGCAGGCAATCACAGAATCAACCAGGTTGGAAAAGACCTCAGAGATCAAGTCCAACCTAGTACCTGATACCTAACACCTCCTGACTACTAAACCATGGCTCCAAGTGCCACATCCAAGCCTTTTTTAGAACACCTCCAGGGATGGGGACCCACCACCTCCCTGGGCAGCACATCCCAATGGCCAATTCCTCTTTCCGGGAAGAACTTTCTCCTCACCTCCAGCCTAAACTTCCCCTGGCACAGCTTGAGACTGTGTCCTCTTGTTCTGGTGCTGGTTGTCTGGGAGAAGAGACCAATCCCCACCTGTCTACAACCTCCCTTCAGGTAGTTGTAGAGAGCAGTAAGGTCTCCCTGAGCCTCCTCTTCTGCAGGCTAAACTCCCCAGTTAGTCCTGCATGGGATGGGAAAGGTGTATAACCCATCCTGGGGTCTCCTGCTGTGAGCTCCAGTCCCAGGACAAAGGATCATAGGTTCACAGGATGTTAGGGGTTGGAAGGGACCTTCAAACATCATCAATACAATACAATACAATACAATACAATACACCAGGTTGGAAGAGACCTTCAAGATCATCGCGTCCAACCCATCAACCAATCCAACCCACCCAACAACTAACCCATGGCACCAAGCACCCCAGCAAGCCTCCCCTGAACACCTCCAATGAAGGTGACTCCACCACCTCCACAGGCAGCCCATTCCAATGGGCAATCACTCTGTGTAGAACTTCTTCCTAGCATCCAGCCTAAACCTGCCCTGGTGCAGCCTGAGACTGTCCTCTTGTTCTGGTGCTGGCTGCCTGGAAGAAGAGACCAACCTCTGCCTGGCTACAACCTCCCTTCAGGGAGTTGTAGAGAGCAAGAAGGTCATCCCTCAGTCACCTCTTCTCCAGGCTAAGCAACCCCAGCTCCCTCAGCCTTTCCTCATAGGGCTGTGTTCCAAGCCCCTCACCAACTTCGTTGCCCTTCTCTGGACACGTTCCAGCGAGACAACATCCTTCCTAAACTGAGGGGCCCAGAACTGGACACAGGACTCGAGGTGCAGCCTAACCAACCCCCTGCCAGAGCAGGACCATAGAATCCATCACAGGTCACACAGGAACCCATCCAGGTGGGTCACAAAAGTCTCTGGAGAAGGAGACTCCACAACCTCCCTGGGCAGCCTGCTTCAGGGCTCTGTGACCTTCACATGCTGTGAAGCACCACACTCCTTGCGACCCATACTGGGGCACCCCTGCCAGACTGGGGTGGGAGGCAGCAAGGCTCCAGATGGGGCATTCCCCCTGGTTCACCAGCTCTGGAACAAAGAGAAGGGCCAAGCAGCATCGCTGGGAGCCACAGTCCCAGCCACGGGAGGAAAGGCTTCGCAAAGCAGCGAGGAGCTGGAGCGGCTCGAGCTCTGCAAGGAAAGCATTTCCTCCTGTTTTGTTTTGCTTTGCATTCTCATTGCCAGGTTCATTATCAGGGCCCTTATTCCTGCACACGCTTCCCATTTTTCTCCCTCCTATCTCCCTGCATCCGAGGCAGCAGGCTGTATTAGTTTATGTTAACAAGCTGTGGCAGCAGTAATCCAGCCTCTTCTGCTGACCAGGCACACGCTCTGTCTCTGCTGCCTGGTGACAGCCCCCACCTCAGTGCAGCTCCTGCTCCCCTGAGCCTTCCCCACCTCAAATCCCAGCAGCCCTGCAGGCTAGAATCCAGGAATCCTAGGCTGCACCAAAAGCAGCAGCAGGACAAGGGAGGTGATTCAAGAGGGGGTTGGATGTGGCACTTGAAGCCATGGTTTAGTTAGTCAGGAGGTGTTGGGTGATAGGTTGGACTTGATGATCTCTGAGGTCTTATCCAGCCTTATTGATTCTATTATTCTACCCCTCTGCTCTGCTGAGACCCCACCTGCAGCATTGCCTCCAGTTCTGGGGCTCCTAACACAAGATGGACCTGGAGTGAGGGTCCAGAGGAGGCCACACAGAAGACCAGAGGGCTGAAGAACCCCCCCTGGGGGACAGGTTGGAAGAGTTGGGCCTGGAGAAGAGAAGGGAGACCTTAGAGCAGCATCCAGTACCTGAAGGAGGCTAAAGGAGAGCTGGGGAGGGACTTTGGACAAGGGCTTAAAGTGACAGGATGAGGGACAATGGATTGAAGGTTGAGAAGGAGAGATTTAGATTGGAGAGGAGGAAGAAATTGTCTACAGTGAGGGTGGTGAGACACTGGAACAAGTTGCCCAGGGAGGTTGTGGATATTCCCTTCCTGGAGGTGTTCAAGGCCAGGTTAGATGAGGCCTTGAGCAACCTGGGCTGGTGGGAGGTGTCCCTGGATGCTCTTTAAGGTCCCTTCCAACCCAACCCATTCTATGAACGTATGAATCACACTGGGGTGTGTGATGTGTGGCCACTGGTTGTTGATGGAGTACCAGTTGCAAAACCCATTCTGTCTGCTCTGCTGAGCACCAGCTGAATGGCAAAGCTTTTCTCCCCACAATCAAGACTTCTCTGCTGCAGCAAGCAGCATCAGCCCCGTGCCCCCAGTGTGATGGGGGCTGCCATGTCCCATGCAGCACCTCCTCCCGCTGCTGAAGGGGCTGGGGGACCTTCTGCCCCCTCCTTCCCACCCCACCCCTGCAAGCTGACAGCCTGCATTTGTCTTGTCAGCTTTGACTTCCTCCCTGGCTCAGGCTGACAGAAAACCAAACCAAACCAACAAACAAACAAACAAACAAACATCACCAAAAAAAAACCCCAATAACCCACCAAACCCAAAGCAAAACCCCCAACCAAACCCAAAGCAAAACCCCCAACCAAACCCAAAAACCCAAAGCAAAACCCCCAACCAAACCCAAAGCAAAACCCCCAACCAAACCCAAAGCAAAACCCCCAACCAAACCCAAAGCAAAACCCCCAACCAAACCCAAAGCAAAACCCCCAACCAAACCCAAAGCAAAACCCCCAATCAAACCAAAAACCAGGACCAATGAAAGAAAATAAGAAAGGGGAGGGTGGGGGTGGCAAGAGAAAAGGAAATAAAAACAAATAAAGAAAAAAAGGTAGAAGGAAAGGAAGAAAAGGGGGAAGAAAAAGCCACAAAAGCAAAATGAAACAGGAAATGAAGGGAAAAGGAGGGAAGGGAGAAGAAAGGCAAAAGGCACAAGGCAGCTGCTGTGGTAGGGGGCTGTGAGGAACAAAGACTCCAACCTCTACTCCACTTCCAAGGGCATGGCAGCATGACTCAGATGCCCAGTGTCTCCCCAGGAGGAAAAGAGAAGGTGGAAGGCAGGGGAGCTTGGCCAGTGCCCCAAAATCAGGAGGCCTGGGCTCAGCCCTTCTGCTGCGTTCGCTCCTCAGCACATCAAAGGCTGGCTGCCCACGCAAGCTCTGCTAGCCAGGGCTGGGGGCTGGGTCCTCTTTGCCTTCCCAAGCAGGAGCAACCAACCAGCCTGGGGAAATACAATCACAGAATCATGAGTCCTAGAATGGCTTTGATTTGGAAGGGGCCTTACAGATCACAGAGTCCAACCATCAACCTACCACCACCACTGCCATTTAACCATGTCCCAAAGTGCCACGGCCACGCCTTGCACGAACACCTCCAGGGGACTCCACCACCTCCCTGGGCAGTTCCAATGCCTGACCACTCTTTCCATAAAGAAATTGCTCATAATCTCCAACCTAAACCTCCCCTGGCACAATTTCAGGTCGTTTCTTTTTCTATCACCTGATACTAGGGAGAAGAAACTCACTCACTCACTCCCACCTCCTTTGTTTCCAGTCCCTTCCTACCACCTCAAACATAAATCTCCGTGAAGCTTGGGCTGCTTTTGGAACACACACAAAATCCTCCCCTGCCCCAGCCTCCTTGAAGTCCTTTTTACAGAGGGGAGCTCATGGCTCTTTGGAGAGACTTCATCAAGCTGGGCAGTGGAAGGCAGAAGGGGAGAGTATGCTTAGGGGTCCTGCATGCTCATGCATTGCAGGTTGAGTGAATAGAATAGAATAGAATAGAATAGAATAGAATAGAATAGAATAGAATAGACCTTTGAGATCATCGAGTCCAACCTATCATCCAACACCATCTAATCAACTAAACCATGGCACCAAGCACCCCATCCAGGCTCTTCCTAAACACCTCCAGTGATGGTGACTCCACCACCTCCCTGGGCAGCACATTCCAATGGCCAATCTCTCTTTCTGTGAAGAACTTTTTCCTAACATCCAGCCTGAACCTGCCCTGGTGCAGCTTGAGGCTGTGTCCTCTTGTTCTGGTGCTGGTTGCCTGGGAGAAGAGACCAAGCCCCACCTGGCTACAACCTCCATTCAGGGAGATGTAGAGAGCAAGAAGGTTTCCCCTGAGCCTCCTCTTCTCCAGGCTAAGCAACCCCAGCTGCCTCAGCCTCTCCTCACAGGGCTTGTGCTTGAGGCCTCTCCCCAGCCTCGTTGCCCTTCTCTGGCCTTCTTGGCTGCATTGGCACACTGCTGGCTCATGTTCAGCTGGCTGTCAATCAGGGGAGGCTCAAGTGAGCGGCACCATCCCGAGAGGAGCATCACTGCTCCCATGAGAGGGCCTCCTGGTTCAGGGACTTGCTGGACAGGGGACAGCAAAGGGCTACAGAGCTGCTGAGGGGACTGGAACATCAAGGACGTTGAGACACTTGAACGTGTCCAGAGGCTGGATGTGTCCAGAGTTGTAGAGAGCAAGAAGGTCTCCCCTGAGCCTCCTCTTCTCCAGGCTAAGCAACTCCATCTCCCTCAGCCTCTCCTCCCAGGGCTGTGCTCCAGACCCCTCCCCAGCCTCGTTGCCCTTCTCTGGACACCTTCCAGCAACTCAACATCTTTCCTAAACTGAGGGCCCAGCCTCTGCTTGTGCCACGGGGAGAATTCCACAGACTCCCAGCATGGTTTGGGTTGGAAGAAACCTTAAAGGTCCTCCAGTTCCAACCCTCCCCCTGCCACGGGCAGGGAGGCCTCCACGCCGTGGCCGCAGCCCGGTGCCCCAGCACCCGGCGGTGCTAATGGCAGCTCTGCTCTCAGCGCAAGCCTCTAACGAGCAGCACGAGAGCTGCTGATTAGCAGTGTGGCTGTGCCAGGCCAACCAAAAAAATGAAAGGGGGAAGGGAAAAAAAAAAAAAAACGAGGGCAAGAAATGCAGTGTAAGATTGCACACAATTACTCCTCTCAGATAATCACTGCTTTCCAGTCCAGACGCCTGCATAAATATTGCATAATGCTGGGGCTCAGCACGGCATTGTCAGAGATTACTCCGAGCCAGTCACTGCCTTATTGGCAAGAGCTGAGAGCTTGTCACAGTGCAGGGGCAGTGGCTGAGGGCTGAAGGCTTCTCAGGGACTGTGAGCAGCGGAGCAGCCCTTCCCTGAAGCGCTCAACACTGATGTCTGCAAAGCCGGCTCACGTTCGGGAGAGTTGGGGCTGGTCGGCTCGGGGAAAAGAAGGCTTCAGGGAGACCTTAAAGCAGCCTTCGAGTCCCTGAAGCAGGCCACAGGAGAGCTGGGGAGGGACTTCTGACAAGGGCTGGGAGTGATAAGGCAAAACAGAATGGATGGAAGGTTGAGAAGGGGAGATTGAGACTGGAGATCAGGAAGAAATTCTTCAGAATGAGGGCTGGGGAGACAGTGGAACAGGTTGCTCAGGGAGGTTTGGGATGCCCCCTCCCTGAAGGTGTTCAAGGCCAGGTTGGATGAGGCCTTGAGACCTGGGCTGGTGGGAGGTACCCCGCCCATGGCAGGGAGCTTGAAATCACAGAATCACCAAGGTTGGAAGAGACCTCAAAGATCATCGAGTCCAACCTGTCACCACAGACCTCATGACTAAACCATGGCATCAAGTGCCACGTCCAGTCCCCTCTTGAACACCTCCAAGGATGGGGACTCCACCACTTCCCTGGGCAGCCCACTCCAATGGCTAACAAATGGGACAATCTCTAAGGTGTCTTCCACCCCAAACCTTTCTATGATTCATACCCCTAGGAGGCAGGAGCCTGTGTCAAGCAGCATTTGTGCAGACAGGGATGGAGCAGCGGTGCAGTGAGGTCAAGCAGGGCACAGCCAGCTCCCTGGGCACTGCTTGTGACCAAAGCCCTCACAGCACAGTCATCGGATCAGAGAATTATTTGAGTTGGAAAAGGCCTCCACAATTGAGCCCAACCATCAACCCCACACCACCATGGCCATTAAACCATGCCACCAAAGTGCCATGGCCACGGGATTCTTGAACACCTCCAGGGATGGGGACTCCACCCCCCCCCCGGGCAGCCCGTTCCAACCCCTGACCACTTGTGCAGCGCACAACTTCTCCCTAACCCTCCTGCAGAGCCACAGATGGCCACCTGCAGGGCACGAGGAAGATGCTCCTGCAAGAGCTCGGTGCTTGTGGCACCAAGGGCTGAGCTCCAGCCACCCATCACCCTGGACAGGTCTCCTTCCCTCTCTCAGCCGAGGCTGCTTCGTTCGGGAGCCATCTGCCGCGCACCCTGCCGCGCCGGCGGCGCGCGGGCCCAGATGGATGAGGTCTTTGATAATTCTTTAAAATGAAGCACCCAAGCACAACGGCACCATATGCCAAAGGGCTGGCCAAGCTCAGAGAGCTGTCACACCACCCTCCCTCCCTCCCTCCCTCCTTGGCTCAGCCACGCAGGCAGCGCCCTGCCGGCGCCCCAGCGCTCTCCATCACCTGCCGACACCTTGCCGGCCTTGCCGGGGGCTGCTTTGTCTCTGCTAAAGGCGACGCAGCCAGAAAGAGGTTCAAGCTCCTGGGCAGCCTCTAGCCGTGTGCACGCCTTACATCTCAGGTCCTCACCTCCCACGGGCTGAGGGGAGCAGGTGTCACAGAATTGCTTCAGTTAGAGAAGACCACAGCCATCGACCTAACACCACCGTGGCCAATAAACCGCGTCCCCAGGTGCCATGGCTACACATTTGTTTAATCCCTGGGGACTCCACCACCTCCCTGGGCAGCCTGTGCCAGTCCCTCACCACTCTTGCAGCAAAGAAACTGTTCCAAAGCTCCAACTTAACCCTCCCCTGCCACAGTTTCAGGCCATTTCCTCTCCTTCTACCACCTGAGACTAGGGAAAAGAGACCAGCCCCCACCTCACTGCAGCCTCCTTGCAGGGAGGGGTAGAGAGGAATGAGGTCTCCCCTCAGCCTCTTCTTCCCCAGCCTAAACACCCCCAGTTCCCTCAGCTGCTCCTCACCAGTTCCTTCCCCAGCTTTCCTGCCTTTCCCTGGACACACTCCAGCACCTCACTGTCCTTGGAGTGAGGAGCCAACCACACTGCCCTTGAGCTTTCCAAGGCAGAGTACGTGGTAAAAAGAAATGGGTGGAGGTGGTGAGGAGTCTTCCTTTTCAGAGTGACTTTTTGCCCCTAATTCACAGCTGGTTTCAAAGCAGACACCTATGTGATCGCTCTGCACAACAGCCAGGGCTGGACTTGGCTCAGAGCATCCCATGGACAAGCTTGGAGGCACAGTGCAAAGCCAGCTGCTTACAGGGAATAAACCCCTGCCTGGAATCACGGATTCCTCTCCCTAGGGAAGCTCAGCTTCACCTCCAAAGGCTCACATTGCCCAGTTTTGCACTGACACTCCAAGAAACTCCCTCATGAGGAGGAGAAGGCAGCCCGAGATTGCTGCAGGAACTGGACCTTTAAGGGGGTACAAAAAAACCACCTTGCAAAGTCCATGCCAGAGTCAGATGGATTTTGATACGAGCTGCAGTGAAGGATGGCTCTGTGGGACTGCAGATAAACAAAGGCACAAAGGCTGCTGACACTGGACTGACACCTTTCAATCTCTGCTTTCCTCCCCCTATGCCTTGAATACCAAATCCTTCCCTGTCACCAGCAGGCCTGAGCCCCAAAGAGCTGGGTGGAAGGGACTGATTCCCAGAAGGAGAGTAAGAGGAGCTCCCCAAAACCAGAGGAGGGGGATGCCAGAACAAGGGAATCCCCTTCCCAAGCAAGAGGACTCCTGTTCTGGTCCCACACCATGATCCTAGGACAGGACCAAGTTCATGAACAGGAGGAATGGCAACAGCAAATGACGGGGATTCAGCTCCTGAGCTGCCAGCATCACCCCTGGACCATCCTCTCAATAAAGATCTGTGGTGAGTGTCAATAAGGAAGGAGGTTGGCTTCCAGAGAGTGAATGAGGTGTGGCAAAGAAAAGCTGCTCTAGAGGCTGAGCAGCTGCCAGGAGCCTGTGTGCAGCTACCAGGGCCTGAAGAAGCATTGCTGCTTCCTGGGGATGGCCAAGCTTGAGGACAGCATGGGATGAGCAAGAGATTCAAGGGGCTCAGGGCATCTTTCCTCTGCCTGGCTGGCTTGAGAGGGGCCAGAGCTGGAGCATGGGGCGATGGGGACAAGAGCCCAAAGCCTCCTAAGCTGCTCTGCTTGAGACTTCAGCCTCACATCTCACCTGGAGCGTGGCAGCTGAGTGCTTTTGTTCACACCAAATCACACACAGTGCCTCCAACAAAGCCTCAGCCAAGGCTTGCAAGGGAAGCAAAGTAACATTGGTGACTTTATCATCTGACAAGCCTCGTGGAAATGCTTCCCTTTTGCTAATGAGACGCTGGGCAAAGCGCTGAGCGGAGGTGGGACAAAGTGCCTGGCTGGCTGGTAATGAAGAACAATAAATAGTGCACAGAATCAGCCCTGAGTTCCTTTCAGCAGCCCTTGATCAAGCAGCACCCCACCAAATAATGAAAATCTTGCTCCATTGTGCCCATGCAAATGGCAGGCACTGCTTGAAAGAGCCTGAATTAATAACTCCTGTGTTGGGCCAATAAAAGGGGGGGTATGGGGTGGTGGGGGGGGTAAGTATCACATTATCTTGTCCACTTAGCCATTAGAGCAGCTCTGAAGTGCATTCATTCACCTCCTGCAGTGCTCATGGCTTCCAGCTCTGTTCCCAAGCAGCACGTTTGCCACCAGCCCTAAAAAGCTGCAGCTCATAGAATCATAGAGTGATAGAACACCCCGAGCTCAGCGAGTCCAAACGCCCCTGCCAAAGCAGGGTCACCCAGGGCAGGGCACCCAAGAACACATCCAGGTGGGTTTGGAATGGCTCCAGAGCAGGAGACTCCACAACCCCCCTGGGCAGCCTGCTCCAGGGCTCCAGCACCCTCACAGTAAAGTTTCTCCTGATGCTGAAGTGGAGCTTCTGTGCTCCAGTTTGTGTTTGTTGCCCTTTGTCCTATCACAGAGCAGCACTGACAAGAGTCTGGCCTCTTCTTCCTACCCCCCACCCTTCAGATATTTATAGACACTAATGAGATCTCCTCTCAGACTGCTCTTCTCACAGAATCATAGAACTAATAAGGTTGGAAAAGACCTCAGAGATCATCAAGTCCAAACTATTACCCAATACCTAACACCTCCTGACAACTAGACCCTGGCTCCAAGTGCCACATCCAAACCTTTTTTTGAACACCTCCAGGGATGGGGACTCCACCACCTCCCTGGGCAGCACATTCCAATGGCCAATCTCTCTTTCTAAGAAGAACTCCTTCCTAACATCCAGCCTGAACCTCCCCTGGTACAGCTTGAGGCTGTGTCCTCTTGTTCTGGTGCTGCTTGCCTGGGAGAAGAGACCAACCCCCACCTGGCTACAACCTCCCTTCAGGGAGTTGTAGCCAGCAAGAAGGTCTCCCTGAGCCTCCTCTTCTGCAGGCTAAGCAACCCCAGCTCCCTCAGCCTCTCCTCACAGGGCTGTGCTCCAGACCCCTCCCCAGCTTTGTTGCCCTTCTCTCAGGACCATCCTGCTGCTGCTTGGGAAGCATCTGAGCATCACACAACGCACATTTGCACCCTGAAGGAGGAGGGGGCCAGCAGCCTTTCTGCTGCCTGTGTTTCTTTAAGGCCAGGCTGCACAGGATCCAATTATCCAGCCGGAATTGCACAGGGGAATCCAGGTAAGCAGACTGCAATTAACCAAGCTGGCACACCGCCACCTCCGACAGATGCAGAGATGCACCTTGGGAAGAGCAAGAGGAGGAGGGAGAGAAGAGCAGAAGAGGAGCCCCAGTTACCCAGGGCACTCCGCTGCTCCCTGCCCACGTGTCCCAGGGAGATGCAGGGAGGTGCAATAAGTGCAAAAGAGCTGCTGTGCCTTCCTCCTCCTCCCCTTCCTCCCAGCTGGTGGGCAGGAGTGAAATTCCCTAGGAGATGCAGGCAGAGAGTCTCAAAAGCACTGACAGCAGGGAGGAGATGGAGTTTGGCTCTCCAGCATCCTTGGGCAGAGATGGCCAACAGCTCGGGCAATCATAGAATGGTGTCAGTTAGAAAAGCCCTCTGAGATCATCCAGCCCAACCACCAACCCAACACCTCCATGGCCACAAAACCACGTCCCAATGTGCCATGGCCACAGGTTGCTTGAACACCTCCAGGCGTGGGCACTCCACCACCTCCCTGGGCAGCCTCTCCCAACATCCTACATTGAATAGGAAAAGGGAACCTTGCTCCCCTTAGCTTAGGAGGCTCAAGCCCCAGCTTTGCTGCAGGCACATCAAGCCTGGCTTTCAGTAAGCAACCAGAAAGCAGGATTTGTGTGCCCGACCCAGAGCCAAGCAGCAGTAATCTCCACCCAGCCCAACTAACTCCCATATCAGCTCCACTCCTCCAGAAATAGCTTCCAAGAAATTCATCCAGACAAATGCCCACAAGCGCAACATCCTTGATTTGTTCTGCTTGGGCCTGTCTCAGGCCAGCACTCACAACACCACAGATGAACCTCTCCAGCTCTGGAAATTGTTCAAGCTCCCCTGAATGCATTCCTGTGTGACCTGCCCCAGATGATCCTGCTCCGCCAGGGGGTTGGACTCAGTGATCTCTGGAGGTCCCTTCCAGTCCCTCCCATTCTATGATTCTGCCCCACCAGGACAGAAAGGAGGTTGCAGACTGGAGAAGAGGAGGCTGAGGGGAGACCTTAATGCTCTCTACAACTCCCTGCAGGGAGGTTGTAGCCAGGTGGGGGTTGGTCTCTTCTCCCAGACAGAAGAAGAGGACACAGTCTCAAGCTGCACCAGGGGAAATTTAGACTGGAGGTGAGGAGAAAGTTCTTCCCAGAAAGAGGAACTGGCCACTGGGATGTGCTGCCCAGGGAGGTGGTGGAGTCCCCATCCCTGGAGGTGTTCAAAAAGGCTTGGATGTGGCACTTGGAGCCATGGTTTAGTTGTCAGGAGGTGTTAGGTATCAGGTACTAGGTTGGACTTGATCTCTGAGGTCTTTTCCAACCTGGTTGGTTCTATGATTCTATGACCTTCAAACCCCAGCCAGGACAGCGTGGCTTGAAGCATGGCAAGGGCAGCGCTGCCTCTCATCCTGCCCCACAAACGACTCGACCTCTCAGGGTGAGGCATGCAGGGCTTTTTTCCCCCCCTCTCTCTTTGCTTTGTTTGCTCATTTGCCTTTTCCCTGCCCTGCCTTGCAATCAGACTGGCACTGAGCAGCAGCACGAGCGGCTCCGCTGGCTGCAGATGTCAGAGCCTGCGGTAATTGCAGCACCCGCTCTAATTTATGTCAACAGGAGGAAGCCTTTGCAGGGAAGGGAGCTCACCCTGCCAGCACCAAGCCTGGGAGAGCCTTCACTCATCATCTGCAGGGTCTTGCTCCTGCCTTCCCACCAGGCACATGGGCAGCACGCTCCCCTTTGAAGGGGAGCACACTCCCCAGCTTGGTTGTGCTCCAGGAGCCCCTCTGAGAAGCACAGCAGCCTGTCCTGCTGCCTGCAGACAGCCTCCACACCTTTAAACCAGCCTTATATGCTTGTTCTGCACATAGACTCCCCAAACTATCCAGAACAACTTCAGCACACACTCTCCCTGCCCTCCTTTCCGACAGAGCCAGCCTCAGCTCAGCACCTCAAGACACAGGAACCTCCGCAGGGCTGTGCCAGGAGAGGGAAGGAAGCTGGTGAGGGAGCAGAAGTCATCCTGGCTGTAGGATATTTTGCTCTCCAGGTGGGAGATTTGCCCATCTGCAGCAGCAGTGGGGATGGTGGAGGCTGGGTACAGGAGCACAGCATCCTGCAGGTGGAAATGCTGCACTTTGTCACAGCTGCTGCACGGAGCCCAGGGGCACCCAGCTGCTGGAAATGCTCTGCCAGAGCTGCCAGCAGCTCATTATCCTGCAGGAGCTGGGCCTGGACTGGGGAAAAGGGCTCTGAATCACAGAATGGCAGGGGTTGGAAGGGACCCTCAAAATCACTGAGTCCAACCACCCTGCCAGAGCAGGGTCACCTAGGGCAGGTCACACAGGAACACATCCAGGTGGCACTTGAAAGTCTCCGGAGAAGGAGACTCCACAACCTCTCTGAGCATCTAAGCAAGCAAGATGGTCCAAGAGTTTCCTCCACAGGTCACCTCTCTCCTCCAGGCAGAGTTAGAGAGAAGGGGACAGAGTGCAGAAGGAAGGTGAAAAGCCCTAGCAGCACTCCAGCCATGCAAGTGCTGGTCTCTGAGTAGTACCATCCCTGAGTCCAGGTCTGCCTAAGAGCCACCCAAGGCTTTGCAATTGTCACCTTGTGTGCTGTCACCTGGCCAGAGAACCCTCATACAACAGCAAACCACCCATCTCTTCCCCAGTAAAGATAGATCCATGGGGACTCCTGGGGCAGCTGGACCCTTCCCCAGCACTGAAGCCTACCCAGCCACAATGCTTCCCATGGGGGATCATGCAGGCTTGGCTGGCTGCACGTGGGTGGGAGCCCTGTGAACACAAGCAGGACAGGGTTCATCATCACCCTGCCACGCACGGTGGCACCTGAGCAGCTGTGGTCTCTTGCCTCCTCTTGCACATGAGAAGGCTGTGACTTCTGGACTTGATGATCTTTGAGGTCTTAGTATTATAGAATCAGTCAGGGTTGGAAGGGACCACAAGGATCAGCTAGTTCCAACCCCCCTGCCATGGGCAGGGACACCCCACACTAGAGCAGGCTGCCCACAGCCTCATCCAGCCTGGGCTTAAACACCTTCAGGGACGGGGCCTCAACCACCTCCCTGGACAACCCATTCCAGGGCTTCACCACTCTCATGGGGAAGAACTTCTTCTTCACATCTAGCCTGAATCTCCCCACCTCCAGCTTCATTCCATTCCCCCTAGTCCTATCACTACCTGAGATCCTGAGCAGTCCCTCCCCAGCCTGCCTGTAGCCCCCTGCAGATCCTGGAAGGCCACAATGATGTCACCTTGGAGCCTTCTCTTCTCCAGCCTGAACAGCCCCAACTCCTTCAGTCTGTCCTCACAGGAGAGGTGCTCCAGCCCTCTGCTCATCCTCCTGGCCCTGCTCTGGACACCTTCCAGCACCTCCAGATCCCTCTTGTCATAGGGGCTCCAGAACTGGAGGCAGTACTCCAGGTGGGGTCTCAGCAGGGCTGAGCAGAGGGGAGAATCCCCTCCCTTGCCCTGCTGGCCACACTTCCTTGTTGATTCTATGATTCTGGAAGGGTGGATGGAGGTTAGAGTGAGGTGGAGGTTGGTCTCATCTCCCAAGTAACTAGAACAACAACAAGAGGAAATGGCTTCAGGTTGCACCAGGGGAGGTTTAGGCTGGAGATGAGGCACAATTTCTTTGCTGCAAGAGCAGTCAGGGATTGGCACAGGCTGCCCAGGGAGGTGGTGCAGTCCCCATCCCTGGGGGTATTGAAGAAACCTGTGGTCATGGCACTTGAGGACGTGGTTTAATGGCCATGGTGGGGTTGGGTTGATGGTTGGACTCAATGACCTTGAAAGTCTTTTCCAACCTTAGTGTTCTGTGGATCTGTGAGGAGGAGCAGCAGAAGCCCCATGGGTCAGGCAGAGTTTCCAGCCGCCCAAGTGTCACATCTGCCCTGGTGCTGCCCTCCCCTGTCCCTGGGCTCTGCAAAGAGCTCCTGGGCACAGTGCAAAGGGGCAGCTGTTGGTGAGGAAGGAGCAAGGCAGGTTAAAAAAAAAAAAAAAAACAACACCAAAACCAAAAGGAGGAACAAAACAAGAGAAGCCAAACCCCACAAGGCCAAAAACAAACATTGCAAAAGACAGAACACATCAAATATTAAAGGAATCAAACTCCTCCTGTCAGCGAGGAGGACACAGAAACTGCTCCCAGATGTGGCAGGGCTGTCACCTTCTCTGATCAACTCGGCTTCAAACAGCTTGTCAGAGGGATGTTTGTGCTTTCAGGGTCCCTAACCCTACTGTCTCTCCCACTCTGGGCTCCCTTGGAGGGTTGGATCCTTCACTGGTGTAAACCAGCCTGGAGCTGCTGCAGAGAGAGCTCTCCAGGCTGTTCAGGCATGCCCACAGCAGCTTCCACTGCCAGCAGCAGGTGCTGTGCGCTGAAGGGGAATGGGGTGACAGGTTCACAGAGGGGACAACCCCCACAGCACCTGCTTTGGCCAAGGCAGCTCACAGGGCAGGGCACAGCACCTTTCACCCCAGGAGAGGACCTCCTGGAAGGAGATGCTCACACCCAGGGACGCTGAGGGATTTTCTTGATGTAGTGTTTTAAAATCACAGAATCACCAAGGTTGGAAGAGACCTCAAAGATCATCAAGGCCAACCTGGCACCCAACACCTCATGACTAAACCATGGCACCAAGTGCCACATCCAGTCCCCTCTTGAACACCTCCAGGGATGGGGACTCCACCACCTCCCTGGGCAGCACATTCCAGTGGCCAACAACTCTCTCTGGGAAGAACTTTCTCCTCACCTCCAGCCTAAACTTCCCCTGGCACAGCTTGAGAGTGTCCTCTTGTTCTGGTGCTGCTTGCCTGGGAGAAGAGGCCAACCCCCACCTGGATTACTCACACAGCATTTTGCACTGAACCTCACCTCCTGCCCTGCCTTTCCCCTTGCTGGAGGAGCTGGGATGGACTGTGCCTGGCCCACAGTGGAGACACTGGGCCTGGGAACAGAGGATCTTTGGCTTCAGAAACCCCTTCTTGTGGTAGTATCCCACAGGTGAAGGGTCTGTGGACATTTTGCTGCCTCCAGGGGCAGGATTTTGGCTCTTACTAGGGAAGCAGAAGGTGTCACAGCTGCACCTCCCTTGAAAAGCAGCCCCTCTCCCAGCAGATCCATACCAGGCAGCTCCCAGCTCCATCCACACAGCTCCCAGCGCAGCAGCAGCTCTGAGGTTGGATCCTGCTCACCACTACCCTGGCACAGGGAGCAAGAGAGTAGCCCTGGGCTCTCTCTCCACTCCCAGGCTGTCCCTGGCACCTTGCACCACGGCTGCAATGTCCCTGATAAGAGGTGGCACACCCCAGGCATAAAACTGCCCTTGTTCTGCAAGGGGGGAAAATGAGCTGTCTGGGACTGGTCCCAACAGCTGGACCATTGCTCCTGCCACCTGATGTCACCTTCCCAGCGCAAACAGGGAATACCATGGAAACAGGCAACTCACAGAGGACACTCTTCTGTCTGGGCATTGGGTAGCCAAAGCCCTGCAGCCATGTCGGCCTCGAGTCTCAGTGATGCTAACTCTGCGGCTCAGGGTGATGTCCAGCAGCACAGAATTACTCTCCCAGGCTGGATTTGGCACCTTGGTGTTTTGCATCACTGCCTGAGATTCGACCTCTGAGCCTGAGCTTTCTGAAGGTTGTAGTGATGTGGGTGCTGGGCTCTTCTCCCTGGTAACTAGAGATAGGAGAAGAGACTGGAGATGAGGAACAACTTTGCTGCAATAGTCAGGGACTGGAAGAGGCTGCCCAGGGAGGTGGTGGAGTCCCCATCCCTGAAGGTGTTCAAGAATTGTGTGGCCATGGTGGGGTTGGGTTGATGGCTGGGCTTGATCATAGAATAGAGTAGAATGGAGCAGAGCAGGAGCAGAGCAGGAGCAGAACTTCAAGATCATTGTGTCCAACCTATCATCCAGCACCACCTAATCAATTAAACCTTTTCCAACTGAAATGGTTCTGTGAGTCTGTGAAGTTCATCTTTGCTCCCAGGGGTGTTACCCAAGCCCACAGGAGGCTTGGCCAGGTGGCCACGTGCCAGGTTCCTCTGTCCCCACACTTACTCAAAGTTTGATGCAATCCTCCCCTCCCTCTCCCTGCAGCACACAATCAGCCTCCCCTTCCCCCCACCCCCACCCAAGACCTCATTGACCTTTCCCCCACCACAGCTGCTGCCTCCATGGCACAAAGCTGCCCAAGGGTGCGAAATAAAGTGGTACTGGATCGAAGCGCCAGCGACAGGGCACCAGCTGCACCTCCCCTCACCCCATGGCCTCTGCCTGTGCCACAACCTTTGACTGTGGCAGCAAATTGCTAACGTCCCCAAGGAGGTGACATTGGCTTTGACATCCAAAAGCAGCTTTGCAGCCATTTCCCCAGGTCTCTCCTGAGCACCAGTGGCTCCCATTTAGCAGCCACATGAGCAGGCACTGGGGAAACCACAGCCCAGGAGCTCCTTCCAGAGCTTATTTAGGAGCATTAAATATTCAGTACCCCCAGAATAAACACACCAATGACTTGATGGCCTTCTGGGATTCCCTGCCAATGGCTTGCCAGAGGGATGCTGGGCCAGGATGAAGAGAGGTGCCTATGGGGATACTGAGAATCAGTTTGTCCCTGCTCCAGCACTGGTAACACTCCAGCACCAAGCCATGGATTCTCTAAGGAACAATTGTCAGTGTGTCCAATGCCTTCACATCCCAGACCAGCTCTTCTGAGGGGAACTTCACAGTACCACAGAATAGAGCTGGTTGGGAGAGACCTCAAAGATCATCCAGTCCAACCTTCAACCCATGTCCCTAAGCACCAGGTCCACAGGCTGCTTAAACACCCCCAGGGATTGTGACTCCCTCCCTGCCCTGGGCAGACCATTCCAATGTTTGAGAACCCTTTCAGTGATGAAATATTTCCTAATATCCAGCCTGAACCTCCCCTGGCTCAGCTTGAGACTATTTCCTCTGGTCCTGTTGCTTGCCACCAAGGAGAGGAGGCTGTCCCCTCCTCGCTGCAACCTCCTGTCAGGGACTTGTAGAGCGCAATAAGGTCTCCCCTCAGCCTCCTCTTCTCCAGACTGAACACCCTCAGCTCCCTCAGCCTCTCCTCACAGGGCTGTGCTCCACATCCCTCCCCAGCCTTGTTGCCCTTCTCTGGACACCTTCAGGTCTCTCAATGTCCTTCTTGAATTGGGGGGCCCAGAACTGGACACAGGACTCAAGGTGTCGCCTAACCAGTGCTGAGCACAGAGCAGAATGACTTCCCTGCTCCTGCTGGCCGCACTCTTCCTGGTACAATTAGCCTTGACTCATCAAGACCAAATGGCTGCTCTGGCTGGGGGAGAGGGGTTTCACAGTCTCACAGCATCACCAAGGTTGGAAGAGACCTCAAAGATCATCAAGTCCAACCTGTCACCACAGACCTCATGACTAAACCATGGCACCAAGTGCCACATCCAATCCCCTCTTGAACACCTCCAGGAATGGTGACTCCACCACCTCCCTGGGCAGCACATTCCAATGGTGAACTACTCTCTCCATGAAGAGCTTCCTCCTCACCTCCAGCCTAAACCTCCCCTGGCAGTGCTTGAGACTGTGTCCTCTCGTTCTGGTGCTGCTTGCCTGGGAGAAGAGACCAACCCCCACCTGGCTACAACCTCCCTTCAGGGAGTTGTAGAAACAAGAAGGTCACCCCTGAGCCTCCTCTTCTCCAGACTAAGCAACCCCAGCTCCCTCAGCCTCTCCTCACAGGGCTGTGCTCAAGGCCTCTCCCCAGCCTTGTTGCCCTTCTCTGGACACCTTCAAGTGTCTCAGTGTCCTTCTTAAACTGAGGGGCCCAGAACTGGACACAGTTTCCCCCCCCCTTCCCCATCTCTCTCCCACTAAACCCCCCATTTTCACTTGTTTCTTCCAGAGCACGGCGCGCTCTGCTCTCTCATCAAGGGAGCTCTAATGTGGTAATGCACAGTAAATGGTAATTAATTTCCCCTCCTCCCCTCCCCTTAATTGATGCGTGGGAATATCCGGGCCCCTCGTTCTGCTGCCTTCCAACTCCTTCAGAGCAGCACAGGATTTGACAGGTTAATTGGAAAGCAAAAGTTGGGTTCCTCACAGCAATCCAAGCAGGAGCCCCCAGCCCCCAGCCCTGCAGCGCTACGTCAGGCGGAATCAAAAGGGTTTGGAGCTAGGTTGTGTCGTCGTCGTCATCATCTTCATCATCATCATCTTTTTAATTTCCCTAATTGAATTCCTGTGTCGTTGGCATCTCTCTCTTGCTCTCTCTCTTCCCTTACCCCATCCCCCCTCCTCCCAATCCCCCCCCCCCCCCCCCTTTTCCCTTTCTCGGAAGATAATAAAAGCTTCATTTCACAGTCCAGGAGATTTGGCAGCAAAAGGTGACAGCCAGCCAAGGAAAGCTGGGGAAGAGGCACAGAGGAGGCTGTGCTTCCTTCAAAGTTAAACCAGCGGTGCTCAGCAGCCTGGAGAAGGGCAGAGGAGGTCAGGCAGGACAGGGAGGAATTAAGAAACCCTTGGCTTTTTTTTTTTCCCCTCTTCTCTCTCAAGGTGGCAAAGTGAAATCAGGCAACACTAATGATGGGGCTCGGTGCCAGAGGGTGCAAAAGCACCCTGCACCAGCAGGCAAACACAGCTGCTTCAGTGCTGCAGAAGGTCAAGCGTTGAAGGTCAGACTGGATGGGGTCCTGAGCAACCTGATCTAGTTGGAGTTGTCCCTGCTCACTGCAGTGGGGGTTGGACAAGATGATCTTTGAAGGTCCCTTCCAACCCAATGTATTCTGTGATTCTGGGAAGGTTTAGGTCACCTTCCAGGAGCCTCAATGAGTTGGTGGGCAATGTCTCACTGCCTTGGGTCACCTTCCAGGAGCCTCAATGAGTTGGTGGGCAATGTCTCACTGCCTTGGGTCACCTTCCAGAATCACCAAGGATGGAAGAGACCTCAAAGATCATCAAGTCCAACCTGTCACCACAGACCTCAAGACTAAACCATGGCACCAGGTACCACGTCCATTCCCCTCTTGAACACCTCCAGGGATGGTGACTCCACCACCTCCTTGGGCAGCACATTCCAATGGCTAACAACTCTCTCTGGGAACAACTGTCTCCTCACTTCCAGCCTAAACTTCCCCTGGTGCAGCTTGAGACTGTGTCCTCTTGTTCTGGTGCTGCTTGCCTGGGAGAAGAGACCAACCCCCACCTGGTTACAGCCTCCCTTCAGGGAGCTGTAGAGAGCAAGGTCTCCCCTGAGCCTCCTCTTCTCCAGGCTAAGCAACCCCAGCTCCCTCAGCCTCTCCTCACAGGACTGTGTTCCAGACCCCTCCCCAGCCTCCTTGCTCTTCTCTGGACACCTTCAAGAGTCTCAATGTCCTTCTTAAACTGAGGGGTCCAATGTGTTTCTGAGCAATGTCTCACGGACTTGGGTTGCCTTCCAGGAGCCTCAATGCACTTCTGGGTGATGTCTCTTTGACATGAAGCTTTTTGGGGTTGAAACTTAGCAAGTCCAAGGCTATTTTTGACACCAGGCACAGCACCAAGCAAGCACACTGCACTGCTCCCACTCCTCACAGAGCCCCAGGGTCTTGGCATTCAAATGCAGTTGAAGTTGTAGATGTCCCTGCTGACTGCAGGGGTTGGACTAGATGACCTTTAAGGCTCCCTTCCAACTCAAACCATTCCATGATTCCATCATTCTAAATGCAGACTGCTTCCCAGGCCAGCAGGAGAAACATCTCAAGCATGGCCACCCTTCAGTATGAGAGTGGTGCAACACTGGACCAGGTTGCCCAGGAAGGTGGCAGATGCCCCATTCCTGGAGACATTTGAGCTCAGACTTGATGAGCATCTGAACAACCTGATCTAGCTGGGGATATCCCTGCTTGCTTGAGGAGTTCTGGACTGCATCACCTTTAAAGGTCCCTTCCAAGCCAAAGCATTCCATGGTTCTGCTCTGTGATTCTATGAAACACTTCAAAATCCTTAATGATTTGTACCTGGAGCATCAAACCCAACACTTCCATTCAGAACAACCAACCTGTTTTGACAGATTTAACCTTCTTGATCAGAAACTGCATTGAAACATCCTCTTCCTCACTTCTTGCATGAGCTCCAACACTCTTTACCAGCCTGCTCTCCACAACCTCCATGAGGATCCTGCCTACAGCTTCAGGTCTGGCATCCACTGAGGCTGGAATCACCATCCCTGCATTCCCTCAACGTCCCACGGCTCCTCACCAGGTCCTTCCCATTAGGGGTATGAAACAAGCTCAAGGAGCTGGGGAAATAAAGGACTAAAGTCCCCCTCCCCCCCAGGTATTTCACCAGGAGAAACACAAAGGATAAATGAATGCAAGTCTTAGATGAGGATGATTGGCAGAGTCCAACTTCAGTCTGGCTGCTGAGGATATTTACTAGAAGCAGATCTGGACTGAGCAAAGCATATGGGAATACTCTTCTTCCAGAATCAACACCAGTGCTGTCTCTTGCCAAGCTGCCTTTTGGGGCTTAGGGGCCTTTTTTTTTTTTGGTGGATATCTACAGGAGAATGTGAAAAACATGCCTGGCTTGATGTCCCTACCCTGCCAGAATGACGTCCAAGCAGAACAGTCTGCACCATCCCCACTCCTGTCTGCTGTCATCCAACCACACCTCTCCCTCTTTCTCTCCAGCTGCCCTTTTCATCCACATAGCCAATTGCAGGGGAAAAAACACACACCCCACTCCCACCCCCCACCACCCAAAAAAGCAATACTGTGAGGCTGGGGAGACACTGGGACAGGCTGCCCAGGGAGGTTGTGGATGTCTCCTCCCTGGAGGTGCTCAAGGCCAGGCTGGATGAGGCCTTGAGCGACCTGGGCTGGTGGGAGGTGTCCCTGCCCACGGCAGAGGGGTTGGAAGTGGATGATCTTTAAGGCCCCTTCCAACCCAAACTATTCTGTGATTCTATGATGTTATGTAAATCAGCCCACACCAAGTGCAGGCAAGGGCAAAGAGAAGTCTTTCCTGTTCCTTTTTGGAGTCATTGAGAGATTGGGTGAAGTTCAGGAGACAAGAGAAAACTTCCAAGACCTCCAAGATCCTCAAGTCCAACCATCAACCCAACACCCCCATGGCCACTAAACCATGTCCCAAAATGCCATGGCCACACAGCTCTTGAACACCTCCAGGGATGAGGACTCCATCATGTCCCTGGGCAGCCTCTTCCAATCCCTGACCACTCTTGCAGCAAAGAAAGCGTTCCTCATCTCCAACCTAAATCTTCCCTGGTGCAAATGGAGGCCGTTGCCTCTCCTTCTATCACCTGATCCTAGGGAAAAGAGACCAACTCCCACCTCACTGCAACCTCCTGTCAGGGAGTTGGAGAGAGCAATGAGGTTTCCTCTTCCCCAGGCTGAATAATCCCAGTGCCCTCAGCTGTTCCTATGAGGAGAGGCTGAGGGAGCTGGGGTTGCTTAGCCTGGAGAAGAGGAGACTCAGGGGAGACCTTCTTGCTCTCTCCAACTCCCTGAAGGGAGGTTGTAGCCAGGTGGAGGGGTGGTCTCTTCTCCCAGGCACCCAGCAGCAGAACAAGAGAACACAGTCTCAAGCTGTGCCAGGGGATGTTCAGGCTGGATGTTAGGAAGAAGTTGTTCACAGAAAGAGAGATTGGCCATTGGAATGTGCTGCCCAGGGAGGTGGTGAAGTGACCATCCCTGGAGGTGTTTAGGAGGAGAGTGGATGGGGTGCTTGGTGCCATGGTTGAGTTGATTCGATTGTGTTGGGCGACAGCTTGGACTTGATGATCTCAAAGGTCTCTTCCAACCTGGCTAATCCTAGCCTAGCCTAGCCTAGCCTAGCCTATCCCTTCCCAGCCCTGTTGTCCAGACCCTTCCCCAGATTTCTTCCTGCACTTGTACCCATTGGTGCTGTTTGCCTTAACTCATGTTGGAGGAGCTGCTCAGCTGGGAAAGTGCTCTGAGCCCTGCTGAGCTGCAGCAGGGATGTGGTTTTCCTATCAGATGCATCTCCCTCTGCCTCCTGCCGTCTCTCATAAAGGCGAGAGATGTCAACTGACAATTTCTCAGCCAGGAAAAAGGGAAAAAAAGGGGGAGAAGAGGAGAAAAAGAGGCTTTATATCTACTTTAGGTTATATTTTTATTGCCAGCCTTTACTGTAGCACTTGCTCTGATTACCAGATTAATCACCAGCTTGCAAAGCCCATTAAGCAAAATCAAGTCAGACAGTTGAGGTGCTCCAAGAGCGATGTCTCTCAGTGCATATCCCCAGCCTGCTTCTCCCTCATCCTTTCCCTCCCTGTCACTCACCTCCAGAGAAAGACCTTTCTCCAGCTAGGCTACAAGGGGAAAACACGCTCCCCTCTCCTGCTCTGGCAGTGGGGTTGGGCTAGATCACAGGCTCAAAGGATGTCAGGGTTGGAAGGGACCCAAAGAGACCATTCAGTCCAACCCCCCTGCCAGAGCAGAACCACACAATCTAGCTCAGGTCACACAGGAACACATCCAGATGGGCCTTGAGAGTCTCCAGAGAAGGAGACTCCACAACCTCTCTGGGGAGCCTGTTCCAGGGCTCTGTGACACTACAATAAAGAAGTTCCCCCTTGTGTTGACGTGGAACCTCCTGTGCTGCAACTTACATCCATTGCTCCTTGGCCTATCCCAGGGAGCAAGTGAGCAGAGCCTGTCCCTGTTCCCTCCCTCCTGACCCCCAGCCCTCAGATATTGATAAACATTTATTAAATCCCCTCTAAGTCTTCTCTCCAGACTAAACAGCCCCAGAGCTCTCAGCCTCTCCTCACCAGGCAGTGCTGCAGTCCATTCAGCATCCGTGTAGCTCTCCTTTGGACTCTCTCCAGCACATCCCTGTCCCTCCTGAACTGGGCAGCCCAAAACTGAATGCAGTACTCAAGATGAAGTCACACCAGGGCAGAGTAGAGGGGAGAAGAACCTCCCTGGATCTGATGGACTCACTCTTCTTAATACACCCCAGGATCCTGCTGGCCTTCTTGGCCACCAGGGCACACTGCTGTCCCACGGATACCTTGCTATCCACCAGCACTCCCAGCTCCCTCTCCACAGGGCTGCTCTCTAGCAGATCACTCAATACAATACAATACCATACACCAGGTTGGAAGAGACCTTCAAGATCATCGTGTCCAACCTATCAACCAATTCAACCCACCTAAACAACTAACCCATGCAACCAAGCACCCCGTCAAGTCTCCTCCTGAACACCTCCAGGGATGGTGACTCCACCATCTCCCCAGGCAGTCCATTCCAATGGCCAATCACTCTCTCTGTGTAGCATTTCTTCCTAACATCCAGCCTAAACCTCCCCTGGTGCAGCTTGAGACTGTGTCCTCTTGTTCTGGTGCTGCTTGCCTGGGAGAAGAGACCAACCCCCTCCTGGCCACAACCTCCCTTCAGGGAGCTGGAGAGAGCAAGAAGGTCTCCCCTGAGCCTCCTCTTCTCCAGGCTAAGCAACCCCAGCTCCCTCAGCTTCTCTTCATAGGGCTTGTGTTCCAAACCCCTCCCCAGCTTTGTTGCCCTTCTCTGGACACCTTCCAGCAAGTCAGCCTCCTTCCTAAACTGAAGGGCCCAGAACTGGACACAGGACTCAAGGTGTGGCCTAACCAGTGCAGCGTACAGGGGCAGAATGACCTCCCTGCTCCTGCTGGCCACACTCCTCCTGATGCAGGCCAGGACAGCATTGGCCCTCTTGGCTGCCTGGGCACGCTGCAGTCTCATGTTCAGCCTACCATCAACCAGTAGCCCCAGGTCCCTCTCTGCCTAGAATCACCTCCCAGCCTGTACTGCTGCAGTTTATTACTCCTCCCCAGATGATTTTTCAAGGTGCCTCCCAGCCCCTGAAACTCTGTGATCATAGCATCAGTCAGGGTTGGAAGGGACCGCAAGGACCATCTAGTTCCAACCCCCTGCCATGGGCAGGGACACCTTGCACTAGATCAGGCTGGCCAGAGCCAGTGATTCCTGAGGACACGAACCACTAGGAAACACCAGCTCCATCCCAGCATCATCCCACCCCTGCCCAAGCCCCATCTCCCAAGCCTGCACATCATCAATTAGGCTGATGGACAGCACGAGCAGGTGAGGCTGTGTTTGACAACCCTTGGCTCGGGTCTCCGCAAACGAGCGGTGTAGATCTCCCCTTCTCCTAATGTCACCTGTCAAAGCTTCCACTCTTCCCGGGAACAGGATCCCGCTTCAAAGCGCAGTTAAATGGGGTGTAAATGCCTCTTTCATGCACAGAAAATGGGCTGCTTTGGCAGTAATAGGGGGAACTGTAAATGCTGTCAGCGGCTACATTTTGTTTATTGATTTACACGCCGTAATGGGATGACTCGATCGGAGGCGCAGGTGTCATGTCCCATTCATCGCCCCTGGATTTAATAAGGGGAACATTGCACCGCTCAGCTCGACTGCACAGTGGGACGCAGCGCCCTCCCCAGGGCTCGCAGCGCCCTCCCCAGGGCTAAACCCACCCGCAGTCGGGCAGCCGGTAGCCCAGGGCCGGACCCGACCCACCCGATGGTTCCAAGAAGGCCAATGGCATCCTGGCTTGCATCAGGAACAGTGTGGCCAGCAGGAGCAGGGAAGTCATCCTGCCCTGTGCTCAGCACTGTTTGGGGCACACCTTGAGTCCTGTGTCCAATTCTGGGCCCCCAGTTCAAGGAGGACATTGAGAGACTTGAAGGTGTCCAGAGAAGGGCAAGGAGGCTGGGGAGGGGTCTGGAGCACAGCCCTATGAGGAGAGGCTGAGGGAGCTGGGGTTGCTTAGCCTGGAGAAGAGGAGGCTCAGAGGAGACCTTGCTCTCTACAGCTCCCTGACAGGAGGTTGTAGCCAGGAGGGGGTTGGTCTTTTTTCCCAGGCAAGCAGCACCAGAACAAGAGGACACAGCCTCAAGCTGTGCCAGGGGAAGTTTTCAGGGAGTTGTAGAGAGCAAGAAGGTCTTCCCTCAGCCTTCCCTTCTCCGGGCTAAGCAACCCCAGCTCCCTCAGCCTCTCCTCACAGGGCTGTGCTCCAGACCCCTCCCCAACCTCCTTGCCCTTCTCTGGACATGTTCAAGTCTCTCAATGTCCTTCCTGACCTGAAGAGCCCAGAACTGGACACAGGACTCAAGGTGTGGCCTCAGCAGTGCTGAGTTCAGGGCAGAATGACCTGCTCCTGCTGGCCACACTATTCCTGATGCAGGCCAGGATGCCATTGGCCTTCTTGGCCACCTGGGCACAATGCTGGCTCATGTTTAGGTGGCTGTCAACCACTCCCCCCAGGTCCCTTTCCACCTGGCTGCTCTCCAGCCACTCTCACCCCAGCCCGTAGCACTGCCTGGGGTTGTTGTGGCCGAAGTGCAGCACCTGGCACTTGGACTTGTTGAATGCCATCATGGTGCCCATCTGTGCTGCCTGTCAAAGTCCCTCTGGAGAGCCCTTCTACCCTCTAATTGATCAGGGTTAGGGTTGGAAGGGACCTCAAGGATCATCTAGTTCCAACTCCCCTGCCATGAGGATGGCAAGAATGAAGCTCCCCCATGTCCAACCTCTGCCTGTGCCACCTAAACAAGACAAGTTTGAAACTGCAGTAGCGTAGATTTAGATTGGACATTAGGAAGAAGTTCTTTATTATGGGGGTGGTGAGACACTGGAAGGGGTATTCCAGAGAAGCTGTGGACAGCTCATCCCTGCAGGTGTTTAAGACCAGGCTGGATGAGGCTTTGAGTAAGACGGTCTGGTGGGAGGAGTCTCTGCCCATGGCAGGGGGTTGGAATGTGATGACAAGGGGCAATGGGTGGAAACTGAGGCATGAGAAGTTTCATGTAAATATGAGGGTTTTTTTTTTTCCCCCTGTGAGGGTGTCAGAGCACTGGAACAGGCTGCCCAGGGAGGTTGTGGAGTCTCCCTCTCTCTGGAGATATTCAAAACTCACTTGGATGTGTTCCTGTGTGATGTGGTGTATGTGATCCTGCTCTGGCAGGGGGGGTTGGACTGGATGAGCTGTCAAGATCCCTTCCAGCCCCTGAAATTCTGTGATTAACGCCCCCCCCTCCCCACTTTAAGCCATTCTATGATTCCATGAAATCCCAAGCTGAGTTCACTTTACCATGGCAAACCCAAGGGATTGCTGATTTCTGCCTCATCTGTCTCTCAAGCAGCACGAGGAGTTCACGCCCATCGCCTCGCTCCTGCGGCGTCTGCACCCCCAAACACCAAGGAATCCAATCAAGAAGCCCTGAGCGTATCACCCCAGTGGTTCCAACACCAATTAGGAGAGAGTCAACCATTCCAACAGCCAAGCAAAACAAGGCAAATGACAAGTCCCTGAACCCCTGCTGGGCACTCTGCGGCCGAGGGCAGGCTGCCGCGGTGCGGCTGCTAATTAGCAACCGCTCAACAGCCTGCCGAGAGCCCTGGCACAGCAGTGCGAGGCACTGCCATGGGCTGCTGGGTTTAGCCCTGCTCCCATCATCCAAGGGTCCCAGAAACGCCTGCACTTCTCAGATGGGGCCACAGGTTTGACAAGCTGAGGTGCTAGAAGGTGTTCAGAGAAGGTCCACGAGGAGGAGCAGAGGGCTGGAGCTGCTCTGAGGACAGACTGAGGGAGTTGGGGTTGTGCAGTCTGGAGAGGAGAAGGTTCCAAGGAGACCTAATTGTGGCCTTCCAGTGTCTGAAGGGGGCTGCAAGAAAGCTGGGGAGGGACTTTTGAGGGTGTCAGGGAGGGATAGGACTGGGGGAGACAGAGCAAAACTATAAATGGGTAGATCAGGATTGGATGTGAGGAAGAAGTTGTTCCCCATGAGGGTGGTGAGAGCCTGGCACAGGTTGCCCAGGGAGGTGGTGGAAGCCTCATCCCTGGAGGTTTTTACAGCCAGGCTGGATGTGGCTGTGAGCAACTTGTTGTAGTGAGGTGTCCCTGCCCATGGCATAGGGCTGGAACTGGCTGATCCTTGTGCCTTCCAACCCTAACAATTCTGTGATTCTATGTGTTCCACGTGAATGTGTGGCAGGGGCAAGAATCATCGAGTTGGTTTGGTTGGAAAAGACCTCTAAGATCACTGAGCCCAACCCCATCAGCCCAACACCACCACAGCCATTAAACCACGTCCCAAAGTCCAACCTTCCACACAACACCTCTATGACCATGTCCCAGGGTGCCACATCTACTGCTTTTTTTTCCACACCTTCCAGGGATGGTGACTCCACCACCTCCCTGGACAGCCTCTTTTAGTACAGAAACCCTTTCTAATCTCCTACCTAATCCTCCCCTGGTGCAGCTTGTGGCCATTACTTGATTCTCCCAGTACCAGGACACATCAGTTACATGGAGAGGAGATCTGCCTGTGCTTCCCAAAAGGATTTTCAACCCAAAATATTTGGTGCAAAGCTGTTCCATTGTCTCTTTGGGAACAGGAAGGAAAGAAAGCAATCCTGGGCTGCCTCTGAGGAAGAAGGGTGGCTGCTGAGCACAGCAGCAACACAACTCAGCACCCCCAGCACTGAGACCCTTCCCTTTCACCGCTGCCTTCCTTGCCAAGCGAGCTGAGGCAGGGCAGGATCACAGGATCACCAGGGTTGGAAGAGACCTCAAAGATCATCAAGCCCAACCTGTCACCACAGACCTTATGACTACTAAACCATGGCACCAAGTGCCACATCCAATCCCCTGCTGAACACCTCCAGGGATGGGGACTCCACCACCTCCCTGGGCAGCACATTCCAATGGCTAACAACTCTCTCTGGGAAGAACTTTCTCCTCACCTCCAGCCTATACTTCCCTTGGTGCAGCTTGAAACTGTGTCCTCTTGTGCTGGTTGCCTGGGAGAAGAGACCAACCTCCTCCTGGCTACAACCTCCCTTCAGGGAATTGGAGAGAGCAAGAAGGTCTCCCCCTGAGCCTCCTCCCAGGCTAAGCAAGCCCAGCTCCCTCAGCCTCTCCTCGTAGGGCTTGTGCTCGAGGCCTCTCCCCTCTCCTTGCCCTTCTCTGGACACCTTCAAGTGTCTCAGTGTCCTTCTTAAACTGAGGATGGCATCATCCCCCTGCTTTTCAGGTCATGCCTCCCCTTGAAATCCCATCCCTTGGAGCAATGAAGCCATCACTTTTTGTATTTTTAGTTTTTCAAGCCCTGTACTTCATCCCAGCGCCAGCCGCCGAAAAGGACGAGCAAAAGGCCAGGGCAGGGAGCACAAAATCAATACGCTGCAGGAAGACAGAAGAGCTGTTTCTGTTCTTCCTCTCTGATGCTGGGTACCCAGGGAATGTCTCTGCAAACAAGGCTGTGGGCTCCTGCCCCTCTGCTGAAGCTAAGTTCTTGGGCAGCCTACCCCAGGCACCAGCTGCCCGGGAAGGGGCTGGCGCTGTGGGGAATGTTTTTCCTGCATGGAATTAAAGAGATCAATGAATCTCACATGGAGGGCAGGTAAACAAGGCAGCCCTTGGGTACATAGAAGCTTACTTGTTTCTCTTCAAAGCCCTTGCTTCATCTGCTCCATGGACCTTCTTCTGCCCCTGTACTCAGCACTGGTTAGGCCACACCTTGAGTCCTGTGTCCAGTTCTGGGCTCCTCAATTTAAGAAGGACATTGAGACACTTGAACATGTCCAGAGAAGGGCAACAAGGTCTGGAGCACAGCTTTATGAAGAGAGGCTGAGGGAGCTGGGGGTGTTTAGCCTGGAGAAGAGGAGGCTCAGGGCAGACCTTATTGCTGTCTACAACTACCTGAAGGGAGGTTGTAGCCAGGTGGGGGTTGGTCTCTTCTCCCAGGCACCCAGCACCAGAACAAGACGACACAGTCTCAAGCTGTGCCAGGGGAAGTTTAGGCTGGAGGTGAGGAGAAAGTTCTACCCAGAAAGAGAGATTGGCCATTGGAATGTGCTGCCCAGGGAGGTGGTAAAGTCCCTGTCCCTGGAGGTGTTCCAAAGAGGCTTGGATGTGGTACTTGGAGCCATGATTCAGTTGTCAGGAGGTGTTGGGTATTAGGTACTAGGTTGGACTTGATGATCTCTGAGGTCTTTTCCAACCTGGTTGATTCTATGATTCTACATTTCCTCTTCCTCTAACTCATCCTACACAAACTGCATATTGCTGTTTTCCACTCTGCCCGTGACCCTTCCCATTCACACATCACCGTCCTGCTCTGAGCTTGTCCATCACCAAAGCACCCAATTCTCACCTAATCCCTTTGTCTTCTCTTGCTCCTTCTGCACGGGGAGCCAGGTCCCCAGGAATACCTCCCAAACCACTTAGGCTCCTTCCAGCTACCCCTGCATCCTCTGCAAAGGATGAAAGCTGATTGTGCTCAGCCCATGTCATGCCCTGAGGACCTGCTCCCTTGTACAGCATGTGAACGTGTTGGACACGTCCAGATAAATCATGCTCTCCTCTACAGGCACAAGAAGGAAGCTAGGAGCTGCAGGAGGCCTCAAAGTGACATGGAAATAAAGGCATTTGACTCCCAGGCAGCAGAAACACCTCTCAGAAGAGACACAAGTTTCTCTCACAAACCAACCCAATCTGAAAGGGCTGGAAAGGGCCTTTCTGCAGCAGCCTGGGGGCAGCTGGTCACAGGAAGGTGCTAGCAGAGGCTTCCTTGGTGGTGTTGAGAAGGCAGAGGGTGATCAAGATGCTCTCTTCTCTTCTAGACATCACTCTTTCAAAATGTGGTTGGATGAGGTTCTGAGCAACCTGCTCTAGCTGCAGAGGAGTAAAACTAGATGACCTTGAGGGGTTCCTTCCAACCTAAACTATTCTATGGTTCATTCTTTCATCCTAAGGGCTATGCAATGCAGCTAAACCTCTTTGGAATTGACCTCATATAGCAGTTGAGTAAGTTAGGTCCTGAGGAACAGCACAATGTGATGGCTGGTATTAGCCTAGCTGGTAACACCACCCACCCACCCACCCATCCATGCATGCATCTGTCCATCCATCCACCCACCCATCCATGCATGCATGCATGCATCTGTCCATCCACCCACTCATCCATGCATCCACCCATCCATGCATGCATGCATGCACCTGTCCATCCACCCACCCATGCATGTATCCATCCACCCATGCATCCACCCACTCTTTCCGCAGGGGCTTCTTCCCAGCAGTAGCCACCCCATAAATCAGAGGGTGAGGGATAAGCATGGAGCATGGGAAGTGCAGAAGCAGCAGCACTGCAGTCATAAATCAGGATCTAATTCAATCTTGCACGATGCCTCCTTTGATTAATTTATGTCAGCATTTCCTGTGCCGCTGCTGCCGGCTGCTGTCCCCTCCCTGCATCTCCTCTGCAGTCCCATGTTGGACAAGCAGGCAGCTCCAGGCTGGAGGGCTGGCCATGAAGGGATCCAGCTCTGCCTGACCTCTCACAGAATGGTTTGAACTGGAAAGGACCTTAAAGATCATCTAGCTCTAAGTTCCCCACCGTGGGCAGGGCCATGGCACTCTGGGGCATGGTTTAAGGGCCATGGTGGTCTTAGGCTGATGGTTGGACTTGATCTTAGAGGTCTTCTCCCACCAAAACAGTTCAGTGATTCTATGGTACAGTGTGAAGAGAAAATAGAAAACAGCAGTAGGAACCAAGTGTTTCTTCAACTGAAAGAGTTGAGGTCGTCAGGTCAGAGGTGCAGACAGCCCAGGCACTGGACCTTTTCAGACAAACTCTTGCTCCACATGCACATTCCCTTCTGCCAAAGCCCAGGGCTAAGAGTTAACACAGGCATTTAGTCAGCTTAACCTAGGATGGCTTGGTTACCATCAAAGGCAGCTCACAGAAAGCCACCCTGAGATGCAGTGCCTCATTTCAGAGCAGCCAAAAACCTGGTGAAGATCAGTATCAGGTTCTGGGTTGGAGGACTTGGGCTTAGCATTCCCTCAGGGGCTGGCAGGAGTTTGCTGGGGCACCAAGGGATTAAGCTGCCCTGATTCAGCAGCAGTGAGCAGACTGTTAAATAACCTGAGCAGCTCTGAGAGCTCCATCTGAGCAGCAGAAGGCTTCAAGCTGCAGGCTGACATGCCGCCCAAACAGCTCCTTGCTGGCACCTTGCAGTTTGTGCAACAGAGAAGATGGCAAGATGGCTCAGTGGTCCAGGGACAGCTGTGCCTGCTGGGGCTTTGTGGTTAGGAAAATACCTGAGGTTTCACACACATGCTCCAGCCCTCAGCACAGCGATGGAGAGGCCCTGCTAGGGACACTGTGACAGGCTGCCCTGCTCTGCTGTCAGCTTGAAAGCCAAAACACACTCACAGACCTTTACAGAAGGGGCATCAATGTGATGGGGATGTTCCTTCATCTCTCCTTCTCACCTCTCAGAGAGCTTTCACCACACAATTCCCAGCTATATTCTCTCTCTATATTGGACTACCAGCCCAGGGACATGGGCTAGTAGCCAAGGCAGGCACAGCTCTGCCATCCCATCTGCCTTCTCAGCCTAGAAGATAAGACCAGGAGCAACGAGTACAAACTAGAACCCAGGAGCTTTCACTTGAACTTAAGGGGGAAAATTCTTTGCTAGAGAGGTTGTGGAGTCTCCCTCTGGAGCCTTTCAAAACCCAAGCAGACATTGCCATGCTGTGCAGCCTAATCCGGGAGAAGCTGTGGTAGCAGGGGTGTGTGTGGAGGAGATGATCCCCAGAGGTTCCTTCCAACCATTCTATGGCTCTGTAATCCCAGGGGGGAAATGCTGCCCTTCTCTTTTGCTACTCTGGTCCCACATCCTCCTGCTCTTCCTGCTTCACCTTCACTCCTGCCAATTTAATCCCTCTCCTCCCAACACAACACCCTGGGAGTGCTGTGCCCAGCAGCACCCCACAGCGAGCCGGCTCCTCCGCCCTTCGCCAGGCAGCACGGGAGGCTCCCCACCAACTCCTCTTCAGATGAAACTCCACTCAACCCATTTGTATTCCTAGCAGCAGCAACTTACAAGGTTTGGAGTGATTTCAGAACACCTTCACTGGCAATTTTCTCAAAGGCCAGTCTTCAAACGGTGACAAACCTGCCTTGATCTTCCCGTGGAGCAGCAGGAGACGGACTGAGCCTGTCCTCTTAATTGGTGTTACTCTCCCATTATTTCTGGGCTGGTAGAAATCCTGCAGACTCCTTTTCTGGCTGGTAGGCAGAATGGGATTTCCTTGGGACTTAGTGGAGAGCAGTACCCTGAGTCAGTGCTATCTCAGTACCTGGCTCCCCAGGGAAGGAACCTGCAGGCAGAGGCTTCCAGGCGCTGTCATTTCACGCCTGCCTTGAAGCGCAGCAGAGATTTCCCCGGCTCTCTGCAGCGAGCCGGAGGATGAAGCTGCCTTCATCACCCTCCCTCGTATAGGCTGGGAATGCCACCCAGTATTCCAGATGAAGCTGAGGCTGCTGCACCCATACAGGGTCAGGGCACGCTCCCAGACCAGTAATTTCTCTGAAAGCCAGCTGGCCTTCACAGATATCAGGCAAGTGTCAGTCTCAGCTACAAGCCATTCGAGTCACCAAGGCAGACAACTTCATGCATGCTGCAGATGACAGCTGTGATGTCCCCACCACTCCCCAGGCTGGCACACCACAACATCAGCACCTAGCATATCATAGAATGGTGTGGGTTGGAAGAGACCTTAAAGATCATCCACTTCCAAGCCCCCTGCCATGGGCAGGGACACCTCCCACCAGCCCAGGCTGCTCAAGGCCCTGTGTCCACCCTGACCTTGAACTCCTCCAAGGGGGAGCCACCCACAAGCTCCCTGGGCAACCTGTTCCAGTGTCTCACCACCCTCACTGTAAACAGTTTCTTCTTAATTTCCAGTCTCAATCTCCCTTCTTCCAGCTCAGAGCCACTGTCCCTTGTCCCACCACTACAAGCCCTTGTAAAGAGTCCTTCCCCAGCTTTCGTGTTCACCCCCTTGAGATATTGAGATGCTGCTCCAAGGTCTTCCTGGAGTCTTCTCTTCTCCAGGCTGAACAGCCCCAACTCTCTCAGGCAGTCCCCACAGGGGATGTGCTCCCTGCATGCACAGTGCTTCCCATCACATACACTGATTTGCAAGTTGTGCCTGACACAAGGCATAGACTAGACAAGACCATTGAGATCACCAAGTCCAACCTATCACCCAGCACCATCTAATCAACTCAACCATGGCACCAAGCACCCCATCCAATCTCTTCCTAAACACCTCCAGTGATGGTGATTCCACCACTCCCTGGGCAGCACATTCCAGTGGCCAATCTCTCTTTCTGTGAGGAACTTCTTCCTAACATCCAGCCTGAACCTGCCCTGTTTCCCCTTCACAATCTCACCACTCCACTTCAAAGAATTTCCCCCAATATCCAGTCCAAATCCACCCCTCATCCAGCTCAAATGTCCTCCCCTCATCCCACCACCACAAGCCCCTGCACAAACACAGTGAAGGTTGCAAGACAGCTCTTCAGTGAGTGAGGAGCTGAGCTTGTGCATCTTGGCCCCTAAAATCTCCGGGGTTGCTTACCCTCTTCCTGGGTCTCCCGTTGCTTCCCTGCTGTTCCTCTGACTCCCGTTGCTTCCCTGCTGTTCCTCTGACTCCCGTTGCTTCCCTGCCCTCAAGATGAGGCATTCTGATGAGGTCCACCCAATCATCCTCAGGTAACCCTTAAGTACTGCTAATCAAACACGTAGTGAAGAGCAATTAGAGCCTGCTGCTTCACTTCCAACACGCCTGTGTGTTACTCAACAGCTTGCTATGCAAAGACAACATGATGGATATCAACTCCATATTACTTATTAACCACCTAATACGGCTTTAACAGGTCTGTTTACTGAAGAGTGTTAATCTTAATGAAAACAATACTTGAGACAGACTGGCAGGATAATTCCCTTCCCCTTTTTATCCGGAGATCTCAGAGCACAGGCGCAGTAATTGATCCTCACAGCGGCTCTGTGGGTATTTACACCTTTTGAAAAGGGTAAACAGAGGCAGGGAGAGGTTAAACAATTTGTGCAGAGGGCGTCTGGCTTCTGGAGGAGTGCTGAGAGCGCAGTCCCCGAGCCCTCAGGAAACCCACAGAAGCACGTCTCTAACAAGAGAGGGCTGTGGTTTGCCTCTGACAAGCCTGCTTTTGAGCTCTGTGATGACTGAGGAGCAGAACAAGTGCTTCACAGAAATTAGAGATGGAGGAGGCCCACAAGGAACGCTCATCGTTACACTAGAGGAGATAAAAACACGCCAGGGATCTAAGCCCTTCTGCCTCAGCACAGAAGTCAATCACTAACTGCCTGGGACTGGCAGAGAAAAATCTTTCCCAGGCAAATGATCATAGTAGGCTCTGAGCACCTTTCTCAGCAGCTGGTATCACAGAATCAGTAAGGTTGGAAGAGACCTCGAAGATCAGCAAGTCCAACCTGTCACCCAACACCTCCTGACAACTGGCTCCAAGTGCCACATCCAATCCCCTCTTGAACACCTCCAGGGATGGGGACTCCACCACCACCCTGGGCAGCACATTCCAATGGCCAATTGCTCCTTCTGTGAAGAACTTTCTCCTCACCTCCAGCCTGAACTTCCCCTGATGCAGTTTGGTCCTGGGAGCCACCTGACTGGACCAGTAGCCCTAAAGAATCATAGAGTGCTTTGGGTTAGAAGGGACCTTAGAGATCATCTAGTTCAAATCCCCCTGCCATGGGCAGATCTATCTGCCACCAGCCCAGGTTGCCCAAAGCTTCATCCAGCCTGGCCTTGAACACCTCCAGGGAGGGGACAGCCACAATCTCCCTGGGCAACCTGTTCCAGTGTCTCACCACTCTTCTCCCTAATCTCCAGTCTCAATCTCCCCTCTTCCAGCTCAAAGCCATTGGCCCTCCTCCTGGCACTCCCAGCCCTTATAAAACATCCCTCCCCAGCTCTCCTGGAGCCCCCTTTGGGTACTGGAAGGCTGCTCTAAGGTCTCCCTGGAGTCTTCTATTCTCCAGGCTGAACAGCCCCAACTCTCTCAGCCTGTCCCCACAGGGGACGTTCTCCAGCCCTCTGATCATCTTTGTGGCCCTATTGCTGTGGGCTGCCTGAGCATCTAAAGCACTCAGGCACCCACCAGCCTCAGCAGCACTCCTGCTACCCTCACCAAGGGCATTTGGCCAGCCTGATCTAGTGCGGGGTGTCCCTGCCCATGGCAGGGGGTTGGAACTAGCTGATCCTTGTGGTCCCTTCCAACCCTGACTGATACTATGATACTATGATAGGCAGTGCTGGTAGGGAAAGGAGGGAGATTTGAAGCTCTCTTAGCTCAAAGTAATCACATTTCTCTCCCTTACACACAGCCTTCTCAGCCCTGCCAAGCCAGGAGAAGGTGTAAAAGAGGAGGCACGACACAGCACAGGAGTCATGGCCCCCTGGGACGTTCTGCAAGTAATTTTCCAGCACTAAGAGTTCACAGATCGCCTCTGGAGCAGGACACGTGTCAGGGTTCATAAGATTTCCCTATTCTTCCAGAAAAAATATGTTTTACTATCCTGGAGCCTTCATCATCACTACCTGGGTCCATCTCATAAAATTCATCAAATCCTTCCCAAAATATCCCCCAGCAGACGAGCAGAGGTCACTCTAAATCCCGAGCAATGCACAGCCCCTTAATGACAAGCTCCTGCTAACAAAGGCACTCTGGTGTCACCCCATCAGCCCATGGAAGGGAGAAAATCGCCCCAGGGAAAGGTGAGGAGGCACAAAGAGTCAGGCCTGAATCACCATTTCACGGGCCAGGTGTGCTCACGTTTGTGTGAGGTGATTTGCTCTCCCCCAGCACTGAAAGGTCAGCGAATCACAGAATTCTTTAGGTTGCAAAAGGCCTCTAAGATCGTTGAGCCTGACCATCAGCCTGACACCACCACAGCCATCAAACCCTGTCCCCAAGTGCCATGGCCACAGGTTTCTTCAACACCTCTAGGGATGGGGACTCCACCACCTCCCTGGGCAGCCTGTGCCAATTCCTAACCACTCTTGCAGGTCCTTCCATCCCCTACCATTCTGTGACTCTGGGACCTGCTTGCCCAGCGTCCTGAGGATACAGCCAGAGCACCATCAACACTGGCTCAGTGGGAAATGAACTCCCACTCCTTCTGTAATGCGGCAGGAAGTTGCCATAAGTGCTTTCCACGCACTTTTGGGCTTGTTTACACACAGCTCCTGTACGAGCTGTACTGCCTCAGCAAGAAACAGCAGAGCCCCATCCAAGGGATAGAGTTACTCTGCCACAAAGACGCTGCGTCAGGGCTAGCTTGTTTGCACGTGCATGGAGAAAGGGGCCAGGCAGCCCAGCCTGCCTGCAGGCAGCAACCAGGATGATCCATCATCAGGATGCCCAGGAATGAGCCTGGATGGGCTCCAGTGGGAAAAGAGCAGGTATGGATCCCCTAGGGTTGCAGCCCAAGATGATGCCATTAAGATGGTGCAGTCCCAGGGATGAACCCTGCTTTTTCTCACCTCTTACTGCAGTGCAAAGCTCCCAGCATCTTCCCAGTGTGATGCTGGTACCCACAGCCCCTTCTGGTTCCAGGGTGATGTTGGTACCCACAACCCTCACTGGTCCCAGTGCAATGCTGGTACCCACATCCCTCACTGGTCCCAGTGCAATGCTGGTACCCACATCCTTCACTGGTCCCAGTGCAATGCTGGTACCCACATCCTTCACTGGTCCCAGGGTGATGCTGGTACCCACATCCCTCACTGGTCCCAGGGTGATGCTGGTACCCACATCCCTCACTGGTCCCAGTGCAATGCTGGTACCCACATCCCTCACTGGTCCCAGGGTGGTGCTGGTACCCACATCCCTCACTGGTCCCAGGGTGGTGCTGGTACCCACATCCCTCACTGGTCCCAGTGCGATGCTGGTACCCACAACCCTCACTGGTCCCAGTGCAATGCTGGTACCCACAACCCTCACTGGTCTCAGCCAGCTGCTGGTACTCACAGCACAAAGGCTGCTTCTCTCCCTTTCCCTCCGCACATGCTGCCCCGTCACTCAGCCCACCCCCCTCCATCCCTCCTCTTGTATGTATTTTGCTGGGGAGCTTGTAGGGCTTGTCTGGCTAATGAAAAGCTGCTTTAGATCCCCCTTTGGGCTTTTCAGGAAGGATTAGCAAGGTTTCACCAAAGCAGACACAGCAAGACAGTGTGTTTCTCTAAATACATCAGGGACTGCTCCAACACTTGGCTTTGGCAGGGGCTAACTGCGGTTGTCTCGCAAGTTGTCTCCTTCCTTAGGTGTACTAATAGCAAGGTGCTGTCAAGCTTCCATACAGGGCTGCTTGGGCTCTGCCTCTCCAGGGGGCTCCACAACTCCAGCCCAGGCTAATAGCAAGTGAAAGCTGTTGCCTGCTGACAGCTCTGCTGAGGTCTAACCATGTAGACCCAAACCAATGCGTGCTGAGGAGAAGCTTCCCTGCAGAAGATGCTGACCCCTTCATGGCTGGCAGCCAGGCTGGCAGTGCCTTCATGGAGGTCACCAAGAGCCCAAGAGATCCATCACTCTCCACAAAGGCACCATCTCATCCTCCTACATGCCCCCACAGAACCATAGAATCTTACCGTGGTGGGGGTTGGAAGGGACCCGTGGAGATCAGTGCATCAAAGCACCCCTGCTTACACAGGTTTGCCTCAGAGAAGCTTGCACAGGAATGTGGCCAGGTGTTGAAAGACACCAGAGAAGGAACCTTCACAACCTCTCTGGTCAGCCTGCTCCAGTGCTCCAGCACCCTCACAGTGGAAAAGGTCCTCCTTAAGTTCAACTGAAGCTGCCGGGTTCTAGTTTGTTGGTGCGTGCTGTAAGACGCAGGGAAGCCCACCTGCTGCTAGTGGCCAGGGAGCAGAAACTCTGGCTCTGGCTTTCCTTGCCCCATTCTCGACCCACCTAGCCAGCCCTTCCTTGGATACAGCCTTTCCCTCAAACCCCACCGCCAAATGAAGCTACTTGCCCGTGGTCGAGCAGCAAAGCCACGGCAGAGCTGGGACGAAGGCTGACCTCCAGCTCCCTGCCCTCCTCAAGACACTCAGTCTTTAAGGGACTGCTGCAGAGTCACAGAACTGGTGCTGGTCCCACTGACCCTCCCAGTCCCAGACCAGCCTGCAGCTGACTTGTGTTTCTCATTTGGAGAAACTGGGGCAAGTGATTAGCTGTCTGCACAAACCTTACGGGAAGCTGCTTTTGGCAGGGGTAATTGAATGTTATCCCAGTAAAACAAGGGGAACAAGATGTGATAGCCATATCATCTCAAAATAGGCTACACACAGGCCATTCATCCTTCCCTCTGGGGGCCTGGCTTTGTTTGAGCAAGATTATGAACTCCCCTTCAGAAGAGCTTCATCATTTCCACATATTTCCCATTGGCCATGGGCAGGCAGGATCAATAAAGATATAATCCGAGAGACAGCTGCAAACACAAAAGTTCCTAATGAATTCCTGACCAGACAGTCAGCCCAAACCCAGGGCCCATCAGCTGGGAGCTTGTGCAAAGCCATTGCTCTGACACGCTTACAATTTCCCCATGGAGGGCAGGACCAGAGGCAAGGCAGTGTCAGATGAATCCCAGTCCAGCTCCGAGCCTGCCCTTATCCCCAGAGCAATTACTCCACCAGACAGCACCACCTCCTACCCAAGGAGGTGTAGGAGGCAGAGGAAAGTATATTTGAAAGGAGGACTGTGGAGGTGACTTGGATGTGTGGCCCTGGGGAGCTGAAGGAAGAAAGTTGCTGTGTGCATAATAAGGATGAGTCAGGAGCTGAATTCTTTGCTCCAGGCTGTCCCACGGGTACCAACTCAGCTTTCCCCTTCTGCCTTTTCTCTTCCTAACTTCCTAAAGGCAACTCAGTGTCTCTAGAGGTACTATTGTCCCACCATCTAAACAGGTGGAGCGAGAAGAGTAGAACACTGGCCTCTCTGCAACCTCTTTTCAGGTAGCTGTGGAGAGCAGAGAGGTCTTCAGAACAAAAGGAGGCTGAGAGGAGACCTTACTGCTGTCTACAGCTCCCTGAAAGGAGGTTGGAGTGAGGCTGCTGTTGACCTCTTCTCCCAGGTAACTAACAGCAGGAGCAGAGATAATCACAGAATCACCAAGGTTGGAAGAGACCTCAAAGATCATCATATAATGACCATGAGCTGCACTAGGGGAGGTTTAGGTTGGAGATTGGGAACAATTTCTTTGCTGCAAGAGTGCTCAGGGATTGGAACAGGCTGCCCAGGGAAGTGGTGGAGTCCCCATCCCTAGAGGTGTTCAAGAAATGAGATGTGGCAGTTTGGGGCATGGTTTAGTGGTCATGGAGGTGTTGGGCAGAAGGTTGGACCTGCTGATCTTCGAGGTCTTCTCCAACCTTAATGATTCTATGATTTTTCAATTGTAAGGGGAAACCCCACCCCCACACATGGATTCACATGTTCTTAAAGTGTACTGGACAAACTAGCACCTCTATTGCAGGTCAAAGTTGCACTGAAGAGGAGAGACAGAATCACAACCACAGGATGGGAAGGGCTGGAAGGCACCTTGAAAGCTCATCCAGTCCAACCCCCCTTCCAGAGCAGGATCACCTACACCAGGTCACACAGGAACACACCCAGGCAGGATATGAGGGAGATTCCACAACCCCACTGAGCAGCCTGGGCCTCGAGTTTTATCCCATGACTGCATCCTCTGTTGAGCCAGCAGTGTGCCCAGGTGGCCAAGAAGGCCAATGGCATCCTGGCCTGTGTCAGGAATAGTGTGGCCAGCAGGAGCAGAGAAGTTATTGGGCCCTGTGCTCAGCACTGCTGAGGCCACACCTTGAGTCCTGTGTCCAGTTCTGGGCTCCTCAGTTTAGGAAAGATGTTGAGTTGCTGGAAGGTGTCCAGAGAAGGGCAACAAAGCTGGGGAGGGGTGTGGAGCACAGCCCTGTGAGGAGAGGTTGAGGGAGCTGGGGTTGCTTAGCCTGCAGAAGAGGAGGCTCAGGGGAGACCTTCTTGCTCTCTCCAACTCCCTGCAGGGAGGTTGTAGCCAGGTGGGGGTTGGTCTCTTCTCCCAGGCAACCAGCACCAGAACAAGAGAACACAGTCTCCAGCTGTGCCAGGGGAGGTTCAGGCTGGATGTTAGGAAGAACTTCTTCATAGGAAGAGAGATTGGCCATTGGAATGTGCTGCCCAGGGAGGTGGTGGAGTCACCATCCCTGGAGGTGTTTAGGAAGAGACTGGATGGGGTGCTTGGTGCCATGGTTGAGTTGATTAGATGGTGCTGGGTGATAGGTTGGATTTGATGATCTCAAAGGTTTCTTCCAACCTGGTCTGGTCTATTCTATTCTATTCTATTCTATTCTATTCTATTCTATTCTATTCTATTCTATTCTATTGCATTCCATTCCATTGCATTCCATTCCATTGCATTCCATTCTATTCTATTCTATTCTATTCTATTCTATTCTATTCTATTCTATTCTATTCTATTCTATTCTATTCTATTCTATTCTATTCTATTCTATTCTATTCTATTCTATTCCACTCTACTATATTCTACTCTACACCGCAGCAGCCCAGAAGCTACCAGCAAGTCAGCCCAAACCCAGAGACATTTACTGCTGGCTTTCTGGGTGGTTGTTTGTAAAACCTTCATTTGGAAAACACACAACAAAACTTTCTAAACCATCTGGGGGGCAGGGGAGGAATTTGAGCATGCAATTCCTATTGAAATGAAGCCTGCCCCCACAGCTCCTGGGTGGCTTTGCAAATCACAGTTAAACTCTCCTGACTTTGTGTTAAGCCTGTTGCTCCCCTGGAGTACCCACTGGATCTACTGCCAATATTTAGCCAAGAAACTCCTCCAAGTGATACAGATCTGTCATTTTCAAAAGCTAAAGGAACAAGATGCTTATCCCAGCTTCCCAGCAGTCAGTTTTGTGTGCATGCAGAACTGCTTCCATCTCTGAACGACCCCAAAACGCTCACATCCACAACAGCCAAAGAGAGGAATCTCTTCCCTGATGGGGCTGCTCAATGAAACATTCCTGAGGGACTAGCAAATCAAATCCTGGGCTGCAGCAAGAGAAGTGTGGCCAGCAGGGCAAGGGAGGGGATTCTCCCCCTCTACTCAGCTCTGGTGAGACCCCACCTGGAGTACTGCCTCCAGTTCTGGAGCCCCTATTCCAAGAGGGATCTGGAGGTGCTGGAAGGTGTCCAAAGAAGGGCCAGGAGGATGAGCAGAGGGCTGGAGCACCTCTCCTGTGAGGACAGACTGAAGGAGTTGGGGCTGTTCAGTCTGGAGAAGAGAAGGCTCCCAGGTGACCTCATTGTGGCCTTCCAGTATCTGCAGGGGGCTACAGGAAGGCTGGGGAGGGACTGCTCAGGATCTCAGGTAGTGATAGGACTAGGGGGAATGGAATGAAGCTGGAGGTGGGGAGATTCAGGCTGGAGGGGAGGAGGAAGTTCTTCCCCATGAGAGTGGTGAAGCCCTGGAATGGGTTGTCCAGGGAGGTGGTTGAGGCCCCGTCCCTGGAGGTGTTTAAGCCCAGGCTGGATGAGGCTGTGGGCAGCCTGATCTAGTGTGGGGTGTCCCTGCCCATGGCAGGGGGGTTGGAACTAGCTGATCCTTCCAACCCTGACTGATACTATGATACTATGATGATACTAAACAGCAGCCCAGAGGCTGACAGTATCCTGGGCTGCATCAAAAGCAGCGTGACCAGCAGGATGAGGGAGGGGATTCTGCTCCTCTACTCTGCTTTCCTGAGACGCCATCTGCACGACTGCATCCAGTTCTGGGGCCTCAGCAGAAGAAGCACATGGAGCAATGGATTCACCCGGGAAAACGAAAGCCAAGCTGTTATGGGGTAAAGGAGAGGGTGGACTTGAGGGCTGGTTGGCTCAGCAGACCCAGAGATGGATTCAGACAAGGTCCTGCACCCGGCTCTGGGCAATCCCAAGCACAGATGTAGGCTGGGCAAGGAGTGGCTTGAAAGCTGGCTGGAGGAGAAGGACTTGGGGCTGTTGGGTGATGAAATATTCAGCGTGGGCTGGCAATGGTCACTGGCAGCCCCCAAAGGAAATCATGTGCTGGGCTGCATCAAAAGCAGTGTGACCAGCAGGGCAAGGGAGGTGATTGTCCTGCCATGCTCTGCTGAGACCCCTACCTGCAGCACTGCTTCCAGTTCTGGGGCCCTCAACACAAGAAGGACCTGGAGCTGCTGGAGCAAATCCAGAGGAGGCCATGAAGATGATCAGAGGGCTGGAGAACCTCCCCTATGGGGACAGGCTGGGAGAGTTGGGGTTGTTCAGTCTGCAGAAGGGAAGGCTCCCAGGAACAGCCTTCCAGTGCCTGAAGGAGGCTCCAGGAGAGCTGGGGAGGGACATTTTACAAGAGCTTGTGGTTAGAGGATGAGGGGCAATGCCTTTGAGCTGGAAGAGGAGAGATTAAGAATGGAGAGTAGGAAGAAATTCTTCAGAGTGAGGGTGGGGAGATACTGGCACAGGTTGCCCAGGGAGGCTGTGGTTGTCCCCTCCCTGGAGGTGTTCAAAGCCAGGCTGGATGAGGCCTTGAGCGACCTGGGCTGGTGGGAGATGCCCCTGCCCATGGCAGGGAGTTGGAACTGGATGATCTTTAAATTCCCTTCTGACCCAAAGCTTTCTATGACTCTAGGTAGCAGATTGATATCCAATAAATATGCACAGGTACAGAGAGAGACACAGCATGATTACAGGGGTATGCTGGGAGCAGGAATGAGTAGAGAGGAATCTGAGCAAAGCCCTGCAGCTAAAAGTCCCAAGGTCTTTAGTTCTACTTAATCCTGAGCACCAGAAAGCATCTCCAGACAGCATTAGTTCAAGGCAGGGCAGGCAGGAACAGAAGAGGTCTTGAATTTCCCATGTAACACAAAGGTTAAGCAGTAAGTGCATGGCCTCCAAACCCACATGGCTGGGGTTGTGAACCACAGCTGGCTTTGCAGCTCTTTTTAACCCAGCAGCAAAGCCTGGAGTCAAGTGTTAGAGAGTAAATACCCTGCAGAAGCAATTGGAATGCCAGAGTGCCTCAGCTCATACAACAAGCTTCTCTACTGCTCCTGCTTCCCCCAAAAGTTTACAAATGATGTTCCTGATGGCAATGGATCACCAGAATCAATAAGTGCTCTGCTGTGGTTTGTATTGGGCTAATAAAAACACTCTGCTTGCAAGCACTTGGCTCTGATTGACTTCAGCAGCTCTGTGGTGTTAATGGAGCCAGGATTAGGGGATTGCAAGGTGGAGTTAGCACAGGCACCGAGGGGCTGATGCTGGTACCTGGGAGGTTGCAGTGTGGTGGGGGTTGGTCTCTTGTCCCTAGATTCAGGCAATAGAAAGAGAGGAAATGGCCTGAAATTGTGCCAGGAGAGGGTTAGGTTGGAGATGAGGAACAATTTCTTTGCAGCTAGAGTGGTCAGGGACTGGATCAGGCTGCCCAGGGAGGTGGTGGAGTCCCCATCCCTGGAGGTGTTCAGGAAATGTGTGGCCATGGCACTTTGGGGCATGGTTTAGTGGCCACGGTGGGGTGGGGCTGAATGTTGGACTTGAGGATCTTGGAGGTTTTTCCCAAAGGAAATGGTTCTCTGATGCTAAGATCAGTTCAAACCCAGGATGAGTTACCTGCTCTTTCCTAGCAGCATCCCTGCCAGGCTCCTTGAAAACTTCATTAACACTTACTGTGAGAGAAGCAGACTCAGAGGAGATCTTATTAGCATTTGCAAATACCTGGAAGGTTGGTGTCAGGATGAAGGTGTCAGTTTCTTTTCAGTGGTGTTCTGCGTTAGGACAAGGGGTGGTGGATACAGAGCGGAGCGCAGGAAGTCCCGCCTCAACATGAGGAGAGACTTCTTTACTGTGAGGGTCCCAGAGCCCTGGGGCAGGCTGCCCAGAGAGGCTGTGGAGTCTCCTTCTCTGGAGTCTTTCCAGCCCCACCTGGATGTGTTCCTGTGTGACCTGCCCTGGGTGATCCTGCTCTGGCAGGGGGCTTGGACTCAATGATCTCCAGAGGTCTTTTCTAACCCCTACCATTCATAGAATCACAGAATTGTCAGGGTTGGAAGGGACCTCAAGGATCATCTAGCTCCAACCTCCCTGCCATGGGCAGGGACACCTCACACCACAGCAGGCTGCTCACAGCCACCTCCAGCCTGGATGCAAAAACCTCCAGGGATGAGGCTTCCACCACCTCCCTGGGCAACCCGTGCCAGGCTCTCACCACCCTCATAGGGAAGAACTTCTTCCTAACATCCAATCTCAGTCTACCTATTTCTAGTCTTGTTCCAGTTTTATCACTCCCTGACACCCTCAAAAGCCCCTCCCCAGCTTTCCTGTAGCCCCTTCAGCCCCTGGATCCCACGATTCCATTAGCAGGGATAGGTGATGGATTTCCCGGCTCCAGCCCGAGGGCATCACTCCTCACCCGCGGAGCGGTTCAGAGACCTGCCACAGCTCCTTTGTAGGCAGGTGATGGGAAGGATTGGAGTGTCAGGACGGGAGGCTTTGAAATCAAACACCTTCTCTTCTTTTCGAGGCGTTGCTGTGATTTTTTTCTGAATGGCCGCAGCGCCAAGCGCCGGCACCTAGCAGCACTCAATTTAGCCGTATGAATAGAACTAATTACTGAGCGATTAAATGACTTGCTCAAAGTCAAAATGAATCAGTGGCAGCACCAAGGGAAAAAAAAAAAAAAAAAAAAAAAAAAAAAAGAGAATTAAAAAGAGCCCAGCAGGCCTGGTTCCCAGCCCTTCACACCTACCATCGGATCACACCCGCTCCAGTCACCTCCTTCCAGCTGGATCTTGACCGGCTGGACAGATGGGCAGAGGCCAACAGGATGGCACTCAACAAGTGCAAGTGCCAGGTGCTGCACTTGGGTCACAACAACCCCAGGCAGGGCTACAGGCTGGGGACAGCGACCTCATTGCTCTCTACAACTACCTGAAAGGTGGTTGTGGTCAGGAAGGGGTTGGTCTCTTCTCTCTAGCAACCAGCACCAGAACAAGAGGACACAGTCTCAAGCTGCGCCAGTGGAGGTTTAGGCTGGAGGTGAGGAGAAAGTTCTTCATGGAGAGAGTGATTCGCCATTGGGATGTGCTGCCCAGGGAGGTGGTTGAGTCGCCGTCCCTGGAGGCGTTCAAGAGGGGATTGGATGTAGCACTTGGTGCCATGGTTTAGTCATGAGGTCTGTGGTGACAGGTTGGACTCGATCTTTGAGGTCTCTTCCAACCTTGGTGATACTGTGATACTGTGACAGAGTGGCTGGAGAGCAGCCAGGCAGAAAGGGACCCGGGGGTAGTGTTTGACAGCTAGGCGAACATGAGCCAGCAGTGTGCCCAGGTGGCCAAGAAGGCCAATGCCATCCTGACCTGCATCAGGAACAGTGTGGCCAGCAGGAGCAGGGAAGTCATTCTGCCAAGTGCTCAGCACTGCTTAGGCCACACCTTGAGTCCTGTGTCCAGTTCTGGGCTCCTCAGTTTAAAGAGGACATTGAGAAACTTGAAGGTGCCCAGAGAAGAGCAACAAAGCTGGGGAGGGGTCTGGAGCACAGCCCTGTGAGGAGAGGCTGAGGGAGCTGGGGTTGCTTAGCCTGGAGGAGAGGAGGCTCAGGGCAGACTTTCTTGCTGTCTGCAACTACCTGAAAGGATGTAGTAGCCAGGAGGGTGTTGGTCTTTTCTCCCAGGCAAGCAGCACCAGAACAAGAGGACACAGTCTCAAGCTGTGCCAGGGGAGGTTTAGGCTGGAGGTGAGGAGAAAGTTCTTCCCAGAGAGAGCTGTTAGCCTTTGGAATGTGCTGCCCAGGGAGGTGGTGGAATCACCGTCCCTGGAGGTGTTCAAGAGGGGATTGGATGTGGCACTTGGTGCCATGGTCTAGTCACAAGGTCTGTGGTGACAGGTTGGACTTGACGATCTTTGAGGTCTTTTCCAACCTTGTTGATTCTATGATTCTATTCTATGATTCCTTGGTGCTGACTGCACTGCAGATGACCATCAGTGTCCCTGCCCTGGATCAGGAGACTCGAGCAAAGTAGGTCACTCAGCACCCAGAGCAGAAGGAGTTTCACTTGGTGCAAAAGGCTTTCTCCTGTGATCAGGACTTTGGAGGTGATTCTGTCCCTCAGAAGCCTCCTCTTCTCCAGGCTAAGCAACCCCAGCTCCCTCAGCCTCTCCTCACAGGGCTGTGCTCCAGCTCTTGTGAAACCCCCACTTGCAGTACTTCATCTAGTTCTGCTCTCCCCCTGCCCTGCCCAAGGAGGACATGGAGCTGCTGGAGCAGGTCCAGAGGAGGCCATAAAGATGATCAGAGGGCTGGAAAATTGGTATTAATTTGATATTTTGCACTCAAACCTCTTTAAAACGACTAATTCAAACACCACCCTGAGGGTTGTCTGTGTTCAGAACCTCCCCTATAGGGACAGGCTGAGAGAGTTGGGACTGTTCAGTCTGAAGAAGAGAAGGCTCCAGGGAGACCTGAGAGCAGTACCTGAAGGGGCTCCAGGAGAGTTGGTGAGGGACATTGGACAAGGGCTGGGAGTGATAGGGTAAAAGGGAATGGATTGCAGGTTGAGGAGAGGAGATTGAGACTGGAGATGAAGAAGAAATTCTTGGCATTGAGGGTGGGGAGAGACTGGAACAGGTTGCCCAGGGAGGCTGTGGATGCCTCCTCCTTGGAGATGTTCACATACATGTTGGATGAGGCCTTGAACAACCTGGTGCAGTGCAAGGTATCCCAGCCAATGTCAAGGAGGTTGCAACTGGCTGATGTTCAAGGTCCCTTCCAACCCAAACCACTCAGTGAATCTCTTGAATGTCTGAATCTGCTCCTCTCCAAAGTTAGCTGTCAGGAGCATCTGGGCATTTGGCTGGAACGCTCCCTGATAGATGAGGAGCATGTTGAACATGTGCTGCCTGCAGTTGCTACAAGGTTCTTTGTCAACCCAAGCATTGCTTAAGTGCCCATAATGGGGAACAGGTTGCCCACCAGTTCCTCCTCCATGATATTGATTATGGGGATATAATACTCCACAGAGCAGCAGCAGCAGCTGCCTTTCACCGCCTGGATATTACGCACAATAAAGCACTACAAGTTCCTTCTCTCCTGCAGTTATTACTCGATGCACCACAACCGCTCCTGCAAACAAGCTGTGCTGGCTCAGACTTGCTGCAGGCAGCCCAAACTTCAACCCAGCACACAGCAGGGATGGAGGCTGAGCTGCAGGGACTCGCAGGGTGACAGCCCATCGAAGCCAGGATGCTGGAAAATCCAGGTGGAGTTGGAGGAACACCCAGGAAGCCGTGCAGAAGAGTTTATGCAACCAAAAAGGCAAAGGGGATTGAAAAGATCATAGAATTACAGAGTGCTGGGGGCAGGAAAAGTCCTGTGAGATCACTGAGTCCAACCATCAGCCCAGCACCACCATGGCCATTAAACCATGTCCCCAAGTGCCATGGCCATAGGCTTCTTGAACACCTCCAGGGATGGGGACTCCACCACCTCTCTGGGCAGCCTGTTCCAATCCCTGACCACTCTTGCAGCAAAGAAATTCTTCCTCATGTCCAAACTAAAGGTCCCCTGGACCAATTTCAGGCCATTTCCTCTTGTTCTGTCACCTGATACTAGGGAGAAGAGACAGCTTTGTTGCCCTTCTCTGGACCTGCTGCAGCCCCTCAATGTCCTCCTTGGAGTGAGGGGCCCCAAACTAATCCAAATATTCGAGGTGTGGCCTCACCAGTACGGAGTACAGGGCCATGATTACTTCCCTACTCCTTCACTCATCCTCATCTTACTTCCTGCTAACAGCACACACAATGACCTCTGCGCTCACCACATCACAGCAATCCATTTGACTGCCCCAGTACTCAAGGCTTACACCAATTTATTCACTTCTGAAAGGCCAATGGCATCCTCGCCTGTGTCAGGAACAGTGTGGCCAGCAGGAGCAGGGACTGCCCCTGTACTCAGCACTGCTTAGGCCACACCTTGAGTCCTGTGTCCAGGTCTGGGCCCCTCAGTTCAGGAAAGATGTTGAGATGCTGGAAGGTGTCCAGAGAAGGGCAAGGAGGCTGGGGAGGGCTCTGGAGCACAGCCCTGTGAGAAGAGGCTGAGGGAGCTGGGGTTGCTTAGCCTGGAGAAGAGGAGGCTCACGGGAGACCTTCTTGCTGTCTACAACTCCCTGAAGGGAGGTTGTAGCCAGGTGGGGGTTGGTCTCTTCTCCCAGGCACCCAGCACCAGAATAAGAGGACACAGTCTCAAGCTGCACCAGGGGAGGTTTAGGCTGGATGTTAGGAAGAAATTCCTCATAGAGAGAGTGATTGGCCATTGGAATGTGCTGCCCAGGGAGGTGGTGGAGTTGCCATCACTGGAAGCGTTTAGGAAGGAGTGGATGAGGCACTTGGTGCCATGGTTGAGTTGATTAGATGGTGTTGGGTGATAGGTTGCACTTGATGACCTCCAAGGTCTCTTCCAACCTGGTTTAATCCATTCCATTCCATTCCATTCCATTCCATTCCATTCCATTCCATTCCATTCCATTCCACTCCACTCCAGTCTTTCTATTCTATTCTATTCTATTCTATTCTATTCTATTCTATTCTATTCTATTCTATTCTATTCTATTCTATTCTATTCTATTCTATTCTATTCTATTCTATTCTATTCTACTCTATTCATGCCCATACACCACCACCACCCCACCCCCTTTATTTCAGGAGGCTCCTGGCTGTGGTTGCACGAGCACAGCCCCCTCCCCGTGCGCACAGGCGGAACGAAAACCAAGCAGAAGGGTTCAGCGCAGGTCTCCTCCTGCTTTACCACTCCAGCAGGCTCCTTTCCCTTACAAAGCACTCTGCACGGCATACAGCACCAGCTGGATCGAGAGGCTTTTGTGCAAAGTTCAATACACACAAAGAGGAGCAGAAGCTTTTACCCAACCCTCCTGCAATCAGAGCAGAGCAGCGAGCAAAGCGCCACGCTGCTGGGGAAGAGAGGAGCAGGCTGCGAAACCATTTGCTGAAGGTCACACAGTCAGGGCTTGGACAGAGCAGGTATGAATCCTGCCTCCCCTAAGGTCAATTCCTTAGCCACATCACTTTCCAGCCCCCCCCCCCCTCCCCAAAACCCACTGTGTTTGACAGCTTTGTGTATTCCTTCCTTTCCCAGAGCAGTCCTCCCAAACCTCCCTCCTCGCAGGGGATGGCTCTGCCTGCACGGCGCCAGCCTGGAAGTTAAGACCTTCAAGCAAACAAAACCAGGAGAGTCTGAAGGCAAATGCCTGAGCAGCTTTAACCATCTCTGCTGCTCTCATTGTTATTAAAGGCTTCCATAATAAAGATGATCTCACTCAGGAAGGCAGCCTGGACTGGCCAAGGAGGCAATGTGTGCTCCACAAGCTCAAATATCCCATGGAGATTCCTTGCATCCCCACATCTCCACAGACACAACTCTTCCTAGCTCTTTCACATCCCAAGCTGGCCAAGCAATATGTCCTCCAGAAACTGGACTATCCCATGGGGATTCCTTGCATCCCCACATCTCCACAGAAACAACTCTTCCTAGCTCCTTCACATCCCAACTGGGCAAGGAGACAATATGTTCTTCACAAGCTGGAATATCCCATGGGAAGACCTTGCATTCACACAGACACAATTCTTCCCAGCTACATCACATCCCAAGCTGGGCAAGGAGGCAATGTGTGCTCCACCAGCTGGAATATCCCATGGGAAGACTTTGTATTCCCACAGACACAACCCTTCCCAGCTATTCCACATCCCAAGCTGGGCAAGGAGGCAATGTGTGCTCCACCAGCTGGGATATCCCATGGGAAGACCTTGTACTCCCACAGACACAACCCTTCCCAGCTATTCCACATCCCAAGCTGGGAAAGGAGACAATATGTTCTTCACAAGCTGGAATATCCCATGGGAAGACCTTGTACTCCCACAGACACAACCCTTCCCAGCTATTCCACATCCCAAGCTGGGAAAGGAGACAATATGTTCTTCACAAGCTGGAATCCCAGGGAAGACCTTGTACTTCCACATTCCCAAAGGAGACTGGGAAAGGAGACAATATGTTCTTCACAAGCTGGAATATCCCATTCCCAGGGAAGACTTTGTTCTTCATTCCCCCACAGACACAACCCTTCCCAGCTATTCCACATCCCAAGCTGGGCAAGGAGGCAATGTGTGCTCCACAAGCTGGGATATCCCATGGGAAGACCTTGCATCCCCCTATCTCCACAGACACAACCCTCCACATGCCATGCTGGCCCCAGGCTGAAGCAGCTCTGAGCCACAGCTCCTTCTGCCAGGCTGTCACTCACCACCTTGTTCATTACAGGGAAATGAACTCTGCTCCCAGGCGTCAGGAGGGGGTTGGGAGGGGGAGACAGAGAGAGTAATTGGCTTCTGTGCAGCCTTTCCACTTAATTTGCTCAAGTTGTATTTATTCCTTCCAGAATTAGGTTTTAGCTGCTGATGGACAAGAGATCAGAAAAAAAAAAAAGACAGAGGCAAATGGATGGGATAATAAACTCAGAGAGAGAAAAATGATGTCTCTTGGTTTATCTTTTTATCTTCCCTCACTGTCTCCGGCACCTCCACTGCTTTTCCATCCTTTTCCTAAGGAGCAGGAGGAACAGGGGAGGGCTGCTGCTAAAAAGCTGCACTTCATCACCATGAGGCTTTGTCAGAGGTAACCTGATTATCTAAGTTCACCCCAACACGGGGGGAAGGATATTTAATGTGGGTTAAGGCATGCCCGCTGAACAATCTGCTGAGTTTAATGAAATCAAAACATTTGCAAGAACCTATTGATTGTGTTGACATTTTCAGGGAAGAAGAAGAAGATGAAGAAGAAGGAGGAGGAGGAGGGGAAGAGGGGGAAAAAAAAAAAAAAACAAAACACCAAAATGTTATTTTTGATAAGGTTGAAGGACTTGATTTCAGAGCATTATAATTATATCTGATGTCCTCACGCAGAGGAATTTGGGATGCAAGCTACAAAGCAGAAGGAATCGCCTCAGCTTGCCGAAATAAACCCTGCTGGCTGTGGGCAGGGCTCTGAAAGGCTTCCTCACACTGACACAGGGGGCAGAGGAAGACCTCCCAAACTGAAAAGCCCAACCTGAAGTTAAAGTCTCGTCCAGCAGCGCAATCCTAGAATCACAGAGCTGTCAGGGGTGGAAGGGACCTCGAGGATCAGCCAGCTCCAACCCCCCTGCCATGGGCAGGGACACTGGGCAGTATGACATACTGCTTTCCTACAAGAGTGCTCAGGCACTGGACCAGGCTGCCCAGAGAGATGGGGGAGCTGGGATTGTTTAACCTGGAGAAGAGGAGGCTCAGGGAGACCTTCTTGCTCTCTCCAACTCCCTGAAGGGAGGTTGTAGCCAGGAGGGGGTTGGTCTCTTCTCCCAGGCACCCAGCACCAGAACAAGAGGACACAGTCTCAAGCTGTGCCAGGGGAATTTTATACTGGAGGTGAGGAGAAAGTTCTTCCCAGAAAGAGTAATTGGCTGTTGGAATGTGCTGTCCAGGGAGGTGGTGGAGTCACCATCCTTGGAGGTGTTCAAGAGGGGATTGGATGTGGCACTTGGTGCCATGGTTTAGTAGTCATGAGGTGTTGGGTGACAGGTTGGACTTGATGATCTTTGAGGTCTCTTCCAACCTTGGTGATTCTGTGATTCTATGACACCTCACACTACAGCAGGTTGCTCACAGCCACATCCAGCCTGGCCTTCAACATCTCCAGGGATGAGGCTTCCACAACCTCCTGGGCAACCTGTGCCAGGCTCTCACCACCCTCATGGGGAAGAATCCTCCAGAGCAGCAGACAGAGAGGTGCTGGAGAGTGTTCAGAGAAGGGCAACAAAGCTATTGAAGGGTGTGGAGGACAGGGCTGGTGAGGAGCAGCTGAGGGAACTGAGGCTGAGGGGGGACCTCATTGCTCTCTACAGCTCCCTGAAAGGAGATTGCAGTGAGGCTCGTTTCCCTAGTATCAGATGATGGAAGGAGAGGAAATGGCCTGAAATTGCGCCAGGGAGGTTTAGGCTGGAGTTGAGGAACAATTGCTTTGCTGCAAGAGTGGTCAGGGATTGGAACAGGCTGCCCAGGGAGGTGCTGGAGTCCCCATCCCTGGAGGTGTTCAAGAAATGTGTGGCCATGGCACTTTGGGACATGGTTTGAAGGCCATGGTGGGGTTGGGCTGATGGCTGGACTCAATGACCTTGGAGGTCTCTTCCAACTGAAATGATTCTATGAATCCATAAAGGAAGACCACCCTGCTTCCTCATTTTAAACCCTCTTCCAGCAGCACAGTCCTGCTCCAGAACAGCAGAAGGGGGACTGTCAAGGGTTGACTAATTAAACCTCATTATCTTTGCCTTAGAAGGCAGGGACCAGCTTTGAAGGGCTGAACACCAACATCTCCCACCTCCAGTGGTCACAACACCCTCATGTGCATAATGGCTTGGGGCTGTTCAGTCTGGAGAAGAGAAGGCTCTGAGGTGACCTCATTGTGGCCTCCCAGTATCTGAAGGGGGCTACAAGAAGGCTGGGGAGGGACTTCCTAGGATCTCAGGTAGTGATAGGACTAGGGGGAATGGAATGAAGCTGGAGGTGGGGAGATTCAGGCTGGAGGGGAGGAGGAAGTTCTTCCCCATGAGAGTGGTGAAGCCCTGGAATGGGTTGTGCAGGGAGGTGGTTGAGGCCCCATCCCTGGAGGTGTTTAAGCCCAGGCTGGATGAGGCTCTGGCCAGCCTCATCTAGTGTGGGAGGCTCTGCCCATTGCAGGGGGATTGGAACTAGATGATCTTTGTGGTCCCTTCCAGCCCTGACTGATGCTATGATAATCCTGCAGCATTACATCCCTTCTGTGGGCTAACATGGGCTCCAAAGCGTGGCCACCAGCACACTGGTGCCACCAGCCCCTTGATTCACTTGGAGAGAGGGCACAGGATGGCACGGGGGCAAGCAGCGGAGGGTGAGCACAGCCAGCTTCACCTCACCCTGTGGCACCATAAATTATGCAGCTGTCTTCATCCATTATTCAGCATAATTTATTTTGAACATTTAGATCAGCAGTTTGTGTGAGGGAAAGGGAAAAATGAAGTGGAGGGGAAAGGGGGAGGGGGAGGAAGAAAAAGGGAATTAAGTGAAGGAGAGAGGGAAGCGCTGGAACGGATGGTCCAGTCATTAATCAAAGGTGGGCAGTGAGATGACAGGAAGAGAGGGAGCAGCTGGAAAGCCACTTAAATAATAACAGGAGCTCCAATTCCCTCGGCCTTTGAGGAGTGGAGGGTGGTATAAAGCTATAAACAGCTTCAGCTCCTCTTCCTCCCTAAAGCCAGAGCCCAGACGAGAGCAGGGCTGCAAAATCAGGGTTGAGCACCACGCGGCTTCCCCACTGTGTGCAGCACCTCCTGCAAGCCCTGCAGATGGACAGGGTTTGTCCATCAAAGAATGCTTTACCCCCCAAAAGACAAGGCAGCCCTGCCAGGGCGAGGATAACAGCCAACATCTGCCATCCCGAGCTCACCAGCCAGCCCAGGTTGTTGAGTGACAACTGCTTGCTGAGGGTGTTTCAATGTATGTTAGCACATTACCCCATGATTAACAAATGGAAGGCAACAGCAGCTTCCCAGCAGATACACCCCAAGACTGGGGAATTCCATGCATAAATTCCTTTCATGAGTTATTTGCTCCAGTCTAACGTGGCCAGAACTGCTCAAGAGCAGCTGCCCCGAAGACACACACTGCTACCAGCTCCTCCAAGGTACTCAAGAGGCAAAAGCCCAATCAAGAGAAGCTGGGCCAGGTTATCACCATGAAATATCACTTCCTGCAAAGAGGAGGTAGCCTTGGCTTACCAAAGTCTCCCAGCAGGTTCCCTTGAGGGTCCCTTCATCTGCATCTCAAAGGCCTTCTAGGGCACTCACACCTCCTCCTTCAGAAAGCAAGGAGAATCACAGAATGGAAACACAGAATTGTTTAGGTTGGAAAAGACATCTAAGATCATCCAGTCCAAGCAACAACCCAGCACCACCATGGCCATCAAACCATGTCCAACAGCGCCATGGCCACACATTTCTTCAACATCTCCAAGGATGGGGACTCCACCTCCTCCCTGGGCAGCCTGATCCAGTCCCTGACCACTCTTGCAGCAAAGAAATTGTTCCTCATCTCCAACCTGAACCTCCCCTGGCACAGTTTCAGGCCATGTCCTCTCACCTTATCACTTGTTGCTTGGGAAAAGAAACCAAGCCCCACCTCACTGCAATCTCCTTTCAGGGACTTGTGGAGAGCAATGAGGTCTCCCTCAACCTCCTCTTCTCCAGACTAACCAACTCCAGCTTCCTGAGCTGCTCCTCACCAGCCCTGTTCTCCAGACCCTTCCCCACCTTTGTTGCCCTTCTCTGGACCTGTTCCAGCCCCTCAATGTCCCTCTTGTAGTGAGGGGCTCAAAGCTGATCCCAGTATTTGAGCTGCAGCCTCGAGAGACCATACTCTGGTGCTGCATGTGGTGGAACTGCAGAGGAAGAGCACAGCCTGCTCCAGCAAGTGGTGGACTTGGGTTGGGGGTCTCTGAAACAATCCCAAGGTGTTGCAGGAACACTTCCAGAGGGAATGTAAACTACTCTCCAGAAGAAATGAACAGAAGGTTAGGGCTGTGCCTTTCAAATCCCCAGGGGACCATGGGATCCAGACAGGAACAGCAAGTTTTGTTTGCAGCTGCAAGAAAAATGTTCCTGTTGCTGGAACTGTGATGACACCTGAGGTGCTTGCTAGAAACCACAATGCCCATGGATTCCATCCCCAGCAGCAGCTGTGCTGGGAGCACAGTGGAAAGCAGAGGATGGCACTGTAACCACTCACAGCCCAAGTCAGCACAGTAGGATCATGTCCCAGCCAAACACACTGGGACCATGTCCCAGCCAAGCACTCTGGGACTGCCACTGAAGCTCGGTGTGAGCCAGGCCAGCTCTGGGAAAGCCACTAGTGCTGTGGAGCAGAAGGTAATTTAGCACACCCCTGCCCCTCTGCTCCTGTTTATCCAGGCCATAGGCCTGGAAAGGCAACATGCAGTTTGGGGAAGGCACTGGCAGTCTCCAAGAGCCTTGCCCAAACAAGCAAACACCAAAATCAGAAGGGGAAAGCTCCAAGTGTCAGTAACTCTGCAGCTGCTCTGCTCTCAGGGTTGGCATTGCTGGAGCAGAAGAGCAACGACCTGAGCGGCAAGCCTGCCTGTGCCAGAGCTGCAGGTCCTCTCCTGACAGCAGCTTGCTTTGCAAAAGCTGATGACAGACAGGAGCAAAGTGGGAAACGAGGTAGATGCACCACTTCATGCACCCCACTGGGATGGGCCCTGCTGGAGATGTTAATGTCCTGGAGCAGCTCCTCATAGCCCCTGCCTGGGAAGGGCTCTTGCCTTCTGGGTGAGCCATTTTTCAAGCTGTCACTTCTGCTTTCACAAAGAGTTGTCAAGGTCCCCTTCCCTCTGAGTAAGCCCAGAGGAGAGGCTGCTGCTGCCGCTGGTGCTCCACTGGACAGGAACCAGCTACCCTCAGGGCATCCCAGCACGGAGCCCCATTACCACTCAGGAGTTCAGTGCTGCACTCCAAATCTCCATCATTCCTCTCCCCCTGATGGTCTGTCGAGTTTCTTGGTGCAAACCCAGCACTGAGACACGTTTCATCCCCACACCTCACCTACTCTTGCTCCTCTTCCTCCCGGTGCCTGGGAAACTCAGTACGATCTAAGCCGACTTGTGAAGCTTTAATGGGACCAGATGGTTCCATAAAATATAAATGCAGAGATAAAAATGCCAACATCCCTCCCAGTGATTAACTTTGGATATACCCTGACTAGGAGGGAATCAACTGAGCTTTGCTGAACCATCAAGCTTGCTACCTCCCTCCTGCAGATGGGCCCATAAACTCTCTCTGTGCTTTTCATCTGCTTCAAGACCACTGCCAAATGTCTCTCCAACTCTTTATGGTCCTCCAGCCTCTTCTGGAGGTCTGGTGTGCCAACCAGATAATGTGCCCATCCAATTCCTGCTCAAGGAATCAGAGAATCATAAAACAGTTTGGGTTGGAATGGACCTTAAAGATCATCCAATTCCAAACCCCCTGCCATGGGCCAGGACACTTTTCACTAGCCCAGGCTGCTCAAGGCCTCATCCAGCCTGGCCTTGAACACCTCCAGGGAGGGGACATCCACAACCTCCCTGGGCAACCTCTGCCAGTGTCTCCCCACATTCACTCTCAAGAATTTCTCCCTAATTTCCAGCTCAAAGCTGCTGCCCCACAGCCTAGCCCCACAAGCCGTTGCCAAAAGTTGGGGGTTCCAAAGCAAAGCTCTAAGAGGTTCCTCCCAAAACGCCACATTGCCAAGGGCAAGGAGGCTGGGGAGAGGCCTCGAGCACAAGCCCTATGAGGAGAGGCTGAGGGAGCTGGGGTTGCTTAGCCTGGAGAAGAGGAGGCTCAGGGGAGACCTCATTGCTCTCTACAACTACCTGAAGGGAGGTTGGAGCCAGGTGGGGGTTGGTCTCTTCTCCCAGGCAAGCAGCATCAGAACAAGAGGACACAGTCTCAAGCTGTGCCAGGGGAGGTTCAGGCTGGAGGTGAGGAGAAAGTTCTTCACCAAGAGAGTGATTCGCCATTGGGATGTGCTGCCCAGGGAGGTGGTGGAGTCACCATCCCTGGAGGTGTTCAAGAGGGGATTGGATGTGGCACTTGGAGCCATGGTTTAGTCATGAGGTCTGTGGTGACAGGTTGGACTTGATGATCATTGAGGTCTCTTCCAGCCTTGGCGATTCTGTGATTGCCAAACGGTTTCATTCGCTGCAGTGGAGGAGTTTGGGCGAGAGAGAGAGAGAGAGAGAGAGAGAGAACAGTGAAAAATCTTTCCTTGTCACTTCAAAATACCAAGAAACTTTCTCATGGATTGAAAACTAAATTAAGACTAAAATTACTGCACAATTTCCCTCAGTAATGTTTCCTCCTTCTTCTTTTCTGTTGCTGGCATGGAAATGATGGCTCCGTGCTTCGGGAGCGAGCGGATCATTCCAGCCTTCAAAGGCTCATTTCAGCATTAAGTAAGCTCATTAAATTAGGGGGCTTGGAAAGTTGTAATAAACCACCTAGCTGAACGTGACCTGGCAAACAGCATGGCTTAGGGGAAAAGCAAGTCACCCTCCCCCCGGCTAATTCTGCTTGGCTGCTTTGAGGGAGGCAACAATGAGGAGAGGCTGAGGGAGCTGCCCCTGTGCTCAGCACTGGTTAGGCCACACCTCGAGTCCTGTGTCCAGCTCTGGGCTCCTCATTTTGAGAAGGACATTGAGAGACATGAATGTGGCCAGAGAAGAGTAAAGAGGCTGGGAAAGAGGTCTGGAGCACAGCCCTGTGAGGAGAGGCTGAGGGAGCTGGGGTTGCTTAGCCTGGAGAAGAGGAGGCTCGGGAGAGACCTTATTGCACTCTACAGTTACCTGAAGGGAGGTTGGAGCCAGGTGGAGGTTGGTCTCTTCTCCCAGACAAGCACCACCAGAACAAGAGGACACAGTCTCAAACTGTGCCAGGGGAAGTTTAGGCTGGATGTTAGGAAGAAGTTCTTCCCAGCAAGAGAGATTGGCCATTGGAATGTGCTGCCCAGGGAGGTGGTGGAGTCCCCATCCCTAGAGGTGTTCAAGAAAGGCTTGGATATGGCACTTGGTGCCATGGTTTAGTTGTCAGGAGGTGTTAGGTATTAGGTACTAGGCTGGACTTGATGATCTCTGAGGTCATTTCCAACCTGGTTGATTCTGTGATTCTGTGATTCTAGGATGCTAGGATGTTATGATGCTATGATTCTATAATTCTAAGATTCTATGAATACCTGCAAGAAAAAGCAGCTAGAATTTATTGGACCTTCCAAACTGCCTTAATTAACACTAACCAGTCCCCCCTGAAGAAGCAGCAGGCTCCAGAGATGAAAACCATCTTCCTGCAGATGCCTTGTGAAGGGATGTCATCTGAACAAGGACTGTGGAGCGTAAAGTACACGAAGCAGACAGCAGCTGGAGGAGAGCAGCAGCTTGTCAAAAGCCATACAAAGCAGGGACGTGGGAGAGTGAAAAAGAAAAGCCACATCTCCTGAGTCATGGTTCTCCCACCCCTGAACCAGGCAGATGCCAGGCACGACAGCAACACGGCAAGGAGGACACAAGATAACATGAGTTAGGTAGATACAAGTCACCAGAGATGAGGAAATTCAGGGTTTAACAACCCAAATCCATGTCCCAGAGCTCCTGATAGGTTTACATCACCTGTGCTACACCCTCAACCTTACACCTTTAGGCAGCTGGAGCTTCTCTTACCCATTTCTCCCACCCCTGTATCAGGTAGATGCCAGGAACAACATCAGCACGGTGAGGAGGATGCAAGATGATGCACATTAGGTAGATTCAAGTCACCAGATATCAGCAAATCAGGATTTAGTAACCCAAATGAATAGAATAGAATAGAATAGAATAGAATAGAATAGAATAGAATAGAATAGAAATAATAGAACTGAACTGAACTGAACTGAACTGAACTGAATTGAATTGAATTGACCAGGTTGGAAAAGAACTTTGAGATCATCACATCCAACCTATCATCCAATACCATCTAAACAACTAAACCATGGCACCAAGCACCCCATCCAGTCTCTTCCTAAACTCCTCCAGTGATGGTGACTCCACCACCTCCCTGGGCAGCACATTCCAATGGCCAATCTCTCTTTCTGTGAACAACTTCTTCCTCACATCCAGCCTGAACATCCCCTGGCACAGCTTGAGACTGTGTCCTCTTGTTCTGCAGCTGGGTGCCTGGGAGAAGAGACCAACCCCCAGCTGGCCACAACCTCTCTTCAGGGAGTTGTAGACAGCAAGAAGGTCTCCCCTGAGCCTCCTCTTCTGCAGGCTAAGCAACCCCAGCTCCCTCAGCCTCTCCTCACAGGGCTGTGCTCCAGACCCCTCCCCAGCTTTGTTGCCCTTCTCTGGACAAACATCCCAGAGCTCCCTATGGGTTTACATCACCAGTGCTACACCCTTCACACCTTCAGGCAGCAGGAGGTTTCCTTACCCACCCAGGGTGTCCATGACCTACGAGGAGAGGCTGAGGGAGCTGGGGTTGCTTAGCCTGGAGAAGAGGAGGCTCAGGGAGACCTTCTTGCTCTCTCCAACTCCCTCAAGGGAGTTTGTGGCCAGGAGGGAGTTGTTCTCTTCTCTCAAGCAACCAGCACCAGAACAAGAGGACACAGTCTCAAGCTGTGCCAGAGGAGATTTAGGCTGGAGGTGAGGAGAAAGTTCGTCACTGAGAGAGTCGTTCACCATTGGAATGTGCTGCCCAGGGAGGTGGTGGAGTCCCCATCCCTGGAGGTGTTCAAGAGGGGATTGGACGTGGCACTTGGTGCCATGGTTTAGTCATGGGGTCTGTGGTGACAGGTTGGCCTTGATGATCTTTGAGGTCTCTTCCAACCTTGGTTATTTTGTGATTCTGTGACACCTAACCCCAGCAAAAAACCCAAACCCTCAGAGGCTGGTGGACAGCAACGAGCAGCAAACGGACAGAGAGGTGGGCAGGAAAACAAGCAGTGACTGAAAAAGGAGACAAAATGGAATAGATGCTAACAGATTAAATCAGCCAAGCTGGGGTGAAGTTTAAAGTGGCATGGGGGGTGGGGGGAAAGAGGTGTCAAGTTTGAAGCCTTCCTGATAAAATGCTATTCATTCCAGGCAGGAGGAGAGGACTGTGGGAAATTCAACATTATCTAACACAGGCAATTAAGAAAACAATGACAGCTGAAATTTAATACAGACAAGTACCAAGGTAATGCCTATCAAAAGCAACATTTCCAACAACTTCCACAGGCTGATGGATTCCAACTTAATTGTAGCCACTCAGGGGAAAGGCAAAAGCTACACATCACTCTGGACAACTTAACAAAAACAGCTCAGCGGCACCGGTGGCCAAGAAAGCAAAAGCATGGGGAGAGAGGGAGAGGGAGAGGGGAAAACAACAACTGCAAATATTGTGATGCCATCATGGAAGAAAACAACATCCTCCACTGGCAGTATCTGCTGCAGAGTCAGAGAGACAGATGGATGTGAAAGGGAGAGGAAGAGGCAGGGAGGGGAAAGTGATTTTTCAACATATTTCCATACCCTGTGGGAAAAAAAAATCAGTGGGGTGGCATCCAAGAGGAGGAGGGGATCTGCTGGAGAGCAGCCCTGGGGGGAAGGACCTGGGAGTCCTAGTGGATAACATGAGACAGAAGTGTGCCCTGGTGGCCAAGAAGGCCAATGGGGTCCTGGGGGCACTCAGAGGAGTGTGTTCAGCAGATCCAGGGAGGTTTTCCTCCCCCTCTACTCTGCTCTGCTGAGACCTCACCTGGAGTATTGCATCCAGTTCTGGGCTCCCAGGGACAGGGATCTGCTGGAGAGAGGCCAAGGGAGGGCTACAAGGATGTTGAAGGGACTGCAGCACTGCCTGGTGAGGAGAGGCTGAGAGCCCTGGGGCTGTTCAGTTTGGAGAAGACTTACAGGGGATCTAAGTAATGTTTATAAATATCTGAGGGCTGGGGGTCAAGAGGGATGGGACAGGCTCTGCTCAGCTGCACTTTGATAGGACAAGGAGCAATGGATATAAGCTCCAGCACAGGAGGTTCCACCTCAACACGAGGAGGAACTTCTTTACTGTGGGGGTCCCAGAGCCCTGGAGCAGGCTGCCCAGAGAGGTTGTGGAGTCTCCTCCTCTGCAGACTTTCAAACCCCAACTGGATGTGTTCCTGTGTGACCTGTGCTGGCTTCTATGGTCCTGCTCTGGCAGGGGGCGGGTTGGACTCAATGATCTCTAGAGGTCCCTTCCAACCCCTGACATCCTGTGAGCCTCTGATAAGGAAGGAGAAAAACAGACTGCAGAACAACAACAACAACAAAAAAAACCCCAAAACCCCCAACCAGCCAACACAACGACCCCAAGGTGAAGTGATGCCTTTTATTCATCCTCCTGCCATGAAAAGCAGACATTCACTGCCACCGAAAGCCAACAGATTTGGAAGCAGTAGGCTATACCTCAGCAGAAACACCCAAACCTTTGCCACCTGCTTCCAGCAGTGCACAGGGATGCTCAGGCTTTACAGCAGCACGAATGTTAAAGCCTCGAGACCTGCTTGTAGGACAAAAACCTATTAGGATCCAAATGGGAACCCCTGGGAGTCTTTCCCATTTGTCGTTGGGGGCAGCCTGGTGGTTTTCATTTAACAACAGCTCCTTGTAGAGGTCCAAATGCCTGGAGTTAGGAAAGAAAATGTTCCCTTAGTCGTCTCCCGGGAGGACTTTTCCCCTTAGCTCACGAGGAAGCCAAGCATCAGAGTCATCCCCACAATGAGTGCTGCTGGAGGCACATCAAGCGACGCTGCCAAGGACAGAGGGGCTTTGAGTGGTGGATTGACTCGGGAAAGGACACAAATAGGAGCGAGCAAAGCTCCGCGGGGACGCAGGCTCCTCCGGCAGCAATAGCAAGGCTCAGCAGCGTGAGGCACTATTGACTCGGCTTTGACCAGCAGCAAAACTGAAAAGCACTGCTGGCCTGAGCTGACCTGGAGGGAGAGATGACACAGCTTAAAACGGCCCATGTTCCTCACTGCTGTGCGTGGGGTGGCCGCCCGGGCAGGTTCAGCACCTCAGCATCGTGGCTCTGGAGCCCAAAGAGGATGAAGAGGACCCTTGGGAAAAGGGTATTAAGGAAACGCTCTCACCCATCCCTCTAACACATTAGTGTGTGTGGGGGGGGGAAATGCTGCCTCTAACACATTAGTGAGGGAAGGTGGTGGTGGGGAAAACCTCTTTCCCTTTCCAGTTGGACACTTGATTAATCCCTGGAGCGCCGAGAAGCTGGTGTGGGAGGTGTGGAGAAGGAGAGGCAGCTCGGGGCGGCGTCTGCGGGGCCCTGCGGCTCGCAGCCACAATCTGCCACCGCTCATAACCAGGGGTGGATGTGAAGGGCAACCCCAGCACATTTGCAAACAGATTTAATCATCAGAGGCTGTCTGCCTCCATGTGTCAAGCTAGCTGCAAGGACTGCAAAAGAATCTCATCGAGTGTGACATAATGCAAAGCAGGATAAGGTCATTCGCTTTGCTTTCCTCTGTTTTAGAGCATCAGGAAAAAGAGGGGGAAGGAAAAGAACTCTTTTCAAAACACAGCTTTCACAGGAACATGACCAGCTGCCTCAGGAACCACTGGAGATCAAGCCTTTGATATTCAAAATTAATCCCAGGAGGACCAGGCTCGATACATTCCCTTTCCCTTCATCCATTTCCAGGCTGGAGATATCTCTCTTCCATTAACTCAGCTCTCCCCTCCTCCCTTATCCCCCCGACCAGGTTTTCTTCACAGGCTCAGAGTTCATCTCTCTCCCTCTCTCTTTTCTTTGTCCCCCCTTCCTGAGCCACTGATCTAAAGGAGGGGTCTGATCCCACGCTCTTCATTCCACAGGGATTTGCAGCTGAGGAAGCCTTTTCCACGAGTGAAACCTTGGGGTTTAATTTTATCACCTCCACAAAGCCAAGCGCCACAAGATTGCAGCCAAAACCCACTCGAGGTGAAACTAGGAGAAGTCCTGCTGCTCTCACCACCAGGAAGAAACAGAAACAAAGCCAAGATTGCAGCCAAACCCCACTCGAGGTGAAACTAGGAGAAGTCCTGCTGCTCTCACCACCAGGAAGAAACAGAAACAAAGCCAAGGAGGGGACCTTGGATGACACCCCCAGGCAGTTACTGAGCTCAGGTTTAGTTAGGGTTTAAATTGGGATCGCTGCAACACAGGCAAGCAAAAACTCTTGCATGTGGGCAGCGTTTCAGAGCACAGGGTCTTGGGTTTGCCTTTTACACCAGAGGGGATTTCCAAGCTGTCCTTGCCCTGCACGTTGCCTCTCTCCACCCCAGTGCTGCCCATCATGCCCACATGTCGCTGCAGATGTGACAAGTAGGGAAGCACATCTTCTGGATTCACAGATCCATAGAATGATTTAGGTTGGAAGGGACATTAAAGATCATTCAGTTCCAACCAGCCCAGGTTACTCAAGGCCTCATCCAGCCTGGCCTTGAACGCTCCCAGGGATGAGGCTTCCACGGCCTCCCTGGGCAACCTGTTCCAGTGTCTCCCCACCCTCACTCTAAAGAATTTCTTCCTCATCTCGAGTCTCAATCTACCCACCTCAAGTTTCAATCCATCCCCCTCATCCCTGTGTGTTTCCCTCCAGAAGATGTGCTTCTTCCCAACAGAGTTCCACCTGCAGATGTGCTTCCATGTGGAGCACACCCAGGGGGAAGCCATCAGAGAGGATGGGAGCCCAGTAACCTCTCCCTCCTTACAAGAGTCCTCTTTAGGACTCTCCAGTTGTAAACCACCACTCAGGTGCCCAAATAGAGTGGCTGAGCGTGGTGGGATGCTCCTGGCACAGCTGGAATACAGAATACAGAATTAGCCAGGTTGGAAAAGAACTTTGAGATCATCAAGTCGAACCTATCACCCAACACCATCTGATCAACTAAACCATGGCACCAAGTGCCTCATCCAGGCTGTTTTTAAACACTTTCCGTGATGGTGACTCCACCACCTCCCTGGGCAGCACATTCCAATGGCCAGTCTCTCTTGCTGGGAAGAATTTCTTCCTCACCTCCAGCCTAAACCTCCCCTGGCACAGCTTGTGACTGTGTCCTCTTGTTCTGGTGCTGCTTGCCTGGGAGAAGAGACCAACCCCCACCTGGCTACAACCTCCCTTCAGGGAGTTGTAGACAGCAGGAAGGTCTCCCCTGAGCCTCCTCTTCTCCAGGCTAAGCAACCCCAGCTCCCTCAGCCTCTCCTCACAGGGCTGTGCTCCAGACCCCTCCCCAGCCTCCTTGCCCTTCTCTGGACACCTTCAAGTCTCTCAATGTCCTTCTTGAGCTGAGAGGCCCAAAACTGGACACAGGACTCAAGGTGTGGCCTAACTAGTGGAAGCTCCTGGCACAGCTGGAAGCTTCTAGCACAGCTGGAGGCTCCTAGCACATCCGGATGCTCCCAGTGCCTCCCAGTGCCTCTCCAGGGAAGCAGCTGCTGGAATATGGGAGTGCATATCCCAGTGAGGCCCCAAGGAAAAGCCACACTGAGGAAGAGAAGTTAACTTTGCAAAACACAACTGCTCCACGTGAAATGAGGCATAAGGAAGGAGAGCCCTGGTGATGCCATCTCCAGACATGTAAACATCTGGTAACGGCGACGGCTGGGGACACCCAGGAGCTCACCCGGCACTGATGGCAGCAGAGCTGCTCAGGGAAGTGTTGAGGACAGGGTAAGGCATAGCTGAGGGGCAAGGCTGTTTACCAGTTGCAGCAAGCTGGCATGGGAAGTCATGACACATAAATCCAAGCAGCGCAGCAAAGGGGAGTCCTGCTGGGAAGCCATCAGGTTTCCCTTGAAGGCTGCCTGTGAAGTGCGGTAGAACAGAGGCACACAGCTGTTCTGCAGCAGCACAGCCACAAAGGGAAAGGATTGACTGCTCCCAGGTGAAACTCACCACACTTCTCTTTGCTACCTAACCCCTGGCTTGATCCTAACATTATCAATAACTGCTGTGCAAAGCTGAGTGAAAAAGAAAGCGAAAAACAAGAACCCAAAACCCCCACTCAAGGAAGCTGATGCTCCAGGAGAAAACCCAGACCCTTCCTGCTCCCAAGGCATCAGCAATGCTGCTGAGCCTTCAGCTGACTGACTTGAGCTCCAGAATGGTCCCAAGCTACTAGCACAGTCCTTGGCCCAGCAGCAGCCTGACAGATACTTGCACCTTCCTGACCAGGTTGCAGAACTGAGCTCTTGAACCTCAGCCCACAAGGCAGGAAGCTCACACCAAGCACCTGAATGGGCTATATCCTGCCCCACAAACAGCAAAATCTCAGGGGGCATTGGGAAGCAAATGCCATCAGCATGGTTGGACAGTGTAAGCTGAGAGTTCATAGGAGGAGACTTGATGGGGTGCTTGGTGCCATGGTTTAGTTGTTTAGGTGGGTTGGATTGGTTGATAGGTTGATAGGTCTCTTCCAACCTGGTCTGGTCTATTCTATTCTATTCTATTCTATTCTATTCTATTCTATTCCATTCCATTCCATTCCATTCCATTCCATTCCATTCCATTCTTCTATTCTATAGCAGCTGACCATGACCATGCCCAGGGCCAACAAACTCAGAGGCTAAACTCACTCATGTAGAGCACCACAGACCCATGCCCAAGCTGAAGGATTCTGGGCAGCCTGCTCTATTTGGAGGTGTCCCTGTTCACTGCAGAGGGGTTGGACAAGATGACCTTTGAGGGTCCCTTCCAACCTGATCCAATCTGTGAATCTGTAAACCATTCAATGATATGGGAAGGTCTGCTGTGGGCATAGTCCCATGGCTCAAAATTACCAGAAACGGAGAGCCAGGACATTCAGCATCCTCCAGCTGCCCCCACATGCAGTGCCAACCATCAAGGCAAGTCACTATGCCAGATGACATGGGGGTAAGGAACACCTACACTCTGCCTGTGGCCACTTGAGGGACCTGGGGGTGCTGATAGACAGCAGCTGAACATGAGCCTGCAGTGTGCCCAGGTGGCCAAGAAGGCCAATGGCATCCTGGCCTGCATCAGGAAGAGTGTGGCCAGCAGGAGCAGGGAGGTCATTCTGCCCCTGTACTCAGCGCTGGTTAGGCCACACCTTGAGTCCTGTGTCCAGTTCTGGGCCTCTCAGTTTAGGAAAGATGTTGAGATGCTGGAAGGTGTCCAGAGAAGGGCAAGGAGGCTGGGGAGGGGTCTGGAGCACAGCCCTGTGAGGAGAGGCTGAGGGAGCTGGGGTTGCTTAGCCTGGAGAAGAGGAGGCTCAGGGAGACCTTCTTGCTCTCTCCAACTGCCTGAAGGGAGGTTGTAGCCAGGTGGGGTTGGTCTTTTCTCCCAGGCAAGCAGCACCAGAACAAGAGGACACAGTCTCAAGCTGTGCCAGGGGAGGTTTAGGCTGAAAGTTAGAAAGAAATTCTTCCCAGAAAGAGAGATTGGAATGTGCTGCCCAGGGAAGTGGTGGAGTCACCATCCCTGGAGGTGTTTAAGAAGAAACTGGATGAGGCACTTGGTGCCATGGTTTAGTTGATCAGATGGTTTTGGGTGAGGGCTTGGACTCAATGCCCTCTGAGGTCTTTTCCAACCTGTTTGATTCTGTATTCTGTACTCCTGCTTCTCCATGTACACCAATGGAAAACACCTGCAGCTCCTCCTGCATGCCTGAACCCATCCCATGCTTGTGCTTCCCACAGATCCTCCATCGTTACAGCTGCCCCAGCTGGTACCTGGGCTCTGTTTAGCCCTACCAAGGAGACCTCTCCTTTTCAACAAGCATGTTAACATAACACACAAAATCCTCCAGCTCTCACATTCCTCTGGAGCCCCAGAGGAGTACAGGAAATTCTTCTTAATTGCAATGAGTGTGTGTTAAATAAGGACAGCAGAAAGCAGCACTCCCTGGGAAAGGTTGTGAAGATACCACCACTGCTTCTGGTTGGGTGGAGATGGTGGCCACCACATCTAAAGTGGCAAGATCACCAAAACTCCTGTCTGAGGGGGCCTCAAACATGATGGGAAAGTGTGGCCAGCAGGGCAAGACAGGGAATTCTTCCCCTTTACTCTGCTCTTGTGAGACACCACCTCAAATACTGCATCCAGTTCTGGTGTCCCCAGCATAATAAGGGCACAGAGATGCTGGAGGGAGTTCAGAAGAGGGCTATGAAGATGATACAAGGAGCTGGAGCACTTCTGTTATGAGGACAGGCTGAGGGAGCTGGGCTTGTTCAGCCTGGAGAAGAGACAACTCCAGGGGGACCTCAGAGCTGCCTTCCAATACCTGAAGGGGTCCTACAGGAAGGCTGCAGAGGGACTTGTCACGAGGGTATTTGGAAATAGGAGAAGGGGGAATGGTTTTAAGCTGAGGGAGTGTAGGTTTAGACTGCATCTTAGGAAGAAGTTCTTCAATACAAGGGTGATGAGACTCTGGAACAGGCTGTCCAGGGAGGCTGTGGATGTCCCCTCCTCAAGGTGCTCAAGGTCAGGTTGGATGAGGCCTTGAGCAACCTGAGCTAGTTGGAAGTGGCCCTGTCCATGGTGGGGAGGTTGGAGTAGATGATCTCTGAGGTACTTCCAACCTGAGCTATCCTATGGGTCAATGATCTGAAGCAGTGGCTGGGGAGCACTGAGTGATGCTGCAGAAGCAGCAGCTCCCAACACAAACTTTTAACCAAACAATTACAAGCCACCAAGCCCTTGAAAAATCTCCTTGCAATGCCACTGCAGCCTCCACTCATTTGTCATCTGGTGAGTAATCACTCAGTGTCACAAGAGTTTAACCCTGTCACAGGGGACAGCAGCTCTGTCACTCCTGGCAAGCAGGATGGCCATGCAGGGATGTGCCTGTGCAGATCCACACCTAATTCCTCTGCTTTTGCCAGAAGGCATGGCCCTGTGTGCACATAGAGTCATAGAATCAGCCAGGCTGGAAGAGACCTCCAAGATCACTGAATCATAGAATCAATAAGCCTGGAAGAGACCTCCAAGATCACTGAATCATAGAATCATATAATCAATAAGCCTGGAAGAGACTTCCAAGATCATCAAGTCCCAGCTGTCACCTAAGACCTCATGACTAATAAACCATGGCACCAAGTGCCACGTCCAATCCCCTCTTGAACACCTCCAGGGATGGGGACTCCACCACCTCCCTGGGCAGCACATCCCAGTGGCTAACAACTCTCTCTGGGAAGAACTTTCTCCTCACCTCCAGCCTAAACCTCCCCTGGCACAGCTTGAGACTGTGTCCCCTTGTTTGGTGCTGGGTGCCTGGGAGAGGAGACCAACCCCCTCATGGCTACAGCCTCCCTTCAGGCAGCTGTAGACAGCAAGAAGGTCTCCCCTGAGCCTCCTCTTCTCCAGGCTAAGCAACCCCAGCTCCCTCAGCCTCTCCTCATAGGGCTGTGCTCAAGGCCTCTCACCAGTCATCCAGTCCAACCTATCACCCAGCCCATGGCACTAAGTGCCTCATCCAGTCCCTGTGTGCACATCCCTACCTCACACCCTAGTGGGATGCTCACCATGACTGGTGAGGCTGCACCTCGAACCCTGGGTTCAGTTTTGGGCCTCTCACTCCAGGAAGGACATTGAGGGCCTGGAGCAGGTCTAGAGAGGGACAACAAAGCTGGGGAAGGGTCTGGAGAACAGGACTGGGGAGGAGCAGCTGATGGAACTGGGAGTGTTTAGTGTGGAGAAGAAAAGGCTGAAGGGAGACCTCATTGTTCTCTACAGCTCCCTGAAAGGAGGTTTGCCTCCTCCTCCTAGTATTAGGTGATAAAAGGAGAGGACATACCCTGAAACTGTGCCAGAGGAGGGTGAGCTTGGAGATGAGGAACAATTTCTTTGCAGCTAGAGTGGTCAGGGACTGGATCAGGCTGCCCAGGGAGGTGGTGGAGTCCCCATCCCTGGAGGTGTTCAAGAAATGTGTGGCCATGGCACTTGGGGCCATGGTTTAGTGGCCATGGTGGGGTTGGGCTGATGGTTGGACTGGGTGACCTTACAGAACTTTTCCAATCAAAACAATTCTATGATTCTGTGACCTGGACGGGTCCAGTCCCTGCTCTTCCCTGCAGCGCTGCCACTTAGAATTTGCTAATTGAGTCCTGTTAATGAATTCCCTCCAGTGCCCAGTCACAGCACATTTGTGCTCCCTCCCTGCCAGCTCTCTCTTGTCAACCAGTTGGCCCTTGGGAACTCGCCTGAAACCTCAGGAGCTGAGCCAAGAAAGTCCATTCCGGCTCCACGGTCACCAACGCTCACACCAGGAGCACAACTTAACACTGCCTTCATCCAAGGCAGGAAGGAGAATAGGATAGGATAGGATAGGATAGGATAGGATAGGATAGGATAGGATAGGATAGGATAGGATAGGATAGGATAGGATAGGATGGGATGGGATGGAATGGAATGGGATGGAATGGAATGGAATGGAATGGAATGGAATGGAATGGAATGGAATGGAATGGAATGGAATGGAATAAGAGAATGGAATAAGAGAGAAGAGAAGAGAAGAGAAGAGAAGAGAAGAGAAGAGAAGAGAAGAGAAGAGAAGAGAAGAGAAGAGAAGAGAGAAGAGAAGAGAAGAAGAGAAGAGAAGAGAAGAGAAGAGAAGAGAAGAGAAGAGAAGAGAAGAGAAGAGAAGAGAAGAGAAGAGAAGAGAAGAGAAGAGAAGAGAAGAGAAGAGAAGAGAAGAGAAGAGAAGAGAAGAGAAGAGAAGAGAAGAGAAGAGAATTAACCAGGTTGGAAGGAAGAAGCCCAGCCTGCCTGGGCCTCTGTCTGTGGCAGGAGAACAAGAATATGAGACATCATCCCTCTTTTATCAGGTCTTTTGACAGCTACAAAAAGCCTCAAATCCCAAGCAGCTACCTCCAAACAAGCTACAGATCAAATCCCACCAGCAAAACAAAAATCAGCCAGCTACATCAAGGTCCATCCACCCATGGAACAGAAGCAAGCAGAGAAGGTGACTGAGTCCTGCAGATCATCACCTAAGCCCATAGCCAGCATGGGAGGTGATTCTCCCCCTCTACTCAGGTCTGGTGAGACCCCACCTGGAGCACTGTGTCCAGTTCTGGAGCTTCTAGTACAGGAAGGATCTGCAGGTGCTGGAAGCTGTCCAGAGAAGGGCCACAAGGATGAGCAGAGGGCTGGAGCTGCTCTGCTATGAGGACAGACAGAGGGAGTTGGGGATATTCATTCTGGAGAAGAGAAGGCTCCAGGGAGACCTTCTTGTGGCCTTCCAGTATCTGAAGGGGGCTCCAAGAAAGCTGGGGAGGGACTTTTGAGGGTGTCAGGGAGGGATAGGACTGGGGGGAATGGAACAAAACTAGAAATGGGTAGATTGAGATTGGATATTAGGAAGAAGTTGTTCCCTGTGAGGGTGGTGAGAGCCTGGCACAGGTTGCCCAGGGAGGTGGTGGAAGCCTCAGCCCTGGAGGTGTTGAAGACCAGGCTGGATGTGGCTGTGAGCAACCTGCTGTAGTGTGAGGTGTCCCTGCCCATGGCAGGGGGTTGGAGCTGGATGACCCTTGAGATCCCTTCCAACCCTGACAATTCTATGACTCTGTGATTCTCATGCTCTCCACCACTCCTGCTCGCGTAGAGCCAAAGCAGGATAATTCAGATAGATGCTCAGCTGACACTAAATATTCCTGTTCCTTAGACACTTCTTTTCATCCCCAGGATGTCTCAACATCTGAGCATGGTAATTCCCTAGTGATTAACTTCTTTATTTATTTAAAAAGAGGAAAAGAGGTTTTCACAGCCACAACTGTCACTCAGCATCGCTCACCGACAGCGAGTCGGGGATGACGTCTGACGAATGCTCCTGGTGGGTGTCTCCTCCAAAGGGAGGTATCCCCTGACTGGGGCAATGTCTAGTGGGGGGGGGGGTTCTTGCAACCATAGACTGCAGAAAAAGCTCTCAGTTCATTGATAATGTCATTGGTAAGGGAAGGCTCTGAGGAGACCCAATTGTGGCCTTCCAGTATCTGAAGGGGACTACAAGAAGGCTGGGGAGGGACTTTTGAGGGTGCCAGGGAGGGATAGGACTGGGGGGGGGGATGGAGCAAAACTAGAAATGGTAGATTGAGATTGGATGTTAGGAAGAAATTGTTCCACATGAGGGTGGTGAGAGCCTGGCACAGGTTGCCCAGGGAGGTGGTGGAAGCCTCAGCCCTGGAGGTGTTGAAGATCAGGCTGGATGTGGCTGTGAGCAACCTGCTGTAGTGTGAGGTGTCCCTGCCCATGGCAGGGGGGTTGGAACTAGCTGATCCTTGAGGTCCCTTCCAACCATGATAATTCTGTGATAATCAGGATCTAGATTCTTTTCTCCTCCAAATACACACCCAAAAATGCAAGAGCATTAGATAAAGTGTGTTAGACACAGCCACAGAATCACAGAGTGGTAGAGGTTGGAAGGGGCCTTTGAAGATCATCAAGTCCACCCCCTGCCAAGGCAGGTTCACCTAGAGAAGGTACCACAGGAACACACCCAGGCAGGTTTGGAATGTTTCCAGGCATGGAGACTCCACCACCTCTCCAGGCAGCCTGCTCCAGTCCATAGGCACACAAGAAGAATGAGACACAAGCCCATGGTGATGATAGACTAGAGTAGACTAGGAAGAATAGAATGGAATGGAATGGAATGGAATGGAATGGAATGGAATGGAATGGAATAATGAATGGAATGAATGGAATAGAATAGAATAGAATAGAATAGAATAGAATAGAATAGAATAGAATAGAATAGAATAGAATAGAATAGAATAGAATAGACCAGGTTGGAAAAGACCTTTGAAATCAAGTCCAACCTATCATCCAACATCATCTAATCAACTAAACCATGGCACCAAGTGCCTCATCCAGGCTCTTCCTAAACACCTCCAGTGTTGGGGACTCCACCACCTCCCTGGGCAGCACATTCCAATGGCCAATCTCTCTTGCTGGGAAGAACTTCTTCCTAACATCCAGCCTGAACCTCCCCTGGAACAGCTTGAGGCTGTGTCCTCTTGCTCTGGTGCTGTTTGCCTGGGAGAAGAGACCAACCCCCACTTGGCTACAACCTCCCTTCAGGTATTTGTAGACACCAATAAGGTTTCCCCTGAGTCTCCTCTTCTCCAGGCTAAGCTGTGCTGATACACAGCAAAATCACCAAGCATCCCTCCAAGAGCACCAAGCATCCCTCTGGATAATCAGGTAGTGAAGTGGATGTGAACTGGTTGAAGGAAAGAAATCAGAGATTTGTGGTCAACAGGACACAGCCTACTTGGAGGCCAGTATCTACTGGAATCCCTCAGGGGTCAGCACTGGGTCCAGTACTGTTCAATACATCCACAGCATCAACCTGGATGAGGGCACAGGGAGCCCTCTCAACAAGTTTGCTGGTGACACAAAACTGGGCAGAGTGGCTGACACACCAGTGACAGCACAAGGGACAAGGGTGGAAGGTGAAGCATAGGGAGTCCCATGGAAACAGGAGGGAAAATCTTTTCCCTGTGAGGGTGACAGAACACTGGAACAGGCTGCCCAGAGGGGTCGTGGAGCCTCCCTCTCTGGAGATATTCAAGACCCACCTGGGTGCGTTCCTGTGTGAGCTGCTCTAGGTGACCCTGCTCTGGCAGGGGGAGTGGTTTGGACCTGATGAAGTCCCTTCTAGCACCTAGCATCCTGTGATTCTCTGTAGACAACCCTCTGTGCACCCACCACGAAAGCCCCTGCCAGCAGCCAGCCTGTGAGAGAGAACAGAAGATGGCCAGCAGGAGCAGGGAGGTCATTCTGCCCCTGTACACTGCACTGCTTAGGCCACACCTTGAGTCCTGTGTCCAGTTCTGGGCCCCTCAGTTTAGGAAGGAGGTTGAGTTGCTGGAAGGTGTCTAGAGAAGGGCAACGAGGCTGGGGAGGGGTCTGGAGCACAGCCCTGTGAGGAGAGGCTGAGGGAGCTGGGGTTGCTTAGCCTGGAGAAGAGGAGGCTCAGGGGAGACCTTCTTGCTGTCTACAGCTCCCTGAGGGGAGATTGTAGCCAGGTGGGGGTTGGTCTCTTGTCCCAGGCAAGCAGCACCAGAACAAGAGGACACAGTCTCAAGCTGTGCCAGGCTGGAAGTGAGAAAGAAGTTCTTCCCAGCAAGAGAGATTGGCCATTGGAATGTGCAGCCCAGGGAGGTGGTGGAGTCCCCATCCCTGGAGGTGTTTAGGAAGAGCCTGGATGGGGTGCTTGGTGCCATGGTTCTATTCTAGTCTATCTTCAACCGCTGCTGGGAAAGCCACAGAGGTAATGGCAAAGCTCTGCAGCTGCTTTCCTGGCCTTCAGAGAAGGGGGCCAGGGCTGCTGCTACAGAGAATGAGGAGGACTGAGAAACCCTCCTGCTTGAAATGAATAAAACGTGTCACTCCTGATCTTGTAGCTATTAAATCACTGGCTATACAATTACTTAATTATGTTGCAGCAAAAGAAAAGGGGGGAGGGGGGGGGGGGGGGAGGAGATGGTATTTTTCCTCCTGAAAACCTCAATTTGCTACCTCCAGAAAATAATTACTCGATTCAAACATTAAATAATTGAGACATTCATTAGGAGCCCTATTGTACCATTAGCACCAGGAAGGTACCATTGAAAGGCTGAGCAATGGATTCACCAGGGAAAACGAAAGCCAGGCTGGCAGGGGGTAAAGGAGAGGGTGGGATTGGAGGGCTGGTTGGCTCAGCAGACCCAGAGATGGATTCAGACAAGGTCCTGCACCCGGCTCTGGGCAATCCCAAGCACAGATGTAGGCTGGGCAAGGAGTGGCTTGAAAGCTGGCTGGAGGAGAAGGACTTGGGGCTGTTGGGTGATGAAATATTCAGCGTGGGCTGGCAATGGTCACTGGCAGCCCCCAAAGGAAATCATGTGCTGGGCTGCATCAAAAGCAGTGTGACCAGCAGGGCAAGGGAGGTGATTGTCCTGCCATGCTCTGCTGAGACCCCCACCTGCAGCACTGCCTCCAGATCTGGAGCCCCCAACACAAGAAGGACCTGGAGCTGCTGGAGCAAATCCAGAGGAGGCCATGAAGATGATCAGAGGGCTGGAGAACCTCCCCTATGGGGACAGGCTGGGAGAGTTGGGGTTGTTCAGTCTGCAGAAGGGAAGGCTCCAGGGAGACCATAGAGCAACCTTCCAGTACCTGAAGGAGGCTCCAGGAGAGCTGGGGGAGGGCCATTTTACAAGAGCTGGGAGTGACAGGATGAGGGAGAATGGCTTTGAGTTGGAGGCGAGGAGATTGAAACTGGAGATGAGGAAGAAATTGTTTAGAGTGAGGATGGGGAGACACTGGAACAGGTTGCCCAGAGAGGTTGTGGATGCTCCCTCCCTGGAGGTGTTCAAGGCCAGGCTGGATGAGGCCTTGAGCAACCTGGGCTGGTGGGAGGTATATCTGCCCATGGCAGGGGGGTTGGAACAAGATGATCTTTAAGTTCCCTTCCAACCTAAACCATTCCATGAGTCTATGAAATTCTCCCCATGGCACAACCAGAGCCAGGATTTGCTTACTGAGACTTAGGAGTCTTCCCTAAGCCTGCCTGCCCTCTGCGTTCCACTGCTCAGCTTGACCAGGTCTCTCCAGAGAGCCCTGAGCTCCCCATCACTCAGCACTTTCATTCACTGCATGGAGAAAACAAGATATTAGATAAAAGAGATTAGGAACATTCTCTTTGCTGGAAGAGTGCTCAGGGATTGGAGCAGGCTGCCAGGGAGGTGGTGGAGTCCCCATCCCTGGAGGTGTTCAAGAGACATGTGGCCATGGCACTGTGGGACACGGTTTAGTGGCCATGGTGGTTTTGGGTTGATGGCTGCCCTGGATGATCTTAGAGGCTCTGGATGATCTCAGAGGCCTTTTCCAACAGAACCAACTCTATGATTTGATGACAGTTCTATGCATCAAAGGTGCTGGTCCCAGCAATTCAGACCTGAGCTCCACCTCAGCGTGAACCCCGCGTGAATTCAGCGCTGCTGCAATAAGCAGCTGCCAAAGAATTTGCTGCAGGAGACAGGAAGCAGGAACCCTTTATCCCCCCCCAGATGCCATTGAGCTGTTTACAGTGTCTGCAGGGGGAAAAAAAAACCACCCAACAAACCAACCTGCTGCAAACCTGCTGCTGCTCAGCACGGGGTGGGGAGAAAGCCAAGAAGGGGTGGAGGGGGACAGCAGCTCCCAGAAAGGAGAGAGGGCAAAGGCAGTAGCCTGAAGGGAAAGCAATTACAAGCAATTACTGGCAGAGGTTGCCATGTGGAACCACTCTCATTGTTTAAAATTTGACCCACTGTGAATATCTTTCTTAAAATGGTTATTGCCTTATCCTCTCAGATCTAAATAGCCCTCTCCACACTTGGCTGCTCTGCACAAGACAGAGCAGCCCTCAGCAGTGCCTGGAGATCACTGAGGATTTGGGCTTGCTGGCGATTTCCTTCCCAACCCACCTCACAGGGGGGATCTCAAGGCTAATTGGAGGCACAGCACCGCCTGAAACCCAAGGAAAACATTCCTGCTCCATGCCACCCACTCCCTGAGCAGGTTCATGGGCTCAGCACGCAGCACTGTTGGGGGAAAGGCCACAGAAAGGACCAGCAGCAATCAGCTCTTCCTACAGAGGAGGTAGGTGAGAAAGGAAGAGCACAGAGCAAGCTGAGCTGCTGCTAACGCCCATGGCTTGTAGGACAATCTGCTGCAGTCCTTCAGCCCTTTTAGTCCTCCTCAGAAACTAGGGGGAATGAGCAATGAGGATTACAGGATGTCAGGGGTTGGAAGGGACCCAAAGTCATCATTGAGTCCAAACCCCCTGCCAGAGCAGGACCATACAATCTAGCTCAGGTCACAGAACACATCCAGACAAGCCTTGAAAGTCTCCAGAGAAGGAGATTCCACAACCTCTCTGGGCAGCCTGCTCCAGGGCTCTGTGACCCTTAGAGTAAAGAAGTTCCCCCTTTGTGTTGAGGTAGAACTTCAGCTGTGCCCTGTTGTGTCCAGCTCTGGGCTCCCCAGCTCAGGAGGAACAGGGAACTACTGGAGGGAATCCAATGGAGACTAAAAGATGCTAAGGGGTCTGGAACATCTTTCTGAGGAGGCAAGGCTGAGAGGGTTGGGGCTGTTCAGCATGGAGTAGAGCAGCCTGAGAGGGGAGCTTCTTAATGCTGATTGGTGCAAAAGGGGGAGGTCATGAGGATGGGGCTGAGCTCTTCTCAGTGGTGCCCAGTGCTGGGACAAGGGACAATGGGTACTAACAAAACCCAGGAGGTTTCACTTGAACTTAAAGAGACACTTTTTGCTGTGAGTGTGATGAAGCCCTGGGGCAGGCTGCCCAGACAGGTTGTACAGTCTCCTTCTCTGGAGACTTTCAAAACCCACCTGGAGATGTTCCTGTGCAAGCTGCTCTAGGCAAATCTGCTTTAGAGAGGGTGTGGGGTGTGGACTCAGTGATCTCCAGAGGTCCATTCCAGCCCCTTCCCCTCTCCTCCATTCCCTGATTCTGTGATTCTATGATTTAAGTGTGGAGTTGAAAGCTGCAAAGGCAGAGTGTTTTTCTATCTTAGATCACGAGATTGCTGCCTTTATGAGCTGACATCTCCTGAATACATAATTTTTTCGTGGCAAAAACCATCACACACACACAAGGACAGGCTTTCCTAGTGAGGGAAAGGAGGGACTGGAAGATCTTTAAGGTCCCTTCCAACCCAAACCATTAAATGATTCCACAATCCTCACTCTGAGGATCTTTAAGGTCCCTCCCAACTCAAACTATTGAATGATTCTATGATGCTCAATGTAATAGAATAGAATTAACCAGGTTGGAAAAGGCCTTCGAGATCACCCAGTCCAACCTATCATCCAACACCATCTAATCAACTAAACCATGGCACCAAGTGCCTCATCCAGGCTCTTTCTAAATACCTCCAGTGATGGTGACTGAACCACCTCCCTGGGCAGCACATTCCAACAGCCAATCTCTCTTTCTATGCAGAACTTCTTCCTAACATCCAGCCTACATCTCCCCTGGCACAGCTTGGAGCTGTGTCCTCTTGTTCTGGTGCTGCTTGCCTGGGAGAAGAGACCAACCCCCACCTGGCTACAACCTCCCTGCAGGGAGTTGGAGAGAGCAAGAAGGTCTCCCTTGGGCCTCCTCTTCTGCAGGCTAAGCAACCCCAGCTCCCTCAGCCTCTCCTCACAGGGCTGTGCTCCAGACCCCTCCCCAGCTTTGTTGCCTTTCTCTGGACACCTTCCAGCAACTCAACATCTTTCCTAACCTGAGGAGCCCAGAACTGGACACAGGACTCAAGGTGTGGCCCAAGCAGTGCTGAGCACAGGGCAGAATGACTTCCCTGCTCCTGCTGGCCACATTCTTCCTGCTACAGGCCAAGATGGCATTGCTGGCTCATGTTCAGCTTACTATCAACCACTGCCCCCAGGTCCCTTTCTGCCTGGCTGCTCTCCAGCCACTCTGCCCCCAGCCTATAGCACTGCGTGGGGTTGTTGTGGCCAATGTGTAGAACCCAGCACTTAGATCACTCTCAGGATAGCTGTCTGCACAGATTCAGGTTCTTCCCAGCAGCTTTCAGGCAGCTCAGTGCCTCTTTTGGTGGTGCACAAGCTCCTTTGGCTGCCTTAGCAACCCTCCCCAAAGCTCCATCGATGTCATCTCCACGCAACGCCACCGGCACGAGAGCGGCGAAGGCTCAACGCGAGGAGGCAGAACCCAAACGGTGGCAGAACAAAAGTGGCCATGCTCATCTCAGCTCCATTAAAAAAAAAGGTAATAATGGACCAAAGTTTGCCAAATAGAGAAAGGACAAAATCAGCAGAGGATTGCTTTAATTATTACCTTCAAGCTTTGCAGGAAAAGGAAGAAAGGGAAATAAAACGACGAAGGGTATTACAACCCAGAGCACGGCGCTGAAGGAAAGCTAAAAAGGAAGTGCTTGACAGTGCCCCTTTAATTAAACTGCTCTGAATATCATTAGCAATGGACCTTTGGAATTTAAAGCCAATTACAGTCTAAACACAGAAGTTACTTGCTCACCAAGAAGCTTATACAACAGCTTTCAGAAGTGGGCTTGGTGCGCAGGGAAGAGCTTTTCCCCCGCTAAGCACTTTCGTGTGAGCTCTCTCAGCACTGAGGAAGGCCAAGAGAAAAGAGGAGGGAGAAGATTCATAGCATGGGCTGGGTTGGAAGGGACTTTAAAGATCACCTAGTTCCAAGCTCCCCACCATGGGCAGGGACACTTTCCACCAGCCCAGGTTGCTCAAGGCCTCATCCATCCTGGCCTTGAACACCTCCAGGGAGGGGGCAGCCACGACCTCCTTGGGCAACCTGTGCCAGTGTCTCCCCACCCTCCCTGTCAAGATTTTCTTTCCATAATGTAGTCCCATCAGGCTCCAGTTATGGGTTCCAATACACCCACCCTACCCTGAGATGCACACGGGGGCAGCAGATGTTGGACCTTTAAGTCAAGCTGGTGGAGCTTTTGACTTGCTGCTCTCTGGAAGTCCCTTTCAACCCCATCATTGTACGATTCTATGACTTGCAGGACTGTAAAGGCCAGCACCTTGGTCAGTGTTTCATGCAGATTCATGCTATGCCACCTGATCAGGGGGGCTTGGACTGGATCACCTTTGGAGGTCACTTCTGTCCCAGACCATTCTATGATTCTGTGCCCTTGAAGGTCAAACCTTCAACAACAGCTCAGGAGAAACCTGAACCTCTGGAACAGGCTTCCCAGCAGTTTCCAATTAAGACTCTCCACTCCTCACCAGGAAATCCTTTCTTTGGCAATCACCACTCAAGATGCCAAGCTTTGGCATCACCAAGTTCAATTTTACTTACACTAAGACCTGGGATAGGGCAAGGACATGCCCTGGGTCCCTCACACCCCTCCCACGCTCTATCAGCAGGCAGAAGACAGTCACCAAGAGGACAACAGAGGAAAAGAAGGAGCTCTGCAGTCTGGGGGCCTTGCCTGCTCTCCCTGCTTCTTGCCCTTGAAGGATCCCTCTGCTTCCCCAAGGTTTAGCTCAGACCCTGCTTATGGAGCAACAAAACTCTGCAGTTTATCTTCTGGTCAAGAGAAATATGACTGCAATGACAGGAGACTGCAGCTGCTTGCATGGGGACAGCTCTATGCTCTCTATTCTCTGCCATGCCAGCACAAGAGGGCTCATCTTGCTGCATTGATGTTTCTGCTCTGCAATGAGCTTCAAAGGGAAAAGAGTAGAAACAGAGGGAACATGTAATGAATCACCCCAAAAGTCAGACAAAAACAGAGCCAAAAATCACACCTTGGCTCCTCTGTGATGTGCACAGGGCTCATGCAGCTCTGAAAGGAGAGAGAAGACCTCAAGTTCATGGATACAACACCCAGTGTGTGGTGCAGCAGACAGGCAGGAGGGAAGTGATCCAGCCAGAGGGACCTCGACAGGCTGGAGAGGTGAACCCATGACAACCTCATGAGGTCCTGCATTGGCTCCCAAACACTGTTATAGGCTGGGCAGGGACTGGCTCGAGAGCAGCCCTGAAGAAAAGGCCTTGGGGGTGCCAGTGGATGAGAAGCTCAACATGAACCAGCAGTGAGCACTTGCAGCCCAGAAAGCCAATCACATCCTGGGCTGCAGTGTGAGAAGCAGAGCCAGCAGGGCCAGGGAGGGGATTCTCCCCCTCTGCTCCGCGCTGGTGAGACCACACCTGGAGTACTGCATCCAGTTCTGGAGCCTCTATTATGGGAAGGATATGGAGATTCTGGAAGGTGCCCAGAGAAGGGTCATGAGGAGGAGCAGAGGGCTGGAGCTGCTCTGCTATGAGGACTGACTGAGGGAGTTGGTGTTATTCAGACTGGAGAGGAGAAGGCTCCCAGGAAACCTAATTGTGGGCTTCCAGTATCTGAAAGGGGCTACAAGAAAGCTGGGGAGGGACTTTTTAGGGTGTCAGAGAGTGATAGGACTGGGGGGAATGGAACAAAACTAGAACTGGGTAGAGTCAGATTGGATGTTAGGAAGTTGTTGCCCATGAGGGTGGTGAGAGCCTGGCACAGGTTGCCCAGGGAGGTGGTGGAAGCCTCCTGCCTGGAGGTGCTTGCAGCCAGGCTGGATGTGGCTGTGAGCAACCTGCTGTGGTGTGAGGTGTCCTTGCCCACGGCAGGGGGCTTGGAACTGGCTGATCCTTGAGGTCCCTTCCAACCCTGACCATTCCACGATTCTATGATCCTATGACCAGGGAGTTGGGAAGGCACCAGGAGGCGAAAACTCTGGTGCCCAAAGCTTCTTTTCCTGAAAGCAAACCGATAATGAGGGAACCTTCCTCCCTCTCTCTCACACCTCTTCTCTTCATGGGCAAAAAATCCCGCAGCCTGCCTGCAGCCTGAACGAGTGTTTGACTTTCAAAGCAAAGCAGGGAAACATCTTCCTGTCAGAGCATTTGGTGGGACAGCCACGACCAACCCAACAGAAATATTCATCACCATATGTTCCAGGAACGATTCCCACAGACGTTCATTAGTGGCACTGCCACGGGAGCCTGCAGGCCTCGCCCGCAAGGGACGTGGCAGTTGCTAATTAAACTGCATACGTCACCCCGGGCGAGGCAAAGTCAGGATCGGCGCCTCCAGCTGAAAGAGCAAGAAAGGGGAGAGGGGTGGAGCGTGCTCCAAATATTCAGCTGTCATAGAAAGCTACCTGAAAGGTGGTTGTAGCCAGGAAGGGGTTGGCCTCTTCTCCCTGGCAGCCAGCACCAGAACAAGGGGACATAGTCTCAAGCTGCAACAGGGGAAGTTTAGGCTGGAGGTGAGGAGAAAGTTCTTCACCGAGAGAGTGATTGGCCATTGGAATGGGCTGCTCGGGGAGGTGGTGGAGTCACCGTCCCTGGAGGCGTTCAAGAGGGGACTGGATGTGGCACTTGGTGCCATGGGCTAGTCGTGAGGTTTGTGGTTACAGGTTGGACTCGATGATCTTCGAGGTCTCTTCCAACCTTAGTAATACTACTACACTCTGTTTCATTATAATAGAATCAGAGAACTGCTTGCCTTGGAAAAGGCTTCTAAGATCATCCAGGCCAACCGTCAACCCAACACCACCATGTCCCACGAAACCATGTCCCACAGTGCCAGGGCCACAGGTTTCTGGAACACCTCCAGGGATGGGGACTCACAGAATCACACAGAATCACCAAGGTTGGAAGAGACCTCAAAGACCATCAAGTCCAACCTGTCACCACAGACCTTGTGACTAAACCATGGCACCAAGTGCCACGGCCAATCCCCTCTCGAACACCTCCAGGGATGGGGACTCCACCACCTCCCTGGGCAGCACATTCCAAAACCAGAAATAAAGCACAGGAGATCCCAACCCAAAGCACCAACCCTGTCATTAAAACCAAAGAGCTGCATGATTTGGGAAGCCAAAGCTCCTCATGATATTTGATATTAACTTTCCCAGTTGATTTATTACCTAACTGAGGGGCAGCTGAATATCCTGAGGGGCTTGGTGTGCGGCAGAGCCCAGGAGCTTCGCTGCTGTCACCCGGCTTAGGCTTTGCACCAGCAGATAAAGCTGCTGCCAACCAGGGGCTGCTCTGGAGAAGCAACAAGAAAGCAGAGGCAGCCAGCAGTGGGCAACCTCGTGGCTCAACTCATGGACAAAGCTTCTCCAGCCACCCTGGATGGGAACTCCAGCCCAAACCTGGGGAGATGGTTGAACCTAGAGCCTTTGGGACCGGGAGAGCTAACTCCCGACGGCAAGCAGAATTTATCACTCCAAAGTTGCAGCCTTAATACAAACTCTCAGATTCTGAAGCAGCGATTCAGAAGGGAATTAGAAGTGGGCTGATGGCTTTTCCAGGCAATTTCTTCTAGCTTAGCTGGACTCCCTGAGGGGGTAGCACAAACAAGGGAAACGTAGCACGAGGAGGAGGATGGAGCCGGCACCATCGCTTAGATGCGGCGGCCGCCTTTGCCATCCCGCAGCTTCCAGCCTCCCTCCGGGGCCCACCACACGCTGCTTCCACCTCTCCTGAAGCAGGCTTTGCTCCTCTCCATCCTAAAAAAGGAGCTTGACCATTGGGTGGGAGGACTGCTGGGCTCCATTTCCAAATTGCCCCCGAGTCGCTGCGCGGGTTTGGGTTCCGCTTTGCTTTCCCCACGCGGAAAGGAGACCTCAGCAAATATGCCGCGAGAGCCTCGGGAGGGAAGAGCGCCCCAAACGCCGCCTTTAATAATCGCTTAATCCTTGCAGTCCTATCCCACTCCAGGCTGTCCCCGAGGAGCCAGGCAAACACATGCACAAGAGGACTGCAGAACAGAGTGATTTTTGAGAAGATGGATAGACAGGCACAAAGACAGAGCCTGACAGCGAGCAGAGCGGTTCAAAGAACCTCAGCTGTTCAGTAGTCATCCATCATCCACCCAACACACCAGCAAGCCCGGGCTGCAGCATCACAAGAAAGTATTTAACATCTCTGTTCACCCATCCAGAGCCCTAAATTGGGTTGGGGGCACCAAATTTAGCTCATTGCCACGGGAATGTCACTAGGGACATCCCCTTGAATTTCACATGCAGAGAGGGGAGTGATGGTGTTCCCTACGACACACAGATGTACCTGCTCCTCATTCCAGGCACACTTCCCCCAGGCACCTTCATCCATCCAAAGCACTCCTCACAAGCCCTATGAAGAGAGGCTGAGGGAGCTGGGGTTGTTTAGCCTGGAGAAGAAGAGCCTCAGGGGAGACCTTATTGCTCTCTACTGAAAGGAGGCTGTAGCCAGGTGGGGGTTGGTCTCTTCCCCCAGGCAAGCAGCACCAGAACAAGAGGACACAGTCTCAAGCTGTGCCAGGAGGAAGTTTAAGCTTGTTCTGAGAAAGAAGTTCTTCACAAACAGAGAGATTGCCCTTGGGATGTGCTGCCCAGGGAGGTGGTAGAGTTGATGTCCCTGGAGGTGTTTAAAATAAGACTGAATGAGAGGCACTTAGTGCCATGGTCTAGTTAGGGTTGGGTGACTGGTTGGACTTGATGATCTTGAAGGTCTCCAACCAGCACCAGCACAAGAGGACACAGTCTCAAGGTGCACCAGGGGAGGTTTAGGCTGGAGGTGAGGAGAAAATTCTTCCCAGAAAGAAGAATTTGCCTTTGGAAGGTGCCGCCCAGGGAGGTGGTGGAGTCCCCATCCCTGGAGGTGTTCAAAAAAGGATTGAATGTGGCACTTGAAGCCATGGTTCAGTTAGTCAGGAGGTGTTGTGTGACAGGTTGCACTTGATGATCTCTGAGGTCTTTTCCATCCTTATTGATTCTATGATTCTAAACAAGGGAAGTGCTGGAATGGACACATCAAGCTGTGCTGATGGGGAAACCAAGGCAGGCTAAGAGCAAAGTGACCTGCCTGCTGTCCCGAGACTGAAAACTGTGCCTTCTATCTCCAGCCTGGCCACCTAGTCAGCAGATCACATTGAGGGTTTTTTTTTCTTTTCCCCTCCCCTCTGACCCAGGCCAAGAAAGTAATTTATTTTTTCAGACCCAGGCTCTGTGATGGACCCCACTGGCAGCAGTGATTAAGTGCTCTTCCCTGCCAGGACTGCAAACAGCACAGGGCAAAGCCCCGTGATGCTGAGGAGCAAACAAAGACCTAGGGTTTTATTCTCTCCTTCCACCTAATGAAGCACAGGATCACTTGAGGATTTTTGTTGGGTTTAATCAATACTAGAAAGAAAATGGTCATGTCTGGTCCCTTCCAAGGGAGGAAAACATCCCCTCTGCTAAGGAGCAAGCTGGAGAGTGAACTCCTCAAGGGAAGAGCCAAATTCCTGACTCTACCTCTGAAATAAAGCAGAAAAAGACTCTTTTTTTTGTTCTTTTTTCCCCCCTTTTTGCCTCACTGCAGCAGCACTCACAGCCTCCCAGTGTGCAACTTGCCAAGATACATCCAGGAGAAATCATTAGTGGGGTCACCTTCACTCCAGCCCTGATGGGACCCCTGTGTGCCAGGGGCAGCTCATCACCTGGATGGCTTTCTGCAGCCAAATAAGCCCTCATCTGCCAGCAGAGACACCTTGGTGGGACCAATGGGTGTCCCAGAGATGACCAGCAGCTCTGACATCCTCCCCACCTGGATGCATAGAGCTGTTCCCTCACTGCAGCACCCATGTAAACCCTCTGTGGAAAGGAGAGGGTGTTGTAGTGTTGGCTTCAAGGAATGAACTGGAAGGGAACAGAAGGGCCTGGCAGGCAGGCAAGGGTTTGGGCTTGGCAATCTGGATAATCCATATGAAACTCAGAAAGCAACTGGGAGAATGGAGGGAGGGAGGGAGGGAAAAAATCATGAGTAATATAAAAGGGAACACAAATCTGTCTGCCACCACTCTGAGCAGCAGCTCTATCAGACCTGGGAGTGCCTCCTTCCTGGGAGTCAGAAGATAGGTTGGGATCAATCCCATCCAAACACAGAACGTGCCCCTGGGAACTGGGAGGAGGTCAGTACAAGTGAAACATGCCCAGGATTTTCATCCTACTTGGGTGCTCCCTTCCAGGACATCCTGCAGAGCCATAGCTCCAGGGGGCTGGCCAAGCCCACTAACCTGTGACCACAGAATGGCTCAGGTTGGAAGGGACCTTAGAGACCACCTACTCAAACCTCCCCACCAGGGGCAGGAATGCCTCTCAACTAGACTCAGCTGCTCAAGGCCTCATCCAACCTGGCCTTGAACACCCCCAGGGAGGAGGCAGCCACAGCCTCCCTGGGCAGCCTATTCCAGAGTCTCACCACCCTCACACTGAAGAACTTCTTCCTAATATCCAGTCTAAACATCCTCTCCCTCATCTTCAAACCATTCCCTCTTGTCCTATCTTTAAACACCCTTAAGAAAAGTCCCTCTCCAGCCTTTCTGTAGGATCCCTTCAGGTACTAGAAGGCAGCTCTAAGGTCCTGCACAGCCCCGGCCCCCTGCTTTCCATACCAGCCCTGCCTCACTGGCTGAGGGAGAGGAAGGGATGGGTTAGTCTGGAAGGAGAGACAGACAGCAAGGGGACACAGCAGGAGATTTGCTGACAGATCCCTGCCTCTCCTTCAAAGAGGATGAATCTGCAGGGCAGGCACAGCATGAAAAGAGAGAAAAAGCACAGTAGAGCAGGGAATCTAACAGATGGGACTGCGAGCCTGTGAGGGAAGGCAGGGATGGAGGCTGGTAAATGCAGGCACAAAAAAACCCCTTAGCTTCTGCTCTTCTGCCCAGTACGAGGAGCTGGGATCAAAGATGAGATGCACTGATGCTTTGCTTTTCCAAACACCTTTCCCAGGAGTTAAACACTCTGGAGGCTGGAGGAATTCAGAGCAATTTCACACACACCACTGACAAGGCTCCAAACAGAGCACTTAATATGGACACCCTGGCTGGAATTTACTCTCTGCAGAGGCAGCACAATTACCTGGCATTGGCTCCCTCCTCTGCTGCAGAGAGGAGGAGGAAGGAGATAGAAAAATAGGCAGTTCCTCAGGGTCTTTGAGGAGGGATGCTCCCAAAATTCTAGGGCAAAGGCTGCTTCAGCCATTGCCACATGGCTTGAAATCAGGGGGCACCTGAGTCAGTGGGATACATGAGCCCAACAGTGCTGGAAGCTTACATACAACCATAGAATGGTTTAGAGTTGGAAGGGACCTTCAAAGGTCATCTAGCCCAACCCCTCACAGTGAACAGGGCAAGCAACTCAACCAAGGCTTAACAGAGAGTCTGGTGGCAGAGCTGGGGCTGGAAAGGCTGAGTTCCTCTAAAGCAGAGTTTCTCCAGAGCACACTTCACAGAATTACAGAATTGTCAGGGTTGGAAGGCACCTCAAGGATCATCTAGCTCCAAGCCCTCTGCTATGGGCAGGGACACTTTCCACTAGGTCAGTTCCTCCAGGGCAGAGTTCACAGAATTGTCAGGGCTGGAAGGGACCTCAAGGATCATCCAGTTCCAACCCCCTGCCATGGGCAGGGACACCTCACACAGAATCACCAAGGTTGGAAGAGAACACAGACTTTGTGACTAAACCACGGCACCAAGTGCCACGTCCAATCCCCTCTTGAACACCTCCAGGGACAGTGACTCCACCACCTCCCTGGACAGCACATTCCAATGGCAAATTATTCTTTCAGTGAAGAACTTTCTCCTCAGCTCGAGCCTAAACTTCCCCTGGCACAGCTTGAGACTGTGTCCTCTTGTTCTGGTGCTGCTTGCCTGGGAGAAGAGCCCAACCCCCTCCTGGCTACAACCACCCTTCAGGGAGTTGTAGAGAGCAAGAAGGTCTCCCCTGAGCCTCCTCTTCTGCAGGCTAAGCAACCCCAGCTCCCTCAGCCTCTCCTCACAGGGCTGTGCTCTAGATCCCTCCCCAGCCTCCCTGCCCTTCTCTGGACACCTTCAAGTGTCTCAATGTCCTTCTTAAACTGAGGGGCCCAGAACTGGTACTTTCCACTCGATCAGTTCCTCCAGAGCAGAGCTGCTCCGGGGGCAATTCCTCCCTCCCAGCCCACCAAGCGAGCAGAGCGCCACCAGCTCCCTTTGTACTTGCAAAGGAGGACGGCGATAGAAGAGCCCAGACTTGAGAGGGGAAAGCCCTGCAGTGCAATACGGCGCTTAAAAAGGCGATAATTAAGTGAGCCCCTTTTGAAGCTGCCTGCCAGGGGTGCTTCCCGGCACACCAAGGTGAGGGAGCTCTCAGAAGTGGTTTTGTTTTCCCTGTCAGATGGGCCTGTTAAGCTGGTGGTGTCTCCTCCACGGAGGAGATAAGTGATCTCCTCAGATCACAGCCTAGTCGAGTTCACAATTAATTGAGATAAACTCCAGACAAGCTGGGCGAGTAGGGGGAGGGAAAAATAATTATATCTATATCTATATCTATATCTATCTATATATAAGAAAATGTGGAGATTAAGACTTCTGAATCTGCAGGCATTAGGCAGAATTGAATTCTCTCTTAGAGGGATGTAAAAATCAAGTCCTCATTTTTTTTTTCCTTTCCCCTTTTTCTTTCTTTTCTTCTTTTTTTCTTGAAGATGATTCAATTATAGATTGATGGGAAGGCTCAGAAGCAGGGATTAATGCTCTTTTCTTAAAGGGAAGAAGTTATAGAAGGGGTTGGGGGGGGAAGAAATCAAAAGAGAGGGGTAGAACAGAAGGAATTACTGCTCCCCAAACCGTGCTTAAGGTTGAGTAGGTTACATTTGGAAGAGCGTAAAAGGGAATTTGTGGCTCATTCCCGACCACATTAAATGGGGATAAATGAGATAAAGGACACAGCATGCTGCAGTAAATCACCAGCCCTGCAACCGGGCAAAGGTGGGGGAAGCATGACTCCAGTGGCCAGGCATGAAGGAATCCATAGAATCAGTCAGGGTTGGAAGGGAGCACGAGGATCAGCTAGTTCCAACCCCCTGCCATGGACAGGGACACCCCACACCCCACAGCCTCATCCAGCCTGGGCTTAAACACCTCCAGGGACGGGGCCTCAACCACCTCCCTGGACAACCCATTCCAGGGCTTCGCCACTCTCATGGGGAAGAACTTCCTCCTCACAGCCAGTCTGAATCTTCCCACCTCCAGCTTCATTCCATTCCCCCTAGTCCTATCACCTGATGATCTTTGAGGTCTCTTCTAACCTTGGTGATACTGTGATACTGTGATATCCTAAGAAGTCCCTCCCCAGCCTTCTTGTAGCCCCCTTCAGATCCTGGAAGGCCACAATGAGGTCACCTGGGAGCCTTCTCTTCTCCAGACTGAACAGCCCCAACTCCTTCAGTCTGTCCTCACAGGAGAGGTGCTCCAGCCCTCTGCTCATCCTCCTGGCCCTGCTCTGGACACCTTCCAGCACCTCCAGATCCCTCTTGTAAAAGGGGCTCCAGAACTGGATGCAGTACTCCAGGTGGGGTCTCACTAGAGCTGAGTAGAGGGGGAGAATGACCTCCCTTGACCTGCTGGCCACACTTCATCTTGGAGCCTTCCAAAACATCTAAGAGAGGTTTACAGATGTGGGGTGAGATCTATGGATGGTAGTGAAAGGTCCACTGGGTTCAGTTCTGGGCTCCTCGCTCCATGACATACATTCTCTAAGTTGTCAAGCAACAGGGCCAGAGGAAATGGCTTCAAGCAGCACCAGGGGAGGTTCAGGCTGGGTGTTGGAAAATATTTCTGCACTGAAAGGCTTCTCAAACATTGGAATGGTCTGCCCAGGGCAGTGGTGGAGTCACCATCCCTGGGAGTGCTTAAGCAGCCTGCGGACCTGGTGCTTAAGGACATGGTTTAGTGTTGACCCTTCACTGCTGGGTAGAGGGCTGGACTGGATGATCTTTGAGGTCTCTTCCAACCAGATACATTCTGTGATTCTGTGAAAACACAGGTTATAGAATCATAGAACTGTTTTGGTTGGAAAAGACCTCTAAGGTCATCCAGTTCAACCAACAACCCAACCCACCAGCCCTGAAACCTGGCAAAGGTGGGGAGGAGCATGACTCCAGTGGCCAGTCATGAGGGAATTCATGGCTTGAGGGATCTTGGAGCCTTCCAAAACATCTAAGAGAGGTTTACAGATGTGGGGTGAGATCCATGGATGGTAGAGAAAGGTCCACTGGACTCAGTTTAGGGCACCATGGGCAGCATGACATACATTGAGGGGCTGGAGCATGTCCAGAGAAGGGCAACAAAGCCTGTGAAGAGGTGGTGGAGGCCCCAGCCCTAGAGACATTCACAGGATTACAGGATCACAGGATGTCAGGGGTTGGAAGGGACCCAAAGAGATCATCAAGTCTAACCGCCCTGCCAGAGCAGAACCATACAATCTAGCTCAGGTCACACAGGAACACATCCAGATGGGTCTTGAAAGTCTCCAGAGAAGGAGACTCCACAACCTCTCTGGGGGGCCTGTTCCAGTGGTCTGACTTGATGAAGCCCTGAGCAAGCTGATCCAGGTGGAGATGTCCCTGCTGACCACAGTGTGGTTGCATATTCAAGGCTCATTTCCAACCTGATGCATTCTGTGATTGTGTGAAAATCATCAGAGATCAGCCAAAACATCCCTCTCTCCTTGCTTGCCAGGGAGATTAGCCACACAGAATCAACCAGGTTGGAGGAGACCTCCAAGATCATAAAGTCCAACCTATCACCCAACACCATCTAATCAACTCAACCATGGCACCAAGTGCCTCATCCAGACTCTTTTAACTGCTTCCAGTGATGGTGACTCCACCACCTCCCTGGGCAGCACATCCCAATGGCCAATCTCTCTTGCTGGGAAGAATTTCTTCCTCACATCCAGCCTGAACCTCCCCTGACACAGCCTGAGACTTTGTCCTCTTGTTCTGGTGCTGCTTGCCTGGGAGAAGAGACCAACCCCCACCTGGCTACAACCTCCCTTCAGGCAGTTGGAGAGAGCAAGAAGGTCTCCCCTGAGCCTCCTCTTCTCCAGGCTTATACAACCCCAGCTCCCTCAGCCTCTCCTCACAGGGCTGTGCTCCAGACCCCTCCCCAGCTTTGTTGCCCTTCTCTGGCCACCTTCCAGCAACTCAGCATCTTTCTTGCATTGAGGGGCCCAGAACCGGACACAGGACTCAAGGTGTGGCCTAACCAGTGCTGAGTACAGGGGCAGAATGACTTCTCTAGCCCTGATTGGAGCCTTTACTCCAGGAAATATTCCCCATGCAAATGTCTGCATGCTGCAGGGGGGGTCGGATGAGATGCCCTTTGAGGGTCCCTTCCAACCTGACGCATCCTGTGATTCATCCCAGCACACACATAATCCTCTTCCTACCAAAAAAAGCCACTCCAGCCCTTGTACCCAGCGCTTTCCTTACACTCCTGATACTTCAGTCCCCAGCCTTGAAAGAAAAGAGGATAACACCACAGGGTTAACGCAGAAATAAGCACCTTCAAAAGCCGTGAGGCACTCAGAAGCTATGGTAATAGGGGGCATCCGAGTACCTGAGATAATCTGGCTCCAAGTGAATCTTTCTCTAATGCAAAGTCCAAGCCCTGCTCAGTGTGAATTAGCAGCCAAGCACATTGTTAGCTGAGCCATTGTTTATTGCTTTGTCCAGAAAAGAAAGCACTATCTAGGTCACTCATTACAGGGGAGAGCTGTGTATGAGAATGCAGCCCGGGTGCCGGACCTGCTATGGAAATGAAGGCAATAAACGGGAGAAGAATAGGAGTGGAGGAGGTGAGATGTGTTCGAGAGGAGCTCTGCAAGGATCGCATTGACAGGGGGAAGGAGGCGTAGCCGGAGCTCCTGCGCTGCACCGCCGAAATCTAATTCACACCTCTTTGCTGGCTGCCCTTTGGGTTCACAAGCACGGGGAGGGAGAAAACAAAAACGAAAGGAGGAGAGGACACCGAGGGTTTATTTTTAAAGCTCGCTTCCAAGGGTGGGAAGGAAAAAAAAAAACCCAACACCCAAACCCAACAACCAAACCAAACCACCACCAAAATCCTCCTCGGCTCGGAAAGGGAGATTTGCACTCAGATAGCTAAATGTGGAGTTAAATAAATAAAAGGCCCGTGGCCAATTCTCACGTTTGGCATAGGGCTGGGGCTCTGAGCAAAGCAATTAAAAGGCAAATGGATTCCAGCGGGCAAAAGAACAACTTCCCTCTTCAGGAAGATGTCTTTCTGATGAGACAAGAAATAAAACCCCAACAACCCACAAACCCTGGCCTTCATTCACTGTGGAGCAGAGCTAAAGGCCAGGGCAGGATCGAAGCTCACAGTGAATTTCCAGTCGGTTCGGAAGGCTGTGATCCGTTCATGTTTTCAGCGGCAACCGTTGCACCCAACACGAGCCCTGGGAACCAGGGAGGGACAGAGGTGCTGCTGGGGCACACTGGAACACAGCTGTTGGGTGCAAGGTTGCACTTGAGAGAATGGAATGGAATGGAATGGAATGGAATAGAATAGAATAGAATAGAATAGAATAGAATAGAATAGAATAGAATAGAATAGAATAGAATAGAATAGAATAGAATCAAAGTAGAATAGAATGGAATGGAATGGAATGGAATGGAATGGAATGGAATGGAATGGAATGGAATGGAATGGAATGGAATGGAATGGAATAGAATAGAATAGAATAGAATAGAATAGAATAGAATAGAATAGAATAGAATAGAATCAATCAGTAGAATAGAATGGAATAGAATAGAGTGGAATGGAATGGAATGGAATGGAATGGAATGGAATGGAATGGAATGGAATAGAATAGAATAGAATAGAATAGAATAGAATAGAATAGAATAGAATAGAATAGAATAGAATCAATAGAATAGAATAGAATGGAATGGAATGGAATGGAATGGAATGGAATGGAATGGAATGGAATGGAATGGAATGGAATGGAATGGAATAGAATCAAAGTAGAATAGAATCAAAGTAGAATAGAATGGAATAGAATAGAGTGGAATGGAATGGAATGGAATGGAATGGAATGGAATGGAATGGAATGGAATGGAATGGAATGGAATGGAATGGAATGGAATGGAATGGAATGGAATGGAATGGAATGGAATAGAATAGAATCAAATAGAATAGAATCAAAGAATGAATGGAATGGAATGGAATGGAATGGAATGGAATGGAATGGAATGGAATGGAATGGAATGGAATGGAATGGAATAGAATTAACCAGGTTGGAAGAGAATTTCAAGATCATCAAGTCCAACCCATCGTCCAACACCATCTAATCAACTAAACCATGGCACCAAGTGACTCATCAAGTCTCCTCCTAAACACCTCCAGTGATGGGGACTCCACCACCTCCCTGGGCAGCACATTCCAACGGGCAGTCTCCCTCTCTATGAAGAACTTCTTCCTAACATCCAGCCTAAACCTCCCCTGACACAGCTTGAGACTGTGTCCTCTTGTTCTGGTGCTGCTTGCCTGGGACAAGAGACCAACCCCCACATGGATACAACCTCTCTTCAGGGAGTTGTAGACAGCAAGAAGGTCTCCCCTGAGCCTCCTCTTCTGCAGGCTAAGCAACCCCAGCTCCCTCAGCCTCTCCTCACAGGGCTGTGCTCCAGACCCCTCCCCAGCTTTGTTGCCCTTCTCTAGACACCTTCCAGCAAGTCAACATCTTTCCTAAACTGAGAGGCCCAGAACTGGACACAGGACTCAAGGTGTGGCCTAAGCAGTGCTGAGCACAGGGCAGAATGGACTCCCTGCTCCTGCTGGCCACACTTCCTGATGCAGGCCAGGATGCCATTGGCCTTCTTGGCCACCTGGGCTCACTGCAGGCTCATGTTCAGCCTACTATCAACCACTACCCCCAGGTCCCTTTCTGCCTGGCAGCTCTCCAGCCACTCTGAGCCCAGCCTGTAGCACTGCATGGGGTTGTTGTGGCCAATGTTCAAGACAGGGCTCCTTCTCCATGCACTGCTCCTTCCACACACAGGCCCTCATGGGAAGCAGCAGCAAGGAACTGTGCTCCGAGTGATCCCTCCAGATGTGTTTAAGCTCACGGCGAGGCAAGGCAATTCTCCAATGTACACAGGTAGCTCCGATGGGTAAATGTTTCCCAGCTTCTGCTGCTGTCTTCATGTCATTTACACAGCTCTGTCAATCACTGCACTCTCAAGAAGGGGAGCAGAGTAAACTCATGTTTAATGCCAGATTTACACACGTTTCTATTCACCACTGAAGGAGAGCCTGACAGATGTTGTGTCAATCGGGGCTGGGAGTCTCTGCTTCACGCACCTTTGCACAAGGGAAGTGCAAAAGAATCCAGGCCCTTCACTCTAGACCTGGCTCCTGCTCTCCCTCCATCACCTCAACAACAGGCACATCCTGACCTTCACCTTGTAGCATTCCATTTCTCCTAGCCATGGACTTTCTCAACCTCCTCTCCCTGGAGGTTTTTAAGGCCAGGCTGGATGTGGCTCTGGGCACAGAGGTGTCCCTGGGGTTGGAACTGGATGATTGTCGAGGTCCCTTCCTGATTCTGTATCAGCTGATCCCCTCCCTCCTGTGCAAACCTTTCTCCTTGACCTCTTCCCTGCTGCAGGGAGGGATGTTTCTGCATCCTGTGTTTCACACACAAGCCAGAATTCCCAAACCTTTCCTCTGTAGTGCTTCAGGCATCGAGTTGGAAGTGACCTTCGAAGGTCATCTTGTCCAACCCTTCTGCAGTCAGCAGGGACATCTCCAACTAGACTAGGTTGCTCAGGGCTCCAGAAAGTTTGACTTTGAATGTCTCCAGGGATGGGGACAGCCTGTTCCATTGTCCTTCACTCTCATGGTGAAGAACTACTTTCTAATGTCCAACCTAAGTCTTCTCTGCTCTAGCTTCAAACCCTTGCCCCTTGTCCTATCACTGCAAGCCCTTCTAAACAGTGCCTCTCCAGTTTTCGTGTAGGCCCCCTTCAGATATTGAAATGCAGCTCTAAGGTCTCACTGGAACCTTCTCTTCCCTCGGCTGAACAGCCCAAATCCCCACAGCCTGTCTTCACAGGAGAGGGGCTCCAGCCCTCTGACCATCTTCCTGGCCCTCCTCAGGACCTACTACATCAGGTCCATGCTCTGATTGTCCTGTGGGTCACAGTATCACAGTATCACAGTATCACCAAGGTTGGAAGAGACCTCGAAGATCATCGAGTCCAACCTGGCACCACAGACCTCATGACTAGACCATGGCACCAAGTGCCACATCCAGTCCCCTCTTGAACAGCTCCAGGGATGGTGACTCCACCACCTCCCTGGGCAGCACATTCCAATGGCGAATCACTCTCTCCATGAAGAACTTCCTCCTCACCTCCAGCCTAAACTTCCCCTGGCACAGCTTGAGACTGTGTCCTCTTGTTCTGGTGCTGGTTGCTAGAGAGAAGAGGCCAACCCCTTCCTGGCTACAACCACCTTTCAGGTAGTTGTAGAGAGCAATGAGGTCGCCCCTGAGCCTCCTCTTCTCCAGGCTAAACAACCCCAGCTCCCTCAGCCTCTCCTCACAGGGCTGTGCTCAAGGCCTCTCCCCAGCCTTGTTGCCCTTCTCTGGACACCTTCAAGTGTCTCAATGTCCTTCTTAAACTGAGGGGCCCGGAACTGGACACAGGACTCAAGGTGTGGTCTAACTAATGCAGAGTACAGGGGCACAATGACCTCCCTGCTCCTGCTGGCCACACTATTCCTAATGCAGGCCAGGATGCCATTGGCCTTCTTGGCCACCTGGGCACACTGCTGGCTCATGTTCAGGTGGCTGTCAATCAGCACCCCCAGGTCCCTCTCTGTTTGGCAGCTCTCAGCCACTCCGACCCCAGCCTGTAGCTCTGCATGGGGTTGCTGTGGCCGAAGTGCAGCCCCTGGCACTTGGATTTGTTGAATGCCATCCTGTTGGACTCTGCCCATCTGTCCAGTCGGTCGAAGTCCCTCTGCAGAGCCCTTCTGGCCACTAACTGACCAACATCTGCTCCCAGCTTGGTGTCATCTGCAAATTTGCTGATGACTGTCTCAATGCCCTCATGCAGATCGTCAATGAAGACACTGAAGAGGATGGGGCCCAGCACTGATCCCTGGGGATGCCACTGGTGACTGGCCTCCAGCTGGAGGTGGCACCATTCACCACCACTCTCTGGGCCCGGCCCTCCAGCCAGTTCCTTACCCAGCGCAGTGTTGCTGTCCAAGCCAGGGGCTGACAGCTTAGCCAGCAGTTTGCTGTGGGGACGGTGTCAAAGGCCTTGCTGAGGTCCAGGTAGACCACATCCACAGGCCCCCACAGCTGGACTCATTGCTCCTGCACCATCCCTTAGGACAGGACTGGTTGTGCTTGGCTGAGGGCAGACGCACACTGGCCAGCACAGCCACGCTGCAGGATGCTGTCCCCTCCTGCCACAGCACCGAGGCAGCTGGCATTCAGCCAGCGAGATGATTTGCCATCCTTTTAAGAAAGTCCTCCTCATCGTGCCTTGCCAAAGTGAAGTAACCTTCCTCCCTGAAATTATCCTTTGTAAATACCCCCAAGGAGTTAGTAATTTCTTCCTCCAAGATGACTCATCCTCCTACACAACGGACCGTGAAAAGAGCAATCACGCTGCCATGTCAGTCTGCTGCAGAGACGGTGCTCCCCTCTCTGAATCAGCCCCAGGCCATAGCTCTACCTGCTCCCCATAGCAACATCCACCCTTCAGGCCCATGCCCACACTGCTTGGCTCCCCACTTTTGAGCAAGCTCTCTCGTGAGGTTGCCTCTTTGTAGGGTGCAGGGCTGAAGTGATGCCCTGAGATGCGACCTGGGCACAGCAGATCACAGAGTCACAGAATCAGCCAGGTTAGAAAAGACCTTTGAGATCACCAAGTCCAACCTATCACCCAACACCATCTGATCAACTAAGCCATGGCACTAAGTGCCTCATCCAGTCTTATTTCAAACTCTTCCAGGGCCAGTCACTCCACCACCTCCCTGGGCAGCACACTCCAAGGGCCAATCTTTCTTTCTGGGAAGAATTTCTTCTTAACATCCAGCCTAAACTTCCTCTGTCACAGCTTAAGACTGTGTCCTCTTGTTCTGTCACAGGTTGCCTGGGAGAAGAGACCAACCCCACCTGGCTACAGCCTCCCTTCAGGTAGTTGTAGACAGCAAGAAGTTCTCCCCTTACCCTCCTCTTCTTGAGTCTAAACACCCCCAGCTCCCTCAGCCTCTCCTCATGATGTGCAGGAAGCATTTTGCTAATGCTCCGATGACTTGGGCGCTTTCCCTTCATCAAAATGCACAGCAGCACCTTCCAAGGCTGGAGAAAAAGAAGATGATCCTTTCAGGGGTGGCTTTTCACACCCCCTCCTCAGCCAAGCAGAGCCTTCTTTCCGTAATTAACCGCTCCAGCCCTCGTCTTGGCTGAGCTCCACCAGCATCACGGCAGAGGCATCGACCTCCACGAGCAAAGCCCTGGATTTCAGAGGCGCCAAAGCTCCTCACCACCCAGGCCACACCATCAAAGAAAAAACCCACCCCAACAAACCCAAGCCCAGACTGCGGCTGTGAGAGGCAGCAGAGCCATTCAAACCAGCCACGGGCAGTTGAACAGAAACAGAGCTCCCATCCAACGTTAATTTGCAGCATCCTGGGCTGAACGTTTCAGATAAGCAGCTCCGGAGCCAGGGAGATGACAGGGAAAAGCTTGCTCCGTGGCACAGCCCTGCCTGCACGCAGCACCCTGCCTGTGGTCTGCTGCTCAGCTGCTGACAACCTGTATAACATAATAGGCAGCACGGAGAGGTGTCCTCACGAGCTCCAAATCCCCAGAAAGGAGGTGAGTTTGGGGCTTTTTGGTGTTTTGCCCTTCTTTTTTTGGCTGTTGTTTCCCCCCCCCCCCCACTCCTTCCCTGCAGGATTTAAAGCTTCCTCCTGCTCCACTTATCCTGAAAGGGATTTGTTTTGTCCACCCCACCCCCCCCCCACCCCCCACCCTTTTCTTTTTTGGTGCCACACCATAAATTATCCAAGCATTGGCCACGAGCATCAGTGCTGCACAAATCACTGTTCCCTAGAACAAAGCAAGGATCAGCCTCCTGACAAAACACTTTTTTTTAGGAGGATTGGCAAATGAATAAAAACCTCTCCCAATGAATCCCCACGTGCTGATGAGGGAAAAAAAAAGTCCTCCTGGTGCTAATAGAAAATGATCATTTTCCTATAGGATTTTTTTTTCCCCCTTTTCTTTTGGGGGGGGGAGGGGGAAGCAGCTTGTTGAATTTAATGGAGAGTTTTTTTCTCCCCCGCTCCCCCCTTTCTGTTCCAGCTCCCCCAATTATGCAAGAGTTAAAATACCTCCAGAGAGGAGGAGATTAGCTATTGCATTCTATAGGATGGCAGAGTCATTTCCAGTGAATCCTGCTTTGTTTCTATAGAGCCTGAACAAATTTAATCCCTATTGAACTTCACAGGGACTTTTCCACGGGGGACAAACAGGCAGTGACATCTGTTAGCTGCAAAGAAATGAGTAATAGTCAGAAAATAGAGGCCTCACACACCACTGCCGCACTCAAAATGGTCGAGAGATGCCTTGAACAAGCAGCTTAATGGGGAAAATGCATTAAATTGGTGTCACATGGCTGCATTAGTATGGGTTGTGGTGCAACATTTCTTCCTCTGCACAATGTCATTTGTACAAGCAGCCCCCCACCCCCTCCCCCCTTTACAAATTGCATTTGCTGCCGAGGTGCACTTGATCTCCTCATCCCATGCTGGGACTTTTTCCTGTAGCAGCACGGCAAAGAGTGAGAGCAATCTAAATGGAGAGGAGGGGGAGAAAGAAAAGCGGGGGGAGGAAGAGAGAGAGAGCAAAAAGGGAGAAAAGAAAAGGCAAAAAGCCACTTGAAAGCGTGGAGCTGGTGATGTATCCGAATCTAAATCACAGAATCACAGAATCACCAAGGCTGGAAGAGACCTCAAAGATCATCGAGTCCAACCTGTCACCGCAGACCTCATGACTAAACCATGGCACCAAATGCCACATCCAATCCCCTCTTGAACACCTCCAGGGATGGGGACTCCAACACCTCCCTGGGCAGCACATCCCAATGGCTAACAACTCTCTCTGGGAAGAACTTTCTCCTCCGTGCACGTTCCTCTGCCCCGATGTGACTAACAAGTGCATCGACTCCAAACCTCTCTCTCATTAGGCCTGCATTAGCAATAGTGTGGCCAGCAGGAGCAGGGAGGTCATTGTGCCCCTGTACTCTGCATTAGTTAGGCCATACCTTGAGTCCTGTGTCCAGTTCTGAGCCCCTCAGTTTAAGAAGGACATTGAGACACTTGAAGGTGTCCAGAGAAGGGCAACAAGGCTGGGGAGAGGCCTTGAGCACAGCCCTGTGAGGAGAGGCAGAGGGAGCTGGGGTTGCTTAGCCTGGAGAAGAGGAGGCTCAGGGCAGACTTCATTGCTCTCTACAACTCCCTGAAGGGAGGTTGTAGCCAGGTGGGGGCGGGTCTCTTCTCCCAGGCAACCAGCACCAGAACAAGAGGACACAGTCTCAAGCTGTGCCAGGGGAGGTTTGGGCTGGAGGTGAGGAGAAAGTTCTTCACCGAGAGAGTTGTTAGCCATTGGAATGTGCTGCCCAGGGAGGTGGTGGAGTCACCGTCCCTGGAGGTGTTCAAGAGGGGATTGGACATTGCACTTGGTGCCATGGTCTAGTCATGGGGTCTGTGGTGCCAGGTTGGACTCGATGATCTTCGAGGTCTCTTCCAACCTTAGTGATACTGTGATACTGTGAGACTGTGATTGAACTCCACCGAGGAGCTGGGAAGCAGGGCTGCGCTTCTCTTTCATGCACAGAACTACAGAAAGGGGGGCGGGGGGGAGGAAAAAAAAAGGAAACCCACCCAAACCCATCCTTCAGCTGAGCTACCTGGAAGATGAAGCCTTTTCAATTCCCCCACAAGGTAGTTCTAACAAGGAGCAAAACCAAGCAGCAACAGCCTTAGGTTTCCCATGCCGGCACACCAATTTGTCCTAGGCTGGTTCAGGGAACAAATTAAAAGACACAACAGCCCTCGTGGGGCTTTCCCCACTCTGCATTATGCAAGCTGGTGTCAAACACGATGTATTGTCTGCACTATGGCTTCACCAGTATCACACCCACTCATCCTTCCACGGAATCATAGAATGGGAGGGGTTGGAAGGGAGCTCTGAAGATCAAGGCAGAGGGAGCTGGAATTGTTTAGCCTGCAGAAGAGGAGGCTCAGGGAGACCTTCTTGCTGTCTACAGCTACCTCAAGGGAGGTTGTAGCCAGGTGGGGCTTGGTCTCTTCTCCCAGGCACCAAGCACCAGAACAAGAGGACACAGTCTCAGGCTGTGCCAGGGGAAGTTTAGGCTGGAGGTGAGGAGAAAGCTCTTCCCAGAGAGAGTTGTTAGCCATTGGAATGTGCTGTCCAGGAAGGTGGTGGAGTCCCCATCCCTGGAGGTGTTCAAGAGGGGATTGGACGTGGCACTTGGTGCCGTGGTTTAGTCATGGGGTCTGTGGTGACAGGTTGGACTTGATGATCTTTGAGGTCTTTTCCAACCTTGGTGATTCTGTGATCATTGAGCCAAACCCAACCCCCCTGCCAAAGCAGGATCACCCAGGGCAGGTCACACAGGAACACATCCAGGCAGGTCTTGAAAGGAGAGAAGGAGACTCCACAACCTCTCTGGACCCTCTGCTCCAGAGCTCCAGCACCCTCACAGCAAAGAAGTTTCTGCTCGTGTTGAAGTGGAATGTCCTGGGTTCCAGTTTGTATCCATTGCTCCTCACCCTGTCACAGGACACCACTGAAAAGAGCCTGGCCCCCTCTGGACCCCCACCCTTCAGATGTTTATAAACATTAATAAGACCCCCTCTCAGGCTGCTCTTCTCCAATCTACACAGTCCCAGGTCTCATCTTTTTCCCATATGTCAGATATTCCAGTCCTTTCATTATCCTCAGTCACCCCCACTTCTAGCTCCTCAAGACCCCAGGATTCGCTTCAAGACGTCCCAATTTTAGATGCATCCCTTCTAGATCCTCCAGAGCCCCAAATTCACTTCAAGGGGTCCCAATGTGGAAGCACCATCTCTACAGAGCTGCTCTGCTTCTTGCCAGCCATTCCCACACACCCCCAAAGAGCTTTTATGCAGGCTGTGGGAGCTTTGAGCTCAGGGTTTGAGTAGCCCTAAGCCAGGCTGGACCCTCAGCTTTGCGACAAAGATGTACCTAAAGAAACCTCCATCACTGCAGTGATTGTAGTAACCCTCCTGATAGCATCACAGCAACAGTGTAGCAGCAGCCAAATGAACCTTCAAATCACACAAAAATGTCCTGAAGCAGTAGAAGAGGTCTCTCAGAGAGGGAAGGAACCAACAGCATCGACCTAACACCCCTGGCAAGTGTGCAGCAGCGATGGAGCTGAGGGGACTAAGCCAAAACTGGGCACCCAGAGCCACATGGCTGAGGACACTGCAGACATACCCATGGCAACAAGAAGAACAAGCGTCTCCATATGGCTCCCCAACTGCATTTCCTTTCCAGAGAAAAGGACATCATGGTAGCTGAGTAAAATCAGTAAAAAATAGGGCTTTAATAGTTTATCATTTGCCAAATGCTAGCAGGGTGTGGACTGTGGGTGCAGGGAAGGCTGGGGGATGGCTTTGCTGTTTCTTTTCTCCCTTTCCTCTGAGCTATCAGCAAAGGAATGAAGTCCTTCATGAGGGCAGGACAACTCTTTCTGCTGGTTAGGTAAAGGAAGGTCCTTTCCCCCCTCTGCTCTGCCTTGGTGAGGCCACATCTGGAATGCTGTGTCCAGTTCTGGGCTCCCCAGTTCAAGAAGGATTTGCTGGAGAGGATAGAGCAAAGGGCTACAAAGATGCTAAGGGGATGGAAATATCTCAGTGAGGAGGAAAGACTGAGAGAACTGGGGCTGCTTGGTCGGGAAAAGAGAAGGTTGAGGGTGGGTGTCAGGAGGATGGGACCAGGCTTTGTTCAGTGGTGCCCAGTGACAGCACAAGGGGCAATGGGCACAAACCTGAACATCAGAAGTTCCATCTGAACATGAGGAGGAACTCCTTTAACTGAAGAGTGGCAGAGCACTGGAGCAGGCTGCCCAGAGAGGTGGTGGAGTCTCCATCTCAAGACATTCCAAACCTGCCTGGGCATGTTCCTGTGTGACCTTCTCTAGGTGACCTTGCCATGGCGCAGGGGGTTGGACTCAGTGATTTCCAGAGGTCCCTTCCCAACCCTTACCATTCTGTGATTAATGCCTGCAGATTCCTCCAAAGGGAGCACAGAGCAGGAAGGGGATGCCTGGCATTTCTCACATGACAAAAATCACTAAGTATGTGTCCCTGGGGACATCTCTCATCCGTGCCACTGCCCTCACCTCTCCACACATCCACTTCAGAAAGCAAATCCAACTTCACCACATGCAGACTAAGAAAGAGAAAATAGATTAGAATAGAATAGAATAGGATTAGGATAGGATAGGATAGGATAGGATAGGATAGGATAGGATAGGATAGGATAGGATAGGATAGGATAGGATAGGATAGGATAGGATAGGATAGGATGAACCAGGTTGGAAGAGACCTTTGAGATCATCGAGTCCAACCTATCACCCAACACCATCTAATCAATTAAACCATGGCACCTCATCCAGTCTCTTCCTAAACACCTCCAGGGATGGTGACTCCACCACCTCCTTGGGCAGCACATTCCAATGGCCAATCTCTCTTTCTGGGAAGAGCTTCTTCCTAACCTCCAGCCTAAACCTCCCCTGTGCAGCTTGAGACTGTGTCCTCTTGTTCTGCTGCTGCTTGCCTGGGAGAAGAGACCAACTCCCACCTGGCTGCAACCTCCCCTCAGATAGTTGTAGAAAGCAGTAAGGTCTCCCCTGAGCCTCCTCTTCTCCATCCCTATGACAGTCACATTCCAGAGTATGCCACCACCCATGAAAGAAAAACCTCCTGGACTCTTCAATCCTAAGCATTACAAGACTGAGAAGTGGGAAGAAATGAGGGAGGTTTGGATTTCTAATACCCAAAAGGAAGCAATGTGATGAAGCCTTTGATCTGAGCAGATAGCTGTGGGTTTTCACACACACACACACACACACACACACTCAGAGCTCAGGGGAAGAAGTAAAAAGATAGCTATGGAGAATGAAGAGCAAGCCAAGCAGATACCAGACCTCAGCAGTTCAAAAGCAGCTCTCTAAATAAGCACTTAGTAGTAAAACAGCAGGGTGAGACCTTCCAAAGGGTCTGAGCCAGCTCACATCAATCCCTGTAGGTCAGAGATAGGTCAAGGAAATGCCCTTCTGCAGATCCCATCAGGTCACAAAGCCCCTAAAACCCACATTTAGAGTATGGAAATGGAATGGAATGGAATGGAATGGAATGGAATGGAATGGAATGGAATGGAATAGAATAGAATAGAATAGAATAGAATAGAATAGAATAGAATAGAATAGAATAGAATAGAATAGAATAGAATAGAATAGAATAGAATAGAATAGAATAGACCAGGATGGAAAAGACCTTTGAGATCATTAAGACCAACCTATCACCCAATACCATCTGATCAACTAGACCATGGCACCAAGTGCCTCATCCAGTCTCTTCCTAAACACCTCCAGTGATAGGGACTCCACCACCTCCCTGGGCAGCACATTCCAATGGCCAATCTCTCTTTCTGTGAAGAACTTCTTCCTAACATCCAGCCTAGACCTCCCCTGCCACAGCTTGAGACTGTGTCCTCTTGTTCTGGTGCTGCTTGCCTGGGAGAAGAGACCAACCCCCACCTGGCTACAACCTCCCTTCAGGGAGTTAAGTCTAGTTCTGAACTCCCCACTTCAAGAGGGAGAGTGAACTACTGGAGAGTGTCCAACAGAGGCTATGAGGATGCTGAAGGAATCATAGAATCATAGAATCATAGAATCAGTCAGGGTTGGAAGGGACCACAAGGATCATCTAGTTCCAACCCCCTGCCATGGGCAGGGACACCCTACACTAGATCAGGCTGGCCAGAGCCTCGTCCAGCCTGGGCTTAAACACTTCCAGGGACGGGGCCTCAACCACCTCCCTGGATCACCCATTCCAGGGCTTCACCACTCTCATGGTGAAGAACTTCTTCCTCACATCTAGCCTGAATCTCCCCATTTCCAGCTTCATTCCGTTCCCCCTAGTCCTGCAACATCTGTGTGATGAGGAAATGCTGAGAGCCTTGGGGCTGTTTAGCCTGGAGGAGGCTGAGAGGAGATTAATGTTTACAAATATCTGAAGGGTGGGGGGGAAGAAGCAGGGGCCAGGCTCTTGTCAGTGGTGTCCTGTGATAGATGAGGGCAATGGATGCAAACTAGAAAGTTCTGCATAAACAGGGGGAGAAAGCCCAGAGAGGTTGTGGAGTCTCCTTCCCTGGAGGCTTTTAAGACCCATCTGGATGTGTTCCTGTGTGACCTGCCCTGGGTGATCCTCCTTTGGCAGGGGGTTGGACTGGATGATCTCCAAAGGTCCCTTCCAACCCTTACCATTCTATGGTTCTATCATCTGCACACAAGCACTGCTTGTAGCAAACACAGGCAGCTAAGATGCTTTCAAGGATGGATGATAGGTACAGCCATGGGCCAGAGAGAGGATTAGGCCAGAGAAGGGCTCTAGAAAAGCCTGGAAACCACATCCATCTAGTCAGGCTGGGCCAAGCCTTCTTGGATGCCCTGCCATTTTCTCCTAAAGGAGAAGGTGGAGATAATCTACCTGGCAACAGCTTTCTATGCAAAGCATGGAAGAAACACTCATGTCTCTGAAAGGTGAAGAACACCTCCTGGGAGAGAAGCTATCCAAGGTTAATAGGAACAGATGGTTATGCAAAAGGCCACACTCATTCCCTCCTAACCTGCCAGAAAGCCAGGCTTAGCCAACTGACCTTCCAGCCTAGTGACCTCCTTCCAGCCAGGCAGAAACTCAGGCAGCCACCCCTACAAATTCATGGCATGAAATAAAGGTGATCAGAATAATCCCTACTGTTATAACTGCCCATCCAAGTGTGAGGTGGATGTCTCAGTACCCAGTGCAGCCCAGGGGAAGCAGGAGCAAAGCTAAGCTGGATGGGTGCCCCTCAGCCCCTGCAGCAGAACTCAGGACAGCCAAGCTGTCAACCATCCTTCACGTCTCCTGTCCTCAGGCCACAAAACCTGGTCATTGTGGCTGGCATCTCACAGAGGAGGAGATATCCTGACTCCTCAAATGGTAAGGTCATTATGACTATGTCTTGGAATCACAGAATGCAAGGCTGGAAGGGACATCAAGGACCATCTGGTCCAACCTTACCTTGACAGTGTCACAGCAACTGCTGGTAGGAGCATTTCAGCATCCCCTCCCATGAGCTGACCAGCAGCACAAGGACACAGGAAAATGCAGCTTGATGAGGGTCCCATGCTGGTTAAGATCCTGACCTCCCATGGCTGGGAGCTCCACAGCATGCTCCCAAGCAATGCTGCATCCCTATCTGTAAAATCCTCTTGGTGGTATTTAATCCAGCTCAAAACTGAACACACAGACTTTGCAGCGCAGGGCAAAGGACATCTTGCCCCTAGCACCTCACTTCAAATGCTCATCACTCAGTGCAATTCCATCCCAAGGGTTCAGAAGGTCCATAAAAGAGAGAAGCTGCTGTCAGCACAATCTGGCTTTGTTAATAATATCGTGACAGTGATGGGATATGTTCTAGGCAGCCTAAGAAAAAGCTTTCCAAAGTGATGGCATCTCCAGAGAGCCCAGGGGCAGGGCTGAGGGCACCACCCCTTCAGTGACCTGCTCTAACCTAACATGAGGGTGGTTTAGGCTGGATGTTAGGAAGAAGCTCTTCCCAGAAAGAGAGATTGGCCATTGGAATGTGCTACCCAAGGAGATGTTGGAGTCCCCATCACTGGAGGTGTTTAGGAAGAGACTGGATGGGGTGCTTGGTGCCATGGTTTAGTTGATTAGATGGTGCTGGGTGATAGGTTGGACTTGATCTCAAAGGTCTTTTCCAACCTGGTCTATTCTATTCTATTCTATTCTATTCTATTCTATTCTATTCTATTCTATTCCATTCCATTCCATTCCATTCCATTCCATTCCATTCCATTCCATTCCATTCCATTCCATTCCATTCCATTCCATTCCATTCCACTCTAGACACTGAGCATGTCCAGCAAACTGAGAGAGGTGATTCTGGCCCCCTGCTCTGTTCTGGTGAGACCTCACCTGCAGTACCGTGTCCAGCTGTGGGGCCCACATCACAAGAGATATGAAGCTGCTGGAGCAGGTTCAGAGGAGGCCACAAAGATCCTCAAAGGGTTGGAGCTCTTCACCTAGGTTGGAATCAATGATCTCGAAGGTATTTTCCAACCTGGTTAATTCTATTCTTCTATTCTTCTATTCTATTCTATTCTATTCTATTCTATTCTATTCTATTCTATTCTATTCCATTCCATTCCATTCCATTCCATTCCATTCCATTCCATTCTATTCTATTCTATTCTATTCTATTCTATTCTATTCTATTCTATTCCATTCCATTCCATTCCATTCCATTCCATTCCAATTCCATTCCATTCTACAAGAACAGTCTGAGAGAGTTGGGGCTGTTCAGCCTGGAGAAGAGAAGGCTCTGGCAAGACCTTAGAGCAAGCTTTTCAGTATCTAAAGGGGGCTACAAGAAAGCTGGAGAAGGACTGTCTAGAAGGGCTGGTAGTGATAGGAGAAGGGGCAGTGGTTTGAATCTGGAGCAGGAGAGATTTCAGTTGGACATCAGGAGGAAGTTCTGCACAATGAGGGAAGAATTGAAGAGGTTGCCCAGGGACATGGATGAGGCCCCATCCCCGGAGACATTCAAGGTCAAATTTGATGTGGCCCTGAGCAACCTGATCTAGTTGTAGACATCCCTGCTGCCTGCAGGGAGGCTGCACAAGATGCCCTTTGAGGGTCCCTTCCCACCTGATGCATTCTGTGATTCCTCGGGCTGGCCCTTAACAATCTGCTGCTAGGACAAAACATCGCCGGAAGGGAAAGCTCTGCTCCAGCTTCAGCTAGAGGAAGCTTTGCTTTGCTTTGCTCCAATGCCAGCCTCCCCCATGGTGTGGCAGGGCCTGCCCAGGGCCGTGGAGGTTTGGAGGCTGGTGATTTGCAGTCTGCACAGGAGCAGCTGTAGATCACTTGGGAGAATGAACCTCCAGTTTTATAAACTATTTATTAGCCCTGTCCTGTAGCGCTACATCAATATGGCCATCGGTGAAGCAAGGCAGGAGCTATAAAAACACCATCTATCCAAAATAAGCTTCATAAAATCAAAGAGAGGCCAGTACAGCCTAGGATGGGATTGTGGCTTGACACATAAAGGGCCTCTCAATCTTTTGAGATAGACCATTAAAATCCTCAAGCCCTCTTGGTTCACAGAAGTCCAAAACAAAAGGGGAAAACTAATGACACTTTTTCTGGTGGAGCAGGAGAAAGCAGCCTGGTAGTTGGGGGGGATCATTTGTTTCCACAGAAGTCAGATTGCTCCCTTCTCCCAGCAAGACAGCCATCAGGTCCAAAAAAAAAACCAACCCAAAGCAAAATAATAAAACCCTAAGAAAGAAATAAAATCCAACCTGCTTTTCCTCTGCCTTCTCTACCCACAACCTTGGACAAGAAGGACAGTGGCACCCTGGGCTGTATGAAGAAGTCTGTGGCCAGAGGGCAAGGGAGGTTCTCCTTCCCTCACTACTCTGTCCTACTGAAACTACATCTGGAGTATTGTGTCCAATTCTAGGCTTCCCAGTTCAAGAGGGACAGGGAACTGCTGGGGAGAGTACAGCAGAGGCTATGAGGATGCTGAAGGGACTGGAACCTCTGTGTGAGGAGGAAAGGCTGAGAGCCCTGGGGCTGTTTAGCCTGGAGAAGAGCAGCCTGAAAGGAGATCTCATTGTTTATAAATACCTGAAGGCTGGGGGGCAAGAAGGGGCCAGGCTCTTTTCAGCTGGGTTCTGCTAGGGGACAAGGGGCAAGGGACACAAACTGGAAACCCAGGAAGTTCCACCTGAGCAGCAGAAAAACCTTCTTTGCTGTGAGGGTGCTGGAGCCCTGGAGCAGGCTGCCCAGAGAGGTTGTGGAGTCTCCTTCTCTGGAGACTTTCAAGCCCCACCTGGATGTGTTCCTGTGTGACTTGCCCCAGGTGACCCTGCTTTGGCAGGAGGGTTGAACTGGATGATCTCTGGAGGTCACTTCCAACTGTGATATCCAGAGGTCCTTTTTAACCCCTCTGATTCTCTGATAAGCTGCTTTCCCACCGGCAAACGTTTCTCCTCCCTCTGCCAGAAGGGCTGTGTTCTGCTGTGCGGAGGAGAGGAGGTGAGGAGGGGTGGGAGCAGGGGAAGGCAGGGCTGAAGCACAGCGATATCCCCGCCGAGGCAGCAGGGGGAGGCGGAAGGGCAGGTCAATACATTGTCAGAGCTGATGATTAACATTTCCAGCCACTGCTCCCTCAAAACTGCCTCCAAAACACGTCTTAATAAACTGCATTGCAAATAGGCTGCAATTTCTACCTCGCTGCATCTGCTGGGGCGAGATAATACAGCGACCTCAGGAGAAGTGACATGCTGGGAATGAGCCACCCAGAGCTCTGTGACACGGGGAAACCTTGCTCAGCACGCTGCGCCCAGCCTCGGGCAGCTGGTGTCTCACCCAGGCTCTCCACAAAACAAGGGGCTGACCTGCTGGAAAGCAGCTCTGTGGAGAAGGATCTGGGAATGCTGGTAGACTACAAGCTCACAAGGAGCCAGCAATGGGCTCTTGTGGCCAAGAAAGCCAACGGCATCCTGGGGTGCATGAGGAAGAGTGTGGCCAGCAGGTCAAGGGAGGTTCTCTTCCCCCTCTACTCTGCCCCAGTGAGGCCACGTCTGGAGTACTGGGTCCAGTTATAGAATCATAGAACTGTCAGGGTTGGAGGGGACCTCAAGGATCAGCCAGTTCCAACCCTACTGCCATGGGGAGGGACACCTCAGACTACAGCAGGTTGCTCACAGCCACATCCAGCCTGGCTGCAAATATCTCCAGGCAGGAGGCTTCCACCACCTCCCTGGGCAGCCTGTGCCAGACTCTCACCACCCTCACGGGGAACAACTTCTTCCTAACATCTAATCTGAATCTACCCATTTCTAGCTATGTTCCATCCCCCAGTCCTATCACTCCCTGACACCCTCAAAAGTCCCTCCCCAGCTTTTTTTGTAGCCCCTTTCAGATGGAAAGACCTGGAACTGTTTAGCCTAGAGAAGTTTGTTAATGATAACAAATATCTCAAGAGTGAATGTCAGGAGACAGGAGCCAGACTCTTCTCAGTGGTGTCCAGTGACAGGACAAGGGGTAATGGACACAAATTGTGAGGTTCAAACAGACAGGATTCTCCATACAAACGTAAGGAAAAGTCACTTCTCCCTAGGAGCAAGTACTAGGATGAGGCCTTGAGCACAAGCCCTGTGAGGACAGGCTGAGGGAGCTGGGGTTGCTTGGCCTGGAGAAGAGGAGGCTCAGGGGAGACCTTATTGCTCTCTACAGCTCCCCGAGGGGAGACTGTGGCCAGGTGGGGGTTGGTCTCTTCTCCCAGGCAAGCAGCACCAGAACAAGAGGACACAGTCTCAAGCTGTGCCAGGGGAGGTTTGGGCTGGAGGTGAGGAGAAAGTTCTTCCCAGAAAGAGGAATTGGCCATTGGAATGTGCTGCCCAGGGAGGTGGTGGAGTCACCGTCCCTGGAGGTGTTCAGGAGGGGATTGGATGTGGCACTTGGTGTCATGATTTAGTCATGAGGTCTGTGGTGACAGGTTGGACTCGATGATCTTTGAGGTCTCTTCCACCCTTGGTGATTCTGTGATTCTGATTCTTCATTTTGAGGGTGGCAGAACACTGGAGCAGGATTCCCAGAGAGGTTGTGGAGTCTCCATCTCTGGAGGCAATCCAAACCAACCTGGCTGTGTTCCTGGGCAATCCTGCCCAAGCAGTGGGGGTCAGACTAGGTGATCTTCAAAGGTCCTTTCCAACCCCCACCACTCCGTGATTCAAGCAAAGAAAATACCAGCTCGTGTGGGGTTTGGGGCTAAAAGGGCTTGAGGGAGAGAACCAGGCTGAGCCGTTATTGATTGGGAAAAATCACTTTTCAACGGAAATATCTGAAAGCTTAGCACAGCACAGTTGTTTTTTGCAGAGGCAGGCACTATGCTTTAAAAGGTCAGAGGCGGGTGAGGGGAGTTTAAGCATCATTTTCCTGGAAACACGGCTCTGAAGCTCTGCAAAAGTTCACTGGAGAGCCCGCCCAGCCCAGCGCAACCGCACCCACCCCACGCTTTGGCACGGAGAATGCCCTCCGCATTTCAATGACGGCAACAGGCTCCACCACAGCTTGCAGCACGGCTGAAGATCCTGGCCGGATCAAGCACAGCGCATCTCAGCATCACCCTCCTGGGAGAATCTGAACCTCTGCTTTCCCACAGCACAGCACTGAACCCAAGCAGAAGACAGAGAGAGCTGCCAGTCCACCCTGCAGTGCCTTGAGGCGCTGAGCTGAACGCAGCTCACAACCCTTCCCGCCTTTCCCCAGCAGTACCAGCAGCCTGCTTCATGAACACCAGAAGAGAGAGAAAACAGCTTGGGTTGGATACGGTGGGGGGGAGACAAAAAAAATACACAAAACCATCTGGGTTTACCTGCCAAGGTGTAAAAGCATAGATCCAATCTTCCCCAACACCAAGGAACCTCCAACCACGCAAGGATGTTTGACATCCCCCCACTCTGGAGCCTCAAGTACTTCAACATTAAGCAAATGCCACTTACCTAGGAGGAAAAAGGAGAAATCAAAAGTTAAAGTTCACCAAGTATTATAACACTACACATCTGAAAAGCAATGGAATTTGTATTTCTCTCGTAGACTGGAGAAAACACAAAGGGAAAAACTCAGGTTTTAAACACACTCTGCTAAAGGTCAGCTTGAATGGCACATGGTCATCCTCAGAGCTGCTCCTCTCCTTATTTATGTCTCACAGCCTCCTTCAGCTGCTTCTTTCCACCTCCCCCACCTGAACCTGAGAGCAGGAGGATGCAGCTTCAGAGGCAACAGCAGCCTCTTCCCATCCCAAAACTTTAATCAACACAGAGAGCCCAGCATCAGGGGATAGATTAAGAGGAAATGGTCTCAAGCTGCACCAAGAAAGGTTTAGGTTGGATATTAGGAACAATTTCAATACTGCAAGAGTGGTCAGGGATTGGAACAGCTGCCCAGGGAGGTGGTGGAGTCCCTATCCCTGGAGGTGTTCAGGAACTGGGATTGTTGAGGGAGCTGGGATTGTTTAGCCTGGAGAAGAGGAGGCTCAGGGGAGACCTTCTTGCTGTCTACAACTACCTCAAGGGAGGTTGTATCCAGGTGGGGGTTGGCCTCTTCTCCCAGGCACCCAGCAGCAGAACAAGAGGACACAGTCTCAAGCTGTGCCTGGGGAAGTTTAGGCTGGAGGTGAGGAGAAGGTTCTTCCCAGAGAGAGCTGTTAGCTATTGGAATGTGCTGCCCAGGGAGGTGGTGGAGTCCCCATCCCTGGAGGTGCTCAAGAGGGGATTGGACGTGGCACTTGGTGCCATGGTTTAGTCAGGAGGTCTGTGGTGCCAGGTTGGACTTGATGATCTTTGAGGTCTCTTCCAACCTTGGTGATTCTGTGATTCTGTGAAGAAACCTGTGGCCGTGGCATTTGGGGGACATGGTTTAGTGGCCATGGTGGTGTTGGGTTGCTGGTTGGACTCGGTGCTCTCAGAGGCCTTTTCCAACTGAAACAATTCTTTGATTCTTGCTTTATCGTACACAGATGTTTTTTTTACCCACCAGCAGCACTGCACATCCCAGCCAGGGGACAAACACAAGAAGCTCTCCACCCTTTGCTTTCCCAAACCAGTCTGACCTTTTCTAGGACAAAGAGAAATTCCACCTTTGCTGATCCCCATCACAACATTCTGCCTTGTAGATGGAACAATAGAATCACAGAATTGTCAGGGTTAGAAGGGACCTCAAGGATCAGCCAGTTCCAACCCCCCTGCCATGGGCAGGGACACCTCACACTACAGCAGGTTGCTCACAGCCACATCCAGCCTGGCCTTCAACATCTCCAGGGATGAGGCTTCCACCACCTCCCTGGGCAACCTGTGCCAGGCTCTCACCAACCTCATGGGGAACAACTTCTTCCTAACATCCAATCTGAATCTCCCCACTTCTAGTTTTGTTCCATTCCCCCAGCCCTATCATTCCCTGACACCCTCAAAAGTCCCTCCCCAGCTTTCTTGGAGCCCCCTTCAGATACTGGAAGGCCACAATAAGACCTCCTCGGAGCCTTCTCCTCTCCAGGCTGAACAACTCCAACTCCTTCAGTCTGTCCTCATAGCAGAGGAGCTCCAGCCCTCTGCTCATCTTCATGGCCCTTCTCTGGACAGGTTCCAGCACCTCTAGATCCTTCCTGTACTAGAGGCTCCAGAACTGGACAAAGTACTCTAGGTGGTGTCTCACCAGTGGAGTAGAGGGAGTAGTGTAGACTAGAGTAGATAGTGCTAACTATTATGATAGATTAGATAGTGCTAACTATTATGATATTCCCTTCAAGGTAGATGGGAAGCCCTTCCTTTTTTTCCCCCCAGGCATCTGGGAACCCAGAAAACCGAGCAAGTGGGCAGCTGTTGCTCCTGTCAGGCAGCTGCAGCAAGTGAGGATGAGGGGATGGGACACGTCTCGCTAATACACCACTCTCTGTACTCTCAATTACTTAAAGGGTGCCTGGGGCTACAGCCAGCTGCTGCTAAAACCTACAATTGAATAACTAAATGGAAGGTAACAGATAGGGAAAGGCTGCAACGGGGAAAGGGGTTGGCAGGGTTGTGTGCCAAGGTGTTAAAAAGGGAAACCTTCCCCCTCCCCTACCCCAGAGCTGCCTAAACCTCTGCTGAGGCTCGGCAGCTACGTGTTTCAGATGCTGAGAAGATTGAACTAATAAAAAAGAAATGAGAGAACTGTCAGTGCAGATTACATGGTATTTATTCCAAAATCTGCTCATTAGAGAAATTTGCAAGACAAATGGGTTTTTAGCAGGAAATGGCAGCTTTTCCTTAAGTGTATAACAAGGAGCAGAGCCGGGCTGGGGCCCAATCTTCCCTCTCTCTTCCCAGCTACTCCAGCTCCAAGTCTTACCAACTGCCTGAGGGAATTCTCTGCTAGGCTGGGAGGAGGGGGGGAGGGGGTGGTGGAAGAAATAAATAGATAAATAAATAAATAAATAGATAGATAAATAAATATATGAAATCATTTTCTCTTCTTCCAAACATTCTCCACCAGCCTCTTTCCTAATCCTGTAAGAAACTACGATTAAGAAATATGTGAAGCAGGAAAAGCTCATTTGGCCTAAAGAGAGTTTCCAGGCAGCCAGAGCTCCTCTCGCTCCTCAACGGCAATGCAAACCCTCTGAATCCTTCCTTCCTCGCAGGGAAAACCCTTCACTGAGAGTATTTGTGGTCAGGCTTTAATCCCCCTGCCTTGATAAATGTTTAATTCCTGGGCCTGCCTTGGTAGCTGAATATAGACTGGAGGTGGTTTGCATTCTGCCGTATCCGAGTGCTTCTAATGACATTTTGGCTTCTTTCCCAGTTAATTCCAAGTGCCTGAAACCCAAAGCAGCTCCCTTCTCCCCTCCCCATCGTGGATGCACATGCAGAGAGTTGACTGATAATGTACAAAGCCATAATGTGGGGCTTGAAAATGAGGCTCTGCAGTGGAGTCATGAGGAAGAAGAAGAAGAAGAAGGAACAAGAAGGGGGCAAATGTGCCTTGAAATATCACAGGCTACAAGAGATGCCAAGTTGAAAAAGCTTCTTACAAGGTTTTCCATGAGAAGGCTCCGAGGAGACCTAATTGTGGCCTTTCAGGATCTGAAGGGGGCTCCAAGCAAGCTGGGGAGGGACTTTTGAGGGTGTCAGGGAGTGATAGGACTGGGGGGGATGGAGCAAAACTAGAAGTGGGGAGATTCAGATTGGATGTCAGGAAGAAGTTGTTCCCCATGAGGGTGGCGAGACATTGGAACAGGTTGCCCAGGGAGGTGGTGGCAGCCTCCTGGCTGGAGGTGTTTGCAGCCAGGCTGGATGTGGCTGTGAGCAACCTGCTGCGGTGTGAGGTGTCCCTGCCTGTGGCGGCGGGGTTGGAACTGGCTGATCCTTGAGGTCCCTTCCAACCCTGTCGGTTCTATGACTCCACGATGCCCTAACTGCATTATTTAGCTGGGGATGAGAATTTGCAGGCACACATCCACAGGGAAAAGAAATAAATAAATAACAAAGAGGAGGGGGAAAGGGAGGGAGGGGGGGGAAAAAAAGAGGGAGGAGGGGGGGGGGAAAGAAAAGAGAGAGGGAGAGAGAGAGGCAGCCTGTCTTATTTGCAGCTCTCCTTTGTTGGAAAGCAATTACAGCCTTACTCAATTTATGACCCAGAATGCACCCTAATCTACTTGTAAATGCATCTTATTCACCACCCAGCACTCTCTGGCTAGAGCCAGGGTAAATAAACGAGAGATTGTTCCTACCTACGTCGCGGCACAACTGTTAATTGTAACGCCCCATGAAACTTAATTATGCAAAGCAGAGCGGCGACACTGCAGCCATTAATGAGATGTTTGATTCAAGAATAATTTGTTGTTTTCCAGCCTTGGACTTGTTTTGCCTGGCCCTTCCACCGTGCTGCACGGATTTCTCCCTTCCTTGCTGATTTTGAGCGGGGTGGCGGCGGGGTACACAACGGGGAGGCGATGGGAGAGCTCCCAGATAGGAGATGGACTGGGGAGCGTGCAGCAAGGTCCCACCATCTGAGTTTCTTCTCAGTTCAGGCTGCCTTGTCCAGGAAAGCAGGGGGAAAGCCAGGGATGGGACTTACAACTTGATCTAGTGGATCAAGAAGGGTTGGAAACTTGGGCACAAGCATGAACATGACAAGTTTTGTCTAAAGATGAGGAGGTGAGACTCCACCTGGAGTTCTGCATCCAGTTCTGGAGCCCCTCTTACAAGAAGGATCTAGAGGTGCTGGAAGGTGTTCAGAGAAGGGCCATGAGGATGAGCAGAGGGCTGGAGCTCCTCTCATATGAGGACAGACTGAGGGCGTTGGGGCTGTTTGAGCGGGGTGGCGGTGGGGTACACAACGGGGAGGCGATGGGAGAGCTCCCAGATAGCAGCGGGTCTGGGGAGCGTGCAGCAAGGTCCCACCATCTGAGTTTCTTCCCAGTTCAGGCTGCCTTGTCCAGAAAAACAGGGGGAAAGCCAGGGATGGGACTTACAACTTGATCTAGTGGATCAAGAAGGGTTGGAAACTGGGGCACAAGCATGAGCATGACAAGTTTTGTCTAAAGATGAGGAGGTGAGACCCCACCTGGAGTTCTGCATCCAGTTCTGGAGCCCCTCTTACAAGAAGGATCTAGAGGTGCTGGAAGGTGTTCAGAGAAGGGCCATGAGGATGAGCAGAGGGCTGGAGCTCCTCTCATATGAGGACAGACTGAGGGCGTTGGGGCTGTTTGAGCGGGGTGGCGGTGGGGTACACAACGGGGAGGCGATGGGAGAGCTCCCAGATAGCAGCGGGTCTGGGGAGCGTGCAGCAAGGTCCCACCATCTGAGTTTCTTCCCAGTTCAGGCTGCCTTGTCCAGAAAAACAGGGGGAAAGCCAGGGATGGGACTTACAACTTGATCTAGTGGATCAAGAAGGGTTGGAAACTGGGGCACAAGCATGAGCATGACAAGTTTTGTCTAAAGATGAGGAGGTGAGACCCCACCTGGAGTTCTGCATCCAGTTCTGGAGCCCCTCTTACAAGAAGGATCTAGAGGTGCTGGAAGGTGTTCAGAGAAGGGCCATGAGGATGAGCAGAGGGCTGGAGCACCTCTCATATGAGGACAGACTGAGGGAGTTTGGGCTGTTTAATCTGCTTATTTTAAGCAGGGTGGTGGTGGTGTACACAACGGGGAGGCAATGGGAGAGCTCCCAGACAGGAGCTGGTCTGGGGAGCGTGCAGCAAGGTCCCACCATATGGGTTTCTTCCCAGTTCAGGCTGCCTTGTCCAGAAAAGCAGGGGGAAAACCGGGGATGGGACTTGCAACTTGATCCAGTGGATCAAGAGGGGTTGGAAACTTGGGCACAAACATGAACAAAAGCTTTATCTAACATGAGGAGGTGAGACCCTACCTGGAATACTGCATCCAGTTCTGGAGCCCCTGTTACAAGAGGGATCTAGAGGTGCTGGAACGTGTTCAGAGAAGAGCCATGAGGATAAGCAGAGGGCTGGAGCTCCTCTGCTATGAGGACAGACTGAAAGAGTTTGGGCTGTTCATTCTGGAGAAGAGAAGGCTTCAAGGAGACCTTCTTGTGGCTTTCCAGGATCTGCAGGGGGCCACAAGAAAGCTGGGGAGGAACTTTTGAGGGTGTCAGGGAATGATAGGGCTGGGGGAATGGAACAAAACTAGAAATGGGTAGATTCAGATTGGATGTTAGGAAGAAGTTTTTCCCCATGAGGGTGGTGAGAGCCTGGCACAGGTTGCCCAGGGAGGTGGTGGAAGCCTCCTGCCTGGAGGTTTTTGCAGCCAGGCTGGATGTGGCTGTGAGCAACCTGCTGTAGTGTGAGGTGTCCCTGCCCATGGCAGGGGGCTTGGAACTGGATGATCCTTGAGGTCCCTTCCAACCCTAACAGTTCTCTGACTCTACAATTCTAACTTCTTTAATTTAAGGGTGGGAGAACACTGGAGCAGGCTGCCCAGAGAGGTGGTGGAGTCTTCATTTCTGAAAGTGTTCCTGTGTGACCTTTTCTAGATGAACCTGCCTTGGCAGGGGGACTTGGACTTGGTAATCTCCAGAGGTCCCTTCCAACCACTAACATTCTTTGATTCTGTGAACTCGATGACCTTTAAGGTCCTTTACAACCCAAACCATTCTATGATTCAGGCAGGTTGGGGATGCCATTAAGCAGTCTTAGACACCTGAGTGACTTAAAAGAGAAGGGCTTGGCTCTTTCTAGACCCCAGAAGCTCCTGTAGCCACCCTGGGATAGATCTTGTTCAGGCACAAGGAACCAACCCTGGGATGCATCTTGTTCAGGCACAAGGAACCAGCCCTGGGATGCATCTTGTTCAGGCACAAGGAACCAACCCTGGGATGCATCTTGTTCAGGCACAAGGAACCAACCCTGGGATGCATCTTGTTCAGGCACAAGGAACCAACCCTGGGATGCATCTTGTTCAGGCACAAGGAACCAGCCCTGGGATGCATCTTGTTCAGGCACAAGGAACCAACCCTGGGATGCATCTTGTTCAGGCACAAGGAACCAACCCTGGGATGCATCTTGTTCAGGCACAAGGAACCACACTTTACCTCCAGCTCCTTTGCAATGGTTAAACCCAAGCAATGCCTTGGGTTGAGCCATCATCTTGCCTGCCTGTGAGCAGCACTAGAGAAACCATGAATTCAAGTACAGAGGAGGATGGAGAGACAAAGAAAGAGATGATGGCTCTGTAAAAGAACTTGTAGTACACCCACTGATAAGGTGTGTGATAGATAGAGCTACAAGCTGCTGTGTGGAGACATTCCCCCTACTCCAGGAATCTTTCTCCCTATTTGGGGGAAGGAGATTGGTAGGCAGGGACCACAGTCTATTATTTAGGCCTCTGGTTATTGATAGAAGCAAGCCAGCCTTTTAAATTTACAAGCAAGCAAGCAATTCAGTTCCCCCATTTACAACAGCACGAGATGCTTGCTCACGTCTGCTGTGGCGACACCAAAGCCTTTCTCCTCTCAGCCCGCTCCCAGCCTCTGCCTGCAGCAGTTCCCCCTTCCAACATCACCCTGGAGCTTTCCAGTCGTTTTTCTTCCTGGTGACACCAGCTCCTTCTAACTGAGGCCAAGCACTGACCCACTTCCCCACTTGGCTCCATTAAGACCGGTGATTAGTAGGCTGTGGAGACAACAGCCACCCCCAGCCCATGAATCAACAGGATTTCTTCCCTTGCATGGCACCAGCAAAAGGAGGGAAGAAAGGGACTTTTTATCTCTGATATATCTGCTGCTGATAGCAAAGACATTGTTGGTCTGCTGCAACTGTCTTTTTCTTCTTCTATTTTTTTCTTCTCTTTTTTTCCCCCCTTCTAAATGTCCCTCTCAAAATAGCAAGTCACGAAGAGAGGTTTAGACACGTTGAAGGCCCTTGGGAACAAGCCCAGCGTGGCTCCATGGCCGCAGAGCGCCGATACCGAGGAGTGGCTGAGAGCAGCCAGGCAGAAAGGGACCTGGGGGTGCTGGTTGACAGCAGCTGAACACGAGCCAGCAGTGTGCCCAGGAGGCCAAGAAGGCCAATGGCAACCTGGCCTGCATGAGGAATAGTGTGGCCAGGGAATTCATTGTGCCCTGTGCTCAGCACTGCTTAGGCCACACCTTGAGTCCTGTGTCCAGTTCTGGGCCCCTCTGTTTAAGACGGACATTGAGTGACTTGAAGGTGTGCAGAGAAGGGCAAGGAGGCTGGGGAGGGGTCTGAAGCACAGCCCTGTGAGGAGAGGCTGAGGGAGCTGAGGGTATTTAACCTGGAGAAGAAGAGTCTCACAGGAGACCTTATTGCTCTCTGCAACTACCTGAAGGGTGGTTTTAGCCAAATGGGGGTTGGTCTCTTCTGCCAGGCAGCCAGCAGCAGAACAAGAGGACACAGTCTCAAGCTGTGCCAGGGGAGGTTTAGGCTGGAGGTGAGGAGAAAGTTCTTCCCAGAAAGAGGAACTGGCCACTGGAATGTGCTGCCCAGGGAAGTGGTGGAGTCACCATGCCTGGAGATGTTCAAAAAGGATTGGATGTGGCACTTGGAGCCATGGATTAGTTAGTCATGAGGTGCTGGGTGACAGGTTGGACTTGATGATCTCTGAGGTCTTTCCCAATCTTATTGATTCTATGATCTAATTCCAACCCCCCTGCCATGGACAGGGACACCTCACACTAGGTCAAGTTGCTCAGAGACACAGAATGGTTTGGGCTGGAAGAAGCTTTAAGGATCATCCAGTTCCAAACCCCTGCCATGGTCAGGGCTATCGTCCACTGGACAACGTTGCTCAAGGCCCCATCCAACCTTGCCTCGAACACCTCCAGGGAGGGTTCATCCACAAACTCTCTGGGCAGCCTGGTGTGGAGGTTGTGCAAGTCCTCCTCCTCGAGACGGCTCTCAAGCCACTCCTTGCCCAGCCTATGTTTGTGGTTGGGATTAGCCCAACCCAGGTATAGGACCAGGATCACAATGCCCAGGGGGTTTGGAATCTCTCCAGAGAAGGAGAATCGACAACATCTCTGGGTAGCCTGCTCCAGGGCCAAAACTACTCACCCCACACAGACTAGCTTAAAAAACAGTCATGACCAGCTAGGAGCATCAAACCAACTGCTAACATTCCTCTCCCCCTCGCCTTGCCTCACCCCCTTACAGGCCAAACAAGCTTCTCCTCTGAAGAATCTGCTCCTGGCAGAGCACTCAGCCCTGCTCTCCTCTGCCACAGCATCCAGCAGCTTTCTTCCCTCTCTTTTCATCTTACACAAAGGAGAAGATTTAGGTTCATTTGATGCGCTCTCCATCACCCTTTCTCAAACGCAGTTTGGAGCTTGGCCAGTGAGAACTGGCTCCAGCAGCAATTCCTACCTGCATCTGTTGAAACTGACTGGAAACTGTGAAACCAGAAGAGAGTAAATTTAGATTGGATATGAGGAAGAAATTCTTTCCAGTGAGGGTGAGGAGACACTGGAACAAGTTGCCCAGGGAGGCTGTGGATGCCTCCTCCCTGGAGGTGTTCAGGGCCAGGCAGGATGAGGCCTTGAGCAACCTTGAGGAGTTGGTCTCTTCTCCCAGGCACCCAGCACCAGAACAAGAGGACACAGTCTCAAACTGTGCCAGGGGATGTTTAGGCTGGAGGTGAGGAGAAAGTTCTTCACAGAGAGAGTTGTTAGCCATTGGAATGTGCTGCCCAGGGAGGTGGTGGAATCCCCATCCCTGGAGGTGTTCAAGAGGGGATTGGACGTGGCACTTGTTGCCATGGTCTAGTCATGAGGTCTGTGGTGACAGGTTGGACTTGATGATCTTCAAGGTCTCTTCCGACCTTGGTGATGCTGTGATACTGTGATACTGTGTGTATTTCATTTTGGGTGTTGCTTTGATTTTTCTAGTGGGGGGGGGGATAAAAAAAGCAACTCCAAGGCAATCTGACCCCACTTGTTCAGAAGGGCCAGGGGAAAAATCAAACCAGCCCAAAGAAAACGACATAACCATCCGCTATTCACCAAGCTCTGGTCCCCTTGCCCCAGTCCTCACCTTCTCTTACTCTGTAATTTCCTTCCCTGTAACACAGTGACTGGAGCTGTGTACAGTGCCTCAGACGTGAGCTGGGCGAGGGCTGAGATATTATTGTTGATTTATAGGGGCTGGCTCTGCGTAGGGAGCGCTGATTTACCTGGCTGTGTTTTCACAACGCTCCTATCTCTTTGGAGACAGATATCAGCCTCATCTTCCCCCCCCTCTCCGAGTGTCTGGCGCTAAGCACTCAGGCACAGATTACTGAGACACTTCCACATCTTTCCTCTTGTCTCAAGCTTTGTTTTAAGGAAAGGTCATTACCACGTTTTTGGGTTTTTTTTTTTTTTGCTCCCTAAAGCTTTAACAGCCCAATTAGGAGACACAGCAGCACTTCAGCAGGTGCTGGCCAGAGCATGCCCTTATCCCTGGAAAGCAATTCTCAGACTTAAATATGGACCCAATTTTATACCTCACTTATCTTCACAATGGAACAGGTCAGGAATTACTCTACCCAGCCTTATCTCATGTTGCAACTCTGCCTTTTGTTGCTCTCCTCCTCATGATGCTGCAAAATAAGTAGACCTTGCACACAGAGGTCTATAGGTCTCCAAAAGTATTGATTTTTCTCCTATGTAAGCAGTCAAGCCCCAGCCTCAGGCAAACCTGCAGCTGAAGCCCAGCTGAGTGACCATGGATTGGAAGGGACATTAAGGATAATCTATTTCCAACCCCTCTGCTATGGGGCAGGGACACCTCCCACCAGCCCAGGTTGCTCAAGGCCTCATCCAACTTGGCCCTGAACACCTCCAGGGAGGGTGCATCTACAACCTCCCTGGGCAACCTGTTCCAGTGTCTCACCACCCTCACTCTAAAGAATTTCTTCCTCATCTCCAGTCTCAGTCTCCCCTCCTCCTGCTCAAAGCCATTTTCCCTTGTTCAATCATAACAAACCCTTGTCAAAAGTCCCTCCCCAGCTCTCTTGCAGCCCCCTTCAGGTACTAGAAGGCTCTCCCTGGAACCTTCTCTTCTCCAGGCTGAACAATCCCAATTGCCTCAGCCTGTCCCCATAGGAGAGGTGCCCCAACCCTCTGAACCAAATCCAGCTAAGTCACCAAGTCCAGCTAAGTGCCCATGCCAAGACAAAACATGCTGCTCCCTGGGTTGTTTTTGTTAGGACAAATGCCTTGGAGAACCAGGTCTGCAAAACACTCCTTGGAGACAGAAAGAGGAATAGAAGTGACAGTACAGCAGAACCTGACCATAAATACCTACTGAAGGGACCTGTTATGGCTTTGCTGTCTGCAGTGGCTCCATGTACCTATATATCAGTAAATTACAGAGTGAGTTTTCTGGACAGCTCCTTTTGCCCACTCTTTTGCCAGCACAGACACATCAGGCTCTTTAAAACACTCAGAAAAAGTTGCTTTTGCTGGTGCAAGGTTGGCTCCCAGCAGCTGGCAAGCAACAGAGCAAGCCATGTATGCCACTCTATAAAAACTCATCTCCACCCAGCTCCCATATCCCACAGCACAAGAGCCCTCATCACACTAACACTTCTGCATCAGCCCTCCAAAAGAGGGGAATAAGAGTAACTTTCCAGGCCAGAGCTATGGCCCAAGCCTCCTGTGGACCAAGCTCCCCATGTCCCAGTACTCCTATGGAAAAGGCTTCCTGTGGATCAAGCTGCCCATGAACAAAGCCTCCCACAGACCAAGCATCCTATGGACTAAGCTCCCCATGAACCAAGCCTTCCATGGACCAAGCATCCTATGGATCAAGCTCCCCATGAACCAAGCATACTATGGACCAAGCTTCCCATGGACCAAGTATCCCATGAACCAATCATCCTATGGACCAAGCTTCCCATGAACCAAGCCTTCCATGGACCAAGGACATCCTATGGATCAAGCTTCCCATTCCATGAACCAAGCATACTATGGACCAAGCTTCCCATGAACCAAGCCTTCTATGGACCAAACATCCTGTGGACCAAGCTTCCCATGAACCAAGCATACTATGGACCAAGCTTCCCATGAACCAAGCCTTCTATGGACCAAACATCCTATGGACCAAGCTTCCCATGGACCAAGTATCCCATGGACCAAGCATCCTATGGACAAAGCCTCCCATGGACGAGTCCTCCCATAGAACAAGCCTCCCATGGAACAAGCCTTTCAGGAACCAAGCCTCCTGTAGGAAAAGCTTTCTGTGGACCAAGCCTCCTGTAGAAAAAGCTTTCTGTGGACCAAGCCTCCCATGAAACAATAATCCTGTGGACCAAGCTTCCCATGAACCAAGCATCCTATGGACAAAGCCTCCCATGGACCAAGCCTCCCATGGAACAAGCCTTTCAGGAACCAAGCCTCCTGTAGAAAAAGCTTTCTGTGGACCAAGCCTCCTGTAGAAAAAGCTTTCTGTGGACCAAGCCTCCCATGAAACAATAATCCTGTGGACCAAGCTTCCCATGAACCAAGCATCCTATGGACAAAGCCTCCCATGGACAAGTCCCTCCATGGACCAAGCCTCCCATGGAACAAGCCTTTCAGGAACCAAGCCTCCTGTAGAAAAAGCTTTCTGTGGACCAAGCCTCCCATGGAACAAGCCTTTCATGGACCAAGTTTCCTGTGGACCAAGCCTCCCATGGAACAAGCCTTTCATGGACCAAGCTTCCTGTGGACCAAGCCTCACATGGAACAAGCCTTTCATGGACCAAGCCTCCTATGCCCTACTCAGATGCAGAAACCAGAGGAGCCCTGCTTTATTTTGCCTTTTCATCCTCCCTTTACCTCTGTTTCCCTCACTGCAGGAAACCTCGAGGGCCAGCTCCCCTAACAGAGATATTGAGAAGCTCAACAAGAGCTGAGCAGCACTGTGAGAGCCTTTGAAGGAGCGGCGTGATGCCGCTACAATGGCGTGCACCGAACAATAACCTGCTCTCGCTCTTGGTGCCAGCAACAACTGTCCTCAGCACAACTGTCAACTCAACTCCCATTGAAGGATCTTTATTATTAGTGATGAGCTAAGAAGCAGGGTGAATGCAGCTTGATTTTGCAGCTCCAGCAGTTCAGGAAAAGAATAAACCTTGTAAACCCGTAATGGGGTGTTGAAACCACGGAGTAAGGATAAACGTGGAATCCCATCAGGTGCAAACTTGCTTTCAAGTCCCTGCTTCCCCTTGCTGCTCCTGACATCCCTCCTGTGAGAGAAGCACAGGCTAGACACCAGCTTGCCTCCTCTCCTCTCCCACAGCCCTCACTCTTTCATTTGTGCCATTTTTATCCCTCAGCGACTTCCTACACACTTTGCAAACTCTAATATGCTCTTAAAGAGTTTTGTGCAGTTCCTCCCTGGTGCTCAGAAGCAGAAAAGCCTCCAGTGACGGTGGCAAAAAGGTGAGATCTAATGACAGGTTGATGTAGTGTGGCTCTTACTAACAGCTTGCAGGAATTAGAAGTAAATAGGAGGTCAACCAGCTTGAGAGCAGCGTGACACCGGCATACGTTGCCTGCTTAGGCTCCTCCTTTAGTAATGAGCAGCCACAGCTTCCCTTCACCTGCTCGGCAGCAGAAAGGTCATTACCAGCTAAAGAGACTCCAGGAATAACACTTTAAACCTTTATTACTTTTAACAAGATGTGGGTATTTTAAACAGTGTCTGTGCAGTCAGGCAGGGCCATGGCTGCAGGGACCGGAGTGGCTCAAAAGAACGGAATGATAATAATCAAAAGAACTCAACCAGCCCAAGCAGCTGCAACTGGAGCCACCAGTCTGTGCCCATCCCTGGTTCGTAAAGCTGGGGTGTCCCCAGGATCCATTTTGGGCCCAAGGATCACAGAATCACAGAATCCCCAGGGTTGGAAGAGACCTCAGAGATCATCAAGTCCAACCTGGCACCACAGACCTCATGACTACTAGACCATGCCACCAAGTGCCACGTCCAGTCCCCTCTTGAACACCTCCAGGGATGGGGACTCCACCACCTCCCTGGGCAGAACATCCCAATGGCGAACAGCTCCCTCTGGGAAGAACTTTCTCCTCACCTCCAGCCTAAACTTCCCCTGGCACAGCTTGAGACTGTGTCCTCTTGTTCTGGTGCTGGTTGCCTGGCAGAAAAGACCAACCCCACCTGGCTACAACCTCCCTTCAGGCAGCTGTAGAGAGCAAGAAGGTCTCCCTGAGCCTCCTCTTCTCCAGGCTAAACAACCCCAGCTCCTTTAGCCTCTCCTCACAGGGCTGTGCTCCAGACCCCTCCCCAGCTTTGTTGCCCTTCTCTGGACACCTTCAAATCTCTCAATGTCCTTCTTAAACTGAGGGGCCCAGAACTGGACACAGGACTCAAGGTGTGGCCTAACCAAAGCAGAGTACAGGGGCACAATGACCTCCCTGTTCCTGCTGGCCACACTGTTCCTAATGCAAGCCAGGATGCCATTGGCCTTCTTGGCCACCTGGGCACACTGCTGGCTCATGTTCAAGTGGCTGTCGATCAGCACCCCCAGGTCCCTCTCTGTTTGGCAGCTCTCCAGCCACTCCAACCTCAGCCTGTAGCTCTGCATGGGGTTGTTGTGGCCAAAGTGCAGCACCTGGCACTTGGACTTGTTGAATGTCATCCCATTGTACTCTGCCCATCTGTCCAGTCGGTCGAGGTCCCTCTGCAGAGCCCTTCTGGCCTCTAACTGACCAACATCTGCTCCCAGCTTGGTGTCATCTGCAAATTTGCTGATGACTGTCTCAATGCCCTCATCCAGATCGTCAATGAAGACATTGAAGAGGATGGGGCCCAGCACTGATCCCTGGGGACGCCACTGGTGACTGGCCTCCAGCTGGAGGTGACACCATTGACCACCACTCTCTGGGCCCGGCCCTCCAGCCAGTTCCCAACCCAGCGCAGAGTGCTGCTGCCCAAGCCACAAGCTGACAGCTTAGCCAGCAGTTTGCTTGGGGGTCCCTTCCAAGCTGGCATTCTGTGGTTCAATCAGCCAAAACAAAACCCATGCCTGGCTGTAAGGGAGCATGGAATTTAACCTAAACATCCCCCACTCGTTCCAGTGGCACAGAAACAAAGGCAATATGCACAAAATGCTGAACTGCACAAAGAGCTTTGTGTGAGCAAACAAGAAAGAAACAAGAAGATTAGGGGAGGGAAAAAAGCTGCCCTCACAATATAGATATTGCTGGGAGAGAGCTCATTCTGCACTTGTCTGTCTTCAGATACTTTGGAGGGGGGCTGTTGATTATGCCTTAATTCCCTTTCATCAAAACTGGAGGTAATTAGGGACAAAATAATTCCAGTAAATGTCAGCTGCCTAAGACTTGAGGGAAACTCCAAAGAAGCCAAGGCAAACACCAATGTTTGGAAGTGAGGAATAAAGGAATTATGGGCTCCAAACAATTATTTGTTCCCCAACTTCTTTTTAAAGTATCCCAAATGTAAACCAACCAGATGCCCTGGGTGAAGGGGGTGAGAAATTGCCTTGACAGGCCACTAATTCTGCAGCTGCAGGTCCCTCCTGTGAAGTGGGGATTAGCAAAATAAAGGAATAAACAAATGAAAGTCAAGGCAAGAGGCACCACACAGCTCAAAAAGCCAGAGCAGACCACTGTGATTACTACAAACAAAGTGCAACCACCAACCTGCTCCTGAAATGGCTCCAAGCTGAACAACGAGAGATTTCAGCTGGAAGAAGCATGGCCCTGGACTGTAAGACTTATCAAGGCCAAGGGCTGGGTCCTGCACTTGGGTCACAACCACCCCATGAATGCTCCAGGCTTGGGGCAGAGCAGCTGAAAAGCTGTCCTGCAGAAAATGACCTGGGGTGGTGACTGACAGCCACCTGTAGATGAGCCAGCAGTGTGCCCAGGTGGCCAAGAAAGCCACCAGCATCCTGGCATGGATCAGGAATGGTGTGGCCACAAGGACCTGGGAAGTGGTGGTGTCCCTGTACTGATGAGGCCACACCACCCATACCAGATTCAGTCTTGAGCCCCTTACTCTGAGGAGGAAATTGAGGAGCTGGAGCAGGTCCAGAGAAAGGCAACAAAGCTGGGGAAGGGTCTGGAGCAGCTGAGGGAGCTGGGGTTGTTCAGTTTGAAGAGGAGGAGGCTGAAGGGAGATTTTCTTCCTCTATACAACTACCTGATAGGAGATTGCTGCAAGAGCAGTCAGAGATTGGAAGAGGCTGCCCAGGGAGGTGATGGAGAATCCACCCCTGGAAGTGTTCAAGCAAAATGTGTGGCCATGGCACTGTGGGACATGGCTTAGTGGCCATGGTGGTGTTGGGTTAAGGATTGACTTTTCCAACTCAGACAATCCTCTAAGATCCCCACCAGCTCCCCGCTGCAGAGCACACAGCGTTCCCAAGCTCCTCATTCATAGTTGTGGTTTCCACTTGGGGTCTGTGTTCCCCAACCAGTGACAGTATCACCAAGACCAAGTCAAGTCCCAACTTCTCCTCACCTCAGTTTCCCCCTGGTTGATGGGAAAAATAACAGAGCCCCATTTCACTGAGACAGGAGTGTTCCAGAAGTACTTTGATGCCATAGCAACAGGAGACATCCACCCACCCACACTCCCCTATGCCAGCTTCATTATTCAGCAGAAATGCAGACAGACCTGCAGCCAGGCCAGAAGAAACCTCATCTCTTTGTATAAAGCATGGCCAGGCACTGGCACAGGCTGCCCAGGGAGGTGGTGGAGTTACCATCCTTGGAGGTGCTCAAGAAACCTGTGGCCATGGCACTTTGGGTCATGGTTTAATGGCTGTGGTGGTCTGAGGTTGATGCTTGGGCTCTGTGGTCTTTTCCAGCCCAAACAATTCTATGATTGTATGGACAGCAGCAACTGGCAAACCTCTGTTCTGCTCTCAGTTCTGTTTTACATGCGCTGGGCTGTCTGCAGCAGCTGCCCTGCTTCTTTTTCTCCCCATGGAGAACTCCCCACCCAGGCCATCCTGGCGGGACACATCACTGAACACCACTTGTGGGCTCTCCTGCTTCTCGGCTGGAACCCAAAATTCCTGCCTGCAGGTGCAAAGTGCAGGGAAGTGCATCTTCAAGGTGCAGGGAAGTGCATCTTCAAGGTGCAGGGAAGTGCATCTTCAAGTGCAGGGAAGTGCATCTCCAAGGTGCAGGGAAGTGCATCTTCAAGGTGCAGGGAAGTGCATCTCCAAGGTGCAAGGAAGTGCATCTTCAAGGTGCAGGGAAGTGCATCTCCAAGGTGCAGGGAAGTGCATCTCCAAGGTGCAAGGAAGTGCATCTTCAAGTGCAGGGAAGTGCATCTCCAAGGTGCAAGGAAGTGCATCTTCAAGGTGCAGGGAAGTGCATCTTCAAGGTGCAGGGAAGTGCATCTCCAAGGTGCAGGGAAGTGCATCTCCAAGGTGCAAGGAAGTGCATCTTCAAGTGCAGGGAAGTGCATCTCCAAGGTGCAAGGAAGTGCATCTTCAAGGTGCAGGGAAGTGCATCTCCAAGGTGCAAGGAAGTGCATCTTCAAGGTGCAGGGAAGTGCATCTCCAAGGTGCAGGGAAGTGCATCTTCAAGGTGCAGGGAAGTGCATCTTCAAGGTGCAGGGAAGTGTATCTTCAAGGTGCAAGGAAGTGTATCTTCAAGTGCAGGGAAATGCATCTTCAAGGTGCAGGGAAGTGCATCTTCAAGGTGCAGGGAAGTGCATCTCCAAGGTGCAAGGAAGTGCATCTTCAAGGTGCAGGGAAGTGCATCTCCAAGGTGCAGGGAAGTGCATCTCCAAGGTGCAAGGAAGTGCATCTTCAAGTGCAGGGAAGTGCATCTCCAAGGTGCAAGGAAGTGCATCTTCAAGGTGCAGGGAAGTGCATCTCCAAGGTGCAGGGAAGTGCATCTCCAAGGTGCAAGGAAGTGCATCTTCAAGTGCAGGGAAGTGCATCTCCAAGGTGCAAGGAAGTGCATCTTCAAGGTGCAGGGAAGTGCATCTCCAAGGTGCAGGGAAGTGCATCTCCAAGGTGCAGGGAAGTGCATCTCCAAGGTGCAAGGAAGTGCATCTTCAAGTGCAGGGAAGTGCATCTCCAAGGTGCAAGGAAGTGCATCTTCAAGGTGCAGGGAAGTGCATCTCCAAGGTGCAGGGAAGTGCATCTCCAAGGTGCAGGGAAGTGCATCTTCAAGGTGCAGGGAAGTGCATCTTCAAGGTGCAGGGAAGTGTATCTTCAAGGTGCAAGGAAGTGTATCTTCAAGTGCAGGGAAATGCATCTTCAAGGTGCAGGGAAGTGCATCTTCAAGGTGCAGGGAAGTGCATCTTCAAGGTGCAGGGAAGTGCATCTTCAAGGTGCAGGGAAGTGCATATTTGAGGTGCAAAAAGACTCCTGCAGCAATCACACTGCACACAGATACTGAACACCCTCAGGTGAGGCTACCAAGATGGCTATGAAATAAAGATGGTCCTCTCCTGGAAGCCCAGCGCAGGCTTCTCCATGGAACAACTTCTCTGCTGCCCTCCTCTAACTCCATGAATGACAAAACCACACAGAATGAGGTGGGAAGGAGAAAGGCTGACCTAAAACTCCTCACACTTTCACTAAGCTGCAGGCAACTCATCATCACACCAACCTAGCAATTTCCCAAACACGTCCCAACCAGCCACACTGCTGCTAATTAGAGCCCACCACGGTCAGCAGTGATTCAGAAGGGTCAGCAGCAAGCCACAGTGAGGGCTCCAGACATGCCCTGTGAAATTATGGGTCCCCATGGGTCATACCAGCTCATCTCTGGATGAATGGCTTAATCAAAGACGGGACTGATGATAGAGCAGAATTTTTAGTCAGAGCCCAGTCCAGCTTGGTAGGAGATAAAGAAAATCGGAGATGTCAATAATGTCAATACTGGGTCTATAATTTTACAGCAGAGCGAGGGGTCTGGAGCACAGCCCTGTGAGGAGAGGCTGAGGGAGCTGGGGTTGCTTAGCCTGCAGAAGAGGAGGCTCAGGGGAGACCTTCTTGCTCTCTCCAACTCCCTGAAGGGAGGTTGTAGCCAGGTCGGGGTTGGTCTTTTCTGCCAGGCAAGCAGCACCAGAACAAGAGGACACAGTCTCAAGCTGTGCCAGGGGAGGTTCAGGCTGGATGTTAGGAAGAAGTTCTTCATAGAAAGAGTTAATTGCCATTGGAATGTGCTGCTCAGAGAGGTGGTAGAGTCACCATCCCTGGAGGTGTTTAGGAGGAGACTGGATGGGGTGCTTGGTGTCTAGTTGATTAGATGGTGTTGGGTGATGGGTTGGACTCAATCATCTCAAAGGTCTCTTCCAACCTGTTAATTCTATTCTATTCTATTGTATTCTATTGTATTCTAGTCTAGTCTAGTCTAGTCTAGTCTAGTCTAGTCCATTCTACTCCATTCTATTCTATTCTATTCTACTCTACTCTACTCTACTCCACTCCACTCCACTCCACTCCACTCCACTCCACTCCACTCCACTCCACTCCACTCCACTCCACTCCATTCCACTCCACTCCATTCCATTCCATTCCATTCCATTCCATTCCATTCCATTCCATTCCATTCCATTCTATTCCATTCCACCCTGTTGCAAACCCCAAAGCCAGGCTAGGCCAAGGTGCCTGAATGCTTTGAGACGTTCCACAATGCAAAAGGAAAGCAGGGAGGGACACCTCTCCAGCAGCCTCCAGCTAGGATGGAGAAAGAGTCCGAGGCAGGCAGAAACCCCTCCCCGGCTCGGCAACGGCCACTGCTCCACACCACTTTTGTCATCTTTCCTCATTCAGTATATGAGCTCCTTGGTCACAGCAGAAGACCAGCACCGTGGAGAGCAATTCTGAGCCATCTCTGCCAGCAGCCCGCGTTTGTTGCTCCCTTGAGTGGCTGCCTCAGACAGGCTCTGCTGTATTTCAGGCCTGACATTACCCAGCAGGCAGGGAAAACTGGATACTCATTAACTTCACCGAGCTGGGAGCAGCTCCTCTAAGAGGCACTGAACCCCTTCTAGCATTTGGTGTGTGTCATTTAGCAAGACACAGGGCTCTGATGTGTCCCTCTCGCTGTTTGGCTTTTCCCTTCCCCTCCAGTTTTATTTTTACGCGGTGACATTTGGAAAGAGGAAGCCGTTGAAAGCAGCAATATTGGGCACTCGATTCCTGCCTGCTCCCTCCACTGTCACTTAGCAGAAAGCATTCAGAAATGCAATATTTGATCTTCTTCCATCCTCCTCCTTCCCTTTGATCACCTCCTTTTGGTGCCTCTATCACACTTAGGACAAAAAAAAACGCTTAATAAACGGGAAAGAGCTGAGGAGGGAGCTCCAAGAGGGATCCGAGGCACAGGCAGGAAGCAACCTTAGAAAGGACTTCTCACCCAAGCTTTTGGCTGACATGTGGAGAGATTTTAATGCTTCAGGTTCTTTCAGGCCAAACCTCCTGCAGAGGGATTCTGGTTAACAGGAATTTAAAGCAAATAGTTAGCAGGTAATGGATGGCCCAAAGCTCAGCCAATGAGTCAGTGCTCAGCTGATCACCATAGCCCGGTTGCCCCCAGCAGCAGCATCTACTGATGGATTGATACCCATCGACTACTAATGTCTGCAATATGCTTCTAACATCTGCTAATCATTTATTAACTCTATACAGACTCCTGAGGAGCCATCAATAAATATAACTTGAGCAAGAAGGGTGGCCCTGCTCTGCACCAGAAGCAGAAAGATCAGTCAGCTTCTCAAGCTGGGCTGCTTCCCTCTGCCAGAAGTGTTATGGCAGCACTGGGCAGGATCATGGAATCACAGAATTGTTTCAGTTGGAAAAGACCTCTAAGATCATCGAGTTCAACCCTGAACCCAACATCATCATGGCCACTAAACCATGTCCCACAGTGCCATGGCCGCACATTTCTTGAACACCTCCAGAGATGGGGACTCCACCACCTTCCTGGGCAGCCTGTGCCAACCCCTGACCTCTCTGGCAACAAAGAAATTGTTCCTAATCTCCAACCTACCCCTCCCCTGGCACATTTTGAGGCCATTTCCTCTTATCTTATAACTTGTTACCTGGGAAAAGAGACCAACCCCCACCTTACTCCAGCCTCCTTGCAGGGAGCTGTAGAGAGCAATGAGATCTCCCTGCAGCCTCCTCTTCTCCACACTAAACACCCCCAGTTCCCTCAGCTGCTCCTCCATAGCCCTGTTCTCCAGACCCTTCCCCTGCTTTGTTGCCCTTCTCTGAACATGCTCCAGCCCTTCAATGTCCTTGGAGTGAGAAATCTCAATTAACTTTTCTGTCTGGGCTTCTGCCTGCCAGAAATTTCATGGGGGCATTGGGTAGGATCAGAGCAGCACATTCCAGAGCAGAGAGTCCCTACCCAGCCTTGACCTCAGGGCTGCAAATCCTCTGCCCCAAACTTCAAGGCAGTGATTTAGGCTGCATATTACTCTTACCTCCTCCATGGTCACTACACAGCTGATATTCAACTTCCAAGCATAAAAACCCCACGTTCATAACGAGATGAAGTGCAGTGACCTCATTCTGCAGGCAGCAGCTTCATGCGCTCTAACAGATATTTCGCTCTCTCTAGATGAGAGGTGAAAAGCGTGTGGTTAGGGGAGGCACTGCAGCCAGAGTGGTTGGGAAAGGACTGCACAGGGGTCAGATTTCCCCAGAGGAAATCATCTGCTTGCTCCACAGCCTGCTCACCTGCACGTCCTGCTGCTGCTCTACATGGGGAGAAGGAGACAAGGCAGAACCCTCCTGCTTTCGCCTTGCCCTTGCTAGTGGCCCCTCCTTGGATGTTAGCACATCACAATACCCTGACATCTTGTGCTAGCAGCACACGAGGTGCTAGGACTGCAAGTGGCTCCCTTTACATGCTTGCATGACTTCCCAGAGTCTTACTGGGGAAACAGAGGCAAGATGGTCCACAGTGACCCAGGTGTCTACTGCCTTTGGTAGTTGTGCTCTGCTTCCATCTCAGCTCTCAAGGTCAGACGATTTTTTGCCAGCAGCATTCACACATTCTGCAGAGATGGAGCCAGACCACAAGCCAAAGCCCAACTCCCCCACCCTCTGCAGCTCCACCACCTCCAAAGTCACACACCCCCTGCAAGCTAAGGGGTTTGGGTTCAAGCACAAGTTGGAGTCCCAGACTAACACAATAGTGCCCCATTGCCATGTTCATGCCAGCTTACCAGGAGAGGACACTACTCCAAAATACAATACAATACAATACAATACAATACAATAAACCAGGTTGGAAGAGACCTTCAAGATCATCATGTCCAACCCATCAACCAATCCAACCCACCCAAACAACCAGATCATGGCACCAAGCACCCCATCAAGTCTCTTCCTGAACACCTCCACTGAAGGTGACTCCACCACCTCCCTGGGCAGCACATTCCAATGGGCAATCACTCTCTCTGTGTAGAATTTCTTCCTAACCTCCAGCCTAAACCTCCCCTGGTGCAGCTTGAGAAATAAATACAGACTACAGAATACAGAATGAACCAGGTAGGGGTTATCATCATGCAGGTGTTCAACGGGTCCAAGATGAGCTACTCATCTCGGCTGCCCCCTCCCTGCAGGCCTTCAAGGCCAGGTTGGATGAGACCTTGAGCAACCTGGGCTAGCGGAAGGTGTCCCTGCCCAAGGCAGGGGGGTTGGAACTGGATGATCTTTGAGGTCCCCTCTAAACTATTCTATGATTCTACACCTAGAGGGAAAAACAACTCAACCTGCACCATGACCAGTGCCACCACCCCAGGCTGCCCACAAAGCCTGGGGAGCTCTCTCCATTCCAAGCCTCCCTTCTTAGTTTTTTTCCCCCCATCCCAGCCATCCGCCGCCACTCTGCCAACCTCGACCACCTGCTCTGCTCCCCCTGCTTCGGCCTCGGCACTCAACCAAGGGCTCCTTGCAGCCAAGCACTTGGGGCTTTCCAGCCTGATCCAGCAGCACCAGCAGGCACGGGGCTGGATGCAGGGCTAATGCCTCTCCGCGCCGCCGCCGCTGCCACCGCCGCCGCGCGCGGTAATGGCCATTGCGGCAGGGAATTAACGGTGCATCTGCTCCTCGCCGCCGAGAGTGGGCTGGCAATTTCGTCTCCGAAACCCTCCCCAACTCCCCCAAATAATGTTTGTTGTCGTGCTGCAATCTTGGCAATCAATGTAACAGCTGAACAGATCGTTTCGGCTGCAATATTTGCTAAACACGCGAGGACCTTGAAACCACACCTCAGCGTGCGCGTATTGTGCATGGAATTACAGCCTCAGCTAAATGAGGGCTGCACAGAGAGGGGGCTGGGGGGTGGGGAGAGAGAGCTGCCAGCCAATTAAAATGCTAAAGCAACAAACAACAAGAGGGGGAAAAATAAAGCACACACACCACGACCGACCACCACCTTGCCCTCTGTCTTCGGCACCTCATAGAGCGGCTTCGAGCGGAAGGGTCGTTCGGTGCCAGCCCCGGTGCCTCCCACTAGAGCAGGTTGCCCAAAGCCCTGTGCAGTCTGGCCTTGAACACCTCTAGGGAGGGGGCAGCCACAACCTCCCTGGGCAACCTGTAACCTGGGCAACCTGTCACCTGGCTAACCTTCACCAGCAGCCTCTTATTGCCTGTAAAGCGGAGAAGGCAAAGCGTTGAGCACCGTTTGGAGCCTATCACCGTCCAAGAGGTATCAACTCCAATGTGTGTGAGAGGGTTTCTGAAGTGGAATTTAATGGTCACAGAAATCAATTGGCCAAACCAGCTGCACACATATTAACCTCCTTATGTCCCTCAGACTGAGTGCTGCCTTCACTCATCTCCCTGCAAACAGGCAGAGCCACAAATTTGGGTTGATTTGGGGAGTTTTCAGAGAGCTGCTTTATTATTTCTGTTTCCAGCCTGCTCGCAGTGCCAGCTTGGGACACAAAAGCAGCAGATCTAGAGAAGGCAGAGCTGCAGAGACCAGGTCATGCTCATGACCAGCTGCATTCCCTCCTGCAAGGCATTGCATGCTAATTCTTCCCTTCTTCCCTTCCAGAGGTGGTGTCTGTTTGCACTAAGCTTTCTGAAAGCCAGGCTGTGTCTTCTTCTGCAGGGCTACAACAGCTACACTGCAGGACCTTGACCTTGTCTGGGCTCTGCAGGCATCAACGTGACATCTACAAGCACACAAGGTTCCATCACACTGACTGGTGCCAAATCATCCTGCATTTCACCACCAGTCAACAGCACCTTCACTGAATACCACTGAAATAACCCAAGGTCTTTGGGGACAAGGAAGGAAAGTTGGTTCTGGTTTGGTCAAACTTTTGTGCTCCCAAGGTTTTGATTTCTTCAAGCACTGTGAAGCATTTGTATAAATTAGTGCAGACATCTGACATACATCAAAGCTGACAGGCCCAGGGTAAGTTCAGGCTTCTGATCACAGCATCCATCGCCAGCACTCAGCTGTTTATCAACAATTGATCACAACAAAGAGGGAGAACAAAACCTTTCACTTCAGTAATTGATACCTGAGCACTCACAAGATCAGGACCACCACCTACAGATGGTTGGACTCAATGATCTTAGAGGTCTTTTCCAACCAATGCAGGTCTATGATCCTGTGACTGCAGGTTTGTCCCCCATGGTTTTTCCCTGCTAAAGCACCTTGCTAAAAGTGGATCTCAGTGGGCTTAACACCAAAGGAAGAGTAAAACCACCTCATGGACCTGCTCAAGGAATGACCATTTCTCCCCCAACACGGCCATAATCCTGCAATACTGGCATGCAAATCCCTTCATCGCATCAATATAAGAGGTAAAAGGGTGAAGCTGGAAGAGCAGAGACGTCACTGATGGATGTGGGCTCTGGCACTCTGGACCAGAGGCATGACTCTCCTGCTCTGCCACAGCCTCCTGGTGAGACCTTGAACACATCACACAGCTTCCTTGTTCTCAGCTCCCAGCATGGTCTGGATCTCCTTCAAGGGTGCTTTGGAGGAAGCACATTTGCAAGCCTGAGGTGCCAAGATACAACAGCAAAAGAGGCAAAATCCTTTCAGTGAGACCCAAGCAGCTTTTTAATCCTCCCAGCCCTGCCAGATCACAGCTACTGAACCAGAGCACTTTTGACTTGGGCTCAAAATAGAGAGTCTGAGGTCATTGGGCACCTCCACAGCGACCTGTCAGGCTTGATGCCTTGGCTGTAACATCCCCTCTGTTTCTAAACATCTCATTCAGTTGGGTTTCAACCATCTGCCCTGCGCAGGGACCAGTAGCTTGCCTGGGCTGCGAATTTGGCTTGGGTAAACCCAGCAGTAGCCAATGACTGAAGCCAAGGGACCAACAGCCTGAAGCCAGGAGAGCCCCACTGGCATGAGCACCACCTCCACCAGTGCAGATATCCTGGTACCTGTGAGCTTCCCTCCCAGAGGAAGATGAGGGAACCACTTTGCATGTCTTTATCACGCCGCAGACTCTAATCCGGCAGCGAGAGCCAACCTGGCTTGCCTGGATCCCTCGTGAAGAGGCAAGCCTGCCAACCTGCTGAGAAGCAAGTGGCTGCCAGCACTCCCAGCCTTGGCAGCTCTCCCAAGGTGGGGAAGCGATGGGCTTTCCCTGGAGGCACCAGGCAGACAAAGGAAGAACCACACTTCCTAAAAGGCACACAGCCCTTGCCAGGGGACACCTGTCCCCCACAGCTTCCCATCTCGGCTCGTGGCTCCAGGGGAGCCACAACACAACCTCAGAATCACTGAATCACAGAAACACTCAGGTTGGAAGAGACCCTCAGGATCACCAAGCCCAACCCAGAGCCCTACTCTACGAATTTCACCCCTAAACCATACCCCCAAGCACCACATCCAAACCACCTTGAAGCACATCCAGGGTTGGGGACTCAACTACCTCCCTGGGCAGCATATTCCAGTGCCTGACCACTCTTGCTGGGAATGTTTTTTGCTTAATATCCTGCCTAAACCCACCCAGTCACAGCTTGAGGCCATTCCTTCTTGCTCTACCAATAATTACCTGAGAGAAGACACCAGCACCAACCTTCTGGGCCCCCAGTTTAGGAAAGATACTGACTTGCTGGAAGGTGTCCAGAGAAGGGCAACAAAGCTGAGGAGGGGTCTGGAGCACAGCCCTGTGAGGAGAGGCTGAGGGAGCTGGGGTTGCTTAGCCTGGAGAAGAGGAGGCTCAGGGGAGACCTTCTTGCTCTCTCCAACTCCCTGAAGGGAGGTTGTAGCCAGGTGGGGGTTGGTCTTTTCTGCCAGGCAAGCAGCACCAGAACAAGAGGACACAAGTCTCAAGCTGCACCAGGGGAGGTTTAGGCTGGAGGTGAGGAAGAAATTCTTCATAGAAAGAGAGATTGGCCATTGGGATGTGCTGCCCAGGGAGGTGGTGGAGTCACCATCCCTGGAGGTGTTTAGAAAGAGCCTGGATGAGGCACTTGGTGCTGTGGTTTAGTTGATTAGATGCTGTTGGGTGATAGGTTGGACTTAATGATCTCAAAGGTCTTTTCCAACCTGCTCTATTCTATTCTATTCTATTCTATTCTATTCTATTCTATTCTATTCTATTCTATTCTATTCTATTCTATTCTATTCTATTCTATTCTCTCCACAATGTCCTTTCAGGTAGTTGCAGACAGCCATGAGGTCTCCCCTCAGCCTCCTCTTCTCCAAACTAACCATCCCCAGCTCTTTCAGTCACTCTCCATAAGATTCATTCTTCAGGCCCTTCACAGCTTCCTTGCCCTCCTCTGCCCTGGCTCCAGCACCTCCACATCTCTCCTGTCTTGAGGTGCCCAAAACTGGACACAACACCTGAGGTGTGGAATCAGGGATCATGGAAGCCATGAAAAGGGATTTTTAGGCTGGAGGTGAGGAGAAAGTTCTTCCCAGAAAGAGGAATTGGCCATTGGAATGTGCTGCCCAGGGAGGTGGTGGAGTCCCCATCCCTGGAGGTGCTCAAGAGGGATTGGACGTGGCACTTGGTGCCATGGTTTAGTCATGAGGTCTGTGGTGACAGGTTGGACTTGGTGATCTTTGAGGGTCTCTTCCAGCCTTGGTGATTCTGTGATTTAGTAATTTTTCCTCACATTTGCTAATCACTCCTCAGCTTTTCTAATGGAGGTGCAGAGCTGGGCAGGGGGAGACCGAGGGAGTTTCTGCTAGGCATCAAACGTTGAGTAAGTGCTGCCTTCACCAAGGGACAGGCAGCTTCAAAGCTTTCCCTTCCACTTAGATTTTTAAGCACCTCTACAAAAGAGCATTGATTTTGGGTTAAATTGACTGATTTTATTCATAGCTGGTTCATATGGCGTATTCAAAGGACAAATTGAACGAGACTGCAAGCTATGGATCAGCTCTGATAATTCAGAGAGGATTCAGAGTCCTCTTCCCTCCTCTTCCTTGGGTCTCCTTTTTTTGTCTTTGTTCTTCTCTTTTTTTTTTCTCTATTTTTTCTCTCTTTTTTTTTCTCTTTCTCTTCTATTTTTCTCCTTTTTTTAATCTCTTTTTCCTCTCTTTTTTCTCTTTCTCTTCTCTTTTTCTTTTTTTCCCTCTCATTTTTCATCACTCTTTTTTTCTCTTCCTCTTCTATTGTTCTCTTTTCCCCCTCATTTTTTTATCTCTTTTCCCTTTCTCTTCTATTTTTCTCTGTTTATCTCCCTCATCTTTTATCTTTTCTTCTTTCTCTTCTATTTTTCTTTTTATCTCTTTTTTCCCTTCTCTTTTTTCTCTTTCTCTTCTCTTTTTCTTTTTCCTCTCATTTTTTATCACTTTTTAATTCTCTTTCTCTTCTATTGTTCTCTTCCCCCCTCATTTTTTATCTCTTTCCCTTTTCTCTTCTATTTTTCTCTTCTTTATCTCTTTTTTCCTCTCTTTTTCCTTTTTTTCTCTTTTCTTTTCCTTTTTTTTCTCTCTCATTTTTTATCTTTTTTCACTTTCTCTTCTATTGTTCTTTTTATCCCCCTCATTTTTTTATCTCTTCTTTCTCTCTCTTCTACTTTTCTCCTTTTTATCTCTTTTTTCCTCTCTCTTTTTCTTTCTCTTCTTTCTCTTTCTTCTCCCTCATTTTCCCCCTCTCTTTTCTCTTTCTCTTCTTTCTCTTTCTTCTCCCTCATTTTTTTCTCTTTTCTCTTTCTCTTCTATTTTTCTCTTTTTATCTCCCTCATTTTTTATCTTTTTTCTTTCTCTTCTATTTTTCTCCTTTTTACCTCTTTTTTCTCTCTCTTTTTTCCCTTTCTCTTATCTTTTTCTTTTTTTCTCTCTCATTTTTTACCACTCTCTTTTTTTCTCTCTCTCCTATTGTTCTCTTCCCCCTCATTTTTTAACTCTTTTTTTCTCTTCTATTGTTCCCTTTTTTCACCATCATTTTTTAATCTCTTTTTTCTTTCTTTGTCTTTCTCTTTTTTATCTCTTTTTTCCTCTCCCTTTTAGCTCTTTCTCTTTCTTCTCCCTCATTTTTCTCTCTCTTTTCTTTTTCTCTTCTATTTTTCTCTTTTTCTCTTCTATTTTTCTCTTTTTCTCTCCCTCATTTTTTATCTTTTTTCTTTCTCTTCTGTTTTTCTTTTTTTAAATCTCTTTTTTTTTCTCTTTTTTTCTCTTTCTTTTCTCTTTCTCCTTTTTCTCCCTCATTTTTCTCTCTCTTTTTTCTCCTTCTGTTCTATTTTACTTTTTCTCATGTTTCTCTTTTTTCTCCCTCATTTTTTCTCTCTCTTTTTCTTTTCCTCCTCTATTTTCCTCTTTTTTTTTCTCTCCCCATTTTTCCTCTCATTTTTTCTCTATTTTTTTCCTCTAGTCTTTTTCTCTATTTCTTTTTTTCCCCTTTTTTTGGTTGTTGTTGTTGTTCCAAATATTTTCCATGCTCATAATTTGCTATTATTTGGCCCCTGCCTGGACACAAAAGGCATTTTCACAGCATGGGAGCCTCTCTTTGAAGGGAGGCTATTATATTTTAATGCCAATTACAACAGAAGTAAGAATCAGGCATCCCTGCAACTCTTCAGAGCCCCTGCATGGGAAATAGCCTCTTTGGGGAGGGGATGTGGGTTTTGTTCACAGACACATTATGCAGATAGCTTATTGACTCCAATTGAGCTGAAATACATCATAAACATCTGTATCAAGCACTAAACACTTGTGACAAAGATCAGCTCTAACCCCTCAGGTGCACGGCTGTAGCTGTTAACAGAAGTGCTAGATGAGTACTCTGGAAACACAGAACCTGCCAGGAATGGTTAAGGTTATCTCACATTAGGCACAGGCATGAGAGAGCCAGGGAGGATGCCAGGTGAATTTGGATGTAGAGGAGCTGCTGCCAACACAGAGCACATCACTGTGAAGCTCCCAAATCAGACTCCCAGGATGCCTTCAGCACATAGAATCACAGAAGGCATCAGGTTGGAAGGGACCTTCAAAGTCCATCTTGTCCAACCCCTGCAGTTAGCAGGGACATCTCCAGCGGGAGCAGGTTGCTTAGGGTCCCAGCAAGCCAGAATTCGGATGTCTACAGGGATGGGGCCTCCAGGGCAACCTGTTCCAGGATTTTACCACTTCCTCCTGATGTCCAGCCTAAATCTCCCCTGCTCCAGTTTCAAACCATTGCCCTTTGACCTATCCTCACAGGCCCTTCTGAACAGTCCCTCTCCAGCCTTCCTGTAGGTCCCCTTCAGATACTGAAATGATGCTGTTAGATTTCCCTGGAGCCTTCTCTTCTGCAAGCTGAAGTCCCTCAGCCTGTCCCCATAGTAGAGGTGCTTCAGCCCTCTGATCATCTCTGTGGCCCTCCTCTGGACCTGGTCCATCAGGTCCATGTCCTTCCTGTGTTGAGGGCTCCAGAGGTGGGCACAGCACTGTAGGTGAGGTCTCAGCAGAGCAGAGGGGCAGGATCCCTCTCTCCATCTCTGGCTACATTGCTTTGGATGCAGCCCAGGCTGCCATTGACCTTCTGGGCTACAAGTGCCCATTGCTGGCTCCTCTCCAGTTTCTCCCCCACCAGTAACCCCAAGTTCTTTTCTCACATCCCCTCTCCTGGTACAGCTGGACCCAAATCGAAGCAGGGATGCATTATCTCACTCCAAACAAATCATGGTATGAGGTTGGGATTCAGTCCCCCCATGCCAAAAAAAAAAAAAAAAGGGAGAATTCAAGGGGCAGAGGGTTGCAAAACACATCTGAGGTGCTGAAGTATCAGCTGTTCAATTAACCTCTGCATCACCACTGATCACCTCATCAACTCAGCCCTGGGGGTACTGGTTAATAGTAGGCTCAACAGGACCCAGTAGTGTGCCCAGGTGGCCAAGAAGGCCAATGGCATCCTGGCCTGAATCAGGAACAGTGTGGCCAGTAGGAGCAGGGAAATCATTCTGCCCTGTGCTCAGCACTGCTTAGGCCACACCTTGAGTCCTGTGTCCAGTTCTGGGCTCCTCAGGTTAGGAAAGATGTTGAGATGCTGGAAGGTGTCCAGAGAAGGGCAACAAAGCTGGGGAGGGGTCTGGAGTACAGCCCTGTGAGGAGAGGCTGAGGGAGCTGGGGTTGCTGAGCCTGGAGAAGAGGAGGCTCAGGGGAGACCTTCTTGCTCTCTCCAACTCCCTGCAGGGAGGTTGTAGCCAGGTGGGGGTTGGTCTCTTCTCCCAGGCAAGCAGCACCAGAACAAGAGGACACAGCCTCAAGCTGTGCCAGGGGAGGTTCAGGCTGGATGTTAGGAAGAAGTTCTTCCCAGCAAGAGAGATTGGCCATTGGAATGTGCTGCCCAGGGAGGTGGTGGAGTCACCATCCCTGGAGGTGTTTAGGAAGAGCCTAGGTGAGGGACTTGGTGCCATGGTTTAGCTGATTAGATGTTGCTGGGTGATAGGTTGGACTTGATGATCTCTGAGGTCTTTGCCAACCTGGTTAATTCTATTCTATTCTATTCTATTCTATTCTATTCTATTCTATTCTATTCTATTCTATTCTATTCTATTCTATTCTATGTTATGCTATTCCATGCTATTCCATGCTATTCCATTCCATTCCATTCCATTCCATTCCATTCCATTCCATTCCATTCCATTCCATTCCATTCTATTCTATTCTATTCTATTCTATTCTATTCTATTCTATTCTATTCTATTCTATTCTATTCCATGCTGTTCTGTTCTGTTCCTGCTGCAATGCAAACCTAAAAATGGCAGCATCCTTGCACCCCACATCGAGAAAGGCTGCCAGACCCTTGTTGTTTTAACTAGGGAGAAAAAAAAAACCCCAAACCTAAACAGTCTCACCTCTTCCTCTGAAAAAAAAATTAAAGGGTTTGGTGAGCCCAAAACATTTCCTGTGCTGAACCCACCAGCTTGTTTGGAGGGAGGGGAAGAAATGAACAGCTTCAAAAGGTGCTGAAAGGAGGAAAACAGGCAGAGCACTGGGTTCAAAGACCCATCACAGAGCCTCCTCCTGCTTTATTTAAATCCCCATGGAATATATTTAAATAGATGAAATCAAAACTAAACAGTGGGGGTTGCAGGGGGAGGGGAGGGGAGGGAAGAGGGGGGTTGAGCTTCCCCCTCCCTTCCCCTTTCTTTCTGCTCTGAAGGAATTTTGCCATCCAGCAAAGGAGCAGAAAGATGTGCTATTCACTGAGCTCTGCCCACTGCACCGAATAATAACAGCAAATAAAGGCAGAAAAGGGAGAAAGAGCTCATGAATCTGAGTAGATAATGAGAGCCTGGTGGTGATGAACGAAGAGGGATGCAGGACAAGACACCACTGAGAAGTGTAGGGAGCAGGAGCTGGAGCCATGCCAAAACGCATGTGCTGCCAGACAGGCACTGTACTCAGCAGGCCTCTTACTCTAAGAAGGGCACTGAGGAGCTGAAAGAGGTCCAGAGAAGGGCAATGAAGCTGGGGAAGGGTCTGGAGAACACAGCTGGTGAGGAGCGCCTGAGGGAAGTGGGGCTGGATAGTCTGGGGAAGAGGAGGCTGAGGGGAGACCTCATGGCTTGCTCTCCACAACTCCCTGACAGGAGGCTGCGGTGAGGTGGGGCTTGGTCTCTTTTACCAAGTAACAAGTGATAGGATTAGAGGAAATGGCCTGAAACTTTTCCAGGGGAGGGTTAGGTTGGAGATGAGGAACAACTTCTTTGCTGCAAGAGTGGTCAGGGATTGGCACAGGCTGCCCAGGGAGGTGGTGGAGTCCCCATCCCTGGAGGGGTTCAAGAAAAATGTGCTGAGATGGCACTCTGGGACATGGTTTATTGGACACAGTGGTGTTGGGTTGACAGTTGGACTTGATGGTCACAGAATCATAGAATCAACAAGGTCGGAAAAGACCTCAAAGATCATCAAGTCCAACTCAAGACCTCATGACTACTAAACCATGGCACCAAGTGCCACATCCAATCCCCTCTTGAACACCTCCAGGGATGGTGACTCCACCACCTCCCTGGGCAGCACTTTCCAATGGCCAATCTCTCTTGCTGGGAAGAACTTTCTTCTCACCTCCAGCCTCAACCTCCCCTGGCACAGCTTGAGACTGTGTCCTCTTGTTCTGGTGCTGGGTGCCAAGAGACCAACCCCCACCTGGCTACAACCTCCCTGCAGGCAGTTGGAGAGAGCAATGAGGTCTCCCCTGAGCCTCCTCTTCTGCAGGCTAAGCAACCCCAGCTCCCTCAGCCTCTCCTCACAGGGCTGTGCTCCAGACCCTCCCCAGCCTCCTTGCCCTTCTCTGGACACCTTCAAGAGTCTCAATGTCCTTCTTAAACTGAGGGGCCCAGGACTGGACACAGGACTCAAGGTGTGAAGGTCTTAGAGGCCTTTTTCCAAGATGAAGGATTCTATGACTCTATGACTTTGGAACCACTCTGGCAGTGGTGGGCAACCCAGATTAGCATCTCCAGTGAACCTATTCATGTCACACCCATAACTAGGAGGATAGAAAGAAGGGGGAAAGAGCACAGACTGCAGAACCTGAGGTCAGTAAAGCTGCTCCTTCCATTCAGTTTCATTCTGATCTGCTACTACAGAAGGAGACACCTTAAAATAAATCACCCCAATCTCTTCTCACCCCAAGTGTAATCAAATTTTCAGCAGCCAAGGACTGTAACCACCAACTGTGCACAAGAGCTACAACACTGGAGCAGCAGACAAGCTTTGGGCCAGCACAGGAGCATCTACACTTCCTTCTCCCCATGAAGTCAAGCTCTCACCATAAACCTATGGTGCTCTCATGCAAATCCCTCCATCACATCAGTGTAAGAGGTAAAAGGGTGAAGCTGGAAGTGCAGAGATGTTACTGATGGCTGTGGGCTTTGGCACTCTGGACAAGAGGCATGACCCTCCCTCACAGGGCACAGCTGCCTTGTTCTCGGCTCCCAGCATGGCCAGGATCTCCTTCAAGGGTGCTTTGGAGGAAGAGTATTTGCAAGCCTGAGATGCCAAGGTGGAGGCCCCATCCCTAAAGACATTCAAAGTCAGGTTCAGTGTGGCCCTGAACCACCTGATGTAGTTGGAGTTGTCCCTGCCCACCGCAGGGGCGTTGGACAAGATGATCTTCAAGGGTCCCCTCCTGCTAGATGCATTCTGTGATCCTGTGAAGATACAACAGCAAGAGAAACCAAATTCCAAGCAGCCAGGACCACCCACACTTCCTTTTCCCCATGAGCACATCCTCTTCCCTAGGAAGCCAAATCCCAGCATCACTTCTCCACACACGCCAGCACCTGCCACAGTTTGCAGGCAGCAGAGGCGCCAATGCCAGGCACGTCTCCAGAGCAGGCTCCTCTGTCATCATTTCAGGGCATCCAATGCTGCTAATTGATACAGGGGAATACTCTCATTTGCTCAGCAGCAAGCTGAAGCGTTGATAATTGATGGATTGGTTTGCCTTTGATGATCTGCAAAATTAAAAGCCCCAGCCCTGCAAGATCCTGGGTACCCCACATGAGAGCCTGCGAGCTCTTCAAGCCCCTGAGGCAGCCAAGCAGAAAGGAAAGGAAAGGACTGAGCAGGATTGGACCTTAATTCAACAGCCCCCATGACTGTTTGCAACTCTATCTATTAATCTGGCTTTAATTCTGGGTTTGTATTTTATTATTGGCAACAGAAATGAAATTAGGGTGAAGGAGATGCTGGTCCTCCAAGGAGCATCTACATTTCATCCCCAGAGGGCTTCTACTTCTGGGAGAGGGGAGACAGGCAACAAGACATATTATTCTTCATGGAATCATAGAACTGATTGAGGAAGGCTGGAAGAGACCTTTGACATCATGCCCCCTCCCTGGAAGTGTTCAAGGCCAGCTTGGATGAGGCCTTGAGCAATGTGGTCTAGTGGGAGGTGTCCCTGCCCATAGCAGGAGGGTTGGAACTGGATGGTCTTTAAGGTCCCTTCCAACCCAAAACATTCTGGGGAGGGAGACTCCACAACCCCCTGGGCAGCCTGTTCCAGTGTTCTCTCACCCTCACAGGAAAACAATTTTCCTCCTGTTTCCATGGCTTCCTGTGTCTCAGCTTCCACCAGTGCCCCTTGTGCTGGCATTGGGCATCCCCCAGCAGAGCCTGGCTCCAGCCTCTGGGCACTCACCCTGCACATCTTTACCAACAGCAACGAGGTCACCCCTCAAGATCCTCTTCTCCAAGCTACAGCCCCAGCACCCTCAGCCTCTCCTCATAAAGAAGATGTTCCACTCCCTTCACCATTTTTGTGGCTCTGTGCTGGACTCTTTCAAGCAGTTCCCTGAGGTCCTTCTTGAATCGAGAGGTCCAGAACTGGACACAATATTCCAGATGCAGCCTCACCAGGGCAGAGCAGATGGAGAGGAGAACCTCTCTTGACCTACCAACCACAGCCCTTCTAGTACAGCCCAGAATGGCCTCGGCCTTCTTGGCCACAGGAGCAGATTGCTGGCTTAATTACTCACAGAGAAATGAGAAGAGCAACAAGGAGCTGATCTCCTACCCTCACACCACCCTTTCAGAGCCAGCAGTGCTCTACAAGGGCTCTTGACTGAGGAGCTGAAGAAGACACTGCCACCTGCATACGTCCACCCCATTACTGCCTCCCTGGCTCCAGTCCCCCAGGCTTAGCAGGTTTCCAGATGCAGTAAGGTCGTTGCCACCCCAGCTCTCCCCTGCATGTCCCAGCATTTGCTCTAGCTTATTTCTCTCTAGGTTCTCCTATTATTGCCATTAAATTATGATAATTTAAGCATCCTGCATTCTGGGCAAAGCAGACAGAGATACCCAGGCAGGATGCCTGCCAGAGACACGGGCTGGCTGCACCTTCCGAGTGTCTCTTAATTATCTCTTTCTCTTTCTAATGGGGAAAGGTCTGAGCTCAGGTGAGTGCTCCCTGCTCCCTTCTGTTTGATTCAATTCCACGGCTCATGAAATATGCTGCTGCTCCCTTTGAAGGACAAGAGGAATGAAACAGCCTCCTGGAAGGAGACAAACGATGGAGACAAACCTCCAGTGATGGTGACTCCACCACCTCCCTGGGCAGCACATTCCAATGGGCAATCACTCTCTCTGTGAAGAATTTCTTCCTAACTTCCAGCCTAAACCTCCCCTGGGGCAGCTTGAGACTGTGTCCTCTTGTTCTGGTGCTGGGTGCCTGGGACCAACCCTCTCCTGGCTACAACCTCCCTTCAGGGAGTTGGAGAGAGCAAGAAGGTCTCCCTTGAGCCTCCTCTTCTGCAGGCTAAGCAACCCCAGCTCCCTCAGCCTCTCCTCACAGGGCTGTGCTCCAGACCCCTCCCCAACTTTGTTGTCCTTCTCTGGACACCTTCCAGCATCTCAACATCTTTCCTAAACCGAGGGGCCCAGAACTGGACACAGGACTCAAGGTGTGGCCTAAGGAGATACCTTGGGTGCTGGCAGCTGCTAGCACTACATCCACTTGGCCAACAGCAGCTGCAACATCTTCAAGGCCCTGCAGGTAGCTGGTGCAGGGGAAAAGGGAGTCTCTGTGAGGTTGGAAAAGACAGCTGGGCACTGTGCAGCATGGATGCTGCAAGGCTGATGGGAGAAGCTGGAAGAAATTTGGCAGACAGGTAGCGTCCTCAGGACAACTTCTGAGAGCAACAACACCCCATGGCAAAGCCCTCCACGAGCACTGAGTTCAGACTATCATCTGGGGGGAAGAAAAAGCAACACCTAGGATCAGCTTTCGCCAACTGTTGGTCACTAGAGACCCTTGGAGACACTTGACTGTCCCTGGGGCCATCTCCACCAGCACAGAGATTTCAGTGGCGACCTCCCACCTGGAGTACTGCATCCAGTTCTGGAGCCCCTATTCCAAGAGGGATCTGGAGGTGCTGGAAGGTGTCCAGAGAAGGGCCACGAGGATGAGCAGAGGGCTGGAGCAGCTCTCCTGTGAGGACAGACTGAAAGAGTTGGGGCTGTTCAGTCTGGAGAAGAGAAGGCTCCCAGGTGACCTCATTGTGGCCTTCCAGTATCTGCAGGGGGCTACAGGAAAGCTGGGGAGGGACTTTTGAGGGTGTCAGGGAGGGATAGGACTGGGGTGTGGGGGGCAAGACTCAAAATGGGTAGATTGAGATTGGATGTGAGGAAGAAGTTGTTCCCCATGAGGGTGGTGAGAGCCTGGCACAGGCTGCCCAGGGAGGTGGTGGCAGCCTCCTGCCTGGAGGTGTTTGCAGCCAGGCTGGATGTGGCTGTGAGCAACCTGCTGTAGTGTGAGGTGTCCCTGCCCATGGCAGGGGGCTTGGAACTGGATGATCCTTGAGGTCCCTTCCAACCCTGACAATTCTCTGATTCTTTCAGAAACCTTTGTTTGCCCTTTAAGGTTATCCATGGGCACAGCAGGGACCACAGAGGACGTCTCTCTCCAGCGCCGACTGAAGCCGGAGGTAATTAAATACGAGGGGCCTCCCATTGTCAGCCCTGTGCCTCTCTTTTGGCAGCCAGCTCCAGCAGAGCAGAAGAGGGAAGATTTGATTTTAATCAGGCAGATTTCAGGTTTTATTTTGCTCATTAAAATTTCTGATAAGGATTTAGGCTGACATTCTGCAGTATTTGGGGAGAGGATGTGTGTGTGGGGGGGGGATGCAGAGGACCGCGCTTCCTCGTGATGAGAAGATCTTTCTGCCTCCCCATGACAGACATGAGGATATGAGCAGGTGTTATTTGAAAAGGGAAGGGATTTGGAGGGGGGAAGAGGGGAACAGGAGGGAATCATCCACACCACATCAAGAATCTAAGCCTTGGATTACAGAGGAAAAAGGTCCAAAGTCTGAGATTACTTAGCCCATTTCAGAGCCACCTCCCAGAAGCTACAGAGCAGACACGTTTTTCAGGGCCCATCAGGGAGCACTTTACCTGGCAGAACAAAACCTGAGATTCCCAAAGCTTCCCAGCCAGCCCAGCATCCCATAAATTGCTCCACAAGCGAGCTGGCACTGATCACAAAGCTCTCTCCTACCCAGGGAGGGAAACAATGGAGCCTGGGAATAGGTTGGAGCACTGGAACTGGCTGCCCAGGGAGGTGGTGGAGTCCCCATCCCTGGAGGTGTTCCAGAAACCTGTGGCCATGGCACTCTGGGACATGGTTTAGTGGCCGTGGGGGTGATGTTGGATGGAAAGCTGGACATGATGATCTCAGAGGTCTCTGATTCTACAAAATCAGCCCAATTTCACTCCTTCCTGGAGTTTCTTCACTGCAGGGAAGAGAAAGAAGCTTGGAGAGGGGAGGGAGCAATTCACCATTACCCAGTAGTCCCTTGTTTGCTTGTTGATTAGGAACCAGCAAACTCAAGGCAGTTTAGCTCCTATTCCTCCTGCTAGCTTCACACAAATACAACTCTAACACCTACTAAGCACCATTCATCAAGAACAAGGAGTCTGCATGAACCCCAAACCACCTGAGCACAAGGATGAATGAGTCAACAGTGAGCTTCACCTGGGCTAGGTATTGCCAAGCACTTGAATTTGTACCCAGAAACACAAAAGCAGTTGGAAACAAGACAGATTTCTTTGTCCCCAGAGGATGTGGTGTTCCTCTTTTAATAAGCCTTAAGCCAACCAAGTTCTGCTGTGTGAATTGAGCAGGAGATGAGATGAGCTTTTAACTGTGGCTCCCCACATGCTCCCAGTTTGTGCAGCCACCATCTCGAAGCCAGGCAGGAGAGCTGGGGGAAGGAGCAGAAATCTGCACAACAGATTGAACTAAAATCTCTGAAATACCCTCTAATTCCCACCAAAGCAAGAGCAGCCAGAACAGCAGCAGCAGCAGCAGCAGCTACTCAGCCAAACTTTTCAGCTCCGAGGGCCTGGGAGTGCTGCTGGGCAAGTTCACCAAGAGGCAGCAACGTCTCCTCGTGGCCAAGAAGGCCAAAGGTCTCCTGGGATGCACGGAGAAGAGAGTGGTCAGCAGGTCAAGGAAGGTTCTCTTCCCTCTCTGCTCTGCTTGGAGAGGCTGCACCTGGAGCATTGTGTCCAGTTCTGGGCTCCCCAGTTCAAGAGGGACAGGGAACTACTGAGGACACAGTCTCAAGTTGCACCAGGGGAAGTTTAAGCTCAAGGTGAGGAGAAAGGGAGCTGGGGTTGTTTAGCCTGGAGAAGAGGAGGCTCAGGGGACAGCGACCTCATTGCTCTCTACAACTACCTGAAAGGTGGTTGTAGCCAGGGAGGGGCTGGCCTCTTCTTCCTAGCAACCAGCCCCAGAACAAGGGGACACAGTCTCAAGCTGCAACAGGGGAAGTTTAGGCTGGGGTGAGGAGAAAGTTCTTCCCAGAGAGAGTGATTCGTCACTGGAATGTGCTGCCCAGGGAGGTGGTGGAGTCACCGTCCCTGGAGGTGTTCAAGAGGGGACTGGATGTGGCACTTGGTGCCATGGTCTAGTCATGAGGTTTGTGGTTACAGGTTGGACTTGATGATCTTCGAGGTCTCTTCCAACCTTGGTAATACTGTGATAAATTTCTTCCCAGAGAACAACTGTTACAACCATTGGGATGTGCTGCCCAGGGAGGTGGTGGAGTCCCCATCCCTGGAGGTGTTCAAGAGGGGATTGGACGTGGCACTTGGTGCCATGGTTTGGTCATGTGGTCTGTGGTGATAGGCTGGACTTGATGATCTTTGAGGTCTCTTCCAACCTTGGTGATACTATGATACTGTGAAAGTCCAGCTGGAGGGCCACAAGGATGCTGAGGGCATTGGAGCATTTGTCTGATGAGGAAAGGTTGAGAGACTTGGGGCTGTTTAGCCTGGAGAAGAGAAGACTGAGAGGGGATCTGATCAGTGCTGATCATGAGGTCATGAGGATGGGGCTGGGCTCTTCTCAGTGGTGCCCAGTGCTAGGACAAGGGACAAAAAGCACAAATGAAGTCATGGGTGGTTTCAGTTGACCTTAAGGAGAAACTTCTTTGCTGTGAGGGTGCTGGAGCCCTGGAGCAGGCTGCCCAGAGAGGTTGTGGAGTCTCCTCTGGAGACTGTCAAGATACACTCCTGAGCAACCTGCTGTAGGTGAACCTGTGTTACCAGTTGGGTTGGACTAGATGATCTCCAGAGCTCCCTTCCAACCCTCACCATTCTATGATTCAATGACTCTTAAGAGTATCTGAAGGGCTTGTGCCAGCAAAGGACCACAGAGATTCCTGGAGCATTTACACCACATCCCAGAGTGATAAAGGCTTAGGCACTGCCAGCCACCCCACAGAGGTATCATCTTGCAACCAGTCCCTGCTTGGACCTCCCAGAGGAAATCATTCATGTATTTTTAACAGCTTCTAATGGAAATCAGCAGCTGGGAGTGAGCAGGAGCACACATCCTAAGTGCAGCCAACTCTCAAGGGCCCAGAAATTCATCCTGGGTGCCAGTAAAGGAATCACTTCATTTCCTGTGCCAGCTACAATTCCCAGCACTCGACCAAGCCTTCCCACTGTGCACCAATAAGTCCCCAAATCCTATCCTACCCCCAAGCAGCAGCAAGACAGCCTTGTGCTTGCCATTCTTCACTGCCCCATCCATCAAGCAGACCCTGGAGTGCTTCAAGCCCCTCTGGTGTCCATTAAGAGACTCAGTTCCACGTGAAAATCAATGCCAAGTCCTGGGCTGAGACCTGAGCTGCCCCATCAGGCATGGCACATCATGGAAGGGGCAGACGCAGGAGGGAAAAGCCTTCTGCATTGATCTCATGGAGTCCTGAGCAGGACTTCAGAGCCACCACAGGATCACCTCCTCTCCAGTGCTGCAACTCCTTTATTAGATCTCTCCTCTCCTCTCTTCACCACCTTCCAATGTCTTTATTACCATTTTTTTTTCACCTTCTCTCCCCCCCCTTCTTTCCCCCCCCCCAACCAAAAGGCAGAAGAAAGAAAAGGAAATCTCTCCACCACAATAGAGTGTCAGGCTCCTATCATTTTCAAACCCTCCTCTCCCCTCCCTTTCAACTCTCCTTACTTAGCAGAGAATTTTCCTTCATTAAAATTAAGCCTCATTTCAGGCTCATCTTCTTTTCTCTCCCTTCCTTTTCTCCAAATTGAATAGAACATGATCTCCATCAACCTGGCCTCTCCTCCCCTCTCCTCTTGCTTTCAGAACCAAACCTTCCTCAGAGTAGGGGGGAAAGGAAAAAAAAAAGTCACCCTTGAGCTGTCCTCTCCACCCTCCCTCTGGCAAACCATCCCCACTGAAGGCAACAGCCTTCCTCCCAGGAGCTGGCACCATTCCCCCTTTCCTTCTCCCCCCACACCTACCACTTTCAGCTCATTCTCTTTAATTGGGAGGTATTTTCTCCTACATAATGGAATGAGACCTTCTTCCCTCCTTATTTTCTCACCACCATTTTTACCTGCCTTCAGACACCTGATTTCTTGCCTGGAAAAGGAGGAGCTGGGGGGACTCCTTTTCTCCTCTCCTCTCCTCTCCTCTCCTCTCCTCTCCTCTCTCTCCTCTCCTCTCCTCTCCTCTCCTCTCCTCTCCTCTCCTCTCCTCTCCTCTCCTCTCCTCTCCTCTCCTCTCCTCTCCTCTCCCTCTCCTCTCCTCTCTCTCCTCTCTCTCCTCCTCGAGTCTCCTCTCCTCGAGTCTCCTCTCCTCGAGTCTCCTCTCCTCTCCTCTCCTCTCCTCGAGTCTCCTCTCCTCTCCTCGAGTCTCCTCTCCTCTCCTCTCCTCTCCTCGAGTCTCCTCTCCTCTCCTCTCCTCTCCTCGAGTCTCCTCTCCTCTCCCTCTCCTCTCCTCGAGTCTCCTCTCCCTCTCCTCGAGTCTCCTCTCCCTCTCCTCTCCTCGAGTCTCCTCTCCTCTCCTCTCCTCTCCTCTCCTCTCCTCGAGTCTCCTCTCCTCGAGTCTCCTCTCCTCTCCTCGAGTCTCCTCTCCTCGAGTCTCCTCTCCTCGAGTCTCCTCTCCCTCGAGTCTCCTCTCCTCGAGTCTCCTCTCCTCTCCTCGAGTCTCCTCTCCTCGAGTCTCCTCTCCTCTCCTCGAGTCTCCTCTCTCTCCTCTCCTCGAGTCTCCTCTCCTCGAGTCTCCTCGAGTCTCCTCTCCTCGAGTCTCCTCTCCTCTCCTCTCCTCGAGTCTCCTCTCCTCTCCTCTCCTCGAGTCTCCTCTCCTCGAGTCTCCTCTCCTCGAGTCTCCTCTCCTCGAGTCTCCTCTCTTCTCCCCTCCCCTCCCCTCCCCCCCCCCCTCCCCTCCCCTCCCCTCCCCTCCCCTCCCCTCCCCCCTTCCCTCCCTTCCCCCTCCCCTCCCCTCCCCTCCCCCTCCCCTCCCCTCCCCTCCCCCCCTCCCCTCCCCTCCCCTCGAGTCTCCTCTCTCCTCCTGGGAAGAATTTCTTCCTAACATCCAGCCTAAAGCACCCCTGGCACAGCTTGAGACTGTGTCCTCTTGTTCTGACATTCTTTAGAGTGAGGTTGACAAGACATGGGAACAGGTTGCCCAAGGAGGTTGTGGACACCTCATCTCTGGAGGTGTTTAAGAGCAGGCTAGATGAGATGAGGCTCTGAGCAGCCTGGCCCAGTGGGAGGTGTCCCTGCCCATGGCACAGGGGTTGGAATTGGCTGATCTTTAAGGTCCCTTCTAACTCAGGCCACTCCATGATTCTATGATCAGCACATCCAACCTGGCCGGACTGTCCTGGCACTCCACAGCTGAGGCTCAGCAGGAACAACCCCATCCCACTTCTTGATTTCTCCTCCTCTTGCTCTTCTTCCCTCCCTCCTCCTCTCCCCAACACCACTGTCTCTTCATAGAATCATAGAATCAGTCAGGGTTGGAAGGGACCACAAGGATCATCCAGTTCCAACCCCCTGCCATGGGCAGGGACACCCCACACTAGATCAGGATGGCCACAGCCTCATCCAGCCTGGGCTTAAACACCTCCAGGGATGGGGCCTCAACCACCTCCCTGGATAACCCATTCCAGGGCTTCACCACTCTCATGGTGAAGAACTTCTTCCTCACTCAAGCTTTTCCTCCACCAGACCCTGTGTTTAACATTCTGTGCTGCTCAAGGCCAGCCAGCTCGTTAGCTCTGCTCCACCTGGAGCAGGATCTGGAGACAAATTGCTGCTTCATTACAGGAGCCCAGGCTCTAATCCTTTCCTTTTGTGTTTTTTTTTTCCCCCCTCTTCTTCTTTCTCCAGGCTGTTTAACATGTAAGGACACCAGATGGATACAGGGCTGCATAATGCAGGCTCCTTAAGATCCATCACACAGTCTTGGAAGTGCAAAATCACAAGGCAGAGGGATGTGGAACTGGAGCAGATCTTACAGCGGTCACCTCAAATTAGGGACGAGGAGAAAAACCTGCCAGGACTAGGACTGGACCAAACCCATCAACTTGTTTTGCTGAAGATTAGAGAAAGAATGAGGTTTTTCTCCCTCCACACAGAATTGTCAGGGTTGGAAGGGACCTCAAGGATCAGCCAATTCCAACTGCCCTGCCATGGGGAGGGACACCTCACACCGCAGCAGGTTGCTCACAGCCACATCCAGCCTGGCTGCAAACACCTCCAGCCAGGAGGCTGCCACCACCTCCCTGGGCAGCCTGTGCCAGGCTCTCACCACCCTCCTGAGGAACAACTTCTTCCTAACATCCAATCTGAATCTACCCATTTCTAGTTTTGCTCCATCCCCCCCAGTCCTATCTCTCCCTGACACCCTCAAAAGTCCCTCCCCAGGTTTCTTGTGGCCTCCTTCAGATCCTGGAAGGCCACAATGAGGTCTCCTGGGAGCCTTCTCTTCTCCAGACTGAGCAGCCCCAACTCTCTCAGTCTGTCCTCACAGGAGAGGTGCTCCAGCCCTCTGCTAAAGGGTAGAAGTCATGAGGATGGGGCTGGGCTCTTCTCAGTGATGCCCAGTGATAGGGCAAGGGAAAATGGGCACAAACTAGAACCCAGAAGATTTCATTTTAACTTAAGGAGAAACTTCTTTACTCTGAGGGGGCCAGAGCCCTGGAGCAGGCTGCTCAGAGAAGTTTGTGGAGCCTCCTTCTCTGGAGACTTTCAGCACCTACCTGGACACATTCCTGTGCAACCTGATGTAGGCAAACCTGTGATAGGAGGAGGGTTGGGCTAGGTGATCTCCAGAGGTCCCTTCCGACCCTCACCATTGTACAATTCCCTGATTCTCAGAGCCAGCAAAGCCCCCAGGACCACCTCACCTTTACAGTAGGAACCTTGGACAGCAGCCCCAACACACTTGCTGCTGGTGCAGTGATTTGCTTGGACAATGGGAGGCCAGCAGCTCATCCCCCAGGGGCAGGCAGAGGAGCAGGCAGAGGGCTCCCCATTGAACAGACACAAGAGAGCAGCCTGGCCGCCGGCGCCTGCCTCCGCTCGGCGTTTGTTCCCCATTCCTGCTTCTTGGACTCTCTCCTGGTCCCTCTCACAGCTTGCAGGCAATAACTTGCCTTCTTATCTGCCCCAGAAGGACAGCCAGCTGTCAGCACACAAACATGGCCTTTGTTTATCCTTAAATGAAAGCTCAGTTAATTAAAACCAGAAATCACTTTCTCTTATCTGCAGCCTCTGGCCTATGTGTGGTGGGCAGGAGGCTCCCTGGCCATGCTCAACCCCCTCAGGCTGCAGACAACAACCCCAACACATGCTGTCCTGATAACCCTGCTGCTGCCTGTTGCACCCTCCTCTGGGATGCGTTCTGAGGAGATGGGATTTTGTGGGGCAGCCAAGAGCATCTCCAGGCTCTCAGGCAGGTTAACACTGCCTGCTGCAGAGCTGCAGAGCCTTTGCCTTCTGTGCAGTGAGTTTAACAGGCTCAGGGCTCTGTGTTTGCAATCCTGGGGAGATAAAGTTGGCACCAGAAGCAGATTGCATCAAATTGGAAGGGACCCTCAAAGGTCATCTTGTCCAACCCCCCTGCACTCAGCAGGGACCTCTCCAACTAGATCAGGTTGCCCAGGGCCACAGCAAGTTTGACCCTGAATGAGTCCAGAGATGGGGCCTTCTCTGGACAAGGATTTCACCACCCTAAACTGTGAAGAGCTTCCTCCTGATGCCCAACCTAAACCTGCCCTTCTCCACTTTCAAGCCATTGCCCCTCATCCTATCACTACAAGCACTTCTAAACAGTCCCTCCCCAGCCTTTCTGTAGGTCCCTTTCAGATACTGAAATGCTGCTTTAGGGTCTCCCTGCAGCCCTTTCTTCTCCAGGCTGAACAGCCCCAACTCTCTCAGCCTGTCTTCATAGGAGGGGGGCTCCAGCCCCTTCATGGCTTTGTCTGGACTCACTCCATCAGGTCCATGTCCTTCCTGTGCTGGGGCCCCTGGAGCTGGACATAGGACTGCAGGTGGGAAGGTCTCACCAGAGCAGAGCACAGTGGCCAGGCTTCTTCTGGTGCAGCCCAAGCTGCCATTGACCTTCTGGGCTGCAAGTGCCCATTGCTGTCCCACGTCCAGCTTCTCATCCACCAGCACCCCCAAGTCCCTTTCTGCAGGGTTACTCTTTGGTCTCTGGGCTCTGTGTTTGCAAACCTCAGGGGAACTAGATGATCCTTGCGGTCCCTTCCAACCCTGACTGATACTATGCTATGATACTATGACCCTAGGAGAAGATGCTGACACAAATATCCCCCTCCCAGCCTGCCACAGCACTCTGCTCAGCCCCACACAAAGACCTCTCTCTCCTCTTCCCATCACGCTGCCCCACACAGCGACCGGAGCTGGCTCTCACTGCGGCAGGCTGCAAACAGGCAACGCTCCCCCGGCCCCCCTTTCTCTCCACTTTCATCAGCAAGGCAGGGGGGCTGCTGCCCACATCCAGCCATGGCTGCAGGCGTGCTGGAAGCCCTGGCCAGCAGCAATCACAGTTATGCAAGTCAACAGCTTGATAGAGTGCGGGTTCTGCATGCTGAAAATTGAAAGCGATCGACTTCCACCTTGCGTGTAAGGCAGAGAAAATCACATTCAACTCATTGAGAGACTTCAACAGCAGAAAGATTGATCAACTTGATGAGAAGTGACTCTCTCTCTCTCTCTCTCTGCCATCCTCCTTCCCCATCCCCCCTCCTCCCCCCTTCCCATTCCCAGCCCTCCTCTCCTCTTGATACCGTTTCCATTGCAAACAAGGCAGCGGAGGACCGGGAATGGAGCCCACTGGCTGCTGGCTGTGGGGTGCTGTGGGGCTGGGCCTACGAGAGAGCTGGGGAGAGACTTTTGAGGGTGTCAGGGAGTGATAGGACTGGGGGGAATGGGACAAAACTAGAAATGGGTAGATTCAGATTGGATGTTAGGAAGAAGAAGTTCCCCATGAGGGTGGTGAGAGCCTGGCACAGGTTGCCCAGGGAGGTGGTGGCAGCCTCCTGGCTGGAGGTGTTTGCAGCCAGGCTGGATGTGGCTGTGAGCAACCTGCTGTAGTGTGAGGTGTCCCTGCCCATGGCAGGGGGTTGGAGCTGGCTGATCCTTGAGGTCCCTTCCAACCCTAACAAATCTGTGAATCTATGGTACCCAGCACCTCTGCTTGGGGATAACTCTTCTCACAGGTCCACTGGGAGAGCCAGAGCCCACCCATGAGTCCTGCCAAAGCCTGTTTGATGAGTGGGACACAGGTTTGGGTGACACACGGCTCTTGCCTCAGCAATGCCATGGTCCAAATGCACAGGACAGAGGTGCATCCCACCACACTGCACCAACTCAGCCATGCCTTCAGCCAGTAGAGTCATTCCCATCCCTCATGCCATCAGCACACCTCAGCCCTGCTGATCGCCCCATGATGACTCAGCAGAAGCAGCAGCAGCAGCATGACTTCCCCATCTCAGGAGCAATTCTTTGCCAGACAAGCAGGGTGCAACAGTTTAAGCTATCCTCAACTGTGCATTTGGTGACAGCCTCCTTCTCTGGAGACTATCAAAACCCACCTGGATGCATTCCTGTGCAACCTGACTAAGGAGCCCCTGCTCTAGCAGGGAGGTTGGACTAAATGATCTCCAGTGATCCCCACCAGGTTGGGATTCTGTGGTTCAGAGGTGTTACAGAAGATAGAGCAATGGATGAACCTCACTCTGGGGAGATCATAGAATCACAGAATCAATAAGGTTGGAAAAGACCTCAAAGATCATCAAGTCCAACCTCTCACCCAAGACTTCATGACTACTAAACCATGGCACCAAGTGCCACATCCAATCCCCTCTTGAACATCTCCAGGGATGGGGACTCCACCACCTCCCTGGGCAGCACATTCCAATGGCTAACAACTCTCTCTGGGAACAACTTTCTCCTCACCTCCAGCCTAAACCTCCCCTGGCACAGCTTGAGACTGTGTCCTCTTGTTCTGGTGCTGCTGGACTCAATGATCTTCGAGGTCTCTTCCAACCTTAGTGATACTGTGATACTGCTTGCCTGGGAGTAGAGGTCATAGGATCGTAGTATCATAGTATCAGTCAGGGTTGGAAGGGACCACAAGGATCAGCTAGTTCCAACCCCCTGCCATGGGCAGGGACACCCCACACTAGATCAGGCTGGCCAACCCCCTCCTGGCTACAACCACCCATCAGGGAGTTGTAGAGAGCAAGAAGGTCTCCCCTGAGCCTCCTCTTCTCCAGGCTAAGCAACCCCAGCTCCCTCAGCCTCTCCTCGCAGGGCTTGTGCTCAAGGCCTCTGGGTCGGAAGGGACCTCTCAAGGTCACCTAATCCAACCTCCTCTGCAGCAAGCAGGGGAGGAAGCTCAGGGTGGGGGACCAGCACGACCTGCCCACACACACACAGGCTGCTCCCTCCCTTCCCTCCCTCTCCCCTGGCCTGGCACTTGTCACTTTGCCATTTACACGTGTCACACCGAAACCTTTCTCATTAAGTGGAAATTGAATTTCGTTAATTAAAGCAAAAGAAATCAATTAACCTTATCAGCAAACGGGAGCCATTTGAAGGGAATCAGGAGAAAAAGAAAGGGGGAAAAAACACCCCACCCAAAGCTCCTCTCCTCCCACCCCCAAAGCTCCCCTGGCCGTACTGGGAGCCGTGCAGGGGCAGCGCCCCGCGGGCTGCAAACAAGCGACTGCAGGGAAGGTAGGGAAGCGCTGACGAGAGGAAGCAGGAAGGAAAGGGATTTCAAAGCAATTAACACCCCCAAGATTTGCCATCAGGTTGACAAGCTCTCAGAGTAGCCATCACTCAAACCTAAGGATTCAATTAATTTTTTTGATTCTCACCCCCTGCCCTCCCCTTCCCTCTCCCTCCCCCTCCCCCCTCCAAGCTCTCCTGGTAGCTTTGCATCGAGTAGCAGAATGACTCCGGTGAGGATGGAAGGTTTAAAATCAAACAGAGCAGGGTTGTTTGAGAGGAGATAAAAGCATCATCCCTGCCTGTCCCCCACTGCCAATATTTGGTTTCCTCTCCTCTGCTCTGCTCCTCCTTGGCACAGCTGGGAGCTGCAGCCATTTCATGGCTCCCCCAGGCATGCTCGTTTTACACCTTGGAGAACCTTCACCCCCAGCTCCAGTCTCCTAAGGAAAAGGTTACTGATGTGTGATGGTCAGCGGGGCTTGGTCTCTTCTCCCTAGGATTAGGTGATAAAAGGAGGGGAGATGGCCTGAAATTGCGCCAGGGAGGGTTAGGTTGGAGATGAAGAACAATTTCTTTGCTGCAAGAGTGGCCAGGAATTGGATCAGGCTGCCCAGGGAGGTGGTGGAGTCCCCATGCCTGGAGGTGCTCTGGAAACGTGTGGCCATGGCACTCTGGGCCGTGGTTCAATGGCCATGCTGGTGTTGGGGGTTGATGGTTGGACTGGATGATCTTGGAGGGCTTTTCCAAGCCAAACAACTCTGTGATTCTCTGATTAGCAATGAAGTGGCCCCAGAAAAGGAATCAGCATTGGCTCTGCCAGAAGACTTGTCCCCACTAGATGTGGTGCTGGCAGTGTGAGGCCAAGGAACCTGGGGGAACCTGGCTTGAGCACATTTTTGATCTGATTAGGACCAATACTCAACATAGTGCATGTTTGCTCTCCAGCTCCATGGGACAGGTGTTATTTCCAGCTCACCCCCAGTGAGGGGAGTCTGTGGGACTTTGTGTTTCACAACACAACCCTCTTGCAAAGGTCCAGGTGGGAACAAGGGAAGCTTATCACTGCTTCCCGTGGGCAGGGATGCTCCAGAGAAGAGCTGACATTCAGGCTGCTGGGGAAATCTGCAGTCTGAGCATGAGTCTCTCTTCCAAACCAGGCAGATGATCTCAGCTCTTCACTGCTTCAGTTTGTCTCTTGGGGTGGATGTTTCCACCCAAATCTGTGCTGGCCAATCTTCTCTACCTCTAAAAGCCTAAGCTGAAGGAGTCCTTTAATATCTCGGTCTCTCTATGCAATAAAAACATCACAATAATCATAGCTCCTGCTGAGCACCCTTAATCTGTAGAGATCCAGGCACTTTAGAAAGAAGCAAAGCTATTATATTGAGGGGAAAGAGGAGAAAAGAGCAGGGGCACAGGAAAATACAGGGATTTGCACAAGGAAATCAGCAACCCAGGCAGCATTCACCCCCAGTCCCTCCAGCCTCCCTCCAAAGGCTGAGCTGACAGCCTGCAAAGCAAAGCAACAGCACCCAGGCTGCAGAGGTAAGGAGTCAGAGCGGTGCCTGCAGATGCTGAGAGCAGGGAAGGGGATTCAGTGAGCACCTGAAATGCTCCCCACTTCTCTCTGGGACCCTCAGAAAGGTCTCTTCATGGCTGTGTGCACTCTCCTCTTTCAGGGAGTTTCACGGATGCCAGGAGAGGATGGAACCCTCCCCCACCCACCTACTCCCAGAGGTGATCTTCCCCTCCTGGCACACCCCCAAACGATTGCCATTGCCTGAGGACAGCCAGCTCAGAGAAACCTTTCCACTGCTCTTTGGGTTACCCCTCACAGTGCCAGCAGGCTGCAGAGACCCTCAGATATCTGGGGAGTGGGTGAGAAAGACCAAGCATTGCAGCAAGGAGCCAGCAAACCCTCACACTGCCCCAAACTTGCCTTACTGCAGGCTTTCCACACTGCTTATCACCCTGCTCTGCTCTGCACCCACTTAACACCCAGCAGCCATCTCTCAAACCCTGGATGCAAAGAGTGACCTGCAGCTGTGGGCATGAAGAGGAGTCCATGGGTCCATGGAACACACTCTGCAGGAGGTCAAACATTTAGGGCCAAACTCAAAAAACCCAAGCTCAAAACACCTGTGGACGTGGCACTTGGGGACATGGCTTGGTGGGCACAGGGGTGTTGGGTTGACAGTTGGACCTGGTGTTAGTCTTAGAGGTCTTTTCCACCCATAATCATAGAATCAATAAGGTTGGAAAAGACCTCAGAGCTCATCAAGCCCAACCTATCACCCAACACCTCCTGACAACTAAACCATGGCTCCAAGGGCCACATCCAATCCCTTTTTGAACACCTCCAGGGGTTGTTTAGCCTGGAGAGGAGGAGGCTCAGGGGAGACCTTCTTGCTCTCTACAACTACCTGAAGGGAGGTTGGAGACAGCTGGGGGTTGGTCTCTTCTGCCAGGCAGCCAGCACCAGAACAAGAGAACACAGTCTCAAGCTGTGCCAGGGGAGGTTTAGGCTGGAGGTGAGGAGAAAGTTATTCCCAGCAAGAGAGATTGGCCACTGGGATGTGCTGCCCAGGGAGGTGGTGGAGTCCCCGTCCCTGGAGGTGTTCAAGAGGGGACTGGATGTGGCACTTGGTGCCATGGTTTAGTTACTCAGGAGGTGTTGGGTGCTAGGTTGGACCGGATGACCTCTCAGGTCTTTTCCGACCTTATTGATTCTATGATCCTATGATTCCACAATTCCAAGTTTCAGACCCACCAGGAAGCTTGGATCTGCCAAGTGAGATGTTCCTCCTGGGGCCACGAGGACCGGCAGACCAGGAAAGCCCAGGACTTTCTTGCAGGCACCTCATCAGTATGAGGAACACTACTTGGGGTGGAGGACCAAGCCAGCCTGTGTTTCCAGCAGCAGAGACAAAAAGTAGGGAAGAAAAAGATGCAAATGTCTCAGGGATGTGCCCAGCAGCCTTTTGTGTGAGCACATTAGAATACAATCCGAATGTGACTAAAAAAGACTCAACAGAATAAATGCTGCACTTAGAATGGGCCTCAGAGAGAAAAGAGATTTAATGGCAACATATTAAATGTAAATCAACACAAAAGGTAAGCGGGGAGGAAAGAGAGACACCAGCTTAGGGATTAGAGCACAAAGCTGTAATATTTACTCACGAGATTAAGGCACTTAGAGGAAATGAAATATTGTCCTTCTGTAATAATTCAATCCCTTGCCTTTATCCAGGAGGATTGCCCCTATCAAGCTATTGGAGAGATGCAGAGATGAATTCACACCCATTGCTAGAGGAGGGATGCAGCCCTGGTGCCTGCGTCTCTCCTGGATGCTCCACAAGAACTCCACATCTGCCAGGGGATACTCACAGAATCACCAAGGCTGGAAGAGACCTCAAAGATCATCAAGTCCAACCTGTCACCACAGACCTCATGACTAAACCATGTGCCACATCCAATCCCCTCTTGAACACCTCCAGGGATGGGGACTCCACCACCTCCCTGGGCAGCACATTCCAATGGCCAATCTCTCTTGCTGGGAAGAATTTCTTCCTAACATCCTGCCCTGGCACAGCTTGAGACTGTGTCCTCTTGTTCTGGTGCTGCTTGTCTGGGGGAAGAGACCAACCCCCACCTGGCTACAGCCTCCCTTCAGGGAGTTGGAGAGAGCAAGAAGGTCTCCCCTGAGCCTCCTCTTCTGCAGGCTAAGCAACCCCAGCTCCCTCAGCCTCTCCTCACAAGGCTGTGCTCCAGACGCCTCCCCAGCTTCGTTGCCCTTCTCTGGACACCTTCCAGCATCTCAACATCTTTCCTAAACTGAGGGGCCCAGAACTGGACACAGGGCTCACTCTACTGCATTATTTCTTTCTTCCCAGGCAAAAATAAATGCAACAACTCAATTTGATTTCCAGGTGCCAGGCAGAGCTGGCAGGCAACAAAAAAACCTCCCCACAAAACACAATCTTCTGATTTCTCCAGCTCAACCCTTTTCCTAAACTAGATACCTCAGCTGCCTGTATGGCCCCCAATCAGTGAAGCATCTTTAGCTCCTCACAATCTGTAATAGACTTGTCCTCTGCAAAGCCCTGGTGAGGTAGGGAAGTGCCATTATCTGCTTTCCACAGGCAGGGAACAAGGGCTGGAAATAGGCTGCCCACGGTGTGTTGTCTTCTTGCATTGGAGGCCTGCCCATGGAAGGCTTAAATGGAGCAGGGCAATGCCAGGCAGCCAGCCCCAGCTGCTGTGCCCAGGCTGGACCAATCCTTGCCTGGTTTTTACAGCCTGTGGGGAACCTGCTGCTGCCAGAACTAAAGACTTCCTGATGCCTGAAATGATCAGCTTAAATTAGAACGTAATAATAATAGTAATAATAATAATAATAATAATAATAGAAAGAAGAAGAATAAGATAAACCAATCAAAATAAATGAAACTAATAAAAAATAATTAAAAAAATAGCCCTAAGACAAAGAAGTTAAAAAAAAAGGGGAGGGCAAAAGGGAGAGAAAAGAGGGAAGGGAGAGAAAAGAGGGGAAGGGAGGGGAAAGAGGGGAAGGGAGGGGAAAGAGGGGAAGGGAGGGGAAAGAGGGGAAGGAGGGGAAAGAGGGAAGGGAGGGGAAAGAAGGGAGGGAAGGGAGGGGAAAAGAGGGAAGGGGGGAAAAGAGGGAAGGGGGAAAAGAGGGAAGGGGGAAAAGAGGGAAGGGGGGAAAAAGAGGGAAGGGGGAAAAGAGGGAAGGGGGAAAAGAGGGAAGGAGGGGAAAAGAGGGAAGGAGGGGGAAAAGAGGGAAGGAGGGGGAAAAGAGGGAAGGAGGGGGAAAAGAGGGAAGGAGGGGGAAAAGAGGGAAGGAGGGGGAAAAGAGGGAAGGAGGGGGAAAAGAGGGAAGGAGGGGGAAAAGAGGGAAGGAAGGGGGAAAAGAGGGAAGGGGGGGGAAAAGAGGGAAGGGGGGGAAAAGAGGGAAGGGGGGGAAAAGAGGAAGGGGGGAAAAGAGGGAAGGGGGGAAAAGAGGGAAGGGGGAAAAGAGGGAAGGGGGGAAAAGAGGGAAGGGGGAAAAGAGGGAAGGGGGAAAAGAGGGAAGGGGGGGAAAGAGGGAAGGGGGGGAAAAGAGGGAAGGGGGAAAAAGAGGGAAGGGGGGGAAAAAAGAGGGAAGGGGGAAAAGAGGGAAGGGGGAAAAGAGGGAAGGGGGAAAGAGGGAAGGGGGAAAAGAGGAAGGGGGGAAAAGAAGGGAAAAAGAGGGGGGAAAAGAGGGAAGGGGGGAAAGAGGGAAGGGGGAAAAGAGGGAGAGGGGGAAAGAGGGAAGGGGGAAAGAGGGAAGGGGGGAAAGAGGGAAGGGGGGAAAGAGGGAAGGGGGGGAAAGAGGGAAGGGGGAAAGAGGGAAGGGGGGAAAGAGGGAAGGGGGGAAAGAGGGAAGGGGGGAAAGAGGGAAGGGGGAAAGAGGGAAGGGGGGGAAAAGAGGGAAGGGGGAAAAGAGGGAAGGGGGAAAAGAGGGAAGGGGGAAAGAGGGAAGGGGGAAAGAGGGAAGGGAAGGGGGAAAGAGGGAAGGGGGGAAAAGAGGGAAGGGGGGGAAGAGGGAAGGGGGAAAAGAGGGAAGGGGGAAAAGAGGGAAGGGGGAAAAGAGGGAAGGGGGAAAAAGAGGGAAGGGGGAAAAGAGGGGAAAAGAGGGGGGGAAAAGAGGGAAGGGGGGAAAAGAGGGAAGGGGGGAAAGAGGGAAGGGGGAAAGAGGAAGGGGGGAAAAGAGGGAAGGGGGGGAAAGAGGGAAGGGGGGGGAAAGAGGGAAGGGGGGAAAGAGGGAAGGGGGGGGAGAGGGAAGGGGGGAAAGAGGGAAGGGGGGGAAAGAGGGAAGGGGGGAAAGAGGGAAGGGGGGGAAAGAGGGAAGGGGGGGAAAGAGGGAAGGGGGGAAAGAGGGAAGGGGGGAAAGAGGGAAGGGGGGGGAAAAGGGAAGGGAAAAGGGGGAAGAAAAGAGGGAAGGGGGGAAAGAGGGAAGGGGGAAAAGAGGAAGGGGGAAAGAGGGAAAGGGGGGAAAGAGGGAAGAAGGGAGGGGAAAGAGGGAAGGGAGGGGAAAGAGGGGAAGGGAGGGAAAGAGGGAAGGGAGGGGAAAGAGGGGAAGGGAGGGGAAAGAGGGGAAGGGAGGGGAAAGAGGGGAAGGGGGGGAAAGAGGGAAGGGGGAAAAGAGGGAAGGGGGGAAAAGAGGGAAGGGGGGAAAGAGGGAAGGGGGGAAAGAGGGAAGGGGGGAAAGAGGGAAGGGGGGAAAGAGGGAAGGGGGGAAAGAGGGAAGGGGGGAAAAGAGGGAAGGGGGGAAAAGAGGGAAGGGGGGGAAAGAGGGAAGGGGGGAAAAGAGGGAAGGGGGAAAAGAGGGAAGGGGGGAAAAAGAGGGGGGGGGAAAAGAGGGAAGGGGGGAAAAGAGGGAGGGGGAAAAAGAGGGAGGGGGGAAAAGAGGGAAGGGGGGAAAAGTGGGAAGGAGGGGGAAAAGGGGAAGGAGGGGGAAAAGAGGGAAGGAGGGGGAAAAGAGGGAAGGAGGGGGAAAAGAGGGAAGGAGGGGGAAAAGAGGGAAGGAGGGGGAAAAGAGGGAAGGAGGGGGAAAAGAGGGAAGGAGGGGGAAAAGAGGGAAGGAGGGGGAAAAGAGGGGGGAAGGAGGGGGAAAAAAAGGGAAGGAGGGGGAAAAGAGGGAAGGAGGGGGAAAAGAGGGAAGGAGGGGGAAAAGAGGGAAGGAGGGGGAAAAAGAGGGAAGGAGGGGAAAAGAGGGAAGGGGGAAAAAGAGGGAAGGGGGGGGAAAAGAGGGAAGGGGGGAAAAGAGGGAAGGGGGGAAAAGAGGGAAGGGGGGAAAAGAGGGAAGGGGGAAAAGAGGGAAGGGGGAAAAGAGGGAAGGGGGGAAAAGAGGGAAGGGGGAAAAGAGGGAAGGGGGAAAAGAGGGAAGGGGGAAAAGAGGGAAGGGGGAAAAAGAGGGAAGGGGGAAAAGAGGGAAGGGGGGGAAAGAGGGAAGGGGGGGAAAAGAGGGAAGGGGGGAAAAGAGGGAAGGGGAAAAAGGGGGGGGGGAAAAGAGGGAAGGGGGAAAAGAGGGAAGGGGGAAAAGAGGGAAGGGGGGAAAAGAGGGAAGGGGAAAAAGAGGGAAGGGGGAAAAGAGGGAAGGGGGAAAAGAGGGAAGGGGGAAAAGAGGGAAGGGGGGAAAAGAGGGAAGGGGGAAAAGAGGGAAGGGGGAAAAAGAGGGAAGGGGGAAAAAGAGGGAAGGGGGGGAAAAGAGGGAAGGGGGGGAAAGAGGGAAGGGGGAAAGAGGGAAGGGGGGAAAGAGGGAAGGGGGAAAGAGGGAAGGGGGGGAAAGAGGGAAGGGGGGAAAGGAGGGAAGGGGGAAGGGGAAAAGGGAAGGGAAAAGGGGGGGGAAAAGAGGGAAGGGGGGAAAAGAGGGAAGGGGGAAAAGAGGGAAGGGGGGAAAAGAGGGAAGGGGGGGAAAAGAGGGAAGGGAGGGAAAGAGGGAAGGGAGGGAAAGAGGGAAGGGAGGGAAAGAGGGAAGGGAGGGAAAAGAGAAACAGGGGGAAGGAAAATAGGGAAAGGAAGAAAAAAAAAATGGCAGGGGGAAGGATAAATAGGAAACATTAAGAAGACTGACTGATGTCAAGAAGATTTCTTTGCTATCCTCTAAGCTACAAAGCAGGGAGGCAGGAAAGACAGAGCTTTTCCTCTCCAAGCTGTGCTGGAGAGCCTGGTCAGCCCAGCCTGGCTCTCGTCCCTTCCCCTGCACTCTTTTTCACTGAGCAGAAAGGGAACAGAGTTGTTGGCACCGAAGAGCTGCTGCTGCTGCTGCTGCTGCAGGCTCGGGGAAGCCAGCCCAGCCGGGCTAGCGGGAGCCCTGAGGAGAGCTGCTGGTACAGCAAGGCTCTGGGCGCTCCAATCAGCCTCCAGTTAAAAGCTCCCAGGTTAATTCCAGCTGCTGAGGCAGAGTCTCTTCAGACGGCACAGCTGTGGGCGGCCCCCGCGGGGCAGCCGCCGCGGAGCATCAGGCGGCGCTGAAGTGGTTAACGGCAGCTCGAGTGCACGGGGGAAGCGGAGAGGCAGGGTCCCGGCTCAGCTCTTCATTTAATAACAATTACCAGGATAGTAAACGTGACCCTGCTGTTTTGCTCGCTGAAATTTTTTTGTTTCCCCAGCTATGGCAGTGTCACTTCTCCCGAGGCAGCCTCCCCACTTGGCAGAGCTAAATTGCATTCTGATTCTATTAAATGGGACTAAATGTCTTCGAAATCAAAGAGCAAATATAATTTAAGTGCCATTTGGGTCTTCCCACAGGTTCTCTCAGCTGTTCACTCAGCAACCAACCTGTGGAAAGCTGCCTGGTGACAGGGCTATAGTTTCAGAGGAAGCACACAGCCAGGATATACAATACAATTCCCTTCCACAACACAGCCTTCATGCAAACTCACAACGTGCCATGGCTACAGCTTAAAACAATGCAGCTGCTATAATAAGAAGAGAAGAGGAGGAGGAGGAGGTGGAGGAAGGGAGAGTTAAGATGCAGCCAGGGCAGTAGGGCTGGGAACAGTGAGGGGATGCTGAAGGAAACTGAAAACCCTGCAAATAGAATAGAATAGAATAGAATTAACCAGGTTGGAAAAGACCTCAGAGATCAATGAGTCCAACCTATCACCCAACACCATCTAATCAACTCAACCATGGCACCAAGTGCCTCATCCAGGCTCTTCCTAAACACTTCCAGGGATGGTGACTCCACCACCTCCCTGGGTAGCACATTCCAGTGGCCAATCTCTCTTGCTGGGAAGAATTTCTTCCTAACATCCAGCCTAAACCTCCCCTGGCACAGCTTGAGGCTGTGTCCTCTTGTTCTGGTGCTGCTTGCCTGGGAGAAGAGACCAACCCCCACCTGGCTACAACCTCCCTTCAGGGAGTTGGAGAGAGCAAGAAGGTCTCCCCTGAGCCTCCTCTTCTGCAGGCTAAGCAACCCCAGCTCCCTCAGCCTCTCCTCACAGGGCTGTGCTCCAGACCCCTCCCCAGCTTTCTTGCCCTTCTCTGGACACCTTCCAGCATCTCAACATCTTTCCTAAACTGAGGGGCTCAGAACTGGACACAGGACTCAAGGTGTGGCCTACGCAGTGCTGAGCACAGGGCACAATGACTTCCCTGCTCCTGCTGGCCACACTGTTCCTGATGCAGGCCAGGATGCCCTTGGCCTTCTTGGCCACCTGGGCACACTGCTGGCTCATGTTCCCACTGGGTACAGGTCTCTGCATGAGGCTAAATGCACCTCAAAGATTCATAGAATGGTTTGTGTTGGAAAGGAGCTTAAACACAATCTAGTTCCAATTCCCCTGCCATGGACACCTTCCACTAGACTTCATCCAACCTGGCCTTTAACACCTCCAGGGAGGGGACATCCACAACCTCCCTGGACAATCTGTTCCAGTGTCTCCCCACCCTCACTGGAAAGAATTTCTTCCTGATATCTAGATGCTGCAGGATCCTAGGGACCAGCAGACCTGAGTGCACCCCACTAGAATAAAATCCCCACCCTGATCCTGTTTTTACAGCCAACCTGGTAGGACAAAGGGGTGGAAAGTTGTAGTGTGCCTGGGATGTGAGCAGCCCTTCTGGTGAGGCCACATCTGGAATACTGTGTCCAGTTCTGGGCTCTCTGGTTCAAGAAGGACAGGGACTTGATGGAGAAGGGACACAAAAAGGCTACAGGGATGCTAAGGGGACTGGAACATCTCTGTGATGAGGAAAGAATGAGAGAATTGGGGCTGTTTAGTCTAGAGAAGAGCAGCCTGAGGGGGATCTGATCAGTGCTGATGAATGAGGGTGGGTGTCAGGAGGATGGGGCCAGGCTTTGTTCAGTGATGCCCAGAGACAGAACAAGGGGTAACAGGCACAAACTGGAACATCAGAACTTCCATCTAAAGATGAGGAGGAGCTTCTTTGACTTAAGGATACTGGAGTCCTGGAACAGTCTTCCCATGGAGGTGGTGGAATCCCAGTCCCTGGTGGTGTTCAGAAAAGGCTTGGATGTGGCACTTGGAGCCATGGTTTAACTGTGAGGAGGTGCTGGGTGATAGGTTGGACTTGATGATCTCTGAGGTCTTTTCCAACCTTATTGATTCTATGATTCCATGAGGTGGTGGAGTCTCCATCTCTGGAGACATCCCAAACCCACCTGGGTGACCTTCTCTGGTGAAGGTGCCTTGCTGGGTTGGGCTGGAAGTCCCTCCCAACCCCTACCATTCTGTGCTTCTGGGCAGATCCCAGTTTGATCCCACGGGAGCAATGTTTGGCAGGCAGAGAAGGAAAGGGGTTGAAGTGACTGCCCTAGGAAGAAAGAACCTGTAAGCAGAAAGTTAAGATGATAAAGGAGCCTGAAGGTGTTGGTAATGTAGTGCAATTTCAAGGCTGTTTTTAAGGCCAAGGGCTCAATGGAAGCAAAAAGCACTTAATTAAGGTTTTCAGAAGCAGCGATTGACTCGAGCTCTACTTTCATACTCCCAGCAACGAACCACCAGGCACATTTAAAGGCAAAGTGCAGTGCAGAGAGAGGAAGGCTCCTTTAAGGCACCCAGCACTGGCTACCAAACTGGGAAACATCTCAGCTGAGCAACTCCTTGGCCTGGGGCAGCACTCTGCTGGCTCCAGCTGAGCCAGAGCTCACCTACAAAGGAGCAAAGCAGCAGCCAGAGTGCCTCTGTGAGGTCAGGAGGCAGCCTGCCAGATGACAAAGTTGCTCCTCAGCTCCCACTGAGGAGAGAAACAGTCCTGGGTACAGAGCTGGCAACGGCACAGAGGGCAGGGCTGAGCCCAAGCCATTGCATCCCCACCAGTCAGAGGGAAGGGAAGAAGTCTGACTGTGTCTGCTAGGCTAGTGAACAAGCAAGGACCAGCCCCTCCGTGCTGCACTGGGGTTTCTTGCCCTTCCCCACTGCTGCTGTGTCATGGATGAAGCATCTCTCTTATGAAGGAAGGCTGAGAGCCCTGGGACTCTCCAGCCTGGAAAAAAAAACAAACTGAGAGGGAATCTCCTCAATTCTCATCAAGATCTAAAGGGTGGAGGTCACGAGGATGAGACTGGGCTCTTCTCAGGTGATAGGACAAGGGGCAGTGGGTACAAACTAGAGCCCAAGAGGTTTCACTTGCACTTAAGGAAATATTTCTTTGCTGTGAGGGTGCTGGAGCCCTGCAGCAGGCTGAGAGGTTGTGCAGTCTCCTTCTCTGGAGGGATTCCAAACCCACATGGACATTGTGATCCTGTGCAACCTGATCTAGGGGTCCCTGCATTAGCAAGGGGCTGGAGTACATCTCCAGAGGTCCCTTCCAACCCCCACCATTCTGTGATGCTCTTGATTCCACTGACTCCATCAATGCCCATCATAGAATTGTTTGGGTTGGAAGAGACCTCTAAGATCACCAAATCCAACCATTGCCCTAACACCACCACAACATCTCCTGTCTCCACCATCTCACCCAACCCCCAGGGCACAACTGCAAATGTCAGGGTGCTAAAAAGTTGGATGCATAACAAAGAGCACAATTTGAGCACCAGCAACAAAAGCTCTCAAAGCTCAGGGTCAGAGGTAGAGGAGGACTTGCCCTTCAGCTTCCTCAGCATGAAGCCACAAATAGTTCAGGCCCTCGTGCTGGTGGAAGTGACTAATTGTAGTTGGAGAGAGAAGCAAGTCATCACTCGAATCAGCTGCACCAGCTCCAAGAATAGCTGATCTTCTGCAGCCACCTAAAGCCCTCATTAGGCAGCAAATCTCATGCAGAGGCACTGTGAGGTCAGAATCCAAGGTTGTGCCCTGCTTGGCCACAGCTCCCTGCTTGAACCACCTCAGCATCCCCTGAACCCACCCGGGGTGCTGGCACCCGGTGCCTGCTTGCAGCCAAAGTGCTTTTGCAGGGAAGGCATCAGACAAACATCTCTGCAGCTCAGATACCACCCAGTGTGGATGGGAGCAGGCAGAGAACAGCCCTCCAACCGAATGCTTCTTGCTGCTGAAGAGCTGGCTCTGATGGGCAGCTCTGGAGGCTAGAACTAAAGGGGCCTTAGTGACTCTAAGGACATTAGCTGCTAGACTCTCCTCCCAGTAAAAGCCTGGGATTTGGGGAGAGCCACTGAGCAAGCAGCACAGTGTGAGGGGGAAACACCAGAGCCTCAGGAGAGCAGTTTCCAACCCTCAGTGGGTTTTCCAAGCCTTTATCCCCACACTTGGAGGCACCCAGGTGCTGCTGGCCAGATGGAGAGGCCACCAAGGGCTTCTTGCAGAAACTAAAGGGTCAGCAGGAATGGATGCACAGTCCTGACTCCTGCCTCATGGCAGGAGAGCAGCCCCTACCCCCAGGGATGCTGCTCTAGCCTGAGGCACTGCTCCAAGCAACAGTGCAGCAACAACTTTGAGATATTAAACTGCTAACTGGCACCCAAGGTGTTTGGCAGGTGTCACTGTCCTCCCCCACCCCCCTTCCTGACACAGCAGCCAGCCACAGGGGGAACCACAGCCTTGTTTTCTCCTGTAGTGAGAGCAGCTGAGGCTTTTTAAACATTCAACACCTCCTGGCCAGTCTGGGTTGTGCTACAGAGCTGCTCAGATCAAAAGATCTTCAGCTCAGAAGATTAAAAGGCTCCAGGGATGGGTAATGGGATGCAGAGCTTTTCACCTCTAGGTAGCTGGCCTGGTTTCTAGGTCAGGAACAAGGCAAAAGCCCATTTCTGGCACAGCAAAGGAAGCAGCCCAGCCAGCTTCACAGCAGCTCCTGGCTGTCAGCTGTGCCCTTCTTGGGGAGAAACACCAAAATCCTGGCTAGGCTGGCACCACTTCATCACATCAGCCACCCTCAGGGACCAACATGGGCTGAGGCCACACATCCCACTCCCATGCAGGGCCATTGAGGAGAGAGGATTTGCAGAACAAGGGATTTTGGGGAGGGAAATGCTGTCCCAAAGCCCGTGGCTGAGTCAAATCACAGACTCATAGACTGGTTGGAGTTGGAAGGGACCTTAAAGGAACCATCAGCAAGTGGGATGGGGTTGCTCCTGCTGAGCATCAGCCGTGGAGCAAAGGGACAGTCTGGCCAGGTTGGGCATGGCAGTCATAGAATAACTTGAGTTAGAAGGGATCTTAAACATCATCCAGTTCCAACCTCCCTGCCATGGGTAGGGGATACCTTCCACTAGTCCAGGTTGCTCAAAGTGTCAGGCAGCCTGGTCTTCCAGGGATGACTTGTCCACAACTTCTCTGGGCAACCTGTTCCAGCCTCTCACCACCCTCACTGTAAAGAACTTCTTCCTAATGTCTCATCCAAATCTACTCTGCAGTGATGTCCTCTACATGCTACAGCAGAACCTGCCGAGGGAGGGACTCTCCAACTCTCTCTATAGAATTATGGAATGGTCAGGGTTGGAAGGGACCTCAAGAATCATCCAGTTCCAACCCCCTGCCATGGGCAGGGACACAGCAGGTTGCCCACAGCCACATCCATCCTGGCCTTCAAAACCTCCAGGCATGAGGCTTCCACCACCTCCCTGGGCAACCTGTGCCAGGCTCTCACCACCCTCATGGGGAACAACTTCTTCCTAACCTCCAGTCTAAATCTCCCCACCTCTAGTTTTGCTCCATTCCCCCCCCCAGTCCTATCAATCCCTGACACCCTCAAAAGTCCTTCCCCAGCTTTCTTCAGATCCTGGAAGGCCACAATTAGGTCTCCTCAGAACCTTCTCCTCTCCAAACTGAACAACCCCAACTCTCTCGGTGTGTCTCTATGCAGCCAGGAGGCCCTCACACATGCCTCTGGGGAAAAGCTCAGCACCCTGCAGTCACACCTTGGCTCCTTCCCCAGTCATTTGCAAGCCCCAAAGCTCTCGGCTGGGTTGCAATCTGGAGCTTCCTGCCGGTGCCAGCCGCACGTTCAGGGAGAGGTGTTTTAGGCTTGATCTCAGACAGAAGCTCTTCACAGAGAGATTGCCCTTGGAATGGGCTGCCCAGGGAGGGGGTGGGATGGGGGTCCCTGGAGGTGTTTAACAAAAGACTGAATGAGGCACTTAGTGTCTAATTGATTAGTTAGGGTTGGGTGATGACTTGATGATCTTGGAGGTCCCTTCCAACTTGGTTGATTCTGTGAGGTGGGGTTGGGTGATCGGTTGGACTTGATGATCTTGGAGGTCCATTCCAACCTGTTGGATTCAGTGATTCTGCTCCAGATTAGCTGCCATGCCCTCAGCCCTCCCCAGCAGGACTCCCGCGGGCAGGCTCTCAGCTGGGCCCCCTCGGCTCCAGCGGCTGCGGGGAAGGTGCCGCAATGCAGGCAGCCGCTCTGCCGCCTTCCCGTCTGATCTGCAAGGAGAGGTGGGCAACAGATGGAAGAAGCACTTCGGTTCTCTCTCTCTCCCTGCGTTTCTAACCCCACTGCGGGGGAGAAGGCGGCGCCTGCGAGAAGCCCACCTTGAAGGCGTCGCTGGAGCGCTCGGGGGTAGCTTTAGCTGGCGGCACAGAGCGGATGAGCAGCGGGACCGCGTCTGGAGGCTGGATCCATCAGGCTGGGCTCAGCAGTGGGGATGAGAGAAGACTTTTAAGAGTTTAAGGGAGGCTCTCGTCGTCTTGGGAGTGAGCCATCTGTTGTCACAAGGATGATATCATAGTTTCTATCTCCTGTACCAAATGTTTCTGTTGTGCCGAGGTTAAGCCACCGGCTCCGTTCCCTGGAGCTCACCGAGGAAGGAACAATTCCTCAGGAGTTGATTAAAGCCAACTTCAAAGTTTAAAGGTAGAGAGCTCTCAGTTGGTCCTTCCATTCAGATCTTGCTCAAATAGGAACAAGTTTCCCTCCCAAAACCCCACCAAGTGTCACCTCATCCAGCTTTCACCATCTAAAGGTCATATGCCAAATCCAGCAATTCCTCCAGGTTTTCTCTGCCACCTCCAGAGAGAGGCAAGAATTGATCAATAATTCTTGGGTTACCCACATCTGTCCAGTGACTACACAACAACGTGGCCCTGGGCAGCCTGATCCTAGTTGGAGATGTCCTTGCTGACTGCAGGGCAGTTGGACAAGATGACCTTGGAGGGTCCTACCCAACCTGTGCAACCTGGAGCCCTGCAGCAGGCTGAGAGGTTGTGCAGTCTCCTTCTCTGGAGGGATTCCAAACCCACATGGACATTGTGATCCTGTGCAACCTGATCTAGGGGTCCCTGCATTAGCAAGGGGCTGGAGTACATCTCCAGAGGTCCCTTCCAACCCCCACCATTCTGTGATGCTCTTGATTCCACTGACTCCATCAATGCCCATCATAGAATTGTTTGGGTTGGAAAAGACCTCTAAGATCACCAAGTCCAACCATTGCCCTAACACCACCACAACATCTCCTGTCTCCACCACCTTACCTAATGCCCAGGGCACAACTGCAAATGTCAGGGTGCTAAAAAGTTGGATGCATAACACAGAGCACAATTTGAGCACCAGCAACAAAAGCTCTCAAAGCTCAGGGTCAGAGGTAGAGGAGGACTTGCCCTTCAGCTTCCTCAGCACGAAGCCACAAATAGTTCCATTCCCACCTCTGTCCAGTGACTACACAACAGCGTGGCCCTGGGCAGCCTGATCTAGTTGGAGATGTCCCTGCTGACTGCAGGGCAGTTGGACAAGATGACCTTGGAGGGTCCTGCCCAACCTGTGCAATCTGAATCCGGGCACCTACCACAGACTGGACTTTTAAGGTGCAAAAAGCAGATGCCATGAAGAGAATGCCAAGTCCCCGGGGAAACCAGGTTCCCAAAGAGGCCCTCCCCGGCAGTGTGCTTAGAGCTGACACCTGCCTGAGTTTGCAAGCAAGGATTTATGAGGTGGGGTGGAAGAGAAGAGAGTTTGACTGGGCAAGAGCCTGCTGAGCTGCAGCAGATGGCTTGCTGCAGGAGTGGAGAAGGAGGAGAGAGATCTCTACGCAGTTAGGAAAGGTTGCCTCCTCTTCTTAGTCTGCTCCTTCCCCACCTCCCTCCCCACCCTCCTCCTCTCCAAGACAGAGAAACATGCGGGAAGTATGCCGGGGAAATCCCACACATGGAGCTCCTTGACTGACTTCTCCAAGTTACTTTGCTCCCATCCAATTCATCCTAACTTCACAAGCAAGCCCTGGCCCCACTGAGAGCAAACTTGGCCAGCTTGTCAGCCTGCAAACCGCACAAGCCTTGCCCTGCTGCACCTCAGCAAGGGTCCACCTGCTTCTTCCAGGTGACCTCACACAGCTCAGCAGCGCAAGGCGAAACCAAGTAGCTACGAAGCAGCATGGATCAAACCCAACAGAGGTGTTTGTACCAAGCTGGGTGAAGTGAAACTGCCAAGCTGCTCAAGGCTTTCATTATGACTGGCAAGCTTCCCCAGCATTAATAAAATCCTGCTCCTATGGCACCTTTCAGCCCACAGGGCCCTCAAATCAAAGTCATTTGCAGATGTGCACAGAGAGGGCACTGGGGTGCAGCTACCTGCGGAGTGTGATGCTCCAGCATCAAAGGCAGCAAATGATGGTGGCCAGGCTCCACCTCCCTCCTGTACTGCAGGGCTGCAATATGGGACTGGCTCTGCTATCACTGGGCTGACACCAACAGCATTTGAGCCTCTTTTATCGAGCTTATGGTGGAAGGAAATGACTGAAATTGGAAGAGGAGCAGCACCACCCAATCTGATCTCCTGACTTGGGTCTTTCTGGTGACTTCTTCCTCGTGCTGTTTATCTTCCTGCTCAAATACTTAGTGCTTTTCAAATCTTCATCTTTTAAATCATAGAATGGTGTGGGTTGGAAGGGACCTTCTGCCCTTTCCCCAGTGGAAATCATGCAGGAACCAAGCTCATAGATTCATGGAATGGTGTGGGTTGGAAGGGACCTTCTACCCTTTCCCCAGTGGAAATCATGCAGGAACCAAGCTTATAGATTCATGGAATGGTTTGGGTTGGAAGGGATCTTAAAAGTCACCTAGTTCCAACCTCTCTGCCATGGGCAGGGACACCTCCCACTAGCCCAAGTGGCTCAAGGCCTCATCCAACCTGGCCTTGAACACCTCCTGGGAGGAGGGGGCATCCACAACTTCTCTGGGCAGCCTGTTCCAGTGTCTCAACACCCCCACTGGAAAGAATTTCTGCCTCATCTCTGGTCTAAATCTCTCCTCTTCCAGCTTAATTCCATTTCCCCTTGCTCCATCAATAGAAGTCCTTGTCAGAAGTCCTTCCCCACCTCTCCTGTAGCCTGCTGCAGCTACTGGAAGGCTGCTCTAAGGTCTCCCTGAAGCCTTGTCTTCTCCAGGCTGAACAGCTCCACCTCTCAGCAAAATCCCTAAGCTTTCCACCAGCTCCTTCTCCACCCTGCCCTGCCAGCTAATCAGAAGCGATCCCCATGGAGGATAACAACTTTGGGGTTTGATAAGCCACACATCTGCTCTCTTCCTCCCTACACTTGAAGCTCTTCTCAGTCGCTACAAGCCGCAAGAGAGCACCATGAAAAAAAAACCCCAACCAAAACAAAACCCAAAACAACAAAACCAAACCAAACCAACCAAAACATGTCACATTCCCTGTACTCCCTTTAACTCGTGCTCCTCATTTTACATGTGCACCCCATTACAGCATTTCCCATTCTTCCTCCCCAGTTACTGTTCTGCATGAATCCCATCTCTCTTTCCCTGTTCCCTGGTAGAAGGGTCTTCAACTCTGCAGGTCACACTTTCACTATCCCCAAGGCATAGCAGTTTAGCCCCTTCCCTGCCCATGGCTCTGTCTGCCACTGCTCCCTTCTCACTGTTTCAGGATCTACTGAAATTTTTCATTTACTGCTAAACGTGTCCACAGAAGGGCAACAAAGCTGGGGAGGGGTTTGGAGCACAGCCCTGTGAGGAGAGGCTGAGGGAGCTGGGGTTGCTTAGCCTGCAGAAGAGGAGGCTCAGGGCAGACCTCATTGCTCTCTCCAACTCCCTGAAGGGAGGTTGTAGCCAGGTGGGGGTTGGTCTCTTCTACCAGGCAACCACCGACAGAACAAGGGGACACAGTCTCAAGCTGTGCCAGGGGAGGTTCAGGCTGGATGTTAGGAAGAAGTTCTTCATTGCAAGAGAGATTGGCCATTGGGATGTGCTGCCCAGGGAGGTGGTGGAGTCCCCATCCCTGGAGGTGTTTAGGAAGAGCCTGGATGAGGCACTTGGTGCCATGGTTTAGTTGATTAGATGGTGTTGGGTGATAGGTTGGACTTGATGATCTCTGAGGTCTTTTCCAACCTGGTTTATTCTATTCTATTCTATTCTATTCTATTCTATTCTATTCTATTCTATTCTATCTATTCTATTCTATTCTATTCTATTCCATCCCATCCCATTCCATTCCATTCCATTCCATTCCATTCCATTCCATTCCATTCCATTCCATTCCATCCTATCCTATCCTATCCTATCCCATCCCATCCCATCCCATCCCATCCCATCCCATCCCATCCCATCCCATCCCATCCCATCCTATCCTATCCTATCCTATCCTATCCTATCCTATCCTATCCTATCCTATCCTATCCCATCCCCTTCTCTTCTCTTCTCTTCTCTTCTCTTCTCTTCTCTTCTCTTCTCTTCTCTTCTCTCTCTTCTCTTCTCTTCTCTTCTCTTCTCTTCTCTTCTCTTCTCTTCTCTTCTCTTCTTCTCTTCTCTTCTCTTCTCTTCTCTTCTCTTCTCCTCTCCTCTCCTCTCCTCTCTCTCTCTCTCTCTCTTCTCTCTCTCTCTCCTCTCCTCTCCTCTCCTCTCCTCTCCTCTCTCCTCTACTCTACTCTATTCTATTCTATTCTATTCTATTCTATTCTATTCTATTCTATTCTATTCTATTCTATTCTATTCTATTCTAAGAAATAAACCAACCAGAAAACCCCCAAACCCAACCCAAGCTCTGAGGAAGCCTCCCCCTCAGCACAGCCACCCGTGCCTTTCCTCAAGGTCACCTGCGGCCATTTGACAGATTTCTCTCCAGCCGCCTCCCCGGCAGCCGAAGGCTCTCTGCAGTGCCAGAGCAGCCTTTCCAGGAAGGAAACAATTTCCTCGATGGCAAAGGAGCAGAATTATCCCTTTGGAAAAGCGGCTCCTCCTCTCCAAGCCTGAACAACAAAGGCAGCCGGCCGGCGGGACCGGCGGCAGCACGGCAGGCGAGGAGCGCGGCATCCCACCCAGCAGCCTCCCAGCAGCCAGCAAGCCTTCAGCGGGAGAGGCAAACGCTGCTCAAGGCCTGCAATTCGAAGAGGGGAGAAGAAAAAGCAGCCTCAGAAATGGCAAATCCAGCTCTCCAGCTCGACATTCTACCAAAGCCCCAAGAACCCCAGGCAGTGCTACAGGCTAGGCTCAGAGTGGCTGAGAGCAGCCAGGCAGAAAGGGACCAGGGGGTAGTGGTTGACAGCAGCTGAACAGGACCCAGCAGTGTGCCCAGGTGGCCAAGAAGGCCAAGGGCATCCTGGCCTGCAGCAGGCAGAGTGTGGCCAGCAGGAGCAGGGAAGACATCCTGCCTTGTGCTCAGCACTGGTTAGGGAACAGATTGAGTCCTGTGTCCAGTTCTGGGCTCCTCAGTTTAGGAAAGATGTTGAGATGCTGGAAGATGTCCAGAGAAGGGCAAGGAGGCTGGGGAGGGGTCTAGAGCACAGCCTTATGAGGAGAGGCTGAGGGAGCTGGGGTTGCTTAGCCTGCAGAAGAGGAGGCTCAGGGAGACCTTCTTGCTGTCTCCAACTGCCTGAAGGGAGGTTGTAGCCAGGTGGGGGTTGGTCTCTTCTCCCAGGCAAGCAGCACCAGAACAAGAGGACACAGTCTCAAGCTGCGCCAGGAGGTTCAGGCTGGGTGTTAGGAAGAAGTTCTTCATTGCAAGAGAAATTGGCAAATTTAGAGAGACTTGAAGGTGTCCAGAGAAGGGCAACGAAGCTGAAGAGAGGTCCAACTTCATCCACCACTCACCCTGTCAATTCCTCAGCTACTCTGTGACTTCTTAATTTCCTTTTCTATGTCTTTCTTTGTCTCCTTCCAGATGCCCAAAATTTCCTGCAGCAGGCGAACGCTTCCCATGGAAATTTCACTTTTGATGGCAACCCAAGTTTCTGTCAAAAAAACCCAACCCCAAACCTCTCTTCCTCCTGTGAAATTTTCCACCAAGTCTAATAAGTACCAATAACACTTGGAGCTGAACTGCCCCTAGCTTGGTTTTGTTGTTTGCAAACCCTGCTGGAGGCTTTGCCCACCTGTAGTTCTTACTTCATTGCTTTGTTCCTGGCTGTCAAACTTCATCTCTCTGCTTTTTTGTTGTTTTGGGTTTTTTTTAACCTTAACACCATATGTTCTCTAATGAAAAACGTCTCCATATTCACACCTGAAATTAGGGTCCTGTGCCAGGGCTCTTTCAGAGCCCTTGTGGAATTTCACTCTGAGGCTCAAGGTAAAAGAAAAAGCAAGAGAGGGGACTTGGAGAAGGAGAGGCTGGTGAGAGTGTAGCCAGCAGGAGCAGGGAAGTCATTGTGCCCTGTGCTCAGCACTGCTGAGGCCACCCCTTGAGTCCTGTGTCCAGTTCTGGGCCCCTCAGTTTAGGAAGGACATTGAGAGACTTGAAGGTGTCCAGAGAAGGGCAACAAAGCTGGGGAGAGGCCTTGAGCACAGCCCTGTGAGGAGAGGCTGAGGGAGCTGGGGTTGCTTAGCCTGGAGAAGAGGAGGCTCAGGGAGACCTTCTTGCTCTCTCCAACTCCCTGCAGGGAGGTTGTAGCCAGGTGGGGGTTGGTCTCTTCTCCCAGGCACCCAGCACCAGAACAAGAGGACACAGTCTCAAGCTGTGCCAGGGGAAATTTAGGCTGGAGGTGAGGAGAAAGTTCTTCCCAGAGAGAGTTGTTAACCATTGGGATGTGCTGCCCAGGGAGGTGGTGGAGTCCCCATCCCTGGAAGTGTTCAAGAGGGGATTGGATGTGGCACTTGGTGCCATGATTTAGTAGTCATGAGGTGTTAGGTGACAGGTTGGACCTGATGATCTCTGAGGTCTCTTCCAACCTTTTTGATTCTGTGATTCTATTAACTTGAAAAAAGCAGCCAGCACATTGCATGAAGTAAGAGTTTAAAGAGCCTGAGCGGGGGTAAAATGGTCTTATTGATGTTCTCTTCCCTGGAAAGCCAAGCAGGATGTGGCACCAAGCACAGAATCACAGCATGATAGGGACTGGAAGGGAGATCTGTGAGTCCAATCCCCTGCCAAGGCAGATTCACCTGGAGAAGGTCACACAGGAACACATCCAGGCGGGTTTGGAATGCCTCCAGCGATGGAGACTCCACTACCTCTCTGGGCAGCCTCTCATCACCCTTCAATTAAAGAAGTCCCTCCTCATGCTTAGACGGAGAGTGCAGGCTGGGGAGAGGAGCTGTGGGTACCTCTGCATCCGCGCCCAGCACAGGCAGTGAGGAAGGAGCCTGGCAGCGGCGGAAGCGCTCTCGGCATCAAGCTGTGCTCGGCCGTGAGTCATCTCCTCGGCCCCTGCTCCTGCCAGCGATGCTTCAGAGGCCAGGCTGACAGGGCTGTCAGCAAGGCTTTCTCTTTCCTCCCAGCAACCACTTAATGAGCCAGCGCGCTGCGTGGTTAATTAAACCCTGCTCTGCACGTTTGGCATTCTGGAGCCTCGGGAAACGGAGCAGGGCTGGAAGGGGCTGGCACCACAGCCCCAGGGGTATCCCAAGCGTGGGGGGCACTCAGCCTGTGCACCCACATCATTTGCAGCACCTCACCTTGGGTCTGGAAATACTTTTCAAAGCCCAGAGCCTCTCCTGACATATCACAGAATTGTTTCACTGGCAAAGGCCTCTAAGATCATCCAGTCCGCCCATCAACCCAACACCACCATGGCCACTAAGCCACGTCCCCAGGTGCCATGGCCACACTTTTCTTGAGCACCTCCAGGGACAGCCTGTTCCAAAGCCTGACCACTTTCTCAGGAAAGAAATTGTTCCAAACATCCAACTTAACCCTCCCCTGGCACAATTTCAGGCCAATTCCTCTCCTTCTATCACCTGAGACCAGGCAGAAGAAACCAACCCCCACCTCACTGCAGCCTCATTTCAGAGAGCTGTAGAGAGCAATGAGGTCTTCCCTCAGCCTCCTCTTTTCCAAACTACACAACCCCAGTGCCCTCATCTGCTCCTCCCCAGCCCTGTTCTCCAGACCCTTCCACAGCTTTGTTGCCAATCTCTAGACCAGCTCCAACCCCTCAGTGGCCACCCAAGCACGCTGCTGGCTCATCTTCAGATGGGGCTGCTCACTGCATCTACAAAGTTGGTGAGGGGCTTGGAACATAAGCCCTATGAAGAGAGGCTGAGGGAGCTGGGGTTGCTTAGCCTGGAGAAGAGGAGGCTCAGGGAGACCTCATTGCTCTCTCCAACTCCCTGAAGTGGATGAGGGGACACTGGAAATGGCCCTCTGCAACTGCCTTCCCCAATTAATTAGCTTTCAGCAGCAGGGCAAAGCACTTCACTATTGACCTTAGGTTCTCAGAGACAAACCCCTTCCAACCAAACCAGCCCTCCTGCCAAGAAGTGGGAGAGACATGGGACAGAGCTTGGATGGGTGTCCCTACAGAAATGTGCCCATCGGTCCCACCCAGCAATGTCAGAGGCAGCAGATGCTGCTCAGCACAGATCAAGCTGCAAGCTCAGGCACTGCAAAACCAAACCCAACTGGTTGAGTTCAGGGGCAGCAAAGGCAAGAGGGTGCTCTTTAGGATTGCCTTGGCTTGGTCTTGTTTTTCAAGCAATTTTGGGCCTCAGCCTCCACACTGCTAAGGCCTGGGGGTTTCCCTGGTGAGTATCCACCTGGGATGTCCTGTCACAGAACCATGGAGTGCTAGGGGTTGGAAAGGACCTCTGGAGATCATTGAGCCCAACCCCTCTGCCTAGGCAGCTTCACCTAGAGAAGGTCACATGGGAACACATCCAGGTGGGGTTTGAATGTCTCCAGAGATGGAGACTCCACCACCTCTCTTAACCTGTGTCTTAAACTAGACCTGCTGCACCCCTACACCACTTCAACCCCCACTTCCAGACTCATTTGCTGCCACCTTGGAGGACACACCTGCTGCTCCAGCACCCATCTATCATCCTTCCATCTGACTAAGGCAAGTCAATGCTCTGTCCCCCTTCCTAGCCATCCCCACAAAGCAGAGGGCTCCAGAGGGAGCTGCCAGTGCCCTCCTAGATTTATGGCCTCTTTATTTATTTATATTGATTTTTGAGAACTCTTTTTAAAGGGGAAAAGAAAAAATATATATCTATATAAAGCCACAACAACTCTGCTGAGCCCTGGAGGCCTGGCAGTGATTAGTGCTTAATGCACCCATGCTCGCTGCATGCACCTGGGGACACCCCAGCCCTGTGCAGACGGCCAAAGCAGGGTGAACCTCCTAACCCCAGCAAGCCCCAAGCTCTCTGAAGGCAACCACCCAGCGTGGCCCCACTTTCCCCATGGATGCCAGGGTCCTGCCCAAGCTCTAAGTTCCCTTGCAGCCCCCCTCTCAAAGCCTCCTCCTCAAGCTGAAGGCTTGCCAGTTCTGGCAGCGCTGCGGCGGTCCGGAGTTAAGTCGTTGCAGTGATTAATTACCCCCTGCTCAAAAACTGGATGCTGCTTCTGTTGTAAATGAGTCCAGCTTCACCTTCCAACACCGAGCCTGATACACTCTCTGCTGCTAGATTAAAGACCTGTCTCTTTTCAGCAACTGCTCTCCCACAGAGAAATATGTAGACTGCAACCAAAGCACCTCTTAACCTGCCTTTGATGAACTAACCAGGCAGAGATGTTTCCCTTGTGCCCCAAGGCTAGGCTTGCGTCCAGTTCTGGGCTCCTCAGCTCAAGAGGGACAGGGAGCTACTGAAGAGAATCCAGTAGAGGCTATGAGGATGCTGAAGGGACTGGGACATCTCTCTTATGAGAAGAGACTGAGAGACCTGAGGCTGTTTAGCCTGGAGAAGAGCAGCCTGAGAGGGGAGCTTCTCAATGCTGACAAACAGCTAATGGGTGGAGGTCATGAGGATGGGGCTGGGCTGGACAAGGGGCAATGCATACAAAGTAGAACCCAGGAGGTTTCACTTGGACTGAAGTTGAGACTTCTTTACTGTGAGGGTGCTGAGCCCTGGAGCAGGCTGCCCAGAGAGCTTGTGGAGTTTCCTTCTCTGGAGATATTCAAAACCCCCTGGATGCATTCCTGTGCAACCTGATCCAGGTGAAGCTGTTATAGCAGGGGGGCTGGACTAGATGTTCTCCAGAGGTCCCTTCCAACCCCCACCATTCTGTGATTCTATGACTTACATGCCTCAGTTTACCCAGACAGTTTGATTTAATCCTTCTGGTATTTTTCCCTTCCATCCTCCTCTCTGTGGAGCTGCACACAATCCCTCTGCAAGGGCCCTGCTCATATGCACACCACCACCTCCAAACACTTGCTACTCCTCACGTGTTCCCAGAGCCACTTCTTGCCCAAAGGAGTTCATGTTTATATCGAAAGAGCAATGCAGGCTGAGAGAAAATGAAGACTGTTATTCCTGTTGTCTGGATGAAGGATCCAAAGCACAGAGATGAAGAGATTTGCCCACAGACATCCAGAATTTGAGGAGCTGCCTGTGCCTGCCCATGCCAATAGTTACCTAGGAATAAATATTGATAGATGGCCACAGAAAACATTGTTCAGATCCTTGGATCTTCCTGCTCTGATGATTCTCCAAAGCAGCAATCCAGCCTTCACTGCCCTGAGAGCAGGATTTCACTGCCTGGGTACATAAGCTTCCAGGGGTGGGAGGATGCTTATGGGGTCTCTCATCACAGGGAAAAAAGATCTCTCTTGAGCAGTCAAAGCAAAGGAAAAACACACTGTGGAAACTCGAGGACCAGGGTCCAACAACCATCTGAATCTTCAGGCCAAACAGGTTCAATGCTAATCCTTGCCTGCACCCTTTGGCACACTGAAGGCAGAGGTACCTCTGCATACCAAAAGGCTGTGAAAAGCAGGCTGGGATCCTTCTCACACCCTTCACAATGGAGCCAGTCCCATTTTCTTCCATGGGTTTGCAAAGCCTGTTGGGTGGAAAGATCCCTGCAGCCCTCTCTAACCACCCTGTCTCCAATAAAAACCCTCAAACTGTCTCAGAAACACAGAATTGGTTTGGATGGGAAAGGCCTCTAAGATCATCCAGTCCAACCACCAACCCAACACTACCATGGCCATTCAACCGTGTCCCCAAGTGCCATGGCCACAGGTTTCTTGAACACCTCCAGGGATGGGGACTCCACCACCTCCCTGGGCAGCCTCTTCCAACCCCTGACCACCCTTGCAGCAAAGAAATTGTTCCTCATCTCCAACCTGGAGATGGCTCCTGGCCATCAAACCATGTCCCCAAGTGCCATGGCCACAGGTTTCTTGAACACCTCCAGGGATGGGGACTCCACCACCTCCCTGGGCAGCCTCTTCCAACCCCTGACCACTCTTGCAGCAAAGAAATTCTTCCTCATCTCCAACCTAAACCTCCCCTGAGACATTTTCAGGCCATTTCCTCTTGTCACAGAATCACAGAATCACCAAGGTTGGAAGTCCTATCACTTGTTCCTAGGGAGAAGAGACCAACCCCCACCTCATCCCAACCTCCTTTCAGGGAGCTGCAGAGGGCAATGAGGTCTCCCCTCAGCCTCCTCTTCTCTCCACTAAACACTCCCAGCTCCCTCAGCTGCTCCTCCCCAGCCCTGTTCTCCAGACCCTTCCCCAGCTTTTTGCCCTCCTCCAAGCACTCTCCAGCAACTCAGCATCATCTCCTTGGTGACCCAGGGAACTTTGAAAAGGTGTGGGGGTTTTTATTCCTACCCAACATCTGGCTTCTCCTTAGAGCTCCCAGTGGCCAAGCCTGACAGCCAGTGGAGATGGCAGCCAGCTGCAGCTGGGTGCTGAATTTGCAGTGCTACACCCACGGCTCCTGGCAGGATACTTCCCACAGCCTCCCAAACGAAGGCTGCCATCGTTGGAAGCGGGGTTTGCATCCAGGGCCAGTATGGTTCTCCTCACTTCCTTTGACACAGTCCCACTTCACTCTCCCGAGCTGCCAATTAGGCAATCAGAGGAGAGAGCCCAAGGAGCAGCATCTCTTTGCTTAGCCCTCTCTCTGCCAAGCTGAGATGAAGAGATCCCCCTTGCTGAAACAGCATCACAGTATCACAGTATCGCCAAGGTTGGAAGAGACCTCGAAGATCATCGAGTCCAACCTGTCACCACAGACCCCATGACTAGACCATGGCACCAAGTGCCACATCCAATCCCCTCTTGAACACCTCCAGGGATGGGGACTCCACCACCTCCCTGGGCAGCACATCCCAATGGTGAATCACTCTCTCGGTGAAGAACTTTCTCCTCACCTCCAGCCTAAACTTCCCCTGTTGCAGCTTGAGACTGTGTCCTCTTGTTCTGGTGCTGGTTGCTAGGGAGAAGAGACCAACCCCTTCCTGGTGACAACCACCCTTCAGGGAGTTGTAGAGAGCAATGAGGTCGCCCCTGAGCCTCCTCTTCTCCAGGCTAAGCAACCCCAGCTCCCTCAGCCTCTCCTCACAGGGCTGTGCTCAAGGCCTCTCCCCAGCTTTGTTGCCCTTCTCTGGACACATTCAAGTGTCTCAATATTCTTCTTAAACTGAGGGGCCCAGAACTGGACACAGGACTCAAGGTGTGGCCTAACCAAAGCAGAGTACAGGGGCACAATGACCTCCCTGCTCCTGCTGGCCACACTAGAAACAGTTCAGAAGCAAGCAGGCCAGCCCAGCACATCAGAACTGCACTTCAATTAACTTTGGCTTGGTTTATTCTCTCCCCCCCTATCTTATTTTTACCTCCTTTCTGTTTTTTTTTCCCCCCCCCCAGTCTCTCCTTGGCATCAAGAAGCCAATTGAGATGCAGGTGAATTCATTTTCATAAACTATCAGTTTCCATCAAACCTATCTAATCCATCTCTCTCTGCAAAATCCCTTAAGCAGAAGATCTTGCTCCCACTCTGCCTTCCACAGCTGTGGAAGCCTCGCCGAGCTAGCAGAAATACCAAGCGTGGGTGGCACTACAAGTTCCCAGCTCTCTCTAGATGTGAATATCACTGAGCTTACACGTCCTTGCTGTTCCATCTAAAACATATGGCTTTAATGCAGCACCAGTCACTTCCCATCAGGATCAAAGTTTAAATGTATCTGGGGACTAAGGACAGGAACAAGCAGGTGCTGCTCGTGGGTCCACGCTAAGGGAGGAGAAGCTTCTTGGCAGTGAGGGTCGCAGAGCACTGGAACAGGCTGCCCACAGAGGTTGTGGAGTCAGGTCTCAGCCTCTAATGCACTGTGACTCAGCTCAGCAGCAAGAGGAGGCTGGGCTGGGCTGGAGAAGGGATGCTCCACAGCTGGAGCACTGCTGCAGGGAGAAAGTAAGGATGGACCTGAGGAGGCTCAGGGGAGACCTCATTGCTCTCTACAACTACCTGAAGAGTGGTTGTAGTCAGGAAGGGGTTGGCCTCTTCTCCCTAGCAACCAGCACCAGAACAAGGGGACACAGTCTCAAGCTGCAACAGGGGAAGTTTAGGCTGGAGGTGAGGAGGAAGTTCTTCACCAAGAGAGTGATTCGCCATTGGAATGGGCTGCCCGGGGAGGTGGTGGAGTCCCCATCCCTGGAGGTGTTCAAGAGGGGACTGGATGTGGCACTTGGTGCCATGGTCTAGTCATGAGGTCTGTGGTGACAGGTTGGACTCGATGATCTTCGAGGTCTCTTCCAACCTTAGTGATACTGTGATACTGTGATGGACAATGGGACTGGTCCATGCTGTGCCAGGATCAAGCAGTCTTCAGTCTCCACCCCACCACAAATAAAGTGCAACACCCCAAAGACCATAAATCACAGACTCTTTGGGTCGGAAGGAAGCTTTAGAGGCCACAGAATCATCACAGAATCGTAGAATGGGTTGGAGTTGGAAAGAACCTTAAGCATCACCTAGATCAAATACCCCTGCTGTGAGCAGGGACACCTTCTACTAGACCAGGTTGCTCAAGTCCCTGTTGATCCTGGCTTTCAACAGCTCCACATCTGCATCCACATCCTCCCTGGGCAGCCTGTTCAACTCTTTCACTACCCTCACTGTAAAGAACTTCTACCTAACAGGTCATTTAGTCCAACCCCCCTTGCAGCCAGCAGGGACATCTTCAACTAGACCAGGTTTCTCAGTCCCAAACAACCTGACCTGGAATGGTTCCAGGGGTGGGGCATCCAGCACCTGTCTAGGCAACCTGGGCCAATGTCTCATCACCCTCAGTGCCAACAATTCCTTCCTTCAATCTAATCTACACCATCACCCCCGTCCTGTCACAACAGGATGCCTGCATCCAACTGGGATCACTCAAAGCAGCACATCAAGGTGATGCAGGCACCATCCCAAGCTTCAAACTCACAGCCCACAACACTGAGCAGGGCAGAAGGACAGCCAGCCCTGCCTTAAATGCCACACTGGCTCTTCTACCAACTCCAGTTTGCACCAGTCCAGCCTCTGTTACCAAGGGACTCAGGCAAGGTGCTGGCAGTGAGCAGGATTAGGGCTCTGGAGTGGGGAGAAGGCAGCAGGAGGAGATAGTTTCGTTATTAAAGCATCACTCAAATGTATTTATCAGGGCCACACACAAAGGTATTGGCTGCAGATTGAATGCTGCTCATGGCAAGAGCTTCCCAAAGCTGCTGGGAGCTGGAGGGCTCATCAGAGAATCTTAATTGGTTTCCTCTTAAAAACCCCCAAATGCATAAATTAAAGCAAAATAATAAACTCCTGCCTGGTTTTCATTATTAATAATATTAACACTGCAAAGCAACTTTCTGCACATCCTCTCCTCCAAGACAGAGCAACCAGGAGTGGGGAAGCCACAGCAGCTGGGGGCAAAGAGGGACCTGGAGGAAGGTGAGGAGCCTGACAGCGAGGAGCAAGGGTCTAGTACCACCCCCATTTTCTTGATGCTCATGGCTTGCTCCTCCCAGACAGGCCTCCTTAGGCTCATCTTTCATCTCTCCTTCTCCATTTATTATCCCCTTGCAGCACAGCACTTGCTTGCTCTCCATAACTCGGTTTCTCTCCACTTCCAAGACAGCTCTGCCCTTTCATCACGGCCTCTGGAGGCTCCAGCAGACGTCAGTCTTGCCCGTGGCTACCCTGGACTTGGAAAGGCAAAATTCAAAGCAAGATGATGCTCAGGCTGCGGTTCTGATGCCCATCTCAAACCACAGCCTGACATCTCCCAGGCCAGGCCAGCCCTTGGTGGGTGCTGAAGGCTGGTGGGATCAAGCAGACTGAAGGTGGGGCAGCGGATTTCTCACACTTAGCATTGAGCTGACAGCCACAAATCCAACAGCAAGTCCAATTTCCCTGCCTCAAATGAAGTTTCCCTCGCTCCTCAACACATTAAAGTTCTGGCTCAGCAGTCACACCAAAGCCTCCAATGAATTAAATCTCCTTTTAAGAGCTCAGTGATATTACAAGCCCTATGAGAGGAGGCTGAGGGAGCTGGGGTCGCTTAGCCTGGAGAAGAAGAGGCTCAGGGGAGACCTTATTGCTGTCTACAACTACCTGAAGGGAGGTTGTAGCCAGGTGGGGGTTGGTCTCTTCTCCCAGGCAACCATCAGCAGAACAAGAGGACACAGTCTCAAGCTGTGCCAGGGGAGGTTTAGGCTGGAGGTGAGGAGAAAGTTCTTCCCAGCAAGAGGAATTGGCCATGGGAATGTGCTGCCCAGGGAGGTGGTAGAGTCCCCATCCCTGGAGGTGTTCAAAAATGGATTGGATGTGGCACTTGGAGCCATGGTTTAGTTAGTCAGGAGGTGCTGGGTGATAGGTTGGACTTGATGATCTCTGAGGTCTTTTCCAACCTGGCTGATTCAATGATTCTATGATTATCTCTCCATTCCCATGGCAAGACCCTGATGGGTGAGCTGAACACAGGAGCCAGTCCTACCCTCACAGAACCACTAAGACCACGCTCACAGAATCACAGAACTCTTCCAGTTGGAAAAGACCTCCAAGATCTGCAAGTTCAACCATCAGCCTAACACCACCATGGCCGTTAACCCAGGTCCACACCAAAGAAGCCACAAACCAAACCCGACGGCTGTTCCTTTTCCTCTTGCTGGGCTGTTTTGGTGGTTTGGGGTTTTTTTTTTCCCCCTCTCTCCTCAGTTTATTTATATTTTAATTAAAGTGAGCACACTGTAACTCGGCCATGCAGGGCTTTCTCAGCCTGGGCTGGAAGACAAACAAGTTGCAATCCCCTCGCCGTGGCCCTTCCTGAAGGAGCACCGGGATCACGCTCACAATTCACTGCAAAGCGCCGCCGGATAATGCCCATTAGAGGGGAGAGAGAGCTGTGTTAATGAGTTGAAGCACAAGAAGGGGAGGGAGGGGGAGGGGGGAATGAATAAAAGCAACAGCATGAATAGCACATGAGAGGCAAATGAAATAATTACTCCACTCACCATTGTTCCAACCACGCAATCAATTCGGTGTAATTCCTAAAGGCCAACCCTTTCTTCCTTACTGCTTCATTCTTCCCCCCCCCCCCCCCCCCCAACCTTCCACCCTCCCTCCTGTTTTGTTTTCCTTTCTTTTTCAAAGTTCCCTGGGTTGGTTTTTTTTTGCTGTTGTTGGTAAGGGTTTCAGAATTATGCTTTAATTAGCATAACATTTAAATTAGCGAATGGAATCTTCATTAGCTGAGGAAATAGACTTCTCTCTCTCTCTCTCTTTTTTTTGGGTGTCGTTGGAGTGGTTGCTAAAACAAATAAATCCTCTTCCTCTTTCAAGAGCCATTTGCTTATGGCACATTTAATAGCCCAGTGTACCATAAACAATTGGAGACAAGGGTAAGTAATTAAATTAGAAAACACGCCGACAGAAGTACCCCCAGCCTGGCCTGCTGGCAGCTGCAAGGAGATAATGCAGACCATGGGGGCAGTGGGGGACAGGTTGGGCTTTGATGATCTTCGAGGTCTCTTCCAACCTTGGTGATTCTGGCATCCTGTGAAAGTGGCCACATCGGGTCCCCTCCGTGAAAGGCAACCAGAGCACAAGCCCTGTATCACAGTCTCACAGGATCACAGGGTCACCAAGGTTGGAAGAGACCTCGAAGATCATCGAGTCCAACCTGTCACCACAGACCTCATGACTAAACCATGGCACCAAGTGCCACATCCAGTCCCCTCTTGAGCACCTCCAGGGATGGGGACTCCACCACCTCCCTGGGCAGCACGTCCCAATGGCTAACAACTCTCTCAGTGAAGAACTTTCTCCGCACCTCCAGCCTAAACTTCCCCTGGCACAGCTTGAGACTGTGTCCCCTTGTTCTGGGACTGGTTGCTAGAGTGAAGAGACCAACCCCTTCCTGGTGACAACCACCCTTCAGGTAGTTGTAGAGAGCAATGAGGTCACCCCTGAGCCTCCTCTTCTCCAGGCTCAGCAACCCCAGCTCCCTCAGCCTCTCCTCACAGGGCTGTGCTCAAGGCCTCTCCCCAGCCTTCTTGCCCTTCTCTGGACACTTTCAAGTCTCTCAATGTCCTTCTTAAACTGAGGGGCCCAGAACTGGACACAGGACTCAAGGTGTGGCCTAACTAATGCAGAGTACAGGGGCACAATGACCTCCCTGCTCCTGCTGGCCACGCTATTCCTAATGCAGGCCAGGATGCCGTTGGCCTTCTTGGCTGCCTGGGCACACTGCTGGCTCATGTTTAGGTGGCTGTCAATCAGCACCCCCAGGTCCCTCTCTGTTTGGCAGCTCTCCAGCCACTCTGACCCCAGCCTGTAGCACTGCATGGTGTTACTGTGGCCAAAGTGCAGCCCCTGGCACTTGGACTTGTTCAATGCCATCCTGTTGGCCTCTGCCCATCTGTCCAGCCGATCGAGGTCCCTCTGCAGAGCCCTTCTGGCCTCTAACTGACCAACATCTGCTCCCAACTTGGTGTCATCTGCACATTTGCTGATGACTGTCTCAATCCCCTCACCCAGATCATCAATGAAGATATTAAAGAGGATGGGGCCCTGCACTGATCCCTGGAGGACACCACTGTGAGGATCCCCAGCAAGGATGGCAAGTTTCAGAAGGTTCCAAGGAACTCTGGCATGCTGTTGCAGGACACCTTCTGCCCATGCTTTTTCCTGGGAGGGTGGTGGAGCCACTGTCCCTGGAGGTGTTCAAACATCATGTAGCCATGGCACTTGGGGACATGGTGTAGTGGCCATGGTGGTGTTAAGTCCATGGATGGATTTGATGACCTCAGAGAACTCGTCCAAATGAAATGGTTGTGTCCTGTTCTGGGGTCTTCAATTTAAGAAGGATGTTAAGAGACTTGAAGGTGTCCAGAGAAGGGCAAGGAGGCTGGGGAGGGGTCTGGAGCACAGCCCTGTGAGGAGAGGCTGAGGGAGCTGGGGTTGCTTAGCCTGCAGAAGAGGAGGCTCAGGGGAGACCTTCTTGCTGTCTACAACTCCCTGAAGGGAGGTTGTAGCCAGGAGGGGGTTGGTCTCTTCTCCCAGGCAAGCAGCACCAGAAGAAGGGGACACAGTCTCAAGCTGTGCCAGGGGAGGTTTAGGTTGGATGTTAGGAAGAAGTTCTTCATAGAAAAAGAGAATGGCCATTGGAATGTGCTGCCCAGAGAGGTGGTGGAGTCCCCATCACTGGAGGTGTTTAGGAAGAGACTGGATGGGGTGCTTGGTGCCATGGTTTAGTTGATTAGATGGTGCTGGGTGATAGGTTGGACTCGATCTCAAAGGTCTCTTCCATCCTGGTTAATTCTATTCTATTCTATTCTATTCTATTCTATTCTATTCTATTCTATTCTATTCTATTCTATTCTATTCCATTCCATTCCATTCCATTCCATTCCATTCCATATTCCTTCCATCCATCCTATCCTATCCTATCCTATCCTATCCTATCCTATCCCTATCCTATCCTATCCTATCCTATCCTATCCTATCCTGTCCTATCCTATCCTATCCTATCCTATCCTATCCTATCCTATCCTATCCTATCCTATCCTATCCTATCCTCCATGTTTCACACCATGTACCATCACGCTGCCTCCTGCTAACGCCTCTGAGCGTGAGCCCACATGTGAGGGACGCAGCTACAGAGCTTTACATCACGCTAAGCAAAAGCAAAGCCAAGGAAAGCTTCCCAGGGAGCCCCAAACCTCTGTATTTTATTTCTGCCCAGCCTGAATGCTGCCCAAGGCATGGCTGAGGTTAAATCTTTTCCTTTTCATCCCTGTCTTCCGTGAAGACCGGACGGCTTGGCTAAGTGTGATTGGCGCAGTTTGTTTTTAAGCTCCACATAAGCACAGTGCTGGATTTATAGCGTTTTCATTCTTTCTGAATCGACCCACTGGGAGCCATTAAACTTTTATTGCTCTCTGCAGTTGCCTGGCCGGAGCGGGATGGAACGGCCTTGCTGCTGCAAGCTCTCCGTCTTCGGGCTGCTGGGCCTCTGGTGGAGGAGAGGGGAGGCAGGGAGAGGCGCTCCCACCCGCAGAGCCACCCAAGGCTTCGCTCCTCAGCCGTCGGATGCTCTGGGTGCAGCGGTCTTCCACACCTCCCCAGAATCTCACAGAATTTCAGGGGCTGGAAAGGGACCTTGAGAGCTCATCCAGCCCAACCCCCTGCCAGGGCAAGGTCACCAACACCACATCACACAAGAAGGCATCCAGGTGAGCTTTGACTATCAGCAGAGAGGGAGAGTCCACAACCCCCTGGGTAGCCTGCTCCGGTTGTCCATCACTCTCACAAGGAAAAAATTTGTCCTCATATTTACATGAAACTTCCTGAGCCTCAACTTCCACCCACTGCTCCTTGTCCTGCCATGGGGCACCACCAAGAAGAATCATCACAGAGCCAAGGTAGGCAAGGCAAAGAATAGAATGGAATAGAATTAACCAGGATGGAAGAGACCTCAACAATCACTGAGTCCAACCTATCACCCAACACCATCTAATCAACTAAACCATGGCACCAAGCACCCCATCCAGGCTCTTACAGAACACCTCCAGTGATGGTGACTCCACCACCTCCCTGGGCAGCACATTCCAATGGCACACAAGAATTTCTTCCTAACATCCAGCCTAAACCTCCCCTGGCACAGCTTGAGACTGTGTCCTCTTGTTCTGGTGCTGCTTGCCTGGGAGAAGAGACCAACCCCCACCTGGCTACAACCTCCCTTCAGGGAGTTGGAGACAGCAATAAGGTCTCTGCTGAGCCTCCTCTTCTGCAGGCTAAGCAACCCCAGCTCCCTCAGCCTCTCCTCACAGGGCTGTGCTCCAGACCCCTCCCCAGCCTCCTTGCCCTTCTCTGGACACCTTCAAGTCTCTCAACATCCTTCTTAAACTGAGGGGCCCAGAACAGGACACAGGACTCAAGGTGTGGCCTAAGCAGTGCTGAGCACAGGGCAGAATGACCTCCCTGCCCCTGCTGGCCCTCCTATGAAGACAGCCTGAGAGAGCTGGGGTTGCCCAGGCTGGAGAAAAGAAGGCTTCAGGGAGACCCTAGAGCATCATTTCAGTATCTGAAGGGGACCTACATGAAGGCTGTGGAATGACTGTTTGGAAGGGCCTGTGGGGACAGGACAAGGAGCAATGGTTTGAAACTAGAGCAGGGGAGATTTAGGTTGACATTAGGAGGAAGCTCTTCAGAATGAGAGCTGTGAAATGCTGTAACTGGTTGCCTAGAGAGGTGGTTGAGGCCCCATCCCTGGAGACATTCAAGGTCAAACTTGATGAGGCCCTGAGCAGCCTGATCTAGGTGGAGATGTCCCTGCTGACCGCAGTGTGGTTGGACCTTCAAGGATCGCTCCTCACCTGATGCATTCCGTGATTGCGTGGAAATCATCAGAGATCAGCCAAAACATCCCTCTCTCCTTGCTTGCCAGGGAGATTAGCCATACAGAGAAGCCCTTATTAGAACCTTTAGTACAGGATAGGTTCCCCATGCAAACCTCTGCCATGCCCACAGCTCCATTTCCCCTCTCGGTGCATTCTAATAGGCAGCGATTTTCAGTAACAGCCTCTTTCAAGGAAGCTGCTCTATTACAGGTCTAACTCATTCCCAGCCACCACTTTCTCTCCATCTTATCTCTTTTTCTTCCCTGCTTCACTACACAGCTGCAGACTCTGGTGCCAGGCTCCTGGGAGGATGAGAAAAGCAAAACTCCTTCTATAATCATCATCTCTCACAGCAAAACTGCCTTCAGAGCTGCGCCTCTCCAAACGAGGCAAAGGTGCACCACAGACCCATCCATCTTGTGTCCACTTGCTCTTTTGTGTTAATAAAGCAAAGGATGTAGATGGCTACAAATGACAATTAGCCTCTGCTCTCCAGCAGGGAGAAAAATCAATCAACAGAGAGTAGCAAAAAAACACCCAGCTTTTCCCACCCACATTCTCCTCCTCCAGCAGCAGAGGCAGTGCCAGCCTCTGGGTTCTCAAGTTATTTGTCCTTCACATGTTGCTCTCTCCTCAGCAGCAGGAGCTTGGTGGCAACCAAGGGTTCCAACCCTCCTGCCACAGGCAAGGACACCTTCCACCAGACCAGGATGCTTAAGGTCCCATACAGCCTGGTTTTGAATACCTCCAGGGAGAGGGCATCCACAACCTCCCTGGGCAACCTGTTCCAGAGTCTCATCACTCTCATACTGAAGAACTTCTTCCTAAGCTCCAGACTAACCCTGCTCTCCCTCAGCTTAAAACCATTCCCCCTTGTCCTGTCTCCAGACACCCTCATGAAAAGTCCCTTTGCAGCCTTCCTGTAGGATCCCTTCAGGGATTGGAAGGCAACTCTAAGGTCCTCCGCCCAGAGTCTTCTCCAGACTGAACAACCCCAGCTCCCTCAGCCTGTCCTCACAGTAGAGCTACTCCTTGGATCATAGAATCATAGATTCAATGAGGTTGGAAAAGACCTCAGAGATCATCAAGTCCAACCTGTCACCCAACACCTCCTGACAACTAAACCACGGCACCAAGTGCCACGTCCAATCCCCTCTTGAACACCTCCAGGGATGGGGACTCCACCACCTCCCTGAGCAGCACATTCCAATGCCTAACAATGTTCTCTGGGAAGAATTTTCTCCTCACCTTCAGCCTAAACTTCCCCTGGCACAGCTTGAGACTGTGTCCTCTTGTTCTGGTGCTGCCTGCCTGGGAGAAGAGACCAACCTCCACCTGGCTACAACCTCCCTTCAGGTAGATGTAGAGAGCAAGAAGGTGTCCCCTGAGCCTCCTCTTCTGCAGGCTAAGCAACCCCAGCTCCCTCAGCCCCTCCTCATAGGTCTTATGCTCAAGGCTTCTCCCCAGCTTTGTTGCCCTTCTCTGGACGCCTTCAAGAGTCTCAATGTCTTTCTTAAATTGAGGGGCCCAGAACTGGACACAGTTCATCTTTGCAGCCCTCCTCTGGACTCTCTCCAACAGCCAGGATGCTGCAACAGAAGCAAACAACCTGGAGCTGGAGGGATGCAGTCTGTGACGGAGACCAGAGCAAACCCCTGCCCAACACCTCCGTTCCTTTTCACAGCCACCGAACCGAGCAGCTTCCTTGTTTATTTAATTAGCTTCCACCCCCTGGAAGCCAGACACCCCCATAAAGGTCCAGCTTCCTCCTCTAAGCCATTACTTCAGCAATATTTATAGCTTTCCAAGAACAAACAAACCCATCAGGCCCAAGCCTGCGTGGTAATGGCACAGCCTCGGGATAGATGACTTTGGGGAAATCACTGCGGCAAGCGCTGAATGATGATGGATGGCGGAGGAAAAATGGGGAGGGGGGTGGGGGGAAACAGAGAGAAAAACCAGCAGCCTGCAGAACCAGGGGGCAATTTGCCAACTTGAGGAGAGTCACACCTCCTTGCTCCAGTGACAAATTTGCTCCATTAGGCCTATAAACCATATTTTGCCACCGCTGCCCTGCAAAGCGCAGGCCGGTAATGGTCCTCTCAAGGCAAGTGCTCACCCCCAAACAAACGCTTTCCAAAACACCTAATAACTGGCTTATTATTTATGTAGATTTTTTGTGTTGGTCTTCCCCACTGCATATAAAAAGCACCTGAGTGGACTCAGATGTGAACTCAGACCTCCGGGTTTCTTCCATCCCCTGCGAAACTCCAGGCAAAGAAAATGAACTAAAAAGCCTTTGCTGGGTGCCTGGCTCGCACCAACCCTTGTGGGCTTCCCACCCTGAATGTCCAGCACAGGGTGGTTTGCATTGGGTTGGAAAGGACCTTCCAAAATCATCTTGTCCAACCCCCCTGCAGCCTGCAGGGACATCTCCAACTGAATAGAATAGAATAGAATAGAATAGAATAGAATAGAATAGAATAGAATAGAATAGAATAGAATAGAATAGAATAGAATAGAATAGAAGAATAGAATAGAATAGAATAGAATAGAATAGAATAGAATAGGAGTAGAATAGAATAGAATAGAATAGAATAGAATAGAATAGAATAGAATAGAATAGAATAGAATAGAATAGAATAGAATAGAATAGAATAGAAGTAGAATAGAATAGAATAGAATAGAATAGAATAGAATAGACCAGACCAGGTTGGAAGAGACCTTCAAGATTATCAAGTCCAACCTATCAACCAATCCACCCCACCTAAACAACTAACCCATGGCACCAAGCACCCCATCAAGTCTCCTCCTGAACACCTCCAATGACGGTGACTCCACCACCTCCCTGGGCAGCACATTCCAATGGGCAATCACTCTCTCTGTATAGAACTTCCTCCTAACATCCAGCCTAAACCTCCCCTGGCACAGCTTGAGACTGTGTCCTCTTGTTCTGGTGCTGCTTGCCTGGCAGAAGAGACCAACCCCCACCTGGCTACAACCTCCCTTCAGGGAGTTGGAGACAGCAATAAGGTCTCTGCTGAGCCTCCTCTTCTGCAGGCTAAGCAACCCCAGCTCCCTCAGCCTCTCCTCACAGGGCTGTGCTCCAGACCCCTCCCCAGCCTTGTTGCTCTTCTCTGGACACCTTCCAGCATCTCAACATCTTTCCTAAACTGAGGAGCCCAGAACTGGACGCAGGACTCAAGGTGTGGCCTAAGCAGTGCTGAGCACAGGGCAGAATGACCTCCCTGCTCCTACTGGCCACACTGTTCCTGATGCAGGCCAGGATGCCCTTGGCCTTCTTGGCCACCTGGGCTCACTGCTGGCTCATGTTCAGCCTACCATCCACCAGTACCCCCAGGTCCCTCTCTGCCTGGCTGCTCTCAGCCAGTCTGACCCCAGCCTGTAGCTCTGCATGTGGCCAATGTGCAGAACCTGGCACTTGGATGTGTTCAGTCTCCTGCCCTTGGACTCTGCCCATCTGTCCAGCCTGTTGAGGTCCCTCTGCAAAGCCTCTCTACCCTCCAGCAGTTCAACTCCTGCCCCCAGCTTGGTGTCATCTGCAAACATACTGCTGATGGACTCAATGCCCTCATCCAGATCAATAAAGATGTTGAAGAGCTTGGGGCACACCACTAGTGACTAGCTGCTAGCTGGGGACCAAGCAAGTTTAACTTTGAATGTCTCCAGGGATGGGGCCTCAAAAACCTCTCTGGGCAACCTGTTCCAGTATTTCATCACTCTCACTGGGCAGAACTTCCTCCTGTTGTCCAAACTAAATCTCCCCTGCTCCAGTTTCAAACCATTGCCCTCTATCCACACACCACAGGTCCTTCTGAACAGCCCCTCCCCAGCCTTTCTCTAGGTCCTCTTCAGATACTGGAATGCTGCTCTGAGGTCATCCTCACAGCCTTCTCTTCTCCAGACTGGATGGACCCAACTCCCTCACCCTGTCTCCATAGGGGAGATTCTCCAGCCTTCTGATCATCTTTGTGGCTTTCTCTGTACCCACTCCATCAGGTCCATGTCCTTCTTGTGTTGGGGGCCCCACAGCTGGACGCAGTGCTGCAGGTGAGGTGTCCCCACAGCGGAGCAGAGGGGCAGGATCCCCTCTCTCCATCTCTGGCTACACTGCTTTGGACGCAAGACCAGGTTGCCATTGGCTTTCTGGGCTGCCAGTGGCCATTGCTGGCTCCTGTCCAGCTTCTCATCCACCAGCCCCCCCAGTACTTTTCTGCAGGACTGTTCTCAATCTCATCATCTCCCAGCCCATATTGATAAAGAGGATTACCCTGACCCAGCTGCAGGACCTTGCATTTTACCTTATTGAACCTCACAAAATTCTCCTTACCCCACTTCTTCAGCCTGTCCAGGTCAATTTAGAGAGATAAACCTGTCTGGGTTTATTACTACACTGCACTTAATCAATGAAAAGCAAAAGGACTGCTACAGAGCTGAGGACTCTTCTCAAATTACCCATCTTCAGCTAAGTTATTTGTCCCTTTATGCCTCACTTCTCAGCCTGAGGATGGCCCTGCTGTGCCTTGAGGATTAGCATGCCTTAGAGAATCACAGAATTGGTTTGGCTGGAAAAGCCCTCTAAGATCATCCAGTCCATCCACCAACCCAACGCCACCATGGCCATTAAACCATGTCCCACAGTGCCATGGCCACAGGTTTCTTGAACACCTCCAGGGATGGGAACTCCACCACCTCCCTGGGCAGCCTCTTCCAACCCCTGACCACCCTTGCAGCAAAGAAATTGTTCCTCATCTCCAACCTGGAGATGGCTCCTGGCCATCAAACCATGTCCCCAAGTGCCATGGCCACAGGTTTCTTGAACACCTCCAGGGATGGGGACTCCACCACCTCCCTGTGCCTGTGCCAATCCCTGTCCACACTTGCAGCAAAGAAATTGTTCCTCATATCTAACCTAAGCCTCCCCTGGCACAATTGAAGGCCATTTCACCTCTTTCTATCACCTGATAACTAGGGAGATACGAGGGAAGATCCTGAGGATAAGGGAAAGCACAATTCCCTTGGACACAAACCCTGATGTCCAGTTTTAATCCTTGGCTGCAAGAGGAGCTTTACCTTGGGGTCTCCCCTGCTGTGATTAAAGGACTCCAGATGGTTTTGATGGGGAAGATATATTCATTGCCATCCCCCCACACACACACACTGAGCTGACATCTCAGGGGCTGCAGGAACATCACAGAGCAAATCAGTTCCCCCACCAGAGTGCTTGTGCAGCAAGGGGGAACTCGTGAACTGAAGCAGAAAATCCTCCACTACTTCTCCAGACTAATAATTGCCCAAGCACCGGGTGGTAGGGAAAAAAACCAAACAACCCAAGCCACAAAGCTCTGCCTGCCTTTGAAACCTGCCCTGCTCCTCGACCTGGAGGCACCGGCTCTGCTGTCACCTCGAGGAGCTGAGCAAGCCACGGGACACGGTGTCCAGCAACAAATTAACTGCCAACAGAGATGTCTCGCTCAGCCCGGGCTCCCCGCGGGCAGCGAGATGAGCTCGCTCTGGCTCTCTGCTGCTCGCTCCTCTCCAGCCCCCTCCCGTGCATCCATCAGCACAGCCTCTCCTCCCATCCCTGCCACCTTCATCCTGGCTTTCGAATTCCCCTTTCCCAGGGGCTCTGGCTGCTTCTCCTCATTTTGCAGTGGTGGCACAGAGGGAGCTGCATATGCACCGTGGTTATTTACAGGAGCTTCTCCCTCGCTCTGCAGCTTGCTGTTGGCACAGTGGAGGGAAGCCAGCCAGAGCCTGCCTCGGACTACAGAGCCAAGCAGTGCTGCTCATTGTCACTGAGATGCTTTCACGCTGGTCAGAGGCAAGAGAGCATGATGAGAAAAGCACAGCTCCTTGCAGCCTCTAGGGAGGTGATGCAGGATGCTCCAAGGTGTTGCAGGAGGCCCCTTACCCTGTGGCTGAGGGCTGTATCCCATCCCAGCTCCCGATCTGCAGCCCAGGTCAGATAGCAAGGAGGGGCTGCTACCCTCCATCCCTACTATCAGGCGGTAGGACAAGACAAACTGGCCTGAAATTGTGCCAGGGAGTTTCAGGTTGGATACAAGGAACAATTTCTTTGCTGCAGGAGTGGTTGGGCTTTGGAACAGGCTGCCCAGGGAGGTGGCGGAGTCCCTATCCCTGGAGGTGTTCAGGAAACCTGTGGCCATGGCGCTGTGGGACATGGTTTAATGGCCATGGTGGTGTTGGGTTGATAGTTGGGTGGGTGATAGCTGGGTGGTTAATCTTAGAGGGCTTTTCCAACCCAAACAACCCCACGATTTTATGGCTGTACCCTCAGTTCAGATGGGAGGGACAGATTCCCACCTCCCATCCATGCCCTGCACACACCTGGAGAAAGAGATGTCACCGTGGTGGCCCTGGTGACATGGCATCACAAGTAAGCAGAGAGCCTGGAGCTCCCAGGGGGGATGAGATGAAGGAGACAGCCGGGCACTGGCACGGGGAGCAGGCAGTCACAGCAGCCTAACCTTCAATCACCGCAAGGCAGCCGCGCTTGGCTGCCAGCGAACTCCAAGAGCTCACTGCAGCCTTTTACAGAGCAATATCATCTCCTGTTATTACCATACAGAGCAGCACATGGAGAGGCTCAGCACAGCAGGAGGGTTAGGGGAGTTTGGTTGCTCCAGAAAGCACAAGCTGGTGGGTTTTGAACCGTGCTGGCAAGGCATCCCCTCCGAGTCACCCACCCGTGCCGCTGCTGCCCGGCGCCTGTGTCCTCCCCCAGCCCTCACCGGGCAGCCCCAGTGAGCCAGGGAAGGGTGGTCCATAGGTGAACTTAATGAGGCTGATCATCCCCTGATGTTCCTTGGCAAAATGCTGTGGAGCTCTCAGATTTACACCACCTTACCCCAGATGCTAATCATCATTCTGGGGTTTGATGGTGTTGGTTTCCCCTGCCGCAGCAGTGAGGCTGGAGCTGGTCCTGCCTGCCAGTTCCTGCCAGCACAGTTGATGGCACAAACTCCATAAAGGGAGGAAAAAAATGCATAACTGGAACCAAACTGCTTGGCAGAGCAGTGCCAGAGTCATATCCTCTTTCTCTCCTTCACATGAGAAATGCACAAGGATTTTTCAGGGGATCACCTGAGGGTGGGACAGATAGATGCTGGCTAAGAAATCCTGGCTGGAGGGCTGCAGATGGAGTGGGGAGGCAAGGACCTCACTTGAAAATGCACCTAAGAGCAGAAGGCACTATCTGGGTTAAATGAAACTCATCTCCAGCCAAGAGGTGCTGTTAGAGCCAAGTTCTCTCAAGGTGTCCACCTGCTGTGAAACCTTCTCAGCCGTTTCCTGAAGGCCATCAGACATGACGATGCCTCGTGATGTTTTCACAACCACAATACTGCAAGTCACAACCCTTCGAGAAAAACCTTGCCCTTCCCCCAAAAAACACTTTCTCCTGTGAGAAGATCTGGGGCTTGGAGGCCTCCATGCTCTGAAACACAGCTCCCCAGCAGCCCAGTCCCCTTGGACCAGCGACCAGATACCCAACCTGGAAGGAAGCCAAACCCTCATTGCTGGGGTCCTCTGTCGTCCGCTACAGCTCAATGGAGACTAATGATGCTGGTCCCACCCCTCAGCAGGGTTGGTCTCTTCTCCCAGGCAACTGGCAACAGAACAAGAGGACACAGTCTCAAGCTGAGCCAGGGGAAGTTTGCACTCAAGGGGAGGAGAAAGTTCTTCACAGAAAGAGTAATTGGCCAGTGGAATGTGCTGCCCAGGGAGGTGGTGGAGTCACAGTCAAAAAGGGATTGGATGTGGCACTTCGAGACACAGTTTAGTTGCCAGGAGGTGTTGGGTATTAGGTAATAGGTTGGACTTGATGATCTGTGTGGCCAGCAGGAGCAGGGAGGTCATTCTGCCCCTGTGCTCAGCACTGCTTAGGCCACACCTTGAGTCCTCTGTCCAGTTCTGAGCCCCTCAGTTTAGGAAAGATATTGAGTTGCTGGAAGGTGTCCAGAGAAGGGCAACAAAGCTGGGGAGGGGTCTGGAGCACAGCCCTGTGAGGAGAGGCTGAGGGAGCTGGGGTTGCTTGGCCTGGAGAAGAGGAGGCTCAGGGAGACCTTCTTGCTCTCTATAACTACCTGAAGGGAGGTTGTAGCCAGGTGGGGGTTGGTCTCTTCTCCCAGGCACCCAGCACCAGAACAAGAGAACACAGTCTCCAGCTGTGCCAGGGGAGGTTCAGGATGGATGTTAGGAAGAAGTTCTGCATAGAAAGTTCTGCATAGAAAAAATCTGGGGGACCATGTGGCTAAGTTGGTAGCACGTAAGACTCTTACTGGGAAGGTCGTGAGTTCAAGCCTGCAGTGGGCAGGAGAGTTTTCTCTGGGCAGCAATGTCCTCCCTCCTCAAGAGGGGATTGGACTTGGTGCCATGGTCTAGTCATGGGGTCTGTGGTGACAGGTTGGACTGGATGATCTTCAAGGTCTTTTCCAACCTTGGTGGTACTGTGATACTGTGATACTGTGAAAGAGTAATTGGCCACTGGAATGTGCTGCCCAGGGAGGTGGTGGAGTCACCATCACTGGAGGTGTTTAGGAAGAGCCTGGATGAAGCACTTGGTGCCATGGTTTAGTTGATTAGATGGTGCTGGGTGATAGGTTGGACTTGATGATTTCAGAGGTCTTTTCCAACCTGATTAACTTTACATTCCATTCCATTCTGTCCCATTCCATCCCATCCCATTCCATTCCATCCCATCCCATTTCCATTCCATTCTATCCCATTCCATTCCATTCCATTCCATTCCATTCCATTCCATTCCATTCCATTCCAATTCTATTCTATCCCTGAGGTCTTTTCCAACCTGCTTGATTCTGCGATTCTCCTTGAAGGGCAATGCTACAAAGACACAGACAAGAGAGGGCAACACCATTTAAAACCTGGCTTTCTCTGCAAGCCAAGCCCACGTCTGACCTGGCAGAGAGAAAAGCTCAGCTGGTGATAAGGAAAAACAGCAAACCAGGCAAGTTTAGCTTGGCTGCATTATGGGAGACCAGCATTGCCCCCCAGGTTCTCCCCAGAAGCAGCACAGGCAGGAGGCTGCAGCGGAACCGCTCCGACGAGAGAGGCAATAATTGAATTTGTTTTCATTTAATTTGAAGGGCCTTTAATTAAAAGCCAAGCCCGTGTGTGCAGAGAGATAAAGCTGAGCACGTGGAGACCAGGGGTAATTTGGGTGCTGAATGCAATAATTAATTGCAAACGTGGAGGTCAGGAGCCGGCCTCTATCCGCCCGCGATCAGCGCGCCGGCCCCGGCCAGCCGCGCGGAATGGGCTCAGCCGGCGCCGCAAACGCTTAAGTGATTTCTGAAGCCTTAATAGCAATTACGGAGCAGCGCGGAGGTTAATTTGCAGAGTTCATTAATCAGCGGAACAAACACGTCAGCGATCGCCGCCGAGAGGGGAGGCGCAGCAGCCTGGCCGCCGAGACGGAGGCGGCCGAGCCCGCGCCGCGCCGCTGAGCGGGGAAGAGGTGACGGGGGCTCGCAGCCCCGCTCCTGCCTTTCCACTTCCAATCACCAGCTGTGAAACCCTTGGCTACTCACCCTGGGGCTCCTGCTTGCCAGAGTTAAACACTCCCCGGCTCCACGAGGTGTTAACTGGATAACAAGAACATGTTGCCCTCCAGCTGGCAGCTCTGATCCTCTCAGTCTCCCTGTTCCCCTCCAATCTCTCCGGGGCTGTTTAGTCTTGAGAAGGCTGAGAGGGGATCTCATGGATGTGTATAAATATCTGAGGGCTGGGTGTCAAGTGCATGGGGCCAAGTTCTATTTGGTGGAGCACAGTAAGAAGCCAAGAAACAACAGGTTCAAGCTTGAACATAGAAGATTTCATAGAATCAGTAAGGTTGGAAAAGACCTAAGAGATTGTCAAGTCCAACCTGTCACCCAACACCTCATGACTACTAAACCATGGCACCAAGTGCCACATCCAATCCCTTTTTGAACACGCCCAGGGATGGGGACTCCACCACCTCTCTGGGCAGCACATTCCAATGGCCAATTCCTCTTGCTGGGAAGAACTTTCTCCTCACCTCCAGCCTAAATTTCTCCTGGTGCAGCTTGAGACTGTGTCCTCTTGTTCTGGTACTGGGTGCCTGGGAGAAGAGACCAACCCCCAGCTGGCTGCAACCTCTCTTCAGGGAGTTGGAGAGAGCAAGAAGGTCTCCCCTGAGCCTCCTCTTCTCCAGGCTAAGCAACGCCAGCTCCCTCAGCCTCTCCTCACAGGGCTGTGCTCCAGACCCCTCCCCAGCCTCCTTGCCCTTCTCTGGACACCTTCCAGCATCTCAACATCTTTCCTAAACTGAGAAGCCCAGAACTGGACACAGGACTCAAGGTGTGGCCTAACCAGTGCTGAGCACAGGGCACAATGACTTCCCTGCTCCTGCTGGCCACACTGTTCCTGATGCAGGCCAAGATGCCATTGGCCTTCTTGGCCACCTGGGCACACTGCTGGCTCATGTTCAGGTGCTCTCAACCAGCACCCCCAAGTCCCTTTCTGCCTGGCTGCTCTCCAGCCACTCTGCCCCCAGCCTGTAGCACTGCACCTTAATGTGAGGAGAAACTTCTTTACAGTGAGGGCAACAGAGCACTGGAGCAGGCTGCTCAGAGGAGTTCTGGAGTCTCCTTCTCTGGACACATTCAAAACCTACCTGGATGCATTCCTGTGTAGACTACCCTAAGGGATCCTACTCTGGCAGGGGGGTTGGACTCGATGAGGTCCCTTCCAAGCCACAGTGCTGTGGCACTGTGATAATCTCAGCTTCCCAAAGCTTCCTTTTTTAAACTATTGTTATGATTGAGAAGTTTCTCTGCTTTCTGGCCACCAACCTTGAAGTTCCAGCTATCACCTTCAAACTGAGAACTCATCCCTAAAGCCCAACCCTCCTGGGAGCATCCTCTCCCCAAAGCTTGAAAGAAAGAGATGGAGCTTGAACACCTTCAATGATAAGACAGACAAGGACAGAGTGTCTGTTAAAGGACAACACTTAGAGAGAAAGAAAATGCCTTGAATCCTAATGAAGTTAACAGACATGGAATCAGAGAATTGGCTTTTGTTGGAAAAGACCTCTAAGATCTTCCAGTCCAACCATCAGCCCAACACCACCATGGCCATGAAACCATGTCCCAAAGTGCCCTGGCCACACATTTCTTGAACACCTCCAGGGATGAGGACTCCACCACCTCCCTGGGCAGGCTCTTCCAATCCCTGACCACTCTTGCAGCAAAGAAATTGTTCCTCATCTCCAACCTAAACTTCCCCTGGCACAATTTCAGGCCACTTCCTCTCCTTCCATCCCCTGATATTAGGGAGAAGAGACCAACCCCCACCTCGCTGCAACCTCCTTTCAGGGAGTTGAGGATAGCAGTAAGATCTCCTCTTAGCCTTCCCTTCTGCATATCCATCCTCCCTTCTTCTCTACACCCCTGTCCCCACTGCCTCCTCCCGCTCCCCTTCCAAGTGTTGGAGGGGCTGTGGAAGCTCTTAGTGCTGACTCCTTTGTTTGTTCTTTCCTTTTTCAAAGGCCATGGATGTAGCTGCAAGGGAGACCTCTACTTCCAAAGGAAATGGGCAAAGATAGCCCAAACCCAGCTCCATATCCATCCTGCTGCTTCTCTTCACCCCTGTCCCCACTGCTTCCTCCCACTCCCCATCCAAGTGTTCCTAATCTCCAACCTAAAAGTCCCCTGGCACAATTTCAGGCCAGTTCCTCTTGTTCCATCACCCAATACTAGGGAGAAGAGACCAACCCCCACCTCCCTGCAACCTCTTTTCAGGGAGTTGTAGAGAGGAATGAGGTCTCCCCTCAGGCTCTTTTTCTCCACTTTATCTTCTCACATGGGGCTTCCTGGCCATGCATTGTGAGAAGCAGAGATGCTTCATGGTGGAAATGTCTCAGGAATTAAGTGAGGACAGCAAGACAGAAAAGGGCAGAGGGGTATCATTGCTGCTTCCACAGCTTTGACAACAGAGAGATTTGCAGTAGGAGGAAAACCACCCTGAGGAGCTAAGTGGGGTGGTATCACCCCGTGCCAAGCAGTGAGAGACAAGCAGGCAGCAGGAGAGCTGCAGCAGAAGCCCTGCTGTAACAGGAGAGCACTTGCAAGATGGGGCTGAAGACCTCCAACAGCTCCTTGAGCTCATCAGGCTTTCCTGACTTGCCCTTCCCTTTCAGCCTAAGGAGAGGTGACAGAATGGGGTGAGGCTTTAGGGAGATGCAGTGCTTCTCTCAGGTGAGGTTTCTGAAGGAGCTGGGTGGCCCCTTCCTTCCCAGGCTGGCAGCTCCTCCTGTACCTGCTGCTGGGGGGCCAGTGGGAAGGGAGCTGCAGGGGCTGCTCACACATGGGAAGGCGTTGAAGGGAGCGGAGCACCAGCAGCTTTTTTTGGGCTGGTAATTGCTCCCTGGAGAAAGGCTGCACATTGCACTCATTTATTTCCACCCCCCACCCCCTTCCTTCCTCAGAGTCTATTTCAGGAACTGGTTTCTGACATTTTTTTTTCCCTTCTTCTTTTCTTTTTAAAGCCATGGATGTAGCTGCAAGGAAGACCTCTGCTTCCCGAGGAAATGGGCAAAGATAGCCCAAGCCCAGCCCAGGCTGGGCTCCTCGTGCAGACCTCCTTTCTGACCCACTGCAATTAGTGCAGCCATTGCCTTGGCTCTTCTACTACTTCAGGCAGTGTTATCCCTGGGATCTCCACATGGGAGATGAGTTTGAACACACTTCAGGGATTTGTTTTAAGAGGAGCAGCTGTGTTCCTCAAAATATTGAAGAGCATCTATGACATCAAGCAAGGAAAAGTGCCAAGCTCAGCACCTGGGACAGAAAAATCCCACACACTGGTACAGGCTGGGAAGGGATTGGCTGAGCAGGAGAGCTGCTGAGAAGGACCTGGGGGTTGCAGTGCACCTCAGGGTGAAGTAGATGATTCACTGCCACAAAAAGGGCAAAGGACCAGACTAGAGCAGCAGGAGACCCAAGGAAGCCACCATTCCCCTCTAACTGGCACCAGAGAGTAATCAATAAGCAGCTCACACAAGTGTCACTGTGACCAGGGCCATCTCCAGCCCTTCCTACAGGCTCATCAATGAATCACAGAATCATACAATGGTTTGAGGTGGAAAAGCCCTCTAAGATCATTGAGTCCAATCATCAACCCAACACCACCATGGCCACTAAACCATGTCCCACAGTGCCATGGCCACAGGTTTCTTGAACAGCTCCAGGGATGGGGACTCCACCACCTCCCTGGGGCAGCCTCTTCCAGTGCCTGACCACTCTTGTGGCAAAGAAATCATTCCTAATCTCCAACCTAACCCTCCCCTGGCACAATTTCAGGCCGTTTCCTCTCCTTCTATCACCTGATACTAGGGAGAAGAGACCAACCCGCACCTCACTGCAACCTCCTTGCAGGGAGCTGCAGAGAGCAATGAGGTCTCCCCTCAGCCTCCTCTTCTCCAGACTAAACACCTGCAGTTCCCTCAGCTGTTCCTCCCCAGCACTGTTCTCCAGACCCTTCCCCAGCTTTGTTGAACATGCTCCAGCCCCCAAATGCCCTTCCTGGAGTGAGGGACCCAAAACTGAACACATGGCTCCTCGAACATTAGCAACGAGCAACTCCATGCTCATCCTCCACGCAGATCTCCTCCTCTCCCCCGCCTCCACTAACTCCAGGCCTGGGGCCTCAGTGTTAACTTTTCTGCCTGCTAGAACTGTACTTAATTAAACATTTTAATTAAAATCTACAAGAGTGATTGCCCCTGTCATCCTCTGAAGGGAAGGCTAATAAAGTCCCTTTTATCCAGTCCAGTGAGCGGCCCAAGGACGTGCTGCTGGGCAGCAGACTTGGGTGACGGCAGCAGGAGAAAGCACCTGTAAGGAACCAGGTCCTTATCTGCACCTGAGCACCAGCAGCCAGAGCAGAGCCACAGGCTGGCATGGACACAAAACATGAGCACCTGGAAGTTGGGGCATGGAGACAAGGGCATGCAAACCATCCAGGGAGGTAACATCACTCACTAGACATCATTGCTTCAATGATGTCAATGATTGCATTCAAAAGGCTGACTTCAGACCACAGAATGCACCAGGCTGGAAGGGATCTTCAAAGGTCATCGTGTCCTACCCACCCTACAGTCAACAGGGACATCTCCAACTAGATCAGGCTGCCCAGGGCCACAGTAAGTTTGATCCTGAATGTCTCCAACAGATCAGCCACACTTTTGGGCAACCTGTTCAAGCATTTCACCACCCTCATTGCAAAGATCTTCCTCCTAATGTCCAACCTTAATCTCCCCTTCTCCAGTTTCAAATCCTTGCCCTGCACCCTATCACACCAGGCCCCTGGTGTGGGATTAAACAGCCCCTCCCCATCTTTCTTGTAGGTCCCTTTCAGATATTGAAATGCTACCAGTCTCACTGTAAAGCACTTCAAGACACTGGTTTTATACCACAGGCAACCTCAACTAGCATCAGGGCTGGTGGTACACATCAAGCCCACCTTACCCCACCTCCATCCATAGAATCATAGAATCATTAAGGCTGGAAAAGGCCTCTAAGATCATCCAGTCAAACCATCAACCCAACACCACCATGGCCATGAAACCATGGCCCCAAGTGCCATGGCCACAGGTTTCTTGAACACCTCCAGGGATGGGAACTCCACCACCTCCCTGGCAGGCTCTTCCAATCCCTGACCACTCTTGCAGCAAAGAAATTGTTCCTCATCTCCAACCTAAACCTCCCCTGGCACAATTTCAGGCCACTTCCTCTCCTTTCATCCCCTGATATTAGGGAGAAGAGACCAACCCCCACCTCACTGCAACCTCCTTTCAGGGAGTTGAGGATAGGACTAAGATCTCCTCTGAGCTTTCTCTTCTGCATATCCATCCTCCCTTCTTCTCTACACCACTGTCCCCACTGCCTCCTCCCGCTCCCCTTCCAAGTGTTGGAGGGGCTGTGGAAGTGCTGACTCCTTTGTTTGTTCTTTTTTAAGAGCCATGGATGTAGCTGCAAGGAAGACCTCTGATTCCAAAGGAAATGGGCAAAGATAGCCCAAACCCTGCCCAGGTTTGGCTTCTCTTGCAGACCTCCTTTCTGATCCAGGACAATTAGTGCAGTGTGGCTCTTCTGCCCCTTCAGGCAGTGTCATCTCTGGGATCTCCACGTGGGAGATGAGTTTGAACACACTTCAGGGATTTGTTTTAAGAGGAGCAGCTGTGTTCCTCAAACTATTGAAGAGCATCTATGACATCAAGCAAGGAACAGTGCCAAGCTCAGCACCTGGGACAGAAAAATCCCACACACTGGTACAGGTCATTGCCTTGGCTCTTCTGCCACTTCAGGCAGTGTTATCCCTGGGACCTCCACGTGGGAGATGAGTTGGAACCCTCCCCATCCAAGTGTTGGAGGGGCTGTGGAAGCTCTTAGTGCTGACTCCTTTGTTCTTTTCTTTTCTAAAAGCCATGGATGCAGCTGCAAGGGAGACCTTTGCTTCCAAAGGACATGGGCAAAGATAGCCCAAACCCAGCCCAGGCTGGGCTCCTCTTGCAGATCTTCTATCTGACCCAGTACAATTAGTGCAGCCATTGCCTTGGCTCTTCTGCCCCTTCAGGCAGTGTTATCCCTGGGACCTCCACGTGGGAGATGAGTTTGAACACACTCCCCATCCAAGTGTTGAAGGGGCAGTGGAAGCTCTTACTGCTGACTCCTTTGTGTATAGCCCAAACCCAGCCCAGGATGCGCTTCTCTTGCAGACCTCACTTTCCGACCCAGGACAATTAGTGCAGTGTGGCTCTTCTGCCCCTTTAGGCAGTGTTATCCCTGGGATCCCCACATGGGAGATGAGTTGGAACCCTCCCCATCCAAGTGTTGGAGGGGCTGTGGAAGCTCTTAGTGCTGACTCCTTTGTTTATAGCCCAAACCCAGCCCAGGATGGGCTTTTCTTGCAGACCTTCTTTCTGATCCAGGACAACCCCAGGCCATAACAACCCCACGCAGCGCTACAGGCTGGGGTCAGAGTGGCTGGAGAGCGGCCAGGCAGAGAGGGACCTGGGGGTGCTGGTTGATGGGAAGCTGAACATGAGCCAGCAGTGTGGCCAGGCAGCCAAGAGGGCCAACCGCATCCTGGCCTGCATTAGGAATAGTATGGCCAGCAGGAGCAGGGAGGTCATTGTGCCCCTGTACTCTGCTTTCGTTAGGCCGCACCTTGAGTACTGTGTCCAGTTCTGGGCCCCTCAGTTTAAGAAGGACATTGAGACACTTGAACGTGTCCAGAGAAGGGCAACAAGGCTGGGGAGAGGCCTTGAGCACAAGCCCTATGAGGAGAGGCTGAGGGAGCTGGGGCTGTTTAGCCTGGAGAAGAGGAGGCTCAGGGGCGACCTCATTGCTCTCTACAACTACCTGAAGGGTGGTTGTAGCCAGGAAGGGGTTGGCCTCTTCTCCCTAGCAACCAGCACCAGAACAAGGGGACACAGTCTCAAGCTGCACCAGGGGAAGTTTAGGCTGAAGGTGAGGAGAAAGTTCTTCACCGAGAGAGTGATTCGCCATTGGGATGTGCTGCCCAGGGAGGTGGTGGAGTCGCTGTCCCTGGAGGCGTTCAGGAGGGGACTGGATGTGGCACTTGGTGCCATGGTCTAGTTGTGAGGTTATGGTTACAGGTTGGACTCGATGATTTTCGAGGTCTCTTCCAACCTTGGTAATTCTATTCTATTCTATTCTATTCTATTCTATTCTATTCTATTCTATTCTATTCTATTCTATTCTATTCTATTCTATTCTATCTATTCTATTCTATTCTATTCAGTTCAGGATGCTAGAATACGCAGACATAATTATTTGCAAGAATTAGTGCAGTGTGGCTTTCTGCCCCTTCAGGCAGTGTTATCCCTGGGATCCCCACATGGGAGATGAGTTGGAACCCTCCCCATCCAAGCGTTGGAGGGGCTGTGGAAGCTCTTAGTGCTCCCCCTGCTTGCAAGTGAAGCGTTTGAGCAGGGTTTCAGAAGCTGACTCCCTTGGAGGCCGTCAAGAACAAACACAGCATTTGGTGGAGGGGATGGTGGTGGTGGTGGAGTAAAAAATTCATCAAAATAAACCAGCAAAAAAAAAAACAACCAACCCAAACCCTTAAATCAGGAGCAGAAATCCACACACATCTGCATTTGAGTAAGCAGGCAGAGAACACACTTGGAAACTTCTTTCCCCTGTATTTTTTCCTTGATCAGAGCAGAGAGTCTCAAATCCTGACAGAGCAAATGTATTTATAATTTATTAAGAAAATAATGTATAATTTATTTCCAAATTTATCAGGCTCCTCTTTGCCTTTTGCTCTTCTTTTTTTTTTCCCTTCCCCTCCCCATCTTGCTGTTTTTTTTTTCCCCTTTAGTTTTTTGCCTCCCTTCTGACAAGGTTTGGCTCTTAATTCCTGGGTGCTGCAACCAATGGAACAAGCTCGCTGAAGGCAAGTGGCGCCAGAACAAGAGGTCACAGTCTCAAGCTGTGCCAGGGGAAGTTTAGGCCTTAAGTGAGGAGAAAGTTCTTCCCAGAAGGAGGAATTGGCCATTGGGATGTGCTGCCCAGGGAGGTGGTGGAATCACTATCCCTGGAGGTGTTCAAGAGAGGACTGGATGTGGCACTTGGAGCCATGGTTTAGTAGTCAGGAGGTGTTGGGTGACAGGTTGGATTTGATGATCCTTGAGGCCTATTCCAACCTTATTGATTCTCTGATTCTCTGATTCTCTTTTCTCTATGGGTTGGACTTGATGATCTCTGAGGACTTTTCCAACCTTATTGATTCTATGATTCTATGATTCTCTCTTCTCTATGGGTTGGATTTGATCTCTGAGGTCTTTTCCAACCTTATTGATTCTATGATTCTATGATTCTCTTTTCTCTAGGGGTTGGACTTGATGATCTCTGAAGTCTTTTCCAACCTGGTTGATTCTGTGATTCTATGATTCTCTCTACTTTCAGATGTTGGGAACATGAAAAGTTGAAGCAGGGGTTGCTTAGCCTGCAGAAGAGGAGGCTCAGGGGAGACCTTCTTGTTCTCTCCAACTCCCTGAAGGGAGGTTGTAGCCAGGTGGGGGTTGGTCTCTTCTCCCAGGCAAGCAGCACCAGAACAAGAGCAACACAGTCTCAAGCTGCACCAAGGGAGGTTCAGGCTGGATGTCAGGAAGAAATCCTTCACAGAGAGAGAGATTGCCCATTAGAATGTGCTGCCCAGGGAGGTGGTGGAGTCACCATCCCTGGAGGTGTTTAAGATGAGACTGGATGGGGTGCTTGGTGCCATGGTTTAGTTGATTAGATGGTGTAGGGTGATAGGTTGGACTTGATGATCTTGAAGGTCTCTTCCAACCTGGTCTATTCTATTCTATTCTATTCTATTCTATTCTATTCTATTCTAGTCTTCTAGTCTAGTCTAGTTCTAGTCTAGTCTAGTCTAGTCTACCCTACTTCTATTCTATTCTATTCTATTCTATTCTATTCTATTCTATTCTATTCTTTTCTATTCTATTCTATTCTAGGCAAGGCTAAGCTAGGCTACTCCTATTCTATTCTATTCTATTCTATTCTATTCTATTCTATTCTAGTCTATTCTAGTCTATTCTAGTCTAGTCTAGTCTAGTCTAGTCTAGTCTAGTCTAGGCTAGACTAGGCTAGGCTAGGCTACCCTACTTCTATTCTATTCTATTCTATTCTATTCTATTCTATTCTATTCTATTCTATTCTATTCTATTCCCATTCCATCCCATCCCATCCCATCCCATCCCATCCCATCCCATCCCATCCCATCCCATCCCATCCCATCCCATTCTATTCTATTCTATTCTATTCTATTCTATTCTATTCTATTCTATTCTATTCTATTCTATTCTATTCTATTCTATTCTATCCCCATTCATTTCCATCCCATTCCATTCCATTCCATTCCATTCCATTCCATTCCATTCCATTCCATTCCATTCCATTCCACTCTCTGGCAGCTGAAACTAAAGAAGCCAGGGCAGGAAGCTAAGGCTCTGAACCCCCCTGCTTGCACTCCTTCTCCAGGAAGATTATGAGGTTTACTGCTGCTTCTCCATTACCCTAAATAAAGCAGCCTTTCAAAATTGCTTCAGACATATTAGATCATGTCCTTTTTTCTTTTTTACACTTCCAGAGACTCTGGTTATAATATCTTTTAACAACACTGGGCCAAGAATCTATTTTCTTCTTCCACCAGGCTGCAAAACACTGTTTTCTCAGGGCAAAAAAAAAAAAAAGAAGAGAGAGAGGGAAAAAAATAGAGAGGAGGTAAAAAGAAAGGAATAAAAAAACCCACAACCACCAAACCCTATTGATTTTGTTGAGGGTCAGAAGAAAATATCATTGGAGTGGGTGTTGAAATCCTCAGCCACTAGTTATTTCCAAAGTGACAGTTTGGGCTGTGAAGATTTCTTCTTGTGAAATAAACCAAAACAAATGAAACATTGTGTTCCTCTCCTGGAGGTGCACGCTTGAGGTTTCCACTGGCTCCAGCTGGCTCCTGCTGGGTATATTTAGCATTTCAATCTATGCTCCTCTCGTCCCCAGATCTCGGCTGGGATCGATGCCTCCGCTCCCCAGCCGCGCTCCCGCCCTGCCGTGGGGCACTGAGAAAGGTTACAGCTGGGATCTGGAGGTTCGAGGCTCCAAAGCTTAAGGTGCATAGAATCATAGAATCAATGAGGTTGGAAGAGACCTCAGAGGCCATCATCAAGTCCAACCTGTCACCCAACACCTCCTGACTACTAAACCGGCACCAAGTGGCACTAAGTGCCACATCCAATCCCCTCTTGAACACCTCCAGGCATGGGGACTCCACCTCCCTGGGCAGCACATTCCAACAGCCAGTTCCTCTTTCTGGGAAGAACTTTCTCCTCACCTCCAGCCTGAACCTCTCCTGGCACAGCTTGAGACTGTGTCCTCTTGTTCTGGTGCTGCTTGCCTGGGAGAAGAGACCAACCCCCACCCGGCTGCAACCTCCCTTCAGGGAGTTGGAGAGAGCAAGAAGGTCTCCCCTGAGCCTCCTCTTCTGCAGGCTAAGCAACCCCAGCTGCCTCAGCCTCTCCTCACAGGGCTGTGCTCCAGACCCCTCCCCAGCTTTCTTGCCCTTCTCTGGACACCTTCAACTCTCTCAATGTCCTTCTTAAACTGAGGAGCCCAGAACTGGACACAGGACTCAAGGTGTGGCCTAACTAGGGCTGAGCCCAGGGCACAATGACTTCCCTGCTCCTGCTGGCCACACTCTTCCTGATGCAGGCCAGGATGCCATTGGCCTTCTTGGCCACCTGGCCACCTGCTGGCTCATGTTCAGCTGCTCTCAACCAGCACCCACAGGTCCCTTTCTGCCTCGCTGCTCTCAGCCACTCTGCCCCCAGCCTGTAGCACTGCCTGGGGTTGCTGTGGCCAAAGTGCAGCACCTGGCACTTGGATTTGTTGAATGCCATCCTGTTGGGCTCTGCCTATCTGTCCAGCCTGGCAAGGTCTCTCTGTAGCGTTCTCCTACCCTCTAACAGATCAACTCCTGCCCCCAGCTTGGTGTCATCTGCAAATTTACTGATGATGGACTCAATACCCTCATCCAGATCATCAATAAAGATATTGAACAGGATGGGGCCCCGCACTGATTCCTGGGGGACACCACTGGTGCCTGGCTGCCAGCTGGCTGTGGCACCATTCACCACCACTCTCTGAGCTCAGCCTCCAGCCAGTTCCTCACCCAGCTCAGAGTGCTGCTGCCCAAGCCAGGGGCTGACAGCTTAGCCAGGAGTTTGCTGTGGGGGCTGGTGTCAAAGGCCTTGCTGAAGTCCAGGCAGACTACATCCACAGCCTGCCCCACACCATTCATAGAATGGTTTGGGTCAGAAGAGACCCCCAAAGGTCACCTAGTCCAAACCCCTGCTGTGAGCAGGGACATCCTCCATCAGATCAGGGAATCATTAAGGTTGGAAAAGATCTCCAAATCCAACCATCAACCTAACACCACCATGGCCATTAAACCATGCCTCAAAGTGCCATCTCCACACCTTCCTTGAGTACCTCCTGGGAAGGTGAAGAGAATTCCACCACTTCCCTGGGAAATTTGTTCAAAGACCTGACCACTCTTTCTGCAGAAATTATGTCTCCTAAAATCAAACCTGGACCTCCCCTGATGCAACTTGAGGCCATTTCCTTACTTGGAAGAAGAGACCAATCCCCACCTCACTACATTTTCTCTTCAGGGAGCTGTACAGAAGACGTTGTAAGGATGCTGTCAGCTTAATCCCACCCCTTTGCCAAGCAGAGAAGAGGGTGGCACACCTGGAATGCCATGATCCAGCATGGCTCCTACCAGGACAGGCACCTTGAAGGCAAAATATCACCTGGAGCCCTGAAGCCCTTAAGCTAGGTTTCACTTCTCCAAAGAGGCAGAAAATCAACTCCCCATTTACATGCACAAGGCAGTGCCCTCTAATCTCTCCACCCATCTCTGCTCTTCTGCTGGTACAAGGGATGAGCACTGCCTTTAATGCAATAATTTCTTTATAAATAAAGAGCAGACAAACACTTTTGATAGGGAAACCAGATGTCTACCTCCCTCTTCTGTGCTTTCTGCTCCTCTGCATTGTGTGCAGGAGATAGAGACATGCCAGTGGAATGAAGAGATCTGCAGGCCCCTGCCTTCCTCCCTCTGCTTTAGTCTGTTTATTTAGATGCATTCAAATGCCAGCAGAGGTCACCTAGCTGGATGCTCCTCAATGCCCTTGATGTAACTCAAAAAGGTAGCATAGAATGGTCCTGGGCACCTCAGTATAATTCAGCGTCTCATAGCCCCAGGAAGGCAGGCAACAGGGAAGCCAAAATCCTCCCCTGCTGCAAACAGCTCTGCTCCCTCCCCTGGCAAGCACCAGCGCACACCTACGGCTTGCTTCCATCAGCTCTTTCCCTTCCCCATCCCCTGCTGTTCAGGGAAGCCACAGCCTTCTTCCCCACACATCTGCTGCTCTGCTCAACAGCTGTCGCCCACCAGTCACTCCATGTCCCCATCTCTGGCCTGAGCAGAGAGTCACAGAATCCTTTTGGTTGGCAGAGGAATCTAAGATCACTGTGTCCAACCACCAACCCAACACCCCCATGGCCATTGAACCATGGCCCCAAGCGCCATGGCCACACAGCTCTTGAACACCTCCAGGGGTAAGGACTCCACCACCTCCCTGTGCAGCCAGTTCCAAAGCCTGACCACTCCTGCAGCAAAGAAACTGTTCCTAATCACAGAACCACAGAATCACAGAATCACCAAGTTTGGAAGAGACCTCAAAGATCAAGTCCAACCTGTCACCACAGACCTCATGACTAAACCACGGCACCAAGTGCCACATCCAATCCATTCTTGAACACCTCCAGGGATGGGGACTCCACCACCTCCCTGGGCAGCACATTCCAATGGCAAACGACTCTCTCAGTGAAGAACTTTCTCCTCACCGCCAGCCTAAACATCCCCTGGCACAGCTTGAGACTGTGTCCTCTTGTTCTGGTGCTGGTTGCTAGAGAGAAGAGACCAACCCCCACCTGGCTACAACCTCCCTTCAGGGAGTTGGAGACAGCAAGAAGGTCTGCTCTGAGGCTAAGCAACCCCAGCTCCCTCAGCCTCTCCTCACAGGGCTGTGCTCCAGACCCCTCCCCAGCCTCCTTGCCCTTCACTGGATACCTTCCAGCCACTCAACATCTTTCTTAAACTGAGGGGCCCAGAACTGGACACAGGACTCACCTGCTCATCATTCAAGCTCTGACAACTCCTGGACCCAACCCCTGAGCTGGAGCAGAGCTCCTCACTGCCAGCCCCTACCATCAAGACGCCACAAGATCTCTCGGCAGCAGCTCTTCACGGCTCCCGGCCATTGTCCCCTGGGAACGTACGCCAGGAGTGAACTAATGAGTCTATTAGACTTAATTAAGCTGATGTGAAATTATTTACTTAATCTGGGAAGATCCTAGGATGGTGAGAAATCCCCATGGAAAAAAAGCCTCCAGCTGCCTCGCGCCGTCTAACGAAGCCCTCGCCAGCAGCCGGCCGCTGGGATGCTCGACTGCACAGGAGCTGGGTTGGTGTGGGCCAGGGGCTCAGCTGAGCCCTCCTGAGATGGGTTTTTGGACCACACCACCTGCTCAAAAACATCTGACATGCTGATATGGCCAGGAAAAGCAGCCAGGAAGCCCCAGCTGCATTTCACCATCGGTTTCCAAGTGCAGCTCTGTCCCCAGCCAGCAAATCCATCCACGTTTGCTCTCCACAGCTCCCTGAAAGGGGGTTGGAGGGAGCTGGAGTTTGGTCTTTTCTTCCTAGCCTCAGGTGATAGAAGGAGGAAAGAGCCTGAAATTGCGCCAGGAGAGGTTTAGGTTCATAGTATCATAGTATAGTATCAGTCAGGGTTGGAAGGGACCACAAGGATCAGCTAGTTCCAACCCCTGCCATGGGCAGGGACACCCCACACTAGAGCAGGCTGCCCACAGCCTCAGCCAGCCTGGTCTTAAACAACTCCAGGGATGGGGCCTCAACCACCTCCCTGGACAACCCATTCCAGGGCAACTCACCTCCCTGGACAACCCATCTCCAGGTTGGAGATTAGGAACAATTTCTCTGCTGCAAGAGTGCTCAGGGATTGGAACAGGCTGCCCAGGGAGGTGGTGGAGTCCCCATCTCTGGAGGTGTTCAAGAGCTGTGTGGCCATGGCACTTGGGGCCACGGTTTAGTGGCCATGGTGGTGTTGGGTTGATGGTTGGACTGGTTGGTATTAGATGTCCCTGCCAACTGAAAGGATTCTGTGATTCTATGCTTACGCCAGAGATGTGGGCACGGAGTGACTGGTGGGGGACAGCTGTTGAGCAGAGCAGCAGATCTCCAGGGAGGTGGTGGACTCCCCATCCCTGGAGGTGTTCAAGAGGGGATTGGATGTGGCACTTGGTGCCTTGGTCTAGTAGTCATGAGGTGTTGGGTGACAGGTTGGACTTGATGATCTTTGAGGTCTTTTCCAACCTTATTGATTGTATGATACTCTGTGTGGGGAAGAAGGCTGTGGCTTGACGTTAGGGGAGGGGAAAGGGGGAGGGTGTCTCTTCCAACTACAACAATTTCTCTGTTTCTAAATGTGAGCAGGAGAAGTTTTCCAGCATGGTTGGCCCACCTCTGTCCCACAGCAGTGAGCATCCCTCACCCACAGCACCTCAGCCCAGCAGGCAGCAGCAGCGGAGGGCAGCGCTCAGAGGCAGAGTCTGCCGAGAGGCAAAGGAGATTTGGCCACAACGTGTTCTGCTGGCTTCTTCTTTTCCCTCCCCCCGACCTTTTTTTCCCCCCACTTCATGTAAAAAGGAAAAAAAAAAAAAAAGCTGAAAGCTTGCTTTGAATTCTTATTAGGAGAGAGTTCCTTTTGCCACTTATATTGTTTTGTCATGCACTACATACAATTACACATCTCTAATCCCCAAATCCTCCCCGGCACCGCAGCACGTGCCAAGCCTCTTCCTTTCCACAGCCACTGCATTCAAGGTCTTTGGAGACCACACTCACGCTCTGCTGTGTCCAGTTCTGGGCTCCTCAGTTTAAGAAGGACATTGAGACACTTGAAGGTGTCCAGAGAAGGGCAGCATGGCTGGGGAGAGGCTTTGAGCACAGTCCTGTGAGGAGAGGCTGAGGGAGCTGGGGTTGCTTAGCCTGGAGAAGAGGAGGCTCAGGGGTGACCTCATTGCTCTCTGCAACTACCTGAAGGGTGGTTGTAGCCAGGCACGGGTTAGCCTCTTCTCTCTAGCAACCAGCACCAGAACAAGAGGAGACAGTCCCAAGCTGTGTCAGGGGAAGTTTAGGCTGGAGGTGAGGAGAAAGTTCTTCACCGAGAGAGTGATTCGTCATTGGGATGTGCTGCCCAGGGAGGTGGTGGAGTCACCATCCCTGGAGGTGTTCAAGAGGGGACTGGACATGGCACTTGGTGCTGTGGTCTAGTCATGGGGTCTGTGGTGACAGGTTGGACTCAGTGATCATTGAGGTCTCTTCCAACCTTGGTGATACTGTGATACATCACACACTGGTTGGAATGCCCTTGCAGCAACCCCCAGCCATGATGCTCCAAACCTGGAACCTTCCCCATCCCCCCAGAGGATCAGCACTAGTCATGGTGATGCCACATCTCTTGCTTTAAGGAAGGTTCTTCAGCCTGGGATTAAGTCCTGGAGAATCTTAGAATTGTTCTGGTTGTAAAACGCTGCTATGGTCATTGAGTCTGAGCATCAACACAACACCACCATGACCATTAAACCATGTCCCAAAGGCTACAGGTTTCTCAAACATCTCCAAGGACAGTGACTCCACCATCTCCCGGGCGCCTGTTCCAATCCCTGATCAATCTTGCAGCAGAGAAATTGTTCCTAATATCCAACCCAAACCTCCCCTCGCACAATTTCAGGCCATTTCTTCTCACTCTCTCACCTGAGACTAGGGGGAAGAGACCAACCCCCACCTCACCCTAACCTCATTTCAGGGAGTTGTAGAGAGCAATGAGGTCTCCCCTCAGCCTCCTCTTCCCCAGACTGAACACCACCAGGTCCCTCAGCTGCTCCTCAGAAGACCTTTTCTCTAAATCATAGAATCATCTAATCAAGAAGGTTGGAAAAGACCTCAAAGATCATCAAGTCCAACCTGTCACCCAACACCTCATGACCACTAGACCATGGCACCAAGTGCCACATCCAATCCCCTCTTGAACACCTCCAGGGATGGGGACTCCACCACCTCCCTGGGCAGCACATTCCAATGGCCAATTCCTCTTTCTGGGAAGAACTTTCTCCTCACCTCCAGCCTAAACCTCCCCTGGCACAGCTTGAGACTGTGTCCTCTTGTTCTGGTGCTGGTTGCCTGGTTGAAGAGACCAACCCCCTCCTGGCTACAACCTCCCTTCAGGGAGTTGGAGAGAGCAAGAAGGTCTCCCCTGAGCCTCCTCTTCTCCAGGCTAAGCAACCCCAGCCTCTCCTCACAGGGCTGTGCTCTAGACCCCTCCCCAGCTTTGTTGCCCTTCTCTGGACACCTTCAGGTCTCTCAATGTCCTTCTTGAATTGAGGGGCCAAGAACTTAAAGTAATCATTAAGGCTGGAAAAGACCTTTAAGATCATCAAGTCCAGCCTTCTACCCACCACCTCCATGACCACTAGACCCTGTCCCAGAGTGTCACACCTGCTTGATTTTTGAACACCTCCAGGGATGGTAACTCCACCACCTCCCTTGGCAGTCTTTTCCAGTGGCTCGCACTGGAGAAGGAGCCTCCCTCCATGCTGGCTGCAAGGAGCTCAGCTCAGCAGCTCTCAGAAGGAAATCACATTTCACAAATCTCCCACAGTGAATCAAGTCACCAGGCTGATATTAGCTCAGCAAAAAAAACCTGGCAGGCAAATGATCTAATTAATAATCAGCACTATCAGGAGTTTCCGCTTTCCTCAGGCAGCCAAACAGGCAGAGAGCTGCTCTGCAGTTGGGAGGCAGAGGATGGGAACAAGAGGCAATTACTGCCCCAAGGTCAGTGGTGGTGTCAGCATCATCAGCACCTCCCTCACAAGTCACCTTCTTAGGCCTTGGTGGCCACTTGGGATGCTCCTCAGGGACCACACAGCTTGTTCAGACCTTGGTTCCCTATCCATGGCCCCTCCCTGGAGGTGTTCAAGGCCAGGTTGGATGAGGACTTGAGCAACCTGGGCTGGTGGGAGGCGTCCCTGCCCAAGGCAGGGAGGTTGGAATTTGATGACCTCTCATATCCCTTCCAACCTTAAGCATTCTATGAATCTGAATCACACAGAATGAGAGGGGTCAGAAGGGACTTGTGGAGATCATCTAGACCAAAAGATTTCCACCAAAGGCAGGGAAAGCAGAACCAAAAGTACCTCAGTGCCAAGACCATCACTTGGCAAAGTCTTGCTTCAAGCCTTCAAGCAAGCCACACAGAGCCAATAAGGTTGGAAAAGACCTCAGAGATCGTCAAGTCCAACCTATCACCCAACACCTCCTCACAACCAAACCATGGCACCAAGTGCCACATCCAAGCCTTTTTTGAACACCTCCAGGGATGGGGACTCCACCACCTCCCTAGGCAGCACATTCCAATGGCCAATTCCTCTTGGTGGGAAGAACTTTCTCCTCACTTAAAGCCTAAAAGACCAAGGTTCTCCTTGCACCCCAGCACCACACAGCTGCTGTCGCCATGGGAAAGAAGCCAACAGGAGGATTTCAGAGGGACAGAAACGGCCAGGGAGGGTGGAAACAAGAGTGAGAGCTTCCCCTCCGTGCAAAAAGCTTCCCTGCAGCCTGAGAGCCTGCCCTGACCTCACTATTGAAAGTGAGAAGGAAATAAGAGAGACATCAATTTCCAGAGCTCAGTGCCAAACCCCAGCCTTCGCCTTTGAAAGAGTAATTTATTCAAGCTGCTTTATTATTGCAGAAGCCAGCACAGACAGGGGGATTATGGAGAGGTCACAGCTGGAGCAATAACAATAATCATAAAAAAAAATAAAGAAACCCAGGGAAGAGGGGAGAGAATCTTGTGCAAGGCCAGCACGCACCGGGGGCAGCCCTCTGCGCCGAGCCAAGGTGCTTCCAAGCCAGCCGAGAAGCTCAGCCCAGGGGCCGGCACCGACCTCACGCACAACGTGGCACTGGACTAACTTTGGTTTGGGGGGGGGGGGGGAAGACCTTGGATGGGGCCTCCCCTCCCCACCACCCCCTGCTTGTGAGCCCACTGAGGCATATGTTGAGGAAAGGGTGCGTGTATATTAGATTTTAATTAAGCACTGTTAATTATAATCTATGAGATGTGCTTACCGCTTATCTGATAATTATGAGAAAGCCAATTTGGCTGCTGGCTTGTGACTAATTAAGTGGAATTAGGAATGATAATTATAGATTTAATTTTTTTGTTTGCCTTTATTGGCAATGGGGGGGGAAAGGGGCTTCGAGGGCTGGGTGGGGTGAGAGGAGGAAGGGTGAGAGGAGGAAGGGTGAGAGGAGGAAAGGTGAGAGGAGGAAGGGTGAGAGGAGAAAGGGTGAGGGGAGAAAGGGTGAGAGGAGAAAGGGTGAGAGGAGGAAGGGTGAGAGGAGAAAGGGTGAGAGGAGAAAGGGTGAGAGGAGAAAGGGTGAGAGGAGGAAGGGTGAGAGGAGGAAGGGTGAGAGGGGAAAGGGTGAGGGGAGAAAGGGTGAGAGGAGGAAGGGTGAGAGGAGGAAGGGTGAGAGGAGAAAGGGTGAGAGGAGGAAGGGTGAGAGGAGGAAGGGTGAGAGGAGAAAGGGTGAGGGGAGAAAGGGTGAGAGGAGGAAGGGTGAGAGGAGAAAGGGTGAGAGGAGAAAGGGTGAGAGGAGGAAGGGTGAGAGGAGGAAGGGTGAGAGGAGAAAGGGTGAGAGGAGGAAGGGTGAGAGGAGGAAGGGTGAGAGGAGGAAGGGTGAGAGGAGGAAGGGTGAGAGGAGAAAGGGTGAGAGGAGGAAGGGTGAGAGGAGGAAGGGTGAGAGGAGGAAGGGCGAGAGGAGAAAGGATGGGGGGAGAAAAAAAAAGCCAGGAGAAAAGGTCACCACACCAGGGATTTGGCCCAAAGAATGAGGACTCACCTCAGAGTTTCCCCCCCCCCCCCAGAAAAAAAGGATTTTTGGTGGAAAATAAGACCCTAATTGGGGGTTCAAAGAACAAAGGTGTGGGGGGGGGAAGCTGCTGGATGCAAGCAAACTTCTGCCCAAAGGCAGCAGCTTCATGGAGGGATTGGGCTGGGTTGTTGGGGTTTTTGCCAGCCACATAGAATGGAATGGAATGGAATGGAATGGAATGGAATGGAATGGAATGGAATGGAATGGAATGGAATGGAATGGACCAGGTTGGAAGAGACACTGGAACAGGTTGCCCAGGGAACTTGTGCATGCCTTGAACACCTTGGAGGTTGTGGAGGCACTAACCAGGACATCAGCTGCTCTGATGGTCACACAAATAGTATAGACTAGACTAGACTAGACTAGACTTAACCAGGTTGGAAAAGACCTCAGAGATCATCAAGTCCACCCAACACCATCTAATCAACTAAACCATAGCACCAAGCAACCCATCCAGTCTCTTCCTAAACACCTCCAGTGATGGGGACTCCACCACCTCCCTGGGCAGCACATCCCGAAGGCCAATCTCTCTGTATAGGATTTCTTCCTCACATCCAGCCTAAACCTCCCCTGGCACAGCTTGAGACTGTGTCCTCTTGTTCTGGTGCTGCTTGCCTGGGACAAGAGACCAACCCTCACCTGGCTAGAGCCTCCCTTCAGGCAGTTGCAGACAGCAAGAAGGTCTCCCTGAGCCTCCTCTTCTCCAGGCTAAGCAACCCCAGCTCCCTCAGCCTCTCCTCACAGGGCTGTGCTCCAGACCCCTCCCCAGCTTTGTTGTCCTTCTCTGGACACCTTCCAGCAACTCAACATCTTTCCTAAACTGAGGGGCCCAGAACTGGACACAGGACTCAAGGTGTGGCCTAACCAGTGCAGTGTACAGGGGCAGAAAGACCTCCCTGCTCCTGCTGGCCACACTGTTCTCAAAGACAAAAAAAGCCTAAACAGTTCAAGGCCTAAAAATTTAGGGAATTTGAGGAATTTGGCTTTTCCAGCCCATAGAGGGAAATTCCCTGGGAATCCCTCCTCCCCCCTTTCCTTTCTTACCTACCAAAACCCTCACTCCTGCTCACAACCTGCCAGTGAGGGAAAAAAAAAACACCACAAATTGTGAATCCTTCTGATAATTTTTTTCCCTTCTCCCAGTGGAATTGATAAGTCCTAAATTAACCATCTAATCCCCCCCCAAAAAAAAAAACCCCCACCAACTTCCCAAGCTCTGGAACTGTCACTTGGGATATCTTTCGTCGTGCTCCCATCTTGCTAGCGCTGCCTGGCTCCAAAGCTGCTTGAAACACACATTTGCCTCTCTCTCTTTGAGGGTGAATTATGGTGGCAGGCTACCAAAAAGGTCCAAAAAACTTTCAAGACACTAAAGCTGGAGTTTTATTTTTGCAAGAGGTAGAGAATAAAGCCCCAAGGAAAAGGGGAGGGGGGGAGGGGAACCCCAAGCCCAACACCCTTGCAGCTGGAGCTGTATGTAAGAGGCGCAGATAAACTCGCAGCTGCCCAACAGCACGTGGAGGAGCTGTGCAAGCTCAGCTAATGATAATTGAATCTCCTGCTGCAAGGGGTGAACAGCAATTTCATGCTACACCTGATGCCCTGGCTGAGAGTTATCCCGGGGAAAAGCCACCGGTAGCAGCGTGGGGCTGGAGGGTTGGACCGCGGATCTGCTCCGCTCCCCTTCCCGAGTCAAATCCAGAGCTGGGGACGTGCTGTGCCCAGCTCCTTCCTGCAAACTGCAGCTCTAATCTCCCAGCTAAATATCCTATGACAACAGGTCTGAATTACAGGCAGGAAGGAGACAATGTGGGCTGAATGCATGAAGGGAACAGCCCTGCTTGCAGCCTGACTCCTTTGCTAGACCCCGCGGCAATGGGGGGGTCCCCGCTGCGGCACCCCCAGGTTGTGAGCTCAGAAAGGAGAGCTCAGCAGCTCGGCACAGGGAAAGGACCTGACCTGACTGCAAAGTGGCTTTCTGCATCCAAAGGCAGGGCGTTCCCAGGAAGCAGCCTTGGGAAGTGGCTGCAGGGTCAAAGTGCTCCTCTCTGCGCACGGGATGAGTCCCCACCGCTGACCCAAACAGACACCAAACAGACCCAGCTACTGCACAGCTAAGTTTGGTCCCCAGCCCTCCCCTAGACAGGCAGCACAAGGCCGTTAGTCACATCTCTGGTGTCACATCAGAAAACCTCCACCGTGGCAGGCAGAGATGTAACCCCACCAGGAGCTCCCTGAGGAGGAGGATGGTGCGGAGGTGATGCTGCTGCTGCTGCTGCTTTCTGCCAGGCTGCTTGGAAGAAGCAGATGTGAGACAAAATCCAAGACCTGGCCACTTGTGAGCATTAAAGATTATTTACCAGCCAGGCAATTGCACCAAGCTCTGTGGTAACTGGTTATTAGGAGCAGCACAAGAGATTAAGTGACAGCAAACTCATGATTTCTGTCTTTTTTTTCCCTTCTTCTTTCATTTCAACCCCAGCTCTAAAATAGGTTGAGAAAGGGAATAATTCCCCTTGCATCACACAGTTTTCAGGCACACACACACACACAATCACCAGCACCAGCCTGAAGTGACCAACACACACTCAGGCAGCCAAAATCTGGCTTCACTCCTGGGGATGCTCGAGGTTTGTGTGGCCACTAACACATCCACAAATCCCCTGTGGGGTATCCACCTGGAGCTGCATTCCAGCAGTGCATCAGAATCCACAGGGCAAGAGGGAAGAGCTTCAAGTTGCACCAGGGGAGGTTTAGGTTGGATATTAGGAACAATTTCTTTGCTGCAAGAGTGGTCAGGGATTGGAACAGGCTGCCCGGGGAGGTGGTGGAGTCACTGTCCCTGGAGGTGTTCAAGAGCTGTGTGGCCATGGTTTAATGAATCACAGAATTGTCAGGGTTGGAAGGGACCTCAAGGATCAGCCAGTTCCAAGCCCCCTGCCATGGGCAGGGACACCTCACACTACAGCAGGTTGCTCACAGCCACATCCAGCCTGGCCTTCAAAACCTCCAGGCAGGAGGCTTCCACCACCTCCCTGGGCAGCCTGTGCCAGGCTCTCACCACCCTCACGGGGAACAACTTCTTCCTCACATCCAATCTGAATCTCCCCACTTCTAGTTTTGCTCCATTCCCCCCAGTCCTATCACTCCCTGACACCCTAAAATGTCCCTTCCTAGCTGTTTTGTAGCCCCCTTCAGACACTGGAAGGCCACAATGAGGTCTCCTACTCTCCAGACCAAACTCCCTCAGCCTTTCTCCACCGCAGAGGTGCTCCAGCCCTCTGCTCATCCTCGTGGCCCTTCTTTGGACACGGTGGTGCTGGGTTGATGCTTGGACTTGATGATCTTTGAGATCTTGTCCAGCTGAAGCAATTCAATGATTCTGTGACACCATCCACACTGCTGGGTAAGAAAAAGCCAAGGCAGAAGCCAGCAGCTGGTAAAAGCTACAGCTTGTAATTCCCTTGCACCTTCTCTACTCAATAAATGGGTTTCAGTCAGAGCATCTCTTCACTCCAACCCCAAAAAGGACCTGAAGGGTAAGTTGATTGCATTGATTGTGCATGCATTTTCCTGGCAGGGAGAGCAGCCCAGTGCCTCACTGCTCCCATCCAAAGTATTCCACTCACTTATTATGGGAATCCCGCCAGGGACTGCCGGGCCAGCGAGTGGGATGCGGGCGGGAGGCATTGCTCTCACAGTGCTGGGAACAGAGAGAGGCAAGGCAGAACGCGGGGGGGGGATGGCAGCAGCTCAGCTCAGCCTCTTCCCCATCACGCCACTGGCAGGCTGTCACTCCTGCTCTGGTTCTGACAGCCCCGTGGGATCGTTTTCACAGGGTTGTCCTTAACCCTGACGCGGCACGCAGGAGCCTGCCTGCAGGGAGGGCAGCACAGCGTCACAGAATGGTAGGGGGGGGTGAAGAGATCATCGAGTCCAACCCTCCTGCCAAAGCAGGATCACCTGGGGCAGGTCACACAGCAACACATCCAGAGGGAACTTGAAAAGTCTCCAGAGAAGGAGACTCCACAACCTCTCTGGGCAGCTTGCTCCAGGGCTCCAGCACCCTCGCAGCAAAGAAGTTTTTCCTCAGGTTGAGGTGAACCTTCCTGTGTTCCAGTTTGTGTCCACTGCCCCTTGTCCTGTCACAGGACACCACTGGAAAGATCCTGGCCCCTTCTTGCCCCTCACCCTTGAGATATTTATGAACATTAATAAGATCTCCTTTCAGGTTGCTCTTCTCCAGGCTAAACAGCCCCAGGGCTCTCAACCTTTCTTCCTCACACAGAGGTTCCACTCCTTTCATCACAGCCTTCACTGGACACTCTCCAGCATCTTCTTGTCCCTCTTGAACTGGGTGACCCAGAACTGGACACAATAGTCCTGATATGGTCTCACCAGGGCAGATCTGCTGAGACAAACTGCAGCTCCTGCCCACTCTCCAGTTGGCACTCAGCCCTGCCACCTGTCACACCTTACATTTGCATCCTTCTCTTCCTCCCCTGGAAAGAAACTCCCCCTCCATCCCCCTTAGATCCCTATACCCAGCTGTGACATCACCCAGGCATCCAGCTCCTGAGTCAAACCACCTCCTCTGCAGATCACAAGGTCTCTGCTGCTGCAGAGTTCTCTGGTACCCATCCCTAAAACCCTGCCTCTCCTTCCAGTGGGGTCAGAGAGCCAGTCACTGCAGGAAGCAGTGCAGGACTTGGTAGGAAACACCAGCTCATCCCAGTAAGGTCAGGACTTGGTAGAAAACACCAACTCATCCCAGTAAAGTCAGCAGTGTCACAGGGGTGCCCTGGCTCGATGGCACTGCTGCCATCACCCAGCCTAAACCACCCCCAGCATGGGGGCAGCTGCAGGAATGAGGGCTCTGAGCCCAAATTCAGCCAGCAAATCCCCAAACAGCAGCAAAAGCCTGAGCACAAGGTCCGTGCCCAGCTGTCACACCCTTCACCTTCAGCCACCTGGCCGTGTGCCCCCCAGGCACCGCACACATGGATGGGAGGTGGGAAGCGGATGTCGCCGGGTCAGCTCCAGCCTCCCTGCTCCACTGTCACCTCCAGAGGCAGCAGACAGGGCAGGCTGGGAGGCTCACAGCAGCACTGCCCACGCCCGGGGAGGTGGGGTTGGGGGTGCCTGGCTTTGCTAATTAACCCCTGAGGAAACCACCCAGCGACACAGCAGCAAGGCTCCTTTGAGCGAGACACCTCCACCGCTCCCTGCAAGAGCCTGAGCCGTGCCTTGCTGTAGTGTCTTGGAAGGAGAAGGCTATCAGCTCCACACAGCCGAGACCTTTAGCTCAAATCCATTAATCCTCTTTATTAAACCCAGGTCACCTCTGAGTCCTGGCAAATTAACCAGCATCTCCCCACTGCAAGTACATCAAGAGGAAACGCACTGTACAGCGCCTGTAATTTTCATGGACCAGGGCTCTGGGGTCAGAGGGCTTCCCGGGCTCCATTCTCTGCCTTTGTCAATTTAAAAGGGAACATCAGCTTGGCTCTTGTATAAATTACCAGAGAGGCAGATCAGGGGCCCCGGGGCGGTCGCGGGGTGAGCTGCCATCTGCAGCCGTGCCGGTGGCTCCTTCCCTGCCCAAGGCTGGAGAGGCACTGAGCACCGAGTTCCCCCCACCTCCCCCTGCTTTGGGAAGGAGAATAGAATAGAATAGAATAGAATAGAATAGAATAGAATAGAATAGAATAGAATAGAATAGAATAGAATAGAATAGAATAGAATAGAATAGAATAGAATAGAATAGAATAGACAAGGTTGGAAGAGACCTTCAAGATCATCGCGTCCAACCTATCAACCAATCCAAACCACCTAATCAACTAACCCATGGCACCAAGCACCCCAGCAAGTCTCCTCCTGAACACCTCCAATGAAGGTGACTCCATCACCTGCCTGGGCAGCACATCCCAATGGGCAATCACTCTCTCTGTGTAGAATTTCCTCCTAACATCCAGCCTAAACCTCCCCTGGCACAGCTTGAGACTGTGTCCTCTTGTTCTGGTGCTGCTTGCCTGGGAGAAGAGACCAACCCCCTCCTGGCTACAACCTCCCTTCAGGGAGTTGAAGACAGCAAGAAGGTCTCCCCTGAGCCTCCTCTGCTCCAGGCTAAGCAACCCCAGCTCCCTCAGCCTCTCCTCATAGGGCTTGTGTTCCAAACCCCACCCCAGCTTTCTTGCCCTTCTCTGGACACCTTCCAGCAACTCAATATCTTTCCTAAACTGAGGGGCCCAGAACTGGACACAGGACTCAAGGTGTGGCCTAACCAGTGCAATGTACAGGGGGAGAGTGACCTCCCTGCTCCTGCTGGCCATACTCTTCCCGATACAGGCCAGGATGCCATTGGCCCTCCTGACTGCCTGGGCACACTGTAGGCTCATGTTCAGCCTACCATCAACCAGCACCCCCAGGTCCCTCTCTGTTTGGCCACTCTCCAGCCACTCTGACCCCAGCCTGTAGCACTGCCTGGGGTTGCTGTGGCCAATGTGCAGAACCCGGCACTTGGCTGTGTTAAATAGGGCTGGGGACATCCTCCAAGCACACCCTGCAACAGCTGGGCAGCCAGGGGGACTGCTCTTGGCATCCTCCAAGGCTACCTTGGCCATGTGCCTTCCCGCTGCTTTTAATCAACGGCACATCCCTGGTGCCAGCCCAGCTGGGGAGTGAGAGAAAGAGGGACTGGGAGGGCTCTGCTCCAGCTCAGAAGTGGGTGGAAAATTGCTCCCTTGTTGCCTGAAATTTCACCATTGGAAACGTCTCCCCCATTCTGTGTGATCCTGTTGGAGCCACTCTGCTCTCAATGCTCCCCAAGCCAGCACCAAAGCGAGAGCAGCTCTATTTCTGAAGAGCCAAGGACATTTAGTTGGGCTGGGGAAAACCTGGGGCCAAATCCCTTCTGAAGGCTAATTATACACCCAGTAGGGAGAGCTCTGAAAGAAAAAGCCAGCCCAGCATGGCCTGGGGAGGAAAGACCTTGTGTGGGCTGAGGGATAAAGGAAGTGCAGGGCCTGAGGGTCACAGCAGTCCCTCCCTGGGAAGAGTCTCCTCCTGCTCCTACAAACAGCATCCTCAAGACAGGCCAATTTTCCAGAGCCAAGCAAAAAGTGCTCAGACATCCTGTGAGTGAAGAGATGGACATTTTGCTAAGGGGAAACATAAATAAATGAAAAGTGGGGGAAACTCAAACATTCCAAGCAGCTTTGCAAGAACCATAGAATCATAGAACAGTTTGGGTTGGAAAGGACCTTAAAGATCATCCAGTTCCAACCCCCCTGCCATGGGTAGGGACACCTCCCACCAGACAGGATGCTCAAGGCCTCATCCAGCCTGGCCTTGAACACCTCCAGGGAGAAGACATCCACAGCTTCCCTGGGCAATCCACTTCAGAGTCTCACCATCCTCATACTGAAGAACTTCTTGCAGCCTAACCCTGCTCTCCCTCAGCTTCAAACCATCTCCCCCTGTCCTGTTGCTAGACACCCTCATGGAAAGCCCCTCTTCCAGCTTTTCTGAAGGGTCCCTTCAAGTACTGGAAGGCAGCTCTAAGGTCTCCCTGGAGTCCTCTCTTCTCTAAGCTGAACACCCCCAGCTCCCTCAGCCTATGCTCACAGCAGAGGTGCTCCAGCCCCTGGATCCTCTTTGTGGCCCTCCTCCTCTCACAGTCCAATGCACAGTTCAAATCCTCTGGATTTGGCTCACGTTGCTCCAGTTTTACAACAATTTAAGGCAACAGAGACTGAGCTGGGGAATCCCTGACCCAAACACCAAGATGCTCCCCTTTAACTCAGTCCAACAGCACTGGGGTTTTGCCACCAGGGTTTGGGTTCCAGGTAGGATTAACACATGGCATCTTAAACCTCCCAGCCACCAGCTTTGTATCACAGCTTTCAGTTTTCACTTCAAACCATCGTTTCTCGCTGTATTTAATCACCTCAAGGTCACTCCAGGGACAGCTGCCAGCATCCTAGCCAAGGAACCACAGGAGCAGAGCTTTGTCCTGCTGACCAGATGAAAGGAGGAGGTGCTGGGTTTGGTTTCCTTGTTTTCAGCTGAGAGGTGCCCACCTCGGTGTGCAGATTAAGGTGTGGGTGGGCTGGGGTCAGCCCCTCGCCGGCTGCGACGGGAAGCTGCTGCTTGCTCCGTTCATCAGGAGCCATGAGGAGAGAAATTGCATAGCTCTCCCCACGGCCCTCTGCCCACCTCCAACCAATTTCTGCTCCTTTTAATTTAATTCAGCTCCTCCTGACCTTGGCTGGCTGGAGTTGCCGAGTTTCTCTCAACAGATAGCACCAATTACAGAGGTGTGAAAATGGAAGGCTTTCAATTCGGAGAACAAACCCAAGGAGCTGGGACTGTATTGACCTGAGAAACAGGAGGGTGGGAAAGGGGGAGCAGACAAGGGGTCAGAAACATTTCCTTCTGCCCACTCTAGAAACAAAAAGCTTTGGCTGCTGCCTCCACAGAGGAAGCTGAAGGCTTTGCCTGGTCTGTTGCAGGGGCTGGCATGGGGAACGGCACAAGAGGTGCAGCTGATGGCACCCGGGGCCAGGGTTGCTAAACCCATTGGCTGCATCCCTGGCATCCAACCTCACCCATTAGCAGCTCAAGCTGGTGCTTACATGTGATAGAATTCCACTGAGTGAGTTTCAGACTGGAGAGTAGGAAGAAATTCTTGACAGTGAGGGTGGGGAGACTCTGGAACAGGTTGCCCAGGGAGGCTGTGGCTCCCCCTCCCAGGAGGTGTTCAAGGACAGGTTGGATGAGGCCTTGAGCAACCTGGGCTGGTGGAAGCTGTCCCTGCCCATGGAGGAGGGGGTTGAATGATCTTTATGGTCCCTGAATGATCTTTAAGGTCCCTTCCAACCCAAACCATTCCATGAGTCTATGATTCCAGAGCTCAGAAATAAGATCTGTCACAGCCTGAGTTTGCTTCCCTGCAGCAGGTGCAGCCTGGATTAAATCTGCAGCATCTGCAGCCTGATCCATACCATTAAGCACAGCAGCATCTCCATCCACACCACCTCTTTACAGTTACACTGCCTTCTGTCCACCCACCAAGCTATTAACAGCCAAGAATTGTTGGTCCGAGCCCCTGAAAACTCAGCGTGAGCCCAGTTAGGACTGGAGGCTCTGACAGGATCACCTGTGGGGGTTGGTCTTCTGTCCCTAATATCAGGTGATAAAAGGAGAGGAAATGGCCTGAAACCACACCACAGGAGGTTTAGGCTGGAGATGAAGAACAATTTCTTTGCTGCAAGAGTGGTCAGGCACTGGAACAGGCTGCCCAGGGAGCTGGTGATGTCCCCATCCCTGGAGGTGTTCAAGAGACCTGTGGCCATAGCACTGTGGGACGTGGTTTAGTGGCCATGGTGGTGTTGGGTTGATGGTTGGACTCAATCTCCAGTGGTCCATTCCAGCCCCTAGCATTCTCTGACCTGAGGAGGCTCAGCATCCCCTTTCAGACACATCCTCCCAAGCCTTGGAGCTTGGTGGGCTGGACACCAAAAGGAAGCAGTGGCTCGTTTGGACCTCTCAAGAGTTGCCAGAACTTGGCAGAACTCTCAGCAGCTTGGAGGCACTTGGGTTTAAATCCAGAACACAGCACATCCCACACCTCCTGCCAAGCTCCCCCCAATGCCTGCCCATAAATCCTCCAGCTTGGTAAACAGCAGAATTACAGCTCCCCACCGTTGCTTAGCTGCTTTTGACACTAATTGCTCTGTGGAGTGTGTGCAACTGGCAACACCTTATTAAAAGTGAAATATATGATACTGTCCACTTATTGCTGCTTTATAAAGATGAAGTGTCCCAAGGATGGGGAAAGGTTGGCAAAGCCACCAGCTCACGGTGTCAGAGCCACCAGAGGATGCTGCAGCACAGGAGGGGACGCAGGGCAAGCATCCCCCAGCCAAATGCAGCAGCTGGGAACTGCAACAGGTTGCCCAGGGAGGTTGTGGATGTCCCCACCCTGGAGGTGTTTAAGATTGGATGAGGCCCTGAGCAACCTGTTCTAGCGGCAGGTGTCCCTGCCCATGGAAGGGGAGTTGGAACTGGATGATCTTTAAGGTCCCTTCCAACCTAAACCATTCCACGAGTCTGTGAAATGTTTGCTCCCTGGGAAATTGCAAAGAGCTTCTCCAGTTGGAGCCTGAGTGGTGAGTGAAGAGCATGCTTGAGGATTTCTTCTCTCTTCATCTCTCAGAGATCATCACTCTCAGGGCCCCGTCCCTGGAGGTGTTTAAGCCCAGGCTGGATGAGGCTGTGGGCAGCCTGATCTAGTGTGGGGTGTCCCTGCCCATGGCAGGGGGTTGGAACTTGCTGATCCTTGTGGCCCCTTCCAACCCTGACTGATTCTATGATTCTATGATTCGATGATTCTAGACCTTGGGAGAGGCCAGGAAAGAATGAAGTGGGAAAGAGCAGGAAGATCAAGCACTTGCTGCCCTCCTGCCAGCTTCTAGTCGAGTCCCTCGACTCACAAAGCCAAGCTAAGCCTCTTGGCTTGGTGAGACACTGGCACAGGTTGCCCAGGGAGGTGGTGGATGCCTCATCCGTGGAGGTTTTTAAGGCCAGGCTGGACGTGGCTCTGAGCAACCTGATTTGGTGTGAGGTGTCCCTGCACATGTCAGGGGCACTGGAACTGTATGATCCTTGAGGTCCCTTCCAACCCTGACGATTCTATGATTCTGTAATCCCCTGACTAACCCTTGACAGACCCTTATAGCCCTCCAGTACGTGAAGGGCTACAAGAAAGCTGGGGTGGGACTTTTTACAAGGGCTTGTGGTAATAGAATCATAGGATCAAAAAATGATAGGGGATGGAAGGGACCTACATCAAGTCCAACCCCCATACAAAGCAGGACCACTTAAGGCAGGACACACAGGATGCAGCCAGGTGGGTTTTGAAGATCGCTGGAGAAGAAGACTCCACAATCCTCTGGGCAGCCTGCTCCAGTGTTCTGCCACTCTCACAGTGGGGTGAGGGGCAATGCTTTGGAGCTGGAAGAGGAGAGATTTAGACTGGAGATTAGGAAGAAATTCTAGACATTGAGGGTGGTGAGACACTGGAACAGGTTGCCCAGGGAATTGTGGATGCCTTGAACATCCTGGAGGTTCTAGAGACACTAACCAGGGTATCAGCTGCTCTGATGGTCACATAGAATAGAATAGAATAGAATAGAATAGAATAGAATAGAATAGAATAGAATAGAATAGAATAGAATATAGAATAGAATTAACCAGGTTGGAAAAGACCTTTGAGATCATCAAGTCCAAGTTATCATCCAACTCTATCTAATCAGCTCAACCATGGCACCAAGCAAACCCATCCAGCCTCTTCCTAAACACCTCCAGGAATGGTGGCTCCACCACTTCCCTGGGCAGCACATTCCAATGGCCAATCTCTCTTGCTGGGAAGAACTTCCTCCTAACATCCAGCCTAAACCTCCCCTGGCACAGCTTGAGACTGTGTCCTCTTGTTCTGGTGCTGCTTGCCTGGGACAAGAGACCAACCCCCACCTGGCTACAACCTCCCTTCAGGAAGTTGAGGACAGCAAGAAGGTCTCCCTGAGCCTCCTCTTCTCCAGGCTAAGCAACCCCAGCTCCTTCAGCCTCTCCTCACAGGGCTGTGCTCCAGACCCCTCCCCAGATTTGTTGCCCTTCTCTGGACACCTTCCAGCAACTCAACATCTTCCCTGAACTGAGGAGCCCAGAACTAGACACAGGACTCAAGGTATGGCCCAAACCCCAGCGATGTTCCAGCTCTGTGTCAGGCCTACATAGGGATTTCAGGAACCAGGGTGCAGAACCCACATACTCTTTGCTGTGGCTCTCAAAGGAGGAAGCTGAAAATCAACTGTTTCACAAAGAAAAATATTCAGAAAGCTCCACTTGAGCTTTGGAGCTGCAGTGAGGACGTGTCATTAACACTTGTTTCTGCTCATGCCTCAAGCAAGTCATCTTTCCCTCTTTGTTCCCTGGTCTCCCTGTCTGCCAAAAAAACCCCAACAAAAATAGGAACAAGGAAATTTCTATTCTTGATGTAGAGTTTTAAAATCACAGAATCACAGAATCAATAAGGTTGGAAGAGACCTCAAAGATCATGGAGTCCAACCTGTCACCACAGACCTCATGACTAGACCATGGCACCAAGTGCCACATCCAATCCCCTCTTGAACGCCTCCAGGGAAGGGGACTCCACCACCTCCCTGGGCAGCACATTCCAATGGCTAACAGCTCTTGCTGGGAAGAACTTTCCCCTCACCTCCAGCCTAAACTTTCCCTGGTGCAGCCTGAAACTGTGTCCTCTTGTTCTGGTGCTGCTTGCCTGGGAGAAGAGACCAACCCCCACCTGGCTACAACCTCCCTTCAGGGAGTTGGAGACAGCAATGAGGTCTCCCTGAGCCTCCTCTTCTCCAGGCTAAGCAACCCCAGCTCCCTCAGCCTCTCCTCACAGGGCTGTGCTCCAGACCCCTCCCCAGCCTCCTTGCCCTTCTCTGGACACCTTCAAGTCTTTCAATGTCCTTCCTAAACTGAGGAGCCCAGAACTGGACACAGGACTAAAGGTGTAGCCTAAGCAGTGCTGAGCACAGGGCACAAGGACTTCCCTGCTCCTGCTGGCCACACTCTGCCTGATGCAGGCCAGGATGCCATTGGCCTTCTTGGCCACCTGTGTACACTGTAGGCTCATGTTCAGCCTACCATCCACTACCTCCAGGTCCCTCTCTGCCTGGCTGCTCTCAGCCACTCTGTCCCCAGCCTGTAGCACTGCATGAGGTTGTTGTGGCCAAAGTGCAGAGCCATTCCACCTATGTGCCCCCTGTACTGTCCAGAAGCTATTATTTCTCACTTACTGTTCATTTCCCCTGTGGCAGACACAAGAGAGCCACCTCCCATCAACTCTGAGGACAGCAGGAGCTGGCCCCCACCCTGCTTTGGCTCCTGAAGGAAATGGCACATCCTGAGCAACAGCTATGAAGCAGCCAGGCTCCTTGGTTCGACAAGTTCAGATCCAGGCAGGATCAATACCTGCTCACTCCTGAGGTATCAGCAGGTAATTGAGTATCATGCAGTGATGAGCAACCTAGTTTGCTCAGAAGCTGCCAACTTTAATCTTCATCCACACAGAATGGAGAGGGAGGAAGAGATCAAAGGAGAGCAGATCAAATTCAGCTGCATTTGGGCCCAGATTGCAGAAAAAAGGGCCTCATTCTTAAGCAAAACGGCTCAGGCTTCTGAGCTTCAGCATCCTGAGAGGGCTTGAGTAGAACACGAGGCAGAGAAAGTTGCCACCTCTCCTGTGCAGTCACCTGCAACCCCAGCACCACCTCCCTTGGGTGGCTTGAGGCTGCTCCTGACACCCTGAGCTTGCGCCAGAGCCCTCTCCAATGTCACCCTGCAGCATTTCACCCTCTCAACCTTTGCCGATGTCTGTGGCCTCTTTCAGCTCATGGACCTCCCACACCAACATCCTCCCTACCATCCTGCACTGGTTAGGCCACACCTTGAGTCCTGTGTCCAGTTCTGGGCCCCCAGGAAGGAGGCTGAGTTGCTGGAAGGTGTCCAGAGAAGGGCAACAAAGGTGGTGAGGGGTTTGGAACACAGCCCTGTGAGGAGAGGCTGAGGGAGCTGGGGTTGCTTAGCCTGGAGAAGAGGAGGCTCAGGGGTGACCTTCTTGCTCTCTCCAACTCCCTGAAGGGAGGTTGTAGCCAGCTGGGGGTTGGTCTCTTGTCCCAGGCCCCCAGCACCAGAACAAGAGGACACAGTCTCAGGCTGCACCAGGGGAGGTTGAGGCTGGAGGTTAAGAGGAAGTTCTACACAGAGAGAGTGATTGTCCATTGGAATGTGCTGCCCAGGGAGGTGGTGGAGTCACCATCATTGGAGGTGTTCAGGAGGAGACTTGATGGGGTGCTTGGTGCCATGGGTTAGTTGTTTAGGTGGGTTGGATTGGTTGATGGGTTGGAAGCGATGATCTTGAAGGTCTCTTCCAACCTGGTCTATTCTATTCTATTCTATTCTATTCTATTCTATTCTATTCTATTCTATTCCATTCCATTCCATTCCAGGACCTCCAGGGACTTTCATAGGATCATAGACTCAGAGAAACATAACATCATAGAATCAATAAGGTTGGAAAAGACCTCAGAGGTGTTCAAAGAGGGATTGGACGTGGCACTTGAAGCCATGGTTTAGAAGTCCTGAGGTCTTGGGGTGACAGGTTGGACTTGATGATCTTTGAGGTCTTTTCCAACCTCATTGATTCTATGATTCTATTCTATGATTCTATTCTATGATTCTATTCTATGAGTCTATGATTCTATTCTATGTTTCTATGATTCTATTCTACGAGTCTATGATTCTATTCTATGTTTCTATGATTCTATTCTACGAGTCTATGATTCTATTCTGTGTTTCTATGATTCTATTCTATGAGTCTATGATTCTATTCTATGAGTCTATTCTATGTTTCTATGATTCTATTCTATGAGTCTATTCTATGGTTCTATGATTCTCTAAGTCCAACTTGTCACCCAGCACCTCCTGACTAACTAACCCATAGCTCCAAGTGCCACATCCAATCCCTCTTTGAACACCTCCAGGGATGGGGACTCCACCACCTCCCTGGGCAGCACATCCCAATGGCCAATGCCTCATTCTGGGAAGAACTTTCTCCTCACCTCCAGCCTAAACTGCCCCTGGCTCATCAGCTTCCAACTGAGCTGCTCTGGCAAAGTTAATGTTGGGTGGGAAGGAGTGGGAGGTGGAATTTCCACCCACCGTGCTTGCTCCCGGGGTGCCAGCAGAGGAGGGGACAGCAGGAGGGTGGCTCTGCCAAACGTCCTGGCCCAGCCCTGGGAGGCAGGAGATAAGGAGGGTGAGGGAGGGCTGGGGACAGAGCCCCTTTGTGTGTGGTGCCTTGTGGCAGGGAGATAGGAGCTGCCTGCCTGGCGCTGACATTTCGGTGGCCAAATTAGAATGCGGCGCCACGGAGCCTAAATGTCATTAGCCTCATTAGGAGTGATCCTGGTAAAATAAACAAAAGCAAAGGGGAGGGGGGAGGAAAATCGAGTGGAAATTAGCCAACAGCCTTGAATATAAACAAATTAAAGGGCAGAGCCAGCGAGGACCCTGCAGCCCACGGCAACGGTGGTCCTCCAGACCAGGGAGTTGGGAAGGGGCACAGCCAAGGTCTCCATGGGCTCTGCTGTCACCCAGGAACAGGCCAAGGTAGACCAAGCCATGATGTGGCTGGCAAGACTAAAGCAGTGGTGAGGCCACTCCTCGAGTACTGGGTTCAGTTTTGGGTCCCTCAGCCCCAGGAAGGACATTTTGCTGCTGGAGCAGGTTCAGAGAAGGGCAACAAAGTTGACAGAATCAGAATCACAGAATCACCAAGGTTGGAAGAGACCTCAAAGATCATCAAGTCCAACCTGTCACCACAGACCTCATGACTAAACCATGGCACCAAGTGCCACATCCAATCCTCTCTTGAACACCTCCAGGGATGGGGACTCCACCACCTCCCTGGGCAGCACATTCCAATGGCCAATCTCTCTTGCTGGGAAGAATTTCTTCCTAACATCCAGCCTAAATCTCCCCTGGCACAGCTTGAGATTGTGTCCTCTTGTTCTGGGGCTGGGTGTCTGGGAGAAGAGACCAACCCCCACCTGGCTACAACCTCCCTTCAGAGAGTTGGAGAGAGCAATGAGGTCTCCCCTGAGCCTCCTCTTCTCCAGGCTAAGCAACCCCAGCTCCCTCAGCTTCTCCTCACAGGGCTGTGCTCCAGACCCCTCCCCAGCTTTTTTTCCCTTCTCTGGACACCTTCAAGTCTCTCAATGTCCTTCTTGAAGTGAGGAGCCCAGAACTGGACGCAGATCTGAAAGGTTTCTTCCAAACACAATGATTCCATGCTCCTGTTCCCCATAACTGGGATCAGCCTGTGGGGTCCTTTGGGAGTCACTCCCTGTTTCAGGACGCTCTGCACAAGCTGGCTTGAAGGACCCATGTGCCCTGGGGCTGCCACTGCAGGCAGCTGCAGCACACAGCACACACCTTGTGTGCAGCTCTAACAGGGCTGGGGCTTTTTTTAGCACCATCCTGGTTTCTCTTGGCTGCTTCCCATTCGATTACTGCCCAGCACCAACAGCATTTCTCTTATGCACTGTGACAGGGGCGCTGTGCAAGGTGGAAGGCTGGGGGGAAGCAGCTCTGGGTTGTCCTTGTGAAGGGAGGAATTTTTTCCTCTAGCCCCTCTTGCTATGCAAACACCATTTCCTTTGGGGTGGGAGAAGCCATCAGAAGGCCCTTGCAAGATCCTGTTTATGACAGAGCAGATTTGAAAGCCCAGAGATATCCTTCCCCCTCCTTCCCTTCTGTCAAAAATTATAATCATCATTTTCCAGCTTGCTGAACAATCAAAGTGTGGCCTATATTTGCTGGAGCTCCTTCCACATGCCTCATGCATAGCAACAAGTCCAGGAAACAAGAAGCAGAAGTAAACATTTGGGTGAGAAGAAGTGAGAGGCTGGCAGGTGGAGAGCAGAAGAGGCGTGCTTGGGGAGCACCGCGTGAGCTGCAGGCAGCTTTGGTCCCCCTGCAAAGGCCTCACCAGGTCAAAGCCCCACGAGAAGATCTCTTCTTCCACCCTCTGCCATGGGCCTGGGCAGTTTGCTGAGTGGCAATGGTCCTGCTGAACCAGAAGCACACAATGTTAGGGGTTGGAAGGGACCCCTGGAGATCACCCAGTCCAATTCCCCTGCCTAAACAGGGTCACCCAGGGCAGGGCACACAGGAAGGCATCCAAAGAGGGCTTGAAAGTCTCCAGGGAAGGAGACTCCACAATCTCTCTGGGCAGCCTGCTCCAGGGCTCCAGCACCCTCCCAGCAAAGAATTTTCTCCTCATGTTGAGGTGGAACTTCCTGAGTTCCAGTTTGTATCCGCTGCCCCTCATCTTATCACAGGACACCACTGGAAAGAGCCTGGCCCCTTCTTGCCTCCCACCCTCCAGGGATTTATAAGCATTAATAAGATCCTCTTTCAGTCTTCCCTTTTCCAGGTTAAACATCCAGGAGGAAGCCCAAACCCTCCTGCTGCAGCTTCAGCTGGCCCTCACAAAGCTTATGAGCCACAGGAGCTCTCCATGGGGTAAAGCCATGAAGAATGAAGCCACATCAAGCACACACAACCCTAGCTGCCCCCACAGGAAACTTGTAACCTCTGCATTAAACCTCAGCAGGGCACCATTTCTGGCCAACACAAGAGGCACCCCCTGTGATCTTGCTGTCCAGACAGGCTGTGCTGGTGGGATCCAGTCCCAGCATCCCACCTGGGAGCGTGGAGCTCACAGTAAGGCTTCCTGGGCTACCCCTTCCCTGAGGTGTGCAGCCTTCCCCCCTCTCCAGTGTTGTCAATGCTGCACCTTGCAGTGCTGCTGAGTTCACAGACAAGTAAATCTAAAGATCTCTTTTCTGTGTTCCCCTTCCCTGCCTCATCTCACACATCTTCTGCACACACATGACTGCTGGACAAGCCTCAGGTCCGACTTCCCACAAAACAGCTCCTCCCGAGGAGGCTGCTCTCGACACAGAGGCACCCACAGGTCTCTGCAGCTAGCTGAGGTACTGCTGGGTCCAGCTGGGAAACTCAGCCCTTGGAGGCAGATCCAGGACATGAGATCCATGAGACTCATTTCCTTTCCTGAAATCCCCAGCAACTGTTTTCTGCCACCATGCAACCACTCCCTGCTTCACATGATTTGGAAGTCATTCTGCCCCTGTGCTCAGCACTGCTTAGGCCACACCTTGAGTCCTCTGTCCAGTTCTAGGCTCCTCAGGTCAAGAAGGACATTGAGAGACTTGAAGGTGTCCAGAGAAGGGCAACAAAGCTGGGGAGGGGTCTGGAGCACAGCCCTGTGAGGAGAGGCTGAGGGAGCTGGGGTTGCTTAGCCTGGAGAAGAGGAGGCTCAGCAGAGACCTTCTTGCTCTCTCCAACTCCCTGAAGGGAGGTTGTAGCCAGGAGGGGGTTGGTCTCTTCTCCCAGGCAAGCAGCCCCAGAACAAGAGGACACAATCTCAAGCTGTGCCAGGGGAGGTTTAGGCTGGATGTTAGGAAGAAGTTCTTCACAGAAAGAGAGATTGGCCATTGGAATGTGCTGCCCAGGGAGGTGGTGGAGTCACCATCCCTGGAGGTGTTTAGGAAGAGCCTGGATGAGGCACTTGATGCCATGGTTGAGTTGATCAGATGGTCTTGGGTGATTGGTTGGACTGGATGATCTCAAAGGTCTCTTCCAACCTGGTTAATTCTATTCTATTCTGAAGGAAGAGACACCTCCTCTGCACAAAACTCCTCCTTGGCCCTGCCATAAGTCCACCACTTCTATGCAAACCAAACCACTGCCCTCTGCCACCACAAAGTCTCCAAGCCTAAGCCAGGACAAAAGTCAGAACCCAGCAGCCCCAAGCTGCTGCTCAGCTGGACCCCACACTACCTGTGCTCATGCTGCCATCAGCTCACCAGGGTGATGCCACCCTCTGCCACTTTGACCTCTCTGGACTGAGCAAGCCACGTTGCTTGGTCACCCTTAAGAGGGTGAGAACACAGCCCCAGAGCTTTAGAGAAGGAGGCAGAGAGCTGTTTCTTCCCTCTGAGCATGAAAACGAAGAGGAGTTCCCTGGCAAAAGCCACCCACTGAGCAGCAAGTGTCAAAGCCACCTCTGTATGTGCTGGTGCTGCAATGGTGATTATAAACCCCCTGCCTTCATTAGGGGAAGGCAGAGATGACAGGGAGGCAGGGAGATCTGTGGCAGGGCTGTTATTATTTTAAGTTTAATCAAAGAAAAACCCAACCCCCAGCACAGTGTGACAGCTGAGATCATTCCCTATCCCAGAATCATGGACTTGTTTCACTTGGAAAAGACTTTCAAGATCAGCCAGTCCAACCCAACCCCACCACGGCCACTAAACCATGGCCCCAGGTGTCATGGCCATGCACTTCTTGAACACCTTCAGGGATGGCCACTCCAGCATCTCCCTGGGCAGCCTGTTCCAACCCCTGACCACTCTTGCAGTGAAGAAATTCTTCATCTCAAAGGTCTCTTCCAACCTGGTCTATTCTATTCTATTCTATTCTGTTCTATTCTATTCTATTCCACTCTATTCTATTCTATCCATTCCATTCCATTCCATTCCATTCCATTCCATTCCATTCCATTCCATTCCATTCCATTCCATTCCATTCTATTCTATTCTATTCTATTCTATTCTATTCTATTCTATTCTATTCTATTCTATTCTATTCCATTCCATTCTATTCTATTCTCTTCCATTCCATTCCATTCCATTCCATTCCATTCCATTCCATTCCACTCCACTCTATTCTATTCTATTCTATTCTATTCTATTCTATTCTATTCTATTCCATTCCATTCTATTCTATTCTATTCCACTCCATTCCATTCCATTCCATTCCATTCCATTCCATTCCACTCCACTCCACTCTATTCCATTCTATTCCATTCTATTCTATTCTATTCCATTCCATTCCACTCCACTCCACTCCACTCTATTCCATTCTATTCTATTCCATTCTATTCTATTCTACTCTATTCTATTCTATTCTATTCTATTCTATTCTATTCTATTCTATTCCATTCCATTCCATTCCATTCCATTCTACTCTATTCTATTCCACTCCATTCTATTCCATTCCATTCCATTCCATTCCATTCCATTCCATTCCATTCCATTCCATTCCATTCCATTCCATTCCATTCCGTTCCATTCCATTCCGTTCCATTCCATTCCATTGTATTCCACTCTATTCTATTCTATTCTATTCTATTCTATTCTATTCTATTCTATTCTACTCTACTCTACTCTGTTCTATTCTATTCTACTCTATTCTATTCTATTCTCTAATCTCCAACCTAACCCTCCCCTGGCACAATTTCAGGCCATTCCTCTCCTATCACCTGAGACTAGGGAGAAGAGACCACCCCCACCTCACTGCAACCTCCTTTTAAGCAGTTCTAGAGAGCAATCCTGCACATGGCAGCAGCTGAGAGCGCCTCAGGAGGTGCTCAGGCAAGATGGCAAGAAGGGATGGGGACCACTGTGTGCCTAACTGGGGACAGGGAAAGGGCTGCAAAGCCCAGGCTGATCCCAGAGTCGTGAAGGATGTGACAGAAACAAAAATAGCCACAAGATTTCTTCTATCTGAACACAGAATACAGAATTAACCAGGTTGGAAAAGACCTTACAGGTTGGACTTGATGATCTTTGAGGTCTTTTCCAACGGAATGGAATGGAATGGAACGGAATGGAACAGAATAGAATAGAATAGAATAGAATAGAATAGAATAGAATAGAATAGAATAGAATAGAATAGAATAGAATAGAATAGAATAGAATTAACCAGGTTGGAAAAGCCCTCTGAGATCATCAAGTCCAACCTATCACCCAACACCATCTAATCAACTAGACCATGGCACCAAGTGCCTCATCCAGGTTCTTCTTAAACACCTCCAGGAATGGTGACTCCACCACCTCCCTGGGCAGCACATTCCAATGGCCAATTCTTTCTGGGAAGAACTTTCTCCTCACCTCCAGCCTCAACCTCCCCTGGCACAGCTTGAGACTGTGTCCTCTTGTTCTGGTGCTGTTTGCCTGGGAGAAGAGACCAACCCCAGCTGGCTACAGCCTCCCTTCAGGGAGTTGGAGACAGCAATAAGGTCTCCCTTGAGCCTCCTCTTCTCCAGGCTAAACACCTCCAGCTCCCTCAGCCTCTCCTCACAGGCTTGACTACAGCAAAAGGATCCCCCAGGGTGGAAGGTGCACCCCAGCAGCCTCCTCCCTCCCTCCCTCCCTCCCTGCTCCGTATCCAAAGACTTCTGGTTTCTAAGCGAGCAGAGCACAAACTTCAAATTGCATTTTCGAGTTCCAATGTGAGCACAGCTGCTTATGCAGCTCGAAATTCACCAGAACCAAATATTCAAGCCTTCAGGAAGATTTTCAAAGGCCCTGGTGAAGGCACCCAGCTCCCATCAGTGCCTTTGAAACCTTCCTCCTTCTCCAGCTTCTCTCTGTGTTTTTTTTTTCTCCCCCTTTCCCAGGGATTCTCCACAGCAAAAGCTCCTCCAGCCGGCCGGCTGCAAGCAGCAAACGCACAAAGAAGAGGCTGGCAAAGAGAAGCTGCTGGAAAAAGCCAAGCAAGCCTCTCCACTTTGGGGGCATCTTGGAAGGCAGCTGCTTGGAGCCACAAGCCTTCCCCTCCCCCCTCCCCCCAAAAAAAAAAAACAACCCACCCCACACCCACCCCACACCACCCCCAGGGAAATTGTCCTGGCAACTTGTGCCGTGGAGCTTGGCACGGAGCAGAAGCTGCCTGTGCCTTTACTCCCACCACACTCCCTCCCTGTGGCAGCTGGAAATCATGGAATCAGAATTGTCAGGGTTGGAAGGCACCTCAGGGATCAGCCAGTCCCAACCCCCTCTCTCTCACCTCACACTACGTCAGGTTGCTCACAGCCACATCCAGCCTGGCCTTGAACACCTCCAGGGATGAGGCTTCCACCACCCCCCTGGGCAACCTGTGCCAGTCTCTCACCACCCTCCTGGGGAAGAACTTCTTCCTAACATCCAAACTCAATCTACCCATTTCCATTTTGTTTCCATCCCCCCCAGTCCCATCACTCCCTGACACCTCATAAGTCCCTCCCCAGCTTTCTTGTAGCCCCCTTCAGATCCTGGAAGGCCACAACTGGATCTCCTCAGAGCCTTCTCCAGAGTGAACAGCCCCAACTCTCTCAGTCTGTCCTCAGTGCAGAGCAGCTCCAGCCCTCTGCTCATCCTCATGGCCCTTCCCTGGACACCTTCCAGCACCTCCAGATCCTTCCTGTAAAGAGAGGCTCCAGAACTGGACACACTGCTCCAGGTGGGGTCTCAGCAGAAATGAGAGGAAGTGCTGCTGCTCCTCCCCAGCAGAAACAAAACAGCCCCTAAAAAGCCAGCAGCAGCTTTCTCCCTGCTCCAGCAGCCAGGGGAAGAAGGAATCAAGCTCCAGCAGGGAAATGACAACCCCAGCCTCGGGGAGAAGATGACCAGGCAGCGCTTTTGGGCCGACACCCATTGGTGCAGGCTCCTTGTCCTGCAGGGACTTCTTCCCCAGTATCTCTGACTGATGGAGGACTGATGGCTGCAGTGCCTTACCCACCACTGTCCCCAGCCTTTGGGAGAGTACAGAAAATCCCTTTAAGTCCCTCTCACTCATATTGAAATGACACTAAAGTGGAACTAATGTGCTCCAGGTACTTATTCTCGGGTTTAGTTGCAAGCATCAGCAGCCCTCTGCCAGTCCAGCATCCTCCACCAGAGAAAAGCGTGGTCCTGTGGTGGGATGAAAAGGTGTTTTTAACTCCTTCAGTGCCTGCTTCTTAACTCCAGTCTGGATTGACAGCCATGTCAAATCCATGCTGCCCACAGAATCACAGGATTAGAGAATGGGTTGGGCTGGAAGAGACTTTAAGCATCATCTAGTGCCAATCTCCCTGCCATGGGCAGGGACACCTCCCACCAGCCCAGGTTGCTCAAGGCCTCATCCAGCCTGGCCTTGAACACCTCCAGGGAGGGAGCATCCACAACCTCCCTGGGCAACCTGTTCCAGTGTCTCCCCACCCTCACTGGAAAGAATTTCTTCCCAATCTCCAGTCTCAATCTGCCCTCTCCCAGCACAGAGCCATTGCTCCTCATCTGTCACTCCAAGCCCTTGTAGTAAGACCCTCCCCAGTTCTCCTGTAGCCCCCTTCAGGTACTGGAAGGAAGGAAGGATGCAAGGATGAGGCAAGGGGTTGCTGCATAGGCAGAGTCTCCAGGGAGATGCAGCAAGCAGGTTCTGGGTGAAGGGGTGATGGCAGCACACTGGGGGACTCTCCAAGCTTTGTCTTGACCCCAGTGCCAAGGAGCAGTGACCAGTGGGATTGTTCATCTCACCCTGCACTGCCAGCTGCCTGACCTCTGCCAGGAGCTGCTGCTGCCACAACAAGTCATTTCACCAAGCCCACAGAGGCAGCAATCTAAACGTCTCAGGAAGCTGATGTGCATTGATCTTTGCCACTTGTAGAGCCATGATGTCACCCCCAGAACTGCAGCTTAGCCCAAGATACTCCCCACTGAATAGGCTAGGCTAGGCTAGGCTAGGCTAGGCTAGGCTAGGCTAGGCTAGAATAGAATAGAATAGAATAGAATAGAATAGAATAGAATAGAATAGAATAGAATAGAATAGAATAGAATAGAATAGAATAGAATTAACCAGGTTGGAAAAGACCTCTGAGATCATCAAGTCCAACCTATCACCCAACACCATCTAATCAACTAAGCCATGGCACCAAGTGTCTCATCCAGGCTCTTCCTAAACACCTCCAGTGATGGTGACTCCACCACCTCCCTGGGCAGCACATTCCAATGGCCAATTTTTCTTGCTATGAAGAACTTCTTCCTAACATCCAGCCTGAACCTCCCCTGGCACAGCTTGAGACTGTGTCCTCTTGTTCTGGTGCTGCTTGCCTGGGAGAAGAGACCAACCCCCACCTGGCTACAACCTCCCTTCAGGGAGTTGGAGAGAGCAAGAAGGTCTCTGCTGAGCCTCCTCTTCTCCAGGCTAAGCAACCCCAGCTCCCTCAGCCTCTCCTCACAGGGCTGTGCTCCAGACCATTCCCCAGCCTCCTTGCCCTTCTCTGGACACCTTCCAGCAAGTCACTGCCCCAAAGCCATCTTCTAGTGCCTCACAGGCCACCCTGCCACATCTGCAAGCATCAGCCCTCAAAAGGCCCAGCACTTCAAAGCTTGCCACTCAAATTCCCCCAACTCCACCTCCCCATCCTGCAGCATTAAAGATCCTTCCCAAAGCCCCCACCTCAGAGAGCAACTGCTCTCCAGGAAGCCACCTCCCTCCCTCCCTCCCTCCCCCCCCAACTTAAGGCAGCAGATGACAACAGCATTAAGCCTGTTGGAGTTATTTTGGATGGAAACTTGTCTTACAAAGACATAAAAAGCTGCAGAGTAAGAGGCTGGGTATGACCAGAGGGGTCAGGGTTTCATTATTGCATTAACCTTTCGTGTCTTTTAGATTCCACAAGAGTAAATTGGGCACCAGAAGATGCTGCCTTGAGTGGGCAAAAAAGAAGAGGCAGAAAGGAAAGGGGGTTGGGGTTGGGGTTGGGGGGGGGGGGGGGGGGGGGGAGGAAACGGAGGTAGGAGAGAGAAAAAAGGAGAGGGGGGAGGGGGTGAAAAATCAAACCACTGGCAAATAAGCTATTACAGCTAATAATAACTTTGTGATGCTATTTTCTGCAGGAGCCTTCAAGTTGTGATGTTTCCCTTCACTCTAATTACACCTTCTAAAAGCTGGTTCCCTTCTCACTCCAACCACCCCGCGAGGAACTCCCGCAGCAACGGATAAAAATGGAGAAGGGAAAGGAGTTGGCGCTTCGCAAGCAGCCTCTGCAGATCCCAGGGGAGCCTCACCTGCACGAAACACGTGGCCCTGGGCTGGAAAACAATAAACAGCTCCCTCTCCCCCACCCCCCAGACAACCAAAAATTCCCTGCTCTGGGATGGTGCAGGCTTAGGGTGGCAGCAAGAATAGAACAGGACCAACCTCGGAGCACATCGAGTCCAACCTATCGCCCAGCACCATCTGATCAACCTCTGCACCAGCTAGCATCCAAGGGAGACTCTGACCTGAAACCGTGACTGAAATCAGCCAGGCTGGACAAGAGGGGGAAACATCCAAGCTCTGCAAGCCATGCAAAACTAAAAAGGAGAGGGGGTGTTCAAAAAGTGGGGAGTGGAGGGAGGGGGGGCAAAAAAACCCCACCAAGCAGCCACTCTCGGTGCAATGGAATATTTCTTGCCCTCTAATGCAGGCAGCAGGCTCTGGCTTGATGGATTAAAGGCTGAGCCCAGCCAGGCAAAGTCCTGGGCTGGTTGGGCTCAGGGGACATTCAAAGCCAAAGCAGATATTGCTGCTTAATAGAAATAAGAAGGGGAAGCTACAAGCACATAAGCATGGATCAAGAATCCTCTCCCAAGTTCCTAGGGGATTAAGCACGCTGGCCTTTCGCTTCTCTGGTGCGCACAGATGCCAAAGCCAAACACCCACGGCTGGAGGAACCTGCAGCAGGGCACCAGCAAACTGGAAATGCTTTGTGCCAGCTCTTTGCCAGCTCCCACAGCTTAAGGGCACCTTGATGGCAGCCCATCCAGAGCCACACATCCTCCCATTTGACCTGCACGGCTGCCCTGCGTCCGTTTCTTTGCAGTTTGGACCCAGGTGAACCTTGTCTGACTACAGGGTGAAGGAGGCAACGCTTTGCTTGGCACACAGTGGTGGTGAGGCAAGCTGCCTCCATGCCAACCACATCTGCCTTACCTTGCTCAAGGTAGTATCTTCAGTAACACCCCCCTTTGCACCTGGCAAAGTCAGGCAGCTCACACAGCCGTGCCACTCCTCTGGTGCACCATTTTGGTTGGAGGCATTGCTGAAGAGCTGGAGGCACTGCTGCCAGAGGTCCTTTCACCAGCCAATGCACAACTAGCCAATGCACAACCCAGGAGATGGTGCCACCCAGCCAGGACTAACATCCACCACATCCCTCTCCAACCCCGTGGAGCAGCAGTGGCACCCAGCCCCATCCCTAGACCTCTTGGACCTGCTGACCTCTTGGGCTGCAGTGTGGCACCAGCCAATGCACAGCCCGGGAGATGGTGCCACCCAGCCAGGACTAACATCCACCACATCCCTCTCCAACCCTGTGGAGCAGCAGTGGTGCCCAGCCCCATCCCTAGACCTCTTGGACCTGCTGACCTCTTGGGCTGCAGCGTGGCACCACGGGACCCTGAGGTTTGGATGGTTCCACAAGCAAGTTTCATCCTGAGTGCCCTGCTGCTCCTCACAGCTGTGGAAAGGGCTGCTCTCCAGCTGTGCCACAGCTAACCTCAACCCCCCCCCAGCCTCATCCCCCTCCCCACACACACCAGTCCCGCACGGCAATGCCACGGAGAGCCGCTGGAATTCCAGCCGTGCCGCTTCCCTGCCCTCCTGGGTCCAACATAATTCTCCCTGACAGTCAGGAAAAACACACGGCGGCTTAAGACCGGAGCTGAGCCTCAACACGCAGTCCCCATCTGCTGGCACAGGGACTGTAACCTTCCCAGCCGCTAAAAGTCCACATTATTGCCCCCAAAAAAAGAAGGAGGAGAAAAGCCACAAGGCACGCAGCTCTGCCGTCCGCCCCCACCGCCCCCTCCCCACGCATGCAGTGCAGGGGCTGCGCTCGCTGCCCCGCCGCGACCCCCACGCTGAGCATCAGCACAGAGCCAGCCTCGGATCCAAACCCAGCATCTACCCCCCACCCCTCCATCCTCCCCCTGGCCACCCGTGGGGATGAGGTCAACCCACATTTCAGGAGCCACCTGCTCGGCTGGTAGAGCTTGCGGCACCTTCACTGCAGCCCAAAGCGGTGCCCCCGGGGCTGCCCGGCTCGGGGCTGGGAGACGGGGGCTGGGAGGGGGCTGGGGGTTCATTTGCACTTTGCAAAAGGGAGCAAGGGGCAGGCACCTGAGTTTGCCTGGCAGGGAGCAGGGATGAAGGGGAGCAAGGAGAATAACAACACAGCTCAGGAGAGAAGTAAGGCACGGGAGATGCCCAACTTTGAAGGGGGGAAAAAGCTCCGTGACCCCAATTTACGGCCAGGTGCTGCCCGAAGGGATGGACCCTCCTCAGCCTGGGGGCTGCTGTGCAAACCCAGGCAGCCCCAGCTCTGCTCGGTGCCCATCGGGGGGATGGGGGGGCGGGAAGTGGGGGGGAAGGCAGCCCTTGTGGCAGGGGCCGGGCAGGGCTGTTTGAACCCCACTCGCTGCCGGGAGCGCTTAGCGATTCCCTGCTGCAGAGCGACTCGCTGCCTGCCTGCCTGCGAGCCTTGGTGCGCAATGTGCGTGAAGTCCAGGTCCCCCCACCGCTCGCCTTTCCCACCCTGCCAGCCCGCAGCCTTCCATCCCCTGCAGGCAGAACCAAAAACAAACCCCCCAAAACCCCCAAACAAACCGAAAAAAAACCCCAACAAAAACACTAAACAGAAGAAGAAAGGGGGGGGGGGGGCGGGAAATTCTTTCTGCACTACCTGGGATGAAGAGCAGGGCAGTTGTGGCCGTGAAGATGATCCAGCAGGCAGGATGGTACATCTTGGAGCCGCGCTAGACGAGCAGCTTGATTTGCTTGCTGCTTGCTCCTGCTTGCTGCTGCTGCTGCCGCCGCTGCTGCTTTCGTCTGCGCTGAATTCTGAGCAGGTTTAAATCCAATGTTTGCAGAGGGAGGGAGACCGAGTTAGTGAGCTAGAGGGAGAGAGAGGGGGGGAGAGAGAGAGAGAGAGGAGCAGGCAGTCAGTGTCTGATTTTTCCTTGCACACGCACGCACACAACTAGCAGAAGGAGCACCAGGCTCGGTGCATGCACTGGGAGAAGCAGACCTCCTACCAGGCACCCATTGGTTCAAGATGCTGACTGACACCACGCACTTGCTCTTCTGCAGGTCTCACTCCGCAACCAGGGCGTTAAATGCGGGCATCGACCCCCGAGCATCCCTCCCAGCAGCGGCTGGCAGCGGTACCAAGGGTAGAGGGAGCAGCTTGGCACAGAGGACAGAGGGATGGGCACCATCCCACTGACTCCTCAAGCACCGGGCACCCGCAAAGGGGCTCGGAGGTATTTTTCTGCCTGGTGGAACAGCCCCGGGCTTTAGTCCCTTGGCTCACCCCTGTCCCTCTTACGGGCTCTGATCCCCTCCCCGGGAAGCCAGCAGCAGCTCTGCCTGCTGCCAAGAGAGGCAAAGCAGCGAGCAATCCAGGCTTTTTAGCATGAGTGGGTGTTTTTGCACAAAGTCTCTGAAATCAAGAAGCAATCTTCCCTGTGCATCCCAACAAGAGCTGGGGCGTTTGGGGGTTGTTTGGTTTGGGGCTTTGGGATTCTTCCCCCCTTCAGCAGGCTCCCAGAGCTCGAAAAGGACGCTGAGCCCAGGGCACCCACTTGCACACCCCTACTCAATGCCATGCCATTCCCACCGAGGCCAAGGAGTGTTCCCTCAGGCTAACAAATTCCTCCCCTTCCAAGCTCCCACAGTTCCCCCCGCTGCTCCCTGCTCCCTCCCAAACAGCCCCTGGCACATTCCTACACAGCTACCAAGCCCCAAACATCCCCAGCACAAGGCATCAGACCCAGCTTTCCACCTCTCTGGCAGCTGCCCCGGCCGTGTCCCCCCTTTCTCCCACAGCCACCCCCAGATCAAAGCATTTGCCAGCTAGGGGCTGATTTTGCTGCATTGCCCCCCCAAAAAAACCCACCCCACCACAAAAGAGGTTCCAAAGATAATTTTCCAGAGGAAACTGCACATTTTTGGTGACATTTTCTACACAGGCAAACAAAAGAGAAAGTTTTGCTTTCATTGTGCATCCCTTGCAGCTTTTAAAACACACATCCAGGCAGTTTTCGATGCTTAAAGACAAACTAAAAAGGTTCAGCTTGGCTCAGCTCGACCTCAACCTCTCTCCCCGCTAGCTCAGGGCTAAAGGTCTCTTTTTGTGTTTCAGGACAGCCCAAGGGCGCTTCCAGGCTCACAGCTGTGAAGCCACCAGTGGTGACAAACTCCTCCATCCCACCATCTCCTCTCCCAGGGTTTCATCCTGCTCCTGCCTTTAGCCAGCAGCCTGGGCATCCTCTCACCACCCAGCACACCCCCAGTCTCCTGACCTCTTAGAACCTCCCAGAATCAACAAGGTTGGAAAAGACCTCAAAGATCATCAAGTCCAACCTGGCACCCAAGACTCTTCTCCTTTTTTCCATTAAACCCCTTTCCTGGGAAAGAGAATCATAGAATCAATAAGGTTGGAAAAGACCTCAGAGATCATCAAGTCCATCCTATCACCCAACACCTCCTGACAACTAAACCATGGCACCAAGTGCCACATCCAATCCCCTCTTGAACACCTCCAGGGACAGGTGACTCCACCACCTCCCTGGGCAGCACATTCCAGTGGCTAACAACTCTCTCTGGGAAGAACTTTCTCCTCACCTCCAGCCTAAACCTCCCCTGGCACAGCTTGAGACTGTGTCCTCTTGCTCTGGTGCTGGTTGCCTGGTTGAAGAGACCAACCCCCTCCTGGCTACAACCTCCCTGCAGGGAGTTGTAGACAGCAAGAAGGTCTCCCCTGAGCCTCCTCTTCTCCAGGCTAAGCATCCCCAGCTCCCTCAGCCTCTCCTCACAGGGCTGTGCTCCAGACCCCTCCCCAGCCTCTTTGCCCTTCTCTGGACACCTTCAAGTCACTCAATGTCCTTCTTGACCTGGGGAGCCCAGACTTGGACACAGGACTCAAGGTGTAGCCTAAGCAGTGCTGAGCACAGGGCATGATGACTTCCCTGCTCCTGCTGGCCACACTGTTCCTGTTTCAGGCCTGGATGCCATTGGCCTTCTTGGCCACCTGGGCACACTGCTGGCTCATGTTCATCTGCTGTACCCCCAGGTCCCTCTCTGCCTGGCCGCTCTTCAGCCACTCCGACCCCAGCCTGTAGCACTGCCTGGGGTTGTTGTCACCAAAGTGCAGCACCTGGCTCTTGGACTTGTTGAATGCCATCCTGTTGGGCTCTGCCCATCTGTCCAGCAAGGATAACACATCCACCAACCCCCAGCGGCAAACATCCGCTACCCCACGGCAGGGCTGGAGCCCAGCAGCTCCTCTCTGCCACCAACCACCTGATCCCCAAAGCCAGAGGGAGAACACCAAGAATTCCCTCCCCTGCTGACTCTCTTCCTCGGGTTTCTCCCCTCACTTGTTGCAGCTCGACGCAGGCTAATCACAGAGCCGCCAACCGCAGCCCCCTCGGGGCAGACACCTCTTATCTCAGCTGACTTCCTTTTTGTGGCAGGCAGCAGCAGGAGGAGCTGCATCCTCCGCGCTCTGGAGGCGGGAAGCCTCACCTGGTGAGGGCTGAGAGCCCAGCCCGCGGCAGCAGGACAAACTTTCTCTCCTTTTAGCCATTAATCTCAATTCATTTTCTACTCTGCACGAAGAAACCACAAGATTTTGAAAAGCTTTTAACTCCACCATATTCCCACATCAGCTGCTGAAGGCGTCCTACCTCCCACATCTTTAGGAATATGCTGAGGAAAAAAAGCTGTGCCCAGGGACTTCTTTTATTTATCTTTTTCCCCCTTCCTTTTAATAGGAGTGAAAGTCGTGTTCCAAATAACCTTGACCTCTGAAAGAGCTAAATCATCATGCTGAGTGAGAGAGCCTGGTGTCTCTCACAGCTTGAGATGAGGAGGGTGATATTTCTGGCCTGAATTTCCCTTCAACTGACACCCAAAGCAGCTGACATCAAGCAAATTCATCCTCTGCTTCACAGACGCTTTGGGAAAGCAACTGCAAGGAAGCATTTGGGATTTCCCAGGGCTGCAAGGAATGTGCCTGCATCCTTGTGTGGACAAAGCCAGGACAGGGATATCTGTCCCAAGAAGGGAACAATGTTCATAGAGCCATAGAATGGTCTGGGCCAGAAGGGTTACAATACAATACAATACAATGCAATACAATACAATACAATACAATACAATACAATACAATACAATACAACAATACAATACACCAGGTTGGAAGAGACCCTCAAGATCATTGCGTCCAACCCATCAACCAATCCAACCCACCCAACAACTAAACCATGCAGCCAAGCACCCCATCAAGTCTCCTCCTAAACACCTCCAATGAAGGTGACTCCACCACCTCCTCAGGCAGCCCATTCCAATGGGCAATCACTCCCTCCGTGTAGAACTTCTTCCTAACATCCAGCCTAAACCTGCCCTGGCGCAGCCTGAGACTGTGTCCTCTTGTTCTGGTGCTGGCTGCCTGGGAGAAGAGGCCAACCTCTGCCTGGCTACAACCTCCCTTCAGGGAGTTGTAGAGAGCAAGAAGGTCACCCCTGAGTCTCCTCTTCTCCAGGCTAAGCAACCCCAGCTCCCTCAGCCTTTCCTCATAGGGCTTGTGTTCCAAACCCCTCACCAGCTTTGTTGCCCTCCTCTGGACACGCTCCAGCAAGACAACATCCTTCCTAAACTGAGGGACCCAGGTTCATCCAGGCTGACCTCCCTGCAGTCAGCAGGGACATCCCCAACTAGATCAGGCTGCCCAGGGCCTTGTCAAGCCTTACCTTGAATATCTCTAAGGAAGGGATCTCGACCACCTCCCTGGGCAACCTGTTCCAGTGTCCACCACCCTCATAGTGAAGAGCGTGCTCCTAACATCCGATCCAAGTCTGCTCTTCTCCACCTTTAAAGCCATTGCTCCTTGACCTGTCCCTTCAGGCCTTTGCACACAGACTCTTCCCATCCTTCCTGTAGCCCCTTCAGGTACTGGAAGGCTGCTATTAGGTCTCCCTGGAACCTTCTCTTCTCCAGGCTGAGCACCCCCAGCTCCCTCAGCCTGTCCTCACAGCAGAGGTGCATTTTTGGGGCCCTTCTCTGGACCCTCTCCATCAGGTCCATGTCCTTCCTACACTGAAGGCTCCAGAGCTGTACACAGTACTCCCCAGAGCAAAGTGTCAGAACCATCTCTCTGGATCTGCTGGCAACACACCTTTGGATGCAGCCCAGGATGTAATTGGCCTCCTGGGCTGCAAGCTCACACTGCCAGCTCCTGTCCAGCTTCTCACCCACCAGCACCCCCAAGTCCTTCCCCACAGGGCTGCTTTCCAACACCTCCTCCCTCAGCCTGTATCGATAGTGAGGATTGCTCCAGCCCAGGTGCAGCACCCTGCACTTGCTCTTATTGAACCTCCTGTTGCTTCAGGATGCAGCTCCCAGGAGGTGGGAGCTGAACCTTCTGGCTGCACCTCACTCTCCAAACCCCCTCCCAGTGCTGGCTCTGAATCCACCCAAGGCAAAGAAAAATAAAGAAAAGAAAGAGGGGAAAAAAATTGTTATCCTGCAGGAACTAAAGGAAATGAACAAAGAAATCATTTCTAATTAACAGAAATGTTTGATGGGCTCAGAACAAACATGTTGTTCTGCTTTCAAACCCTGAGTTGAAAAGCTATATTTGGGCACATTTCAAAACAACACATTCTTACTTCTTTCCCCCCACCCCTCTTCCCACCATATTTCTCCTCCATGCTTTCTTCTCCCCCCACCCCACACCCCCTCCTTCACCTGGCAGTGGCTGTTGCCCAAATCCAGCACTCACTTAGCCACTCTCCTTGCATCCATTCTGGCCAATCAGGCTGGCACCCAAACTGCTAAGTGCAGCTCTAAAGATGACCTTCAGTACATTGCTGCCTTTACTCTCCTATCTCCACAATGGGAACAAAGGTGTCTCGGTCAGGCAAACAAAAGCCATCAGCCCTCACTGGCTCTCCTGCACAGCACAGGGCATTGGCCTGCTTCAGTTCTTTGTTGTTTGACACCTTGGCTGGTGATTATGGACATTGGAATGAGTGCACACACTCAGCAAGTTTGCAGAAGACACCAAGCTGTGTGGCCAAGCTGACATGCTGGAGGGCAGGGATCCATCCAGAGGTATAGGATCATAGAACCAATGAGGTTGGAAAGGACCTCAGAGATCATCAAGTCCAACCTGTCACCCAACACCTCCTGACAAGTAAACCAAAATGAATCTGAGGTCAGGATGATCCTTGTGCTCTCCGAAGCCTGTGCAGGGAGTCTTAGAATAGAATAGAATAGAATAGAATTAACCATGTTGCAAAAGACCTCAAAGATCATCAAGTCCAACCTCTTACCCAACACCATCTAATCAACTAAACCACAGCTCCAAGTGCCACATCCAGTCCCCTCTTGAACACCTCCAGGGATGGGGACTCCACCACCTCCCTGGGCTGCACATTCCAATGGCCAATTCCTCTTTCTGGGAAGAACTTTCTCCTCACCTCCCCTGGTGCAGCTTGAGACTGTGTCCTCGTGTTCTGGTGCTGCTTGCCTGGGAGAAGAGACCAACCCCCACATGGCTACAACCTCCCTTCAGGGAGCTGGAGAGAGCAAGAAGGTCTCCCCTGAGCCTCCTCTTCTCCAGGCCAAGCAACCCCAGCTCCCTCAGCCTCTCTTCATAAGGCTGTGCTCCAAGGGCTGGAGAACCTCCCTATGGGAGTTGGGGCTGTACAGCCTAGAGAAGACTCCAGGAGACCTTAGAGCAGCCTTCCAGTACCTGAAGGGGGCTACAGGAAAGCTAGGGAGGGACTTCTGACAAGGGTTTGTAGTCATAAGACAAGGGGCAATAGCTTTGAGTTTGAGGAGGGGAGACGAGACAAGATTAGAAGGAATTCTTTGGAGTGAGGGTGGGGAGACACTGGTAGAGATTGCCCAGGGAGGCTGTGGATGCTCCCTCCCTGGAGGTGTTCAAGGCCAGGCTGGATGGGACCTTGAGCTGCTGGAAGGTGTCAGGGGGGCTGGAACTATTGACAGCCGGCTGAACATGAGCCAGCTGTGTGCCCAGGTGGCCAAGAAGGCCAATGGCATCCTGGCCTGCATCAGGAAGAGTGTGGCCAGCAGGAGCAGGGAAGCCATTGTGTGAGGGGTTAAGACTTGGAGAGCCGAGCTCCAAGCACTGCTGGACTGATACGAGGAGACAGTGTTGGCCTTGATGGCTTGTGAACTATGGGAGCACGGTGCAGCAGTGCAGTTGGAGGAGGGCAGATACCTGATTATCAGTGGTTATTATGACCTGAGAGTGTAAGAATTCACACATACTGGATTGTTTTAGCAGAGTCCCTGGTTCCAGTCCTAAACTGCTTCTGTGTAAAGTGGACACCTGGCCTGAAGCAGGTTGAGTCCCATCTCTTAATCACAGCAATTGTGCCTCTGTACTCTGCACTGGTTAGGCCACACCTTGAGTCCTGTGTCCAGTTCTGGGCTCCTCAGGTCAAGAAGGCCATTGAGAGACTTGAAGGTGTCCAGAGAAGGGCAACAAAGTGCCAGGGGAGGTTTAGGCTGGAAGTGAGGAAGAAATTCTATACAGAGAGAGAGATTGGCCATTGGAATGTGCTGTCCAGGGAGGTGGTGGAGTCACCATCACTGGAGGTGTTTAGGAAGAGCCTGGATGAGGCACTTGGTGCCATGGTTCAGTTGATTAGAAGGTGCTGGGTGATAGGTTGGACTTGATGATCTCTGAGGTCTTTTCCAACCTGGTTAATTCTATTCTATTCTATTCTGAAGCTGGGGAGGGGTCTGGAGCACAGCCCTGTGAGGAGAGGCTGAGGGAGCTGGGGTTGCTTAGCCTGCAGAAGAGGAGGCTCAGGGGAGACCTTCTTGCTCTCTCCAACTCCCTGAAGGGAGGTTGTAGCCAGGAGGGGGTTGGTCTCTTCTCTCAAGCAACCAGCACCAGAACGAGAGGACACAGTCTCAAGCTGTGCCAGGGGAAGTTTAGGCTGGATGGAGTCACTGTCCCTGGAGGTGTTCAAGAGGGGATTGGACGTGGCACTTGAAGCCATGATTTCATTAATCATGAGGTGTTGGGTGACAGGCTGGACTTGATGATCTTTGAGGTCTTTCCCAACCTTACTGATTCTATGATGTATGAAATTAGCAGGATGAAATCTATGATTTAAGAAATTCTTCATAGAGAGAGAGATTGGCCATTGGAATGTGCTGCTCAGGGAGGTGGTGGAGTCCCCATCCCTGGAGGTGTTCAAGAGGGGATTGGACGTGGCACTTGGTGCCATGGTTTAGCCATGAGGTCTGTGGTGGCAGGTTGGACTTGATGATCTTTGAGGTGTCTTCCCACCTCGGTGATGATTCTGTGATTCTGTTACTGGATGATCTTTCAATTCCCTTCCAAGCCACTCTGTGATGATTTGTTTGATTTCTCAAGACACATTAAAATGAAAAAGCCCAACACAAAAAAAAAAAAACCACAAAAAACCAAAAAACCCAAACCCCAAACCAACACAATAAAAATAAATGTATAAATATGTATTTAGCTGCTGGAGCTCTTCAGGGATATTTGGGGTTGTTTGGGTTTTTCTGATATCAAACAGAGAATCTAAAATGCATATTTCAATTTGACAGGCAGCACCTGATCTGTGAGGAGACATTATGGTCTGCTGGGCACATGGAAACAAGATTTTTGTGTGTATTTTCAGAGAGATTTTCCCTTTTTTTTCCCCCTTCCAAGCTGTCTCAGTTCACATTCACACCTGGGACCAGTCTAATCTCTGTGCTAAAGAACACTCGAGTTTTCAGTAAAGCAGAGACTTCCTCACCCTCTGCTTGCACAGCCGGGGAAAGGGGGAGCAGAGCATTCCAAAAGCAGAAGCTCCCTGCAGACCGTCCTCAAAGGCAGAACAACACCCAAAGAGCACCCCAAAAGCAGAAGCACCTCCCCAAGCAGGAACTGGATTGGGAAAGCCTTCTGTGACCGTCAACCCAACCCCACCACGGCCACTAAACCATGTCCCACAGTGCCATGGCCACAGGTTTCTTCAACACCTCCAGGGATGGGGACTCCACCACCTCCCTGGGCAGCCTGTGCCAACCCCTGACCACTCTTGCAGCAAAGAAATTGTTCCTCATCTCCAACCTAACCCTCCCCTGGCACAATTCCAGGCCATTTCCTCACCTGATGCTAGGAGGAAGAGACTAATCCCCACCCGGCTCCAGCGTCCTTTCAGGGAGCTGCAGAGAGCATTGAGGTCTCCCTCAGCCTCCTCTTCTCCACACTAACCTCCCCCCCAGCTCCCTCAGCTGCTCCTCCCCAGCCCTGTTCTCCAGGGGGTCTCCAGGGGTCTGTTCTCCAGACCCTTCCCCATCTTTTTTGCCCTTCTCTGGACACTCTCCTGCACACTTCTGGCCAGCAACCCCCAGGGCAGCACACTGTGGCACCCCTATTCCGCACCAGCCCCCCCACCCATCCCTTCCTTCCTTGTGTCTGTCTGTCTGTCCCTCAGCCCCTCCTCCAGATCTCTCCTTCCTGTCCCTTCCTGCCTCCCTTCCTCTCCCTCTGTGTGTGTGTGTGTGTTTGTGTGTCTGCCTGAATGAAAGGCTACCCTTTTCTCCTTGACATCTTGTTAGAGTGGGAATACAACATCTATTGATTTGCATTTCATGCAAGGGAAGGGAGGGGGGAAAAAAACACATAAAAGTAGCTTTATTTTTATTTTTTTTGTAAAGCCTTCCTGAACTCAGAGTGGCTACAGGAATAAACAGGAGATGCAAAGGCAGCCTGAGCTCCCCCAGCTCCAGCCCCGCAGCTCAGACCTTTCCAAGATGACACCAAGCTGGGGGCGGGTGTGGATCTGTCAGAGGGCAGGAGAGCTCTGCAGAGGGACTTCACCAGGCTGGACAGATGGGCAGAGGCCAAGGGCAGGAGATTGAACACATCCAAGTGCAGGGTTCTACACATTGGCCACAACAACCCCAGGCAGTGCTACAGGCTGGGGACAGAGTGGCTGAGAGCAGCCAGGCAGAGAGGGACCTGGGGGTACTGGTTGAGAGCAGCTGACCGTGAGCCAGCAGTGTGCTCAGGGAGCCAAGAAGGCTCCCTGGAATAGTGTGGCCAGCAGGAGCAGAGAAGTCATTCTGCCCTGTGCTCAGCACTGCTCAGGCCACACCTTGAGTCCTGTGGCAGTTCTGGGCTCCTCAGGTTAGGAAAGATGTTGAGATGCTGGAGAAGGGCAACAAAGCTGGGGAGGGGCCTGGTGCACAGCCCTGTGAGGAGAGGCTGAGGGAGCTGGGGTTGCTTAGCCTGCAGAAGAGGAGGCTCAGGGGAGACCTTACTGCTCACCACAGACCTCATGACTAAACCATGGCACCAAGGGCCACAACCAGTCCCCTCTTGAACACCTCCAGGGATGGGGACTCCACCACCTCCCCGGGCAGCACATTTCCAATGGCTAACAACTCACTCTGGGAAGAACTTTCTCCTCACCTCCAGCCTAAACTTCCCCTGGCACAGCTTGAGACTGTGTCCTCTTGTTCTGCTGCTGAGTGCCTGGGAGAAGAGACCATCCCCCACCTGGCTACAATCTCCCTTCAGGGAGCTGGAGACAGCAAGAAGGTCTCCCCTGAGCCTCCTCTTCTCCAGGCTAAGCAACCCCAGCTCCCTCAGCCTCTCCTCATAGGGCTGTGCTCCAGGTCTCATCCTAGCACTTGCTCCTAGGGAGAAGTGACCAAACCTCACCTCACTCCTTTCAGGGAACTGTAGAGAGCAATGAGGTCTCCCCTCAGCCTCCTCTTCTCCAGACTGAACATCACCAGCTGTCTCAGCTGCTCCTCCCCAGCCCTGTTCTCCAGACCCTTTCCCCACCTTGTTGCCCTTCTCTGGACCTGCTCCAGACCCTCAATGTCCTTCTTGAGGTGCAGCTCCCAAAACTAAACCCAGGATTTGAGGTATGGCCTCAGCAGTGCCCTGTCCAGGTGCACAGGAGAGGGTTACCAGCAGAGCTGGATGAAGGCAAACCTCTCTTGCCTACCACAGCAGGGAGCTGGGAGCATTAATTAGCCTTTGTGAAGCACTTTGAAGATGAAGGGTGGCTGTGGGAGAGCTCAGAATCAGGAGCAAGATGGAGATGGGGAATGGGGGACCCGGTTGTGGTGGGGTTTCTTATCTGGTGTGCAAGCTGCAGCCCTGGCTGGGTGAGCAGGGGGTGGGTTCAGAGGGAGGGAGAATAGGAACATTTCCACATCATGGGGGGGTGGGGTGGAAAAAGAGAAAGAAATCAAGTGCTTGCTGCTTGCGAGAAATGAGTAAGAGAGAGATGAAAAGATGTGATCTAAGTCTCTAAAAGCTGGAGAGACCTGCTATTGATTCTGGCTTGGGAAGAAGGGGCCTGAACAAGAGCTGGTGTGTTGTTAAGTGCACTTATCTCCTCTTGCTGGATGGCAGAACGGGGCCAGATGGACAGGGTACTAATTCCTGTCAAGAACCATTATTAGGATGAGGCACCTCCAAAGTTGCACTACAAGCAGCGGTGAAACGTGGTAGCACCACGAGGCCAGGAACCCCACAAGCTCCCTGGGCAACCTTCTCTGATGCTTGAGCACCCTTAGCACAGGAATAAAAACCCAAGGAAAAAAAAAGCCTTTTCTTACTTTTCTCTTCTCCTTTAATTCATCCCCCACTGCCTTTTGCCCTCTCTGGGCACCCCTGACCCATCTCCCATCAACACCTCACCCCCAGAGCACTTCATCTTCAGGGAGAATGAGAGAAGGGGTTGGGTTGGAAGGGACCTCAGAGATTCATAGCAATGATTTGGGTTGGAAAGACCTTAATGATCACCAAGTTCCAATCCCCCTGCCATGGGCAGGGACACCTCCCACCAGCCCAGGTTGCTCAAGGCCCCATCCTTCAACACCTCCAGGGAGGAGGCAGCCACAGCCTCCCAGGGCAGCTTGTGCCAGTGTCTCCCCAGTCTCACTGGAAAGAATTTCTTCCTGATCTCCAGTCTCAATCTACCCAAATAACACTTGTCATAGACATATAAACATCCCACTGGGCCAGGTTGCTCCAGGACCTGTCCAACCTGGCCTTGAACATCTCCAGGTAGACAACCTGGTTGGAAGCAGGGATGGTGGGAAAAGCTGATGGTAGAGTTTGCTCCCCTCAGAAAAGCTGGTGGCAGAGTTTGCTCCCCTCAGAAAAGCTGGTGAGAGTTTGGTCCCCTCATGAAAGCTGGTGGCAGAGTTTGCTCCCCTCAGAAACGCTGGTGGCAGAGTTTGACCCCTCATGAATGCTGGTGAGAGTTTGCTCCCCTCATGAAAGCTGGTGGCAGAGTTTGACCCCTCAGAAATGCTGGTGAGAGTTTGGTCCCCTCATGAAAGCTGGTGGCAGAGTTTGACCCCTCAGAAATGCTGGTGAGAGTTTGCTCCCCTCATGAAAGCTGGTGGCAGAGTTTGCTCCCCTCAGAAACGCTGGTGGCAGAGTTTGACCCCTCAGAAATGCTGGTGAGAGTTTGGTCCCCTCATGAAAGCTGGTGGCAGAGTTTGCTCCCCTCAGAAACGCTGGTGGCAGAGTTTGACCCCTCATGAATGCTGGTGAGAGTTTGCTCCCCTCAGAAATGCTGGTGGTAGATCTTGCTCCCCCTCCTCAGCTGTCAGGAGGCTGGGCCTGCTCCAGAGAGCGAGGAAAACGCAAGATACCCTCACACACATCTTTGATCATAGTAATTATCCCTTGTCGGCGTGTACAAAACATTATCTCCACGCAGACAGCCAGCTCCTTCTGTGCCACCCCCCTCTGCACGCCCCCCACGGCTCCAGCCTCCCTCCCCCACCTTACTCCATCAGCTCTGAACATGTGTTCTGAGATCAGAGAATAGAATAAAATGGAATGGAATGGAATGGAATAGAATAATATAGAATAGAATAGAATAGAATAGAATAGAATAGAATAGAATAGAATAGAATAGAATAGAATAGAATAGAATAGAATAGAATAGAATAGAATAAGATAGGATAGGATAGGATAGGATAGGATAGGATAGGATAGGATAGGGCAGGATAGGATAGGATAGGATGGGATAGGATAGGATAGGATAGGATAGGATAGGATAGGATAGGATAGGATAGGATAGGATAGGATAGGATAGGATAGGATAGAATAGGATAGCAGAGCATAGCATAGAATAGCATAGCATAGCATAGCATAACATAGCATAGCATAGCATAGCATAGAATAGAATAGAATAGAATAGAATAGAATAGAATAGAATAGAATAGAATAGAATAGAATAGAATAGAATAGAATAGAATAGAATTAATTAGGTTGGAAAAGACCTCAGAGATCATCAAGTCCAACCTCTCACCCAACACCATCTAATCAACTAAACCATGGCACCAAGTGCCTCGTCCAGGATCTTCCTAAGCACCTCCAGTGAGGGTGACTCCACCACCTCCCTGGGCAGCACATTTCCAAGGCCAATCTCTCTTTCTGGGAAGAACTTCTTCCTCACCTCCAGCCTAAACTTCCCCTGGCACAGCTTGAGACTGTGTCCTCTTGTTCTGGTGCTGGTTGCCTGGGACAAGAGACCAACCCCTCCTGGCTACAACCTCCCTTCAGGTAGTTGTAGAGAGTTGGAGAGAGATCTCCCTGAGCCTCCTCTTCTGCAGGCTAAGCAACCCCAGCTCCCTCAGCCTCTCCTCACAGGGCTGTGCTCCAGACCCCTCTCCAGCCTCATTGTCCTTCTCTGGACACTTTCCAGCATCTCAACATCTTTCCTAAACTGAGAGGCCCAGAACTGGACACAGGAGTCAAGGTGTGGCCTGAGCAGTGCTGAGCACAGGGCAGAATCACTTCCCTGCTCCTGCTGGCCACACTCTTCCTGATGCAGGCCAGGATGCCAGATCCTGCTCACCAGCAGGGGGGCAGGATTCCCTTTGCCCATCGACAGGTCGAGGAAGGAGACTTTTGTTGGCCTGCCTTTGATCAAAGTGCTTGAACATCAGGGACAGAGCTGGGAAGGACGGAAGGAGGGGGAGGAAAGAAAACAGGGCAGCATGGATGCAACCTGAGAGGGTTCAAGGATAACTCAGGCGTTGCTCAGCGAGCTGCTGGGGGTGGTGGGGTTTTTTTTGTGTGTCTGGTTTTCTCTTGCTTTGCTTTGCCTTTTTTTTTTTTTTTTTTTTTTTTTAAAGCATGAGAAAGAAAGCAAACATTTTTATTTCCTTTTTTTTTTTTTTAAGCCTTGCTCCCTTTCATTTTGCTCTGAGTTCAGTGGCTTTCCTCGTCAAGCCTCTGTAGCTCAGGTAAAGAACAGAGGGCTCCAGATTAAAGGGAACCACGGCAGCAAGCAGAAAGCTGGCGAGATAACAGGGAGGACAAAGTCAGGAAAGACAAAAGAGGGAAGTCTGCTGGCTGCAAGATTCCCACTTTGGGCTTTCCTGCAGATTGCTCCAGAAATGGGGATGGAGTTGCACGTTTCAGACTCTGCTCCCAAACTCCCTTGGCCTGGATGCGGGGATGCAGGAGCGGCAGAGTGCATCGGCAGCGTCCAGGGCTCGCCAGTGTCCAGAGATTTAATAGATCCTGGGTTTTTATAGCTGTCTAGGTGGGTGGACAGATAGACAGCATGCCAGACTGACAGCTCTAAATACCTCTCTGCAGGAATGTGGGTAGCAAGCAAGTGTAGTGCCTCCTGCCAGAGCATCTCACGTGCCAGCAAAAGCCTCAGCCCTGCCACTCGCCTCAGCCCTGCCGCTCGCCCCAGCCCCTGCTCCTCTAGCAGGGCACCCACCAGTCAGACATGGGTTTGGGGGAGGGCTTGGTTTCACAGAATCACAGAGTCAGTAAGGTTGGAAGAGACCTCAAAGATCATCAAGTCCAACCTGTCACCACATCTCATCACTCCTGATCCCAGCACAGGCCCGTGGCCTGCTTCCTGCAGCATCACCCACCATGGCAAAGCTCCTGAGCTCCCACTCATTGCTGGGCTATGAGGTGTGCAACCCCAATGCTTCTCCTGGAGACCAAAACCAACCTGCAAGTTTGGAGTTTATCCAGAACCTGCAAGTTGGGGTTTATCCAGAACCTTCCTCCCTCCTTGCAAAGCCAGGTACCCTGCAGGCAGAGGGGTTGGCAGTGTCCACATCCCCCCTGGAAGTGACTCCAGCAATGACATAATCCCAGGTCCTGTCAGGCTCTGGTAGGAAACCTTCCCTGCTGTCTTGTTTATAGATCTATTCTTAGCTCAACTTTGACTCATTGCAGAAACAGCAAGGAGCCTTTCATCCTGTGACCCCAAAGCACCTTAAAGAATATGAGCTGAGCCTTGTGGAGGGGAAATATTGTCCTCTCGGTTACCCAGAAGGGTCAACCAATGGATGAGGCCAGGAAGGCAAGCAGCAGGCCGGCAAGCAGCAGGCCAGCAAGCAGGGCAGGGAGCAGCAAATATGCAGGAGAGGCTTTTGATGTGCACAAGGAGAAAAGCAGCTGGTGCACAGCATGGGCAAGATGAATGCTTGAGGTGCATCAGAAACTGGATGAGCTGGGAGGCTCAAAGGGCTGAGGACAGCAGCACAAAGTCTGGTTGAGTGCTGCAGCCCAAGAGATGGGGAGGTGGGCTTTCCTCTCAAGCAGAAACCTTCTCTGGAGGCATTCTGGCTTTTTGTCTGCTCCAGGTGGCACTCATGAACCCACTACCCTCTGCTCAGGGCACTAGGAGGTGGGAAACAGGTGAGCCAGACCCCATTTCCAAACAGGAGGAGCAGAGGGAAGGCTGGATGGTCCCTTACTGTGTGGAAAGTAGGATAAGGCTTCCTGAGGGTTGAGAATCATAGAATGGCAGGGATTGGAAAGGACCTCTGGAGAACATCTAGTCCAACCTCCCTGCTAAAGCAAGGTCACCCACAGCAGGTTTCCCAGGAGCACAGTGTCCAGGTGGGTTTTGAAAGTCTCCAGAGGAGACTCCACAACCTCCCTGGGCAGCCTGCCCCAGGGCTCCAGCACCCACACAGCAAGCAAGTTTCTCCTCAAGGTCAAGTGAAGCCTCCTGTGTTCTAGTTTGTATCCATTGCCCTGTCGCTGGGCACCACTGAGCAGAGCCCATCCCCTTCCCCATGTCCTCCACACTTTAGCTATTGATCAACATTGATCAGTTTCCCTCTCAGGCTGCTCTTCTCTAGGCTAAACAGCCCCAGGTCCCAGCCTCTCCTCCTCTGAGAGATGTTCCATTCCCTTCAGCATCTTTGTGAGTATCCACTGGACTCTCCCCAGTAGTTCCCTGTCCCCCTTGAACTGGGCACCCCAGAACTGGACACAATCCTCCCTGTGTGGCCTCACTAGGGCAGAGTAGAGGGGGAGGAGAATCTCCCTAGACCTGCTGGCCACACTTTTAACACCTCCCATGAGACCTTTGGCCTTCTTGTCCTCGAGGGCACATTGCAGGCTCACAGGCATCTTCTTGTCTCCCAGCACTCCCAGTTCCTTCTCTGCAGAGCTGCTTCCCAGCAGCTCACCCTCTCACCTGTCCCACTGCAGGGCGTTGCTCCTCCCCAGCTGCAGGACTCTACACTTGCCCTCATTGAACTTCACAAGGTTCACCTCCACCAAACCACCATATCCTCCCTCTGCCTCTGGATAAATCATAGAATAGAATCATAGAATCATAGAATCCTACTTTGTTTCTTTCTTTGTGTTCCAAAACCAGGCTGGAGGGTTGATCACCCAACCAGAAGAGCCCCAGCAGCACAGTGAGAACATCTCTATTATAGACAGGAGAGGCTGGAGGTTTTTAAAGCCAGGCTGGATGTGGCTGTGGGCAACCTGATCTAGTATGAGGTGTCCCTGCCCATGGCAGGGGTGGAACTGGATGATCCCTGAGGTCCCTTCCAACCCTAACAATTGACAGCAGTTGACAGCTGCCTGAACATGAGCCAGCAGTGTGCCCAGGGGGCCAAAAAGGCCAATAGCATCCTGGCCTGCATCAGAAACAGTGTGGCCAGCAGGAACAGGGAAGTCATTCTGCCCTGTGCTCAGCACTGCTCAGGCCACACCTTGAGTCCTGTGTCCAGTTCTGGGCTCCTCAGGGCAAGAAGGACATTGAGGTGAAGGTGTCCAGAGAAGGGCAAGGAGGCTGGAGAGGGGTCTGGAGTACAGCCCTGTGAGGAGAGGCTGAGGGAGCTGGGGTTGCTTAGCCTGCAGAAGAGGAGGCTCAGGGAGACCTTCTTGCTCTCTCCAACTCTCTGAAGGGAGGTTGTAGCCAGGTGGGGGTTGGTCTCTTCTCCCAGGCACCCAGCACCAGAACAAGAGGACACAGTCTCAAGCTGTGCCAGGGGAAGTTTAAGCTGGAGGTGAGGAGAAAGTTCTTCCCAGCAAGAGGAACTGGCCATTGGGATGTGCTGCCCAGGGAGGTGGTGGAGTCCCCATCCCTGGAGGTGTTCAAAAGAGGATTGGATGTGGCACTTGGAGACGTGGTTTAGTTGTCAGGAGGTGTTGGGTATTAGGTAATAGTTTGGCCTTGAGGATCTCTGAGGTCTTTTCCAAGCTGGTTGATGATTCTATGATTGCATGACTTCGAAGATTCTCTGATTAATTCTGTGATTCAATGATTCTGTGCTCATCACTGCATGTCACCCCGAACTCGGGAGGGAGGGAGGGAGGGAGCAGCAGGTGCCGGGAGAGGGGGCACCGCACCCTCGTGCAGCACAGAAAGGATTTTCCATATGCTGCCTGATCAGTTCTGCGTTTCTTAAAATGCTATTGCACAGATATTTCAGAGGCATCATGGAGTGCCATCTGTTATGTTCTATATTGCACCGAGCCAGGCCAATTTTCAGCGACTGTAATTTTATCTCCTCCGTCTCAGCTGCGTCTCCGCAGGCAGCTCGCAAAGGCGAGCCGGCGGAGCAGGGGAACGTGCAGAGGGATGGAGCCCAAGGGGACAAAAAAGCGAAAGGCAAGACCTCAAAGGGAGCGGCAAAGGCGCCTCCCTCCCATCCCAGGCACCAAAGAGAAGCTTTGGGGCCGCGCTCAGACGTTTTGGGTCGACAGCCTGGCGGCGGCGCCAGGGTAGAGCACTTCTCTCCCCGGCTCTCCCTCTCCATCCCTGCGGGTGGAAAGACGCCTCCGGCATCTCACAGATGTCCTTTTCCCTGCCTCCCCCAGCTTTTCCAGGCAGCACCACAGTCCCCTCATTCCCCACGGCACCCAGGAGCCACGTCACAGCGCAGCTCAGCGTGCAAACCCAACGCCTTGCCTCTGGGCAAGGGGTGCTGCGGGAGGGCAGCTCCGCGCTGAGGTTATCCCCTCCTTCATCAGCGTTTTCCAGGGACTGTTGGAAGCAAGAGGAGCTGCTGGTGGAGCTAATTGCCCTGCCTCTTAGCCCCATTTGAGAGCCCACCACCAAAAACCTGCTCTGCCCTGCAGGGCAAGCAGTGATGTGCCCTGACAAGCAACGTGAAGGTGAAGCTCTCCAGCTGACTTATCCACAGGGACAACACCATGCTGTAAGGGCAGGGAAAAGACCAGAGGCTGTAAAAAACACCCTGAGGTTGTGGCCAAAACAACCTAACTGAAGCACATGGGCCAGGCAGAGAGGGGAAAGTGGTGTCCTCTAAGGTAATAAAGTTGCCAAGTTTGGGGCTTTCCAAAGGGAATGCTCCCAACTCAGCCCTTGGACACTGGCTCCACCTCTGCTAATTCTTCCATAAGGGGCCAGCAAAGTTTGGTGCTGCTGCACTTAATTGATTCTGATTTCCTTAGGAAAAAAAAAGAGACATTAAAAAATAAAGCAGGAAAAAAATTCAGATTTCCTGTGTTTTGCTGGCTCCCTCCTCTGGCACTTGGAAATATTTTAGTTCCATCATGGGTTTGGCCACGAAGTAAATGGAAACACGTGCAGCATCCTCCTCGGGCCTGCTCTTCAAGGCAAGGCAAGTCTCACTCTGACTCTGGCCTCCTCAGTTTAAGAAGGATATTGAGAGACTTGAAGGTGTGCAGAGAAGGGCAAGGAGGCTGGGGAGGGGTCTGGAGCACAGCCCTGTGAGGAGAGGCTGAGGCAGCTGGGGTTGCTTAGCCTGCAGAAGAGGAGGCTCAGGGAGACCTTCTTGCTGTCTGCAACTCCCTGCAGGGAGGTTGTAGCCATGTGGGGGTTGGTCTCTTCTCCCAGGCACCCAGAACAAGAGGACACAGTCTCAAGCTGTGGCAGGGGAGGTTTAGGCTGGAGGTGAGGAGAAAGTTCTTCCCAGCAAGAGGAATTGGCCACTGGAATGTGCTGCCCAGGGAGGTGGTGGAGTCACCATCCCTGGAGGTGTTCAAGAGAAAGGATTATCTGTGGCACTTGGAGCCATGGTTTAGTTGTCAGAAGGTGTTAGGTATTAGATACTAGGTTGGACTTGATGATCTCTGAGGTCTTTTCCAGCCTGGTTGATTCTATGATTCTATGGTTGATTCTATGACTTCGTCATGCACTGCTTTTCAAAGCCTTTCTTTATATCCTTGCTATAAGATTTACAATGCAAAGGAGAATTCACCAGCAATATTACCCTTGCTAGTGTCTCCTGTTAAAAAAAGTAGTCAAAAGCCCTTTAAGGAGAGCAATGGAACTTGCTCAGAATCATAGAATCACCAAGGTTGGAAGAGACCTCTGAGATCATCAAGTCCAACCTGTCACCACAGACCTCATGACTAAACCATGGCACCAAGTGCCACATCCAATCCCTCTTGAACACCTCCAGGGATGGGGACTCCACCACCTCCCTGGGCAGCACATTCTAATGCCTAACAACTCTCTCTGGGAAAAAAATTCTCCTGCACAGATGGGCAGAGTCCAACATGATGACATTTAACATATCCAAGTGCTGGGTGCTGCACTTTGGCCACAAAAACCCCAGGCAGAGCTACAGGCTGGGGTCAGAGTGGCTGAGAGCAGCCAGGCAGAAAGGGACCTGGAGGTAGTGGTTGACAGCTGGATGAACACGAGCCAGCAGTGTGCCCAGGGGGCCAAGAAGGCCAAGGGCATCCTGGCATGCATCAATAATAGTGTGGCCAGCAGGAGCAGGGAAGTCCTTGTGCCCTGTGCTCAGCACTGCTTAGGCCACCCCTTGAGTCCTGTGTCCAGTTCTGGGCTCCTCATTCCAAGAAGGACATTGAGAGACTTGTAGGTGTCCAGAGATGGGCAAGGAGGCTGGGGAGGGGTCTGGAGCACAGCCCTGTGAGGAGAGGCTGAGGGAGCTGGGGTTGCTTAGCCTGCAGAAGAGGAGGCTCAGGGAGACCTTCTTGCTCTCTCCAACTCCCTGAAGGGAGGTTGTAGCCAGGAGGGGTTGGTCTCTTCTCCCAGCCAGGCACCCAGCACCAGAACAAGAGGACACATGGCCAGCATAGGAGGCTGTGTTATCATCCAGCACACAGAAGAGTTTGCAGTGGGGCTACACTTGGTGACTTGTTTGCTTCTTCAGTTTGGGTTGGAGGCCTGGCACCAGGTTCTGGTGCCAGGTACAGATCCCTGCTTTCCTTGCAGTTTGGTTCTCCCTTAGCTCATTAATAAGCATTAAGGCCCTGGCTTTGCATGCATTCAATATTCCTCCCAGCACTTCAGTTTTTCATTTGAAAGGGACACTTGAAGGGCTTTTTAAACATTATTTCTTCATTGTTCACCAAACACTTGTGCTGGAAAACAGCACTTCCATTCTGGTTTCAGACTTGTAAACAACCTTTCCCCCTTTGTAAAGGAATCAAATCTGTTTATCCAGCCACCAAATACCAGCAAGCAGGAGCTACAGGGAGCCTGTTTAACTGTAGGAGCTGGGGGTGGTAGGTGGTCAGAAGCAATAAATGGTAATGCTTGCTTCTCCATCCTTTCTCTGGAGTTGCAAGGGCTCTTGATGCCACCATGGAGCTCAAGCATGCAAAACCAGCCTCACAACAGAATCCCAGCATGCCAAGTGGGAAGGCACCCCTTCCCTCTGCCTCTGCTTCTCCAGCTGCAGCCTCCTGCATTTGTCAGCAGCAATGCACATGAAAAAAAGGAGGGAGATGAGCAGAAGTCTGGAGAAGAGAAGGCTCTGAGGTGACCTCATTGTGGCCTTCCAGTATCTGAAGGGGGCTACAAGAAGGCTGGGGAGGTGGACGTGCTGTAACGTGTCCAGAGCAGGGCCAGGAGGATGAGCAGAGGGCTGGAGCACCTCTCCTATGAGGACAGACTGAAGGAGTTGGGGCTGTTCAGGCTGGAGAAGAGAAGGCTCCCAGGTGACCTCATTGTGGCCTTCCAGGATCTGAAGGGGGCTACTACAAGAAGGCTGGGGAGGGACTGCTCAGGATCTCAGGGAGTGCTAGGACTAGGGGGAATGGAATGAAGCTGGAGGTGGGGAGATTCAGGCTGGCCGTGAGGAGGAAGTTCTTCCCCATGAGAGTGGTGAAGCCCTGGAATGGGTTGTTCCGGGAGGTGGTTGAGGCCCCGTCCCTGGAGGGGTTTAAGCCCAGGCTGGATGAGGCTGTGGGCAGCCTGATTTAGTGTGAGGTATCCTTGCCCATGGCAGGGGTTGGAACCAGATGATCCTTGTGGTCCCTTCTAACCCTGACTGATTCTATGATAGAAAAAAGGAGAGAGATGAGCAGAAAAACCCCACCCCAGAATGCCAGCTTGGAAGGCACCCCAAGGATCATCTGGTTCAACCTTTCTAGGTAACAATGGAGTTGAAATGAGCTGGCCCAGCAGCCTGGCAAGCTGAGTCATAAAACTGTCCAGTGTAGTGGAATCCACTGCTCCCTTGGGAGATGATTCCAATGTCTGACTGTTCTGATGGGGGAAAGTTATCTTCTGGAGCCATGGGATCATAGAATTGTCAGGGTTGGAAGGAACTTCAAGGTTCATCTAGTTCAAACCCCCACTGCCATGGGCAAGGACACCTCACACTACAGCAGGTTGCCAAGAGCCACATCCAGCCTGGCCTTCAAAACCCCCAGGGATGAGGCTTCCACCACCTCCCTGGGCAGCCGGTTCCAGTGTCTCACCACCCTCAGGGGGAAGAACTTCTTCCTAACATCCACCATGCTGTCAAATTTGCCTATTTTCTTTGCAGTCAGAGGAGCTGAAAGACCTGGGAATCAGAGCTGGGAATCAGAGCTGGGAATCAGAGCTGCTTACACAAGCAAAAGCTGCTCAAGTCAACCAGGAGGGATTCTCTTCCCATTCATTTCCATGCAATGCCAGGGGAAAGAGCCTTGCTTCGCAAGAGGGGTGGCAAATTTGAGCTGTGGTTGGGGCAGCCATGTGAAAGCAGGGTCTTCTACAAAGTATGAGCTTAGTTGGAGGAGGTGCAACCTTTTTGTGTGAGCATGCAGCACACCGTGCCCAAATCATCAGAGAAGCACAGAATGGTTTGCCTTGGAAAGGGCCTTAAAGATCATCGAGTTCCAACCCTCCCAGTACCCCCAACAGGATAACAGACCAGTTTGGGTTGGAAGGGACCTTAAAGACCATCGAGTTCCAACCCTCCCAGTACCCCCAGTAGGATAACAGAGCAGTTTGGGTTGGAAGGGACCTTAAAGACCATCTAGTTCCAACCCTCTCAGTATCCCCAGTAGGATATAGGATAACAGAGCAGTTTGGGTTGGAAGGGACCTTAAAGACCATCTAGTTCCAACCCTCTCAGTATCCCCAACAGGATAACAGACTAGTTTGGGTTGGAAGGGACTTTAAAGACCATCTAGTTTCAACCCTCTAAGTACCCCCAATAGGATACCAGACCAGTTTGGGTTGGGAGGGACTTTAAAGACCATCTAGTTTCAACCATCTCAGTACCCCCAGTAGGATACCAGACCAGTTTGGGTTGGAAGGGACTTTAAAGACCATCTAGTTCCAACCTTCTCAGTACCCCCAGTAGGATAACACACCAGTTTGGGTTGGAAGGGACCTTAAAAATAAGCCCTCCTGCTATGGAAAGGGACACTTCCCAGTAGACCTGGTGGTTGCTCAATGCCCTGCCAAACCTGACCTTCAACCCCCCCAGAGAGGAGACTCAACCAAATCCATAGAATCATAGAATAGTTAGGGTTAGAAGGGATTTCTGGAGACCACTGAGTCCAACCTCCCTGCCAAAGCAGGGTCACCCAGAGAAGGTCACCCAGGAATGTATCCAATCAGGTTTTGAAAGTCTCCAGAGAAGGAGAGCTCTGTGCCATGGGGTACATAGAATCACAGAACTGTCAGGGTTGGAAGGAACCTCAAGGATCAGCCAGTCCCAACCCCCTGCCATGGGCAGGGACACCTCACACCACAGCAGGTTGCAGCCTGCCTGCAAACACCTCCAGGCAGGAGGCTTCCACCACCTCCCTGGGCAACCTGTGCCAGGCTCTCACCACCCTCATGGGCAACCTGTGCCAGGCTCTCACCACCCTCATGGGCAACAACTTCTTCCTAACATCCAATCTCAATCTACCCATTTCTAGTTTTGCTCTATCCCCCCCAGTCCTATCACTCCCTGACACCCTCAAAAGTCCCTCCCCAGCTTTCTTGGAGCCCCCTTCAGATACTGGAAGGCCATAATTAGGTTTCCTCAGAACCTTCTCCTCTCCAAACTGAACAGACAAAACTCTCTCAGTCTTTCTCCAGTCCTCTGCTCATCTTCATGGCCCTTCTCTAGACACACTCCAGCACCTCCAGATCCTTCATGCAACAGAGGCTCCAGAACTGGATGCAGTACTCCAGATGGGGTCTCAGCAGAGCAGAGTAGAAGGGGAGAATCACCTCCCTGGACCTGCTCTAAGCAGATGCCATACCATCAGCAGAAGCTCTGGTCCCCAAAGGAACTGGGGGAGGGCCTCCTAACAAGCACATTGTCTTCTGTCCATGGTCCTTTCCCTTCCATAGAGGAGAATCAGAGCCAGCCCTCTGGAGTGGGGGATGGGTAGGGGAGAGGATGAAGTTCAAAGCGGGAGGAGGGAAACTGTGAGCAGTGCAGGGAGGAAAGCAGCCACTCCAAAGCACTGCAAACTCACCAGACCCCCCTCGAGTGCTGCTCCCTCCTCCCCCAGGCACACAGCACTTTACATCTGGAGAGTTACTTCTGCACATCACTCATTCCCCGTGCTCGGCACTGCCCAGGAGGCTACAAGCTGCATAAATATTGACTAGGTGCATTATTAAATAACCAGATCTGCTCAGCCATTCAATATTGACCACTTGGAGAAGGCAAAACAACAAGGCCTGGGGGAAAGAAAGGGTTTCATCCAGTCCCAAATTGGATAAGCAGAGATGTAACCAGTTGATACAGCCCTGCGCTCGTGCCTGGAACACCAGCTGGGAGATGAGGAAGGAAAGAAGAGAGAGCAAAAGAGGCAAAATCTTCACATGGGACCCAGGCCTTGGTAAGGTATTTGTTTTTCAGGTTCTGTTCCTTCTGGTCAAGGAACTTGAAAGTTCAACAGTGTGCAAGGAGATCTGGGGCAAGAGAGCAGGGGAAAGGCAATGAATTCCTCCGGGGACAATCAGCGGCGGAAGGAAGGCTGCCAAATCGCCCTCAAGTTGCCCAAGGATGTTAATGGATGGGATTAAAGAGCTCCTTCTGGGGATCAAAGGGAAGCCCTCCCTCAGGAGCACACTGCCTTCAACTCCCACAGTCCCAGAGGAGTCTTTTTGCAGCAAATATTTTCTGGGGGGGGGGATCACAATCCCTTGAGTCTCATTAAGGATCTTGAAGGAGAAGAAAACTTCATTTGAGGGAGCCATGCTTCAGCAGGTTTCAAGTCACAACCACAGGCAGATGCCAGTGCTGCCTTATGTGGAGGCAAAGCCTTAAGCCTCAATTTCTAACCCATCCCCCCACCCCTCCTCTATCATCATAGAACCAGTCAGGGTTGGAAGGGACCACAAGGATCAGCTAGTTCCAACCCTCCTGCCATGGGCAGGGACACCCCACACTAGAGCAGGCTGCCCACAGCCTCATCCAGCCTGGGCTTAAACACCTCCAGGGACGGGGCCTCAACCACCTCCCTGCACAACCCATTCCAGGGCTTCACCACTCTCATGGGGAAGAACTTCCTCCTCACCTCCAGCCTCAATCTCCCCACCTCCAGCTTCATTCCATGCCCCCTAGTCCTAGCACTCCCTGAGATCCTGAGCAGTCCCTCCCCAGCCTTCCTGGAGCCCCCTGCAGATCCTGGAAGGCCACAATAAGGTCACCTGGGAGCCTTCTCTTCTCCAGCCTGAACAGCCCCAACTCCTTCAGTCTGTCCTCACAGGAGAGGTGCTCCAGCCCTCTGCTCATCCTCCTGGCCCTGCTCTGGACACCTTCCAGCCCCTCCAGATCCCTCTTGGAATAGGGGCTCCAGAACTGGAGGCAGTGCTCCAGGTGGGGTATCAGCAGGGCTGAGCAGAGGGGCAGAATCCCCTCCCTTGCCCTGCTGGCCACACTTCTCCTGCTGCAGCCCAGGCTCTGATTGGCTTTCCGGGCTGCAAGTGCACACTGAGAGCTCCTGTTGAGCTTCTCCTCCCCCAGCACCCCCAAGTCTCTCTCCTCAGGGCTGCTCTCCAGCCAGTCCCTGCCCAGCCTGAATTTGTGCCTGAGGTTCCCTTGACCCAGCTGAAGGACCCTGCACTTGGTCTTGTTGAAGCTCCTGAGGTTGGCTTGTGCCCACCTCTCCAGCCTGCCCAGGTCCCTCTGGATGGATCCCTTCCCTCCAGCCTGTCTGCTGCACCACACAGCTTGGTGTCATCAGCAAACCTGCTGAGGCTGCACTCAATGCCACTGTCCATGGCCCCCACAAAGGTGTTGAACTAGCCTGGTCCCAGGACTGATCCCTGAGGGACTCATCACCACCTCTGTGTTGGAATTAAACTGGAAATGATTGCTCAGTGTTCCCTCTCCTGTGCAGCCAATGGCATTCATCTCTCTGATATCAACAAAGTCATCACAAGAACCACTACAACTGAAGCCGTCTGGAGAGAATCAGCGCTGGGAGCCGTCTGGATTGGGCTCACAAGAGTTCAAAGCCAAGAGTGGCAGCAGCCTTGAAGCTCAAGGCCCCCAGTAATGGGGACTTGCCTGTTTCATGAACTCTCAAAGCAATCCAAAGGAGAATCATTCTTTATAATTGTTGTGTTGGGGTTTTTTTCCCAACTTCTCCTCCAGCTGGAGGAATAATGACTGCACAATTCTCCTAACAACATGATCATAATCTATCTGCTCTATGAACTATAGAATGAACCCAAAGAGATAATTGGTGCAGGCACTGAATGATAAACATGTCAAGATTATGATTTCTGTGCTTAAAAATGAAACGAAGATATGATTGGAAATGCCATGCTTGGGGAGTATGAGCAATATTCCCATGCTCCATCATCTAAATTAGTTGATCATTTGCATACCCTTGTATTTTTAGGCATTGTTCGAAGGCAGGGGAGCTGTAAAACCTTGAGAGCCAAACACCCATCAGGCTTTGTCCTTCAACAGCACCTTCCCAGGCAAGAGCGTGGCGTGCGTCACAGAGCCCCATTAAGGCCCGCGGGCAGATGTGGAGGTGTTGCTGCGCCAGGGAGGCTCAGGAGGGGGTTTCACCCTCTCTTCCAAGGGGGTTTAGAATAGAATAGGATAGGATAGAATAGAATATATAGGATAGAATAGAATAGAATAGAATAGAATAGAATAGAATAGAAGGAATAGAATAGAATAGAATAGAAGGAATAGAATAGATGGAATAGAATAGAATAGAATAGAATAGAATAGAATAGAATAGAATAGCATGGAATGGAATAGAATAGCATGGAATGGAATAGAATAGAATAGAATAGAATAGAATAGAATAGAATAGAATAGAATAGAATAGAATAGAATAGAATAGAATAGAATAGAATAGAAGGATAATGGATGGAATGGATAGGATAGGATAGGATAGGATAGGATAGGATAGGATAGGATAGGATAGGAGGATAGGATAGGATAGGATAGGATAGGATAGGATAGGATAGGATAGGATAGGATAGGATAGGGATGGAATGGAATGGAATGGAATGGAATGGAATGGAATGGAATGGAATGGAATGGAATGGAATGGAATGGAATGGAATGGAATGGAATGGAATGGAATTAACCAGGTTGGAAAAGTACTGTGTCCCCAGTTCTGGGGCCCTCAGTTTAGGAAAGACGTTGAGTTGCTGGAAGGTGTCAAGAGAAGGACAACAAAGCTGGGGAGGGGGTCTGGAGCACAGCCCTGTGAGGAGAGGCTGAGGGAGCTGGGGTTGCTTAGCCTGCAGAAGAGGAGGCTCAGGGGAGACCTCTCTCTAACTCTCTCCAACTACCTGAAGGGAGGTTGTAGTCAGGTGGGGGTTGGTCTCTTCTCCCAGGCAAGCAGCACCAGAACAAGAGGACACAGTCTCAAGCTGCACCAGGCAAAGTTTAGGCTGGAGGTGAGGAGAAAGTTCTTCCCACAGAGAGGAATTGGCCATTGGAATGTGCTGCCCAGGGAGGTGGTGGAGTCACTGTCCCTGGAGGTGTTCAAAATAGGATTGGATGTGGCACTTGGAGCCATGGGTTAGTCAGTCAGGAGGTGTTGGGTGACAGGTTGGACTTGCTGATCTCTGAGGCATTTTGCTTCTATGATTCATTCCCAGCTTTGTTCCAAGCACTCTTCCCACAGCCCTCTGAGCTCAGCAGACCTTGGGGCTCCGTTGGGCTATTCAGCACGGGAGAAAAACACCAACAACCCAAACCACATTCACCTGCTGAAGAGGTCTCTGCTTCTGCTTCTTCAGCTGCACCCTGCTGCATTTGCCAGCAGCAATGCACATGAAAAAATGAGGGAGATGAGCAGAACAAAATATCCCCGAATGCCATCTTGGAAGGGGCCCCAAGGATCATCTGGTCCAACCTTTCTAGGCAGCAACAGAGTTGAAATGAGCTGGCCCAGCAGCCTGGCAAGCTGAGCCTTGAAACTGTCCAGTGTAGGAGACTCCACTGCTCCCCTTGAGAGATGATCCCAATGTCTAACTGTTCTCATGAGTCCAAGTCCCTTGCCCTGCCTGAAAGGAGATTGCAATGATGCCAGTGTTGGCCTCTTCTCCCAACTAACTAATAAAAGGGTAAGAGGCAATGGCCCCAAGCTACACCAGGGGAGATATTTCAGTTGGAGCTAAGGAACAATTTCTGGACTGCAGGAGTGGTCAGGCATTGGAACAGGCTGCCCAGGGAAATAGTGGAGTCACCATCCCAGGAGGTGCTCAAGAAAGAGGTGGATGTGGCACCTGGGCACGTGGCCTAGTGGTCCTGGAGGCGTTGGGCAGAGGTTGGACTTGGTGATCTCGAAGTCTTTTCCAACCTTAATGATTCTGTTATTTCAGAGCCCTGCTTCTGGTGACCAAACCCCATGTCACAGGAATTGCTCTCCAGACACAGAACCAGGACAGGAAAGGGATTTGCATGAAACCATCCCATGGCATGATTTGCTGCTCTTTGTGTTTCCTCCTCCTTTGCTTGGGGAAAACTAATCCTGCACTCAATCAGTACAGACCCTGTGGGGCCAGCCAGTTGCTGCATGGGCACCACTTCCTCACTCAGCACCTGCCAGCAAAGCAAATCCACCTTTTAAATAACAGCAAATTAAAATCCAGTTCAAACACAGACCCTGACCAGCAGCCCCACTGCTGCAGCCCCTCAGCTCCTTTGCTTTCCCTACGAGGTACAAACCACCACCAGCATCACCTCCGTGGGACCCTGCAGGCACAGAGCATTTGCCCACCTCCTGCTTGCAGAAGCCCAGAGCTCTGCACTCAGAGAGCTGCTGAGGGCTGGTGGGACCTGAGTGGGTTTGTAATGCAGCTGCAGCACAGAGGGAAGGAGCATCTCAGGCAGCAGAGCTGTGGGATGCTTGCTGAGACTTCTCCTACGTCACACCTGCCCTCACTCCTCCTGCCGTGTTCAGTGCACTTCTGAACTTTCAGTTCACAATGGGAGCAGGCAAGAAGCAAATGCAGGCTGACACTCACTTGCTTTCACAGATGACACCAAGCTGTGTGGCCCAGTTGACATGCTGGAGGGCAGGGATGCCATCCAAGGGAACTTGGACACGCTAAAGAGGTGGGCACATGCCAGCCCCATGGAGTTCAACAAGGGCAAGGGCAAGGGCAAGGTCCTGCACCTGACTCTAGGCAATCCCAAGCACAAATCCAGGCTGGGTGACAAGTGGATTGAGAGAAGGATTGAGGAGAAGGACTTGGGGGTGTCAGTTGATGACAAACTCCCAAAGAGCAAGCAATGGTCCCTGGCAGCCCAACAGGCAGCTGTGTGCTGAGCTGCATCCAAAGCAGGGAGAGCAACAGCACAGGGAGGGGATTCTGCCCCTCTGCTCTGCTGAGACCCCACCTGCAGCACCCTGTCCAGTTCTGCTGCCCCCAGCGTAAGAAGGACCTAGATCTGTTGAAGCAGGTTCACAAAGATGATCAGAGGGATGGAGAACCTCCCCTGTGGGGACAGGCTGAGAGAGTTGGGGCTGTTCAGCCTGGAAAAGAGAAGACTCCAGGGAGACCTTAGAGCAGCCTCCCAGTAGCTGAAGGGGGCTACAAGAAAGCTGGAGAGGGAATTTTGACAAGGGCTGGGAGTGCTGGGGTGAGAGGGAATGGCTTTGAGCCGGAAGAGGGAAGATTTAGACTGGAGGCTAGGAAGAAATTCTTTCTGGTGAGGGTGGGGAGACTCTGGAACAGGTTGCCCAGGAAGGTTTTGGATGTGCCCTCCCTGAAGGTGCTCAAGACCAGGCTGGATAAGGCCTTGAGCAACCTGGGCTGGTGGGAGGTGTCCCTGCCCATGGCAGGGGGTTGGAACGGAATGATCTCTAAGGTCCCTACCCAAAGCATTCATGATTCTATGATCTCACCAAGCCAAGCCCCTGTAAACTCAGGGCTTTGCAGATCACACAAATAGAAAGAGCAACCCTTGGGCACCTGGGGTTGACTGCCCTGATCAGGTCCCTCCCTGAAGCAGCAGCACTAAGCCCTCGGGGTGGCATTGAGGGCTCTGGGATTTTGGGGGCTGCCTTTTCACGCGTGTCCCTTGCGTGTCGGCAGCGCAGGCACCAGAGCCCCTGCCTGGCTGCCTGGGAGCCAAGCAGGCTCCAAGCTCCAGCCAAGTGAATTATGTGCTGCAAGTAATCTGTTCAGTGCTGCCATCCCTGTCAAACCATTCATGATTCCTTCTTTTTTATTGATTGCTTTTTGGGTTCCCTTGAAACATCTCTGCCTAGCTCTGGAGATCATTGGATAGCATTCAGGAAATGATGGGGCTGATTTTCTTTCCTTTTCTTTGCCCATCATTGCCACCAGATGAAGTTATTTGTGGATGCAGCTGCTGGAAACCCAACCCAACCCAACCTGACAAATCTATTTCCACCAGGGCTAAGGCAAAGAGGTGGCCACTGAGCTATGCACAGCCCTGTGCGGCCTGCAAGGCACCTGCAAGGTGCTTGAGGGGCTGGGAGGCCATGGGACAGCTCCACAAAGGAGCTGGGGGTGGCTTTTTTACATTGAGGACACTCCAGTGACAGAAGGCTAAGCCTTCCTGCTGCAGGAAAACACAGAGAGTCATAGAATGGTTTGGGTTGGAAAGGACTCTCAAAGGTCATCTTGTCCAAGACATAGAATGGTTTGGGTTGGAAAGGACTCTCAAAGGTCATCTTGTCCAAGACAGAATGGTTTGGGTTGGAAAGGACTCTCAAAGGTCATCTTGTCCAAGACATAGAATGGTTTGGGTTGGAAAGGACTCTCAAAGGTCATCTTGTCCAAGACAGAATGGTTTGGGTTGGAAAGGACTCTCAAAGGTCATCTTGTCCAAGACATAGAATGGTTTGGGTTGGAAAGGACTCTCAAAGGTCATCTTGTCCAAGACAGAATGGTTTGGGTTGGAAAGGACTCTCAAAGGTCATCTTGTCCAAGACATAGAATGGTTTGGGTTGGAAAGGACTCTCAAAGGTCATCTTGTCCAAGACAGAATGGTTTGGGTTGGAAAGGACTCTCATAGGTCATCTTGTCCAAGACAGAATGGTTTGGGTTGGAAAGGACTCTCAAAGGTCATCTTGTCCAAGACATAGAATGGTTTGGGTTGGAAAGGACTCTCAAAGGTCATCTTGTCCAACATCCCTGCAGGCAGCTGGGACATCCCCAGCTAGATGGGACCCATCAAGATTGGATCTTGAATGTCTCCAAGGATAGAGCCTCCACCATCTCTCTGGCCAACCTGTTCCAGCATTTCACCAGCCTCATTGTGCAGAACTTCTTCCTCATGTCCAACCCAAATCTGCCCTGCTCCAGTTTCAAACCATTGCCTCTTGTCCTATCGTTGCAAGCCCTTGGAAACATCTCCTCCCCAGCCTTCCTGTAGGTCCCCTTCAGATATTGAAATGCTGCTCTAAGATCTCCCTGGAGCCTTCTCTTCTCCAGGCTGAACAGCCCCAACTCTCTCAGGCTGGTGTCCACTTGGATAAGCCACAGGGGTTTGTGTCATCCCAGTGCAACCTGTTACTAAGTCATTAGCACCAAAGTAAGGCCCCAGCAGTTAATAATTTGGCTAATAAACTTCTCTGGCAAAGGCAAAAGCTGAGACCAAAGGTGCTGCCTGAACTGACAGATTGTCCTGATGATGAACTCCTGAATGAGAGGCCTCGAGCACAAGCCCTATGAGGAGAGGCTGAGGGAGCTGGGGTTGTTAGCCTGCAGAAGAGGAGGCTCAAGGGAGACCTTCTTGCTCTCTGCAACTCCCTGCAGGGAGGTTGTAGCCAGGAGGGGGTTGGTCTCTTCTCCCAGGCAAGCAGCACCAGCACAAGAGGACACAGTCTCAAGCTGTGCCAGGGGAGGTTTAGACTGGAGGTGAGGAGAAAGTTCTTCCCAGAGAGTCATTTGCCATTGGAATGTGCTGCCCAGGGAGGTGGTGGAGTCCCCATCCCTGGAGGTGTTCAAGAGGGGATTGGATGTGGCACTTGGTGCCATGGGTTTAGTCATGAGGTCTGTGGTGACAGGTTGGACTCGATGGTCTTTGAGGTCTCTTCCAACCTTGGTGATTCTGTGATTCTGTAACGAGGCATCCGTGCAGCCTTGCTGCAGGAAGCATCTCCTTGCAGGCAGCCAGAGGAGCTCCTGTGATCTACCAGCAGCCATCTACACCTGCACAGCCAACCTCCAGACATTACAAAGGGTGAAATTCCTCTCTACACACATCCCCACATGCCATGCACGGCCTCTACCACCACCTCCCAGCCAAGCTGCAAGAGTCCTTCCCTCTCACGGCTGGAGCTTCTCCTGCAGAGTTGGTGATCCAAGACCCACTGGAGGCTCTTGGACTTCAAAGACCCAAAGCCAGCTGAAGGGTCTGGCTGGAAGGGTCACAAAGCCAGCAGAAAGGGAGAGAAAGCAGGAGCCAAAGGCTCTGGCTACAGCAACCACTGTGCTCATCATGGTCCTTCCTGGATGTGAAATCTTGGTGCTTACAAAATCTCTTCCCAGGAGGACGCCTGGAATAAATTGTCATCTGATAATAGCTACCAGGTGGTGAGGGATGAAAAAAGCAGACATGCACAGAATGTTTTGACTTCAAACTCATGTGGATTGTCAGAGAGGGAGTGTATTTTGTGTGCCTTCCTCATCCCTGCCTCCCCCTCACCATCTTCACCCCTCTACTGTATTTTGAAATGGGTTTGGGTGTTTGGGTGCTTTTTTTTTTTGCTTTCTTCAAAGTGAAAGGCAAACACCTTGGGACAGCCAGAGAGGGCCAAAGGCAGAGCTTACAGCAAATTCCCATCACTCCTCAAAGGGCCAGGGGTGGCCAAGCTGGGGTCACCATGCCAGCTCCTCATCTCCTCTCTAATTAAGGGAGCAGACACAGAAATCTTCCACAGACATCCCAGCTCCCACTGTCCCTACCCGCTGGCTCACCTGTCTGCCCCTTCTTGCTCCGGCCCTCACTCCCCATCCCACCTCCAACCTTTCCCATTAACACCTGCCCAGGCAGGGAAAACCCTTCCTGAGTTCAAAGCCTCTGCTCTTAATCAGTTTGCCACAGAGCCTCGGGCAAGGAGCAGGCACAGAACTCCCTTGCCGTCCAGGATGACATTTCCAGGGCAGGGTAGCAAAGGTCAACCCTCTCATAAGCTTCAGAGGAAAAGAAAGGCAATGCTGTGCCTCCCTGCCTGTGTTTTAGGGGATGCAGTTCCCTTTCTTCCCATTCCAGCAACTTCATGCCTGTGAAAACAAACACACACAGCTCACACCTTGTTCTTAGCAGGAAGGGATACTGCCTGGAAAAATATCAAAAGCCACCTCTGAGCCCACAGCATCACAAACCAAGAGAAGGCAGAGGTGGAATCAAAGCAGGGAAGACGTTTTGCTACCCAAATGATACCAGAAAATCAGCTTCTGTAATGAGGAGGTCAGCATGGAGAGCAAGAAGGAGCACTGGAAGGGTTAGAGGTGACAGGAGGATGTGACCTAGGAGGACCCGACCTAGGAGGACCCATGGGAGCTGGCAGGAGAGCAGAGTGGCTCAGCCACCCCCACATGTGAGAGGATTTCCAGCTGAAGGTACTGACAACCTGGAGGGCATGAACCCATCACCTGCACAAGTGGCCAGACCTGCTCAGGTCCCAGAACCATGCAGGTATGTCCTGTGTGCACCCGAATTTCTGGTGGGTGCTGCTGGCCTGGGCTCAGGACAGCTTCTCTAAGTGCCCAAATCATAGACTCACTGAATTGCTTTGGTTGGAAAAGACCTCTAAGATTATCAAATCCAACCATCCACACCTCCATGGCCTTTAAACCACATTCCACAGTGCCATGGCCACACATCTCTTGAACACCTCCAGGGGTGGGGCCTCCACCGCCTCCCTGGGAAGCTTCCTCCAGCGCCCACAAAGGTGAGCGTCACCTCCCTGCACGCACTCCCCTGCTTCTCCCACCACTCATGGGCAGGTCAAGACTGCTGTGCACTGCAGCCTCCCTTCACCAGCCTTGCCTCTGCCGCTCCACCTGCACAATTCCAGCTCCAGACACAACTGGTGGGGAACAAGAAAGTGGCCAGAGGCAAGCACTAATGAAGACTGCCAATATAATGACACACATCACACAGCCAGCTCCATTGCAAACGTAATTGCAATCATAATGCAATCAATAGCAGTGGAAACACCCTATTTATACAGGGCCTTTCATCACTCACATGTAATGCAGTCAGTGCCAGTGCCAATATGCCAGCATCTGAAATCAAATATTTGCCATACATCTCGGGGAGGTGCAGACCAAACACTGCATTTGGGGAGGGAGCTGCACCCTGGGGAGGGCTGGGGAGGCTTCTGGGCAGCCAACACTTAATCTCTATCATCTATATCTGTACCTATACCAATACCTATAGCTGTACCCATGGGGTATACCTCTTGGGGGTACTGGTTGCCAGCTGGCTGAACATGAGCCAGCAGTGTGCCCAGGCGGCCAAGAAGGCCAATGGCATCCTGGCCTGCATCAGGAACAGTGTGGCCAGCAGGAGCAGGGAGGTCATTCTGCTCTGTGCTCAGCACTGCTTAGGCCACACCTTGAGTCCTGTGTCCAGTTCTGGGCCCCTCAGTTTAAGAATGAAATTGAGACAGAATCCAGAGAAGGGCAAGGAGGCTGGGGAGGGGTCTGGAGCACAGCCCTGTGAGGAGAGGCTGAGGGAGCTGGGGTTGCTTAGCCTGGAGAAGAGGAGGCTCAGGGGACACCTTCTTGCTCTCTCCAACTCCCTGAAGGGAGGTTGTAGCCAGGTGGGGGTTGGTCTCTTCTCCCAGGCAAGCAGCATCAGAACAAGAGGATGGTGCCCAGTGACAGGACAAGGGGCAATGGGCACAGACTGGAACATAAGAAGTTCCGTCTAAAGATGAGGAGGGAATTCTTTAATTGAAGGTAGATGGAGCCCTGGAACAGACTTCCCAGAGAGGTGGTGGAATCTCCATCTCTGGAGACATTCCAAACCCACCTGGATGTGTTCCTGTGTGACTTTCTCCACATGACCCTGGCTTGGCAGGAGGCTTGGGCTTGATCTCCAGAGATCCCTTCCAACCCCTACCGTTCAGAGATTCTGTGAGAAGAATTCTCTTCAGCCTAAGTCACAGTACCCACATTGCTCTCCATGTCAGTTCTCTGCCCCATCATATTGCCATGGGCAGGCAGTCATTAACCTCCTGATGGAGAGAACATGGGGAGGAACATTGCTGCCTGCTGGCCAGGGCAGTATCCAAAGTCTCCACTCAAGCACTGCACCGGGGACACGTGGTTCTGCTTTATCTACTGATATCAGTGGGACTGAGCTCCTGAGCTCATCATGACCTGCTGGCATCCCTGTAGGCACCAGCAGGACTGGTCCCACTAAGATCACAGGATGGCAGGGCTTGGAAGGGATCCAAAGAGACCATTGAGTCCAAACCCCCTGCCAGAGCAGGGCCATACAATCTCGCTCAGGTCACACAGGAACACATCCAGACAGGTCTTGAAAGTCTCCAGAGAAGGAGACTCCACAACCCCTCTGGGGAGCCTGTTCCAGGGCTCTGTGACCCTTACAGTAAAGAATCATAGAATCATAGAATCAGTCAGGGTTGGAAGGGACCACAAGGATCAGCTAGTTCCAACCCCCTGCCATGGGCAGGGACACCCCACACTAGAGCAGGCTGCCCACAGCCTCATCCAGCCTGGGCTTAAACACCTCCAGGGACGGGGCCTCAACCACCTCCCTGCACAACCCATTCCAGGGCTCCACCACTCTCACGGTGAAGAACTTCCTCCTCCCCTCCAGCCTGAATCTCCCCACCTCCAGCTCCAGAGGTTCCCCCTTGTGTTGAGGTGGAACCTCCTGTGCTGCAAATGACAGTGTCCACAAGACAGCAGCTCTGAAGGACTCTGTACAGCACTTTCAAGGCTCATACAACCACACAGCAGAGGAAACCTTCCCGCCCTGCCCTCCTTCACCATCCCATCTGCCCTCTGAATCCACTCCAGACAGTCCGTCATGGGTCTTGGCACATTAAATGTCTCAGTGAAGAAGAAGATGATGTGTTGATGCTCCTGTAAAGCTCTGACAACTGACAGCCTAATGGCTCCTTATTTTTTCCCAGCTGCAGTTCAGAAAATGAAATAAATTTAGCTCCTTAAGCAGCCTGGCTGCTCCTTGAGTAACGTGTCTGCTGCAGGCCCAGGGAGCAAGGAAGGCCAAAGGAGAGGACAGCACAAGGGGTGGGAGCAGGGTGAAGAGCTCCCTGTTATTTATTTACACATCCCAACCCATCCCATGTGCATCTTGATCTCCCCTGGACCCAAAACTCCAGCTACAAGTGCTGCTGCTGTCCTGCCCTGGAAGGAACGGATGGGGCCGCAGGACTTCCCTCTGGTGAAGACTCCACCTGCAGCGCTGCATCCAGTTCTGGGGCCCCCAACACAAGAAGGAACTGGAACCGCTGGAGCAGGTCCAGGAGGCCATGAGGATGACCACAGGCTGGAGAACCTCCCCTGTGAGAACAGGCTGAGAGAGTTGGGGCTGTTCAGCCTGGAGAAGGGAAGGCTCCAGAGAGACCTTAGAGAAGCCTTCCAGAACTTGAAGGGGCTACAGGAGAGCTGGGGAGGGACTTTTGACAAGGGCTGGGGGTGACATGATGAGGGACAATGGCTTTGAGCAGGGAGAGGGGAGACTGAAACTGGAGATGAGGAAGAAATTCTTTCCAGTGAGGCTGGGGAGACACTGGCACAGGTTGCCCAGGGGGCTGTGGATGTCCCCTCCCTGGAGGCGTTCAAGGGCCCAGGCTGGATGAGGCCTTGAGCAACCTGAGCTGGTGGGAGGTGTCCCATGGCAGGGGGGTTGGAACTGGATGACCTTTAGTGCCTTTCCCAACCCAAATCATTGCCATGAACCCATGGTGACATCCAGTCTGGGAGGACCTGCTGCTCCTCACCACGTCACACCTCTCCAGTGGGCAGCAGGAGCTGGGAGACGCAACTGAAGCTTCCAGGTCCCCTTCTGCTGGTGGCTGCAGTGTATTAAGCAATGCTGCTGTAATTAGGCTAAAGCACTGTGTGGCCACAGGGCTGCCAAAGCATGATTGAAAGCCTTTCATGGGGAAACAGCCAGGTCCTTGTGGAGCACACACCAGCCATTACTCACCAGTGGCTGGCCCAGATGAGTTAGTGAGCCTCGAGCCAGCAGGCTGGAAACCCTTCCTCTGAAATATTTCTAAGGCCATGAGTGATGAAGGATGGACAGGGCTGGAAATGAAGCTCTCATCTCACCACAGAGCCTCTGAGAGAATAGGAAAGGAGGGGAAACACCACAGGGCTTCCAGCACCCACTTCTCTGGCTGCCTGTGCTGATGAAGGAGCCCATCCATTTCCCAGCTGCTGGGATGCAGACTTCTCCCTGACAGAGGAGGAGGGATGGAGGATGCTGGCAGCCTGGTGCCTCTCTTCCTCCACCTGTGACAGTCAACCTGGGACGTGACATCACCCAGCTGGACACCCCAGCTGGATCCCAGCCACCCAGCTTTTGGGGGACCTCTGCAGTGCCCAGCATCATTCAGAGTGCACTGAAGAGGCAAAAGCCTCCTCAACACGATCTCCATCATGTGGAACTTCCAGAGCTGTGTGATTCTGTGATTCAGCTCATTCCTTTTTGCTCCTCGGGTGTATGCACAGCACAGGCTCACCCCCGTCACAGCATCAGCACTGGCCACCAGACCACCTCAAACAGCCACCTGAGCTCTACTGCATTCCCACAGAACCCACCTGGAACATGGGATGAGGGCTGCAGCCTCCTTGCACACCCACAATAAAAGCTCAGGAGGCCTCCCCAAGCAGCCTCCCCATGCTCACAGCCCAGCTGGAGCCAGGGGGCCCAGCCCATCCAGGCATCTCCCTCCCTGGCACATCTTGCTGCACAGACTGTTCCTTTCAGCACTTTTCTCACCCCAAGTTCCCTCTTCTCCCTGCCTCCCTCACTGCCAGAGGCTATTTTGCTCCTGATCCAGGCCAGCTTCAAAAGCTGGGCTACTGTAGCACCTCCTTGTTGGTGGCATCTCCATCTCACCAGAGGAGCTAAATACAGTCCCAGCTGCACTCAGGATGACCCCATTTCTTTTTGGAAGCATTCAGGAGCCAGAAAAGGGATGAAAAGGGAGAACACTGTGCAGGCCACTCTAAGATGTTGAGATCTTCAAAGAGCACATGGAAGGCAGGGAAGAAAAGGCAGTGCTAAATGCAGGAGGACTGGTGATGGCCAAAGGGACCTAAGGGATGGGAAGCAGCAGAGGAGAAGTAGAGGGAACTCAAATGCAGTAGAAACATCAGGGCAAGGACACAGGCAACCTCATTTCCCTGGCTCTGCTACAGATGAGATCATCTCTGGAGAAGATCTCTGAGAGCAGCTCTGGGGAAAGGGACCTGGGAGTCCTGGTGGGCAACAGGATGACCGTGAGGCAGCAGTGTGCCTTTGTGGCCAAGCAGGCCAATAGCATCCTGGGGTGCATCAGGAATGTGGGCAGCAGGATGTGGGAGGTTCTTTGCCCTCTCAGTTCTGCCCTGGTGAAGCCGTATCTGGAATATTGTTCCCAGTTCTGGGCTCCCCAGTTCAAGGAGGACAAGGACTTGCTGGAGAGGGTACAGCAAAGGGCTGCAAAGACGCTGAGTGGACTGAAACATCTCTGTGAGGAGGAAAGAGTGAGAGAATTTAGTCTGGAGAAGAGAAGACTGAAGGGGATTTGATCAATGCTGATCAATACTTCCAGGGTGAGTGTCAGAAGGATGGAGCCAGGCTTTGTTCAGTGGTGCCCAGTGACAGGACAAGGGGCAATGGGCACAGACTGGAACATAAGAAGTTCCATCTAAAGATGAGGAGGGAATTCTTTCATTGAAGGTTGATGGAGCCCTGGAACAGACTTCCGAGAGAGGTGGTGGAGTCTCCATCTCTGGAGACATTCAAAATCCACCTGGACAGGTTCCAGTGTGACCTCCTCCAGGTGAACCTGCCTTGGCAGGGGGTTGGACTCAGTGATAGAATCATAGAGTCAACAAGGTTGGAAAAGACCTCAAAGATCATCAAGTCCAACCTGTCACCCAGCACCTCATGACTACTAAACCATGGCACCAAGTGCCACATCCAATCCCCTCTTGAACACCTCCAGGGATGGGGACTCCACCACCTCCCTGGGCAGTACATTCCAAGGGCCAACAACTCGCTCTGGGAAGAACTTTCTCCTCACCTCCAGCCTAAACCTCCCTGCAGCAGCTTGAGGCTGTGTCCTCTTGTTCTGGTGCTGGGTGCCTGGGAGAAGAGACCAACCCCCTCCTGGCTACAACCTCCCTGCAGGGAGTTGTAGAGAGCAAGAAGGTCTCCCCTGAGCCTCCTCTTCTCCAGGCTAAGCAACCCCAGACTCCTCAGCCTCTCATAGGGCTGTGCTCCAGACCCCTCCCTAGCTTTGTGCTCCAAGCCCCTCCCCAGCCTTGTGCTCCAGACCCCTCCCCAGCCTTGTGCTCCAGACCCCTCCCCAGCCTCATTGCCCTTTTCTGGACACCTTCAAGAGTCTCAATGTCCTTCTTGAATTGATCTCCAGAGATCCTTTCCAACCCCTCCCATTCTGTGATATCCACTCAAGAAAGTTGCTTCCTTTCCCCACCCCTCCTCTCTGCCCCCATTAATACCTGTTGCTGCGAGACAGGCAAGAGCAGATGAGAAGACAGAGAGGAGGAGAGCAGTCAAGTGATGCTCAACAGCTGCCAAGAGCCAGCAAAGAGGCTTAGTGTCCCTTGGAGCACGGCAAGACACATGGAGTGATGAAGGCGCCAAGAAGTTGTAATCAGGACTAATAGTTGGAGGTTATTAATATTCCTGCAATCCAATAAATCAATGGCACTAAAGAGGAGCGAGGGAAGGCGAGCCCTGGATTGACAGGACAAATGAGGCTCAGCTGCAGGGAGACATTCCTCAAGCAGTTTGTTCCACCTCAGCTCACAGCGAGCCGCTCGTCCGCACCGTGCGCGATGCGGGTGCTGCTGGAGGCAGCCCTTGAGGGAGCCCTGTCTGCCGGCTGGGCACCCTGCCTGGCAGTGCTGCTCTCCTGGGGCCTTGGCGTGCTCAGGGCAGCAAAAGCAGCCCCATCACCGCGGCTTGGCGCGCCGGGTGTGGCACAAACGTGAGCTGGGCGTTCATCTTGCACCAGGAGGATTAGCCCGGGCTTTGCCCTGCTGCGCGCAAACCGCCTTGCAAGTGCCAGGAATCACAGGACCAAGCAGTTTGGAAGAGACCTCCAAGATCATGAGGTGCAACTGATCACCCAACCCTAACTAATCAACCACACCAGGGCACTAATTGCCTCATGCAGGCTTCTCTTACACACCTCCGGGGAGGCTGGCCCCACCCCCTCCCTGGGCAGCACATTCCAATGGCCAATCACTCTCTCTGTGTAGAACTTCTTCCTAACCTCCTGCCTAAACCTCCCCTGGTGCAGCTTGAGACTGTGTCTTCTTGTTCTGCTGCTGGTTGCCTGGGAGAAGAGACCAACCCCCACCTGGCTACAACCTCCCTTCAGGGAGTTGCAGAGAGCAAGAAGGTCTCCCCTGAGCCTCCTCTTCTGCAGGCTAAGCAACCCCAGCTCCCTCAGCTGCTCCTTACAGACCCCTCCCCAGCTTTGTTGCCCTTCTCTGGACACATTCCAGCAACTCCAACTGCAGGGATTTGCAATAGGCTTGGCACCCTAAACACAGCTGCTGCTACCAGAGTGACTCCTCTGATCCCACTGAGCATCCCACTATGGTATTCTGAGGGAAAACATGGACACAAACATGCACAAGAGGAAAGGAATCAAAGAATCATAGAATCATTTGGGGTGGGAAAATACTTTTAAGATTCATTGAATGGTTTGGGTTGGAAAGGACCTGGCATGGAACATGAGCCAGCAGTGTGCCCAGGGGGCCAAGAAGGCCAAGGGCATCCTGGCCTAGATCAGGAATAGTGTGGCCAGCAGGAGCAGGGAAGTCATTCTGCCCTGTGCTCAGCACTGGTTAGGCCACACCTTGAGTCTTGTGTCCAGTTCTGGGCTCCTCAGTTCAAGAAGGCCATTGAGAGACTTGAAGGTGTCCAGAGAAGAGCAAGGAGGCTGGGGAGGGGTCTGGAGCACAGCCCTGTGAGGAGAGGCTGAGGGAGCTGGGGTTGCTTAGCCTGCAGAAGAGGAGGCTCAGGGGAGACCTTCTTGCTCTCTCCAACTCCCTGCAGGGAGGTTGTAGCCAGGTGGGGGTTGGTCTCTTCTCCCAGGCAAGCAGCACCAGAACAAGAGGACACAGTCTCAAGCTGTGCCAGGGGAGGTTTAGGCTGGAGGTGAGGAGAAAGTTCTTCACTTGGAGAGTCATTCGCCGTTGGGATGTGCTGCCCAGGGAGGTGGTGGAGTCACCATCCCTGGAGGTGTTCAAGAGAGGATTGGATGTGGCACTTGGTATCATGGTCTAGTAGTCATGAGGTCTGTGGTGACAGGTTGGACTTGATGATCCTTGAGGTCTTTTCCAACCTTGTTGATGCTATGATTCTATGTACATCTGTGGTCTTCTCCCTGGGTTAGCCTGTGGCACATCCGTGACACGTTCAGCTCAGCCATCCCCATCTTCTGGCCCCATCCTTCAGGAAATGAGGTGACCAGACTGAATATTCCAGTTCCTGGATCCTTTCCCATGTGGAATTTTCCCAGCTCCTTAAATCATTCCTGTCTCCATATGACAAGGGATTGGAAGGGCTGAGATTATTTATCTTGAAAAGGAGGCAAATAAAAAGCCTCCTGATAAATGTAGAGGGATTAATGAACGAGGGAGACAAAGTACATCTGCTCCTTCCATCCTCCCTGCCTTGTAACAACCCAAACCCCCCTTTGGTTCCAGGGGAACAGTGACAAATTCCAACCTGAGGAAAGGCAGCACTTTCCCCAAGCCCCCTCTGAAACCCAGCGAAGCCAAGAGCTGGGGGAAGGTTTCAGAGACATTTGTATCAATAACACAGCCATCCAGAGTTAATGCTTAATGCTAATGAAAAGGAGATAATGAGTTTAAGCCCTTCTCTAATGACTGCATTGGGCTGGATAGAAGTCGTGGAGTTCAGCCAGCAGTTCCAACCTGACAAAGCTCCAATTCTCATGGTGTCTGCAAGTTAGGCACAGCAGGGATTTCCTGGGAGATTGTGGGGTTGGCTCCAGCTCCTCTGCCCTTGCCTGTGGTGCAGGGTCCACCTCCCAGCCTCAGCCTGGCCCTACTCTAGGCACTGTCCCTAGGAACTCAAGTGTTCCTGTGTGACTTTCTCTAGGTGAACCTGCCTTGGCAGGGGGCTTGGGCTCAGAGGACCACTGATTTCTTTATAATATCATTTTCTCCTGCACAGTACCAAGCCTGGAAGTGTACAAAGCCAGGATGATCAGAGGGCTGGAGCACCTCTCCTATGAGGACAGACTGAAGGAGTTGGGGCTATTCAGGCTGGAGAAGAGAAGGCTCTGAGGTGACCTCATTGTGGCCTTCCAGGATCTGAAGAGGGCTACAGGAAGGCTGGGAGGGACTGCTCAGGATCTCAGGGAGTGACAGGACTAGGGGGAATGGAATGAAGCTGGAGGTGGGGAGATTCAGGCTGGGGAGGGACTTCTCAGGATCTCAGGGAGTGACAGGACTAGGGGGAATGGAATGAAGCTGGAGGTGGGGAGATTCAGGCTGGGGAGGGACTTCTCAGGATCTCAGGGAGTGATAGGACTAGGGGGAATGGAATGAAGCTGGAGGTGGGGAGATTCAGGCTGGAGGGGAGGAGGAAGTTCTTCCCCATGAGAGTGGTGAAGCCCTGGAATGGGTTGTGCAGGGAGGTGGTTGAGGCCCCATCCCTGGAGGTGTTTAAGCCCAGGCTGGATGAGGCTGTGGGCGGCCTGATCTAGTGTGGGGTGTCCCTGCCCATGGCAGGGGGGTTGGAACTAGCTGATCCTTGTGCTCCCTTCCAACCCTGACTGATTCTATGATACTATGATTCCTGAGCAGAGCAGTCTAGTAGCAGGTGTCCCTGCCCATGACAGGGGGTTGGAATTAGATGACCTTTAAGGTCCCTTCCAAGCCAAACCATGCTGTGAATCTCTGATACACTGCAGAATGGGCAATGATTCCACCTCCAGAGTCCCTTCCCACCCCTACCATGCTGTGATTACTCCTCTCACACCCAGAGAGGTCTGGAAATCTTGCTTCAACCCTACACCTCATGAGGACTGTGGTCTGAAGCTCTCCAGGCCTTGTTATTTCTTGTTAAAACTCATCTATATTCCTTACCCCTGAATTACCAATACAGAAGAGCATCACTGCTCTATTTCCCTGGGAATCATTCCTTTGTCTTTGCTCTTGCACTGCCATGATTGTTATTGATAGCAAAAGCAGTGCCCAGATGCTTCAAACCAGAGGCAGACCTCGATTAAGGACACCTTGGAAGAGATGCTCCTCGCCCCAGGAAGCACAGCCTGAGCAGGCTGCATGGATGCAAGAGGAAAAGAAAGATTTGCAGACAGCCCCAAGGTCACAGAAGGAGCCTGCAGCACAGCCAGGGGAAAATAAACCACCAAAAAACCAAGCCTACCATAAACAGCGCTGAGACATCCCTGTCCATCAGGATAGAGTAGGATGGGAGAGGAGAGGAGAGGAGACTCGAGGAGACTCGAGGAGAGGAGACTCGAGGAGACTCGAGGAGACTCAAGGGGAGGGGAGGGAGGAGGAGAGGGGAGGAGAGGGGAAGGGAAGGGAAGGGAAGGGAAGGGGAGGGAAGGGAAGGGAAGGGAAGGGAAGGGAAGGGAAGGGAAGGGGAAGGGAAGGGAAGGGAAGGGAAGGGAAGGGAAGGGAAGGGAAGGGAAGGGAAGGGGAAGGAAGGAAGGAAAGGGAAGGGAGGGAAGGGAAGGGAAGGGAAGGGAAGGGAAGGGAAGGGAAGGGAAGGAAGGGAAGGGAAGGAAGGAAGGGAAGGGAAGGGAAGGGAAGGGAAGGGAAGGAAGGGAAGGGAAGGGAAGGGAAGGGAAGGAAGGAAGGGAAGGGAAGGGAAGGGAAGGTTTGGGAAGGGAAGGGAAGGTTTGGGAAGGGAAGGGAAGGTTTGGGAAGGGAAGGGAAGGTTTGGGAAGGGAAGGGAAGGTTTGGGAAGGGAAGGTTTGGGAAGGGAAGGAAGGTTTGGGAAGGGAAGGGAAGGTTTGGGAAGGGAAGGGAAGGTTTGGGAAGGGAAGGTTTGGGAAGGGAAGGTTTGGGAAGGGAAGGTTTGGGAAGGTTTGGGAAGGTTTGGGAAGGTTTGGGAAGGGAAGGGAAGGGAAGGGAAGGGAAGGGAAGGAAGGGAAGGGAAGGGAAGGGAAGGGAAGGGAAGGGAAGGGAAGGAAGGGAAGGGAAGGGAAGGGAAGGAAGGAAGGGAAGGGAAGGGAAGGAAGGAAGGGAAGGGAAGGGAAGGGAAGGGAAGGAAGGGAGGAGAGAATTAACCAGGTTGGAAAAGACCTTTGAGATCATCCAGACCAACCTATCACCCAGCACCATCTAATCAACTAAACCATGGCACCAAGTGCCTCAACCAGGCTCTCTTTCTATGAAGAATTTCTTCCTAACATCCAGCCTGAAGAGACCAATCCCCAGCTGTCTGCAACCTCCCTTCAGGGAGTTGTAGGAAGCAAGAAAGCCTCCCCTTAGCCTCCTCCAGGCTAAGCAACCCCAGCTCCCTCAGCCTCTCCTCACAGGGCTGTGCTCCAGACCTCTCACCAGCCTCCTTGCCCTTCTCTGGACACACTCCAGGAGGTGGTGGAGTCCCCATCCCTGGAGGTGCTCAAAAAAGGCTTGGATGTGGCACTTGGAGCCATGGTTTAGTTGTCAGGAGGTCAACTGATATTAGGTCCTAGATTGGACTTGGTGATCTCTGAGGTCTATTCCAACCTGCTTGATTCTATGATTCTATGAACTTGGAACTCTTAGATGGTGCCAAAACCCCTCCAGCACCTCCAAGCTCTAAATCACAACCACCCCCACCCCCCAAAAAATAACCCCAACAAACAAATGACTTGAGTAGAATGGAGTTTCCCTACACAAATGTGTTGCAAAACACTCTGCACATCTGTCCTGGCTGTCAAGAGCTGCAATGATCACCCTAAAAGGTTTGAACACAGCAGAAGGTTCTCCTCTCTGTGTAACCTGCTCGTTACTAAGTGCTATATAATGCCAAGCTCCTGCTGTAAAAGGCTCCTCAGAATTGACAGCATAAAGAGTAATGGCCTCCAAAGAAGGACTTGGGTGAGACTTGACAGTTCAAGCCAAGAGAATTCTGCATCAGAATCCTGCAGGTTTCCCAGGAACAGAACACAAAGCCATAAATCACCCTGGCATGGTGCTCACAAGGTTGGTGGAACTCAGGAACGATGAAACCCCTCCCAAAAAAACCCTTCTGAGGAAGGTCCCAGCTCCTGAACACGTTACAGGGACCTGCACAACTGCTTCTGTCTCAAGCCCTGCTTGACAACACATTCTCAAATAAGTCTCTGACTTCTAATGAGCACAAGGGAAATTAGAATAGGATAGGAAGGATAGGATAGGAATAGAATAGAATAGAATAGAATAGAATAGAATAGAATAGAATAGAATAGAATGGAATGGAATGGAATGGAATGGAATGGAATGGGATAGGATAGGATAGGATAGGATAGGATAGGATAGAAGAATAGAATAGAATAGAATAGAATAGAATAGAATAGAATAGAATAGAATAGAATAGAATAGAATAGGATAGAATTGAATAGGATAGGATAGGATAGGATAGGATAGGATAGAATAGGAATAGGAATAGGATAGAATAGAATAGAATAGAATAGAATATAGAAGGATAGAATAGAATAGAATAGAATAGAATAGCATATAGAATAGAATAGAATAGAATAGAATAGAATAGAATAGAATAGAATAGAATAGAATAGGATAGAATAGAATAGAACAATAGAAGAATAGAATAGACCAGGTTGGAAAAGACCTTTGAGATCATTGCATCCAACCCATCATCCAACACCATCTAATCAACTAAACCATGGCACCAAGCACCTCATCAAGTCTCCTCCTAAACACTTCCAGGGATGGGGACTCCACCACCTCCCTGGGCAGCACATCCCAATGGCCAATTCCTCTTTCTGGGCAGAACTTTTAACACATTGTGGAATCTCCTTCACTGGAGACTTTCAAAACCCACCTGGATGCATTCCTCTGCAGACTACACTCAGTGATCCTGCTCTGGCAATGGGGTTGGACTGGATGATCTCTTGAGGTCCCTTCCAACCTGGAAGGCTGGAGCACCTCTCCTATGAGGACAGAGTGAGGGAGTTGGGGCTGTTGAGGCTGGAGAAGAGAAGGCTCCCAGGTGACCTCATTGTGGCCTTCCAGTATCTGAAGGGGGCTACAAGAAGGCTGGGGAGGGACTGCTCAGGCTATCAGGTAGTGCTAGGACTAGGGGGAATGGAATGAAGCTGGAGGTGGGGAGATTCAGGCTGGAGGGGAGGAGGAAGTTCTTCCCCATGAGAGTGGTGGAGCCCTGGAATGGGTTGTGCAGGGAGGTGGTTGAGGCCCCATCCCTGGAGGTGTTTAAGCCCAGGCTGGATGAGGCTGTGGGCAGCCTGCTCTAGTGTGGGGTGTCCCTGCCCATGGCAGGGGGTTGGAACTGGCTGATCCTTGTGGTCCCTTCCAACCCTGACTGATTCTATGATACTATGATAACCTCAAATGTGCTGTGATAGAATCATGGAATTGTCAGGGTTGAAAGGGACCTCAAGGATCATCCAGTGCCAACCCCCTGCCATGGGCAGGGACACCCCACACTACAGCAGGTTGCTCACAGCCACATCCAGCCTGGCTGCAAACACCTCCAGGCATGAGGCTCGGTACTGCCACACAAGCTGTCCCAACCCTCTGATCCAACCCTTGCTAGGTATTTTATGGGGCCATCAATCTGAGCAACCAAAACCTGAGGCAAAAGAGGAAGACTCTAAAGTTGGAGAGGGGAGCTGTAGTAGTTTCGTAGCAGCCTGCGCTGCTTCCACTCCCCACGGGTTATCGATCTCCCTGGAGAAGAGGCAGCAGCCGCAGCCGACGTGCCCGTCCCTCAGCCAGGGGTAATGTACGACCCTGCTGGGAACCTGTGCTTAACTGATGAACCCATCTGGCAGGGGAGCTGGAGGAGTGATTGATTGACCCTCCAGCTCCATCCTGCTACTTAGACTTTTCACCCTCAACAGGCCACGGAGGCTCGTTCATCATCTTCAGCAATCAAAGGGGTAAATATCATTAAATCTGCAGGCCACGGGCAGCATCGTTTGTATTTCCCTCACCCCCACCCTCCCCACCCCCCAAACCACCCCCTTTGCTTTCTCTCCTTTCCCTTTTTTAATTTGTTTCGTATCAAAAGTGTGCCACCTCCTCTCCCTACAGCCCATGCTGAAAGAAAGTGCTTCCACCCGCCAGGGGTTTGGTGAGGAGAAACGGAGATGCTGAACCCTGGCAAGGTGAGAGTCACAGACTCACAGAATCCCAGGTTGGAAGGGTCCTCAAGGATCACCCAGCCACAGAATCACAGAATCAAGCAAGTTGGATAAGAACTCAGAGATCAGCAAGTCCAACCTAGTACCTAATATCCAACACGTCCTGACAACTAAACCATGGCTCCAAGTGCCACATTCAATCCCCTCTTGAACGCCTCCAGGGATGGGGACTCCACCACCTCCCTGGGCAGCACATCCCAGTGGCAAATTACTCTCTCTGGGAAGAACTTTCTCCTCCCCTCCAGCCTGATCTTCCCCTGGCACAGCTTGAGACTGTGTCCTCTCCTTCTTTCACTGGTTGCCTGTCCAACCTTTCAGGGTAAGAGTATCGCTTAGGAGAATGAGATGGTGCTGGGCTTTGGGTTCCTCATCTCTCCCAGCTCATTGGGGATGCTGAGAGGCAGAGAGTGCTCCCAAGTACTCCAGAGATCCAAAGCAGCAGCAGAGAAATCTGCTTTGGTTCAGCTGTGTGGTACTCACACAGAATCACAGAATCACCAAGGTTGGAAGAGACCTCAAAGATCATCGAGTCCAACCTGTCACCACAGACCTCATGACTAAACCATGGCACCAAGTGCCACATCCAATCCCCTCTTGAACACTTCCAGGCATGGGGACTCCACCACCTCCCTGGGCAGCACATTCTAATAGCTAACAACTCCCTCAGTGAAGAGCTTTCTCCTCACCTCCAGCCTAAACTTCCCTGGAGCAACTTGAGACTGTGCCCTCTTATTCTGGTGCTGGTTGCCTGGGAGAAGAGACCGACCCCCAGCTGGCTACAACCTCCCTTCAGGGAGTAGGAGAGAGCAAGAAGGTCTCCCCTGAGCCTCCTCTTCTCCAGGCTAAACAATCCCAGCTCCCTCAGCCTCTCCTCGTAGGGCTTGTGCTTAAGGCCTCTCCCCAGCCTAGTGACTGAATGCACCAAGGGAGTTTTGCTGCAAGGCTGACCCTGAGCACAACATTTCAGCACACCAGAGAGCTCCACCATGCAGGACTGGACACACATCATGGCAGTTCCTAAGAATTCAGTGGAGCAGCACTGACCTGTCCAAGCTGTTCATCTAACCCATAATTTGCCAGGGACACAGTTCATCCTGACTGTTTATTCAAGCACTGAGTCATCCCTCGATGCACTTCTGCAAAGCTTCTTCCCCCAGACCCCAGAGGCTGCTCGACAGCTCACATCCACACCGCCCGCCGCAACACGTGCAGAAAGGGGACACCAAGCCCAGCAACACCCACCAGGCAGCTTGGAGGCTGCCCTGCAGCAAGCTGACAGGATCCAGCCCACCCCTGGGCTCTGCAAGCCAGCCCTGTGATGAGATCACCATAAAGAATGGGTGGAATCACAGAATGCATCGGGATGGAAGGGACCCTTGGAGGTCATCTTCTCCGGCCCCTGCTCAGGAAGCAGGGACATCTCCAACTAGAGCAGGTTGTTTAGGGCCCCATCAAGTCTGACCTTGAATATGTCCAAGGATGGGACCTCCACCACCTCTCTGGGCAACCTCTGCCGGCATTTCACCAGCCTCATTGTGTGGAACTTCCTCCTGATGTCCAAACTAAGTCTGCCCTGCTCCGGTTTCAAACCATTGCCTCTCATCCTACCCCCACACCCTTCTAAACAGTCCCTCCCCAGCCTTGCTGTAGCTCCCCTTCAGGTATTGAAATACTGCTCTAAGGTCTTGCTGGAGCCTTCTCTTCTCCAGGTTGAACAGCACCAACTCTCAGCCTGTCCCACAGGAGAGGTTCTCCAGACCTCTGATCATCTCTGTGGCCTCCTCCAGCAGGTCTATGTCCCTCTTGTGTTAAGGGCTCCAGAGCTGGACACAGCACTACAGGTGAGGTCTCACCAGAGCAGAGTAGAGCAGAGCAGAGGGGCAGAATGGCCTCTCTGGAGCTGCAGACCACAATGCTTTGGGGATGGACAGGTGGGTGGACAGACAAGTGGATGGATGGACAACAACTGCAAGTTGCCCGTGCTGGGACCCATCCTGTTTAGTATCTTCACTGATGATCTAGATGAGGGGGTTGAGTCATCAGTAAATTTGCAGATAACACCAAGCTGGGGGCAGGAGTTGAGCTGTTAGAGGGTAGGAGAGCTCTGCAGAGGGACCTTGCCAGGCTGGGCAGATGGGCAGAGGCCAACGGGATGGCATTGAACAAGTCCAAGTGCCAGGGGCTGCACTTTGGCCACAGCAACCCCAGGCAGAGCTACAGGCTGGGGGCAGAGCAACTGAGAGCAGTCAAACAAAAGGGACCTTGGGGTACTGGGTGACAGCAGCTGAACAGGAGCCTGCAGTGTGCCCAGGTGGCCAAGAAGGCCAAGGGCATCCTGGCCTGCATCAGGAACAGTGTGGCCAGCAAGAGCAGGGAAGTCATTGTGCCCTGTGCTCAGCACTGCTGAGGCCACACCTTGAGTCTTGTGTCCAGTTCTGGGACCCTCAGTTTAGGAAAGATGTTGAGATGCTGGAAGGTGTCCAGAGAAGGGCAATGAAGCTGGGGAGGGGTCTGGAGCACAGCCCTGTGAGGAGAGGCTGAGGGAGCTGGGGTTGCTTAGCCTGCAGAAGAGGAGGCTCAGGGGAGACCTCATTGTTCTCTTCAACTCCCTGAAGGGAGGTTGTAGCCAGGTGGGGGTTGGTCTCTTGTCTCAAGCAAGCAGCACCAGAACAAGAGGACACAGTCTCAAGCTGTTCCAGGGGAAGTTTAGGCTGGAGGTGAGGAGAAAGTTCTTCCCAGAGAGAGCTGTTAGCCATTGGAATGTGCTGCCCAGGAAGGTGGTGGAGTCATCATCCCTGGAAGTGTTCAAGAGGGGATTGGATGTGGCACTTGGTGCCACGGGCTGGTAGGCACGAGGTGTTGGGTGACAGGTTGGACCTGATGATCTTTGAGGTCTTTTCCACCCTGGTTGATTCTGTGCTTCTCTCCCTGCAAGACACTCCATCAGACAACTTTAAAAAGCAAAGGGGAAAAGAGGAAAAAAACCAAACCCAAACTCTAGACATAATCATCTGACTCAGGAAATTCCAGGCAAGCTCAGAACAGCCTGGAGCAAAAACAAACAAAAAACCCACAAAAAAAAAAAAAGGGGGGGGGAAATCCATCTCTACTAACACAACTGAAAGAGCCCCAGGAAGGAACAGATGCAGCAGCCAGGCTGTAAATTAAATCACCAAAGAAGGGTTGGAAGAGCCAAATGAAGTCCCCACCTGCCATTACTTGGGAGGCAGAGGAAGGGCCAGCGCTGCAGCGATGGATGGGCAGAGCAATTGGTTTATTAGCCTTAATTGCCATCTCAATACCATGGGCCATGTCTCCACAGAAGCCTTCATTCTGCTCCAAGTTGTCAGCTCACCTCCTGAATGGGCCAGCCTTGTTATCAGCAAACCGTTTACAGCCCCTGGGCTGTGCATTAATTAAAGAGGCTTTGTGCTGAGGCTCATTCATTAGCACACTGCTCCTTTAATCACTGCCTCTTCAGCCACCAGGACAATCTATAAATCTCCTCAAATATGAAATAATGGAGTGGAATGGTTCAATTTATTACAATGTAATAAGTCAGGATAATGTGGGGGTGGACAGGGTGGCACTGGTGCTGTCTCCTTGCCCAGTTTTCCTGCCTCATTACTGACAGCAACCATGAAGGGGAAGAGCCAAAGGGATGCAGGTGAGGGCAGTCAACAGGTCTTCCCATCTGTGGCTGTCCCACCCACCCAAACCCCTGTGTGCCATGGGTGACTGGAGCAAAACTAGAAGTGGATAGATTCAGATTGGATGTGAGGAAGAAGTTCTTCCCCACGAGGGATGGTGAGAGACTGGAACAGGTGGGGGTTGGTCTCTTCTCCCAGGCAAGCAGCACCAGAACAAGAGGACACAGTCTCAAGCTGTGCCAGGGGAAGTTTAGGCTGGAGGTGAGGAGAAAGTTCTTCCCAGAGAGAGCTGTTAGCCATTGGAATGTGCTGCCCAGGGAGGTGGTGGAGTCACCATCACTGGAGGAGTTCAAGAGGGGATTGGATGTGGCACTTGGTGCCATGGTTTAGTCATGAGGTCTGTGGTGCCAGGTTGGACTTGATGATCTTTGAGGTCTCTTCCAAGCTTGGTGACTCTGTGTGATTCTGTGGTGGAAGCCTCTTGCCTGGAGGCTTTTTAAGGCCAGGCTGGATCACACCTGCTGTAGTGTGAGGTGTCCCTGCCCATGGCAAGCGGGGTGGAACTGAATGATCCTTAAGGTCCCTTCCAACCCTGAGAGTTCTATGATTCTATGACTGAGGATTATGCTGGTCCCAGGAGAAGTAGGTTTTTGCCCTCAAAATTGATTCAACGATTTTGCATTTTGATCAGACACTGCAGCTACCAGCATCCACTCAGTAGCATGGTGAAAGTTCTGGGTCCCTCAATTTAAGAAGGACATTGAGAGACTTGAACACATCCAGAGAAGGGCAAGGAGGCTGGGGAGGGGTCTGGAGCACAGCCCTGTGAGGAGAGGCTGAGGCAGCTGGGGTTGCTTAGCCTGCAGAAGAGGAGGCTCAGGGAGACCTTCTTGCTCTCTCCAACTCCCTGAAGGGAGGTCGTAGCCAGGTGGGGGTTGGTCTCTTCTCCCAGGCAACCAGAACAAGAGGACACAGTCTCAAGCTGTGCCAGGGGAGGTTTAGGCTGGAGATGAGGAGAAAGTTCTTCCCAGGAAGAGTTATTGGCCATTGGAATGTGCTGCCCAGGGAGGTGGTGGAGTCCCTGTCCCTGGAGGTGTTCAAGAGGGGATTGGATGTGGCACTTGGAGCCATGGTTTAGTAGTCATGAGGTCTGGGTGACAGGTTGGATTTGATGATCTTTGAGGTCTTTTCCAACCTCATTGATTCTGTGATCTTGGAATGGTTTGGGTTGGAAAGAACTTCAAAGACCATCTAATTCCAGCCCTCCTTAAATGTCATCTAGCTACAACCCCAAACCCCATCCAACCTGACTTTGGACTCCTCCAGGCACGAGGCAACACTTCCAGACTTGGGGCACCCATCCACCCACCCACCCACCCACCCACCCACCCTCCCTCACTGCATCCTCACTGCATCCTCACTTTCCCATTTGCCTCCCCACTTTCACGCTCCTCCTCCCCAGGTTGAGATGGCTAAGCAAGTGCCAAGGAGCAGATGCTCCGGGGAGCACCGACAAGCCACACAAATCCACATATTAACTCAACACAAAGCTTCTGTTTTCTCCCCTCATGGCTCATCTCCCAGCAGCTGGGCTCTCAAGTCAGGCTGCCAAGCAAAATATGACTGCACATCTTGGGTTAATTAACAAAGGGGGAAGGGTGAGCCCTAGCCTGGCTTTGCAAGGCCTAAATGCATGCATCAAGGACACCTAAGGAGAGAGAGAGAGAGGAGGCCAAATAAAAGAGGAGATTTGGTTTTTTTCCTGTTGGCAAAACTTTTGAGACTAAAAGCTCTGAAGGAAGACCAAAAAAAACCCAAAACCCCAACCCCAATTCCACTGCTTTTAGAGCAGCAAAACAAAAACTGCCCATGGAGAAGTGAATCAAAGCTAATTACACTCTTGCATAAAAGGGGAAGTGTTCAGAGAAAAGCAAGAGCTGTCAAAGAATTGTGGTGTCTTGTGATAAATGGCTTCTTGCCCCCACCCCCTCCCCTCCCCCTTCCCCTTCCCCCTTCCCCTTCCCCTTCCCTTCCCTTCCCTTCCCTTCCCTTCCCTTCCCTTCCTTCCCTTCCCTTCCCTTCCCTTCCCTTCCCTTCCCTTCCCTTCCCTTCCCTTCCCTTCCCTTCCTTCCCCCTTCCCTTCCCTTCCCTTCCCTTCCCTTCCTTCCCTTCCCTTCCCTTCCCTTCCCTTCCCTTCCCTTCCCTTCCCCTTCCCTTCCCTTCCCTTCCCTTCCCTTCCCTTCCCTTCCCTTCCCTTCCCTTCCCTTCCCTTCCCTTCCCTTCCCTTCCCTTCCCTTCCCTTCCCTTCCCTTCCCTTCCCTTCCCTTCCCTTCCCTTCCCTTCCCTTCCCTTCCCTTCCCTTCCCTTCCCTTCCCTTCCCTTCCCTTCCCTTCCCTCCCCTCCCTTCCTCCCCCCCTCCCCTCCCCTCCCCTCCCTGTTAAAAGAAATATTCAATCCACCCTGCAGCAGCTCAAAAATCTGCTGCTTTGTTTTTTCCCATCCTCTCCCTGGTCAGCCTTAGTTGAGCTGAATCCTTCTGAATCAGTTGAATCCTTCTGCACTGTTCTATAATTAATGTGTCTATTAATATAATTAATGCTAGATGCTGATTTCTCCAAGTCAAAATTTATTCAGGGCAGAGTCAGTTGTGATAAATTGACTGCAAGGGAGAGAGGATTGGGGGGGTGTAGGGGGGTGGAAAGTCAACAAAATATCCCAGTTCAATATTTTCTTTAGACTTGAAATCTGTCTCCAAGTCTGCCTTCATTGCAGAGCCCAGGGCAGCATCGTTCAGGGGCTCTTGTGTTTGAGGGTATTATTTATATTGTAGATCTGGGTGGAGGCAATGCCAGGCACAAATCCAGGCTGGGCAGGGACTGGCTGGAGAGCAGCCCTGAGGAGAGAGACTTGGGGGTGCTGGGGGAGGAGAAGCTCAACAGGAGCTCTCAGTGTGCACTTGCAGCCCAGAAATCCAATCAGAGCCTGGGCTGCAGCAGGAGAAGTGTGGCCAGCAGGGCAAGGGAGGGGATTCTGCCCCTCTGCTCAGCCCTGGGGAGACCCCACCTGGAGTGCTGCCTCCAGGTCTGGAGCCCCTATTGCAAGAGAGATCTGGAGGTGCTGGAAGGTGTCCAGAGCAGGGCCAGGAGGATGAGCAGAGGGCTGGAGCAGCTCTCCTGTGAGGACAGACTGAAGGAGTTGGGGCTGTTGAGGCTGGAGAAGAGAAGGCTCCCAGGTGACCTCATTGTGGCCTTCCAGGATCTGCAGCGGGCTCCAGGAAGGCTGGGGAGGGACTGCTCAGGATCTCAGGGAGTGATAGGACTAGGGGGAATGGACTGAAGCTGGAGGTGGGGAGATTGAGGCTGGAGGGGAGGAGGAAGTTCTTCCCCATGAGAGTGGTGAAGCCCTGGAATGGGTTGTGCAGGGAGGTGGTTGAGGCCCCATCCCTGGAGGTGTTTAAGCCCAGGCTGGCTGAGGCTGTGGGCAGCCTGCTCTGGTGTGGGGTGTCCCTGCCCATGGCAGGGGGGTTGGAACTGGCTGATCCTTGAGGTCCCTTCCAACCCTGACTGATTCTATGATTCTATCTATATTCTCTAGTGCTGTTATATAGAGATACTATATTCTTATACACTTCTTTAATTCAAGCTGTAAATCAGAGAATGGTAGGCATTGGAAGGGACCTCCAGAGATCATCCAGGCCGGCCCCCTCCCCTTCCCAAAGCAGAATCACCCTTGAGCATCCTTATATCCTCTGTTGGACACTCTCCAGTATATTCCTGTCCCTCTTGAACTGGGGAGCCCAGAACTGGACACAATACCCCAGGTGTGGTCTCACCAAGGCAGAGTAGAGGGGCAGGAGAACCTCTCTTGACCCACTGTCACAGAATCACAGAATCACTGAATCACCAAGGTTGGAAAAGACCTCAAAGATCATCAAATCCAACCTGTCACCCAACAGACAGCTGTGGAGGGACTTTTGAGGGTGTCAGGGAGTGATAGGACTGGGGGGATGGAGCAGAACTAGAATGGGGAGATTGAGATTGGATGTGAGGAAGAAGTTGTTCCCCAGGAGGGTGGTGAGAGCCTGACACAGGCTGCCCAGGGAGGTGGTGGCAGCCTCATCCCTGGAGGGTTTTGAAGGCCAGGCTGGATGTGGCTGTGAGCAGCCTGCTGTAGTGTGAGGTGTCCCTGCCCATGGCAGTGGCACTGGAACTGGATGATCCTTGAGGTCCCTTCCAGCCCTGACAATTCCCTGATTCTAAACACATGAGCCATGCTTGCTTGGACTCTGTGCTGTTGCTTTGATTTGGTTTTCATAGAATCAATAAGGCTGGAAAAGACCTCAGAGGTCAAGTCCAGCCTATCACCCAACACATTCTGACAACTAAACCCTGGCTTCAAGTGCCACATCCAACCATTTTATGAACACCTCCAGGGACAGGGACTCCACCACCTCCCTGGGCAACACATTCCAATAGAATAGAATTAACCAAGTTGGAAAAGACCTCAGGGATCATCCAGTCCAACCTTTCACCCAACACCATCTAATCAACTAGACCATGGCACCAAGTGCCACATCCAGTCCTCTCTTGAACACCTCCAGGGATGGGGACTCCACCACCTCCCTGGGCAGCACATTCCAAGGGCTAACAACTCTCTCTGGGAAGAACTTTCTCCTCACCTCCAGCCTGAACCTCCCCTGGCACAGCTTGAGACTGTGTCCTCTTGTTCTGCTGCTGGGTGCCTGGGAGAAGAGACCAACTCCCACCTGGCTACAACCTCCCTTCAGGGAGTTGGAGAGAGCAAGAAGGTCTCCCCTGAGCCTCCTCTTCTGCAGGCTAAGCAACCCCAGCTCCCTCAGCCTCTCCTCACAGGGCTGTGCTCCAGACCCCTCCCCAGCCTCCTTGCCCTTCTCTGGACACCTTCAAGTCTCTCAATGTCCTTCTTAAACTGTCCACACTCTTCTTACCACAGTCTAGGAGACCATTGACCCTCTTGGTCACAAGGGCACATTGCTGTCCCATGTGCATCAGTGTGTCTGACCCAGCCTGACATCAGTGGGAGGTGGGGGCAGGCCCACAAAAACCCTCAGGCCTTTCATTTTCGCTTCCCATTCATTCTCAGAAGTGCTTTCAGAAGGGTGTTGCAGGAGGGGGAAACGATTTCTTCCCCCGTGTTAGAGAGGGCCAAAGGCACACACCGTGCAAAGCCACAGAGCTCTAATGCTAGCAATCTGCTGAAGTGCTCATTTGTCAACACAAAACCTTTCATCTCCAAGGCTCCCAAAACACTTCATTTGCTCAAGAGTCACTTGTCCCACCACGATTAGATGGCAGATTACCCAGACAATGCCTTGAGCAAGGGGTTTGGGTTCCTCTTCCCCTTCCAAGGAGAGCTCCTTCAGGAGAGAGGTGACTCAAGTCAACAAATTAACCCTGTCCCTGGCTGCACCATGAGCTGGGAGGTGCCTTCAGAGGGAACAGCGTGCTGGGGCCCTGATGATCAGAAATCTCTATGAGAAGGACCTTCAAAAAGAAGGACCTTCCAAAAAAGCTCATTACCACAGAGCTCTGAGCATTCAATCCCATTAATAAAACACATCACTTGATAATTATAATATTAGGCACTTAAATTGCAGTTTTCATCTGCAGCTCTCCAAGTGTTTTACCATTGCAAATTAAGTCCTCCCTAATTTGGGCTGGGCAGAGTTCTCCCTCTGAAGCTGTTGGCTTTCTGTTTTGTTCTCCTTGAGGAGAGTTTGGTTTCTCCTTTGAAAAGCAAACAAACAAAACCCAAAACACACCACCAACAAAAAAAAAAACACAAAAAAGATCAATTCTTCCCCCCCAAATGTTTGTTTCCTTCTGGCAAGAGATAGATAGGATCATAGAACTGTTGAGGTTGGAAGAGACCTTGGAGATCATCAAGTCCAACCACTCACCCAGAGCTCACAATGCCACCACTGCTGCTAAGCCACTGCCACTAAGCCACATCCCTCAGCACCACATGAATGCAACCTCCAAACCCCTCCAGGGGTGCTGACTCCACCACCTCCCTGGGCAGCCTGTGCCAGTGCCTGAGAACCATATCTGGGAAGAAAGTTTTCCTAATATCCAACCTGGATGATCTGGAGGAGGGGATTGAGCCCATCATCAGTAAGGTTGCAGATGACACCAAGCTGGGGGCAGAAGGTGAGCTGTTAGAGAGTAGGAGAGCTCTGCAGAGGGACCTTGCCAGGCTGGACAGATGGGCAGAGTCCAACAGGATGGCAATCAACAAGTCCAAGTGCCAGGTGCCACATCAACCCCATGCAGTGCTACAGGCTGGGGACAGAGTGGCTGGAGAACATCCAAACAAAAGGGACCTGGGGGTAGTGGTTGACAGCAGCTGAACAGGAGCCAGCAGTGTGCACAGGTGGCCAAGAAGGCCAAGGGCATCCTGGCCTGCATCAGGAAGAGTGTGGCCAGCAGGAGCAGGGAAGTCATTCTGCCCTGTGCTCAGCACTGGTTAGGCCACACCTTGAGTCCTGTGTCCAGTTCTGGGCTCCTCATCTCAAGAAGGAGATTGAGAGACTTGAAGGTGTCCAGAGAAGGGCAAGGAGGCTGGGGAGGGGTCTGGAGCACAGCCCTGTGAGGAGAGGCTGAGGGAGCTGGGGTTGCTTAACCTGGAGGAGACTGAGGGGTGACCTTCTTGCTCTCTCCAACTCCCTGCAGGGAGGTTGTAGCCAGGTGGGGGTTGGTCTCTTCTCCCAGGCAAGCAGCACCAGAACATGAGGACATAGTCTCAAGCTGTGCCAGGGGAAGTTCAGGATGTTAGGAAGAAGTTCTTCCCAGGAAGAGTTATTGGCCATTGGAATGTGCTGCCCAGGGAGGTGGTGGAATCACCACCCCTGGAGGTGTTTAGGAAGAGACTGGATGGGGTGCTTGGTGCCATGGTTTGGTTGATCAGGCAGTGTTGGATGATAAGTTGGACTCAATGATCTCAAAGGTATCTTCCAACCTGGTTAATTCTATTCTATTCTAAACCTCCCCTGGCACAACTTGAGGCTGTGTCCTCTGGTCCTGGCACTTGTTGCATGTGAGAAGAAACCAGCCCCCACCTCACTCCAGCCCCCTCTGAGGTAGTTGTAGAGGGTGTTGAGTTTGCCTCTCAACCTCCTATAGGGGAAAAAACTCAGCCAACATCTCTAAAAATGCTGTGGGGATGAAGATGCTGCCAAGAGAGGAATTGCCATGGGTCTCTGAACCTGTTAGAGGCAGCAAGCTTGGTTTTCCTGCAAGCTGCTCAGGGCATGGCTGCACGTTGTCTCCCAGCGCATCAGGGCTCGCACCCTCATACCAGGGACAAGCAAGACAAAAGCACCTCATTACGTGAGCCAAACCACCCCAAGACCCATTCTTCCTCTCTGAAGTACATCTCAGACCTTCCTAGCACCGGCTTTCCTGTGGGGGTCTCAAGTTGTCACCTCCTTCCCGAGCCCTGCACCCTGGTTTTGGAGCGACAGGGACGAAGCCGTGCTGCCTGCAGCCTGACAGCGACACAGGGGCACGGCTGCCCTTGACTAGATTGAGGTTGACAGCCACCTCTCCGGAGTCACATCTTGGCCCAGGCTGGAACAAATATGTTTCCAGCAGGCAACGAAGCTGAGTAAATCAGAGATGACAATAAAAGTATCGAGGAAATTCTCTGTCTGGGAGACGGAGAGCAGCCGGCACGCAGGGCTCAGCTTTCATTTGCGAGGAGACCTGCAACGCTCCGGAGGTTAGCACACCAACACCACTGCAAGTGATATCACCATGGGCACCAAGCAGGCAGCTCCCAACCCCTATTAGCTGCCAAACATCAGTCCTCAGTAATTCCAGCTATTAAAAACAGCTTACAGAGAATTCAGATCTCATTCCACAGGGAGCGTGGGGTGGGAGGGGTCTCGGGATTGGGTTTCAACTTTTCCTGCACTTACTGGAGCTGAGATGATGACTTTTTTTATGCTCAAGTCCTGTGCTGCTGCCAGTCTTGTAAAATGTGCAACCAGAGGGGCAAGATGGCTTAGGGGCCTGGGGCTAAGGGGCCTGGGGCTGTTTAGTCTGGAGAAGAGAAGACTGGGAAGGGTCTGATCGATGATTATAAGTATCTGAAGGGTGGGTGTCAAGAAGAAGGGGTCAGGCTCTTTTCAGTGGTATCCTGTGATAGAACAAGGGGGAAAGGGACACAAAGTGGAACCCAGGCTGTGGAGTCTCCTTCTCTGGAGACTTTCAAGACCCATCTGGATGTGTTTCTGTGTGACCTGCCCTGGGGGATCCTGCTTTGGCAGGGGCTGGCCTGAATGATCTCTGGAGCTCCATTCTAACCCCTACCATTCTGTGATTCCATGCAGAGATCTGGCAGCTTGTTATCATATCTGTTTGATGGCCAGACAGCTCATGGGCTGAGAGCATCCCTGGGTTTCTTTTGGTGCCTACTAGAGATGGCAGGGGTTGGATGGGACCTCTGAAGATCCTCTAGTCCAATACAGAATCACAGAATCTTTTGATTGGGAAAGACCTCCAACATCAAGTCCAACCATCAATCCAACACCACCATGGCCACTAAGCCATGTACCCTAGTGCCATGTCTACACCTTTCTTGAACACCCCCAGGGTGGTGACTCCACCACCTCCCTGGGCAGCCTGTTCCAGTGCCTGACCACTCTTGAAGCAAAGAAATTGTTCTTATGCCCTGTCTAAACCTCCCCTGGCACAAATTCAAGCCACAGATGTTATACACGAAGGGAGGTTAGAATAGAATAGAATAGAATAGAATAGAATAGAATAGAATAGAATAGAATAGAATAGAATAGAATAGAATAGAATAGAATAGAATAGAATAGACTGGACCAGGTTGGAGGGACCTTTGAGATCATTGCGTCCAACCCATCACCCAACACCATCTAATCAACTAAACCATGGCACCAAGCACCCCATCAAGTCTCCTCCTAAACACCTCCAGGGATGGGGACTCCACCACCTCCCTGGGCAGCACATTCCAATGGCCAATTCCTCTTTCTATGAAGAACTTCTTCCTAACATCCAGCCTAAACCTCCCCTGGCACAACTTGAGACTGTGTCCTCTTGTTCTGCTGCTGCTTGCCTGGGAGAAGAGACCACCTGGGAGAAGAGACCAACCCCCACCTGGCTACAACCTCCCTTCAGGGAGGTGGAGAGAGCAAGAAGGTCTCCCCTGAGCCTCCTCTTCTCCAGCCTAAGCAACCCCAGCTCCCTCAGCCTCTCCTCACAGGGCTGTGCTCCAGACCCCTCACCAACTTTGTTGCCCTTCTCTGGACACGTTCCAGCAAGTCAACATCTTTCCTAAACTGAATTGAACCCATTGAATTGAACCCATTGAATCACAGATTATTAGGAGTTGGAAGGGACCTCCAGAGATCACCAATGCAATCCCCCTGCCAAAGCAGAATCACAGAATCATAGAATCAATAAGGTTGAAAAATACCTCAAAGATCATCAAGTCCAACCTGACACCCAAGACCTCATGACTACTAAACCATGGCACTAAGTGCCACATCTAATCCCCCTTGAACACCTCCAGGGATGGGGACTCCACCACCTCCCTAGGCAGTACACTCCAACAGCTAACAACTCTCTTGTGAAGAACTTTCTCCTCACCTTGAGCCTAACCTTGCCCTGGTGGAGCTTGAGACTGTGTCCTCTTGTTCTGGTGCTCACCTGGTCACACAGGGCCCTCTCTTCCCTCTCACACAAGGAAGAGGATTTAACAGTGCTCACCACAGAGCTCCTTGGATGCTGCCTGGGTAAAACTCCATTAAATCCATCCCATTTTTCACAAGCTACAAGAAAGGAGAAGAAAGGACACAGCCAGGCACAAACCACTGACATCCATCGTGCAGCGGGCCGGGGGAAGCAGCCGGGGCCCAGGAGGAGATTTCTCTTTTGGCACTTATTGTCTCCCTAACCTCCTCGATCCATACAATATCTGTGTTTGTAATCACTCCCAAATTTTCAATTAAATGTAGAAAACCAGAAACAAGTAAATCTATTCTCTCCTCCTGACTGCTTTATTGATTAAAATGGATGCCTGAGCTGCGACCACCGGAGCATGAAAAGCAATCTGTCTTGGGTGGGTAAGAGATCGTTAGGGAATCGTTGTGCCGAGGCAAGAATAACTGTGCAGGTAACACACACACACACACACACACACATCACATTGGGTGCCTGGGCACAGCTCCACACATGGCAGTGTGGAATAAGCCATCTGCAAGTGGGGAGGGGAAGTAAAAAAGGAGAAAGAAAGGGAAAAAACCCTCAAGTGGTGTGCGCAGATATATATTTAATAGCAAGAGCTTAGCAGTCTGAGGTGTTAGCCTGTCATCATAAGAGCTCCTCGAGTTGGTGAAGTCTGCTTCTTTCCCTCAGCAGCAAAACTTGGGCTTTTCTGTTGCTGGGGAGCAAAAAGAATTATGAAAAAAAAAAAAAAGGGGAAAAAAAAAAAAAAGGAAAGTAAAAAAACCAAACCCAAACCAAAACGCCAAGTGGGAGAAGAAGAACAACCTCAAGGTCTTGCTTCAGCTTCTCTCTTGTGGGGAGCAAAGAAAAACAAACCCAAAACTCCAAGTGGGAGAAGAAGAACCTCAAGGTCTTCCTTTTGCTTCTCTGTTGTGGGGAGCAACAAGAAAAACCAAACTCAAAACTCCAAGTGGGAGAAGAAGAACAACCTCAAGGTCCTGCTTCAGCTTCTCTGTTGTGGGGAGCAACAAGAAAAACAAACCCAGAACTCCAAGTGGGAGAAGAAGAACCTCAAGGTCTTCCTTTTGTTCTCTATTGTGGGGAGCAAAGAAAAACAAACCCAAAACTCCAAGTGGGAGAAGAAGAACCTCAAGGTCTTCCTTTTGCTTCTCTGTTGTGGGGAGCAACAAGAAAAACCAAACTCAAAACTCCAAGTGGGAGAAGAAGAACAACCTCAAGGTCCTGCTTCAGCTTCTCTGTTGTGGGGAGCAACAAGAAAAACAAACCCAGAACTCCAAGTGGGAGAAGAAGAACCTCAAGGTCTTCCTTTTGTTCTCTATTGTGGGGAGCAAAGAAAAACAAACCCAAAACTCCAAGTGGGAGAAGAAGAACCTCAAGGTCTTCCTTTTGCTTCTCTGTTGTGGGGAGCAACAAGAAAAACCAAACTCAAAACTCCAAGTGGGAGAAGAAGAACAACCTCAAGGTCCTGCTTCAGCTTCTCTGTTGTGGGGAGCAACAAGAAAAACCAAACTCAAAACTCCAAGTGGGAGAAGAAGAACAACCTCAAGGTCTTGCTTCAGCTTCTCTCTTGTGGGGAGCAAAGAAAAACAAACCCAAAACTCCAAGTGGGAGAAGAAGAACCTCAAGGTCTTCCTTTTGCTTCTCTGTTGTGGGGAGCAAAGAAAAACAAACCCAAAACTCCAAGTGGGAGAAGAAGAACCTCAAGGTCTTCCTTTTGCTTCTCTATTGTGGGGAGCAAAGAAAAACAAACCCAAAACTCCAAGTGGGAGAAGAAGAACCTCAAGGTCTTCTTTTTGCTTCTCTATTGTGGGGAGCAAAGAAAAACAAACCCAAAACTCCATGTGGGAGAAGAAGAACCTCAAGGTCTTGCTTTAACATCTCTCTTGTGGGGAGCAAAGAAAAACAAACCCAAAGTGGAGAAGAACCACCTCGAGGTCTTGCTTTAACTCCTCTGTTGTAGGGAGCAAAGAAAAACAAACCCAAAACTCCAAGTGGGAGAAGAAGAACCTCAAGGTCTTCTTTAACATCTCTCTTGTGGGGAGCAATGAAAAACAAACCCAGAACTCCAAGTGGGAGAAGAAGAACCTCAAGGTCTTGCTTTAACATCTCTCTTGTGGGGAGCAAAGAAAAACAAACCCAGAACTCCAAGTGGGAGAAGAAGAACCTCAAGGTCTTGCTTTAACATCTCCCTTGTGGGGAGCAAAAAAAGAACAAACCCAGAACTCCAAGTGGGAGAACAAGAACCACTTCAAGGTCGTCTTTAACATCTCTCTTATGGGGAGCAAAGCAAAACAAACCCAGAACTCCAAGTGGGAGAACAAGAACCATTTCAAGGTCGTCTTTAACATCTCTCTTATGGGGAGCAAAGCAAAACAAACCCAGAACTCCAAGTGGGAGAAGAAGAACCTCAAGGTCTTGCTTTACCTTCTCTGTTAAGGGGAGCAAAGAAAAACGAACCCAAAATGGAGAGGAACCACCTCAAGGTCTTCCTTGTGTTTCTCTGTTGTGGAGAGCAACAAAAAAACCCAAACCCAGAACTGCAAGTGGGAGAAGAACCACTTCAAGGTCTTGATTAACATCTCTCTTGTGGGGAGCAAAGAAAAACAAACCCAAAACTCCAAGTGGGAGAAGAAGAACCTCGAGGTCTTGCTTTAACTCCTCTGTTGTGGGGAACAACAAAAAATCAACCCCAAAACTCCAAGTGGCATGAACCACCACCTCGAGGTCCTGAAGAGGGGAGATTTAGACTAGACAGTAGAAAGAAATTCTTTACTGTGAGGGTGGGGAGAGACTGGAACAGGTTGCCCTGGGAGGTTGTGGATGTTCCCTCCCTGGAGGTGTTCAAGGCCAGGTTGGATGAGGCCTTGAGAAACCCAGGCTAGTGGGAAGTGCCCCTGCCCATGGCAGGGGGCTTGGAACTAGATGGTCTTTAAGGTCCCTTCCAACCCAACCCATTCTATCAGTCTATGAGTCTGTCATTTGTTACCAGCACCAAAAGCAAGGAGATCACTTTTGGGCTACTAGGAGATATCCAAGGTGATGAGAAGGAGCTGCTCCTTCACCTTTCACCTGCCCTTTCAGGTGTGTTAAATGAGTTCTAGGCATCATCAGGAACACTTAGTTTTGTTAAGCCTGGTTGGTTTGGGTGTGAATTAACCTCCAGCAAGGCAAAACTTCCCACATGAAGCTCTTGCCATGAGCACTCACTTAAGGATTCCCAGACTGCAGTGGAGGTATCTAATATTGGCTCTTAACAGCTACAGGAACAGATGGAGAACGCTTTGATCTGCACTGACAATACTCTTTCAGCAAGAGTATCCTGATATCAACTCCATTTTATCTGAGCACCTCAACTTGAAGCTTAAATTAACCAAATATTGAAGGGTTTGTTATAAGCCATCTCTGTCTCACACACCAAAAGCCTTGGGGAGCTCAGTTCTGTGAAGTCTCAGCCTTTGCAAGAACAACTTACTTGCTGGGGCCAGCCTGCAGCCTGCTCATCTCTCTCCTGCATCCAGCCAGCCAAGGGAAGAGCCCCAGAGGGAGGGCAGGTTTGGCAAGCCCTGTTGCAAAGCTCAGCCTTGAGAAGACCACAACTTACACCCAGGATGTTCACCCCAAAAAATCCACTTTCAAGCAGGTTTTCACAGCATGGGACTGACCCCCAGAAGCCTTCTCCCACCACACAGATCCAGCAGGGAGACAAAGAATCATAGAATCATTCAGGTTGGAAAAGATGGTGAAGATCACTGTGTCAAGGGAGGATTGGGTTTGCTATCAGAAAACATTTCTTCACAGAAAAAGGGCTCTCAGGCACTGGAACAGGCTGCCCAGGGAGGTGGTGGAATCACCATCCCAGGAGGTGCTTGAAAGCACTCTGGACATGGTGCTGAGGGAAGTGGCTCAGTGGCAGTGGCTTAGCAGCAGGGGTGGGGTTGTGAGCTCTGGGGTGAGTGGTTGGACTTGATGGTCTCAAAGGTCTCTTCCAACCACAATAGTTCTATGAGTCTATGATCACCAAGTCAAATGACCAGCCCTATGCTATCAAGTCTGACACTAGGCCATATCCTGAACCACAATATCTACACAGCTTTGATTCACCTCCAGGAATGGTGACTCCACCACCTCCTGGGCAGCCTGTTCCAATGCTTGACAGGGAAAAAAAATTCCAAATGTCCACCCTGTACCTCCTCTGGTGCACCTTGAGGCCACTCCTTGTTCTACCACTAGCAACTTGTGAAAAGAGACCAACACTCATCTCACCTCATCCTCATCTTTGCACTGGAGAGACCAGCAGCAGCCATCCCACCAGCTGGGATCATAGAATCATAGAATCACAGACTCAATAAGGTTGGAAAAGACCCCAAAGGTCATCAAGTCCAACCTGTCACCCAAGACCTCCTGACAACTAAACCATAGCTCCAAGTGCCACATCCAAGCCTTTCTGGAACACCTCCAGGGATGGGGACTCCACCACCTCCCTGGGCAGCACATTCCAATGGCTAATAACTCTCTCTGGGAAGGACTTTCTCCTCACCTCCAGCCTAAACTTCCCCTGGCACAGCTTGAGACTGTGTCCCCTTGTTCTGCTGCTGCTTGCCTGGGAGAAGAGACCAACCCCCACCTGGCTGCAACCTCCCTTCAGGGAGTTGGAGAGAGCAAGAAGGTGTCCCCTGAGCCTCCTCTTCTGCAGGCTAAGCAACCCCAGCTCCCTCAGCCTCTCCTTGTAGGGCTGTGCTCCAGACCCCTCCCCAGTCTCCTTGCCCTTCTCTGGACACCTTCAAGTCTCTCAATGGCCTTCTTGAGCTGAGGAGCCCAGAACTGGACACAGGACTCAAGGTGTGGCCTAAGCAGTGCTGAGGACAGGGCAGAATGACTTCTCTGCTCCTGCTGGCCACACTCTTCCTGATCTAGGCCAGGATGCCCTTGGCCTTCTTGGCCAGCTGGGCACACTGCAGGCTCATGTTCAGCCTACTATCAATCAGCACCCCCAGGTCCCTTTCTGCCTGGCTGCTCTCAGCCACTCTGTCCCCAGCCTGTAGCACTGCCTGGGGTTGTTGTGGCCAAAGTGCAGCCCCTGGCACTTGGACTTGCTGAATGCCATCCTGTTGGACTCTGCCCATCTCTCCAGCCTGTCAAGGTCCCTCTACAGAGCCCTTCTACCTTCTAACAGATCAACTCCTGCCCCCAGCTTGGTGTCATCTGCAAATTTACTGAAGACTGACTCAATCCCCTCATCCAGATCATCAGTGAAGATATTGAACAGGACGGGGCCCAGCACTGATCCCTGGGGGGTCCAAGAGAGAGGAGGATGCCCGGCAGGAGGCTCTCAGCATAGGCTGAGCAAGACTGGAAGGCAGGGAGTGTTGATCAGAACAGTGCTGCTAATGAACTGAGCACTGAAGAAGCTGTCTGGAGGAAGGAGGGGATGCCCCCCTCCCCACACGCTTGCCTGTGGTATTTGTTGATGGGGAAGAACGAAGCACAACAGCAGATTCAGCCTGACTCATGATGTTTGCACTTTTATGGAGAGCCTTTTTTTACCCCTCCTCTCTACTTCAGCCCACATGAAGAGAGGTGAATGAGAAAGAGGGCTTTGGAAACGCTGCTCCCCACCAGTTCTGCTCATTTTATCTGGGGATGGTGCAAACATTAAGGCTGTGACTGTGCCACATGCTGCAGGCAGTGGCTGCCAGGGGGTTTGGGATGCTCACAGATGCTGGGCAGCAGCCAGGTGCTTTAGGAAGAGCCTCCCAGTAATAAACATTTTACTGTTGCTGTGATTTAAACAACAATGATTTGAAAGAGAGTAAAGTTTCATGTCCCCAAACTGGCCAAGTCAAGAAAGGCACTGCCAGGCTGTCCAGAGCAGATCACTCCTGCCATCACCACAGCCAGCTTCCCTGGGCAGCATCAGGTGCTGGGGCAGGTCCAGAGAAGGGCAATGAAGTTGGTGAAGGGTCTGGAGAACAGGGCTGGTGTGGAGTAGCTGAGGGACCTGGGGCTGTTCAGCCTGGAGGAGACTGAGGGGAGACCTCATTGCTCTCTACAGCTGCCTGAAAGGAGGTTGCAGTGAGGTGGAGGTTGGTCTCTTCTTCCAAGGAACTTCCAGTAGGGTGAGAGGAAATGGTCTCAGGCTGCACCAGGGCAAGTTTAGAATCACAGAATTATTTTGGTGGGAAAAGACCTCTAACATCATCGAGTCCAACCACTGGCCTAAGACCACCATGGCCACTAAACCATGTCCCAAAGGGCCATGGCCACAGGTTTATTGAACACCTCCAGGGCTGGGGACTCCACCACCTCCCTGGGCAGCCTGTTCCAGTGCCTGACCACTCCTGTGAGCAAAGAAATTGTGCTTAATATTTCAACCAGGGAGGTGGTGGAGTCACCAGCCCTAGATGTGTGAACATGGCCCTTTGGGACGTGGTTCAGTGTTGGGCTGATGGTTGGACTTGATCACCTTAGGAGTCTTTTCCAACCTTAATGGCTCTGTAAAAGCAGCAACAAACAGGAGGAAATTGGAGGTGATTTGCAGAGCCCCAGACACTGCTGGGCTTCATGGGATAGAATCATAGAATCAGTCAGGGTTGGAAGGGAACACAAGGATCAGCTAGTTCCAACCCCCTGCCATGGGCAGGGACACCCCACACTAGATCAGGCTGCCCACAGCCTCATCCAGCCTGGGCTTAAACACCTCCAGGGATGGGGCCTCAACCACCTCCCTGCACAACCCATTCCAGGGCTTCACCACTCTCATGGGGAAGAACCTCTTCCTCACATCTAGCCTGAATCTCCCTATTTCCAGCTTCATTCCATTCCCCCTAGTCCTATCACTACCTGATATCCTGAGAAGTCCCTCCCCAGCCTTCCTGTAGGCCCCCTTCAGATCCTGGAAGGCCACAATGAGGTCACCTGGGAGCCTTCTCTTCTCCAGCCTGAACAGCCCCAACTCCTTCAGTCTGTCCTCACAGGAGAGCTGCTCCAGCCCTCTGCTCATCCTCGTGGCCCTTCTCTGGACACGCTCCAGCACGTCCACATCCCTCACAGAACTCTTTCAGCTGAAAAAGACCACGGAGAACCACACAGGCACAGACCCAGGAGGAGGCACCGAAGGCTTTAGCATCCCTCAGATCCCTTAATACAACTCCCCTAATTAAGCTGTTCCATTCACCAGCTCAAATAGCTGCCAATAGCTGCTACAAATTGATTTATCTCTTTGATGAAGGTAAAATTTGCTGGGGGAAGGAAAGGAAAGCAAAAAAAAACCAACCCCAACAACCACCAAGCCACAGCCCAACCCAACCAAAATGAGATGCAAACAACGTATGGGGTTTTGGAGGTTTCAATTACTTTGCCTTGTGTTAAGATTCAAACATATTCTGGAGGCAGGATGAGTCTTTTCCCAGCAAATTGTTTTTATACTACGGATTCATTCCTGGGTAAACAGAAGTACACTAATTTATACATCCACCTACAGTACCTGCTACATAACAGAAGCATATACTTTAAAAGCCAGATGAGATCCTGAGCTCTCTGTGGGCACACACACACACACACACACACACACACACAAATAAAAAGCAATCATCCTGCAACCTGCCCTGGGGGAAGCCAAAATAAAACAAAAAGGAAGGAGGAAAGAAAGAAATAAAGCCTGCTGGAAACACAAGCACTCCATCCATAATAGATGTGGCCCCAAGCAGTGCCTACGTGAAGGGTCATGAGCACCCAGCGTGGTGCAGGTCAAGCCTTGAACACCTCCACTCCAATTCCCAAACCACTGCAGCCTGGGAGCTGCAGTCCCCTCGTGCGTGGCACGAGCTGGAGGGTTTGCCACCTCCACTTCAGTGTGTTGCAGGCTTTTCTGCCTCAGCAGTAAGAAATGCAAGGTGAAAAGGGATAAATATGAAGAGTAAATCACAGCCAGCCTGACAAGAGTGAGAAACGGCAGCAGCCAGCATAGGACAGTCCCAAGCTGTGCCAGGGGAGGTTTAGGCTGGGTGTTAGGAAGAAATTCTTCATGGAGAGAGTGATTGGCCATTAGAATGTGCTGCCCAGAGAGGTGGTGGAGTCACCATCACTGGAGGTGTTTAGAAGGAGACTGGATAAGGTGGTTGGTGCCATGGGTTAGTTGAGATTAGATGGTGCTGGGTGATAGGTTGGACTCAATGACCTCAAAGGTCTCTTCCAACCCGGTTAATCCTATCCTATCCTATCCTATCCTATCCTATCCTATCCTATCCTATCCTATCCTATCCTATCCTATCCTATCCTATCCTATCCTATCCTATCCTATCCTATCCTATCCTATCCTCTCTATTCTATTCCTTCCCTTCCCTTCCCTTCCCTTCCCCCTTCCCTTCCCTTCCCTTCCCTTCCCTTCCCTTCCCCCTTCCCTTCCCTTCCCTTCCCTTCCCTTCCATAATTTGCTTGATCTCCAATGAGAAGTTTCCCAGCAGGCTGGGACATTATAACCCTGCTAAGCAAATGAGGTGAGAGGAGGAGTTAGCCTCTGCAGAGCCAACATTGCTAAGCATAGGGTTAAGAGCACTGCTGTCCCAAAAGCCTTCTCCTGGAGGATGCAGAACTGTTGGAGGGGGTTCAGAGGAGGCTGGGGAGATAGTCAGGGGGCTGGAGCAACTTCCATATAGGCACAGGCTGTGGAGGTGGAGCTGTTCAGCCTGGAGAAGGCTCCAGGGAGACGTTAGAGCAGCCTTCCAGTACCTGAAGGGGCCCCAGGAGAGCTGGGGAGGGACTTGTGACAAGGGTTTGGAGTTACAGGGTGCTGGGAGCTGGGAGAGGGGAGACTGAGACTGAAGATTGGGAAGAAATTCTTTCCAGTGAGGGTGGGGAGACACTGGCACAGGTTGCCCAGGGAGGCTGTGGATGTCCCCTCCCTGGAGTTGTTCAAGGCCAGGCTGGATGAGGCCTTGAGCAAGCTGGGCTGGTGGGAGGTGTCCCTGCCCACGGCAAGGGTGTTGGAAGTAGATGATCTTGAAGGTCCCTTCCAACCCAAGCCATTCTATGGTTCTATGATTTCCCCAGCACCAGCCATGCTCATCTCCTCTCTACCACAGCTATGGAGTTCAGCTGTGTGCTTGCTCACTCAGAACCAGCCTCTCCAATTTACATCACCTCCAGCATCAGTTTCCCCAAACAGGGAGTTAGAGAGAGTTCAGCACAAGGGATGCAGCAGTAGCCAGGGGGGTTTGCATTTATTAAGTGACATTTTTCTGCATCCACTTTCTCAGCTATTTTGGACACATGCATTTCCTAGACAAGCACATGCCAGACATCCAGGAGTAGATAATTTGTCCAGGCAGGCAGTAAATACAGCCCACCTCATGCTTGCTCCTAGAATAATGTGCTTGCCAGTGTCACCTGCCACGTAAATCATCACCTAGCAATTTATCCTAAGCTACCTTTCAACCTGGTCTGAATGATCAGAGAAAAAGAGAAGCCAGCAGAAGGTTCAGTGGCCTCCTGAACCACACAGATGCTTCCTCAGTGCTTCCTCCCTGTCCCAATGCTTTGAATTCACTGCAGAAATGACATCTGCAGGATCCATGCCTCCCCAACTGAAATTCCAACTCTCAGAGGAGTCTTAGAGTTCCTTCAAGCTACACAAGAGACATTCACTTGAGTTTTTGTGCACCATCAGAAGCTCACTCCTTCAGTTCCTTTTGCTCTCACCATTTAAGTATCCAACAACTGCCCACCCCTTGGTTACTGCATCTCAGCAGCTTGGAGGTGCACCAGGAAAACCACAAATCCCATGAGAATTGACATGCCTGAGGGTTTGGATCTGGCACTTTCTATTTCAATCTTCCCACAAAAACAAAGTAAAGGTTTTCAGCGATTCATAGAATGCTTTGGATTGGAAGGGGCCTTAAAGATCATCCAGTTCCAAACCCACTGCCATGGCAAGGAACAACTTCCACCAGCCCAGGTTGCTCAAGACCTCATCCAACCTGGCCTTGAGCACCTCCAGGGAGGTGACATCCATGACCTCCCAGGGCAACCTCTTCTAGTGTCTCTTTGGGGCTGATGGCACTGTCTGGGCTATGTCCATCTAAAGGAACATTTTCTCCCCAAAACACGAGGGCTTAGCAGAAATACCTCCATAGAATCCTAGAATAGAATCACAGAATTGTTTTGATTGGAAAAGACCTCTAAGGTCAGCAACTCAACTCTCAGCCTAAGACTACCTTGGCCATTAAACCATGGCCCAAAGCGCCATGGCCACGTGTTTCTTGAGCACCTCCATGGACACTGACTCTACCTCCTCCCTCCATGAGAACTTCCCACAGGAGTTTTTTTTTGTCCAAGACCTCCTACTTGAAGGGAGGTTGCAGCCAGGTGGGGGTTGGTCTCTCCTCCCAGGCAAGCAGCACCAGAACAAGAGGACACAGTCTCAAGCTGTGCCAGGGGAGGTTTAGGCTGGGTGTTAGGAAGAAGTTCTTCACAGAGAGATTGGCCGTTGGGATGTGCTGCCCAGGGAGGTGGTGGAGTCACCATCACTGGAGGTGCTTAGGAAGAGACTGGATGAGGCACTTGGTGCCATGGTTGGGTTGATTAGATGGTGCTGGGTGATAGGTTGGACTCGGTGATCTCAAAGGTCTCTTCCAACCTGGTTAATCCTATCCTATCCTATCCTATCCTATCCTATCCTATCCTATCCTATCCTATCCTATCCTATCCTATCCTATCCTATCCTATCCTATCCTACTCTGCTCTATCCCATCCCATCCCATCCCATCTCTATTCTATTCTATTCTATTCTATTCTATTCTATTCTATTCTATTCTATTCTATTCTATTCTATTCTATTCTACTTCTCTACTCTACTCTACTCTACTCTACTCTACTCTACTCTACTCTACTCTACTCTACTCTACTCTACTCTATTACTCTACTCTCTTCTATCATTTTCCTTTCCCACTGCAATGCCTCAGACCAGGCTTGCTGAAAAAGTTCAGATTCAAGCAGCTATTTCACAGCCTGACGGGGAGGACCCCTCGAACCTGCATCCTCTCTGGCCGCCCAGAGAAAAAGCTTCCTGAGCATCTCTGTCTTCTCAATTGTGTGTTCAAAACACTCGAGAATCTCTCTTTTGTTCCTTGACTGCCTCCCTTAATCCTTCCCTCAGTCGTGATTCAATATTTGGGTTTGTGACTACATTATTTAACTTGGCTGAGCGTTTGGGGACGCAGCTTGCATAAAAAGCTCTTAAAAATAGAGTCGGGAGGGGGGGGACGGGGACGGTGGTGAGTGCTGGGAGGAGACACCACTGACAACAAAGAGGAGACCAAAAAGCTTCACCCATCAAGAAACAACAAAACCCCAAAGCTCTCCAGGAAGAAGAGAGGCTGACAGCCATCAACTCAGCATTCAAGGGAATAACTCAGCAAAGCAAACTCTGATGTTGGTAATTTGGTGACGCAGAGAAATTGAACGATCAAGGAGGCTTCCCTCTTTCCTCCAGGACGTGTTTGAAGGCATTTGAAACACGGAGTTATTTGCACAACTGTGTTAATATTTGCAGCCTTCCCCCTGGCTGGCAACCTGGGGGGGGGGGAAGGGGGGGGGAACACAACTAAAAACAAGAAGAAGAAAAAAAAAAAAAAAAGAAGGAAAATAAAATTAAAAGAAACAAAATAGAAAGAAAGAAAATAAACCACAGAAAAATAGAAACAAACCCAAAAAATAATGTGAAATGAATAGTAAAAATACGTAAAATAAATATAAAATAAATACAAAAATGATAAAATAAATATATGTTTAAAATATAAAATTATCACAAATACAAAAAATAAAATAAAGTAAAAGAAAATAAAAATGAAGTAAAAATAAAATAAAATAAAATAGTAAAATAAAATAAAGTAAAAATAATATAAATATAATTTAAAAATAATATAAAAGTAAATATATAAAATATTTATATATTTATATATAAAATAAATATGAATATAATTTTAAAATAATATAAAAATAATATAAATAATATGAAATAAAGTAAAAATAATATCAAGTAAAAATAAAATAAAATAAAGTAAAAGTAAAATAAAATAAAATAAAAATAAAGTAAAAATAAAATAGTAAAATAAAGAAAAATAAAATAAAAAAAATAAAAAAAATAAAGTAAAAATAAAATAAAATAAAGTAAAATAAAATAAAATAAAATAAAAATAAAATAAAATAAAATAAAAATAAAGTAAAAATAAAATAGTAAAATAAAGAAAAATAAAATAAAATAAAAAAAATAAAATAAAATAAAATAAAATAAAATAAAATAAAATAAAATAAAATAAAATAAAATAAAATAAAATAAAATAAAATAAAATAAAATAAAATAAAATAAAATAAAATAAAATAAAATAAACCTAAATTAAACTAAACTAAACTAAAATAAAAGTCATACAATTGTCAGGGTTGGAAGGGACCTCAAGGATCCTCCAGTTCCAACCCCCCTGCCATGGGCAGGGACACCTCACACCACAGCAGGTTGCTCACAGCCACCTCCAGCCTGGCTGCAAACACCTCCAGCCAGGAGGCTGCCACCACCTCCCTGGGCAGCCTGTGCCAGGCTCTCACCATCCTCCTGGGCAACAACTTCTTCCTCACATCCAATCTCAATCTCCCCATTTCTAGTTTTGCTCCATCCCCCCCAGTCCTATCACTCCCTGACACCCACAGAAGTCCCTCCCCAGCTTGCTTGGAGCTCCCTTGCGATCCTGGAAGGCCACCATGAGGTCTCCTGGGAGCCTTCTCTTCTCCAGCCTGCACAACCCCAACTCCCTCAGTCTGTCCTCACAGCAGAGCAGCTCCAGCCCTCTGCTCATCCTCGTGGCCCTTCTCTGGACACCTTCCAGCCCCTCCAGATCCTTCCTGTCATAGAGGCTCCAGAACTGGACCCAGAGCTGCAGCTGTGGTCTCAGCAGAGTGGAGCAGAGGGGGTGAATCCCCTCCCTGGCCCTGCTGGCTGTGCTCAAATAAAATAAGACTTTCCAAGTGCTTTCCTTCAGAGCCAGGAATTTAAGGGGGAGTAAAAAGAATAAAAAAATCAATCCCTGAGCAGCCTCCTTTGTATTTTTGTTGTGACAAGCCTGGGTTTAAACAGCCTGCCAAGTCAAAACACGAGGAGAAATATCGATACGCATTAATTTAATCAAGAAACCCTCTTCTGGCCACGCCGGAGCCCAGCTCGGCTTTACCTCCTCCCTGCTTTCGGCAGGAGCCGCTCACAACCCCTCCGCCTGCCCCAGCCGCCCGCGGTGACCAGGGGGTTGCTTCTCCAAGTCCTTCAAGCCCCGGCTGCTATTTGCATGCCTTGCCATGCCCCCATCAAAATTCCTGGCGAGGCAGCACCCCGCTAGCACATCTCCATCTCTCCTCCTCCCCCTCCCCGCAAAAGAGAGAGAGGCTCATTTCGCTGGCAAACACGCCCCGGCTGGCCGTCCCGCTGTGTCCTTGTTGTCTGGCACGGAGCTTTCAAAAGCCAGGCAGATGAAAGGGTAAACATGTTAACAACAGAAAGAAAAAAAAAAAAAAAAAAAAACCAAAACCCACAACCCTCACACACACACACACAAAAAAAAAAAGCCCACAACAAAAGAAAGGAGGAAAAGAAACCATCCCCAGCGCGCTTGACTCGTTCAAACCCTGAGCGCCCAGCGCGACACTTTGAAACAAGAATCTCATTAAGCAAAGGAGAGTTGAAAAGGATCAGCCCCGGCATACCAAATGCACAAATCAGACGTACTTGACCTTTCCAATGAAATGTACATCTCACACACACACCACCCCCCCCCCCCACCTCCACCCCCTCTCCTGACTGACTGCTCGTGTCAGGGTAATTCAAACAGACACCTGATAATCCTCTTAAAAAGGCTGAAATTTGGATACCGGCTCGAGCACAATGCAGCCCGAGCTGCGGGTGGGCTCAGCTCTTTGCTGGGTCTTGCCCTTTCCCCTCCCCCAGTTTCCTCGGGTGCCTTCAAGTCTTCTCCTTTCCCTGAGCTTTCATGTCCCCCTGCATGCACAGGAGACGTTTCAAGTCTGGGATTCATTAAGGAGGTAGCATCTTCTGTGTTGGCACGGCTGGAAACCAGAATCTGATGCTCCTTAACACAAATTGGGTGATTAAACACTTTGCATGGGAAATGTGTGCCTTGAGAGCACGGGCCCAGAGTGAGATCTCCTTCCAGACGGGCTCCAGCCCTCCTGACCCCTTTCCACAAGTTGTAGGACCATGAAGCCCATTTGGTCCTGTGTCTCCTATGTCAGCCTACCCAACAGGTAGTGATAGGACTGGGGGGGATGGAGCAACACTAGAAATGGGGAGATTCAGATTGGATGCTAGGGAGAAATTCTTCCCCATGAGGGTGGTGAGAGACTGGCACAGGTGGTAGAAGCCTCATCCCTGGAGGTTATTAAGGCCAGGCTGGATGTGGCTCTTTGGAATGTGACCTAGTGTGAGGCGCCCCTGCCCATGGCAGGGAGGTTGGAACTGGGTGATCCTTGAGGTCCCTTCCTACCATAACAATTGACAGGCTGGAGAGATGGGCAGAGGCCAACAGGATGGCATTCAACAAGTCCAAGTACCAGGGGCTGCACTTTGGCCACAACCACCCCAGGCAGAGCTACAGGCTGGGGTCAGAGTGGCTGAGAGCAGCCAAACAGAGAGGGACCTGGGGGTGCTGATTGACAGCCACCTAAACATGCGCCAGCAGTGTGCCCAAGTGGCCAAGAAGGCCAATGGTATCCTGGCCTGCATCAGGAACAGTGTGGCCAGCAGGAGCAGGGAGGTCATTCTGCCCTGTCCTCAGCACTGCTGAGGCCACACCCAGAGTCCTGTGTCCAGTTCTGGGCTCCTCAGCTCAAGAAGGCCATTGAGAGACTTGAAGGTGTCCAGAGAAAGGCAAGGAGGCTGAGGAGGGGTCTGGAGCACAGCCCTGTGAGGAGAGGCTGAGGGAGCTGGGGTTGCTTAACCTGGAGAAGAGGAGGCTCAGGGAGACCTTCTTGCTCTCTCCAACTCCCTGAAGGGAGGTTGTAGCCAGGTGGGGGTTGGGCTCTTCTCCCAGGCAAGCAGCACCAGAACAAGAGGACACAGTCTCAAGCTGTGCCTGGGGAAGTTTAGGCTGCAAGTGAGAAGGAAGTTCTTCACTGAGAGAGTTGTTAGCCATTGGAATGTGCTGCCCAGGGAGGTGGTGGAGTCCCCATCCCTGGAGGTGCTCAAGAGAGGACTGGATGTGGCACTTGGAGCCATGGTTAGTTGTCAGGATGTGATAGGTCTTAGGTACTAGGTTGGACTTGATGCTCTGTGAGGTCTTTTCCAACCTGTCTGATTCTGTGATTCTAAATGAACAAACAGAGCAGCTGCAGGATTTGAAGGAGAGTTTTGCTGGAGAGGACACCAGAAGGAGACAACTACCCTGGGTGTCTGTCTGGATCACCCCTCCCCACACCCCTGCCCTTACAGGTTGTGGATATCTCAGAGATGCTGATGAGACCTGGCTACCTGCCTCGCTCTGCAGTTCCACTGCCACCAACAAAGCCTGGTCCCCATTTGCCACGTCCATAACAAAAAGAGGCAGAGCTGCTGCCAAGCCTTTCAGATCACAGACCACAGGGAGTCCACAACCCTACAAACACTGGAGGAAAAGTGTGGTTTTAAGCCTATTTATGGCCTGCATCTATGAACAACCACAGAGAATGACACATCACGCAGTGACTAACAGCCAGGCTCTCTCGAGGAACACCAAAAATCCACAGCTCAGCATTTCCAGGGGAGTCCAGTGGTGTTTTCTGACTGGTAAGGAGCCTGAAAACACCTCCAGTCCCTTCTGGACCTGCACAGGTGCACTTGCAACCCAGAAAGCCAGCAGTGTCCTGGGCTGCACCAAAAGCAGCAGGACAGGGAGGTGATTTTCCCCTCTCTACTCTGCTCTAGTGAGCTCTTGCCTGGAGCACTGCATCCAGTTCTGGTGCCCCCAGCACAAGAAGGACATGGAAGTGTTGGGATGGGTCCAGAGGAGGCCACAAAGATGATCAGAGGGCTGGAGAACCTCCCCTGCGGGGAGAGGCTGGGAGAGTTGGGGCTGTTCAGCCTGGAGAAGAGAAGGCTCCAGGGAGACCTTAGAGAAGCCTTCCCATACTTGTAGGGGGCTACAGGAGAGCTGGGGAAGGACTTTTGACAAGGGCTGGGAGTGACAGGATGAGGGGAGATTGAAACTGGAGATGAGGAAGAAATTCTTTCCAGTGAGGGTGAGGAGACACTGGAACAGGTTGCCCAGGGAGGCTGTGGATGTCCCCTCCCTGGAGGTGCTCAAGGCCAGGTTGAATGAGGCCTTGAGCAGCCTGGGCTGGTGGGAGGTGTCCCTGCACATGGCAGGGGGTAGAACTGGATGATCTTGGAGGTCCCTTCCAACCCAAACCATTCCTTGATTCTGTGATGAGGTGCTGCCTGAAGAGATCCACACCTCTATGACACTGCAGGAGCATCAGCCCCAGCCATGCACAGTGCACACACACCCACCTGTGCCACATGGCCATTGCCATGCAGGACAGGTACCACCTGGCTTTGTATCCTCTGGTGAGCCCTCCCCTCCCTCCTCAGCATGCAATATTAATTGGCTAATATTTGTTTAGATCACTCCTGGCTCTTTTGTCTTTCCATTCCCACTGCAGTGCACCAGCAGCCCCAGCACAGGCTGCAGGAGGAGCATCACCTTTACTGGGGGATTGAGGGCAGCGGCCAGCTAGGGAAGAGGGTGGAACTGGGGGTCTGTGCTGCTCCCAGGTCAGCTCCCAACCCACAGGAGAGGCTGCAAAGCAATCCCTTGGGAAAGGCAAATTCAAGGGGATCAAACAGCTCATTTGCCAAGGCTCAAGCCCATGTGGTGACTGCTCAGGGGAGTTGTGCCTTCCTCTCCCAGCCCTCCTGAGCTCCAGCCGGCAGAGCTCATTTTGTGGTTTCCCACCCAAAGCCTCAGAGAACCCCAAAATCATATTCTGAGCCAGCACCAGGGCCTCCCAGTGGGCTGAGCCCTCCTGTCCCCAAGACCCACAGCACCTGGACTCCACCCCCAAAAGGCTTTCTCTTGAGCTGCTGACTCTTTGAAGACCACCTGAGAAGAGCACAAAGCTCTGCAGACCTTCCAGCCCAGTAAGAAGGTCAAGACCCAGCTGGTGTCAGCAGGGGAAGTGAGCATCTCTCCTTCGGTGGGGACTCTCTGGCCCCCTGCACAGAGCTCTCACGGTGCTCACCCCATCTCTGAGCCCCACAGTGTCCCCAAACCAGGACTCACGTCAGGCAGTGCTGGCAGCCACCTCCCCTGCAGCCTGCTGCCTCACAGGAGTGTTTTTCTCCTCCTCATCCCCACCCCCCCCCCCCCTTTCAACACCTCCTAACAGCTCATGAATTTTATAAACTCAACTCATTGTAACCAAACCATGAAATTGCAAATTTAACTCTGTCAACAAACAAAGCCTTGGCAGGGAGCTGGTGCTGCCTGAGGCAGGGTTTCCAAGCTGCCTGCCCAGCCAGAGATGTGGGTACCTCCTCCAAAAGGACACTGTGTCCTGCCTGGACCCCCTTGGACAGGGGGTGGTGACACAGGCTGGGTGCTCCAGCATCCTCCACAACCACAGCCCACACAGCACTGCAGGTTATGCAACATCACAACCTACACCCAGTGCTTTGGGTATGGAATCACAGAATTTTCAGGGTTGGAAGGGACCTCCAGGATCATCTAGTTCCAAATCCCCTGCCACGGGCAGGGACACCTCACACCGCAGCAGGTTGCTCACAGCCACATCCAGCCTGGCTGCAAACACCTCCAGGCAGGAGGCTTCCACCACCTCCCTGGGCAGCCTGTGCCAGGCTCTCACCACCCTCATGGGGAACAACTTCTTCCTCACATCCAATCTGAAACTCCCCATTTCTAATTTTGCTCCATCCCCCCAGTCCTATCCCTCCCTGACACCCTCAAAAGTCTCTCCCCAGCTTGCTTGGAGCCCCCTTCAGATCCTGGAAGGCCAAAAGAAGGTCTCCTGGGAGCCTTCTCCTCTCCAGACTGAATAGCCCCAACTCCCTCAGCCTGTCCTCAGAGCAGAGCAACTCCAGCCCTCTGCTCATCCTCATGGCCCTTCTCTGGACACCTTCCAGCACCTCCAGATCCTTTCTGTGATAGAGGCTCCAGAACTGGACACAGAGCTCCAGGTGGGATCTCACCAGAATGGAGCAGAGGGGGAGAATCCCCTCCCTTGCCCTGCTGGCCACACTTCTCTTGCTGCAGCCCAGGATGTGATTGGCTTTCTGGGCTGCAAGTGCACACTGGGTAGCACTGCTTGTTCCCAAAATCCTTCCCCTGCCTTGGCATTCCCATCACAGACTTGAGAGGCTCAGCAGCTCCAAGAGCTCCAGGGTTCAAGAGCAAATTCTCTTTAACAGCTTTATCAATGATCTGGCCAAGGGAATTGAGTGCACCCTCAGTGAGCTTGCAGTGACACTCAGTTGGGTAGAAGGTTTGATCTGCTGGAGGGCAGGAAGGCTCTGCAATGGAATCTGGCCAAGGTCAGCTGTATGAGGTTTAACAAGGCCAAGTGCTGGGTCTTGCACTTGGGTCACCACCACCCAACAAATGCTCCAGGTTTGGAGCAGAGTGGATGGAAAGTAGCCCGAAGGTGCTGGTTTGCAGCAGCTGAACATGCAGCAGCATCCTGGCCTGGATCAGCCAACAGCAGCAGGGAAGTGATGGTGCCCCTGGACTCAGCACTGGTGAGGCAAAACCTCCAATCCAGGGTTCAGGTTTGGGTCCCTCACTCCAATGACATTGAGGGGCTGGAGCAGGACCAGAGAAAGGCAACAAAACTGGGGGAAGGGTCTGGAGAACAGAGCTGGGGAGGGGCAGCTGAGGGAGCTGGAGGTGTTTAGACAGGAGAAGAGCAAGCTGAGAGGAGACCTCATTGCTCTCTACAGCTCCCTGAAAGGAGGCTGCAGTGAGGTGGGGGTTGGTCTCTTCTGCCAGTTACCAGGTGATAGGCCTGAAATTGTGCCAGGGGAGGTTTAGGTTGGAGATGAGGAACAATTTCTTTGCTGCAAGAGTGGTCAGGCATTGGAAGAGGCTGCCCAGGGAGGTGGTGGAGTCCCCATCCCTGGAGGTGTTCAAGAAACCTGTGGTCGTGGCACTTTGGTACATGCTTGAATGGCCATGGTGGTGTTGGGCTGGTGGTTGGACTGGATGATCTTGGAGAGCTTTTCCAGCTGACACAGTTCTATGATTCTATGAAAGGCCTTCCCTGCCCAGCTGCAGGGATTCTGCCGCAGCCCCGGGTCCAGCCAAGCCTGGCTGGCAGCACTGCGTGCTGTGGCCATGTCCAGGGCAGCAGGGAGAGCCCTCGTTAAGTTAATGAAGTGCTAATTTGCTGGCAGACCGAGGGGAGGGCCCGAGGTGCTGCCTCATTTGTTCCGTGGAAGTGAGCCATTGAAAGGAAAGGCCAGGGTCTGGGATGGGGTGGGCAGTGAGGGTTGCCATGCTGTGGAGGGATGGAGATGGCTCTCCCCAGGGACAGCTGGGGCTCTGCTAACTGTTTCAGCTGCCTGAAGCAGCCTTTAGAGAAGACAGAACAGGAACAAATTTCATTGCTAGGACAAACTTCATCTTTGGAACCAACTGCCTCCCTGCTGCCTGCACTGAGGAGGACAACAGAGCACCACCACAGCCACCTCCTCCCCAATGCCTTCACCATCTTCACAGTCCAGCTGTTGCAGCCCCACCAGTAGGGTCACCCAATCCAACTCTTCCCCCAACGCAATGCTCAGTGACCAAAAGCACTTGCACCAGGTTGGAAAGGTGCATGCAGCACTACCAGTGTGCCCTCACCTGGCTCCTGCCAACATACAATTGCCACCTCCCCAAAATGAGCACATTGCCACAGGGTGTTTCTATGGCAACGAGCAGCTCTGAGACAGAGACTCCAGCACCGCTCTGCTGACATGCAAGGCCGTGGTCCCACCAGCTCCCCTGGCTCCCCAGCTCCAGGCAGGGCTCTCAGGGCCAAGGTTAACCACTGAAAGGTTCATAAGCCACCATCATAGAGTCATGATTTACAGAATCCTGGAGTGGGCTGGGAGTAACCTTAAATAGAATAGAATAGAACTCACCAGGTTGGAAATGACCTTCGAGATCATCGAGACCAACCTCTCACCCAGCACCATCTAACCAACTAAACCATGGCACCAAGATCCTGCAAAGCCCTTCAGAGCCCTTCCTGGCATGAGAGGAGACACCTCCCCAAGCAGAGTGGCTGGCAAGGATTTCAGCAGGCAGCTTACCTGCAGTACCAGTCGGGCAGGGGGAGACTGGCCCATCGTACCCAGGGCGTTATAAGGCACACAGGTGTAAGTGCCGAGAGCATCTTCAGTGGCCTCCTCGATCCGGATCGACCCGTCCTCCAGCAGGTTCCAGCCAGAATACTGCAGCAGAGAAGAGAATAGAATTAACCAGGTTGGAAGAGACCTTTGAGATCATCGAGTCCAACCTATCACCCAACACCTCCTAATCAACTAAACCATGGCATCAAGCACCTCATCCAGGCTCTTCCTAAACACTTCCAGGGATGGTGACTCCACCACCTCCCTGGGCAGCACATTCCAAGGGCCAATCTCTATTGCTGGGAAGAACTTCTTCCTAACATCCAGCCTCAACCTCCCCTGGCACAGCTTGAGACTGTGTCCTCTTGTTCTGGTGCTGGGTGCCTGGGAGAAGAGACCAACCCCCACCTGGCTACAACCTCCCTTCAGGGAGTTGGAGAGAGCAAGAAGGTCTCCCCTGAGCCTCCTCTTCTCCAGGCTAAGCAACCCCAGCTCCCTCAGCCTCTCCTCACGGGGCTGTGCTCCAGACCCCTCCCCAGCCTTGTTGCCCTTCTCTGGACACCTTCCAGCAACTCAACATCTTTCCTAAACTGAGGAGCCCAGACTGGACACAGGACTCAAGGTGTGGCCTAACCTAAAGATCATCCAGTTCCAGTCTCTCTGCCACACCTCCCACCAGCCCAGGTTGCTCAAGGCTTCACCCAACCTGGCCTTGAGCAGCTCTAGGGAGGGGACATCCACAACCTCCCTGGGCAACCTGTTCCAGTGTCTCCCCACCCTCACTGGAAAGAATTTCTTCCTAATCTCCAGTCTCAATCTACCCAAATAACACTTGTCATAGACAAGTCTCAGTCTACCCTTACATCTCCTCCCCTGGGGCGCTCACAGCATCACACCCTGCATGGGCCTCTCTTGGTCTCCAGACAAGAAGACACACAGGAAGGACGCAGCATCCCTCCCAGAGAGGTCACTCATCCTGCAGCAGCAAGCCCCTGGCTCGCAGATGGCCCCAGCACTGACAGCCCTGCCAGCTCCCACCCCTGGGAGCAGCAGCAGCAGCAGCAGCAGCAGAGCCAGGGTCATCAGTCATGGAGCTGTGCTATAGGCAGCCTTAACTCCCAGCCCTACCTTCCCATCGATCCCCTCGGCTCCGTGAAATTAAGAAAAACGCAAGGCAAACACAAGCGAACAGCCCTGAGCAGGGGGCCAAGAGGCAACCAAACAGCACCAATTCCCCTGAGCAGGGCTTGGGAAGGGCAGCCAGCCAGCCAGCCCATAGCTGTCAAAAACACCCCAAACCAACCCCCCAGTTTCAGATAGAACATCGACCTCAGATGAAACGTGGACCCCCTGCTCAGGGGCAGCCACGGCACGCAGCATCGCCAGCGCCCACACATTCACAGATGGCATCAGCTTGGAAGGCAGCCTCAAAGGTGACCTTGTCCAACCCCCTGCAGTCAGCAGGGACATCTCCAACTAGATCAGGTTGCTCAGGGCCTCATCAAGTCTGATCTTGAATGTCTTCAGGGGTGGGACCCCAAGCACATCCCTGGGCAACCTGTTCCAGTGTTTCATCACCCTCGGTGTGCAGAACTTCCTCCTGATGTCCAACCGAAATCTCCCCTGCTCCAGTTTCAAACCATTGCCCCTTGTCCCATCACTGCAAGCCCTCGCAAACAGTCCCTCCCCAGGCTCCCTGTAGGTCCCCTTCAGATATTGAAATGCAGCTATCATCATAGCTTGTACTTGGACCTTCTCTTCTCCAGGCTGAGCAGCCCCAGTCTCTCAGCCTGTCCCTACAGGGGAGGTTTTCCACCCCTCTGATCATCATAGTGGCCCTCCATAGGAGCCACTCCAGCAGGTCCCTGTCTCTCTTGTGTTGAGGACTCCACAGCTGGACACAGCACTGCAGGTGAGGTCTCCCCAGAGCAGGGCAGAGCAGAGCAGAACAGAGAGGCAGGATTCCCTCTCTCCATCTCTGGCCACACTGTGTTGGATGCAGCCCAGGCTGCTCTCAGCCTTCTGTGCTGCCAGTACCCATTGCTAGCTGCTCTGCAGCTTCTCATCCACCAGCACCCCCAAGTCCTCTTCTGCAGGGCTGCTCTCAATCTGCTCACTCCCCAGGCATGGACTGGCACTGAGGATTGCCCCAACCATCCATGACTACCTTCAGCTGCCATGCTGAAGATGGGATGGGGCTATCAAAGACCTGCACAGGGCAAGTTTGTCCTCGAAGGTGACGAGAAACCACCAGAGAACACTTGAAAGGTCTCCCTCAGCCACCAAAGAAATCACTGTGCTTTAAGGATTAAATGTGCCCAAAAAAACCCCTCAACACACCATTGTTAATGCCTGTTCCTGACAAGTGTCTCCATTCCATCCATCCATCCTCCTATTTTAACCCTCACTTTAAAGTCTTCCCTGTCCAACCATGCATAGTGAAAGAATCTATTAAAAAAAAAAAAGGGGGGGAGGAATAGAAAAGGAAATTTAAAAGCTTTAAATCCAGTTCTATGGTCTCTGACCCCTGAAGATTCCTGCACAGCAAATAAAGTGCTTAGCTGCCCTCCTTAAAAAGATTTAATCTCCCATATTTCCAGAGCTTGTATGATTAAACTCTACCTCTCATTCTGCTTGCAGAGCCACAGCTGAGTCTCCTGCTTCAAGAGAGTCTCCCTTACGTGCAGGGAGTGGAGCTGCCTCCACAAGGATGTGGGGGAAGAGCTGGAGGCTGCAAGGCAGCTCCAAGCATATCCCTGGCTGCCAGTGCTTCCATCCCTGAGCTGGAAATGCTCATCTGAATGGAGCTTTTAAGCAGGATGTGAGCAGAGCTGAAGGAGCGAAGAGGGAGGTATTGTGGGCACACAAATGTGTCTTCTGCGTCAGCTTGGCAGCTCAGGAGGTCACACTCCCAAATCTCACCAGCTCTGCAACATCCATAGAATCACAGAATCATAGAATCAATAAGGCTGGAAAAGACCTCAGAGATCATAAGTCCAACCTGGCACCCAGCACCTCATGGCTACTAAGCCATGCCACCAAGTGCCACGTCCAATCCTCTCTTGAACACCTCCAGGCATGGTGACTCCCTGGGCAGCAGATTCCAATGACTAACAACTCTCTCTGGGATAAACTTTCTCCTCACCTCCAGCCTAAACTTCCCCTGGCACAGCTTGAGACTGTGTCCTCTTGTTCTGGTGCTGCTTGCCTGGAAGAGACCAACCCCCAGGTGGCTACAACCTCCCTTCAGGGAGTTGGAGAGAGCAAGAAGGTCTCCCCTGAGCCTCCTCTTCTGCAGGCTAAGCAACCCCAGCTCCCTCAGCCTCTCCTCACAGGGCTGTGCTCCAGACCCCTCCCCAGCCTCCTTGCCCTTCTCTGCACACCTTCAAGTCTCTCAATGTCCTTCTTGACCTGAGGAGCCCAGAACTGGACACAGGACTCCAGGGGTGGCCTCAGCAGTGCTGAGCACAGGGCACAAGGACTTCCCTGCTCCTGCTGGCCACACTGTTCCTGATACAGACCAGGATGCCCTTGGCCTTCTTGGCCACCTGGGCACACTGCTGGCATGCAGGAAAACAGAGAGGGAGCCTCAAACCACCAAGGAAATGAAATCCAAAGCTTCATCTGGGGGATACAGAACTAGCCAGAGCCAGGACTTTCATCCCAGGCCAGGAGGAGACGAAGCACAACTTCAAGCTGCACCAGGGAAAGTTTAGGTTGGAGATTAGGACCAATTTCTTTGCTGCAAGAGTGGTCAGGGATTGGAAGAGGCTGCCCAGGGAGGTGGTGGAGTCCCTGTCCCTGGAGCTGCTCAAGAAAGATGTGGCCATGGCAATTTGGGACATGGTTTAATGATTACAGTGGTGATAATGTGATGGTTGGGCTTGGTGATCTCAGAGGTCTTTTCCAGCCTTGATGGGAGAAGAGAAGGCTCCGAGGTGACCTCATTGTGGCCTTCCAGGATCTGAAAGGGGCCTACAGGAAGGCTGGGGAGGGACTTCTCAGGATCTCAGGTAGTGATAGGACTAGGGGGAATGGAATGAAGCTGGAGGTGGGGAGATTCAGGCTACATGTGAGAAGGAAGTTCTTCACCATGAGAGTGGTGAAGCCATGGAATGGGTTACCCAGGGAGGTGGTTGAGGCCCTGTCCCTGGAGGTGTTTAAGCCCAGGCTGGCTGAGGCTGTGGGCAGCCTGCTCTAGTGTGGGGTGTCCCTGCCCATGGCAGGGGGGTTGGAACTAGCTGATCCTTGTGGTGCCTTCCAACCCTGACTGATTCTATTCTATGGGGCTACAGTACAAATATATCAGCACTGCAAACAAAACTGCCCTCAGCCAAACCTCTGCTCCTGTGGTTTATGATATGCACAGAGTTCATTAAGAAGATGCAGCAATGAGGTGACTCATTTATGGGAAATCTGGGGGAATCAACCTTCCAACAAGACTCAGAACAGCAGCCCCCACCTGCAGCAATGTGGAGGCTGCTCAAGGCCAGCTCACCAAACACACCCAGTGGGTGGCAAGCACGTCCCAGGGTGAGATGGGAATGAATCTCCAAGGAGCAAGTCACTGAACAAGCTGGAGAGGTGGTGTCCAGGTGAACCTCATGAGGTTCAATAACAGCAAGTGTAGGGTGATACACCTGGGCTGCAACAATCCTCACTATCAATACAGACTGGGAGAGGAGGTGTTGGAAAGCAGCCCCGAGGAAAAGGACTTAGTGCTGGTGGTGGAGAAGCTGGCCAGGAGCAGGCAGTGTGAGCTTGCAGCACAGAAGGCAAATCACATCCTGGCCTGCATCCAAAGCAGCATTGCCAGCAGATCCAGAGAGGTGATGGAGCCCTCAATGTAGGAAGGACATGGACTTGATGGAGAGGGTCCAGAGAAGGGCCACAAAAATGATCAGGGGGTTGGAGCAGCTCTGCTACAGGACAGGCAGAGGGAGCTGGGGGTGTTCAGCATGGAGAAGAGGAGGCTCCAGGGAGACCTAATAGCAGCCTGCCTGTACCTGAAAGGGCTACAAGAAGGATGGAGAGAGACTGTTTGCAAAGGCCTGCAGGGACAGGATGAGGGCCAATGGCTCCAAACTAGAGCAGAGCAGATTTAGATTGGTTATCAGGAGGAAGTTCTTCACCATGAGGGTGATGGGCAGACGGGCAGAGTCCAATGTGATGAGATTCAACAAATCCAAGTGCCGGGTGCTGCACTTTGGCCACAAGAACCCCAGGCAGAGCTACAGGCTGGGGTCAGAGTGGCTGAGAGCTGCCAAACAGAGAGGGACCTGGGGGTGCTGGTTGACAGCCACCTAAACATGAGCCAGCAGTGTGCCCAGGTGGCCAAGAAGGCCAATGGCATCCTGGCCTGCATTAGGAGAAGTGTGGCCAGCAGGAGCAGGGAGGTTATTGTTCCCCTGTACTCTGCTTTGGTTAGGCCACACCTTGAGTCCTGTGTCCAGTTCTGGGCCCCTCAGTATAAGAAGGACATCGAGACACTTGAAGGTGTCCAGAGAAGGGCAACAAGGCTGGGGAGAGGCCTTGAGCACAGTCCTGTGAGGAGAGGCTGAGGGAGCTGGGGTTGCTTAGCCTGGAGAAGAGGAGGCTCAGGGGCGACCTCTTTGCCCTCTACAACTACCTGAAAGGTGGTTGTAGCCAGGAAGGGGGTTGGTCTCTTCTCTCTAGCAACCAGCACCAGAACAAGAGGACACAGTCTCAGGCTGCACCAGGGGAAGTTTAGGCTGGAGGTGAGAAGAAAGTTTTTCACTGAGAGAGTCATTCATCACTGGAATGTGCTGCCCAGGGAGGTGGTGGAGTCACCATCCCTGGAGGTGTTCAAGAGGGGATGGGACGTGGCACTTGGTGCCATGGTCTAGTCATGAGGTCTGGTGACAGGTTGGACTTGATGATCTTTGAGGTCTCTTCCAACCTTGGTGATACTGTGATACCATGGAACACTGCAACAGGTTGCCCAGGGAGGTTGGTTGTGGCCCCATCCCTGGAGGTATTCAAGGTGAGGCTCAACAAGGCTCTGGGCAGCCTGATCTAGTGCTGGGTGTTCCTGCCCATGGCAGGGGGTTGGAACTAGATCATCCTTGTGGTCCCTTCCAACCCTGACTGATACTATGATACTATGATCTAGGTAGGGATGTCCCTGCTGACTGCAGGGAGGGCAGACTGGATGACCCTGGGAGGCGCCTTCCAGCCTAGACCATTCCACGATTGAACCAGCCAAGGAGAAGCCTACTGCCACCCCGGTGTCCCAGCTCCCAGCACCAGCAGCACCTCAGACACTGCAGCTCCCCAGCCTCAGGAGATGTGGGACTGGGACTGAGGGGAAAACATCCCCTGCCACTCGTGTGGGGGGAACTGGAGCTGAAATTCCACAGGCAAACCGCTACCAAATGGAGCTGCAAACCTTCCCCATCCCCTCGCTCGGCAGAGACTTTGCTGCTGCCAAAACCTATTTATTTCTTGCAAATCTCTCTGAGCTGCTGCTCATGAATAGAAATGCTTTTATCAGCAACCAGGAGCCTTTGCCACTGAAAATTTTAAGGCAACTATTTTCAGGGGGAGGCAGGTTGCCTTCTGTGAGAACACAAAACAACACCCCCCCCCCCACACACACACACACATGTAGTGCCCCTTCGGAGTATTTTTGCTTCCAAACCCCAAAGGAAACTCTATTTGAGGAATGTCAGCCTATGAGACAGGAACAAAAAGCCCAGAGTGATGTTTCCAAGCTTGCTTTAGCACAGACTCACAGAATGAACCAGGTTGGAAAAGACCACAGAGATTATCAAGTCCAACCTGGCACCCAAGACCAGCAGCAGCCATCCCACCAGCTGGGATCATAGAATCATAGAATCAGTGAGGTTGGAAAAGACCTCAGAGATCATCAAGTCCAACCTGGCACCCAGCACCTCATGGCTAACTAAACCATGGCTCCAAGTGCCACATCCAATCCCCTCTTGAACACCTCCAGGGATGGGGACTCCACCACCTCCCTGGGCAGCACATCCCAATGGCCAATTCCTCTTGCTGGGAAGAACTTTCTCCTCACCTCCAGCCTGAACCTCCCCTGGCACAGCTTGAGACTGTGTCCTCTTGTTCTGGTTGCCTGGGAGAAGAGCCCAACCCCCAGCTGGCTACAACCTCCCTTCAGGGAGTTGGAGAGAGCAAGAAGGTCTCCCTGAGCCTCCTCTTCTGCAGGCTAAGCAACCCCAGCTCCCTCAGCCTCTCCTCCCAGGGCTGTGCTCCAGACCCCTCCCCAGCCTCCTTGCCCTTCTCTGGACACCTTCAGGTCTCTCAATGTCCTTCTTAAACTGAGGAACAAAGGGGAAGGGGACTGGGAATGAAGAGGAGGGGGATGGGGAATAAAAGGAAGGAGACTGGGAACAAAGGGAAAGGGGAAGGGGAACGAAGGGAAGGAGAACGGGGAACGAAGGGAAGGGGGACGGGGAATGAAGGGAAGGGGGACGGGGAACGAAGGGGAAGGGGGACTGGGAATGAAGGGAGAGCCCTGAGGGGGGACTGGGAGAGGGGTGGGGAGGACTCTGGAGGCTCTCAAAGCCCATCTGGACGTGTTCCTCTGTGACCTGAGCTAGATTGCACGGTCCTGCTCTGGCAGGAGGGTTGGACTCGATGGTCTCCTTGGGTCCCTTCCAACCCCCGACACCCTGTGATCCCCTCGGGTTGATCCAACCCCAACATCAGCAGCAAGCCCCTTGTCCCTTCTGAAAGCCACCTTGCTTTGGAAATCTCTGTGTCTGATATATTTGGGTGGCTCTTGAAAAAAAAAAACCAAACCCCAAACCCCAAACATAAACCCCAAACCAAAGCAGCCCCAGCAACTCCCTGCTGCTGCCGCCAAGCAATTTGCTGTCCCCACGCAGAGGAGGGGGAAGGAAACCAGATCCAACCCTTTAGCCCCAGAGATCCAAAGGGCAATGATATGCCTGGAGAAATGAACAGGTAGATGTAGTTTCATTAAAAATCACCACATTTAAATGACTCACAGATGAGACTGAAGGCATTGAGGTTAAAAACTTAATTGACCAAATCAGCTGAGACGCTGAGGGCTGATTATATCATTTAAAGCAAATGTAATATTGGCTATCAAAACCTGCAGAAGATATTACTCCAGATCAAAAGCCATTATTCAAGAGGTACAAACAATATCCTCCCTCCAAGCCCCAGTGCATTTAACAGCATCACCCTCCCAAGTTCTCTTTGATTGTGGTTTTTTTTCCCTCATCTGCCACGAGGCAGGCTGGAAGAGCAAAGCAGAATCCTCCCTGTGACTCCCCAGCAAGGGATGTGTCCAGTTTTGGGCCCCTCAGTTTAAGAAGGACATTGGGACATAGGAAGTTGTCCAGAGAAGGGCAAGGAGGCTGGGGAGGGGTCTGGAGCACAGCCCTGTGAGGAGAGGCTGAGGGAGCTGGGGTTGCTTAGCCTGGAGAAGAGGAGGCTCAGGGGAGACCTTCTTGCTCTCTCCAACTCCCTGAAGGGAGGTTGTAGCCAGCTGGGGGTTGGTCTCTTCTCCCAGGCAAGCAGCACCAGAACAAGAGGACACAGTCTCAAGCTGTGCCAGGGGAAGTTTAGGCTGGAGGTGAGGAGAAAGCTCTCCCCAGAAAGAGGAATTGGCCATTGGAATGTGCTGCCCAGGGAGGTTGTGGAGTCCCCATCCCTGGAGGTGTTCAAAAAAAGGCTTGGAAGTGGCACCTGGAGCCATGGTTTAGTTGTCAGGAGGTGTTAGGTATTAGGTAATAGTTTGGACTTGATGATCTCTGAGGTATTTTCCAACCTTATTGATTCTATGATGGGATTCTGCCCCTCTGCTCTTGTGAGACCACTCTGCAGTACTGCATCCAGTCCTAGGGCCCCCAGAACAAGGAAGACATGGAACTGTAGGAGAGGGCTCAGAGGAGGGCATGGAGATGGTCAGAGGGCTGGAGAACCTCCCCTATGGGGACAGGCTGAGAGAGTTGGGGCTGTTCAAAGAATTTTCCAGAAAGACCTTAGAGCAGCCTTCCAGTACCTCAAGGGGCTACAGGAGAGCTGGGGAGGGACTTCTTGTAAAGGCTGGGAGTGACAGGATGAGGGACAAAGGCTTTGAGCTGGAAGAAGGGAGATTTAGACTGGAGATGAGGAAGAAATTCTTTCCAGTGAGGGTGGGGAGACACTGGAACAAGTTGCCCAGGGAGGCTGTGGATGGCCCCTCCCTGGAGGTATTCAAGGCCAGGCTGGCCAAGGCCTTCAGCAACTTCTTCTAGTGGGAAGTGTCCCTGCCCATGGCAAGAGGGTTGGAACAAGATGATCTCTGAGGTCCCTTCCAACTTCAACCATTCCATGAAATCCTGCACTGAAATAAAGGTCTCCCTGGCTTCTTTTTATCACAGACCACATGCCCATGGGCACTCGTCATGTGTAAAGGCTAAAGGGGTCCAGGCACAGCCTAATCCTTTCAAAAATCCCTTTCTCCACTTCCAGCTTCACAACTGAGCTTTGCTTCAGCAAGTCACCAGCACCTCCAGCACCTCCAACCCTGTGTCCTCGCCCATAGAGTAATAGAATTGTCAGGGTTGAAGGGACCTCAAGGCTCAGCCAGTTCCAACCCCCCTGCCATGGGCAGGGACACCTCACACCACAGCAGGTTGCTCACAGCCACATCCAGCCTGGCCCTAAACACCTCCAGGCATGAGGGTTCCACCACCTCCCTGGGCAACCTGTGCCAGGCTCTCACCACCCTCCTAGGGAAGAACTTCTTCCTGACATCCAATCTTGGCTTCCTGGGGCTGAGATACCCTAGCACGTGGTGTCCACACTCCACTTGCTAAAGACCCCATCATCCACCCAGAGGTGCAAGCATCATTGCCTGCCTCACCCCCTCATGATCTGAATTAGCTGGTAGCCTGCAAACCCTTCAGAGACCAAGGCTGTTCCATGGAAATCCAGAGCAGCTTGCAAATGATTTCCTAGCCTGGACTGGGAGCTCATTACAGCCTGGGTGTTATCAATTATGGATGGCTCTGGTGGCCCTCAAACTCAGGCTGTGGTGGTGCCACAAGGAGCCTGCAAACCTCATCCCTCTCATCTCCTCCTTCTCCCCATTGATGGGCAGGAGGAAGCACCCAACCCAAGCAAAGAGCAGCCTCACTGAACTCCCACAGATACAGGCAGGGGAGGCAGGGTATAGCCCCTGGAGATACCACATGAAAATGCCCTGACCCCTGGGGTGGGAAAGGACCCTCAAAGGTCATCTTGTCCAACTCTCCTGCAGACTCAGTGCCATCAAGGGTTTCTAAACACCCACATCTGCTCTTCAAGGCTCTGTGGAGGAAAGGAGCAGAGGTTGTGGATCTCTATCTCCAGAGGCTTTCAAAGCCCATCTGGATGTGTTCCTGTGAGACCTGCCCTGGCTGATCCTGCTTTGGCAGGGGGATTGGACTTAATGATCTCCAGAGGTCCCTTCCAACCCCTTCCAACCATCCCTGCTGGGATTTTGTGGCAGGCTCCTGCAGGCAGGAGGAATGCATTAGTATGCATGCACCATGCACAGGCTCCCAGCACAGGGAGTGGGCTGGGAAGCAGCCTAGCACAGAAGTGGGCTCCCCAGTGCTCCAGTGCTGGGACTGGCAGGCAGCTGTGCCACCCTTCCCCACCCTTCCCATGCAATTTAGTCAGCCAGGGGGCCCAGGTGGGTGGGTTGTTATCAGTTGGGCTCCAATCCTGGAGCCACAGAATGGTAAGGGTTGGAAAGAACCTCTAGAGATCATCAAATCCAAGTCCCCTGCCAAAGCAGGGTCACCTGGGGCAGGTTGCACAGGAACCAGGTGGGTATCAAAAGTCTCCAGAGAAGAAGACTCTACAACCTCTCTGGGCAGCCTGCTCCAGGGCTCCGGCACCCTCACACCAAAGAAGTTCCTCCCTAAGTTCAAGTGAGGCCTCCTAGGTTATGCTTTCCCCCAATTGCCTCTCATCCTATCACTGAACACCACTCAGAAGAGCCCAGCCCCATCCTCATGACCTTCAGCTCCTGCTGAGCATTGCTCAGATCCCCTCTGGGGCTGCTCTTCTCCAGGATCAACAGCCCCAGGGCTCTCAGCCTTTCCTCCTCACAGAGATGCTCCAGGACCCTCAGCATCCTCACAGCCTTCCCTGGACTCTCTCCAGCAGTCCCATGTCTCTCTTGAACTAGGGACCCCAAACTGGACACACTGCTCCGGGTGCTGTCTGACCAGGGCAGAGCAGAGGGGAAGGAGAACCTCCTTCGACCTGCTGGCTACACTCTTTTTCACCCCACCAGGACATCATTTGCCTTCCTGGTCACCAGGCCACACTGCTGGCTCATTGGGAACTTGTCCCCCAGTACTGCCAGGTCCTTTTCCACAGAGCTGCTTCCCAGCAGTCCACCCCTTGACCTGTACTGCTGCAGGGAGTTGCTCCTCCTTGGCTTCAGGACCTGCCCGTGTTGAACTTCACAAGGCTCAGCTTGTTGGGCTGTCTGCCCCAAAGCATTGTGCAGTCTATCACAGTATTACCAAGGTTGGAAGAGACCTCGAAGATCGAGTCCAACCTGCAACCACAAACCTCACGACTAGACCATGGCACCAAGTGCCACATCCAGTCCCCTCTTGAACGCCTCCAGGGACGGCGACTCAACCACCTCCCCGGGCAGCACATTCCAATGGCGAATCACTCTCTCGGTGAAGAACTTTCTCCTCACCTCCAGCCTAAACTTCCCCTGGTGCAGCTTGTTGCAGTCTGTGTTACTCGAAGTGAGAACACGATCCCCCTTTCCCAGACCCCCCAGCGGCCCAGGCATCACGGCGAGGACCCTGATGCGGTGCTGGGAGTTGTGGTGGTGCTGCTGCTGCAGCCCCCGAACTGCCTCCCCCTCGCAGCAGAGCATCCAACTAAGCTTTTAAGGAGGTGAAGCACGTTCCCTGCCCCACGGAGCGTGCCCTGCGGGGGGGCTGCATTACAAAGCCATTTCCTGCAAATGAAAGAGCCAAAAGACCCAAGCAAATGCACCCTAATTGCAGGCTTCCCAGGCGTGAGCCTCTCTCACGCTGCACGCCAGAGCGCTGGGATAAATCAAGCTTCAAGGAGCCCTGACCAAAACCAGGATCACAGTATCACCAAGGTTGGAAGAGACCAGTCCTTGAACTGCCTCCCAAATCCACACACACCTTCTTCGACCCTCCCTGCTCCTTGCCCTCACTTGGGGAAGGGACGCTGGAGGCGTCAGGCAGCCAGCGCAGCTGGGATCATAGAACTGTTAGGATTGGAAGGGACCTCAAGGATCATTTAGTTCCAAACAACCTGCCACGGGCAGGGACACCTCACACTACAGCAGGTTGCTCACAGCCACATCCAGCCTGGCCTTCAAAACCTCCAGGCATGAGGCTTCCACCACCTCCCTGAGCAACCTGTGCCAGTGTCTCACCACCCTCATGGATGCTGCACATGTGGCGACTGCCGACCCCAGCTCGCTGGCATCGCTCCTCTCCCTGTACTCCAGGGCAAAACAGGCAGGGGGTGAATCACCATGAGTTCTTCCCCATGAGAGTGGTGAAGCCCTGGAATGGGTTATCCAGGGAGGTGGTTGAGGCCCCATCCCTGGAGGTGTTTAAGACCAGGCTGGACGGGGCTCTGGCCAGCCTGATCTAGTGTGGGGTGTCCCTGCCCGTGGCAGCGGGGTTGGAACTAGCTGATCCTTGTGGTCCCTTCCAACCCTGACTGATTCTATGATTCTATGAATCCTGTAGTGTGCAAGCAAAGGGGGCTGCCCCACTGCCTGCTCTCTCCCCTGCCTCAGGAGGCTGCTCCTGAGCTGCTGGGGGCTTTGTGCAGAGCAGCCACGCCGGCAGATGTTAACACCAAGAGGTGTTAAGATTCCCAGCACGGCCCGAGAGAAGCACACCCCCTGCATCCCGCTGCAGAGCAAGCTAATCCTGCCAGGTTAATTCTCTTCCTCAGTTCATTCCAGCTTATTAAAGCCAGCAGGCACCCTACAGAGGATTCATTACCTGTGTCACTTGAAGGCAAGGCTGGGCCTTAATGAGCCGAGAAACAAGGGAGCAACGTTCCTACCTTCCCCCTGAGACACAGAACCCCAGAATTTTGGGGGTTGGAAGGGACCTTAAAGCTCATCCAGCTCCAACCCCCTCCCCTGCCATGGGCAGGGACACCTCCCACCAGCCCAGGGTGCTCAAGGCCTCATCCAACCTAGCCTTGAGTGCCTCCAGGGAGGGGCCATCCACAGCCTCCCTGGGCCACCTCTTCCAGCCTCTCCCCACTCAGCCCCTAAAGGATTTCTCCCCACCTCCAGTCTCAGCCTCCCCTCTTCCACCTTAAGTCCCCAGTCTCCCTCCCACTTCCTCACCTGCTCTCAGCCAACACCCTGCACGCCCTGCCCCGGCCTTGGAGCTCACTTTGTTTTTATTTGCTGGGAATTACTGGCAGAGGGCAAAAGGAGATGGATTTGCAGCTAGGTGAGTGAGCACATTAGCAGCCAGAGAGATGGCAGCTGCTGCACTACATCTTCATCCCTTTAAATAGTTCCCAGCCTTCCTCCTGCCGAGCAGGGCTGGCTGGGTAAGAGAGAGAGCTCTCCTAATTAATCTAGTCCTCCCCATCAGCAGTGAAACAGAGCCCAGGCTGGCAGGGAAAATATTGCAGGAGCTAACAGAGGATGGCAGGCTTGGGTCAGCGAGGCAGAAAGCAAGGGGTGGACTTCAGCTGGAGGGGCACAATTATTTCACCACCATGCTATGCCTCTATTCCCAAAGCTGTTGGGCACCTCCCAGCAGCAAGCATGGCTTTTCATTTCATCTGGGTTTTTATCCACCCTCCACCCCCTCCCCATTTCACACACCCCCCCCCACTCCAATCCCCCTTTTTTTTCCCCCTCACCTGGGTGGCTATTTAATTTGTTGTATGCCATGATTTCCCTTTTCATGAGCAAGAAACTTGCATCTGGGCTTTCTTGTTCTCTCTCCCCCTTCCTTTCACTTCATTTCCCCAAAATCATGCTTTTCATGGAAACAAAGAAAAAAAAAGGAAGAAAAGGGGGAGGGGGGGGTGGAATAAAAGAGAGAGAATGGGAGGGAGGATGCAAAAGGAGCCAGGAGATGAAAGAGGCTTTTACATCCAGTCACGAGAGGAAAGATTGAAAAAGGAATGGAGAGAGCATCAGATGCCTCTTGCATCATGATTTTGGTCATACAGGGGTGAGAGGAGCTGGGCAGCAGCTTCCAGGGACTGCAGCAGAATAAAACCTTGCCCTAAAGCACAGTGCCACCCAAAATAGCTTGGAGAGGAACATGCTGGGGAGCACAGGATGTGAGGGGTTGGAAGGGAACCCAGAGAGCGAGTCCAACCCCCTGCCAGAGCAGGACCATAGAATCCAGCACAGGTCCCACACGAACACATCCAGATGGGCCTTGAAAGTCTCCAGAGAAGGAGACTCTACAACCTCTCTGGGCAGCCTGCTCCAGGGCTCCAGCACCCTCACACCAAAGAAGTTCCTCCCTAAGTTCAAGTGAGGCCTCCTAGGTTATGCTTTGCCCCCATTGCCTCTCATCCTACCAGCCCCATCCTCATGACCTTCAGCTCCTGCTGAGCATTGCTCAGATCCCCTCTGGGGCTGCTCTTCCCCAGGCTCAAGAGATCCAGGGTTCTCAGCCTTTCCTCCTCACAGGGATGCTCCAGGACCCTCAGCATCCTCACAGCCTTCCCTGGACTCTCTCCAGCAGTCCCATGTCTCTCTTGAACTAGGGACCCCCAAACTGGACACACTGCTCTGGGTGCTGTCTGACCAGGGCAGAGCAGAGGGGAAGGAGATGCTCCAGGACCTCCAGGACAGGATGCACTGTGACTCTCCCAGTAAAGAAGTTTCTCCTCATGTTGAGGTGGAACCTCCTGTACTGCAGTTTCCACCCATTGCTCCTTGTCCTATGCCAGGGTGCAGCTGAGCAGAGCCTGTCCCTGTCCCCTCCCCCTCAACCCTCAGCTATTTATAAACAATTATTAGCTGCTCTCTCAGTCTTCTCTTCACCAGTCTAAGCAATGCATGGATGCTTGGGCACCACTCACCTCCTGCACAGGGCTGGGCTGCTGTTAGCACCTTACCCTACTGCATGCAGCCTTCCTCCCCACAGTTCTTCCCCAGCAGTCACCATCATCTACAAGATCTCTGTTCCATCTCCTCACCTCCACACCCCAAGCTGGGGGCAGGAGTTGATCTGTTAGAAGGTAGAATGGCTCTCCAGAGGGATCTTGACAGGTTGGACAGATGGGCAGAGTCCAACAGGATGGCATTCAACAAATCCAAGTGCCAGGTGCTGCACTTTGGCCACAGCAACCCCAGGCAGAGCTACAGGCTGGGGGCAGAGTGGCTGAGAGCAGCCAGGCAGAGAGGGACTTGGGGGTGCTGGTTGACAGCAGTTGAACAGGAGCCAGCAGTGTGCCCAGGTGGCCAAGAAGGCCAAGGGCATCCTGGCCTGCATCAGGCACAGTGTGGCCAGCAGGAGCAGGGAAGTCCTTGTACCCTGTGCTCAGCACTGCTTAGGCCACACCTTGTCCTCTGTCCAGTTCTGGGCTCTTCAGGTCACGAAGGACATTGAGAGACTTGAAGGTGTCCAGAGAAGGACAATGAGGCTGGGGAGGGGTCATAGTATCATACTGACACTATGATACTATGATGTCTTGCATGTTGGGCTGCAGGACAAAGTGAGTTCTCTTGCAGGAGGGAAAATCAGGGCTTCTGGTCAACCAGGGCTAAGTGGTGGCCAAACTATGCTTCAGAGGGCTACCGGTACCTCCTCCTAGATCTATCAGGCTCCTTCCCATGGTGGAATAAGACCCCAATGGTTTCCTCCTGGCAATGTGTCACTAGTGGCAGGAGTGGAAAGAGGAGATCAAATTATAGTATCAGTATCAGTCAGGGTTGGAAGGCACCACAAGGATCAGCTAGTTCCAACCCCCTGCCATGGGCAGGGACACCCCACACTAGAGCAGGCTGCCCACAGCCTCAGCCAGCCTGGGCTTAAACACCTCCAGGGACGGGGCCTCAACCACCTCCCTGCACAACCCATTCCAGGGCTTCACCACTCTCATGGGGAAGAACTTCTTCCTCACATCTAGCCTGAATCTCCCCACCTCCAGCTTCATTCCATTCCCCCTAGTCCTATCACTCCCTGAGATCCTGAGAAGTCCCTCCCCAGCCTTCCTGGAGCCCCCTGCAGATCCTGGAAGGCCACAGTTAGGTCACCTCTGAGCCTTCTCTTCTCCAGACTGAACAGCCCCAACTCCTTCAGTCTGTCCTCACAGGAGAGCTGCTCCAGCCCTCTGCTCATCCTCATGGCCCTGCTCTGGACACCTTCCAGCACCTCCAGATCCCTCTTGGAATAGGGGCTCCAGAACTGGAGGCAGTACTCCAGGTGGGGTCTCAGCAGGGCTGAGCAGAGGGGGAGAATCCCCTCCCTTGCCCTGCTGGCCACACTTCTCCTGCTGCAGCCCAGGCTCTGATTGGCTTTCCGGGCTGCAAGTGCACACTGAGAGCTCCTGTTGAGCTTCTCCTCCCCCAGCACCCCCAAGTCTCTCTCCTCAGGGCTGCTCTCCAGCCAGTCCCTGCCCAGCCTGGATTTGTGCCTGGCATTGCCTCCACCCAGATGCTCGACCCAAATTACTGCCATGAACAATGAGCCCAGCAAGGTGCATCCTCCTAGCCTCAGCTTCAGCCAGCCTCAGGTCTCACCTCTTCCTGCCTTCTCCTCACCTGCACTGAGCTCCTGCAGCCCCTGTGAGCCTCTCCTGCAAACCTCTGCCAGCTATGAGCATCAGCAAGATGCCAGGCACAGGTTGCCCAGGCAGGTGGTGGAGTCACCATCCCTGGAGGTGTTCAAGAGGGGATTGGACGTGGCACTTGGTGCCATGGTTTAGTAGTCATGAGGTGTTGGGTGACGGGTTGGACCTGATGATCTTGGAGGTCTTTTCCAACCTTCTTGATTCTATGATCTCCTGCTCCAGAGGCTGCCACCATCACGGGACCTGGCTGCCAGCTCAAGTTTTAAGAGCACTGATGGCTGCTGTACGCACACCACATGCAGACAAAGACATCAGAATCAGCTCTCAGGGCTTAAGCACAAGCTAACTGCAGCCACCAGGAGCCTGCAGCAGGAGCATGGGTGCTGTGCAGAGGACACATGCAGACGTGCGTGTGAGGAGCTGCCAGCATCCACGTTGCCATGGCTCTGGAGATCTTGCAGCCTCTCCCACAGCGACGGCAAAAATAAACCCCAAACCCCCAGCTCAGATTCGCCCTCCCAAGAGGCACAGAGTTTGTGCCACCAAGCCAGGAGAGGCTCTTCACCAGCAGCTCTTCCATGGGAGACTACACATGGCCCAGCAAGAGAGGCCAGCCGGGCTTGGAGCTGCAAAGAGGAGAGCCCTGGCGTGGCAGTGCTCATGGCCCCGTGGAGACAGACCTGGGAAACCTCTTCCACCACCCCTGGAAGGGCTGCTGGAACCTTGGCTAGGAAAGCCCAGGCTGTGTGACAGACCCTCTGTGTGTGTAGGGGTGGGATGGCAATGTCATTGCTGAGGGGCTTTGACTCCAGAGTTATGACCATGTGGGGCAGAGCATCACAGAACTACCACAGAGCTGCTGAGGTTGGAAGAGACCTTTGGGATTAGCAAATCCAGCTGCTTGCCTGAAGCTCACAATCCTACAAGTGCTGTTAAGACAGACCCATGGGGCTTTTACAGAATAAACCAGGATGGAAAAGACCTCAGAGATCAGCAAGTCCAACCTCTCACCCAACACCACCTCACCAACTAAACCATGGCACCAAGTGCCTCAGCCAGGCTCTTTTTAAACACCTCCAGGGATGGTGACTCCACCACCTCCCTGGGCAGCACATTCCAATGGCCAATTACTCTTCCTGTGAAGAATTTCTTCCTAACATCCAGCCTAAACCTCCCCTGGCACAGCTTGAGGCTGTCCCCTTGTTCTGTCACAGGTTGCCTGGGAGGAGAGTATAGCCTGGAGAGGAGGAGGCTCAGGGGGGATCTCATTAACACCTCCAGGGATGAGGACTCTGCCACCTGGGGAGCCTGTTCCAGTGCCTGAAAAGTAAAGAACTGGTTCCTCATGTCCAATCTAAACTTTCTCTGGCACAACTTGATAACATTTCCTCTTGTTCTGATACTGAGGAAAAGAGACCAACCCCCCACCTCACTCCAACCTCCTCCATCCAGGGAGGTCTGCCCTCAGCCTCCTCTTCTCCAGTCTAAACACCCCCAGCTCCCTTAGCTGCTCCTCACAAAACCTTTTCTCCAGGCCCTTCACCAGCTTTGTTGCCCTTCTCTGGAGGTGTTGGTTTGGAGGATTTCATACTCTCCACCACATTCCAGGTCTTCTCCCTCCTCCCTCTGCAAACCTGGAGCCACCACAGGCTGGGAAACCCAGAGGCACCACATTTCAAGCTTCCTCCTCTTCCCCATTCAGAGTCAGAGCATCCCCAGTGAGACCAGCACCCAGCTCCCTGTCACACCTCAGCCAGATCACAGGATGCCAGGGGTTGGAAGGGGCCCAAACAGATCATTGTGTCCAACCCCTCTGCCAGAACAGGACCATACAATCTAGTTCAGGTCACACAGGAACACATCCAGATGGGCCTTGAAAGTCTCCAGAGAAGGAGACTCCACAACCTATCTGGGCAGCCTGCTCCAGGGCTCTGGGACCCTCACAGTGCAGAAGTTCCTCCTTGTGTTGAGGTGGAACCTCCTGTCCTGCAACTTACATCCACTGTTTCTTGTTCTAACTCAGGGAGCAACTGAGCAGAGCCTGTCCCTGTCCCTCTCCCCTCCCTCCTGAACCCCAGCCCTCAGATATTTATAAACACTTATTAAACCCCCTCTCAGCCTTCTCCTCTCCAGACTGAACAGCCCCAGGTCCTTCAGCCTCTCCTCCCCAGGCAGTGCTGCAGTCCCCTAATCATCCTCACAACCCTCTGTTGGACCCTCTCCAGCAGATCCCTCTTGAACTGGGGAGCCCAAAACTGAACACAATACTCAAGATGAGGTCTCACCAGGGGCAGAGCAGAGGGGGAGGAGAACCTCCCTGGATCTGCTGGACTCACTCTTAATACACCCCAGGATCCCAATGGCCTTTTTGGCCACCAGGGCACATTGCTGTGCCGGGGAGAACTTGTTATCCACCAGCACTCCCAGCTCCCTCTCTAGAAAGCTGCTCTCCAGCAGATTACCTCCCAGCCTGCTGGGAATAAACTGCTGCAGTTTATTATTCCTCCCCAGATGCAGGACTCTGCTTTTGACTCTGTTGAACCTCATCTGGTTCCTCTCTGCCCGGCTCTCAGACTGTCCAAGTCTCCCTTGTTGAGCCTCACTTGGTTCCTCTCTGCCCGGCTCTCAGTCTGTCCAAGTCTCCCTCGTTGAGCCTCACTTGGTTCCTCTCTTCCTGGCTCTCAGTCTGTCCAAGTCTCCCTCGTTGAGCCTCACTTGGTTCCTCTCTGCCCAGCTCTCAGTCTGTCCAAGTCTCCCTCGTTGAGCCTCACTTGGTTCCTTTCTTCCTGGCTCTCAGTCTGTCCAAGTCTCCCTTGTTGAGCCTCACTTGGTTCCTCTCTGCCCAGCTCTCAGTCTGTCCAAGTCTCCCTCGTTGAGCCTCACTTGGTTCCTTTCTTCCTGGCTCTCAGTCTGTCCAAGTCTCCCTCGTTGAGCCTCACTTGGTTCCTCTCTGCCCAGCTCTCAGTCTGTCCAAGTCTCCCTTGTTGAACCTCACTTGGTTCCTCTCTGCCTGGCTCTCAGTCTGTCCAAGTCTCTCTTGTTGAACCTCACTTGGTTCCTCTCTGCCTGGCTCTCAGTCTGTCCAAGTCTCTCTTGTGGAACCTCACTTGGTTCCTCTCTGCCTGGCTCTCAGTCTGTCCAAGTCTCTCTTGTTGAACCTCACTTGGTTCCTCTCTGCCCAGCTCTCAGTCTGTCCAAGTCTCCCTCGTTGAGCCTCACTTGGTTCCTCTCTTCCTGGCTCTCAGTCTGTCCAAGTCTCCCTTGTTGAACCTCACTTGGTTCCTCTCTTCCTGGCTCTCAGTCTGTCCAAGTCTCCCTCGTTGAGCCTCACTTGGTTCCTCTCTTCCTGGCTCTCAGTCTGTCCAAGTCTCCCTTGTTGAACCTCACTTGGTTCCTCTCTGCCCAGCTCTCAGTCTGTCCAAGTCTCCCTCGTTGAGCCTCACTTGGTTCCTCTCTGCCTGGCTCTCAGTCCAAGTCTCTCTTGTTGAACCTCACTTGGTTCCTCTCTGCCCAGCTCTCAGTCTGTCCAAGTCTCCCTTGTTGAGCCTCACTTGGTTCCTCTCTGCCCAGCTCTCAGTCTGTCCAAGTCTCCCTCGTTGAGCCTCACTTGGTTCCTCTCTTCCTGGCTCTCAGTCTGTCCAAGTCCCCCTTGTTGAACCTCACTTGGTTCCTCTCTGCCCAGCTCTCAGTCTGTCCAAGTCTCCCTTGTTGAGCCTCACTTGGTTCCTCTCTTCCTGGCTCTCAGTCTGTCCAAGTCTCCCTTGTTGAACCTCACTGAACCTCACTTGGTTCCTCTCTGCCCAGCTCTTCCCAAGTCTCCCTTGGCTCTCAGTCTGTCCAAGTCTCCCTCTTGAGCCTCACTTGGTTGAGCCTCAGCCTCACTTGGTTCCTCTCTGCCCAGTCTCCAAGTCTCCCTTGTTGAGGTCTGTCTCAAGTCTCCCTTGTTGAACCTCAAGTCTCCTGTCCAAGTCTCCCTCGTTGAGCCTCACTTGGTTCCTTTCTTCCTGGCTCTCAGTCTGTCCAAGTCTCCCTCGTTGAGCCTCACTTGGTTCCTCTCTGCCTGGCTCTCAGTCTGTCCAAGTCTCCCTTGTTGAACCTCACTTGGTTCCTCTCTCTGTCCAGTCTGTCCAAGTCTCCCTTGTTGAACCTCACTTGGTTCCTCTCTGTCTCAGTCTGTCCAAGTCTCCCTCAGCCTTTGGTTCCTCTCTTCCTGGCTCTCAGTCTGTCCAAGTCTCCCTCGTTGAGCCTCACTTGGTTCCTTTCTTCCTGGCTCTCAGTCTGTCCAAGTCTCCCTTGTTGACCCTCACTTGGTTCCTCTCTTCCTGGCTCTCAGTCTGTCCAAGTCCCCCTTGCTGAACCTCACTTGGTTCCTCTCTGCCTGGCTCTCAGTCTGTCCAAGTCTCTCTTGTTGAACCTCACTTGGTTCCTCTCTGCCCAGCTCTCAGTCTGTCCAAGTCTCCCTCGTTGAGCCTCACTTGGTTCCTCTCTGCCCAGCTCTCAGTCTGTCCAAGTCTCCCTCGTTGAGCCTCACTTGGTTCCTTTCTTCCTGGCTCTCAGTCTGTCCAAGTCTCCCTCGTTGAGCCTCACTTGGTTCCTCTCTTCCTGGCTCTCAGTCTATCCAAGTCCCCCTTGTTGAACCTCACTTGGTTCCTCTCTGCCTGGCTCTCAGTCTGTCCAAGTCTCTCTTGTTGAACCTCACTTGGTTCCTCTCTGCCCAGCTCTCAGTCTGTCCAAGTCTCCCTCGTTGAGCCTTACTTGGTTCCTCTCTTCCTGGCTCTCAGTCTGTCCAAGTCTCCCTCGTTGAGCCTCACTTGGTTCCTCTCTGCCCAGCTCTCAGTCTGTCCAAGTCTCCCTCATTGAGCCTCACTTGGTTCCTCTCTTCCTGGCTCTCAGTCTGTCCAAGTCTCCCTCGTTGAGCCTCACTTGGTTCCTCTCTTCCTGGCTCTCAGTCTGTCCAAGTCTCCCTTGTTGAACCTCACTTGGTTCCTCTCTGCCTGGCTCTCAGTCTGTCCAAGTCTCCCTCGTTGAGCCTCACTTGGTTCCTCTCTTCCTGGCTCTCAGTCTGTCCAAGTCTCCCTTGTTGAACCTCACTTGGTTCCTCTCTTCCTGGCTCTCAGTCTGTCCAAGTCTCCCTCGTTGAGCCTCACTTGGTTCCTCTCTGCCCAGCTCTCAGTCTGTCCAAGTCTCCCTTGTTGAGCCTCACTTGGTTCCTCTCTTCCTGGCTCTCAGTCTGTCCAAGTCTCCCTTGTTGAGCCTCACTTGGTTCCTCTCTGCCCAGCTCTCAGTCTGTCCAAGTCTCCTTGGATGGCCACACAGCCTTCAGCTGCATCAGCCAAGCCTGACAGGATGGGAATTTTTAAACCCTCAGTGAGGATCTGAAGGCCTCCAAAAAAACTCAACCACAAAGCCAAGCAGAGCATGATAAATCCACCCAGAGAATCAGAGGCACCGAGTGCAGGGTGACGACTTCTCCTTCCCCATACATCCAGGCCTATTAAAAATTTAAACTTGCTCCACAGATCTAAAGGACTGAGTTATTTATTTGTGCAAGGGCTGATCAATCACATGTGTCCCCAAAGGATTCCAGACCTTTAACTGCTCATCTGATTATGCCTGCTGCAGCCACGCTGCTCCCGCTCCCCTCCTTAATATTTCATCCACAGGGCTCCTGGGCAAAGCCGGAGTGGAGTCTGAGCTCCTGGCAGAGCAGAGACCTTCCTCTGGCTTTTCATCAGCTCCCCACCCCTGCCCCCCAAAAGGCAGAGGTGGAAAGAAAGGAAGAACTACTTTTAGCTTGCTCTCTTCCTCCCCTTTCAAAGCAACAGGTTTCCCTCCAGCCCCTGCCACCCTGAAGGGGCAGAGCTTTCTGCTCGGGAGTGGCAAAGCTGCCACGGTGCCAGGGACAGCTGAGAGAGGCCTCCAGCCCCAGGAGCAGCACATGTGCTTGACACTGAGCACCTGCCTCGCCTGCAAACCACGTTTCTAACAGCAGAACTGAGGCTTTTGGGGAAGGAGGAGGGAAGGTGTTGGCAAGGCAGGGTCTTGAAGTCTATAAACTGCAAGGAAAATCTCACTCCACCTCCCCAAGCTGGCTCCAGCCATGTGTTTGCATCTCACCCCCAGCTCCAGCAGCCCGCCTGCAAATCCTGCACAGGCAGCACCAGCATCATGATCATGATGTAGCTACAGGGCTGTGACAGCACTCTGGTACCTCCCAAGCATCCTCCAGAGCATATCCAGAGAAGGGCCACAAGGATGAGCAGAGGGCTGGAGCACCTCTCCTGTGAGGACAGACTGAAGGAGTTGGGGCTGTTCAGGCTGGAGAAGAGAAGGCTCCCAGGTGACCTCATGGTGGCCTTCCAGGATCTGAAGGGGGCCTACAAGAAGGCTGGGGAGGGACTTCTCAGGCTCTCAGGTAGTGATAGGACTAGGGGGAATGGAAGGAAGCTGGAGGTAGGGAAATTCAGTCTGGACATGAGGAGGAAGTTCTTCCCCATGAGAGTGGTGAAGCCCTGGAATGGGTTGTCCAGGGAGGTGGTTGAGGCCCCGTCCCTGGAGGGGTTTAAGCCCAGGCTGGATGAGGCTGTGGGCAGCCTGCTCTAGTGTGGGGTGTCCCTGCCCATGGCAGGGGGGTTGGAACTAGCTGATCCTTGTGGTCCCTTCCAACCCTGACTGATACTATGATACTATGATCTCAAGAGCTGAGGAGGCAACAGTGAAAGCCTGGGTTTCTCCAGCCCCACCATTGCCACTGTCCCCCGAGAGGAGGAAGAATCCCAGAATGGCAGCTTGGAAGGGACCCTAAAGATCACCTGGTCCAACCTTCCAAGGTAACAGTAGAGTTGAAATGTGCTGGCCCAGCACTCTGGCAAGCTGAGTCTTAAAACTGTCAAATGGAGGGACTGTTCAATACCTTTATTGATGATCTGGATGAGGGCATTGAGTCCATCAGCAGTAAATTTGCAGATGAGACCAAGCTGGGGCAGGAGTTGATGTGTTAGAGGGTAGAAGGGCTCTGCAGAGGGACCTTGCCAGGCTGGACGGATGGGCAGAGACCAACAGGATGGCATTCAACAAGTCCAAGTGCCAGGGGCTGCACTTTGGCCACAGCAACCCCAGGCAGAGCTACAGGCTGGGGTCAGAGCGACTGAGAGCAGCCAGGCAGAAAGGGACCTTAGGGTACTGGTTGATAGCAGGCTTAACATGAGACAGCAGTGTGCCCAAGTGGCCAAGGAGGCCAATGGCATCCTGGCCTGCATCAGGAATAGTGTGGCCAGCAGGAGCAGGGAAGTCAGCAGAAGAAGGTCTCCCCTGAGCCTCCTCTTCTCCAGCCTAAGCAACCCCAGCTCCCTCAGCCTCTCCTCCCAGGGCTGTGCTCCAGACACCTCCCCAGATTTGTTGCCCTTCTCTGGACAACTTCCAGCAACTCCACATCTTTCCTAACCTGAGGGGCCCAGAACTGGACACAGGACTCAAGGTGTGGCCTAACCAGTGCTGAGCACAGGGCAGAATGAGGATGCAGGCAGAGGATGAGCATGGAGGAGCAGTGTGTGCCAGCAGCTGGCAAAGGAGCAGTGCTCCCCAGGGAGCAGGGCAGAGGCTTTCCAGCTAAAGCCTGGATTATTCCAGCACATCTCCTTTGTGCACTGGGGCTAATTGAATGGTGATGGCAGCACTAAGCAGCCCTCGTGATCCCAGACTGGAGTCAGCTGAAGCTCTTGAAATCATGTAGAGTTTTTGCATGACTGAGTGCATAGATGTAATAAATTAAACAAAATAAAAGGAAGAAAGAGGGGGGGGGGGGGGGGGGGAAAGGGGGAAGAATCATCAGGTCTGTAAGCAAATCCACAGCTGACAGCAATGAATGCTCAGAGGGAGCTGAGTTACAAAGAGGTTGTCAAGGAGTGATTCACCTCTGAGCATGCAGTGTGCTCCAGTCACAGAACCACAGAGTGGCAGGGATTGGAAGGGACCTCTGGAGATAGGATAGAATAGAATAGAATAGAATAGAATAGAATAGAATAGAATAGAATAGAATAGAATAGAATAGAATAGAATAGGAATAGGAATAGGAATAGGAATAGGAATAGGAATAGGAATAGGAATAGGAATAGGAATAGGAATAGGAATAGACCAGACCAGACCAGACCAGACCAGACCAGACCAGGTTGGAAGAGACCTTCAAGATCATCACATCCAACCTATCACCCAACACCATCTCAATACAATACAATACAATAAACCAGGTTGGAAGAGGCCTTCAAGATCATCATGTCCAACCCATCAAGCAATCCAACCCACCCAAACAACTAGATCATGGCACCAAGCACCCCAGCAAGTCTCCTCCTGAACACCTCCAGTGATGGTGACTCCACCACCTCCCTGGGCAGCACATTCCAAGGGCTAACAACTCTCTCTGTGTAGAATTTCTTCCTAACCTCCAGGTAAACCTCCCCTGGCACAGCTTGAGACTGTGTCCTCTTGTTCTGTTGATGGTTGCCTGGGAGAAGAGACCAACCCCCACCTGGCTACAACCTCCCTTCAGGAAGTAGGAGAGAGCAAGAAGGTCTCCCCTGAGCCTCCTCTTCTGCAGGCTAAGCAACCCCAGCTCCCTCAGCTTCTCCTCACAGGGCTGTGCTCCAGACCCCTCCCCAGCCTCCTTGCCCTTCTCTGGACACCTGGAGAAGGTCACACAGGAACACATCCAGGAAGGTTTGGAATGGCTCCAGAGCATCCACTACCTCTCTGGGCAGCCTGCTCCAGGGCTCAGCCACCCTTCTGTTAAAGAAGTTCCTCCTCATCTTTAGATGCTCAGGTTTGTGTCCACTGCCCCTTGTCCTGTCACCACTGAACAAAGCCTGGTCCCAGCCTTCTGACTCCCACCCTTAAAATATTGATCAGCATTGATCAGATCTCCCTCAGGCTGCTCTTCTCCACACTAAACAGCCCCAACTCTCTCAGCCTTTCCTCAGCACAGAGATGTTCCAGTGCCCTCAGCATCTTTTGTAGCTGTGAACCCCTCAGAGCAGAGATTCTCTGGTGAACCTGCTTTGCCAAGGAGCAATAGGCTCATTAGCAGGCCCAGAGCTCATTAGGGAAATGCAGAGATGGTAATTACTCCTCCAGCCATGCTATGCCAAGCGTGGACAGGGACTGACCAGGGAGAAAATGATGGGAAAGTGACTGGGAGAGAAAAAAGCAGAACTTGGTTAGTTGAGATCTCCCTCCACCCATGCCACAGGAAACAGCCTGTGCAGTTTGCAGACCCAGAGCAATTACAGGCCAAGGCTCTGAGAGCAGGAGGAGCACACACTCAGAGCCTTGCTCCCTCACTCCTTTCCCTCCCTTCTTCATGCAACACCCTCCCATGGCTCCTGGTACACCACTCCAAGCCCCAAGATGCTTGGGACAGATCTCTTTACCCCTCTGCACCTCAGGTGCTGCACAGGCAAAGTGAAGCTGACAGAGCTGGGGGAAGGATGGCTTCTGGCTGCTCCTGCTCTGTTTCTGCATCTGTGCAAACAACAGAGGCAGAAATTCACCTCAGTGGCTCAGGTCACCAAGCCAGAACCCAACACCAAAACCTTCTGAGAGGCCTGAGCTGGCTGGGGGTGCAAAGCAAGCACACAGGCATCAGAAGGGCACTAGCCTAGTAGGAGGTGTCCTGGTTGGAACTAAATGATCCTTAAGGTTCCTTCCTACCCAAACTGTTCTATGATGGTGTGAATAAAGTCAGCACAGACTGAGAGAGTTGTTAGCCATTGGAATGTGCTGCCCAGGGAGGTGGTGGAGGCCCCATCCCTGGAGGTGTTCAAGAGGGGACTGGATGTGGCACTTGGTGCCATGGTTTAGTCATGAGGTCTGTGGTGACAGGTTGGACTTGATGATCTTTGAGGTCTCTTCCAACCTTGGTGATTCTGTGTGTGTGAGGCTGGGAGACCTGGGGCTGTCTAGTCTGGAGAAGAGAAGGCTGAAAGGGAATCTTATTGATGTTTATAAACATCTGAAAGGTGTGGGACAAGAAGAAGGAGCCAGGCTCTTGGCAGTGGTGTCCTGTGACTGGATGAAAGGCAACTGGAGCCCATACAAACTGGAACCCAGGAAGTCCCACCTCAACATGAGGAGAAACTTCTTTTGCCGTGAGGGTGCTGGAGCCCTGGAGCAGGCTGCCCAGAGAGGTTGTGGAGTCTCTTTCTCTGGAGTCTTTCAAGCCCCATCTGGATGTGTCCCTGTGGGACCTGCCCTGGGTGACCCTGCTCTGGCAGGGGGTTGGACTCAATGATCTCTGGAGGTCCCTTCCAGGTGCTATGTTTCCATAATTATTATTCCAGGCACACCAAGTGCCCACATCAGGAGCCACAAAGAAAGAGTTTTCCAAGGCATCACAGTCACTTAGCCAAAGATTTATGACTTTTACTCTTAGTGCACTGTAATTGCTCCTGTACATTACAAATGAGCTGGTTCTGTGCTGTGTAAAGTGACTGCACAAACCTCAGGAATACCCCAAAAATAGTATTAATCTAATAGAAAAATCACAATTCAACTTTTAATTTCACTTAGAATCGTAGACTGGCCTGGGCTGGAAGGGACCTCCAAAGGTCATCCAGTCTGAACTCCCTGTAGTCAGCAGGGAGAGAAGAGGAAGCTCAGGGGAGACCTTCTTGCTCTCTCCAACTCCCTGAAGGGAGGTTGTAGCCAGGTGGGGGTTGGGCTCTTCTCCCAGGCAAGCAGCACCAGGACAAGAGGACACAGTCTCAAGCTGTGCCAGGGGAAGTTTAGGCTGGAGGTGAGGAGAAAGCTCTCCCCAGAAAGAGGAACTGGCCACTGGAATGTGCTGCCCAGGGAGGTTGTGGAGTCCCCATCCCTGGAGGTGTTTAAGAGGGGATTGGATGTGGCACTTGGAGCCATGGTTTAGTTAGTCAGGAGGTGTTAGGTGCCAGGTTGGACTTGATGATCTCTGAGGTCTTTTCCAACCTTATTGATTCTATGATTCCATACATCGGGCTGCCCAGGGCCTTGTCGAGGCTTACCTTGAATATTCCCAGGGATGGGGCCACAACCGCCTCCCTGGGCAACCTGTTCCAAGGTTCCACCACCCTCATGGTGCAGAACTTATTCCTAACACCCAGTCTAAATCTGCTCTTCTCCAGCTTAAAGCCATTACCCCTCATCCTGTCCCTGCAGGCCTTTGCAAACAGACTCTCCCCATCCTTCTCGTAGCCTCTTCAGGTACTGGAAGGCTGCTATTAGGTCTTCCAGGAGCCTCCTCTTTTCCCAGCTGAACACCCCCAGCTCCCTCAGCCTGTCCTTGTAGCAGAGGTGCCCCAACCCCTTGAGCATTCTTGTGGCCCTCCTCTGGACCCTCTCCATCAGGTCCATGTCCTTCCTGTACTGAGGGCTCCAGACCTGCACACAGTACTCCAGGTGAGGTCTCCCCAGAGCAAAGCAAAGTGGCAGAATGACCTCTCTGGCTCTGCTGCAACACTGCTTTGAACGCAGCCCAGGCTGCCACTGGCTTTCTGGGCTGCAAGCTCGCACTGTCTGCTCCTGTCCCACTTCTCATCCATCAGCACCCCCAAACCCTTTTCCTCAGGGCTGCTTAACTTCACCTGCACAAGAGGCACCCGGCCTGCACCCACTGTGTGCCAGCCTCCAAGTGTCCACTCGGGAGATGCCCTTTACGTCCTCATTCCACTGCTGTGGGCATCCCAGCTTTGAAAAGTTACTGCTGTGCTGCACAGAGTGACATTAATTGGGTGTTAATGAGCTGTCTGAACAACTTCCCACTGCCCTTATTACTGGACATCAGGGTCCCTGCAATGTCCCAATTAACCAGAATCAAAGAATGCTTAATACACAGTAAACTGGTTCCCAGCCCCTTGAACTGATTAAGCAGCTGTTCCTTTTAGTTGGGTCTCTCTTCAGTGATGCTGCACAGTCTCTGCTGCCTTCCTTCTGGCAAGGAGTGGGATTTAGATGAGCATTTCTAGGAGAGGCTGAAGGAAACACTGTGGCTCAGGATGGCAGACTCAGCTCCCTGCCTTTTGTCCCAAGGCAGGATGGTGCACAGCGACAGAATCAGGTGGTTTAGGTATGATTCACAGATGATCAACTTCCCCCAGCCTGCCTCTTATAGAGCCATAGAACTGTTTTGGTTGGAAAAGGCCTCTGAGATCATCCAGTCCAGCCATCAATCCAACACCATCATGGCCATCAAACCATGTCCCACAGTGCCATGGCCACAGGTTTCTTCAACACCTCCAGGGATGGGCACTCCACCACCTCCCTGGGCAGCCTGTGCCAATCCCTGACCACTCTTGCAGCAAAGAAACTGCTCCTAATCTCCAACCTACACCTCCCCTGGCACAATTTCAGGCCATTTCCTCTGCTGTCACCTGATACAAGGGAGAAGAGACCAACCCCACCTCACTGCAGCCTCCTCTCAGGAGCTGTAGCAAGCAATGAGGTCTCCCCTCTGCCTCCTACAGACTAAACAACCCCAATTCCCACAGCTGCTGCTCACCAGCTCTGTTCTCCAGGCCCTTCACCTTTGTTGCCCTTCTCTGGACACTCTCCAGCCCCTCAGTGTCCTTCTTGGAGCAAGGAGCCCAAAAGTGAACCCAGCTTTTGAGGTGTAGCTTCACCAGTGCTGAGTACAGGGGCACCAGCACTTCCCTGCTCCTGGTGGATGACTTCCCAGTCACGGCCAGGATGCTGGTGGCCTTCTTGGCCACCTAAGCACACTGGTTGCTCACATTCAGCTGGCTGTCAACCAGCAGCCTTGGGTCCTTCTCTGCTAGGCCACTTTCCATCCCCTCTCTCCCAAGCCTGGAGCCTTCCTGGGGCTGTTGTGACCCAAGTGCAGCACCCAGCACAAAATGGGGACAGAGCAGGGAACCCCCGGGGGCCTTTTCCAGCTGCAGGAGGAGAGCAGCTCCAGCTGTCTGCAGGCTTGGTGCTGACATCACTTGAGATAAAAGAGAATTTAAGGTGCAGGGGAGAAGCAAGCAGATGCTTGTAGATTGGAGCAGAACAAGATAAGGGAGCAATGATGAATATAGAGGCGTTAGGCTGGGACAATTCAGAGCAGACACAACCGGGGCGGATGGGAAGCAGCGATAGCGCCGGCAGTCCCCGAGCGCCTCGCCAAGCCGGCGGCCAAGCTTTCCCCCTGCCAGCCTCAGCCAGGCTCCAAGGGGCAAAGAATGGAATGGAATGGAATGGAATGGAATGGAATGGAATGGAATGGAATGGAATGGAATGGAATGGAATGGAATGGAATGGAATGGAATGGAATGGAATGGACCGGACCGGACCGGACCAGGTTGGAAGAGACCTTCAAGATCATCACACCCAGCCTATCATCCAACACCACCCAATCAACTAACCCATGGCACCAAGCACCCTATCAAGTCTCCCCCTGAACACCTCCAGTGATGGTGACTCCACCACCTCCTCAGGCAGCACATTCCAATGGACAATCTCTCTCTCTGTATAGAACTTCCTCCTAACCTCCAGCCTAAACCTCCCCTGGCGCAGCCTGAGACTGTGTCCTCCTGTTCTGGTGCTGCTTGCCTGGGAGAAGAGACCAACCTCTGCCTGTCTACAACCTCCCTTAAGGTAGTTGTAGAGAGCAATAAGGTCACCCCTGAGTCTCCTCCTCTCCAGGCTAAGCAACCCCAGCTCACTCAGTATCTCCTCATAGGCCTTGTGTTCCAAGCCCTTCATCAACCTTGTTGCCCTTCTCTGGACACGCTCCAACAAGTCAGCATCCTTCCTAAACTGAGTGGCCCAGAACTGGGCACAGGACTCAAGGTGTGGCCTAACCAGTGCAGTGTACAGGGGCAGAATGACCTCCCTGTTCCTACTGTTCAACTAAACCATGACACCAAGCACCCTATCAATTCTCCTCCTGAACACCTCCAGTGATGGTGACTCCACCACCTCCTCAGGCAGCCCATTCCAATGGGCAATCACTCTCTCTGTGTAGAACTTCCTCCTAACCTCCTTCCTCCTAACCTCCAGCCTAAACCTCCCCTGAAAGAACACAGTCTTCACAAACCCATCAGCATCTAGCCCTGGGAGAGGCAGCCAAGCAGGCAAGCAGGGCATTCCTCAGAGCTCAGGCAAGGAACGTTTCTCTCCCTCGCCGCTCGCTTCGCCAGAGGCCGGCGGAGCGCGCAGCGAAACGATCAAAGCCTTCAGCTCCCCCTGCTCCTGAATGGAACAGTCAAGGAAAATAGTCTGATTTGACAATTTGCAGTGGGTTAAAATGATAGGTGGAAGAGACACGGGAGAAGGAAAGCATATTAGGCACTACTTGATAAATTAGCTCCATTAGACGGCAGGCGAGTCGCAGCCCAGGAGATGCGCAGGGCTGCTGGGGACAGCACGTGTGCAGTCAGCAGCACGGCCCTGCTGGCTGGAGGAGCCCCCTGCTTCTCTCAGCTTTTGCCCACACAGCCAAAAGATTCAGATCCAGGGGAAGATTTAGAAGGGAGATTAGAGAGAAATTCTTTCCAGTGAGGGTGGGGAGACGCCAGAGCAGGCTGCCCAGGGAGGCTGTGGATGCCTCCTGCCAGGAGGTGTTCAAGGCCAGCTTGGATGAGGCCTTGAGCAACCTGGGCTGGTGGGAGGTGTCCCTGCCCTTGGCAGGGGTTTGGAACTGGATGAGCTTTAAGGTCCCGTCTATGAATCTAGGAAACTATGAATGAGACAGAACCAAAGGTACAGGGCAGACGTTGGCAGAGCTGTGTCCAAAGTTTGTCACACTACCTGCCACCTCCAACTCTCTCCCTCCTCCTGGGAAGGGTCTCATCTTCACCACACTTTTGGCCCCTTCCCCCCCCCTCTCCCTTTGCCTCCTTCCCCCTTTCTCCCCTGCTCACCACTAATCCCCACCCCAGTAAGCTCTAACATCAAGCACTGCTCCAGGTACGGATGCCCAGCTCCTCTCCCAGATGGGCAGAGGCTGGCACCAACCCCTCCCCCCGGCCCCTCCACCCAGAGAAAGAGATTCTGGAGCCACATGAGTGCAGACACCCACTGGCCATGGTCCTGCCCCCCACAGCCATCGTCCCCATCCCTCCCCAGCCACACAAATGTATTCATGGCTTCACTGGGGAAGTTCTCCCTGCGCTCTGCTGCTTGTAATTGCTGGCGGCCAAAATCTGTTCTGTTTTTTCTGGCTGAGGTACCAGGCAATCATCAGCTGTAATTATTTTGAGTCTTGTTACAGATGGATCTCAGAGAGCTTTCAGTCTTAAGCAGAATTCATTATTCAAATGCCAGCTCCAGCCTTCTGCAGTGGGCTGGGCATGAAGCGCCGCCGGCCCCCCGCAGCCGCCACCAGCAACAAATGGTTGTGGGGAAGGTGAGGATGATGCTGGTGAGATCTGCTTGTCAAAGCCACCTCCCTGCAGCTCCCCACCAGCGCCACCCAGCACCAGTTTTGGCTCAGCTTCAGCCCTGGGGAGGAGTGTGAGGGAGCAGGGATGGGGGAGCTGGAGGATGCTGGGTGGCAGTGTGGTCAGCATCCTCCCTGAAAACCTCCAAACGCTGCTCTGCCTCTCTCCAGGCTCACTCTGGGTACAGGACAGCTGGAGACAGGAGCCACAGGGGCTCAGAACTGACTCAAAGCACCTGGACAAGGTGTGAGTGGACTGAATCATAAAATGTTTTGGGCTGGAAGAGACCTTAAAGATCATCATGGAAGGGACACCTCCCACCAGCCCAGGCTGCTCAAGGCGTCATCCAACCTGGCCTTGAACAGCTCCAGGGAGGGCCATACAATCCAGCTCAGGTCACTCAGGAACACATCCAGATGGGCCTTGAATGTCTCCAGAGAAGGAGACTCCACAACCTCTCTGGGCAGCCTGCTCCAGGGCTCTGGGACCCTTACAGTAAAGAAGTTCCTCCTTGTGTTGAGGTGGAACCTCCTGTGCTGCAGCTTCCATCCATTGCTCCTTGGCCTATCCCAGGGTGGAAGTGAGCAGAGCCTGTCCCTGTCCCCTCCTTCCTGACCCCCAGCCCTCAGATATTTATAAACACTTATTAAACCCCCTCTAAGTCTCCTCTTCTCCAGGCTGATCTCTCTTCTCCAGACTGAACAGCCCCAGGTCCCTCAGCCTCTCCTCCCCAGGCAGTGCTGCAGTCCCCTGATCATCCTCACAGCCCTCTGCTGGACCCTCTACAGCAGATCCCTCCTGAACTGGGGAGCCCAGAACTGAACACAGTACTCAAGATGAGGTCTCACCAGGGGCAGAGCAAAGGGGGAGGAGAATCTCCCTGGATCTGCTGGCCTCACTCTTCTTAAAGGCACCCCAGGATCCCATCGGCCGCCTTGGCCCCCAGGGCACACTGCTGTCCCATGGAGAGCTCGTTCCCCACCAGCACTCCCAGCTCCACAGAGATAGCATGTTTATGAGAGCACCAAAGCTTTGGAGGAAAAGCAGCTCATTCCCCCTCCAACAACTCCCTTTCTTGTGTGGGCAAAACAAAAACTGGGGCTGCTTCCTGGCTGCTTTCCAGGCCAGAGCAGAGGCAGTTTCTAATTTAAAAAGTCAGGATTTTCTGCAGGAAATGTCAATCATTTGTTGGACTGGGGGGTTGGGGGGGGGGGGTTGGGGTTTTGGGGTTTGCTTTCAAAGAAAATGATCTCTTCCTCTTTTTTTTTTATTGGTCAAAGTTTTCCAGGAGGAGAGCGGGGGGGTAGGACTAGGTAGGGGAATGAGAGGAGGCAGCCTGAGCTGGTTGGGGATGTCCCTGCTTAGAATCATAGAATCAGTGTGGTTGGAAGAGACCTCAGAGAGCATCAAGTCCAACCTGGCACCCAACACCTCCTGGCTAACTAAACCATGGCTCCAAGTGCCACATCCAAGCCCCTCTTGAACACCTCCAGGGACAGGTGACTCCACCACCTCCCTGGGCAGAACATTCCAACAGCCAATTCCTCTTGCTGGGAAGAACTTTCTCCTCACCTCCAGCCTAAACCTCTCCTGGCACAGCTTGAGACTGTGTCCTCTTGTTCTGGTGCTGCTTGCCTGGGAGAAGAGACCAACCCCCACCTGGCTACAACCTCCCTTCAGGGAGTAGGAGAGAGCAAGAAGGTCTCCCCTGAGCCTCCTCTTCTGCAGGCTAAGCAACCCCAGCTCCCTCAGCCTCTCCTCACAGGGCTGTGCTCCAGACCCCTCCCCAGCCTCTTTGCCCTTCTCTGGACACCTTCAAGTCTCTCAATCTCCTTCTTGAGATGAGGAGCCCAGAACTGGACACAGGACTCAAGGTGTGGCCTAAGCAGTGCTGAGCACAGGGCAGAATGACTTCCCTGCTCCTACTTTCCCTGCTCCTACTGGCCACACTGTTCCTAATGCAGGCCAGGATGCCCTTGGCCTTCTTGGCCCCCTGGGCACACTGCAGGCTTACTGCAGAGGGAGTTGGACAGACTGAGAGAGCTGAGGTTGTTCAGTCTGGAGAGGAGAAGGCTCTGAGGAGACCTAATCATGGCCTTCCAGGCTCTGAAGGGGGCTGCAAGAAAGATGGGGAGGGACTTTTTAGGGTATCAAGTGTTGAAAGGACTGGGGGGAATGGGACAAAACTAGAAGTGGGGAGATTCAATTGGAAGTTTTCTTACACAGAAAGTGCTGTTGGCCATTGGAATGTGCTGCCCAGGGAGGTGGCAGAGTCACCACCCCTGGGGGTGTCCAAGAGGGGATTGGATGTGGCACTTGGAGCCATGGTTTAGTAGTCACGAGGTGTTAGGTGACAGGTTGGACTTGATGAGGTCTTTCCCAGCCTTATTGAGTCTTCCCCATGAGGGTGGTGAGAAACTGGCACAGGTTGCCCAGGAAGGTTGTAGAAGCCTCATCCCTGGAGGTTTTCAAGGCCAGGCTGGATGTGGCTGTGAGCAACCTTCCCTTCCAACCCTGACAACTGTGGGAATCTGTGACTAGGTGACCTTAGAAAGGTCTGGGTTGGAAGGGACCTCCTGTGGTTCTATGACACCTTCAGGGCTGGGGCAAATAAAGCTGAAACTGCTGTTTGTGCTGTGAGGGTATCAGCAGGGTCCAGTTTTTCGGGGGGGGAAGGAGGGGGTTAAAATGAATGTGGCAACACAGAGGTAGCAAATAAAGCTGCATTTGGTGGTTGTGCTGTGAGGGTATCAGCAGGGTCCAGTTTTTCGGGGGGGGAAGGAGGGGGTTAAAATGAATGTGGCAACACAGAGGTAGCAAATAAAGCTGCATTTGGTGGTTGTGCTGCCAGGGTATCAGCAGGGTCCCTTCTGGGGGTGAGGTGGGGTGGTCAGAAGGAGTGTAACTACAAGCAGAGTCCCTCAGGGATCAGTCCTGGGACCTGTCTTGTTCAACATCTTTGTGGGTGCCATGGACAGTAGCTTTGAGTGCACCCTCAGCAAGGTTGCTGCTGACACCAAGCTGTGTGGTGCAGCAGACAGCTGGAGGGAAGGGATCCATCCAGAGGGACCTGGGCAGGCTGGAGAGGTGGGCACAAGCCAACCTCATTGGCTTCAACAAGACAAGTGCAGGGTCCTGCAGCTGGGTGGAGGCAATGCCAGGCACAAATCCAGGCTGGGCAGGGACTGGCTGGAGAGCAGCCCTGAGGAGAGAGACTTGGGGGTGCTGGGGGAGGAGAAGCTCAACAGGAGCTCTCAGGGTGCACTTGCAGCCCGGAAAGCTAATCAGAGCCTGGGCTGCAGCAGGAGAAGTGTGGCCAGCAGGGCAAGGGAGGGGATTCTGCCCCTCTGCTCAGCCGTGCTGAGACCCCACCTGCAGTACTGCCTCCAGTTCTGGAGCCCCTATTGCAAGAGGGATCTGGAGGTGCTGGAAGGTGTCCAGAGAAGGGCCACGAGGATGAGCAGAGGGCTGGAGCAGCTCTCCTGTGAGGATAGACTGAAGGAGTTGGGGCTGTTCAGTCTGGAGAAGAGAAGGCTCAGAGGTGACCTAACTGTGGCCTTCCAGGATCTGAAGGGGGCTACAGGAAGGCTGGGGAGGGACTGCTCAGGATCTCAGGGAGTGACAGGACTAGGGGGAATGGAATGAAGCTGGAGGTGGGGAGATTCAGGCTGGAACGGAGGAGGAAGTTCTTCCCCATGAGAGTGGTGAAGCCCTGGAATGGGTTGTGCAGGGAGGTGGTTGAGGCCCCGTCCCTGGAGGTGTTTAATCGCAGGCTGGCTGAGGCTGTGGGCAGCCTGATCTAGTGTGGGGTGTCCCTGCCCATGGCAGGGGGGTTGGAACTAGCTGATCCTTGTGGTCTCTTCCAACCCTGACTGATGCTACTATGATACTACTACTATGATACATGGAGGTTGAGGGCTGTGTTGGCACCTGCAAACAGCCCCCTGGCACATCTTACTTGAGTGCAGGAAGAGCCACGTTGCAGGAAGATATTTGCAGGGTCAGAGACTAATCATTGCAACTGCTGAGCAAAACAAATAAGCGTAAAGCAAAAGCCAAAGCCCGAGCGCGCCGCGGGAGCAGGAGAGACTGTTTGCTTTCCAAACAGACACACACACACACACCCCAACCACCAAAGAAATAGTATTACAAACAGTAGCAGGAAGGATCCAGGGATTCAAATTGTTAGGAAAACAAAATAGCAGCAATCCCACCAGGAACTGCTGCTCCCACTCGGTATGTGCATAAGACGAGCAACGCTTTGCTGCCTGCTGTGAGTGGCTCCTCTGGTGGGATCACAGAGTTGGCAGGGTCGGATCCTCAAGGCTCAGCCAGTCCCAACCCCCCTGCCATGGCCAGGGACACCTCACACTGCAGCAGGTTGCTCACAGCCACCTCCAGCCTGGCCTTCAAAACCTCCAGGGATGAGGCTTCCACCACCTCCCTGGGCAGCCTGTGCCAGGCTCTCACCACCTTCATGGGGAACAACTTCTTCCTCACAGACAATCTCAATCTCCCCACTTTCAGTTCTGCTCCATCCCCCCCAGTCCTATCCCTCCCTGACACCCTCAGAAGTCCCTCCACAGCTTTCTTGTAGCCCCCTGCAGATACTGGAAGGCCACAATAAGGTCTCCACAGAACCTTCTCCTCTCCAGATTGAGCAACCCCAACTCTCAGTCTGTCCAGCTCCCTCTGCAGTAAGCATGGCCATCCTCAACCAGCTCAGGCTGCCTCTCTTGAGCTTGGTGGACAGGCTGGAAATGGGATGGTGAAGGGTCAGGAACTGGGTGAAGCTCGGAAGCTGAATGCCTCTGGGTGAAGCTGAGGGCTGTGGCTGTGTCCCAGCAGGGGAAGCACAGAGAGTGCTGACACCAGGGAGAGAGAAGGAAAATCCCCTCCTGCCCCAGAGATTCGTGGAATGGTTTGGGTTGGAAGAGAGCTTAGGGATCATCTAATTCCAGCTCCTCTGCCACTAGACCAGGTTGTTCCATCCCCTCTTTTACCTGGGCACAGAGAAAATGGCTCCCAAGAAAGAAAAGCTGGTTTGTATCAAGCAACTAAAACCAAACAACTAAGTCAGCCAGCCTCATTTTCTTTCCTGAAATGAAAGCCTAAATAAAACAAAACATTCCACAAGTGCTGGAGCTAATGAACCCTGCATCCCTCTGGATTTATGTCTGGTGGTTGAACAGTTCTGCTGCCCTGGGGAAACTGCCCCACTCCAGCCCACCCCAAAGGCTCCACTCTGAAGGTGGGAAGCTTCCCCCAAGGAGTCCCCCAGAGCACCCCAAGGGTATTTGCTCAGGGCTGCTGAAGACATCACACCTTGCTCTGAACACTTTTCAGCCAAACTACCCTTTCTGGCAGCACTGGGCAGGAATGCAGCTCCAAAGAAAGCCAGAAATGGGGAGAAATAACCTCCTCCCCCCATTCCAGACAGCAAAAGGCAAACCCAGCCCCAATGCACCCAAAACTGTAGGTAGGACAGCGCTGCTCCCTCCTTCACCTACAGCCTGGGGGTACCCAGGCAACTAAGGAGGACCTTCCCTGCCACAGGACACCACCCCAGACACACAGCACCTGGTTGGGCCCCTGCAAACCCTGCTGGCAAGTAAACAACATGTGTGTGTGTGTGGGGGGGGGGGGGTGGTAAAAAATGAAAATCATGGAAACATCACTTTGTGGCACTTTGGCCACAACAACCCCAGGCAGTGCTACAGGCTGGGGACAGAGTGGCTGGAGAGCAGCCAGGCAGAAAGGGACCTGGGGGTGCTGGTTGACAGCAGCTGAACAGGAGCCAGCAGTGTGCCCAGGGGGCCAAGAAGGCCAAGGGACTCCTGGCCTGCATCAGGAAGAGTGTGGCCAGCAGGAGCAGGGAAGTCATTGTGCCCTGTGCTCAGCACTGCTTAGGCCTCACCTTGAGAACTGTGTCCAGTTCTGGGCTCCTTCATTTAGGAAGGACATTGAGGGACTTGAAGGTGTCCAGAGAAGGGCAAGGAGGCTGGGGAGGGGTCTGGAGCACAGCCCTGTAAGGAGAGGCTGAGGGAGCTGGGGTTGCTTAGCCTGCAGAAGAGGAGGCTCAGGGGAGACCTTCTTGCTCTCTCCTACTCCCTGAAGGGAGGTTGTAGCCAGCTGGGGGTTGGTCTCTTCCCCCAGGCAAGCAGCACCAGAACAAGAGGACACAGTCTCAAGCTGTGCCAGGAGAGGTTTAGGCTGGAGGTGAGGAGAAAGTTCTTCCCAGTAAGAGGAACTGGCCATTGGAATGCACTGCCCTGGGACATGGTGGAGTCCCCATCCCTGGAGGTGTTCAAGAGAGGATTGGACGTGGCACTTGGAGCCATGGTTTAGTTGTCAGGAGGTGTTGGGTGCCAGGTTGGACTTGATGATCTCTGAGGTCTTTTCCAACCTTACTAATTCTATGATTCTAAGAATCTATGAAATGAGGGAGCTGAATCTTCCCTTTTGCAGGGCCTCCTGCAGCAGAAACTCCTTTGGGAAAGAAGGAAGCTAGGGAGCAAAGCTGCCCCCTGCACCCCACTTGGGTCAAATCCAGCCCCAAGACATGCTGCAGAGGAGCACAGGTGAGACCCCTGCAGTTCTGTCCCCTCCTTGCTCACCTCAAAGCACTTTGGCTTTGGGCTCTTTCCTTCCCAATTTGCAGCACAACCTTTTTTTTCTGCGTGCCTGGGAGAAAAACAAAAGCCCTGAAGAAACATAATTAAAATATTATAATTATTGGGGGTGGAATATTTGCTTTTATCCTATTTAGAAAAGGGGGGGGGGGGGGAAATAAAAGCTAAAGGAAAGAGATGCAAATAGAGGCGATTTTAGCATTCCAGTCAGCCTGGCTCCCTCCTATAGGGATGGAAATATTTGCTTTAGGCAACTTTGTTGTGTTGATTTTCTACTTTCCCCTCAATTTTCCTCTCTTTTGTGAATGCAGTTTGGCCGTGAAGGTACTCACGTTCCTCCCTCGCCAGCCGAGGTCCCTCCTGTCGCTGCATCTTCTCCTGGTGCTGGAGAGTGGGGGTCCCGGGAGGGCTCCCGGGAGGGATCCTGGAGGGGTCCGGGAGAGCTCCTGCGTGGGTCCTGGGAGGGTCCCGGGAGGGGTCCTGGAGGGATCCTGTGAGAGGTCCCGGGAGGGCCCCCGAGAGGGATCCTGTGAGAGGTCCGGGAGAGCTCCTGCGTGGGTCCTGGGAGGGTCCCGGGAGGGGTCCTGGAGGGATCCTGTGAGACGTCCCGGGAGGGCCCCCGAGAGGGATCCTGTGAGAGGTCCGGGAGAGCTCCTGCGTGGGTCCTGGGAGGGTCCCGTCCTGGAGGGATCCTGTGAGACGTCCCGGGAGGGCCCCCGGAGGGATCCTGGGAGGGGGATCCTGGGGGTCCTGGGAGGGTCCAAAGGGGTCCTGGAGGGATCCTGGGAGGGATCCTGGGAGAGGTCCAGGGAGGGCTGGGAGGGATCCTGGGAGAGGTCCTGGGTGGGTCCTGGGAGGGTCCTGCAGGGATCCCGTGAGAGGTCCTAGTGAAATTCTGGGAGGGCTCCTGAAAGGGATCCTGGAGGGGTCCGGGAGGGATCCCGTGAGAGATCCTGGAGGGATCGTGTGAGGGATCCCGTGAGAGGTCCTGGGAGGGTCCGGGAGAGGTCCTGGGAGGGTTCCAGAAGGGTTCCCGGAAGGGTCCTCAGTGCCCGAACTGCAGGGCTAATCCCCTCCTAGGGGAATAAACCTTGGGGAACTCACCTAGAGGAGCAACTCGACCCCCACTCCTTACCCCAAACACCTGGAGAGAAAGCAGGACCCCACTGCGAGGGGGGCAAGGGGTAGAGGGTAGTGGGCGCTGAGAGGCAGAAACTGCCCTGACCCGGGCGCGGGTAATGGGTGGGGCGCGGGGTACAGGTGTAGGTAGTTAAGGGGTCGCGTGGGGTAATTGCGGTCCAAGAGCCCCCTCCTGTGGCCAAACCTCGGCCCTGCTGCCCCGGAGAGCGAGGATGCGGATGGAGGGGTCCCGGCCTCAGGATGCTCCCTCCGGTCCCCGTCCCGCAGCGCAGCATCCCGCGGCCAGGCGGGAGCGAACCCCGGCGCGGTGCACACTGTGTGTAGAGAGTGTGCACAGTGTGAGTTCCCTGTGCTCGCTCTCTTACAACGGCTGGGAGTGACAGGACGAGGGACAGTGAAGCTGAAAGAGGAGAGATTGAGATTGGAGACTGAGGAGAAATTCTTGAGAGTGAGGGTGGGAGACGCTGGCACGGGCTGCCCAGGGAGGCTGTGGCTGCCTCCTGCCTGGAGGTGTTCGATGCCAGGTTGGATGAGGCCTTGAGCAAGCTGGGCTGGTGGGAGGTGTCCCTGCCCATGGCAGCGGGATTGGAACTAGATGATCTCTAAGGTCCCTTCCAACCCAAACCATTCTGTGAGTCTCAGACCTCAAAGGTCTTCCCTAACCCAAATAATTCTGTGTGATTCTGGATGCCCTGTACAGGCTCAAAGTGGGGCAGTGCTGCTTTTCTCACTCAGGGCTTGCTGCAGAGCCCAAACCTCTTTAAATTACTGCAATTGCACCTGTGTTTTCCTTTCCCTTGCAAGGAGCTCCCTGCACCTCCTGACCCAGGTGGAACCACTCACCAATAATCCAGACCCACCCTGCTCACCTCTCTTCCCCACCCAGCACCTGGGGGAGCCCCAGCTGGGTACTCACAGCCCCTCACCAGCACCACCTGTGTAAACACAGCAATTGTTCTGCACGATTCTGCTGTCTGGTGCTCAAGGAGAAAGGGAAAAACATAAATGATAAACACCAGGATCAGCCAAAAGGAAAAAAACAAAGGTCTTTGTCCTTTATTACACTCCCAAAGCAGCTTCATCCCTTGTCCAACCACCCCCCCTCACAATGCAGTACACAGCCACTGAGGCTAATTAACTCTCTAATTAAAGATCAGAGCACTGTTGTTGTTGTTTCCCCACAGGGGCCAGGCTTCAAGGCAATCTTGCTAAGTAATTGTACCAAGTCGTAGTGGTGGCTCTCTGGCTGGTGGGTCTGAGCCTGGAAAGGGCACGGGATGGGCAGAGCTGGGCAGGGCAAGCTGCTTCTGATTTATTTAGGGAGAGCAGGGAGCAAAAAGAAGGCAAAAAGCAGGGGGAAACAGTTGGGGAGAGATCCTGGCTGCATCATTCCCACCCTCCAGCACTCCCAGGGGGGAGGCAGGACTCGGAGGAGAGGCAGGTCACAGAGGGATGTGGTTAACAGTAACATGGGAAATCATCTCTGGTTTTGTCTTTGTTTTCCTCCTTCTCCTCTCTTCAGGACCAGGATAATGTGGCAAAAAAATAAACAGCCTCTTCCCAAGCTTCAGACAGTCCAGGGGACCAGCGTGGATCAAACCCTTGCAGGAAAGCAAAGGGGGCAAAAGGAGAAGCACACCCCAGTTGCAGACACTCATCCCAGCACCTGGGGGTCCCAGCAGCACCCCACTGTGCCCCCCTGTGTCCTCTCCAGCCCCTTTCTCCTTGCTCCAACTCCACACACCACCCCAGGGCAGTGCTGAGCCAGGCTCCTGTCCTGCCTTGTTAAGTTTGCCTTGACCATAAACTCCACAAGGTCGTTAAAATGCAAACTAAAAAAGACCATTTGCTCTTCACCTCCATCCCTCACTTTGCCTTTTCCTCCAGATTCCGGGCCAGCTGCCTCCTTTCCCTCTTTCTAACCCCTTTTGCCTCCAACCTATCGTTGCAGAGGGACTCCTCTGGGAGCATCCCTGCAGGAACAGCACCCCAGGGTGGGGGAGCCCACCCAAACCCCGTTTTTCTCCTCCACGACCCCCTGTTCGGGGGCAGAAATGCTGGTTTGAGGCTGTTTTCCCAGCAGCAGCCCCTAACAACCATCCTCAAAGCAACAGGCTGATAGAAATGAACCACAGCAAGCCTTTCTTCATCCATTGTTTGCTCTTGTTGTGCATAAAATCTATATTTTAACCCTAATTGTCTCCCCGTGGTAATGATTAAGGCATGGCTGGGTCGTTTGCATTACAAATGCCACAGAGGCTTTGGTCCAGCCTTGATGAATCTCAGGCTCCAGGTCCAAAGCCCATTAACATGAGCTTGTTTGTGCTGTGGTTGATGAATAACCTGCTGCAGAAGAAAGCCTCTCACTCCTCCAGTGGTCACCAGGTCATGTTCCCCATCAGAGCAGCAGCAAAGAGAACCACAGAATGGTCGGGGCTGGATGGGGTCCTCTTGGAGATCATCAAATCCAAGCCCCCTGCCAAGGCAGGATCACCTAGAGAAGGTCACACAGGAACACATCCAGGTGGGTTTGGAATGGCTCCAGGGATGGAGACTCCACAACCTCTCTGGGCAGCCTGCTCCGGGGCTCCAGCACCCTCACTGAAAGGGATTTTCTCCTTAAGCTCAAGTGCAACCTCCTGGGTTCCAATTTGTACCCACTGCCCCTTGGCCTCTCCCTGGTCAGGAGAAGTGTGACCAGCAGGTCAAGGGAGGTGATTCTTCCCCTCTGCTCAGCTCTGGTGAGACCCCACCTGGAGTACTGCCTCCAGTTCTGGAGCCCCTATTACAGGAGGGATGTGGACATGCTGGAAGGTGTCCAGAGAAGGGCCACGAGGATGAGCAGAGGGCTGGAGCAGCTCTCCTGTGAGGACAGACTGAAGGAGTTGGGGCTGTTCAGGCTGGAGAAGAGAAGGCTCCCAGGTGACCTCATTGTGGCCTTCCAGTATCTGCAGGGGGCTCCAGGAAGGCTGGGGAGGGACTGCTCAGGCTATCAGGGAGTGATAGGACTAGGAGGAATGGAATGAAGCTGGAGGTGGGGAGATTCAGGCTGGAGGTGAGGAGGAAGTTCTTCCCCATGAGAGTGGTGAAGCCCTGGAATGGGTTGTGCAGGGAGGTGGTTGAGGCCCCATCCCTGGAGGTGTTTAAGCCCAGGCTGGATGAGGCTGTGGGCAGCCTGATCTAGTGTGGGGTGTCCCTGCCCATGGCAGGGGGGGGTTGGAACTAGCTGATCCTTGTGTTCCCTTCCAACCCTGACTGATTCTATGATTCTATGATCCTCATGACCTCCACCCTTTAGCTATTGATCAGCATTGATCAACATTGATCAGATCCCCTCTCAGGAATGTGCTGCCCAGGGGGGTGGTGGAGTCACCATCCCTGGAGGTGTTCAAAAAGGGATTAGACATGGCACTTGAAGCCATGATTTAGTAGTCTTGGGTGACAGGTTGGACTTGATGATCTCAGAGGTCTTTTCCAACCTTACTGATTCTATGACTCTATGATTCAGGCTGCTCTTCTCCAGGGTAAACAGCCCCAGGGCTCTCAGCCTCTCCACCTCACAGAGATGCTCCAGTCCCAGAGGCTGGAATTAGCTGTAGCACTCCAGGAGCTTGATCTGTGCTTGGGGAACAAGCAGCTAACCCGGGGTGAGGTGATGTGTTTTTAAGTCATCCCTCTGAGACATCCCTCAGGCATCCAAGGGGATGCTCTGCCAGAGGCACACGCTGGGCCCTGCCTGTCCTACACATTCCCTCCCCCTGACAGTTCCCTGCATGTCACTTTGCCATGGGTTTAGCACAGCCCAGCATCCCTCTGCTTGCTGCACAAGAGGGGACAAAGCAGATGTGCTGCAGGCAACAGCCCCAAAGGTTTAAGGCAACCTCTCCCAACAGATTAAGGGTGGCTTCTGCTGGGGAAATCTGCCCAGCAGCTCTAGGTTGAGCAGGAGGGTTGGGTTCTGCACCAGGCTTGAGCAACGATTGTTCAGCCTCCCAATGAAATGGGACACTGCAGGCACAGGGCTGGGGTTGGTGGCCCTGTGTGTTGAGGTTAGGGGGTGCTTTCCTCACTACCTCTCTCCCTGGTCCCCCAAACTGTTCATCCCAAGAGGACATCAAACTGCTGGAGTGGGTCCAGAGGAGGCCATGAAGGTGAGCAGAGGGCTAGAGAACCCCCTCTATGGGGACAGTGGACAACTGGAGCTATTCAGCCTGGTCTCCAAGGAGACCTTAGAGTAGCCTTCCAGTACCTCAAGTGTGTTACAGGAGAGCTGGGGAGGGACTTTTGGCAAGGGCTGGGAGTGATAGGATGAGGGACAATCACTTTAAGCTGGATGAGGGGAGATTGAGACTGCAGATGAGGAAGAAATTCTTTGGAGTGAGGGTGGGGAGACACTGGCACAGGTTGCCCAGGGAGGTTGTGGATGTCCCCTCCCTGGAGCTGTTCAAGGCCAGGTTGGATGAAGCCTTGAGCAGCCTGGGCTGGTGGGAGGTGTCCCTTCCATGATGATCTTTAAGGTCTCTTCCAGCCCAAAACATTTTATGATTCAGTCCACTCACACCTTGTCCAGGTGTTTTGAGTCAGTTCTGAGCCCCTGTGGCTCCTGTCTCCAGCTGTCCTGTACCCTGAGTGAGCCTGGAGAGAGGCAGAGCAGCGTTTGGAGGTTTTCAGGGAGGATGCTGACCACACTGCCACCCAGCATCCTCCAGCTCCCCATCCCTGCTCCCTCACACTCCTCCCCAGGGCTGAACCCCAGCCAAAACTGGTGCTGGGTGGCGCTGGTGGGGAGCTGCAGGGAGGTGGCTTTGACAAGCAGATCTCACCAGCATCATCCTCACCTTCCCTACAACCATTTGTTGCTGGTGGCCAGGTTGGAACCTGGCAGTGAGGGTGGGGAGACACTGGAACAGGTTGCCCAGGGAGGTTGGGGATGTCCCCTCCCTGGAGCTGTTCAAGGCCAGGTTGGATGAGATCTTGAACCACCTGGAGGTGTCCCTGACCTGGCAAGGGGTTGGAACTGGATGAGCTTTAAGGTCCATCCCAACCCAAACCGTTCTGTGAATCTGAACACAGCCAGGGGCTCCCCCACATTCCTTTCCTAGGGGGACCTCATCTGCAGTGCTGTGGCCAGCTGTGGGGCCCCCAACATAGGAAGGACATGGACCTGCTGGAGTAGGTCCAGAGGAGACCACAAAGATGATCAGAGGGCTGGAGACTCTCCCCTGTGGGGACAGGCTGAGGGAACTGTGGCCATTTAGCCTGGAGAAGAGAAGGCTCTTTGACAAGCAGATCTCACCAGCATCATAGAATCATAGAATCATAGAATCAGTCAGGGTTGGAAGGGAGCACAAGGATCAGCTAGTTCCAACCCCCCTGCCATGGGCAGGGACACCCCACACTAGATCAGCCTGGCCACAGCCTCAGCCAGCCTGGGCTTAAACACCTCCAGGGATGGGGCCTCAACCACCTCCCTGCACAACCCATTCCAGGGCTTCACCACTCTCATGGGGAAGAACTTCCTCCTCCCCTCCAGCCTCAATCTCCCCACCTCCAGCTTCAGTCCATTCCCCCTAGTCCTATCACTCCCTGAGATCCTGAGCAGTCCCTCCCCAGCCTTCCTGTAGCCTCCTGCAGATCCTGGAAGGCTACAATGAGGTCACCTGGGAGCCTTCTCTTCTCCAGCCTGAACAGCCCCAACTCCTTCAGTCTGTCCTCACAGGAGAGCTGCTCCAGCCCTCTGCTCCTCCTCCTGGCCCTGCTCTGGACACGCTCCAGCACGTCCACATCCCTCCTGTAATAGGGGCTCCAGACCTGGTGGCAGTACTCCAGGTGGGGTCTCAGCAGGGCTTAGTAGAGGGGATCATCCTCACCTTTCCCACAACCATTGGTTGCTGGAGGCCATCAGATTTAAGCTGCAACCTCCCAGGGGCTGGAAGCAGGTCTCAACCCCCATCCTCCCAGCTGTGATGAACAGAACCTCCCTAGGAGGTGGGGGGAGGAGAAACACCCCAACTAAACTCCTCCTTGGGGGGGGGAGGGGAGGGGAAACTGAGGAAGTTATATTTGGAATTCAGCACACTAGAACTTGCTAATTGCATGGCCAAATGCCTATAGATAGAAAGCATTTGATAGGAAATCTGCATAGTAAAAGAATTCCCATGAGGGGGAGGGGAAAAAAAAACCCTAAAAAATAATAATAATAATAAAAAAAATCTCTCACAAAGCAGAGAGGGGGAAAAAAATCATCTGAGAGTGCAACCAAGTTGGTAAATAATGAATATGTATTGGGGGGGGGGGGAAATACATATATAAATTAAATATGTTCACTTAGAAAGTAGAGTAGTTGCTAGGCTGGTAAATATCAGCCTATAAAGAGCAAATTGCAGTGGAGCCTGAGTTTATTTAGGCTTATGTGAGGGGTTTTGTGTGTGTGTGTGTGTGCAGGCTGAGGCCAACCCACTCAGCAGCTCCAGAAATGGAGTTCTCCATCGTTGCTTTGCAGATTCAGAAGGAAACACGCTGGCTGCTGGTTGAGGAAGGACATTTCTGGGCCCTTCAGGTTAAGAAAGATGCTGAGTTGCTGGAAGGTGTCCAGAGAAGGGCAACAAAGCTGGGGAGGGTCTGGAGCACAGCCCTGTGAGGAGAGGCTGAGGGAGCTGGGGTTGCTTAGCCTGCAGAAGAGGAGGCTCAGGGAGACCTTCTTGCTCTCTCCAACTCCCTGAAGGGAGGTTGTAGCCAGGAGGGGTTGGTCTCTTCTCCCAGACAAGCAGCACCAGAGCAAGAGGACACAGTCTCCAGCTGTGCCAGGGGAGATTTAGACTGGATGTTAGGAAGAAATTCTTCCCAGAGAGAGAGATTGGCCATTGGGATGTGCTGCCCAGGGAGGTGGTGGAGTCACCATCATTGACGGTGTTTAGGAAGAGCCTGGATGAGGCACTTGGTGCCATGGTTTAGTTGATTAGATGGTGCTGGGTGATAGGTTGGACTTAATGATCTTGAAGGTCTCTTCCAACTTGGTCTATTCTATTCTATTCTATTCTATTCTATTCTATTCTATTCTATTCTATTCTATTCTATGCTATTCTATTCTATTCTGTTCTGTTCTATTCTGTTCTATTCTATTCTGTTCTATTCTATTCTATTCTGTTCTATTCTATTCTATTCTATTCTGTTCTATTCTATTCTATTCTATGCTATGCTATTCTATTCTATTCTATTCTGTTCTGTTCTATTCTGTTCTATTCTATTCTGTTCTATTCTATTCTATTCTGTTCTATTCTATTCTATTCTATTCTGTTCTATTCTATTCTATTCTATGCTATGCTATTCTATTCTATTCTATTCTGTTCTGTTCTATTCTGTTCTATTCTATTCTGTTCTATTCTATTCTATTCTGTTCTATTCTATTCTATTCTATTCTATTCTATTCTATTCTATTCTATTCTATTCTATTCTGCTATTCTATTCTATTCTATTCTGTTCTGTTCTATTCTGTTCTATTCTATTCTATTCTTCTATTCTATTCTATTCTATTCTATTCTATTCTATTCTATTCATTCCTATTCCTCCTTTTATTACTTTTCTATCAAGTGATAGGAGGCCTTCCATTCCATTTGCAGATCTCCAGGAATTGAGCAGTTTGGCTGAGTTTTGCACAGCCCCCTCCAGCATGGGAAGCTTAGCAGCCCTGGTAGAGGTTGTGAGACCCCCAGCACCCAAAAAACCCCCACCCAAACCAAAACATTGTTCAGGCTGGATGTTAGGAAGAAGTTCTTCATAGAAAGAGATTGGCCATTGGAATGTGCTGCCCAGGGAGGTGGTGGAGTCACCATCACTGGAGGTGTTTAGGAAGAGACTGGATGGGGTGCTTGGTGCCATGGTTTAGTTGATTAGATGGTGTTGGGTGAAAGGTTGGACTGGATGATCCCTGAGGTCTTTTCCAACCTGGTTAATTCTATTCTATTGGAATGTGTTGCCCAGGGAGGTGGTGGAGTCCCTGTCCCTGGAGGTGTTCATAAAATGGTTGGATGTGGCACTTGAAGCCAGGGTTTAGTTGTCAGAATGTGTTGGGTGATAGGCTGGACTTGACCTCTGAGGTCTTTTCCAGCCTTATTGATTCTATGAAAACCAAATCAAAACAACAGCACAGAGACCAAGCAAGCATGGCTCATGTGTTTAGAATCAGGGAATTGTCAGGGCTGGAAGGGACCTCAAGGATCATCCAGTTCCAGTGCCACTGCCATGGGCAGGGACACCTCACACTACAGCAGGCTGCTCACAGCCACATCCAGCCTGGCCTTCAAAACCCTCCAGGGATGAGGCTGCCACCACCTCCTGGGCAACCTGTGCCAGGCTCTCACCACCCTCCTGGGGAACAACTTCTTCCTCACAGACAATCTCAATCTCCCCATTCTAGTTCTGCTCCATCCCCCCCAGTCCTATCACTCCCTGACACCCTCAAAAGTCCCTCCACAGCTGTCTTTTAGCCCCCTTCAGACACCGGAAGGCTACAATTAGGTCTCCTCTGAGCCTTCTCTTCTCCAGACTGAACAACTCCAACTCTTTCAGTCTGTCCAGCTCCCTCTGCAGTAAGCAGGGGCATCCTCAACCAGCTCAGGCTGCCTCTCTTGAGCTTGGTGGACAGGCTGGAAATGGGATGGTGAAGGGTCAGGAGCTGGGAAGCTCGGAAGCTGAATGGCTCTGGGTGAAGCTGAGGGCTGTGGCTTTGTCCCAGCAGTGGAAGCACAGAGAGTGCTGACACCAGGGAGAGAGAAGGAAAAATCCCCTCCTGCCCCAGAAATTCATGGAATGGTTAGTTTTGTTCCATTCCCCCACTCCTATCACTCCCTGACACCCTCAAAAGTCCCTCCCCAGCTTTCCTGGAGCCCCCTTCAGACACTGAACGCCCACAAGAAGGTCTCCTCAGAGCCTTCTCTTCTCCAGACTGAACTGCCCCAACTCTCTCAGCCTGTCCTCGTAGGAGAGATGCTTTTATTCGTAGTTATCAAAAAAAAAAAAACCCCAACCCACCCCAAACCAGACATGAAAACAGCCACATGAAAAGGTGGCAAACCCAGCAGACACACGAGAAGAAAACTTGTGTGTGGGAATAAATTCGAGGGATGCAAATCCAGCTTAGAAATCACCATTTGGAAAAGCAAAGGGGAAAGGAGTGGGGGGAGGGAAATAAATAAGAGCTCTCTTGACAGCAAGAGCTGAAAACACTTCCCCACCTCGAATTAATTCTGGCTCTGCTGCCTTCCTTCCCATCCCCCCGAGTCATGCTGCATCCCCAACCCACTGCACCCCTGGGGCCGCCCCGACCCGGCAGAGCAAATCTCAGCTTTCACCTAAAACACCTCATTCCTACCCCATTCCCACCCCATTCCCAAGCAGAAACGTCTCCAGCACAAGCCTGAAGGTTTGCTAAAAAAAACAAAACCAAAACCCAAGGAGGAAAAACCAAACACTTGCATATGCTTTAAATTACATGAGGCTGGGGGCTGCTTTAGCATGCCGAGCAGGAGCCAGCAGCAGAGGAGCTGCTTCCAGCGCAGGACACGCAACAGCTCTCCTGCCTCTCCACCAGCCCCCACCCGGGCCCAGGTCTGCCCAGCAAAGAGAGAACAGAATGGTAGGAGTTGGAAAGAACCTCTGGAGATCATTCAGTCCAACACCCCCCCCCCCCCCCCCCGCTGAGGCAGGCTCAGCTGGAGAAGGTCACACAGGAACAGTAAGAAGCAATGAGGGTGAGGAGTCACAGAATCACAGTCTCACAGTCTCACCAAGGTTGGAAGAGACCTCAATGATCATCGAGTCCAACCTGTCACCACAGACCTCATGACTAGACCATGGCACCAAGTGCCTCATCCAATCCCCTCTTGAACACCTCCAGGGATGGTCACTGGAACAGGTTGCCCAGGAAGGCTGTGGATGCCTCCTCCCTGGAGCTGTTCAAGGCCAGGTTGGATGAGGCCTTGAGCAGCCTGGGCTGGTGGGAGGTGTCCCTTCCATGATGATCTTTAAGGTCTCTTCCAACCCAGACCATTTTATGATTCAGTCCACTCACACCTTGTCCAGGTGCTTTGAGTCAGTTCTGAGCCCCTGTGGCTCCTGTCTCCAGCTGTCCTGTACCCTGAGTGAGCCTGGAGAGAGGCAGAGCAGCGTTTGGAGGTTTTCAGGGAGGATGCTGACCACGTTGCCACCCAGCATCCTCCAGCTCCCCCATCCCTGCTCCCTCACACTCCTCCCCAGGGCTGAAGCTGAGCCAAAACTGGTGCTGGGTGACGCTGGTGGGGAGCTGCAGGGAGGTGGCTTTGACAAGCAGATCTCACCAGCATCATCCTCACCTTCCCCACAACCATTTGTTGCTGGTGGCCAGGTTGGATGAGATCTTGAACCACCTGGGCTGATGGGAGGTGTCCCTGCCCTGGCAGGGGGTTGGAACTGGTTGAGCATTCAGGTCCATCCCAACCCAAACCGTTCTGTGAATCTGAACACAGCCAGGGGCTCCCCCACATTCCTTTCCTAGGGGGACCTCATCTGCAGTGCTGTGGCCAGCTGTGGGGCCCCCAACATAGGAAGGACATGGACCTGCTGGACTAGGTCCAGAGGAGACCACAAAGATGATCAGAGGGCTGGAGACTCTCCCCTGTGGGGACAGGCCGAGAGAACTGTGGCCATTTAGCCTGGAGAAGAGAAGGCTCCAGGAAGACCTTAGAGCAACATTTCAATATCTGAAGGGGATCTACAGGAAGGCTGGGGAGGGACTGTTTAAAAGGGCTTGGGGTGGCAGGACAAGAGACATTGGTTTGAAATTGGAGGAGAGGAGATTGAGGTTGGACATCAGGAGGAAGTTCTCTACTACGAGAGTGGTGAAATGCTGGAGCAGGTTACCCAGAGAGTTGGAGGAGACTCCATCCCTGGAGACATTCAAGGTCAAAACTTGTCGGGGCCCTGAGCAACCTGATCTAGTTGGAGATGTCCCTGCTGATTGCAGGGGAGTTGGACAAGATGACTTTTGAGGGTCTCAAAGAAGGACTGCTGGGGCTTCACTTCTCCATCGACGTCATTCAAGACCCACCAGGACTGGGCAGAAATTAACTCATCTGAACAGCTCATGGGGGATAGACTGGACTAGACTGGACTAGACTGGACTAGACTGGACTAGACTAGACTGGACTAGAATAGAATAGAATAGAATAGAATAGAATAGAATAGAATAGAATAGAATAGAATAGAATAGAATAAATAGAATTAACCAGGTTGGAAAAGACCTTTGAGATCATCAAGTCCAACCTGTCACCCAATACCATCTAATCAACTAAACCATGGCAGCAAGCACCCCATCCAGTCTGCTCCTAAACACCGTCAATGATGGTGACTCCACCACCTCCCTGGGCAGCACATTCCAATGGCCAATCTCTCTTGCTGGGAAGAACTTTCTCCTCACCTCCAGCCTAAACCTCTCCTGGCACAGCTTGAGACTGTGTCCTCTTGTTCTGGTGCTGCTTGCCTGGGAGAAGAGGCCAACCCTCACCTGGCTACAACCTCCCTGCAGGTAGTTGTAAAGAGCAAGGTCTCTCCTAAGCCTCCTCTTCTGCAGGCTAAGCAACCCCAGCTCCCTCAGCCTCTCCTCACAGGGCTGTGCTCCAGACCCCTCCCCAGCTTTGTTGCCCTTCTCTGGACACCTTCCAGCAACTCAACATCTTTCCTAAACTGAGGGGCCCAGAACTGGACACAGGACTCAAGGGGTGGCCTAAGCAGTGCGGTGTACAGGGCAGAATGACTTCCCTGCCCCTGCTGGCCACACTGTTCCTGATACAGGCCAGGATGCCATTGGCCTTCTTGGCCCCCTGGGCACAATGCTGGCTCTTGTTCAGCCTACTGTCAACCACTACCCCCAGGTCCCTTTCTGCCTGGCTGCTCTCCAGCCACTCTGACCCCAGCCGGTAGCGCTGCCTGAGGTTGTTATGGCCAGCATGTAGAACGTCCTGCGGCTGGCAGCACCACGCAGAGGGAGAAGCAGGGGCTCAGCCTGGCAGCCACAGGCACATCTCATTTATCTCCTCACAGTCTCAAGCTGCAACACAGTCTCAAGCTGCAACAGGGGAAGTTTAGGCTCGAGGTGAGGAGAAAGCTCTTCACAGAGTGATTCGCCATTGGAATGGGCTGCCCGGGGAGGTGGTGGAGTCACCCTCCCAGGAGGTGTTCAAGAGGGGACTGGATGTGGCACTTGGTGCCATGGTCTAGTCGTGAGGTCTGTGGTGACAGGTTGGACTCGATGATCTTTGAGGTCTCTTCCAACCCTAGCGATACTGTGATACTGTGATCTGGAAGTGCAGCAGGGCTGGGGGCAGCGGGGATCCCCGCCAGGGCTGGCTCGGGACACAGCCCTGCGGACCGGGCGCTGCTGCGCCGGGCCGGGCGCCTCGCCGAGCGCCGGGGCTGGGCTGATCTCCATAAATCACCACGCTCCTCACTTCGGAGCGGTGCAGCCTGACAGCTGTTACATGAGCACATTGTTAGGAGCTGTCAGGCAGTGATACATGGTGCCTCTTACAACATATGTTGACTTTTATCTAATGCTGTTCCGTAATTAGCCCCAGGGAGCAGGAGCCTGGGCAGCCGGCTGCCTGTGTGATCCCAGCTAACCTTTGCTGCTGGGGCGGGGGCGGGGAAGAAGGGGCAGGGCTGGGAGGGTTGGGAGCTGGGGTTGGTTCTGGGGATGCTGGAGAAGGCAGGTGGAGTGTGGATGTGAGTGGTACTCAGCCTATCACCCAGGAACAGAGGAGGTCCCATTCCCTTCCCTGATTCCTGAGCCTGTTGGACTCATCACAACAGCTTTGAGAACCTACCATAAAGGGTACAATAAAGCCTCCAAGGGAGCTGGGAGCTTTCCCCTTGAATGGAGCCCTGAATTTCAGCAGGTTCCACTCCCTTCCCTATTCCTCAGCATTCTGGACTCATCACAACAGCTTTGAGAACCCACCATAAAGGGGTACAATAAAGCCTCCAAGGGAGCTGGGAGAATTCCTCTTGAATGCAGCCCTGAATTTCAGCAGGTTCCATTCCCTCCCCTGCTTTCTGAGCATTTTGGAGCCATCAAAAGGGGTAAAATGAAGCCCCTGAGCTTTTAGAAGCCATTATAAAAGGGAAAAATAAAGCTCCAAGGAACTTGGAAAGTTTTATCCTGGAGCCCTAAATTTCATCAGGTCCCATTCCCTTCCCAGGTTCCTGAGCATGCCCAGGTGACTGCCTGGGGGATGTGGGGCAGGCTGTGGATGTAGTCTGCCTGGACTGCAACAAGGCCTTTGACACCGTCCCCCACAGCAAACTCCTGGCCAAGCTGTCAGCCCCTGGCTTGGACAGCAGCACTCTGAGCTGGGTGAGGAACTGGCTGGAGGCTGAGCCCAGAGAGTGGTGGTGAATGGTGCCACAGCCAGCTGGCAGCCAGGCACCAGTGGTGTGCCCCAGGGATAAGTGCTGGGCCCCTTCCTGTTCAATATCTTTATTGATGATCTGGATGAGGGGATTGAGTCCATCATCAGCAAATTTGCAGATGACACCAAGCTGGGAGCAGATGTTGGTCAGTTAGAGGCCAGAAGGGCTCTGCAGAGGGACTTCGACCGGCTGGACAGATGGGCAGAGGCCAACAGGATGGCATTGAACAAGTCCAAGTGCCAGGAGCTGCACTTTGGCCACAACAACCCCAGGCAGAGCTACAGGCTGGGGGCAGAGTGGCTGAGAGCAGCCAGGCAGAAAGGGACCTGAGGGTGCTGGTTGACAGAAGCTGAACATGAGCCTGCAGTGTGCCCAGGTGGCCAAGAAGGCCAACAGCATCCTGGCTTGAATCAGGAACAGTGTGGCCAGCAGGAGCAGGGAAGTCATTCTGCCCGGTGCTCAGCATTGCTTAGGCCACCCCTTGAGTCCTGTGTCCAGTTCTGGGCTCCTCAGTTTAGGAAAGATGTTGAGAGGCTTGAAGGTGTCCAGAGGAGGGCAACAAAGCTGGGGAGGGGTCTGGAGCACAGCCCTGTGAGGAGAGGCTGAGGGAGCTGGGGTTGCTTAGCCTGGAGAAGAAGAGACTCAGGGGAGACCTTCTTGCTGTCTCCAACTCCCTGAAGGGAGGTTGTAGCCAGATGGGGGTTGGTCTCCTCCCAGGCAATCAGCATCAGAACAAGAGGACACAGTCTCAAGCTGTGCCAGGGGAGGTTCAGGCTGGAGGTGAGGAGAAAGTTCTTCCCAGCAAGAGGAATTGGCCATTGGAATGTGCTGCCCAGGGAGGTGGTGGAGTCCCCATCCCTGGAGGTGTTCAAGAGGGGATTGGATGTGGCACTTGGTGCCATGGTTTAGTTGTCAGGAGGTGTTAGGTATTAGGTGATAGGTTGGACTTGATGATCTCTGAGGTCTTTTCCAACCTGGTTGATTCTATGATTCTATGATTTTGGACCTATCACAATAGATAAATCCAAGACCCTGAGCTGTTACAAACTGTCATCAAAGGTAGAATAAAGCCTCAAAGGACTTGAGAGTTTTCCTCATGGATGGAATCCCAATTTTCACCAGGTCCTATTCCCTTTCCATGATCCTGAGCATTTTGGAGCCATCAAAAGGGGTAAAATAAAGCCCCCTGAGCTTTCAGAACCTCTCATAAATGATAGAATAAAGCCCCAAAGGACTTCATAGTATCATAGCATCAGTCAGGGTGGGAAGGCACCACAAGGATCAGCCAGTTCCAACCCCCTGCCATGGGCAGGGACACCCCACACTAGAGCAGGCTGCCCACAGCCTCGTCCAGCCTGGGCTTAAACACCTCCAGGGACGGGGCCTCAACCACCTCCCTGGACAACCCATTCCAGGGCTTCACCACTCTCATGGGGAAGAACTTTCTCCCCATGTCCAGCCTGAATTTCCCCACCTCCAGCTTCATTCCATTCCCCCTAGTCCTGTCACTCCCTGAGATCCTGAGCAGTCCCTCCCCAGCCTTCTTGGAGCCCCCTTCAGATACTGGAAGGCCACAAGGAGGTCACCTGGGAGCCTTCTCTTCTCCAGCCTGAACAGCCCCAGCTCCTTCAGTCTGTCCTCACAGGAGAGGTACTCCAGCCCTCTGATCAGCCTCATGGACTTGGGAGCTTTCCTCCTGGATAGAGCCCTGAATATCAAGGCCAAAACAAAGTCATGGCTCTAGGGATCCAGGATGAGGAGGGGACCCAGAGGTAGTTCTCTCATGTGTGCAGGGAGGGACGGTGGGAATGATTTACTGGTGGGGAGAGGAGATAAATGAAGAAGCAGATGGTGGAGTTAATGAGTGGAAAGGATAGATGGATGGACAAGGAGACAATGGAGAAAGTGTGATAATGAATGATTGGACTTCTGCCCTGCTGAGGACAAACCTGCTGTGCGTCCTCACAGCCTGGCTGCTGATTAGGAGCTGGTGGTGTTGCCTGTGGAGGACCAACTCTCACAGGAGGCTGCCAGGAAAGCTGGGAGCAGGACCTCCTCCAGCTGAGAAGAAGAGAGCTCTGGCTCCTCTGCTGCAGCACAGCATGGCCAGCACCTACCTCCTTTTAAGAAGGACATTGAGAGGCTTGAAGGTGTCCAGAGAAGGGCAAGGAGGCTGGGGAGGAGTCTGGAGCACAGCCCTGTGAGGAGAGGCTGAGGGAGCTGGGGTTGCTTAGCCTGGAGAAGAGGAGGCTCAGGGGACACCTTCATGCTCTCTCCAACTGCCTGCAGGGAGGTTGTAGCCAGCTGGGGGTTGGTCTCTACTGCCAGGCACCCAGCACCAGAACAAGAGGACACAGTCTCAAGCTGTGCCAGGGGAAGTTCAGGCTGGAGGTGAGGAGAAATTTCTTCCCAGCAAGAGGAATTGGCCATTGGGATGTGCTGCCCAGGGAGGTGGTGGAGTCCCCATCCCTGGAGGTGTTCAAGATGGATGTGGCACTTGGACCCATGGTTTAGCTGTCAGGAGGTGTGAGGTATTAGGTGACAGGTTGGACTTGGCGACCTCTGAGGCCTTTTCCAACCTGGCTGATTCTGTGATTCTGTGATTTGCTCCCAGCACAGTGATGAGCCTGCCTGAGGCTGCCAAACCAGGGCAGACCCAGATCCACAGCCTGGCTGCAGATGACATCCTGAGGCTGTGTGCTCTCACATGCACACCTACCAGCCTGCAGCCACCCCCCTGCTCACCTCTCCATAGTCCAAGACACCCTTCCTGAGCATCCATGTTCCAAGACTCCATCTATGAGCATCCTTGATGTCACCAAACCCAGTTCCCCCTCTCTGAACCATTCCCAGGCTCCTGCCCCACCAAAAGCACTCTCAGAAGAGCTTGGTCTCTGCACAGCAGCAGCTCTCAGCTTTGTGATTCCATCCTGCAAGCGGAGAAGCCCAAAGGGACCTCTTGGCTACGCTTGGGGGAAACATTGTCCGACTGAACCGCCCAGGCTGGTTTCCCTTCCTTGCTGCAGCTGCCCAAGCTTGAAAGAAAGAGGAAAGGCAAATAAATCAATAAGACATGAAGATAAATTTGCTTTCCAACACTTGCAGGTTGCAGCCGGTTCCTCCGGACGTGCCGTGGAGGCTGCATAATTCACAGACCCACCCAGGCTATGCAAATGGGGCAGCTCCCACCAGGCTGGCCCAGGCTGGCCCAGCTCCCCCCTGCCAGCAGTCACCACATCAGGCACAGACAGCAGCCAAGGTGGCCTCAGCAACGTGCTGAGCGGCACCAGCATTCATCACATGCAGTGCTGGGCTGTGGAGCTGGGGTGAAGGGTCTCGGGCACAAGGGTATGCAAATGGGGCAGCTCCCACCAGGCTGGCCCAGGCTGGCCCAGCTCCCCCGCTGCCAGCAGTCACCACATCAGGCACAGACAGCAGCCAAGGTGGCCTCAGCAGCGTGCTGAGCGGCACCAGCATTCATCACACGCAGTGCTGGGCTGTGGAGCTGTGGTGAAGGGTCTCGGGCACAAGTCCTGTGAGGATTGGCTGAGGGAACCGGGGGTTGGACAGGGCCTTGAGCATCCTGGTTTAGAGGGAGGCATCCCAAACCCATGGCAGGGGTTGGAACTGGATGATCCTTAATGTCCCTTCCATTCCAAACCCATGGCAGGGGGCTGGAACTGGATGATCCCTAAAGTCCCTTCCATTCCAAACCCATTGCAGGGGATTGGAACTGGATGATCCTTAAGATCCCTTCCATCCCAAACCCATGGCAGGGGGTTAGAACTGGATGATCCTTAAGATCCTTTCCATCCCAAACCCAAGGCAGGGGTTAGAACTGGATGATCCTTAAGGTCCCTTCCATCTCAAACCCAAGGCAGGGGATTGGAACTGGATGATCCTTAAGGTCCCTTCCATCTCAAACCCATGGCAGGGGGTTAGAACTGGATGATCCTTAAGGTCCCTTCCATCCCAAACCCATGGCAGAGGGTTAGAACTGGATGATCCTTAAGGTCCCTTCCATCCCAAACCCATGGCAGGGGGTTAGAACTGGATGATCCTTAAGGTCCCTTCCATCCCAAACCCATGGCAGAGGGTTAGAACTGGATGATCCTTAAGGTCCCTTCCATCCCAAACCCATGGCAGGGGGTTAGAACTGGATGATCCTTAAGGTCCCTTCCATCTCAAACCCATGGCAGGGGGTTAGAACTGGATGATCCTTAAGGTCCCTTCCATCTCAAACCCAAGGCAGGGGGTTAGAACTGGATGATCCTTAAGGTCCCTTCCATCTCAAACCCAAGGCAGGGGGTTAGAACTGGATGATCCTTAAGGTCCCTTCCATCTCAAACCCATGGCAGGGGGTTAGAACTGGATGATCCTTAAGGTCTTAAGGTCCCTTCCATCTCAAACCCATGGCATGGGGTTAGAACTGGATGATCCTTAAGGTCCCTTCCATCTCAAACCCATGGCAGGGGGTTAGAACTGGATGATCCTTAAGGTCCCTTCCATTAGAACTGATGATCCTTAAACCCCAAACCCATGGCAGGGGGTTAGAACTGGATGATCCTTAAGGTCCCTTCCATCTCAAACCCATGGCAGGGGGTTAGAACTGGATGATCCTTAAGGTCCCTTCCATCTCAAACCCATGGCAGAGGGTTAGAACTGGATGATCCTTAAGGTCCCTTCCATCTCAAACCCATGGCAGGGGGTTAGAACTGGATGATCCTTAAGGTCCCTTCCATCTCAAACCCAAGGCAGGGGGTTAGAACTGGATGATCCTTAAGGTCCCTTCCATCTCAAACCCATGGCAGGGGGTTAGAACTGGATGATCCTTAAGGTCCCTTCCATTCCAAACCCATGGCAGAGGGTTAGAACTGGATGATCCTTAAGGTCCCTTCCATTCCAAACCCATGGCAGGGGGTTAGAACTGGATGATCCTTAAGGTCCCTTCCATTCCAAACCCATGGCAGGGGTTGGAACTGGATGATCCTTAAGGTCCCTTTCATCCCAAACCCATGGCAGGGGGATTGGAACTGGATGATCCCTAGGGTCCCTTCCATCCCAAACCCATTTCAGGGGGCTGGAACTGGATGATCTTTAAGGTCCCTTCCAACCCAATCCATTCTAGGATCCTGTCCTGTGGAATCCCAGGTTGGTCAAGAAGGACTGACCCAGCCCCAGGGTGGTCTCTACGTGAGCATCCTCATCCCGATTCCCTCCTGTATTCCCCGGGAGACACACACAGAAGGTGAGGCCATGGCAGGAGGAAAAATTTAGGGGTGGGGGGTGGAAATAAAGAAGTAATAATTAACAGCAACAACAAAACAATGATCAATGAAACTCAGGTGTCTGCTGGACAGCCAGGCTGGAAATCAAAGTGTGAACTCCCAGTACGTCTGCAAGAGGCAGGGAAAATGTTTAATCCTGGAAATTGGCAAAAGATTTGAGATAGCTGGAGAACAATCAGCGCTTCCCTTCATGCCTGCAGGAACTGACAAACTTTGCATAAACAATTTTCCTTCCCTCTGATCTGGAAAGGCAGCCACGGAGCAATGGGGAGAGGCCAGAGCCCCTCCCCAGCCTCCTGCCCCGTAGCCAACCTGGAGAAAGCCAAAAGCCAGGAGGAGCCCTGGAGAGATGACATCAGCGGCCCAGGAGCAGGGGGCAGGATGGGAGAAGGTTCAGCAGCGTCGTCCCCTGAGCTCAGTTAGAGGCCCCTGAGCTGCTTCCTAATCAGCAGCCCTCAACCCAGCCACCCTGAACCCCGTGGGCAAACATATTTCCCTGGCAGGTTAAATGCCATCCATATAAAACATGAGAAGGGGAGAGGCGGGGAGGGGGGGGGATTAAAATAATAACATCCCACGGGCAAGCCCCTGCAGATGTGCACCAGCCCTGCGTGGCACCAGCATATTAATGGGCTGGAGGATGCTGTGTGCCTCAGCCAGGCACCAGCTCCAGCCCAGGAGAAAGATACCAGGAGCTCAATTTGTGTTTGCCTGAGCCAAGGAGAAAATCTAATTAAACATGGCGCAGGGGCTTGGAGAAGCTGGGGATGGGGCTGGAATATAAAGCATGGCTGCTTCCTGCAGATCAGAGGGCAATATTAATAAACCCAGGCAGGGGGACTGGAGGATCAGCTCTGGTAATATCGATAAATGTAAAGCAAAGACGAAGAGGCTGGGGGATATTGGATGGTAATGCTGATAAAAGCCCAGCGGGGACCTCCTCCACAGCAGGCGGGTGTCCTGCCGGGGTCAGCACCACAGCCATCCCAAACAGCTCCACAGCTTGGCACGGGGAGGATGTTGGCCTGAGGGGCTGCTAACACCACTGCTGTGCCCCCAGACTTGCAGCACCAGGGCAGCAGTGACTCGCCAGAGCCAGGTGACGGCCGAGAGGAGCTGCCAAGGCGCGGCGTCTGGGAGATGCTGGGCTAGGAGCTGGGGGTGCACAGGGGACGGGGAGCGGGGACAGCAATGGACAGGGGCTGTGTGGGAGAGCAAAGTGGGGGGGAAGTGGGGGCACACAGCACCCAAGATGCTCACCTCTTGCTCCATCAGCTGCAGGGATGCAGGGCTGGAGGTGAAGGTAGAAGTCAGGAGAGCAGTATGGAGGGGATGGCAGCATTCCCAGCCCTGCACCTCCCCAACTCTCCACCTCCCCAACTCTCCACCTCCCCAACTCTCCACCTCCCCCAGCTGCCTGCAGTCGTTCACCTTGATGAAGGTTTGTTTTCTCCCACCCTTGGCAAAGGAGAGCTCCTGCATCCTGGGGCAATCAGAACAAGATGAAGGAGGGAAAGTGGCCTTGACTCTAGCAGCAAGGATGGAGATCCCAGCTGAGGTTTTGGACAACCTCTCTTGGAGCTGGGGAGCTGGCAGTGAAGGCACAACTCAGCTAGCACAAAGCTGCTCTCCACACTGCAGGGGACCTCCTTCACCTCCTGCCCAGCTGTTCCCCATGCTGTCCTGAGCACCACACAACTCCCATTTCCCAGAGGGGAGGTGCAAGGCACTGGGGAACACCCCTGGCCCCTGATGAAGATCACCAAGCCCCAGGTGCCTTGTGAGCTAGGACAAGGAAAGCTGAGGGTGGGGAGCAGGACTGGGACCTCTTAGAGCCTGCCTTGGGGGCTTGGCTTAGAGCCACCCCCTCCCAAATGCAGCACAGCTCCCCAGCACCCTTGTCAAGGATGCAGCTCGGGGTGATGCACCATTGTTGAGTACCAGCTCTGAGCTTCCCAGTTAAACCCTCTGAGCAGGCAGGGATGCAGGGGAAGGTCACTTCCACACCCCTCACCTGGGGCTGTTTAGCCTGGAGAAGAGCAGCCTGAGAGGAGAGCTTGTTAATGTCTGTAAATATCTGAAGGGTGGGGGGCAAGAAGACGAGGCCAGGCTCTTGTCAGTGGTGTCCTGTGGTAGGGCAATGGACACAAACAGGAACCCAGGAGGTTCCACCTCAACACGAGGAGAAACTTCTTTGCTGTGAGGGTGCTGGAGCCCTGCAGCAGGCTGCCCAGAGAGGTTGTGGAGTCTCCTTCTCTGGAGACTTTCAAGACCTGTCCCTTCCCCACAGCCCCAAAACCCGGGGCAGGGAGGTTTGGGGGTGGTAAGAGCGAGGGGATCTCAGCAGCGGGGTGGGGGCAGCAGGGACGGCTCAAGGGAAAGGCAGATGCGTGAAAACATCCTGTCCTTCCATCCCAGCCCCACAGGGGGATACTTCAGAGGGGAGCGATGCTGGAGGAGGTCAAGGTGGCCTCTTCTCCCCGACTCGCTGTTCCTTCACCTCCGGCGGTGCTTGCGAGCTGCCAAGCCGGCACCGCCACCTCGTGGCACGGCCGCCAGCCAGGCTGGGGACACCGCAGCACCGCGCACCGCGGGGTCCCGCACAAGGCACAAGCTCTGATGCTGAACACGGATTTTATTAGCAGAGGAGGTGCCTCCAGATGAACGAGCACCAAACTTCAAAGGCACCGGTAAAGAGGAATGGAGAGCAGCTCAACCTGGGTGAAAAAGGATGAGAAAGGGAAGCTGCAGCAGCAGGTGGCCTCAAAGGAGACAGCGAAGGAGAGGGCTCCTTGTCCAGCCTTGCCTCATCAGACAGGGTTGGGGCTCTCTTACCTCCTAGTTCTCACTCAAAAGTAGCATCTGCAAATCTGATTCTGGCCTGGTGAACCTGCTGGGAGGTGATGCAGCAAGCCGAGGTTAGGGAGTGCACAGGAAGGTTAGGGAGTGCACAGGAAGGTTAGGAAGTGCTCTGCTTCCCACCAGGATCAACAAACCCTCTCTCCTTGCAGGGGATGGGGTGTGAAGCCCGCAGGCTTTCACCCAGGAGCAGGGTGACTGGGAGCCTGAGCTGCAACCTGCCAAGGGCCAGCAAGCCAGAGCACATGGGGAGTCTGGGTGAGGGGAGCCCTGGGGGACATGGCAGCCCCACCAAAGTGGTGGAGGATGCTCAGAGGTTTCCATCTGCTGCAGTTCTTCCTGCACCACTTTGTCCCTTCAGCATGCAGCAGACCCAGGTCTGGCTGCAAGGATTATGTTGGTTCCCCCAGGTGTTGCAGCTGCCACCACCGAGCTCCCCAGCCCAGCAGCTGGCACTTCCAGCCCCATTCCCGGCCAGTCCCAGTGGGCACCACGGGGCTTTAATTCTGCCTCAAGAGGCAGAGTGTGGTCCTGCCCTCCAGGAAGGAGTGGCTGAGTGACCATCACAGTGGGTGTGCAATGGGAGTCACATTGTCCTACCAATAGCAGAGGGGGTGAGGTGTTCAGGGTAGGAGGAACCATGGGATGGGGAGACCCTGGGCAAGGCATGGTTACAGGCTGGCCGAAGCTTGCTGCCTCCAAGGGTGCAGATGGGAAGGTTTCTTTTCCAAGGCTGTATCTAACGCCAAACCATCACCCAGGACTCCATCTCCAGCGTCTGCCAAGATGCCAGACACTGCTCTGGGGCACAGCCACGCTCAGAAGATGGATCCCAACCTGTGGGCTCGCACTCACTGCCAGAGCTGCCGGAGGACTCCACACGGGCATTGTCCACTGCGTTGCGCCGGACTCTCCTGATGAGGAACGCCCGGAAGCCCCCTCCTTCATCTGCAAAGGCAGCAAAGCCACTCTCAACTGCGGGCACCCCACTGGGAGGACCTTCCATTCCATCCCATCCCACCCCTGCCTTGGCATGAAATCCTGGGAAAACCTCCCTGGATTTAAATCCCAGGCTCCCCTGGGGGAGCATTCACATGCCGCAGCTGCACCTCACGCGGCTGCTGCTCCATCAGTGGCACTGTTCCCACCTCCACCACAGGAATAGCCTGGGAGGGAGGTGGCTGGCGAGTCCCCATCCTGGCCAGCACCCCTGGCAGCAGAGGAAACTTGCTGCAAAGCCCTCAGTGAAGGCCTTTTCCCATCCCACTGCTTCTTGAGGCACTCACGCAGGGGAAGAGAACGACGATGAATTTCGGTATGAGGAGGTACACCAGCCACGTGGAGATGATCATCCTGGCTGCCCCGTGGTGCCACTGCCAACGTCCTGGGCCTGGCACACTATTGAGTCAGAGCCAGACCTGCTGCCATGGCACCCGTGTCCCAGCACAGGGCTCCCATAGCAACAGGGACAGGGGAAGGCTGCAAAGAGGCCTTGAGCAGCCTGGGCTAGTGGGAGGTGTCCCTGTCCACGGCAGGGGGATTGGAACTGGATGACCTTTTAAGGTCTTCTCCAACCCAAACCATCCTAGAATTCTGTGATTCTATGGAAAGGCAAATCCCAAAGGAGCAAAACCTAATTCAGGGCACCCATGGGAGCCAAGACTGTGGCACCCAGCTGTGGGGCAGGGCACAACCCTTAGAGGGTTTTTCATAAGCCATCCTGTGAGCATGACTGAAGAGGATAGCAAAGGGCAAGTGTGGCTGGGGACCCCCTGCCCCAAGAAGCCCTCTGTGGCTGTGCAGCTCAGAGACTGAAAAAGACATACCTTGGGGCACACTAAAGTATTGAAGGGTCCCTTTTTTTTCCCCTCCCACATCCCAAGGGAGATGTGGGAGGTAGCTGAAGAGGACAGCAAAGGGCAAGAAGTGAGGCTGAAGGCTGGAGACACCACCCAAGTCCTGTGTGCCTGCATAGCTCTGAGACCCAGCAGGACACACCCTGGGGCACCCCAAGGCATGGAAACACAGGATCACAGGATCAGAGAATGTTAGGAGTTGGAAGGGACCTCCAGAGATCAAGTCCAACCTCCCAGCCAGAGCAGGACCACACAACCTGGCACAGGTCACACAGGAAGACATCCAGACAGGCCTTAAAAGTCTCCAGAGGAGACTCCACAACCTCTCTGGGCAGCCAGCTCCAGGACTCTGGGACCCTTACAGTCAAGAATCATAGAATCATAGACTCAACAAGGTTGGAAAAGACCTCAAAGACCATCAAGTCCAACCTGTCACCCAACATCTCATGCCTACTAGACCATGGCACCAAATGCCACATCCAACCCCCTCTTGAACACCTCCAGGGACGGGGACTCCACCACCTCCCTGGGCAGCACATTCCAATGGCCAGTTCCTCTTGCTGGGAAGAACTTTCTCCTCACCTCCAGCCTGAACTTCCCCTGGCACAGCTTGACTGTGTCCTCTTGTTCTGGTGCTGGGTGCCTGGGAGAAGAGACCAATCCCCACCTGGCTACAACCGCCCTGCAGGGAGTTGGAGAGAGCAAGAAGGTCTCCCCTGAGTCTCTTCTTCTCCAGGCTAAGCAACCCCAGCTCCCTCAGCCTCTCCTCACAGGGCTTGTGCTTGAGGCCTCTCCCCAGCCTCATTGCCCTTCTCTGGACACATTCAAGTCTCTCAATCTCCTTCTTAAATTGAGGGGCCCAGAACTGGACACAGGACTCAAGGTGTGGCCTAACCAGTGCTGAGCACAGGGCACAATGAGCTCCCTGCTCCTGCTGGCCACACTGTTCCTGATGCAGACCAGGATGCCATTGGCCTTCTTGGCCACCTGGGCACACTGCTGGCTCCTGTTCAGCTGCTGTCAACCAGTACCCCCTGGTCCTTTTCTGTTTGGCAGCTCTCCAGCCACTCTGACCCCAGCCTGTAGCCCTGCCTGGGGTTATTGGGTCCAAAGTGGCCCCATGTTGAGCTGGAACTTTTTGTGCTGTGGTTTATGGATGAGGACATTGGATCTCATCCTCTGGATGAGGGCATTGAGTCCATCATCAGTAAACTTGCAGATGACACCAATCTGGGGGCAGGAGTTGATCTGCTGGAGGGCAGAGAGGCTTTGCAGAGGGACCTCAACAGGCTGGACAGAGGGGCAGAGGCCAAGGGCAGGAGATTGAACACATCCAAGTGCCAGGGGCTGCACATTGGCCACAACAACCCCATGCAGTGCTACAGGCTGGGGACAGAGTGGCTGAGAGCAGCCAGGCAGAAAGGGACCTGGGGGTACTGGTGGATGGTAGGCTGAACATGAGCCAGCAGTGTGCCCAGGCAGCCAAGAGGGCCAATGGCATCCTGGCCTGCATCAGGAACAGTGAGGCCAGCAGGAGCAGGAAGCTCATTCTGCCCCTGTACACTGCACTGCTTAGGCCACCCCTTGAGTCCTGTGTCCAGTTCTGGGCCCCTCAACTTAGGAAGGAGGTTGAGTTGCTGGAAGGTGTCCAGAGAAGGGCAACGAAGTTGGTGAGGGGTTTGGAACACAAGCCCTTTGAGGAGAGGCTGAGGGAGCTGGGGTTGCTTAGCCTGGAGAAGAGGAGGCTCAGCGGAGACCTTCTTGCTCTCTCCAACTCCCTGAAGGGAGGTTGTAGCCAGGTGGAGGTTGGTCTCTTCTCCCAGGCAAGCAGCACCAGAACAAGAGGAAACAGTCTCAAGCTGCACCAGGGGAGGTTTAGGCTGGAGGTTAGGAAGAAGTTCTACACAGAGAGAGTGATTGCCCATTGGAATGTGCTGCCCAGGGAGGTGGTGGAGTCACCATCACTGGAGGTGTTCAGGAGGAGACTTGATAGGGTGCTTGGTTGCATGGTTTAGTTGATTAGGTGGTGTTGGATTGGTTGATAGGTTGGACACGATGATCTTGAAGGTCTCTTCCAACCTGGTTTATTCTATTCTATTATTCTACTCTATTCTATTCTACTCTATTCCATTCTCCATTCCATTCTACTCTATTCCATTCTATTCTATTCTATTCTATTCTATTCTATTCTATTCTATTCTATTCTATTCTATTCTATTCCATTCTATTCTATTCCATTCCATTCTATTCTATTCCTATTCTATTCTATTCTATTCTATTCTATTCTATTCTATTCTATTCTATTCTATTCTATTCTACTCTATTCTATTCTACTCTACTCTACTCTACTCTACTCTACTCTACTCTATCCATTGCCCCTTGTCCTAAACCTCTACACCCCATGGGACACCCAGCGCCCTCCCCCACCCCAACAGAGAAGCATCCTCTCTGCCAACCTCCTTGGGGCAGCCCCCCTCCTCCTCCCCCACCCTCCCACCCCAAACCAGGGCCACCAAAAAAAAGAGCCTTCCATTCTTCTTGTCCTCTTTTTTAGCAAATGGTTTATTTATATCAAAATACAAAACATTTCTGAAGCAGGGTGTTACATGAGGAGCAAGTTAATCCATTCCAAAACCCATCACCATCAGCCTCCTCCTCCTCCTCCTCCAGCACGGCTACTTGGATGTAACATTGCAACACTGCCAGAATTTCTTCAGAGTGGGTACATTAGAGTTGGGGAAAAAAAATCATCAGAACAATAAAAAAACCCCAAAACAACCCAAAAGAAAAGCCCCCACGACCCAACAGCAACAACAGAAAACAAACCTAGGACCATGCAACGTTACCAGCAAGAAGATTGTTAAGCACTCAGCAAGGGCTTCAAATCCCACCAGGCAAAGAGACCGAGGGAGCAGCTGCTCCTCCCAGTAAGGCAGGGCTTCAAACTCTCCCTTCTCCCACTTTTGGTTGGTTGGCTAGCATCTAACTCGTTCGCTGACAACAGTCCAAGAGCCAAAAGGGACCCAACTTTCTTGGCAGGTTGGCATTATTGCTTAGAGCGATCAAAGCAGACCCAGCTCCCGGCCGGGCGTTCCCCCGGGAGGACGGGGAAGGGCAGGGCGAGAGGCGGCTGAGGTCTGCTTTGGCCAAGCGCTGAGCTGGAAGATGTAAAAGTGCCCCCTCCCAGGCTGGGGGTGGGGGGGGAGCTGAGGAGGGGGCTCAGCGGGGTGTTACCCCCTTACAGATGAGCTCTGAGTTTGCCCAGCCACTGCCTGCAGCTGGGAGGAGCGGGCAGTGCTTGGCGAGGTCTCGGTTACCTGCCAAGGGCAGGCTAGCACCCAGTCAGAGAGTTTGGGGCGAGGGACCCTCATATATGCCCCTTGGGGAGCGATGCTGAAATTTAGGGGTGAGGGACCCCATTTGTGCCCCTTGGGGAGCGATGCTGAAATTTAGGGGTGAGGGACCCCCATTTGTGCCCCTTGGGGAGTGATGCTGAAATGTAGGGGTGAGGGACCCCCATTTGTGCCCCTTAGGGAGCGATGCTGAAATTTGGCTTCCTCTCCCCAGGGTCCTGGCCCAGCCCTGGGCAGGAGCTTGGCCTTTGTCAAGGAGATGCCAACACCGAGTGTGCCACCATCGGTCCCTCCTGCTGGCATTTTGCTGGCCATGGAGAGCACCCAGGCCAAGAGCAACAACACAGATACAGAGAGATTATATAGAGCATGGAATAAGTTTCATATAAGGCTTTGGTACAGCACCATCATGTCAGGTTTATTTGTAAATCCTTTACAGAACCAACAAAAAAAGGAAGGAAGGAAGGAAGGAAAGGAAGAAAGGAAGGAAGGAAGGAAGGAAGAAGGAAGGAAGGAAGGAAGGAAGGAAGGAAGGAAGAAAGGAAGGAAGGAAGAAAGGAAGAAGGAAGGAAAGAAAGGAAGGAAGAAAGGAAGAAAGGAAGAAAGGAAGAAAGGAAGAAAGGAAGAAAGGAAGAAAGGAAGAAAGGAAGAAAGGAAGAAAGGAAAGAAAGGAAGAAAGGAAGAAAGGAAGAAAGGAAGGAAGGGAAGAAAGGAAGAAAACTGACTGAAAAAATAGTGTTTGCTATTTTTTAGTGATTTTAATGGATTTTTAGTATTTGTTTTGTTTTGTTTTGAGGAACATACCTGAAGTTTCAAAAACTAACCCTCTAGCTCCCATCCAATGTTCTCCTACTTTTTTTTCTTGCTGTGTGCCAAGTTGAACACCTTGAAGCCAAGAGTACCCCCTAACTAAACCTCCAGCACACACAGCCCCTCCCCTGGCTCGCAGTGCACAAGGTCAGCTAAAAGAAACAAATCAACGCCACAGAGATTGGGCAGCTGAGAGCTACTCACTGTTCAGTGAAAAGAAGTCCAACAAAAAAGAAAAGAGGAGAAAAGAAGGGAAGAAAAACAGTAAGAAAAGAAGAGGGGAAGGCTAAGAGAGTGGGAAGGCTAAGAGAGAGGGAGAGGGAAAGGATAAAAGAGAGAGAGAGGAAAAAAGGATAAAAGGGGGAAGGATAAAAGATAGAGGGGGAAAAGGATAAAAGAGAGAGGGGGAAAGGATAAAAGAGAGAGGGGGGAAAGGATAAAAGAGAGAGGGGGAAAGGATAAAAGAGAGAGGGGGAAAGGATAAAAGAGAGGGGGAAAGGATAAAAGAGAGGGGGAAAGGATAAAAGAGGGGGAAAGGATAAAAGAGGGGGAAAGGATAAAAGAGAAAGGATAAAAGGGAAAGGATAAAAGAGAAAGGATAAAGGATAAAAGGATAAAAGGGGGGAAGGATAAAAGAAAGAGGGGAAAGGATAAAAGAAAGAGGGGAAAGGATAAAAGAGAGGGGGAAAGGATAAAAGAGGGGGAAAGGATAAAAGAGAGGGAAGGATAAAAGAGAGGGGGAAGGATAAAAGAGAGGGGGAAGGATAAAAGAGAGGGGGAAGGATAAAAGAGGGGGAAGGATAAAAGAGAGGGGGAAGGATAAAAGAGAGGGGGGAAGGATAAAAGAGAGGGGGAAGGATAAAAGAGAGGGGGAAGGATAAAAGAGAGGGGGAAGGATAAAAGAGAGGGGGAAGGATAAAAGAGAGGGGGAAGGATAAAAGAGAAGGGGGAAGGATAAAAGAAAGAGAGGGGGAAAGGATAAAAGAGAGAGAGAGGGGGAAAGGTTAAAAGAGAGAGAGAGGGGGAAAGGTTAAAAGAGAGAGAGAGGAGGAAAGGTTAAAAGAGAGAGAGAGGAGGAAAGGTTAAAAGAGAGAGAGAGGGGGAAAGGATAAAAGAGAGAGGGGGAAAGGATAAAATGGGGGGAAGGATAAAAGAGAGAGTGGGGGAAAGGATAAAGAGAAAGGATAAAAGAGGGGGAAAGGATAAAAGAGAGGGGGAAAGGATAAAAGAGAGGGGGAAAGGATAAAAGAGAGGGGGAAGGATAAAAGAGAGAGGGGGAAGGATAAAAGAGAGAGGGGGGGAAGGATAAAAGAGAGAGGGGGGAAGGATAAAAGAGAGGAGGGGGGAAGGATAAAAGAGAGAGGGGAAGGATAAAAGAGAGAGAGAGGGGGGAAAGGATAAAAGAGAGAGAGAGAGAGGAAAGGATAAAAGAGAGAGGGGGAAAGGATAAAAGAGAGAGGGGGGAAAGGATAAAAAAGAGAGAGAGGGGAAAGGATAAAAGAAAGAGAGAGGGAAAGGATAAAAGAGAGAGAGGGGGGAAGGATAAAAGAGAGAGGGGGGAAGGATAAAAGAGAGAGAGGGGAAAGGATAAAAGAAAGAGAGGGAAGGATAAAAGTGAGAGAGAGAGGGGAAAGGATAAAAGAGAGAGGGAGGGGAAAAGGATAAAAGAGAGAGAGAGGGGGAAAAGGATAAAAGAGGGGGAAGGATAAAAGAGAGAGAGAGAGGGGGGGGAATGATAAAGGGGGGGGAAAGGATAAAAGAGAGAGAGAGGGGGAAAAGGATAAGAGAGACCAATAAAAAAGAGAAGAAAACAATTTAAAAAAAGAGAAGAATAGAATAAAAAAAGAAGAAAACAAAAAAGAGAAGAAACCCCCCCCCCAAAAAATAATCACAAGTGTTATGGAACCAGTGGTCCTTAAATGTCTCCTTTATTGTTATGGTGATGATGATTAGGGTTATTGTTAAAAAAGAAAGAGTCAGTTCCACTGGTTCCTGTTGAAACAGCACCAAAGAGCACCCTAACGTGTGTTATACATTGGAATACTCGACATTCAAGAGATGGAAAGGAGGCTGGGTGGTCTTTCAATTGGCAAGAAATTCTTCTGGAGGAGGAAAAAAAAAGAGGGGGAAAAGCTGTCCCACACCACCAGAGACCTCTTGGGTCCAGAAGAAAATCCTGCCTTAATGGGAAAACACCACGGAGTCAGGAGGGAATTAAATCAAGAGCTACCTATGGAGGGTCTGTGAGGGTTCAGAGACTCTACAAACCTATCCAAGGAAGGGGAGGGGGTAAAAAGTCTGGGATTCCCCCAAAGAGCCAGGGATGCTCCCCTGGGAGAGCTGGAGATGCTCTCTGGGGGGATGCAGGGATGGTCCTCCTGGGAGAGCTGGAGATGCTCCCCGGGGGATCCAAGGGATGCTCCCCAGAGAGAGTCAGGGATGCTCTCTGGGGGGCACACAGGGATGCTCTCCCAGGTTAAGCTGAAGGTGCTTCCCTGGGGGATGCAGGGATGTTCCCCAGGGAGAGCTGGAGATGCTCCCCAGGGAACCTAGGGATGCTCACTGGGGGATCCAAGGGATGCTCCCCAGGGAATCAAGAGATGCTCCCGTGGGAGCTGGTGCACAGATGGGATCTCCAATGGCTCAAGCAACTTATGGCCACAGAGGCGCTTCCAAAAGGATTTCCACAGGGAAACACCGAGGGACCAGAGGCCACACAGCTAAGCAGGGGAGGTCCTGCATCCCTTTGGAGCCACAGGAGCATCCCCTGCTTGCTCTCTGCCAGCCCCAGAGAATAAAAAAAGACAGAAGTTTGGCCTTAAAGTGCACGTGGGAGGGCAGGGAGCGCGCACCAGCACCTCCCTCCGAGCAGCGGCCGGCGCCTTCCCACGCAGCTCTTCCCCACAGCCAGGCTGGAAGAACATGGGGATTGGGTGGGGAAGCAACCAACGACACCCTCTGCCCCCCCCAGCCCCCAGTAGCAAGCTCCCGGCAGATGCAGGCAGCTGGAGGAAGCAGGGCTGCGTGTAGACCCAAATCATCCAATGAAACGAAGCCAAGGGAAGCAGGATGCTGCTGCCGGCCCCCGGCGCGCAGGGAGGAGCAGCTCTCGATGCGTCTGTTTGGCATCCAGAGGGTTAACTGAAGGTACTGCGGAACGTGTGCTTTGTAAACATCTCCGGTTGTGGTTTGGTTTTGTGGTTTAAGGTCGGGGCTTTTTTTCCCCTTTTTCCTGTAAGCGATCCTAGGGCAGATGGGGAAAGGAGAAAGCTGCCCACCCCCCCAAGCCCACCCCCAGCAATAACCCCCATCGCCTTTTGGAGGAGGGGGGAAGAGGGGGGGGAAGAACCAATGCAGCCCCCTTCCCAATAGGTCTGAAAAAAAATCTCATCCCTTCTCTGTCTCCTTAGATCCTTTTTGTTGTTTGTTTGATTGGTTTTAGTTTGTTTGACTTTTGTTTGTTTGATTTTTGTTTGTTTCACTCCCCCCTTTTCAACATATAAAATACTCACAGAATTACTGCTAATAAATGCAAGTTAGTCCCATCAAACATGCTTTGCTTCTAGAGCAAGAACTGGTGCTGAACAAATCTTGGCTTGATATTAGAAACATCCCCCCTCCCCACCCCCACCCCTAAAACCTACCCCCTCCCCACCCCCCCCACCCCCACCCAACAAAGACAGAAGTATCATGGAAAATACAGGTGACACCTAGGAGGGGACAGTGCCGCTGCGAGGGGGCCAGCTCCTGGGCTTCACATCCATGCCCCCCAGCCCACTGGGGACGTGGCATGGCAACAGTGAGGGACCTCTGCCCAGCTGGCAGGGATGGGGGTCCCCAGGGTATGTATGCCAGCCCCTGCCTTGCTGTAGGGATGTCGGAGCCCCAAACCCAGCATCTGGGACCCCTATAGGGCCGAGGACCCTGGGAGCCAACCCGTGGGGGAGACGAAGCCCCCAGTGCCGCTGCCTGAAGGCAATCCCCAAATCCTGGCCTGAGGAATGCAGAGGGGGGCTCATCACTCAGCCCCAAAACTGCCTCTTGTCCCTATCACCACCTGCAGGCACACAGGGGAAGGGGCCAGGGAAGCACGGCGGGTCCGTATGGATATGCAGGAAGAGCACCAAGCATCCCCAGCGCCTTTCCTTCACCGAGCCAAAGCCTGATGCCATTTGCCTCACCGGGACAGGGAGAGCCCTGCACCCTGCCCTGGCACCCCGCTGGGTACCAGCAGCCTCCCTGACACCAGAAAACCCTGATGGTGGGAGCTCTTTTGCCTGTCATAGAGGTATTGACACTCCTACAGAGAAGGCACCCTGCTCCAGGGACCCGGGTGGGGAAACAAACCCCACCAGGGCCACTCTGCAGGGCTCCATGAACCACAGGAGGGTCCCAGAAACCCTCAAGAGCTGTGAAGCTGCTGAGGACGGGTGGCCGACAGCACCCAGCGAGGTAGCAGCGTGGGGAGCTTGTCCCCGCCGTGTGTCCCCCCCACTATCCTGTGCCACCTCCCTGGGTCGCAGCCAGCCTCATCCTTCCTGCCGAAAATAGCACCCTTGGAGCTGAAATTTCCTCTTACTTCTCAAGGAAAACAAAACCCCCAAGCAAGACACAGCCCTCGGTGGCAACACCACCACCACCTCCCCGCAGCACCGGGCGAGCTGGCAGCCAACGTCGTGCCCGAGCTCTCCCCTCCTCCCTGGTGGCTTTTTCCCCGCCTCCCTCCTCCACATTTCCATATAGTCCCCCCTCCCCACACACACCCCCCCCCCCAGCTATTGAAACAGCAAAGTGACAGCAAACAGCAGCAACGCTGAGCTGGCAGCAGGACAGCAACTGGAGCCAGCAAGACCCCACCCCCCCCCCCCGAGCCCTCCCTGCCAAGCCTCACCCGACCCTCCTCTTCCTCGCCACCGTATTGCTCAAACAGCACTAGGCATGGGTACAAAAATAAAACAGCTATGTGACTTAGATATATAGAATTATTATTCTTATCATTTTGTTATATATATATATATATATTTGTATATATATAGCCTCTTTTTGTGTGTCTGTGTCTATTTATAGGTGGATGGAGAAGCGGCGAAGCCGAAGCGCAGCGGAGAAGGTAAAAAACAGATTCGCTCTTCAAGGCTTCTCCCCACCTCTGACAGCCTTCCCTTCATGCTGCACAGAAGTTTCTGGTACCTATGACTAAGGAATTATTTTAAATAGCTCTTCTTACCCCTCCCTCCCTCCCCCCCCCCCCCCCCCCGCTTTCCTTCCCCTTCTAAAATAGAAAGTAAATATATATTTGCTTAATTTTATGTACAAGGTGGGGTCCACACACCGAGATCCGTTCCGGGGGCTCCTTTCTCAAGGCTTTATTGTTTGTGGGGTGGTGGGTTCTTTTTTCAAGGTTAAGTGCTTGAGAGAGAGAGGGAGTGCTGGGAAGATGGGCACCCCCCCACTTGGCAACCTCATGAGTAAAAGCCCACCCTCTTCCCCCCCCCCCCAAAATAAAACCCACCCTACCTCCTGGGAGAGAAATTGTTGTTTTGATGGTAAAGACAAACCCTGGGCAAATTCTGCCAGCCCCTCCAGACCCCGCTGCACCCAGTATAAAAACCCTTAGCTATCACTACAGCACATGCTTTCCACATCCAACCCCCCCCCCTCAGCCTGGACCAGCCCTTCTGCCCCCGCTTCTCTAGCCCACCCCCTCCCCAGGAACGGTCCTTCTCCCATCCATGCACCTATCAAAAGAGAGCAAGAGCCTTGGGGACCAGGGTTGCTCGTTGGCAGGTGTCCTGAGGTCACCCAGCAGCACTGGGCAAGGTGCCCACCGCCACACAAGTGACAGGCAACAGCTCTGATGGCACAAACCTGCAGGCCAAAGCACTGAAAATGGGGGGAATGGGGAAACATGGGGAGGGGAACACAACCACAGAATGCATGGGGTTGGAAGGGAGCCTTGGAGGGCATCTTGTCCACCACCACCCTGCGGTCAGCAGGGACCTCTCCAACTAGAGCAGGCTGCTGCGGACCCCATTGAGTTGAGGTCTCTTCCAACCTTGGTGATTCTGTGTGTGTGTGTGTGTGTGTCTGAGTTTGACCCTCAATGTCTCCAGGGATGGAGCCTCAACCACCTCTCTGGGCAACCTGTTCCAGTGTTTCACCACCCTCATTGTAAAGCTCTTCCTCCTAATGCCCAGCCTAAATCTACCCTACAGGTTCCCATCTCCAAGCCCCTTCCCAGAGACCAGGAGCTCCTCGCTGGTCCTCACCATGCTGGGATGCAGAGATTCCTGCCTGGCAAACACAGGCAGAGAGGATTAAAACTACTCAGCAAAAGGTAAAAAAAACAACCCAAAGGCCAAAACTAAAGAGAAGGGGGGAAATGGGAGCACACATCCTGTTTTCTTGAAGGGTTATCCTGTGCCCTGGCAGCACAGGGATGGGCTCCTGGAGAGCACTGAGCGTTCAGCCACCCCCGTGCCCAGCACCAGTACCCTTTGCCAGTACCAGCTCTGGCATGATTGGTGAACAGATCCCTTCTAAATGCTTCAAGATCCTGAAGCCCTTCTAATGAGGCTTATAAAAATAAAAGTAAATGGGGGGAAAAAAAGAAACAGAGAGACAAGACAGTGTGAAGAACATCTTGTCCTGCCGAGGAGGCACCGCTGGGACCGGCTGGCACAGCCGGCGCCGCGTTCCTCAGCCCAAGGGACAGATTTAGCTGTATCCTTCTCCTCCCTTCTGACTCATGCTTTGCTGGGAAGAACAGATGCAAAGCAAGATGCTTTCACATCAGTGACTGGTGAGCAGCATCTAGAGGGACTTCAGGGAAAGCTTCCTGCCCGGCGATGCTTTTTCTCTCGAGGATTGCACCAGCAATGAGGCAAGGCGAAGGCTCTGCCCCGTCCTGTGCCCCCCACTTGTGGTGGGCACACGGAGGAGAGGACCTGTCAGCTCCTGCCTCTCGACATCCCGGCCCAGGGGTGAGTCACAGACAATGATCAAAGCTAAAACAAAATGGGATGGAGGGATAATAAAGTCAAGAGAGACGTGGTTGTGTGCAGCAGGGATGCAGTGCAGGTCACGCTGGCCACGGGGCAGCTCTGCCTGTCCATTCCCAACCCCACCCCTAGCAGGCTCCAGCTGCTCCCAGCCCCTGCCCAGCTTTGCCTATCCCAATTTCCCTCCCTCCACCACGGCTCTAAATGCCCTCCCCTAGAGACAAACATACCCCAACATGCAAATCTACTGGAGTTCTGCATACCTATCTAGCTTTGTCCTACGCTTCTCTATGTATTTATATCTGATATATACATGGTGGTTTGCTCTGGTTCCTCCAAAAGATTTCCTTCCACAGAGAGTATCGACTCTGCCAGCCTGGGATGCGTGGAAATCCCTGAAGGCAGCCAACAGCAGGTCCAGCCTCGCCGAAAAATACCCCCCCAGCCAAGAACTACAGCTGAAACCAACCCACAACTCAGATAAAGCCCAAATCTATGTCACTGCCTGAAGCAGGAGTACAAACCAAAATGCCAGGCAGATTTTGTCCTAACACAGACTACAAGATGTGAGCAGCAAGAAGTCTCCAATGTGTGCTGTGCCTGGCTGCCCCAAGAGATGGCTAAGCACTGCCAGGACTGTGCTTGGGCTGCCGAGCACAAACCCTGGGCCCTCACCACCCCTGGATGTAGGAACAGCAAACTTATTCCATTTATATTCCCTTTACACTTCCATATCCAAGCATCACCACCTCCAGCCTGCCCCAAAGCGGGTGGCACTGAACCAGCTGACAAGGAGACAGATCAACAGCCTCGAGCCCACCAGGGACCAAAACCAGCCTCCAAGCCACGAGCGACCGACCCATGGCAGCAGCAGTGAGCATCCCACCTTGGGAGAACCCTTGTCTGCTCACACAGACACTTCCCACCACCATACTGAGAGCTCACAGGCACCACTCTGCTCAGGAAGCACCTACACAGGCATCCAGCAAGACCGAAACCATGCCAGTGGGTCAGGGATGCTGGTGGATCCCACCATGGGCTCCAGTCCAAATCTGTGGCGGAGCTAGGAAGAAACCCCAGGACACTGCAGCACCCTGCATCCTACAAACCCATCACTCCAAGTGCCCATGGATGGAATTAAGAGCAGGCACAGCCCCCTGCAGGAGAGCCCTCAATGCTCCTCCTCTCCATGTTCACACCAACCTGCATCTGCCTTAATGTCAACGTTGCAAAACCAAACCGGCAGGGCAAAGTCACCTTAAAACCTTGCTGACTGCTGGAAGAGCAGGCAAAGCATTCAGCCTGCCTCACCACCTCTGCCAAGGGATGGCTTTGATGGAGAGGGTGCTAGGGATGGCACCCCACAACCAGCCCCTGTTTCCAAAGGACTACAGTGACACCTCTCTACCTACCTCTCCACATTACCTCCCCCAGCTCAGGGTGGCTAACTCATAGAATTGTCAGGGTTGGAAAGGACCTGAAGGACCATCCAGTTCTGTCCCCCCTGGCATGGGCAGGGACATCTCACACTGGCCTTAACCTTCAGGGATGAGGCTTCCACCACCTCCCTGGGCAACCCGTGCCAGTGTCACACCACCCTCATGGGGAAGAACTCCTTCCTAACATCCAATCTGAATCTTCCCATTTCTAGTTTTGTTCCATCCCCCCAGTCCTGTTACTCTCTGACACCCTCAAAAGTCCCTCCCCAGCTTTCTTGGAGCCCCCTTCAGACACTGGAAAGCCACAATTAGGTCTCCTCAGAGCTTCTCTTCTCCAGACTGAACAGCCGTAAACTCCTTCAGTCTGTCCTCATAGGAGAGGTGCTCCACCCCTTTGATCGTCCTTGAAAGTCTCCCACTAAACCAAGTCACTCAAGGCCTCACCCAACCTGAACAGCTCCAGGGAGGGGGCATCCACTACCTCCCTGAGCAACCTGTGCCAGTGTCTCACCATTTGAGTCAATGACTCTACTAATCAATGGCTCCAGAGTCGAGGACTCTCTTCTGATTCTCCCCACTTCTAGCTTTGCTCCAAATCCTGCGAGCCCACAGCAGCGCGGAAGCGTCCCCACCACGACCACCTCACAAGCAGGACTACCCAAAGCTGAGCTGGCTGGCCCACTTGCACTGAGGCCTCACCAGAGCCCAGGGACAAAGATTCTCGTGGTTCAGAGGTAATTTTTTTCCACCATGGCCCAGGATTTTCCATGGGATCTAATGGAAGGCAAGGAGGAATCGCACGCTGAGAAAAGCAAGAGCCATCTACCTCAGACAAGCTCACAAAAGAAGAGAGTTTGGCCCAGGAAGATAAAAATCAAGATATATTTTGCAGCATGAAAGAAAAAAGGAAAGGGAAAAAATAAAAAGAAACAAAACAGAAAAATAAAAGAAAAGGAAAGAAAGGAAGAAAGGAAGAAAGGAAGAAAGGAAGGAAGAAAGAAAGAAGGAAGGAAGGAAGAAAGAAAGAAAGAAAGAAAGAAAGAAAGAAAGAAAGAAAGAAAGAAAGAAAGAAAGAAAGAAAGAAAGAAAGAAAGAAAGAAAGAAAGAAAGAAAGAAAGAAAGAAAGAAAGAAAGAAAGAAAGAAAGAAAGAAAGAAAGAAAGAAAGAAAGAAAGAAAGAAAGAAAGAAAGAAAGAAAGAAAGAAAGAAAGAAAGAAAGAAAGAAAGAAAGAAAGAAAGAAAGAAAGAAAGAAAGAAAGAAAGAAAGAAAGAAAGAAAGAAAGAAAGAAAGAAAGAAAGAAAGAAAGAAAGAAAGAAAGAAAGAAAGAAAGAAAGAAAGAAAGAAAGAAAGAAAGAAAGAAAGAAAGAAAGAAAGAAAGAAAGAAAGAAAGAAAGAAAGAAAGAAAGAAAGAAAGAAAGAAAGAAAGAAAGAAAGAAAGAAAGAAAGAAAGAAAGAAAGAAAGAAGCAGCAGCAGCAGCAGCTGTGTTTGCAAACCACCAAAGCGAAACGGAGTTCAAACAGGGATGAAATGAGGGAAGCGTTTGGCATCGTCTGACACGGCTTCGATGTCCCAGGTCCACGGGGAGGAGAGAGGAAGCCACCCCCTGAAGGGCAGGGAAACCAGAGGGCTGGGAGAAGCGAGGAGGTTGCCAAAGCGAGAGGCGAGCTGGTCTGCCAAAGCGTGGCCCGAGTCTATCGGGAGGTAACTCGGTCTAGCGGGGAAAGGAGTTAAGGATGGTTTTAGGGAAGAGCTGCTTCCAGGAGGCGCCCGGGCGGGATTTCCCACTCCAGCAGCGTGGCAGGTGCACGGCTGAAAGAGAGAGGGCTGCAGCTCCAGCCTCTAAAGGTCGAAGCCCATGAAAAGCAGTGGGGGGCCCGGCGGCTCAAAACACCTGCAAAAGGAAAACAACTCTCAAAAAGACTGACCCAGTGGGCCAGCACGCTCCATCAACCTTCCCTGCACTCCAAAGTCCTCCAGAGCTCCTGAAGACGGGAAGAGGGCACGGTCCCAAGGTAGCCACCTCAAGAGCCTGAAGACAGAGCCTTGCCCAGGCGAGCAGGCGTCAGGAATAGTTTGGATAGCGCTCAAACGAAAAAGCAAGCTTCTCGCAGAGAGGCTGAGGCAATGCGAGCGAAAGGAAGAGCGAGTCAGGCGGGGCAGGGCCAGCACACAGCCTCCAGGCCTCCCCCAGCCAGGGCAGCCCCCGGGGTTGTCACCTGTCCATCGGGAGCCGCCCGGCCGGCCGTGGCTCGCCACGCCGCTGGAGGTACCGGCGAGCTGAAGTTCAGCCAGGCAGAGTTTTTGCCCGCTGCCCGGCGGGCGAATGGCATTAAATCAATTCACAGATCCGAGCAGGTTCTAGGGGGAAAGTCCCTAAAACACACTCAAATAAAAGAAATCTGCAGTCACACCGTCAGCAAGGTGGAGTCCTCGCTCCGAGAGTTGCAGGGTGGTTACAGCAGGTCACTCCTCGCGGACTCAATAAAGAGCCCTGGTGCGGGTTGGAAAGAGAGAGGCGTTTCCAGCAGACCCCGCACCCCCCCACCCCCCCTTCCCGAGTCAAACCTGCTGATGGTTTGAAGACCACCTACACAAAGCTGTCAAAGCTGGCCAATAGCTCGTGATTGATTTGGAGGATTCATTGTCAAGTGGTTCAAACCTAAGCGAAGGCTTTGAGATTGGACAAGCCGCCGGTGCTCTGCTTGCCGTGGGTGAGGGCTTCCGAGCATCGCGCTGGAAGAGGAAGCACAACCTCCAGAGCCAGATGTTTCTAGGCAGAAGTGACAAACAGGCTCCGACCAAAAAGCTCCTGGGGAGCGTGGCGTGGTCAGAGCGCTGCAGCCCGACCGCCCCAGCCGACAGCTCACGTCTGGCTCCAAACGCCTAAAGCCCTTTGGAGGTTCAACCAGCAGCAAGAGCAATAAACCAAGGCAAAGCAGAATTAAAGGCGAGATTGCAGAGAATCTCTTGGCAATTCTACCTGGGAATAAACAAAAGTTTCCTATGCAAACAGAGAGCCTGGGGCAAAAAAAAACAACACCCATGCCTACAGGCTCTTGGATTCTCCTGACTCTTCTTCTACCGGCTGGATCCACTCAAAGCAAGAATATCCACCACGGAACACTCAGTGTTTTTATTCCCAGGCAGGCTGGAGGGTTTAGCACTTTACCACAGAGGAAGAAGTGTGCAAACCTGGATGCAGTGGTGGATTTTACCACTTCAAATAAAAAAAAAAAAAAAAAAACAAAAACCAAGGAAAAAAAAACAACAAACTTCTCTAAATCTTCTCAAGGGAGGGATCACTTGGTATTAAGCACTCAGCATCCAGGCAGCGCTCCCAGTCTGGAGGCGACCCAGCGCTCGTCCAAAGTGCTCAGATATGACTTATCCCCATTTTACAGATGGGAGAACTGAGGCACAGAGAGGTTGGAGTGACTTGCCCAAGGCCACGCAGTCAGAGAGTGGGGGAGGCAGAGCAGGAGCGCGAGCCCAGCTGTTCTCAGGCAGGGCTGCACCTTTCCTGCTCAGGAAAAAAACAACAACCACCAAAACAACAAACAACAACAAAACCAAAAACCCAACAAGGAAATCAAACCCCAAAAGAGGCCTATGCAATCCAGAAAACCACCGGCCACCAAACCTGCCCGAAGTGTTTTGAAGAGGAAATACATTCTGGTGAAGAGTAAGAACAGCATTACCAAAGGGGAGAACCGACGGGGCAAAAGGAGGGACACGGCCCCGGGTGGGTGGCACAGCCTTGCAGGGCCAGGCTGGAGCAGGGGAAAGAAGGGGAAAACCAGTGAAACCGGCAGCAAGGCATCGGCAGCGGACACGAAACGCGGGGCTTAGCTTTGCGCGGTCGCCGCGAGGAGCCATCCATCTCCATCTGCAGAGCTGGGGGGCCTGCCGGCCGCTCTCGCCGGTGCTGACAGAGGGTTTTTCTGGGACCAACTGAGACCTTTGGGACCCTTCTCCTCACTTGCAGGCCCTGCGGCGGCATCTCCCCATTTTGCAGTTACGAATAAAGATGACAAAACGTTACCCAAGTCGGAAACCACATTACCACGCAGCACTGGAGAACATTCGCCAGCCAGCGACGGAGCGTCAGGACCCATTCATCAAAACCACCCTCATCAAAGCTGACACACAGCACATTTTTTTTGTGGGGGGAGGGGGAGAGGGGGAGAAACTCCACACCCATGGATGAAACCAGTCCCACACCTGCGTGCTCACACAGCGGTGGTTAGGCCTTGACAACATTTTGCACAGACAAACTGATTTCTCCCAGCTCCGACCCATGCAAAGGTCTTTTCTGGTTTTCCCTTTCAGAGATATAGGTAAGGAAAGATGTCAGGGGTGGGTTGGTGGCTGTCATCTTGACATAAAAGGAGGCTGGGAAGGGGGAGGCAGGGAGGTTTTGACAATTACAGCTTTCCTGGGATTATTTGGTGGTGGTTTTTTATCACCATCAGATCCATAGGATTACCAGTGCCTGTCTGGGTTGTTAGTTCCTTGTCAATTAATTATACCCTGTGGCATTTGATTTCTCCCGGCGATTGAGGGCCAGCTGCTCTCCCCCACCCTCCCTCCCCACACATGCACAGCAGCAGCAGATGTCAAAAGCTCTGCCTAGGCCTCTGAAACCCAGAGATCTTCTCCACAACCCAGGTGCAACGTCCCCCTTCCCACCCTACCGAAGCCATCTGGCTGGGGGAGAAGTGGATCCAAGGAGCGCCCAGCTCCAGGCATCCTCTCTGTCCCCTCCAACCTGCCCCAAGGTCTCCCCAGCTCATCCCCACCCACGAGCCAACAATCCCCCCGGCAGTTGTGGCAGTGTAGGAGTGTCCCCCCCCGCCCCGCTTCTCCCATCACCTCCATCCCCCGGCGCAGTGTTGGCTCCCTCCACCCTCTCCTGTTTAACCTTCTCAGGCCAGCACTGGGCTAAAGCAAGGTGGCGTGCCCACTGGTGTCGTCGTGGTCCACGCTGTTGAGAATGGCTGTCTGGTCTTCAGGGAGCTGCCGGTGGCAGAGGTCATCCTTCAGCGCCGAGAGCCGGGCGAAGGGGTCCTGACGAGGGTGTCTCTTCTTCTTGCGGAGGCAGACAGCTTCGTCAGGCCACAGTACCTGAGAGCTGGGAAGTTGCTGAACCTGGGAGGCAGAGCCATCTGGGGAGGGGAGAGAAGCCAGATGGGACCAGAGCTGGCAGCCGGCGGCAGCAGGCAGAGCTTTGCGTGCCGTAAAAGGGAGGTTCCAGCACGCCTGGCCCTGAAGCCGGCTGCTAAGCATGAAGGGAGCATGCTGGGCGGGGGGAACATCAGCACTCAGAAGTGAAACACAGAACCAATCACTAGAGACAGAAGGTGCATGGAGAGAAGATGGGAGGTGCTTGGAAATGCAACAGGGTCAGAGAACAGAAAGCCCATGGGTGAGCAGCCCGAGGAGCCATCCCTTCCAGGGCATGGGCTTGGAGACCCCCATGGCGCTGGGGCCAGCAAGGACCTGCCCAAGCTCTGCCCACAAGGGGACAGAGGAGATGCTCTTGGGGACAGCGAGGTCCTCACACTCACTGGCTTGTTTTCTGGATTTCGAGGAGCCCTTGGATGACTTTTTGGGCTTCTTTATCCGCTGGTATTTCAGAGCTTCGAGCCTCTCAGGTGCAGCAGCGTCCCCGGGTGGAGATGGACGTTTTCTAGGAAGGAAAAGCAGACAGGCACAGTCAGCGGCTCTGAGCCACGCTCGGACCTCCGGGTGTCCCCGGCGGGACAAGGGCCGACCCCAGCCAGCTCTGCCATGGAAAAGGAAAAGGTGAGAAGCCCGTGGCCGAGGGAGCAGGGCCAGCCAGGCGTGCTGGAGCGCGGGGTGGAAGGAAGCCAGGTGCCCAAGCCGGCCACTCCACGGGGTCCACGCCATCCCCCTGCCTCCTCCTGGCCAAGCCCAAGAGCAATGTCCAACGCCGGAGAGCCGTGGGCAGCCCTGCCTGCCATGCCAGCACTGCTAAACAAAACAAGGACGGGGCAGATCCTATGTCCGATAAGGTCTTTCTAGGAAGCGGTGGGAAACCCCCTTGGGATAGAGAGAGGAAGAGACAGGCAGAAGCGGCACGGCAGCGTCGAGACAGGCAGCAGGAGCCACCCAGGGCGGACACCACCGGCGGCACACACAGCAGGGAGGCAGGATCCTGCCCGGCCACGCTCCCACAGCCAAAAAATACCCAACCAAGGGCCACAGGACAGACAGGGACAGGACGGGCAGACGCCGACACGGCCGGGAGCAGCACCTCCTGCCCAGTCCCTGCCGCGAGCAACAACAGAAACACAACAACTCTTCAACACCGAGAGGCTGGAGCTGGCTGCTCTCGCTCTGCAGGACAGGACATCGAAATGGAAACACTGACAAGGTCTTACTGTGAGGGACAAGGAGGGGATTTGCCAAGGGGTGTTTTCTGCAGCAGTGGTTAAGTACTCCAGACTTAGACCCTGAGTAAGTTTTCTACAGGAAGCAGCCCAAGGTTAAGTGGTCTCCCCTTGGATAGGTTTGGGTTTTGCTCTACTTTGCTCACTGTACCTGGTGTTTCCATCCACGGATCAGGCAGTGTGACTGCTGTGGAGAGCAGGGCACTAGAGGAAAACCTTCTTCTTAAGAGAGTGGTTGGTCCAGCTCCCATCTATCTCTTCCCAGCATCCCCCCACTCTTGCTGCTTTCCCACTTACTTCCCCCTCTCCACTTCCACATCCCTCCAATTGCACCAACACCCAATGCCACAGAAGGAGAAGTCTGAGTCAAGGCAGCAGAGACCAAAGGGAATGGCCACCTAGGATCAGCCAGTCACCACAGAGCATGGTGCCCAGAGATGACAGGAGAAGCATCCACACAGCACCTTTCCTGGCAAGAAAGCCAATACTTGAAGGCAGGCTCTGGAGAGAAAAGCCTGAAGATTCAAACCAGTGTGCCTCTACCAAGCCTGTCTGTTCAAAGCAGGACATGACCCCTTTCTGCCCTCAACTCAGTCACTAGAGATCAGTGACCAAACCTTTTCACAACAGCTGTGCAGAGGACAGCACTGATGAGAGCTCCTACATCTTCACCTCTCCATGACTGGGACAGGGATCAGCAAACCCATGAGCCACAGGCTCTTCTCAAGGCAGCAGGACAGGCAGGTAGAAGAGTCACCTTCAGTGACTGCAAGAAGGCAGCATCAATACATTCAGACCCCTGCTTTGTGAGCAAAAAGCTGTGGCTGAACTCCACTTCATTCCTGGTCTGTCAGTCAAGTGCAGCCCATTTGCTCTTGCAAGAACACTGAGTGCTGGTGGGAGCAGCAGGGACCAGGCAAGCACCTGGGCTGTGGTACAAGAACGTGTCCGCCTGAGGTGGGTTTGGAGCTTCTCACCTCCCTTGGGCTTTAGGTGGAGCACTCAAGACAGTCCTCAGGCTTTCCACTGTGAATCCCCACACCTGGCATCACCATGGAGAGCAGGGTGACAGCGACACAATACATCTGATTCTTCAGCTGGAGTGGCACAGGCAAAGGGCTCCCAAGGGGTGTTTTTCCCCTGTGGGGAGCAGACAGGGCTGGTTTTGAAGATGAGTGTGACTGCAAAACTTCTCAGTTCTGCTAGCAGCGCTGGAAAGCACCAAGAGAAGTGCAGTGTGAATTGATGAAGCAGCTGGAACACAACAGATGCAAGAGAAATCCAAAGACTTGGGTAGACAAAAGCCCTTTTTTCATCATTTCCCATCACAACAGAGACATCAAGGCATGGATGCTCCTGGAGAGCCTCTGTTCCAGCTCCCAGCAGAGGAGCACATCAGCTGAAGATGAAGGAACTCATTAGACAAGCTGGCAGGCCTGCTGGCTGCATCCAAGGAAAGATGACATTCACCAGCCTGTACAGCTGTGGTGCTTCGGTGCCTTCTTCTCAAGTGCAACCCAGCCCCTAGTGAGAGATGCTGTGAGCAGCAGCTCCAAGCTCTGCTGGGGCTCTACACACTGAGCTGCACCAATGCTGACAACCTGGGCACATGCTGGCCTGCAGCAAGAGCACATCCACCCAAAGGGCCACCAGCATGGACTCCCCTGCAGTGGTTCCTGCTTGAATGGTTCACAGCAGGCCTCTCCCGTTTCAATCCACCATCCTGTGATTTGCACACCTGCTGTCTTCATGCCCAGAGAGGTGGTGGAGGCCCCATGGAGACATTCAAGGTCAGACTTGATGGGGCCCTGAGCAACCTGATCTAGTTGGAGATGTCCCTGCTGGCTGCAGGGGGGTTGGACAAGATGATAATCTTTGAGGGTCCTTTCCAATCTGATGCATTCTGTGATTAAAGGTGACCTCCACCAACTCCACTCCGTCTTGGCTCCAGTGTGCCAGGTCCTGCATGCTTGAGAGCTCAATGGTCCTGCCCCCCACCAGCATCTGCCTTCCACTGCCTGTTCCCACCACCCAGCCAACACTGCTAACACTGTTAAAGCTCAACTTGTAACAGGGCTCTTGTTCTTTCCATTCTGGTTTTTCCTTCCAAGAAGATCCTACTGTGGCACGTTGACAAAATCAGACAGATTTACACAAGGGATTATGAGGAAATTGCCTGAGGCTCATTTCCACCAGCTCCCAGTAATTGGACTTGTGTTTATACACACAGAGCCCACGTGGCACCACAAATACTGCCTGACCTCTGGCAAGGAGGAGATCCAGAGGAGGACAAAATGAAGCTGCTCACCAGCCAAATTCTATCTGCTCTACCCACCCTTTGTTTCTTCAAAGGACTCCGACTCTTTCCAATTCGTTTTCATTTTAAGCTCAGCCAAAAGCCTCTTCCTGCCCCCAGAGTTAGCATTTTGGGCAGCTGCCTGTGCATGAGAGAGATCTTCAACACCAACAGATGAGAGGTTCAGAGAAGCAGGCAAACTTCTTCTAGAGACTTCAGTGTAGAGCCAAGCAAAGGAGCTTCCAGAAGCACACATGAATTCCTGACAGGACCCTTCTGTGAGGCACCACAAACATCCAGAGCAGCAGTTCTCCTCAAGTCTTCAAAGAACAGTCCTTCTGAAGGGTCTGAAGAGGTAGTGGAGAGGCCACAAAAGTACTGAGGGACCTCAGAGGGCCCCAGGATAGGAGGAGGTAGCTATGGGAGAAAAGCTGCACAACCCAGCACACATCTCAGCTGCTCTTCTTGAAACGTGTCTCCACATAAGAAGCAAAGATCCAAGGGAGATGCCACATGGAAGCATCACCAGCCTCCTTCCACTCAAATAGGGGGAACCCACATACAGGAAGGGTCCAGTTGATTCAAGGGCACAATACATCTATTTCACCTCATGGAGGTCTCAATACACAATGCCCTGTCTCCTCTTCTCCTCGAGTCAAGGCACGGCCATCCAGGAATAGTTTGGACATGTTAGAGCATCCACTTGGACTTTAGAGCATCCAACTGGACCACAGCCCACTGTATCCTTCGACCCTTCACCTTCCTCAGATGAAGAGCTCAGTTTGCCTACAGGAGGTTCCATCTCAAGCTCAGGTCCTGTGTGATCCCATGAGATGTCCTGCAAGATGGAATTCTCCCTCTGCTCAGAGGCAGCTGGCTGCTGCCTCCATCCCAGAAACCATCGCGTGCTTGAGATCCTTCAGCACAAGAGCGCTCGAGAAACAGAGCAGTGACAGCCCCAGAGCTGCTGCCAAGGCACTGTGATGAAGGAGGAAGGGGCTGGCCACAGCAGGGAGCACACCAGAGAGGGGGAGTCCCTTCTCCAGGTCTGCAGACACCACAGCCCACCTACACAACAGACTTCACCATGCTGATGGGAGAGGAGCGGGGAGGAGAGAGGGGAGAGGAGAAAGGGGCTGGACTGGAGAGGAAGAGGGGGGACAGCGTCACAGGGAAGGGAGGGCAAGAGAGGAAGATAAATGAAAAACAGGAGTGAGAAATTATAGAAGTAAATTAAAGAGACTGAAAAGAACAAAATAATAATAATAATAATAATAATAATAATAATGATAATAATTCAGAAAGAAAAGGGGAGGGGGGGAAACGCACTCAGACAAGCGGACTCACAACTTCTCCAAGCGGGAGGAGGCATGAAAGACATGCAGAGGATCAGCACATGGACAGTCTTTAAAGGGGAACCTCTTTTCTTTCAAGCTGGGAGCGAGGGGTGCTCCTCCTCCCACGCACCAGGCTCCCTTCATCACTCAACTCTATGCTGTGCCCAAGCCCCCAGCTCCCAGCGGCGGCGGCAGCGCTGCCCCGGCAAGGAAGGGCCCAGGGCAGGCCACCCAGGGCAGGCAGCGGTGCCGAGGGCCATGAGAGCTTGGTGCCTTGTCTGTGGTTTTTGGGTTTCCCTCTGCAGGGAGGTGGCAGCCCTCTCAGCCTGGAGAAGGCTCCAGGGAGACCTCAGAGCAGCCTTCCAGTACCTGAAGAGCTGGGGAGGGACTTTTGACAAGGGCTCAGCGTGACAGGATGAGAAGCAATGGCTTTGAGCTGGACAAGGGGAGACTGAGACTGGAGATGAGGAAGAAATTCTTTACAGTGAGGGTGGGGAGACACTGGAACAGGCTGCTCAGAGAGGTTGTGGATGCCCCCTCCCTGGAGGTGTTCAAGGCCAGGTTGGATGGACTGGTGGAGGTGTCCCTGCCCATGGCAGGGGGGTTGGAACGGGATGATCTTTAAGGTCTCTTCCAACTCAAACCATTTGATGAATCTATGATTCTTCCCTGAGGGGAGATGCATCACCAAGCACTGCACCCCAGGAGAAGGTGGGAAAACAGCTTGTGCCCATGGGTAAGAACCTCCTAACCTTCACCCAGCAAAAGCCATCATGCTGCAGCCACCACCGAGCTCAGACACTGCCTCTCCCTCTCCTCCTCTCAGCCTTTACTGCTGCAGTGCAGAGAGCTGGCTGCTCTGGCAGGAAATCCCTGGGCTCCACATGCACTGACAATTTTATGATCCCAAATCATCAGGAAATTACTTGGCTGGGCTCTTTACAGGATTCCTGGCTTATTAAAGGGAGATTTATTTTCCTGGCTTCCCCTTTTGGGGAGAATGACTCTGGAGCCTCCCCTGTGACTCCAGCCTCCAGGGTAGAATGCATGGCTGCTCCTCAGCATCCTGCTGGGCAATGGGACTCCTGAAACCCCAAGGAACCCAGCACCAGAGACAGGAGCCAGTCAGGATCTGTGCAAGAGCCACACCAAACCCAGACACGAGCTTGCACTCACCTCTGCTACTCTAAAGACATGTTCACTTGGGTCCCTGTGCCCCCCACAGAAAAAGAACAAACAGCCATATCCTCACCTGGGGGTCTCCCCATTTCTCCACAAGTCTGCCACAGCACTAGGCCTGGTGCTAGCTTTGCTCCTCATGGGACACCCTGCTCTGGGATTAGCAGGGGGAAAAACAGAAGAAGGTGTCCAGGCGCTCCAGAGCTTTGGAGGCTTTGCAAGGCTCATGCTGGAGGGGTTTAGCCATGCCAAGAGGATGGCTCCTCCATGGAGTACACATCCTGTACCTGCTCCCATCACCAGGACCCAACAATCTTTCCTCACCGCTCCTGCTCTCCCCATCTCAGGACAAGCCTCCAGATCAGCTGGAGAAATTCTCTTCTGGGAACATCTACCAGATTTCTCTAGGCATCTTATCTCTCTCTCTTGAGCCTCTTTTCCAGTCCAAAAAGGCTCCTCTAGCTCTTAGGAGAGCATCAGCCAGGATCTTGACTCTTCCCATCCAAGGCTAAGTGTTTGTAACACCTGTGTAAGGAAGTTTGGACAAAGCCAGGCCCTAGGAAAGATCCCATCTTCAATCCCACCTCTCCTTTCTTAACCAGCTTGGCTGACAGCCAAATGGGCAGCCTTCCCAGTCCTTGGGATGAGGAATGGCTATGATCCTGTCTGCCTTGAGCAATTCCAGTCACAGTTGCTGCTTCTGAGGTCTGAAAATCATCTCCTGGTTACTCCGTCCCAGTTCCAGGGATGCCCATGGCCATTTAGGAAACCAGCCCCAAGAAGGCAGCCCAAGAGATATATCCTTAAGAGACTCTTTCAAGATCTGCTATGGGCTGTTTAATTACAAATGGGTCAGAAGAAGTCCTTAAGATCTCTCCAAGGAGCATTTCGGAGAAGGAGGACTGCGCTTGTGATGGGAACCATAAAACGCTTCACCAGCAGGCTGGAACTGTAGTTACACTGCTGCCAACCACACAGCCCACCCTGAAAGGAAAACTTCTCCCCTTTTCCATGACTGAAGAGACTCAGAGCCAGGTACTGATGGGAGCAAAATTCTTCATGTCCTGGATTGCAACTGGCGACTAATTTTTGGAGCCCCACTCCAAGAGGACTGTCTGCAGCTGGCTGCTCCAGACATGGGTGTTTTATCTGGCTCCAGAGGGTGGCCACCCGCCCCTCCTGGTTTGGATTGTCCAGGACAACCCCAGCTTGCCACCACACAACCCTCACACCGCACAAGCCCCGCCAGGGATGAGGGTGCCACCTGTCACCATCCTCCAAGAACGGAAGGGCAGCCACGGGGGAGATGGCAGCTTGGCTCATCCCGAACCCCAGCAGGAAGCCACCAGACTCTCCAGCCTCCCAAAGGCAGGGGAGCGGCGGCATGCTGCTGGGAGGGGAAACCCAAAAGCCACAGAGACTTTGCATCCAGAGGTGTTTCCTAGCGTTTGCCGATTCCTTATTCCCCTTTAAAGGAAGAGATGGTATTGGAAAAGCCCCTTCCGTGTCCCCTCTTCATGCCCCGCTCCCCGGCCACCCTCCACAGCACCCACACCATCCTTTCGGACATGGATCACCCTTACCTATTGAGCTGAGGAGAAGCTTGTCTCGACAACACTGCCCAGATAGCTGAGATTAATCAAAAACAAAGCAGTTATCAACACCCGCAAGGAGCCGAGCTCCGCAACACATCAGCACGTCAACAACTCCAGGAAGGAAAATACGGAGGGGAGGGGAAAAAAGAAACCTAAACCGAGAACACGAGAACGGAAAAAACGAGGCTGGAGAAGGAATGGGGGAAAAGAAACAGAAGAGAAAAGGAAACCAATTAAAAAAAAAAAATAAAGAAGAAAAAGAAACAAACGAAAGGAAAGAAAAAACAAACCAACCAACCAACCAAACCAAAACCAACAACCAAACGAAGCGAATGGATACACTGCGGAGAAGCAACGGACAACAGCGCTGCGCTAACACGGAGCTGGCCTGCGGCTGGGTCTCCTCGGGGGCTGCCCTGCTTAGGAGACGTGGACCTAAAGCCTAGGTGCTTCACCAGCGTCACTCCAGAGCTGTGCTTTCCCGCGGGCACCCAGAAGTCCCTTTCGCAGGCTCGTTCGGCCTCCCCATCCTCTCTCCCCAAAGCCCCTCCTTCCTTCCTTCCCCCCGCTACCCCCCACCCCCCCGCGCGGGGTGGCTTCCTAAGGCCGTAACGCTTCCAGGTACCAGAGGGCGGGAGTGAAATGCGGAGGTGAATCGCTGCCGCCCCCTCCCCAGAACACTTCTCCGCACGCCTCCGACCGCGCCGGCTCGGCGGGGCCGGCTGCCCCGGGCCCCCCACCCCAACTCCTCTCTGCCATAAGCCAGAGTTGGAGGAGGTGGGGGGAGAGGGGGAGTTCAACCCCGCCAGACAACAAGCCGAGATGAAGCGAGACGAAAGGATGGGACGGAAGCACAGCTACGGGGGCTGAGGTGCTGTGAAAGACGGAGAGAAAGATGAGAAATACAGAGAGAGAGAGAGAGAGAAAGAGAGAGAGAGAGAGACGCTCTGCCTGGAGCAACCCTGGTACCTGGAAAACCAGCCGCTACTCTCTACTGCAGCCACATCCCTCTTTAGGGCAGGATCTGAGCGTGCCGGCAGCCTCCCGATCTCCGCTGGGGTTACTTTATGGTTTGTTTGTTTTTTGGGGTTTGTTTTATTTTTCCTCCACTCCTGACATGCTGCTGGTGTGGCTAAGTCCTTGAGCTCTCTCCCTGCCCGCGTCCTGGGGCTGCAGCATCCCTTTTGCAGGTGGGGCGGTGACTGTGATAGCTGTTTCTGTCATGCATTAAAGCTCTCTAGACTCCGCGGGAAGGAAGAGGAGGAAGACAGAGGCGCGGCGGCGGCGGCGGTGGCCCTAACGTTCGAAGAAAGCCAAGAGCCAGCAGCTAGAAGAGGAAACAACCGCCGGTGACACCAGGACTTACCTAAGCGAGCCGGGAGCCAGGTCATTGCTTGCCTGGTAGACGGCCCGTAGCCCAAGCCACGGCGCTCCCGGCTTCCCACGGGAGCAGCCGGGATGGAGGCAAGCACGCCGCCGGCACCGGGAAGGTCTCCTACCTAAATCCCAGCTCTCTCGGCCATGCAACCCGCGCCCGCGGCACCAGCCTCTGCCTAGCCAAGCCTGCAGGACGCCGTCTCCAAAAGGGATGCTGCAGCACGCCCAGAGAGACCCTACAAGTTGGGATGGCGATGGTGGGGAGGGAGTCAGAGGGAGCGGGTGAGGCAGGGTGGGGGAAGCCAGGAAAGGGCTGGGGAGGAGGGGTGGGGGGCACCACGGGGCTCACGCACTTACCCCGTGGCAGCTACCGTGGTGGATGTCGGCTCCGGCTGGAGAATCTCCTCGCCGTCCCTCCCCGGGGAAGGGATGTCTCCGAAAACATCCATGGTGTCCACGGGCAGGGAGGAGCCCTGGGAGCTGGAGTAGCCGGTGGCCAGGGAGGTGAAGGCGGTGGTAGGTCGGAAGCTGGGGCTGCCTCCCGGCTGCTGGGCGCGGGGGATCCCGTGGACGGCGTGGACTTGCGGGAGAAGCTGACCGCCGCGGGGGGCTGCAGGGTGATCTCCGACACCTCCGCTTGCTGGATGAGGCCCGGGCGGGGCCGGGCGCGGGCGGTCAGCTCCGGGGAGCTGTTACGGGAGCTGAGGGGGCTTTGGGTCAGAGGAGATAGCCTCGAAGGTTGTAGCACCACCTGATGTAAACTGGGCTCAGCCCTCCTGACCTGCCGAGGGCTGGGCCGAGGTCGGGGTTGGGGCTCGTACCACCTGGTGTCCAGGCTGAATGTGCTTGTGCCGCTGGGGCCGACGGGCTCGGACGGTTCGTGGTAAGGCAACACGGGTATGCCCATACCTTGGCTGGTATGTCTTAGCTGCCCTTGACATCCCATGGGTTGCATAGGTTTGTCCTGCCACTTGGTGGTGGTGGTGGGCACAGAGGGTTGGCCCCTGCCGGGTGACTTGCCGGTCCAGCTCTTTGGTGCCTCCAGGGGCAAGATGCCCGGGTAGGATGCGGGAACCACCTGGAGGGAGGAGGGAGGTGGTCCCCGAGGAAGGCAGCCGGTGGGCTGGGTGCCCTCAGCCGCCTCGCAGGGCTGGAGCTGGTGGGGGAACGGCGCGGGGGCCGGCTCCAGGCCGCCGAAGGGGAACTCGGCCCTGCCCCAGTTCTCGGGGGACCGGCCACCCGTGGGGGTCTGGGCCAGGGGCAGCGTGCTGTTGGAGGCGTTCTCCCCGTTCTCCTCGGGGATGGTGGGGTGTCCGAACGGCCCCTCGGGGGCAGCGGCGGGGAGGACATGACCGAGCTGAGCGGGCTGACTTCTGGCATGTAGAAGGGCGGCGGGTCCACCTCCCCGGGGCTGCTGCTGCTGAGGTAACCGTAAAACTGGTGGTGGAAAGCCCGGGGGCCGGCGGGCGGGCCTGGCCGGTGGCCTGCAGGGTGCCGGGACCCTCCAGCGCCCGGTGGAACCGGGGGCTGTATGCTGGTGGCTGAAGGTAGGACTCCTGGCTGGAGGACAGAGGGGTGAGCTGGGATTTCAGGGCGGTGACGGAGGCGGGGACGACGGGGTCGTCGTTCTCCTCGTCTGACTGCCGGAACTCGGGGTACATGTCCGTCTCCTCCACGAAGGGGAAGCCCTCGATCCGCCGCGTCTTCAAGGAGGGCTCTATCTCCGCCGGGTCCATGACGAAGCGGCCGTCCGGCCCGCGGCTGATGAGCTCGATGGGGGTGGTGGCCTCGGCTTCAGCCTCCGCCTTGGAGACGCTGTACTTCTTGCTGCTGATGGCTCGTTTGGTCTTCTTGTAGAGGGAGAGCTCCTTCTCCTTGGTGGGGCTCAGCATCCGCTTGGCCTGCGGGCCTTGGTCGTCAGAGGACTCCGAGGGGGACGGAGCGTGCGGATGCTCTCAGGACTCACCTTGCCGGAAGACAACCTGGACCACAGGGGAGAAACAAGGCAAGAGGGGACAGTCACCCGGAGGAGAAAAGAGGTCTGCTTGCCCAGAAGAGCCAGCAGACAGATCCAGAAAACAAAGTGCTACCAGCTCTCAAGACAGGAACCACCAGGAGGAATTTGTTGGGGCTAATCAGGATGGCAGAGTCTTGCCTGGCTGCAGCATAGGTCAGAGGACCAGCATCAGTGTCCATCATCTCTGCTCCTTGGGAGTAGAGCTCAGCACACTCGGCATCCCCTCTGGACAGGCAGCTCACAGCAGTGCCTTGCAACAAGCTTCACAGCCCCAGCAAGAAAAAAGACAGATCCAGAGCTCCCTGCCAACTCCTTCAAAGGTTTCCTATTTTCACCTGAGCTATCCACACCCTGGGAACTCCTCAGAAGGAGGGACAGCAGGCAAACATCCCCTCCCACAGAACTCAGCATCTCGCTTGGAGCGGCTGATGGATCATTTCACACCAACATTTTCCCCCATTTTCAACACTCAAACTTAAGGCTGAGAGCCTCAAAAGGCAGAGAGCATCAGAAGACTTCACTCATCTCTATCTGGAAAGCCTCAAATAGGATTGTAAGGCAGAAGGTAGCAACAGAGACAGTACAGGCGTGGCTCAGTGCAGTGGACAAACCAAAAGAAGCAAGATTAAGATCCACCAGCACCAGAACATTTTACAAGGGTCCGGGAGCCAAAGCATAAAGGTGTCCACATCTTGGACTCTCGTGCTCACACTGGGAACATATTCCCATTAAAAATGCTTTTGATGGACTCTGCAAGGAGCTGTGGCTACTGCAGCACCACGACCCACCACCTTTGGGCACAAGAAAGAAGCTTCAGTGGGACACTCTTCATGGGAAGACAAAAGACAAAAGTGAGGCAGAGCCAAGAGAGAATGACTCAGAAACTACACCAAGCCTGCATGAAGGACCCCGTATGCAGCAGGCTACCCTTCTCCTGAGGAGCCCCTTCAAGCTGGGCATGGAGTTGAGCTCCACCAACCAATTCCAGCTTTGGTCAATGTCCACAGATCCAAAGGGTTCATCTCTTAGCTTATCTTAGTTTGCTGCATTTGTCCCTGCTGCTTTCTGCTCCAAAGTTCATTCACCTCGTGCGGACACCTCCTGTGTTCCCATGAGCTCAGGGACACAAAATAACTCCTCAGGAGCAACCAAACAAGGTCAGACGTTTCCGTTGGAGCCTTGCAACAACTGTGGGAAGGAGGCACCTTGAAGACCCCCAGCACAGTGCCACATCTAAGACAGATACTTACGGGGACTCCAAACTCTTCCTGCAGTGTGTTATCGAGAGAGGAGGGTCTGGAAGAGAATAAAAAGGGGAAAGAAGAGAGACCGCTGAGGAGGCGCAACACGGCACAGAGAAGGACAAACTCAACATCAAGGCAATAAAAGACACTCAACAAGAGGCCAAGGTTTCATTGCTCCAGAGCTTTAATGGTTGCTGACAACAAACAGCTCCCGACACAGGGTCCTGCCCGTCCTGCTGCCCCAGCCTCGCAGGCTAGAGGAGAAGGAGCTCATTCCCTGCCCTCTCCGGCTCCCCAGCTGCCCTCTTCCCTGCTGGTCACTCCTGCACCGCAGCTGCAGTCCCAGCTTTTGGGAAGCAGAGTGGCAGGGGCTCCTTTGCATGGCCATCGGGCACTGCCCACTCTGGGTTGGGCAGGAAGCAGCTGGAGAGCCCAGCTTGAGGGGGAAACTCGATGAGGTGAGTGGTGCCCCCATCTCTGGGGCCCCGAGGACACCCCAGCCCTAGACCCCCAGCTCTAGGAGTTATCACCAGGTGGGAGAGCTCCCTCGGCAATCCCAGGCTAGTGTCTCTGTCGCCTCTTCACCCACCCTGCCTCTCCCGCTCCCGACCGCAGGATTTCAGGCACAGCCGAGGGATGCAGTCAGGGTTTCACCTGGGGACGCGCACGGACGGAAGAAGAGACAGACAGGGAAGAAGGTTACCACCACGACACAAACAGGGAGGAGACACCAGGCGGAGACAGGAGGGAGGGAGGGAGGGAGGGAGGGAGGGAGGGAGGGAGGGAGGGAGGGAGGGAGAGACGGCAGGGGCGGGCTCACCTTTCTTGCGCTTGAGCTTGCGTTTGCGTTGCTTGTTGACGAAGCAGGCGGCGAGTGTGCTGAAGAGGATGGCAGCGGCCAGGAAGCAGATGGTGGCAACGATGCCAGCCAGCACCGGGCGGGCCAGGCCCTCGTCCGTCAGGTCAGGCTGAGGGAATACGTCTGGAGGAAAACCCTGTGGTCAGGTGTCATGCACACACCTCTGCCTGGTGCGTTCCCCAGGGACCTAGCACAGCGCGAAGGCACCAGTCCCGGGAACGATCACCCCCGAGGAAAGACTCTGTTTCCAACCCGGCCCCTGGGGACAGCCAGCAGCGCTGCTGCAGGCCCCTGACAAGGGATTTAGCAAGGAAGAAGCCTCCAGGTCACCCAAATCCACACTGATCACAGACTCACAGGATGTTAGGAGTTGGAAGGGACCTCCAAAGTTCGAGTCCAACCTCCTTGCCAGAGCAGCACTAGAGAGTCTAGCACAGGTCACACAGGAGTGCATCCAGATGGGGCTTGAAAGTCTCCAGAGAAGACTATGTATGAGCCCGCACAGCTGCACCAGTCCTGCAGTTGTGTCTCAGGCTGTGGCAGCACAAGGTATGTTCCCTTGGGTACCAGCACAACATGCTTCAGCTCTATATAGAATCATTGAATGGTTTGGCTTAGAAGAGGCCCTTAAAGAGTATCCAGTTTCAACCCCCACTGTCATGGGGCTCTGAGCAACCTCATCTAATTGGAAATGTCCCTGCTCACTGCAGGGATGTTGGACAAGATAACCTTGGAGGGTCCCTTCCAAGCCAGTGCATTCTGTGATCCTGTGAAGCAGGCAGGCTGCAGCAGGCAGCTCTCTGCATTGAGTTGGTACCACTTGGGGGCAGAGAGAGACCACTGCATCCAGCCCTGCGCAGAGCAGAGCTGGGAGGCTCCTCAGCTCTTCCACGGAAACAGGATTCACTGCATCCCCATCTCCTCCTACTGCCCTCACCCTTCCCACCACAACTGCACACCTCTCGCCTGTCCCTTGCTTGAGCAGGAACATCCTCCAAACGAGAGCAGGGCTCAGGGTAGGTGCAGGAGCTGCAGCATGCTGCAGTCTCCTGTTCCAAAGCTTTTCTCTCCCCCTGGACTCTGCACTGCAGTGCCACGTTTCCCTCTCTGCACCTTTCACTCCCACTTGCAGGCTGCGCAGTGCCCGGTGGCAGCTTTGTTCTCCAGGCACCCTGCAGAGCTGAGCTGCCACTCTGCACCAGCAGAGTCCTTCATGGGAAGGACTGAACAGGGTGGTTTGTCCTTGCCCACTGGTTCATTTGCTGATCTGAGTGCTAGTTCAGAAGCAGAGATGCTCCCACAGCTGGGGACAGAAGGAGCCACTCCTTACCTGTACTGGACACGCCAGCAACGTTGCTGGGTTCACTGATGAGATCCTGCATGACCGCCAGGACCCGGAACTCGTACCAGGTGTCCTGAAACACCAAGCATCTGTCAGATCCCCCACTGCAGCCTTCAGCCTCACCCAGAATCACCCAGAATTACAGAATGGTAAGAGTTAGAAGGGACCTCTAGAGATCATCCAGTCCCAGGGCAGGTTCAACTAAAAGGGTCACACTGGAAAATGTCCAGGTGGGTTTGGAATGTCTCTGGAGATGGAGACTCTACCTCCTCTCTGGGAAGCCTGTTCCGGGGCTCAGGCACCCTTCAGTTAAAGAAGTTTCTCCTCATCCTTAGATAGGACTTTGTATGTTCCAGCTTGGGCCTGTTACCCTTTGTCCTGGCACTGGGCACCACTAAGCAAAGCCTCCTGACACCCACCCTTGAAGTATTGATCAGCATGGATGAGATCCCCCTCAGGCTGCTCTTCTCCAGACTAAATAAGCCCCAACTCTCTCACTCTTTCCTCCTCATCACAACGATGTTCCAGTCCCCTCAGCACCTTTGCAGCCCTTTGCTATACCCTCTTCCAGAAAGTCCCTGTCCTTCTTGAACTGGACACAGTATTCCAGATGCGGCCTCACCAGGGCAGAGCGGAGGGGGCAGAGAACCTCCCAGCCAGCTCCTTGAAGATCCCAGCGCGGGGATCGAGCCACACCGAAAGTCTCCCCAGAGCTGCAGTAGGGAGTGCAAGACCAGAGGCATGGTGTGGGCAAGTCCCTGCTCACCTGGGACAAGTCCTTGGCAAAAAACTCGCCCTCGGTGCCTGGGATGCCATCGTCCAGGATCTCCCACCTCTCGGCGACGCGGAACTCCATGATGTAGCGGTCGATGGGGAAGCTGTGGTTGGCAGGAGGGAGCCACGACAGGAGGACGCCTTGCTGTGTCCGGTTGGCTGTTAGGCACCTCGGTGGGGTAACCAACACCAGAGGCTCTGGAGTTGTTACAGGGAATGCTGCAGACAGAGCAGATGGGACAGGGACGCCTTTGAGATGGGGCGAGGGGAAGGGAAGCATATGGGGGATGCAGGGCTCCACATGGGCCACCACAGCAGGGGCAGGTAGAATAGAACAGAATAAACCAGGTTGGAAGCAACCTTTGAGGTCATCACGTCCAGCCCATCACCCAACACCATCTAATCAACTAAACCATGGCACCAAGCACCCCATCAAGTCTCCTCCTAAATACCTCCCTGGGCACATTCCAATGGCCAATCTCTCTTTCTATGAAGAACTTCTTCCTAACATCCAGCCTGAACTTCCCCTGGCACAGCTTGAGACTGTGTCCTCTTATTCTGGTGCTGCTTGCCTGGGAGAAGAGACCAACCCCCACCTGGCTACAACCTCCCTGCAGGGAGTTGGAGAGAGCAAGAAGGTCTCCCCTGAGCCTCCTCCTCTCCAGGCTAAGCAACCCCAGCTTCCTCAGCCTCTCCTCCCAGGGCTGTGCTCCAAACCCCTCCCCAGCTTTGTTGCCCTCCTCTGGACACCTTCCAGCATCTCAACATCTTTCCTAACCTGAGAGGCCCAGAACTGGACACAGGACTCAAGGTGTGGCCTAACCAGTCCCACCCCCAGGAGTTTCAGGCACCTCTTGGGCACGTGCTCTCTTGCCTCAGAGACAGAAAAGTGGCTTTCTAAAAAGCAGGGCACTAATGGTGCAGCTGACTCAAAGAAAAGGGGCACAGCCTTAGAAAAGCTCCTGCTTCCTCCCACCTCTGCCCAAGACAGCCCCAAGGCAGGTAGCAGCACAAGGCCCTTTGTGGCAGCTCCCTCTCGGAGCTGCACGCAAGTGATTTTGTGCTCTATTAACACCTCCTGACCCCAGCTGCACTTCAGCAAGATCTGAAAGGCAATTGGTACAGCACAGCTCTCCCACACTGTCTCTTGGGACAAGCCTTCAGGAGCCTCACGCTTCCAGCAAAGCCTACAAGCTTCATCCAGGACCCTCCACAAACTATCTTCTACGTGGCTGGAAACCACTGCTGCTGATCACCATCTCCAGCAGCAGCAGGTGAGGCACACAGACCAAGGCAAAGGGCAGCATCTCCCCACGGATCTCCTGAATCCCTTCTCCCTCTTCATGCCCACAGAGAACCTACCTAGAGTGTTCACAGTGACCACCTCACTGAAGGAGCTGGTACCCAGCTTGTTTTGAGCCAAGACACTGAACTGGTAAGCAGTCTCTGGTTCCAAGGTATCCACCAGTAGCCAACTGGAACCAGCTGGCACGGGGAGAGACAGCCAGTCATGGGGGCCAAACTGGGCTCTCTTCATCCTGCCAAGAGAAAATGGAAGCATCCTCAGGGCAGGAGCCTTTGACAGGGAGGACAAAGAAGCAGCAGTCACTTCTCCAGTGAAAAAATGGAGCTTCCTTGAGCAATGGTTGGATTGACAGCAGCGATGTGGATGGACGTGGGGCAGCCACCCACCACCCAAGGGCTGGCTTAGGAATGGCACACATGTGGACAGCTGGGCACTGGGCACTGTCTCTGTGCCAGGCCAGCACCCCTCAGCTCACAAGGACATGGCCATCAGACCTCCCTTCTGCTCTGCACCACCTGAGCAGGGTCAGGGACAAAAGCAGGGCCAAGAGCCCTGCTCTGAGGTTACCCCCAGCGGACCCCACCAGCACGTGGGCATGGCACTCTGGGACGTGGTTTGATGGTCATGTTGGTCTGAAATTGCAGGTTGGACTCGATGACCTTGGAGGTATTTTGCAAGTGAAACAATTCTGTGACTCTATAAAGTGGAAGCTGGTGCATTTTAACTCCAGAGAGTGCTGCAAAGGGGATGACTGGAGCAGATGGGCCCTGTTCCCATTTATACCTCAACAGCTCCCAAGCCAGAGCCAGGTTTCTCTCAGCTGTCACCCTGTACATGCAATCCCCCAAAAGGCATCGAACTAAATCACCTTTTTTTTTTACCACCTTTGCCTAAGTGATGCCCAGGGCATAACCCCAGGCTTGGCAGTGTAGCAGAGCCACTTGCAGGGAGCACAGGATACAGCCTTTCTGCTGGGGTCTAACCTACAAACCCATGGGAAGAAAAAAGCTCCCAGAGCCATCCCAGGGCAAGCCCAGCACAGATGAGTGTGCAGCCACCTCCATGAGCCAAAATCCTGCCAGGAAGCAGCACAGTGGAAGAGCTCCATGTTCCAAAGCAGCATCACCTTGCTGCAATGATACTGCAAGATGAGAGATGCTTTGGGGAGTCCCAGCCCTCAGCTGTGGGTTTCAGGGGTGTCCACAGGGATTTGGGAAGGATTATTGCAGATGGTCTGTTCTGCAGAGGGAAGGGGCTACAGCTGTAGCCACCAGCGTACAGCCAGGCAAATCCACTGAGTGGGAAGGAAAAGATGGAGCACAGAAAAATAATGCTGCTGTAAAGAGCAAAAGGTGAGACAGGACAAGCAGCAGCAAGCCATGGATTCAAGCAAGCTGGTGGTGAGCCAGGCAGGAGCAGCTGCGGGCAGGAAAGCCTCTACAGCTCCACAGCCTCATCACAGCTCCAGCTGGGACTACAGCTCCCAGGATCCCCCACCACTGCAGCAGAGGCAGGGAGGGCAGAGGCAAAAAGCCCATCACAGGTTTCCCTGCCATATTTAACTCCACCACCCTCACATTCCTTCTCCCTGGAGCTGCTGCGGGCAGGCCGGCAAGGGGCTGAGGGTGGGGACAGCAAGGGGTCAATATGCAGCACTAATTATTCCCTTGGGGATAGGAGACTGCCCTTGCTGAGGGACAGCATGTATGCAGGCAGGATGCTGTGGTGCTCCAGGAAATCCCTGGAGAGAGGGATTTGCACTGCCAGCATCTACAAGCACAGAAGCAGGAAGAGGGCAGGAACTCCACGGGAGGCAAAGCCGTATTCTGCATCCCGTAGCCATGGCAGGGAGGGAAGTACAGGGCTGGCCAGCTCTCCATAGACACCACCACAGGACCCAGGGCCCAGGGAGCAGCCCAGCCCTTAGGGCTCACACCCTACAGTCAGGTCTCTGCTTCCCCATTCCAGGTCCCTCCAGCAGCTAGCAACTCCTGGAGGCAGGCTTGAACCCTGATGTGGGGTCTGGGAGAGCCTTATGAAAGCAGGAACCTGGCAGTAGGTTTCAGAGCAAGAGCAGCAGCAGCAGCAGCAGCCTTCCTCCAAGCTGAGCCACGTGCCCAGAGCAGAGAGGTTTAACCACTGCTTTCCAAGGACATTTTAATCAGAGCAAGGTCTGCTCTGCTTTCCCCTCTGCTCACTCCACTCCTCCTCATTTCCATCTCCTGGCAGTCAAACCCCACCCCACCAGTGTCCAGCCTCAGGCTGGAGCTGAGCAGGAATCATTACAAGCAGCATCTATCCTATCTCCACTCTATCAGCAGTCTCCATCAGGGCAAATTAAGGTGAGGGAGGAAAGAGAGGGTGAGAAGGAAGGCTGCAGAATGCCAGCCTGAGCCTGGGAAAGGAAAGCATCATCACATTTACAAGGACAGCTCTACAGAAGAGGAAGATGAGCAAGTGCAGAACCCAAAAATAACCCCACCCCCACCCCCCACCCCCCGACCTCACTGCAGCTACATTTCACCCTCCCCTGCTCCAGAGGAAATTCAGCAGGGCTGAGCCAAGCTCCAACGTGGGAAGGTGGGACCCAGGGTCTTAGGGCACTGCTTGGTACAGGAGCAATGGGAGCAAAGCCCCACAAAGCTCAGGCACAGCTGGCAGAACACGGTGCCTGGTTGTGAACTCAGCTGAGATTTAAGCACCTCCAGGAAGCCAGAGAGCAAGGAGACATCATTTCTGCTTAGTCACAGCTCTTCCAGGACACACACTCTAGAAAGGTTGCATCCTCCACCCTCCCCCTGGCTGTTAAGCTTCACAAACAGTTTATCTTGAAATTCGATTGCCAGAGGCAAAGTTTCCCAAATGCAAAGCGTCTGCCTCCTACCAGGAGCAGAACAAAACCTGCTGGGGCAGCAGGAGGCACCAACTAGCACAGAAGGGAGAGGCAACACAGGAGCTACTTGATTCCCACCACCCCCACCCCCACCTCTGCCAGGCTCAGCCCTGCGACGCCCAGGGGGGCAGAGCTGCGCGCACCACCCTCCCCACCCTCCTCCCTCCCACCCCGGCTGCTCGAAGCTCAGGTCAGCTAGGAAGGAAAAGAAGCAGAGAGCAAAAGCATGCCAGGATGACTCACAGAGGGCCGTACCAAACTGAGAAAGTCTGCTCGTATCCACCGTCGTAGCCGGGCTCCCACGAGACGTTGGCTGAGGTCATGGCGGCCACCACGTGGACGCTGGTCGGGGCGTGAGGGCTTGTGCCTGCCGAGAGAGGGAGGCGGCTCAGAAGGGGAGCAAGGCCATGTGCTGGGCAGCAGGGGAAGGCAGCTGCTCCCAGCCAGTCGTTCGAGAGGACTCCCAAAGAGTCGTTTCATAGAGTGATGGAATGGTTTATTGTTGGAAGGGATCGTGAAGGTCAGCCAGCTCCAAGCCCCCGCCCTGGGCAGGGACACCTCACAGGCTCACAGGATGTTAAGGGTTGGAAGGGACCTCTGAAGATCAACGAGTCCAGCCCCCCTGCCAGAGCAGAATCCAGCACAGGTCACACAGGAAAACATAGAATCATAGAATTGTCAGGGTTGGAAGGGACCTCAAGGATCAGCCAGCTCCAACCCCCTGCCATGGGCAGGGACACCTCACACTACAGCAGGTTGCTCACAGCCACATCCAGCCTGGCTGCAAACACCTCCAGGCAGGAGGCTGCCACCACCTCCCTGGGCAGCCTGTGCCAGGCTCTCACCACCCTCATGGGGAAGAACTTCTTCCTAACATCCAATCTCAATCTACTCATTTCTAGTTTTGTTTCATCCCCCCAGTCCTATCACTGCCTGACACCCTCAGAAGTCCCTCCCCAGCTTTCTTTAGCCCCCTTCAGATATTGGAAGTCCACAAGAAGGTCTCCTGGGAGCCTTCTCTTCTCCAGACTGAACACCCTAACTCCTTCAGTCTGTCCTCATAGGAGAGCTGCTCCAGCCCTCTGCTCATCCTCTAGATGGGCCTTGAAAGTCTCCCACTAAACCAAGTCGCTCAAGGCCTCACCCAACCTGAACACCTCCAGGGAGGGGGCATCCACAACCTCCCTGAGCAACCTGTGCCAGTGTCTCACCACTTGAGTCAATCACTCTACTAATCAACGGCTCCAGAGTCAAGGACTCTCCTCAGGACCCACTCCTGGCCATCCCCAGGGATCTGCCCCCTAGCACACATCCCCTCCTGGCCATACCTATGACAGTCAGGTGGATGCTGGCAGTAGTGGTGATGATGACACAAATGATGGCATTTTCACCAAACAGAGGCCACCTGGAATTTCTGCTCGAGACAGCAGTGGGACAGCTGTGTCCACAAGTGGCCAAAACAGCAGAGCAGGAAAAGGCAGAATCCCAGCATGCTGGGGGTTGGAAGGGACCTCCGAAGACCATCCAGTCCAACCCTCCTACTAAGGGTCACACACAGCAGGTCGCCCAGGATCATAATGTCCAGGTGGGTTCAGAAGCTCTCCAGAGAAGGAGCCTCCACAGCCTCTCTGTGCAGCCTGCTCCAGTGCCCTGCCACCCACAGCTCCCCCAGCAAACACCATTTAAAGCAGACCTGGCTCTCCAGTGGCAGCATCCCCACACCTCCTGCCTTGCCAACGCATCGCCCCAGGGCAGGGACTCTACTCAGGGACCTGTCCCCAGTGTGGTAGTTTTAGGCTATTGCCTTTAAATTTTTTCCACACATCTTGAGCAGAAAAGTAGTAAAGTGCAAATAAACCACTATTGGGTGTAAAAAGGGGAAACAGAGATCATTCTAAACAGCCCCAATGGAGAGATATCTCCCATAAGATTGGTTGTACCAAAACAATTCTCTCTTCTTGCTTCTTTGCTCTGAAGAGATCCTAACTTGCTTCTGCTTGACCTTGGCTGCATTGGTTTGGTATTAAACTCTCTGCTCCCTTCTCCCTTCTTTTGTACAGGGGAGTAGGGAGTAGCAGAAAGAGAGAAGCTAGTAGCTTCCCACGGTCTTTGACCAGAGGGGGTTCCTGTGCTGTTTGTTCCCTGTAAATCCCTGCAAATACTGTAAATCCTGGATATTTAGTACATATTCATTGCATTCCATTGCAGACTGTAGTTTTGCCTGTAAATACAGCCTGCATTTGCTTCCAGCTGGGCTGGACTGGCAAAGTTAATATTGGGGGGGGGTGGTGAAATTTCAACCCGCCACACATCCCCACACCTCCTGCCCTGCCAACACATTACACAGAATAATGATAACACAGAATCAAACAGGTTGGAAAAGACCTTTGAGATCACCAAGTCCAACCTATCACCCAACACCATCTAATCAACTAAACCATGGCACCAAGTGCCTCATCCAGGCTCTTCCTAAACACCTCCAGGAATGGGGACTCCACCACCTCCCTGGGCAGCACATTCCAATGGCCAATCTCTCTTCCTGGGAAGAATTTCTTCCTAACATCCAGCCTCAACCTCCTCTGGCACAGCTTGAGACTGTGTCCTCTTCTTCTGGTGCTGGGTGCCTGGCAGAAGACACCAACCCCTCCTGGCTACAACCTCCCTTCAGGGAGTTGGAGAGAGCAAGAAGGTCTCCCCTGAGCCTCCTCTTCTCCAGGCTTATACAACCCCAGCTCCCTCAGCCTCTCCTCACAGGGCTGTGCTCCAGACCCCTCCCCAGCTTTGTTGCCCTTCTCTGGACACCTTCCAGCATCTCAACATCTTTCCTAAACTGAGGGGCCCAGCGGGACCTTATCTCTTGTTTGGGGAAGAATTTCTTCCTCCTTGCCCCAGGCTGGGGACTCTACTCAGGGACCAGCCACCAGCCATCCCCAGGAGCTGTCCCCAGAGCCTCACCCATCTGAACACCTCCAGGGAGGGGGCATCCACAACCTCCCTGAGCAACCTGTGCCAGTGTCTCACCACTTGAGTCAATCACTCTACTAATCAAGGGCTCCAGAGTCAAGGACTCTCCTCAGGACCCACTAACTGGCCATCCCCAGGGATCTGCCCCCTAGCACACATCCCCTCCTGGCCATACCTACGACAGTAAGGTGGGTGCTGGCAGTAATGCTTGCGACGATGTTGGTGGCAACGCACTCCCACTCGCCGTGGTCGTCCTTGCCGAGGGAGCGGATCTGCAGGGTGCCGCCGGGCAGCGTGTTGTGCTTGCTCCTGCTGGGCTTCCCTACCTTGGGCAAGGAGCAGGGGTTGGGGGAAAAAGAGGGCGGAAAGAGAACAGAAACACGACTCAGAAGCGGGCCGCTGGGGCGGGGCGAGGCGGCGGCGGGGGCACTAAGCTACCTGCACGGCCCAGGGGCCACCGCCGGGCACCAGCAAGGGATCTGCTCTGTCCGGTCGCGGCAGGGCAGCCGGTTCCCCTGTTTTGGAGAGGACCTGGCGGGGCAAGGCGAGAGGCAGGGTGAGGGAGGCTGATGCTCAGCGCTCACGCACCGCTGGAAGACCCCACAGCGCCCACACGGACAGCGAGCCCCCTGCCAGGGCCCAACCTGGCGTCCAAAGCTGAACCTGCTCTGGAGGAAGGTGCCCCAGCCACCTCCAGAGCAACACCCTTCCAGGACAGGGATGGCACCACCAGCTCCAGATGCCCAAACTGGCCTTCAACCAGCAGCAGAGAGCAGGCAGGACCCTTCACATTAGAGGTTTGGGCAGCAGGGGCCCCACGGGGACACAGGAGGATGGCAGGCCTGGAGGTGCCCAGGAGAGGTCAAGTTGAGTGAAAAGAAGGATCTTGGAACAATTTGTGTCTACACCAATCGGCCAGGAAAACTGCACATCCCACATTGACCTGTGTCCTCTTCATGCAGGGGTCTCTGTTGATGGACACTAGACCCACAGTGCGATGCCATGCAGGATGGGCAGAGAAGTGGATGGGCAGAGAAGTGGATGGGCAGAGAAGTGGATGGGCAAGTGGTCTTCAGGAGTTCTTCAAGAGACTGATCAGTGCTGGTGCGCTGACGAGGAGTGAGGGAGCTTGCATCTGTCACTGGGACACTGAGCCCAGCCCAATCCACCTCTGACTGGAGTCAGAGGGATAAGTTGGCAGCCATGAGATGAGGATTGCCAGAAGGCACAAGAGGGTTTGAGAAGAAACCCAAATAAGAATGGTGAAGGGAGGGGAGGAAGAAAAATATGTTGGAGAAAAGGACTGCATGGCCAGCAAGTTTTAGGTAGGTCACTTGCAATCTGTGGTCCTTCTCGTGCTGGTAAAAGGAACTCCAGCATTCCACACCACAAGGGATTAGGATAGTGCCCACTGGGCACTTGCAGAGACAAGAGGCTTGCAGAGAAGACCCTGACAGGGGGACTGGGAGCCCAGGAGGTCCCCTGCACAGTGGCTTTCCTATGGGAGCAGTGAAGGTGGGAAGCTAAAGGAATGCTGGAGGACTGGAAAGCTCTAACCGTCACAGGCTGGCCACCACCTCAGATCCCTCTCTACAGAAAGGGACATCTCCAAATTGGAGAAACAGAATGGCTTGGGCTGGAAGGGACCATAAAGATCCTCCAGTTCCAACCCCCTGCCATGGGCTGGGACACCTTTCTCCAGACCAGGTTGCTCAAGGCCCTGTCCAACCTGGCCCTGAACACCTCCAGGGAGGGGACATCCACAACCTCCCTGGGCAGCCTGTGCCAGCATCTCACCACTCTCACTGGAAACAATTTCTTCCCAATCTCCAGTCTCAATCTCCCCTCTTCCAGCTCAAAGTCATTGTCTCCTGTCCTATCACTCCCAGCCCTTGTCAAAGTCCCTCCCCAGCTCTCCTGTAGCCCTCTTCAGGTACTGGAAAGCTGCTCTAAGCTCTCCTCAGAGCCTTCTCTTCTCCATTCATTATGTCCAGTCCAGCATCACTAAAACAGGTCCTTCCCAGGGTTTTAAAAGTCATTGGGCAGCAGAGCAGCCGCTGACCATCCCAGGCCCTTGCCAGAACACAGTCAAGAGATCCCTGGACACACTCTAGTAGCCCTTCCCCTCCCACCATGAGAGTGGCATCGCTGGGGCTGCCACATCCTGCTGGAGACCACCCAGCAGGCAGGCAAGGAGGAGAATATCCTGCAGGCAGAGGCAGTGAGGAAGAGGAGGGTGGCTGGGGCAGGGGCAGCACTCAGCTTTGCAGGTGCTGCCGTGGCAGTTTCACGGGATTCAAGTAGTTGGTGGCTTCAGGCCAGGCTGCCCCCACCCAGCTGTGGGACAGAAGGGCAGCGGCTCAGCCCAAAGCGAAGCAGCTGCACCTGCAGTTTGCTCTTACCAGGACAGAGGGTGGCTTCTCTGTCTGCAATATTCACCCAAAGCCAAAGGCACTGCAGACTTGTCTGGCAGGCCGGGTACCTTTCTCCAGGCGATGATGGGAAAGGGATCTCCGGCAGCAGCGCAAGGAATCAACAGCTCCCTCCCTGCCTCCTGTCTGTACTCCCAGCCTGGTAGCACCGTGAAATAGGGGGGTCCTGCAGCCAAGGGAAAAGGGAAGGAGGGTCAGCCAGTGCCAAATCCATGGAACCACTGAACTGTCAGGGTCGGAAGAGAGATTTGAGATCATCAAATCCAACCACTCACAACCCCACCACTTAAACCACATCCCTCAGCACCACACCCACAGAGCTTTTAAACACCTCCAGGGGTGGGGACTCCACCACCTGTTCCAGTGCCTGAGAACCCTTGCTGGGAAGATATTTTTCCTCATCTCCAACCTGAACCTCCCTTGGCACAACTTAAGGCTGTTTCCTATTGTCCTGTCACTTGTTGCACATGAGAAGAGCCCAACCCCCACCTCGCTGCAGCCTCCCTTCAGGGAGCAATGAGGTCTCCCCTCAGCCTCCTCTACTATGACTAAGCAGTTCCCTCAGTTGTTATTTGTGCTCAGGGCCCTTCACCAGCTTATTTACTCTTCTTTGGGCATGTTCCAGCACCTCAATGTCCCACCACACACCGAGCAGCTTCCCACCCCCCAAACCAGCCCTTTCCCAAAACAAATGAATCATCAACGCGGAGAAGCTTGAGGCATCGCAAGGGAAACCACATCGGAGAGCATGCACTAGAAGGAGGCTCTGTGGTACACCAAATTACACACCTGCAGGAAAAGTTTTCTCCACTAAGGACATCTTGTTCAAGTTGTAAGGAAATAAGAAGGAACAAAACCCACCCACATGGCAGCAGACACCAACCTGACTTCATTGACTCGGCAGCCGCCTCAGCGGATGTGTCTGTGCCACACAAAGCCCTATCATGGGAACCTCAGCGAGATGCCATGAATCACCATTCCTCACAGCAGAGGACTTTTTGTTCAGGGAAGGAAAAGGCAAGCAGCTCCCACCCCCCAGCTGCATCAAGAGCTGCGCTGAGAGCCCAGGGCGCCTCGGGCTCCACACGCAGCGAGAGCACGTGGAGCATCCCCAGAGCTCAAATAATCCTTTCATTAAAGGCCTCTGTGAACTCAAGCCCAGGGCAGCAGGGCGAAGTCTTGTGTTGGCACAAAGGCCATCCCAGGGACATGTCTCCTCTGACTACCCTGTTCCAGCACTATCAAAGCCCTGCACTGTGACCTAGCCTCTGCTGCTGCTGCTCCAGAGGGGTATTTCCAGGCTGCACTCAGGGTTTGCCTTGGTGCTCATGTCACAGAATCACAGAAGGATTTGGGTTGGAAGGCACCTTAAAGATCATCCAGTTCCAAGCCCCCTGCCATTGGCAGAGACACCTCCCACTAGACCTCATCCAACCTGCCTTTCAACACTTCCAGGGAAAATGCATCCACAACCACCCTGGGCAACCTGTGCCAGTGTCTCCCCACCCTCACTGGAAAGAATTTCTTCCTCATCTCCAGTCTCAATCTCCCCTCTTCCAGCTCAAAGCCATTGCTCCTTGTCCTGGCGCTACAAGCCTTTTTAAAATGTCCTTCCTCAGCTTTCTTTTAGGCACCCTTCAGGTATTGCAAGGCTGCTCTAAGGTCTCCCTGGAGCCTCCTCTTCTCCAGGCTTGATAACCCAAACTCCCTCAGCCTGTCCCCGCAGAAGAGGCGCTCCAGCCACCTTCATGGCCTCCTCTGGATCTGTTCCAACAGCAGCAATTAACCACCTAGCACCAGGAGCAACTGGGACTCCAGATCCTGCAAAGCCCTTCAGAGCCCTTTTTGGCATGAGAGGAGACACCTCCCCAAGCAGAGTGGCTGGCAAGGATTTCAGCAGGCAGCTTACCTTCAGTACCAGTCGGGCAGGGGGAGACTGGCCCATCGTACCCAGGGCGTTATAAGGCACACAGGTGTAAGTGCCGAGAGCATCTTCAGTGGCCTCCTCGATCCGGATCGACCCGTCCTCCAGCAGGTTCCAGCCAGAATACTGCAGCAGAGAATAGAATAGAATAGAATAGAATAGAATAGAATAGAATAGAATAGAATAGAATAGAATAGAATAGAATAGAATAGAATAGAATAGACCAGACCAGGTTGGAAAAGACCTTCAAGATCATTGAGTCCAACCTATCACCCAACACCTCCTAATCAACTAAACCATGGCACCAAGCACCTCATCCAGTCTCATGGTGACTCCACCACCTCCCTGGGCACATTCGAATGGCCAATCTCTTTTTCTGTGAAGAACTTCTCCCTAACATCCAGCCTAAACCTCCCCTGGCACAGCTTGAGACTGTGTCCTCTTGTTCTGGGGCTGCTTACCTGAGAGAAGAGACCAACCCCACCTGGCTACAACCTCCCTTCAGGGAGTTGGAGAGAGCAAGAAGGTCTCCCCCTGAGCCTCCTCTTCTCCAGGCTAAGCAACCCCAGCTCCCTCAGCCTCTCCTCACAGGGCTGTGTTCCAGACCCCTCCCCAGCTTTGTTGCCCTTCTCTGGACACCTTCCAACAACTCAACATCTTTCATAAACTGAGGGGCAAAGGAGAGAGAAAGGAGTGGACTTGGAGACATTCAAAGTCAAACTTGGTGAGGCCCTGAGCAACCTGATCTAGCTGGGGATGTCCCTGCTCACTGCAGAGGAGCTGGACAAGATGGCCCTCGAGGATACCTTCTCACCCAATGCATTTTGTGATTCTGACTTACCCTACACCAACCACACCTCAGTTATTTTTCCTTCAGCCAAGCTCCCCCCACCCATGCCCAAGGTGGCTCTCACATTCCTAGGAGATGCCCTGCTCCATTCCCAGCACCCAAGTCATCTCCTCGACTGCACAGAGAGCAAACATGGGCAAGAACAGCCCCTCCAAACAGAGCTGTCCTGCTCTGCATGCACCTAACAACATGCAGGTTTCCCTTGCCCTCCTCTCTACACACATCCAGGCTTCTTCAAGTAGCCCAAAAACTTCACACCAGAGTCTGGCACACCCCAAGTAAAACTCATCCAAGGAGACAACCAAACCTGAGAGGCTGAGGGCACCAAGGACATCCAGGAGCCCACAGCAGCAACAGGTTCAAGTGGAATTCAAAGTCTGCATCATTAATAAATGTAAAACACTGAAGCCTTTGCTTTAAATATTTAATGGCTAAAATCCTTGCTCAGAGTCTCAAACCATGATTAGAGGGAGACAGACTTGTTAAGAGAGTCTTTCAACCACCAGTTGCCACTGGAAAAATACAAAACACCAGGGTCTTCAAGAGGTGACTGCAGAGGGAAGCTGGCACCTGGTCTGGGAGATGCAGACAGATGCAGAGGGAATGGAGCAAAACTAGAAGTGGGGAGATTCAGATTGGATGTCAGGAAGAAGCTCTTCCCCATGATGCTGGTGAGAGCCTGGCACAGGTTGCCCAGGGAGGTGGTGGAAGCCTCATGCCTGGGGGTTTTGAAGGCCAGGCTGGATGTGGCTGTGAGCAACCTGAGCTAGTGTGAGGTGTCCCTGCCCATGGCAGGGGGTTGGAACTGGCTGATCCTTGAGGTCCCTTCCAACCCTGACAGTTCCATGATTCTATGATCCACAGGCACCGTGGGCTCCACACAAGGACTCAACTCTGCCTGCAGCTGCTAGGGAAAAGCAGCAGCAGCAGCCCAGCCGTGGGGCAGGCTGGAGCCACAGGGCGCCGGTGATGCTCCCTGGCATTTGCAGAGGACCCCTCCACGCCCCCAGGGGCTTCCTTACCTTCTCGATGCGCAGGGGGCGCCCGTCTTTGTTCCACTTGACCAGCGTGACCGGGGGCTCCGCCTCCACCGGGCAGCGGATGTAGCCGTGTATCCCGATGGGAATGTAGATGACTGGGGGCATGTTCACCACCCGGGCAGGATCTGGGAGACCAGCAGCACCACGTCAGCACGGACAAAGAGCCCACCCCTCCCCCACCACCTGGCTTCAGAAGGTCTGAATGCTGGTTGACAGCTCTCTGAACACCAGCCAGCAGTGTGCCCAGGTGGCCAAGAAAGCCACCAGCATCCCGGCCTGGATCAGGAACAGAGTGACCAGCAGGAGCAGGGCACTGATTGCGCCCTCGTACTCAGCACTGGGGAGCCCACGCCTCAGGTGCTGGGTTCAGTTTTGAGCCCTGCACTAAAAGAAGGACATTGAGGGTCTGGGGCAGGTCCAGAGAAGGGCAACTAAGCTGGGGAAGGGTCTGGAAAAGAGCAGCTGAGAGACCTGGGGGTGTTTAGTCTGGAGAAGAGGAGGCTGAGGGGAGACCTCATTGCTCTCTACAGCTCCCTGAAAGGAGGTTGCAGTGAGGTGGGCGTCAGCCTCTTCTCCCTAGGATCAGGTGATAGGAGGAGAGAAAATGGCCTCAAGTTGCACCAGAGGAGATTTAGATTGGATATGAGGAACGACTTCTTTGCTGCAAGAGCCGTCAGGGATTGGAACAGGCTGTCCAGAGAGGTGGTGGAGTCCCCATCCCTGGAGGTGCTCCAGAAACCTGTGGCCATGGCACTTGGGGACAGGGTTTAGTGGCCACGGTGGTGTGGGGCTGACATTTGGCCTCCGGTCTTTTCCAACTGAAACAGTTCTGTCACTCTGTGACCTACATCACTTGGATAACAAATTCCAAGCCCAAGCACTACCTCAGCTCCCACAGGCTGTTCTCTCCACACAAATCCCCTGTAATACCCAGCATTGCTGGGAGGCTTTGCTCATGCCCAGGGTGCTCATTAAAAGTTGTACCGAAGAAGAAACATTCAATAACGCCTTCCCCTGCCCTCCACACTGACTTGAAGCCCAAACTGCTCCACCACACTCAGCCTGTGGGACGTGCAAGATGCAGTGCACACCCCACAAGCCCCCCAGCAATGACAGCTATTCAACTCCTGAGCCCTAAAACACACCAAGTGCAGCGACCAAGGTGGGAGAGAAGGGATCCGCAGCCAGGCTGCCGTCAGCCTTTTGCCTCCTGTCTGTTTGTACTCGCAGCTTGTGTCTCATCAGGGCTGGGTCACATTGAGCATCAGGGCTGGGTCACATCAGCCACCTCCACCCTTTCCAACAGGATGCAAGATGCCTAAAATACCATAGCTAACAGCACCCCCCCCCACACACACCCCTTTCCTTTGCTGCACCACCCACGCAGCGAGGCGTCTCGCGATCCTCCCGTCTAGGATGTGTCATTAACAGAGCTTCTAAGAGCTTTTTAATTAAGTGTGAGTGGGTAGCAGAGAACCTAGACTTTCTTTAATAAGAAGCTTTTCCAGCAAAAAAAAAAACAACACCAAAAACCCAAACCCAAAAACAACCAAAAAAAAAAAAAAAAAAAAGGGAAAAAAGAAGTCACTTTTAATAAGAAGAGTGAGTATTTCTACGCCCTCGTCTAGACACCGGCAGCATGAGGTTATGGGAAAAGCCTGACGGAGCTTACGCTGCCTGGAAGGGATGAGGGAGTGTTAGTGGGGTGGGGGGAAGCATCCCTGTGTTGCTGATGCAAGAAGGCAATGCTGGAGGCGAAGAGAAGGCATCTAAGAGGAATAAGAGAACCACGGAATGGTGGGAGTTAGAAGGGACCTCTACAGATCAAGTCCGACCACCACCCCGCTAATACGGGGTTGCCTGGAGTAGGTGGGCTTGGAATCTCCAGAGAAGGAGACTCCACAGCCTCTCTGAGCAGCCTGCTTGTGGTAGTGAGGAAAGTTCAACTCTCCCCCCAGCACACAAGCCACAGCTAACTCAGCTGCTCCAGCACCCTCACAGTAAAGATGTTTCCCCTTAAGTTCAAGTGAAACCTCCTGGGTTCTGGTCTGGGCCCATTTCCCCTTGTCCCATCACTGGGCAACACAGACAAAAGTCCAGCCCCAACCTCCACCTTTCAGCTATTGATCAGCTTTGAGAAGACTCCCCTCTCAGGCTGCTCTTTTCCAGGCTAAAGAGCCCCAGATCTCTTAGCCTCTCCTCTTCAGCATCCCTGTGGCCCTCCACTCTCCCCAGTAGTTCCCTGTCTCTCTTGAACTGGGAATCCCAGAACTGGACATGGTATTCGAGATATGGCCTCACCAAAGCAGAGCAGAGAGGGAGCAGAACCTCCCTCAACCCTTTGGCCCTATTCAGGAAGGGATGAAGGATGTGGCAGTGCCCTCCTCACCCCTTTCTTGGGGTAAAACCAGCAAGTTTGGGAGCCCTGCTCTGTCCCTGCCCAAAGGGACAACCCCAAAGCACTGCCCAGAACAGTGCACCCTGGCAGTGGCACCGTAACCCAGATTGCCAAGCACCACATATGGAGCAGGCTTTACCCCACCCCCACTCAACTCCACCTCTCAGGAAATGTAATCAAAGGCTCCAGCAGCCTGGGAGAGGGTAATGGGATCGAGCCTTTCACTACTAGGTCACTGGCTGGGGGCCAGCCCAGCTCACTAATGACCCAGAGCCCAGTTCAGGGGCTGCGTCCGTGGGTGGGAAACCTCCCTCCTGAGTACAGCCCTGGTACAGATGAGAGGGTTTGGTGTGGAGGAGAGGGTTTGGAGGCTCAGAAAGACTCCTTGCACAGGGCTGGCTGAAGGGTGGATTGTCCAAGAGCCCTTTTTCCTGCCATTAGTTATTTTTAACAGCTGTCATCCCTGACAAGCAGCCCTGGATTAGCAGCAGGGCAGATTTAATGGCCTGAGGCTGCAAGCTCTCCCAGAAGCCACCCAGCCAGGCACATCCAAATCACTCCTCTGCCTGGGCACAGCAGCAGGCACATCACCCCCCCTCTGCCCCATCATCCATCCCCAGAGAGAAGTGATGGGACCTTCCCATAGCTTCCCACGTGGAAGAAATAGAACCTTCCACCGCCTGAAGGGAGCTACAGGAAGGGCTGAGGAGGGACTTTTACAAGGGCTTGGAATGATAGGATGAGAGGCAATGGCTTTGAGCTGGAAGAGGGGAGACTGAGACTGCAGATGAGGAAGAAATTCTTTAGAGTGAGGGTGGGGAGACACTGGAACAGGTTGAGACTGGAGATGAGGAAGAAATTCTTTACAGCGAGGGTGGGGAGACACTGGCACAGGTTGTCCAGAGAGACTGTGGATGCCCCCTCCCTGGAAGTGTTCAAAGGCAGGTTGGAAGAGGTCTTGAGCAACCTGGGCTAGTGGGAGGTGTCCCTGCCCATGGCAGGGGGGTTGGAACCGGATGATCTTCAAGGTCCCTTCCAACCCAAACCATTCTATGGATCTATGACCTAGCAACCCTTCTCGCAGCAGCCCCACGCTAACCAGCACCGGGTCCGCAGGCAGCAGCCTTCAAAACCCAGGTCACAAGCCCCCTCTCCAGCCCTGTCTTTCATTATACAATAAAACTCAGGCTCTGCAGCCTCTCAGAGCAGAGCAATATTGCCATTGTGAGCAGCAGCAATTGAGGCCATTACTGTCGGATGCCGCAGGACGCCGGTGGCACACTACCCATTACCGCCCGGGGAGAGCGAGCGTGGGAAGCAACACTCCCGCTGCAGCCCCTTCTCCTTCTCTGCTTTAGATCAGTTAACTGCCTGAAAAATATGACAGGCAAAGCTGCTGACAAGGGCGGGGGGGGGGGGGGTAAGTAAACCATGCCACAGGAATGAGCTCCCCAAATAAAGGCCAAAGAATAGCAGGTATTGAGACCGAGAGCCCTGACCTGGTGTTTCCCTGCCTGATGCAGTGCTACAGCCTGGGGACAGAGTGGCTGGAGAGTGGCCAGGCAGAAAGGGACCTGGGGATGCTGGTTGAGAGCAGGCTGAACATGAGCCAGCAGTGTGCCCAAGTGGCCAAGAAGGCCAATGGCATCCTGGCCTGCATCAGGAAGAGTGTGGCCAGCAGGAGCAGGGAAGTCCTTGTGCCCTGTGCTCAGCACTGCTTAGGCCACATCTTGAGTCCTGTGTCCAGTTCTGGGTCCCTCAATTTAAGAAGGACATTGAGAGACTTGAAGGTGTCCAGAGAAGGGCAAGGAGGCTGGGGAGGGGTCTGGAGCACAGCCCTGTGAGGAGAGGCTGAGGGAGCTGGGGTTGCTTAGCCTGGAGCAGAGGAGGCTCAGGGAGACCTTCTTGCTCTCTCCAACTGCCTGAAGGGAGGTTGTATCCAGCTGGGGGTTGGTCTCTTCTCCCAGGCAAGCAGCACCAGAACAAGAGGGCACAGTCTCAAGCTGTGCCAGGGGAAGTTTAGGCTGGATGTTAGGAAGAAGTTCTTCCCAGGAAGAGAGACTGGCCATTGGAATGTGCTGCCCAGGGAGGTGGTGGAGTCCCTTTCCCTGGAGGTGTTTAAGAAGAGACTGGATGGGGTGCTTGGTGCCATGGTTGAGTTGATTAGGTGGTGCTGGGTGATAGGTTGGACTTGATGATCTCAAAGGTCTTTTCCAACCTGGTTAATTCTGTATACAGGTATACAAGTCGATGTGCTCCTGTGTGACCTGCCTTGAGTAACCCTGTTTTGGCAGTGGGGCTGGAATAGATCTCCAGAGGCCCCTTCCAACCCCTACCCATCTGTAATTCTGATTCCTCTTAGCTACCTTCCCTCCACCTCCAGCTTTGCCTTCTTGCATCAGCAGCACATGCATCCAAAGGCTGCTGTCACATCGGCCTGAACCTCCCAAGATCATAATGGGATGAGAGAGCCCCTGGGGCTGCCCTCACAGCTGAGCATTCCCAATCTCAGAATCACAGAATTTCAGGGGCTGGAAGGGACCTCGAAAGCTCATCCAGTCCAACCCTTCTGCCAGAGCAGGGTCACCTACACCAGATTACACAGGAAGGCATCCAGGCGAGTTTCTAGTATCTCCAGGGAGGGAGACTCCACAACCCCCCTGGGCAGCCTGTTCCAGGGCTCTGTCACCCTCACAGGCGAAAAAAATTTCCTCATATTTACATGAAACGTCCTGTGCCTCAACTTCCACCACTGCCCCTTGTGCTGTCACTGGGCACCACTGAGCAGAGCCTGGCTCCAGCCTCTAGGGACTCACCCTTTACATCTTTATAAACACTGCTGAGGTCACCTCTCAGTCTCCTCTAAGCTAAAGAGCCCTCAGCTCCCTCAGTCTCTCCTCGTATGGAAGATGTTCCACTCCCTTCATCATCCTCATGGCTCTGCACTGGACTCTCTCCAGCAGCTCACTGTCTTTCTTGAACTGAGGGGCCCAGAACTGGACTCAATACTCCAGATGCAGCCTCACCAGTGCAGAGTAGAGGGGGAGGAGAACCTCTCTTGACCTGCTGGTCACAGCCCTCCTGATCCACCCCAGAATGGCACTGGCCTTCCTGGCTGCAAGAGCACACTGCTGGCTCACGGTCATCCTTCCAACCCGCAGGACCCCAGGTCCCTTTCCCCTTCACTGCTGTCCAGCAGGTCCATCCCCAAGCTGTCCTGGTGCATGGAGTTGTTCCTTCCCAGCTGCAAGACTCCACCCTTGCCCTTGTTGAGCTTCATCAAACTTCTCCCTGCGCAGCTCTCCAGCCAACCCCGCGCCCGCGGATCAGGCCCCGCCGCCCACACTCACACTGCACGGTCAGGTAGGCGGAGGCTGACGGGGAGCGGCCCAGGCTGTTGCTGGGGATGCAGGTGTACTTCCCAGCATCCTCTGGCTTCACACGGAAAATGATCAGCGTCCCGTCGATCAGGATCCGCACCCGCAGCTTCAGGTCACTGCGGGAGAAGAGAGGAGGATCGCTGCCAGACCCAGGGCCAGTGCCCGGTGGCCAAGAGGGCCAATGGCATCCTGGCCTGCATCAGGAACAGCGTGGCCAGCAGGAGCAGGGAGCTCATTCTGCCCTGTACTCAGCACTGCTTAGGCCACACCTTGAGTCCTGTGTCCAGTTCTGGGCTCCTCAGTTCAACAAGGATATTGAGAGACTGGAAGGTGTCCAGAGAAGGGCAACAAGGCTGGGGAGGGGTCTGGAGCACAGCCCTGTGGGGAGGGGTCTAAGCACAGCCCTGCGGGGAGGGGTCTGGAGCACAGCCCTGTGAGGAGAGGCTGAGGGGCTGGGGTTGCTTAGCCTGGAGAAGAAGAGGCTCAGGGGAGACCTTCTTGCTCTCTCCAACTCCCTGAAGGGAGGCTGTAGCCAGGAGGTGGCTGGTCTCTTCTCCCAGGCAGCCAGCACCAGAACAAGAGGACACAGTCTCAAGCTGTGCCAGGGGAGGTTTGGGATGGATGTTAAGAAGAAATTCTTCCCAGAAAGAGATTGGCCATTGGAATGTGCTGCCCAGGGAGGTGGTGGAGTCACCATCACTGGAAGTGTTTAAGAGGAGACTGGATGAGGCACTTTTTGCCATGGTTGAGTTGATGAGATGGTGTTGGGTGAGAGGTTGGACTTATGATCTCAAAGGTCTTTTCCAATCCGGTTTATTCTGTATTCTCCTGTATTTGGAGCTACGGTTTAATTGTCAGGAGGTGTTAGGTATTAGGTAATAGGTTGGACTTGATGATCTCTCAGGTCTTTTCCAACCTGGCTGATTCTATCAATGTCCACCCCACTGGTGGTCCCAGCACGCTTGGGAAGCAGGGTGAGGACATGTTGTCCCACCAGCTAAGACTCACTTCTTGAAGTAGACATTCTCCTCCTCCCAGTACCACAGGTAGGTGAGGTTCCCGGGGTACGCCTCGGCCTGGCAGGTGAAGAGAGCATCCTGGGAGATGTTGACTGTGATGTTCTCCGGAGGGGAAACAATGAAGGGAGGTCCTGGAGTGGGGAGAGAAAAGTGTCACCCCTGCCAGTACAGGCGTCCCCACTAAGGGAGCTCAGGCTTAGCTCCGTCACAGTATTGCTGGCTGGGAGATGCTGGGGGGGCTCTGGGGCAGAGCTGGCCTTGATCCCACAGGATCACAGAGCACAGAGGGTGACCTGAAGGAGCATGGTTGCCCTTTTATTCCCAACCCTTCCCTTTAATCTCTGCAGCTCTGGGGGAGGGCGCACGGCTCTGCTTTTCCCAGGGCACACAAGTTCATGCCTCCCTTCCTCCCCACTGCATTTCCAGGAAGGATCACAGGAAAAATCCAGGTGGGGGGAAAAACAGCAAAGTGCCAGGAGCCAGCAGCGAGCATCCCCAGCTCACCAAGCCGGGGAAAGCAGAGCAGAGGACACCCTGCGCTCCTCTCCCTGCCGGTAGCTGTTGACCTAATTAAAGATTTATTTAATAAGAGAGGGAGAGAGGAGTGGGAGGCCTGCCATGCATCACCACCATCTGACAAGGCACTCTCTGACAGCCCCAATCTTTTCCCCTCTCCCCGAACAAGACTGAGCTGCCACCGGGGCCCAGCTGTTCAGCGCCAGGGCGGCTCCGGCACGGCCACCGAGCTGCCCCAATTAACTGAATTCCTCTGGCCTACAAACTGGATGTGGAGCCACAGGGCAGCTGGCACGAAGCTGAGCCCACAAGGCTTCTGGGTCACTTCAGGGTGGCACTGTGGCTCTGTGGGTCCTCACAAAGAGCCCACTCCAAGACCCCTGAGGAGGGGCTCGGGTGGAGGATCTCCTTTTACAAGGGCTTGTAGAGCTAGAATGAGGGGCAATGGGTTGAAGATGGAAGAGGGGAGATTGAGAGGGAGATTAGGAAGAAATTCTTGACAGTGAGGGTGGGGAGACACTGGAACAGGTTGCCCAGGGAGGCTGTGGATGTCCCCTCCCTGGAGGTGTTCAAGGCCAGGTCAGATGAGGCCTTGAGCAACCTGGGTTGGTGGGAGGTGTCCCTGCCCATGGCAGGGGTTGGAACTGGATGATCTTTAAGGTCACTTCCATCCCAGACCATTCAGTGATTCTATGATTTTGAGATGTCCCTTTCCATAGAGCAGGGTAGGATCCAGCATGGTGGCACAGCCTGGGAGCAACCAGGGCTTTCCAGTCCTCCAGCACTCCCTTCGCTTCCCATCTTCACTGCTTCCACAGGCAAGGGCACACCCTGAGTCCTGAGCAACCTGGGGAGCAGGAGGTGTCCCTGCCCACAGCAGGGAGGTTGGAACTGGATGATCTTTAAGGTCCCTTCTAACCCAAACCATTCCACGGCTCCGTGGCCTCACCTTGCACCAGCAGGCGCGTGGTGTGCACAGCCTCTCCCTGGATGCTGTAGGCGCGGCAGGTGTAGGCTCCCCTGTCCTCACGGCTGACCGACAGCACCGTTAGGCTCCCATCGCTCACCTGGGGACAACGAGGGATGACCCTGGAGCGCGGGCAGGGGCCCTCAGGCTGGGGGGATGCACCCCTAACCCCAGCTCGGCACCCCCTTCCTCCCTGCCTGCCGCGGCAGAGCGCTGCTGGTGAGAAATGGGTTTCCCCGCGCCGCGAGACTCTGGGTGTCAGTAGAGCGCCCCAGGCTGGAGGCCACGGGGAGGGGAAAGGAGCAGATTAAAAGAAATGAATAACCCTCACGACAAATTCGTCTCCTGCTGAAGCGCCTGGCAGGCAGCAGGCTCCGGAGCACCCTCAGCGCCGCACACGGAGCGGGACGCATCACCAGCGCAGTCCCTGCTCCCCAAGGGATCTGCTCCATCCCTGGGGTGCGGAGCAAGGAGGGTGGCCCCAGCTCGGCCACTGTCCTCCCCACAGGGCCACCTCGCAGCTCCAAGAGGAGCAGCTGAATTCCTCCTCCCCGGGGATGAAGCGCAGAAAGGAAGGGCAAGGGACCGTCACCTCTAGGGTAGCAGCTCCCCCCATGCACAGGGAGCCTTGCTTCCAGCCAGGCTTCAGCCCCCCTCCTCAACATTCTGCCTCATCCTTCTATTTCAATTAGTAACAAATGATTTCTAATTACTCTCATTAGTGCCTGTGCTGATTCCAATGCCTGATTTACCAATTACAGCTCAGGGGGAATCTCTGCCTGGGAGCCTCTGGGATGCAAAGAAGGTCCTAGAGGAGATGGGGCGTGGCAAATCCTCCCTGCCCAAATCCCCCCTGCCCCAGCCCCACAGCATCCATCCCTCCTTGGGGACAATGTGTCCCCGGGCTGCAGCCATGACCTGGTGGAGCGACAGAGGATCCCCAGGGAGCAGAAAGGAATGGGGCTTCCTTAAACATCCAGAGAGGTCCCTTCCAACCCAAACCAGCCCATGATTCTATGAGGGCTTTGGCCTGAAACCAAGGGCAGAGGCTGCTGAGATGGGGGTGGGGGAAATGGGCATCTCTGGAAGAAGTGCTGACAAAGCAGGCCTGGCTCCAGGCACAGCGGAGCTGCCGCCGCTGCGGTCCCATGGATACCATCCCCGCCAGTGGGACACCCAGGAGCTCCCCCAACACCCACCTACCTGGTACTTGCCACTGGCACCCAAAAGGTCTCCCTCTTTCAGCCAGGTGACGATGGGCTTGGGGTTCCCGAATGCCATGCAAGTCAAGGTGACACTGCTGCCTTCCTTCGCCTCTACGTACTGCGGCGGTGTCTCCGTGAAGGTGGGGGGAGCTGCGGGGCAGGGGAGACCACCATGACCCCCTTGTTTCACCCACTGCCAGTCTGAGGACCCGTGGGGACAGAGGGAAAGACACCACTTGTGAATGGGGGCCGTGGGGTCCCACGTCCTCACGACAGGGCTGGGACCACGCATGGGATGGGGACAGCCACGGCTGTCGCAGGGGCTGTCCCCGGGGAAGGCAGCTAAGGACATCCCCTCGATCTCACACCACACCCCAGCTCTGTCCCCTCTGCTCCCCCAGCAGCTCCAGGACACGTCACCACGTCCCCCAACCCCGCCCCCTCCCCCCGGTGTACATTAAGTTGCTATTGTCAAAACAGGGGAAAACACCGCAGTGCAGATCGAAAGGCTCCTTCCCGATGAAAGAGGCTGGCAGGATTACAGCCCGCCCCTAATTACCAGCAGTTGTTAAAACCCACTTTCGAGGAACACAGGTTGGCTCAGGGGGAGAAGGGGGAGGGGGGGTGTGGGAATAAAATAATGCAAAATAAAAATATATATGTTTTGTTTCTCCCCAAATGATTTTTGTTTTCCCCCAGGAAAAATTAAGCACTGGGAATGCGCTGGGGGGAAAGCCACAGCCTTTTCCTCTGAAAGCAGTGACTCAACTCAGAAAGATTATGGTTATTATTTTAAGTTGTGATTTTGTTATTAAGCCCCCGTGTGCCCTGTGCTGCTTAAAACCCCCAAACTAACCCATTCTGTAAAAAGGGGTTGAGCCCAGGGTGGGCCAAGGCCACCAATTGCCACTTCCAGCCCCTGGAGCTGGCAGTTTGCAGGATTCATGCAATGGGGTGGAGGTGAAGCAGGCACCGTTCTCCCCCTCTCATCTCCTTTCTCCCCAATCCTCTGAGCTTGTTAGCAGGAGGAGGGCAGGGGAGCAGGAGACAGGAGGCAGCAGCAAGGACAGGGCTGGTGTAGCTCACAGCCCAGCTCGCAAAGCTCTCACTCACTAATTGGGCTCAATTAGGTGGCTCCGCGCCGCGCCACAGCCCAGCCGGGCCCCGAAAGCTGCAACTAATTGCTCAAGGTCAGGCAAGACCAGGAAGGAGCTACCAGTGCCCAACGTCTCCTTCTCCAGCCAGCCCACTGCAAGCAGAGAGAGCGAGAGAGGCACAGCTAAAAATACCAAGACCTCTCCTGATGGTGAAGAATGACAACTTGCTAATTAGTTTAATATAGAGCCTTAGTAAAATGAGGAAGTCGTTTGAGTGCATTTGAATTTCCAGAAAACAAAGATTTGATTTTTCTGATCTGTTTGTTAAGAGGAGATTCGTTCCCAGCCCCATTTTCTGATGCCTCTCCTCTAGACAAGCTCAGCATAATGAAACTGTGGGACTCCTAATAAAAGTTTGTCCCTTTTGAAGCTGTGCCCCAGCTGGTGCGGTCGGGGCTGGATGGCTTCAGGCTCGCTTGCCACAGACAGCATCAAGGCCCAGCGCTGAACGGCCATGGTGGCGTCAGGTTGATGGTTAGACCTGATGATCTTAAAGGTCTTTTCCACCCAACACAATTCTATGACTGAGGGGCTGGAGCACATCCAAAGAAGCTGTTGCAGGGTCTACAGCACTCTCCTGAAGATGGGCAGAAGGGAAATGGGAGGCCAGGAGGGAGGAAGTGGAAGAAGAGCGGAAAGACATTGAGAGGGGGGCAAAAATGAAATGCAGGTGCAAGAAGGGGATGAGCAAAGGGACAAAAGCAAGGGAAAGGGTCAACCATGGGAAAAGCCACAACTGTGTGAAGTTAGGAATTAGGAAGAACTTCTTTCCTGCAAGCATGGTCAGGCATTGGAACAGCCTGCCCAGGAAGGTGGTGGAATAACCATCCCTGGAGGTGTTCAAGAAAGGTGTGGACAAGGCACTCGGGGACATGCTGGTGTTGGGTTGATGGTTGGACTCGAGGATCCTGAGGGTCGTTTCCAACCCAAACCACTCTGTGATTCCATCCACCAGAAATCAAAGGCAAACCCAGCTCAGCACCAGATGCACGCCCCTCAGCCACGCTGGGTGCTGCCCCCAGCCCAGCAGCTCACCGTTGACCGTGAGGTGGACCCAGCTGCCGTTGTGGAAGGTGTCGTACTGCTGGTCCAGCATGAGCACTTTGCACTCGTACCAGCCCTGGTCCTCGGAGCGGACCTGCTCAATGCGCAGCGAGGCTTTGTCGTGCAGGCTGGCCCGGCCTGTGGGGAGGACACAGCTAGTCACTTTGGTGCCCCCCTCCCCACCCTGCCCTGTCCCACAGAATAGCCCACCACCACCACACCAGCCCCACTGGAGCAGCACTATAATATGGGATAAGGCCTTGAGCAACCTGGTCTAGGGGAAGGTGTCCCTGCCCATCACAGGGGCAGGTGGAACTAGATGATCTTCAAGGTCCCTTCCAGTCCAAACCATTCCAGGATTCTATGACATCCCAGCCTGCTGCAGGGACCAAGCAGTTGCAGCAGCTTTGGGGCCAGGCAGAGGCCCACCACCCCCAGTTTTGGGGCACCTCATGGCACAGTGCTGCCAGTGGCAGGCAGCCAATAATGCACTCACCCATCTGGGGAGGGCAGAGCAAGCTGGCACAGCCAGGCCAGGTGCCTAGAGCAGTGTCTGCCCACAGCAACATTGGCCTTCTGCTCCCACCAGGGTGCTGATGGAGGTACAGCAGGTACAACAGGCACATCCCAAAGCCTCTCCCCAGCCTGGGAGCTTCCCAAAAAAGCAGGGTGGCCCCAGGCTGACCCTGTGCACAGCCTGGGAAACCAGACTGGCAGCAAACCAGGCCAAGCCTCCGCCCCTGCCCAGCAGCCACTGGGCTCCAGCATCACTGAGTTTGGCAGCGTTTAGCCCAAGCTCAGGTGCTGGCATCCTCTCCACCACAGGACTTCCCAGGGAAGCAATTTGGAAGCTTCACAGAGCCTGGAAACAGGGTAAGACCCAGGGAAAGATCCTCAAGACCTTCTTCCCATGGAATGGCATTTACAACAAGAGGAAATGGCCTCAAGTTGCACCAGGGGAGGTTTATGATGGAGATGAGGATCAATTTCTTTCTTTCAAGAGCGGTCAGGCATTGGAACAGGCTGCCCAGGGAGCAGGTGGAGTCACTGCCCCTGGAGGTGTTCAAAACACGTGTGGCCATGGCACTCTGGGACATGGTTTAATGGCCATGGTGGTGTTGGGTCAACAATCGGACTTGATGATCTTAGAGGCCTTCTCCAACCAAAACAATTCCAGTTCTCTGAATCTGATCTCTCCCCACATGCCACCACTCTCAGGGCCGGTCACCAGCCCAGCCAACCTACCAGAAGCCACTAGCCACGTGGGGCAGGTGTCACATTGGCAAGAGGCCACATGGGCTCTGCAGCTCCAACCTGCCACCTCCATCCGGCACGCAGCCCCGGCTCCATCCTCGGCATCGACCCCCCAGACTCACAGCTGCTCTGGGGCACAGCAGCAGCAGCAGCAGCCGCCACCACCACGTCACCCTGGGTTTCTCTGCCTCACTTGCTCCCGTCCCACGCAGCCCAGCTGGCTTCCTAGCTCTGCTGCTTAATTAAAACCAACTAGGTGGAAAGCAAGCAACGAGAGGCAGAGCCTGCCCGGGCTCCGACGGAGAGGCGGCTGGAGCGGAGCCCCGCAGCCCAGGCAGTGCCTCAGCCAGCACCTGGAGCGTCCCCACCCCGGCCCGGAGACTCACCGGCATACTCTGGGTCGACATGTGGAGGGTAAAACCCAAACTTGATGAAGATGGGGATGGGGACGCCGAACTTGAACCACTCCACGACATAGGGAGGGGGCTGCCCCGTGAGCGGGTGGATCACGTCGCATCCCAGGATCACGCTCTCGCCAGCGCGAGCGGTGACGAACTCGGGCTCCTCCCTCGAGCCGAGGGCACCTGCCAGGGGGCAAAGGAAGATGCTGTGTCTGATCCCAACACTGGACCCCAGCATCAGTGTTAGTCATCGGCCTGAGGCCTCCAAGAGAGCCACAGCAGAGCCAATGCCCACCATCCCAAACTGTCCGGCTTCACTATGGGTGGCCCCTGGGTCTTCACCCTCTCAGAACCAAGAGGGATTCCCCAAGCTCCTCCAGCCAGCTCTGGGGCCACCTCCACAGGATTCATGATCACAGATCACACACAGAACGCAGCAGGTCACAAGGGTCCCTCAAAGGTTATCTCCAACTGGATCAGGTTGCTCAGAGCCCCATCAAGTTTGACCTTGAACTTCTCTAGGAATGAGGCCTCACCCATATCTCTGGGCAACCTGTCCCAGTACAAGATGGTGACTGGCAAGTACCTCCTGCTCCAGGATGGCTTCCCACCACCTGTAGCAGGTGACCCTACGGGAGTCTTGGGGACCCCCTGCTCTCAGCAGAATATATCCAGCACTGCTCCCAGCACCATCAGGGGGAAGAAGCTTTTGCAGCCCTGCCTCCAGCAAGGGGGATGGAGCATGCAGGGACCCCTACCCCACAGCTCAGATGTGCCAGCCCAGGCTGAGCCCCCAGAGCAGTGATGCTTCAGCCAGCTCCCCCACCCTCAGGCACCCTGGAGAGCCCCAGGCCTCAAACCAGTCTGCAACCTGTGCATCGAGTCTGGCACCCTGCTCCTCCCACCCAGCCCCCATAATTAAATTGGGCTTTGGTCTGAGCCTGGAGCCAAGGCAGCACTCAGCTGCAGCCTGGCGTCATCCTGCTCTCACCATCAGCAGCAAAGCTGCATCCTCAGCACAGCTCTCAGAAAAGGAGAGGGAAAACCCAGGGCTGGGCTAGGAGGGGAAGCTAGGAGATGGAGAGGGGGTCCCCAAAACTGCAGGCCTACGTTTCCTTTCCCATCGAGGAACACACACCCCCTTTTGCTGGCACACACGGCCACCGCATGCTCCAGGGGGGATTCTGGGGAGGGCTGCTGAAGGAGGGCTGCTGGGGGAAGGATGCTCGGGGAAGCACGTTCCCACTCCTCCGCGCTGCTCCTCGGGGCTGCCGGTGATTGGCGGCGAGTGACATCACCGCTTCCCCGCCAGGGGAGCTGAGCATCACCGGCTATTTTTGGCTCTGGCACAAGCGCGTACCGGCGAGAGGCGCCCTCCGTGCCACCCCACGGGCTCACCGGCCAACGGCCCTCCCGGGGAGGAGGCAGAACCAAACCCTCCCCTGCCCCCCTTCAGAGAAGCACCCCTGGCATCCTGGGCACCCGCAGCAGCGAGGCTGGATGGTGACTGGTCTAACTGAGAGGGCTGGCTGGTGGCAGCAGGGAGGGCGAAGCTAGGGAGCAAAGCTGAGGAGCATCTGCAAGGAGCAGATGCTGCATTGCACAGAGGTCCTCACAGCCGGGTCCCTGCCTGGCCCCCATTCTAGGGGCGGGATTGGTGAGCACACACGTGCAACATGCAGACATGCACCCTGCTCCTGCCCTCCCCCCCCACCCCCAGCAACACTCTTGTACCTCTTGTTATCACTGCATCGCCGATGAGCTCAAGCATTCACACCCTGTCAGCAGGGATGGTGTCAACCCTCCCCAGCCACCCCAGCAAAGATCTGGAAGGACCTGTCCCGACCTCGATGTGCCCATCCAAGGGTTGGGAAGAAACTTGGGGGGAAGGAAGGGGGACTGCGCTGCAGGGGCGGGACCCCCCTCCCTGCCCACAACCCCGCAGCGCCGATCAGGGACAGTGGCTGTCACGTGCTGCTCAAGAGCATCCAAGGACGCCTTGCCCGCACAAGCAGGTCCCCAGCGCCTCACTGCCTCCAAAAGGACCATCCTACTCTCCCCCAGCAGCAGAGGATGGAGAGGACAGCGCCCCAGCCCCCTCCCCAAGCTCCACACCTGCCCCAGCCCACCAGCTCCTGGGGTACAGAGATGGGGGCTTGGTTTCCAGCTCTTCAACGCCCAGCGGATCCTAGGATGCCTATGCTTGCCCATCATCCAAAAGGCCACCCAGATGCTCAGGGGCGGGTCCTGGGGAGTCACAGCCCTACAGCAGGAGCTCCTGACTGGTTCCCCAGCAAGCTGGTGGGTAAGGCCCCCAGTAATGGACAAGCCAGCCACTCCACTGGACCCATGCCTGGCCAGGGCTGCCCGGGTGGAAGAAAATAGGTCAGCCCCAGCAGCTCGCAGCGCCGGTGTCTGATGGTAAGGCCGGTGGGGAACTGCACGCACGGCTGAGCATCACCTCCCCACACGCAGGGCCAACTGGCAGCCAGGGCGGCTAACCGGCCCCCAGCTCTCCCCAGCTGCCACCCGCCCCAGTGCCCTCCTGCCCCTGCTTCCAGAGACGGCATGAAAGCAGGAGGGAGACGCTTTACAAAGCCCCTGGCTTGGGTTTCCCCCAGCTTCCCAGCCCCGACCCAGGTTCTCCTTCCAAGTCCCGGCGGCTGGAGGCAGGCGAGCGATGGAGGCTGCAGCTCTCGATCCAAGGAAGTGCTTCTCACCCCCACGTTTGTGTGGAAGTGCTTGAAAACACCCCGCAGACGCCAGAAGACACAGAGCACAAACAGACGAGGTATTTTTAAACCCATTTGATATTTTTATGTATTGCTCCCTCCCCTCCCCCATCCCCAGCCAAGTTCAGGGCGGAGGGTTCCAAGACTCAAGCCTATGGTCTGGAAAGCAGGGTTGGCATCAGGGGAACCGCAGCGGGGACAGGAACTCCGAACCCCACCGTCGGTTCACGGGAGCTCACACGAAGCTGGGGGATGCCTCATAAAGGGGGGAAAAAAACAAACCCCAACAAGTAATCAACAGGCTTCCTCATCCAAGCAGATCCAGGAAAAATAAAAGCACGCTGCGTGCCAGGAGGCAAGAATACAAGATGCGGAGGTGGAGTTGAACAGCATCCCAAAGGGAGAGGAGAGAAAGCTGATGCTGCGGAGAGACGGTGCCACCGCGGGGCTCCCCAGCAGGCTGGGAAGACCCTCATCAGGGTCTGGGCAATACCCTCACCAGGGAATGGGCTTCCAGTTCCTCCCAGTCCAACAGCGGAGACGCAAGGTGACATGGGACTCGGAGAAGCTGAGGGTAGCTGGCAGCTCAGGTGCGCTTGCTGAAGCTGGACCCTTCCTGCAGATGCTTTGTGAGGAGGTTACAGCAGTGCCAGAGCAGCTTTCCAAATGCAGGAACACCCAGGAAGGCTGTGCCTGGCACAGCGGACGCCCATGCCTTGCAGTCAGAGAGGGGATCCCATTCTGACCTCCTAACCCTAGGCACTCATCCCCATCCCTGTCCCCCTGCCCCCCCCCATGGGGACAGTCAAGGCAGCAGGCACAAGGCCTCCAGCCCATGGACCTCTCCCCCCTGCCGAGTGGAGACAAGATCTGCTCTGACACATCCCGATTGTGGCAGTGGGGGCAGGATATGGTGGAGATCTCTGAGGACAAGGCCACCGGCGTGGCATATGGAGGCCAGCAGGGAAGGAGAGCAGGCAGCCAGTGTCACAGAACAAGAAGGGTTTGGGGGATGGGGAGCACCCCATGTGGGGCAGTAGGAGATCTGCCTGCCCCCAGAGAGCTAAATGGGGCTGCGTGTCCCCGCTGCAAAAATCAGTCCCCCCTGCCTACCAGGGGTACCCACGGCCCCCTGAGTGCACCCCCAGGGGCTGGGAGCTCAGCCCTTCCTCCCCCCACCCAGCTGGGAAGCAGCATCTGGGCTTTCAGCACGATTCCTGCCTTTTAAACCAGATTTTCCAGATGGATGGAGGACGACGCGCAGGTCAAGTGACGTGCCTCAAGGTCATGTGGGGCCAGCCGAGGAGCAGGATTAGCAGCCAGGGGTGGCTCAGTGCCCCCTGCACGGCCAGAGAGTGACTTGGAAACCTGCCCCCAGGGACACGGGGTGACCCACGGGACTGCCAGCACCACCCGCACATAGGCAAGCAGCTGCCCTGGCATCCCCAGGGGACCATCTACGCTTAGGGTGCCGCCCCACAGCGGCTTCCAACCCACTGTGGTGGGTCCCAGCTCCCCAGGATGACACAGGTGGGACCATGTCTGGCTGGCAGCGCAGTGGGCATGTGTACTAGCACAGGTCAGTGGTTAGAGAGGCACAGAAATGAAGCCTGCAAGAAAATTACTTCCTCATGATCACTCTGGGGATTCCTGGGTGGGAACGAGGACACCGGTGTTCCCTACCTCTGAATGCCACCTGCCTAGTGTAGAGCATCCATCCCCACGTGCCACACAGCAGCTGCCTCACAGGAGCCATCATCTCCCAGCAACGACCAGCAGCTACCTGTGCACTCCCTCCCAGCAGCTGCAGTGGAAGGCTGGAGCCAAAAGGAAAAACACCACATCGCTCCTGGGGAGACCTTCTGCATCCAGAGCACTGCCAGGGTGCTATTGCCTCCATCCAGGCCCACACGGCACCAGTGCCCACAGGCAGGCTGCCCGCAGTGCCCTCCCCACGGAGCAGCGATGCCTCCACAGCCCGACTGGGAACTGGGATGCAGGCAGCACTCCGAGCTGCCCGCCAGCAGCTCCTGAATCACGCTGTTCCTGGCTCAGGCAGCCCTCCCACCAACGCCAGCCTCTCCAGCACGGAGCAGGAGGAAGGGAGTTGTTTTTCCAAAGGCCAGCTGGTCGCTCAGGGGCCCCAGCTCAGGAGATGCCTACCACAGGGGAAGTACCCCACCATTGGCACGGCATGGGGCTGGCCCCACCACTCACCCACCTGCAGGGCTTCTCTTCCAACCTGAAGCCATGACCTCCAAGACAGACAAGTGGAGGTGAATGGAAGCTAACCTATCATGCCACAGCTCAGGAGAGGAACTTGCAGGGTCCACCCATCCAGCAAAGCTCCATCTTCCAAGCATCAGTCTCCAGCAAGCCAAGCCAACAACCAAGCTGTGCACATCTCTCCATGCCCTGTGTGCCTGTCCAACAGGTCCAGAGGAGCAGAAATCCTCCAGGGATGGATGGATGGAAACGGGAGCTGGGCCAATCCCCTTGGCCACTCCCGTGCCAAACCATCCCCTTGCCAGAGGAGAGCGGGGCCAATGCTGCGTGTGCCAAAGGCGGTGGCTGCTGGTCCAAGCCCCACCTTGGCTGAAGAGGCACCAGCCCTTGTGTGCAACGGCTCTGCACCGGTAGCCAGTCAGGGACGGATGCAGCACCGGGACGGCCACAGCAAGCAGCTCCAACTGGCCAAGGTCAACTCAATGAGCATCACCTGCCGTGGTGTCCAGGGGGAGCCTCTTCAACCGGAGCCGAATCCTCCCTCAGTAAGCTGCGCCGGCCGGATCCAGAAGCGTGCCCGTGCGGTGCCGCGTCACGCTTGTGGGAGAGGGAGGAAAAGCCTCTCGGTGTCACAGCACCACCAGGAGTGCCAGGAGGCCAGTTCCCTCCTCCGACACCCGCTCCCAGTGCGGTCACGTCCTGGTTCTCCTCCCCCATGCCGTAAGAGGGGATGATGTGCCCTCCTTCCCTCCCTGAGCCGATTAACGCCTGGAAAGCCCTCGCAGAGCCAGGCCAGGCAAGAGGGCTGTCCAGGGCCAGCACTGCTGCAGCCCAGCCCAGCGAGGGGGAGATGGTGTGGGACGAAGGCCAGAGCCAAGGGAAAGGCGAGGGCATGGGCACACGGTGAGCTCCAGTCCTGCTCCAAAGCCCTGGCCCCGAGAGAAGCAGTATGCCAGCCCACCATGAGGAGGGGACAGTGCTGGGGCAAATCCTACAGGCTCACTGTCCCCACACAACCCTCCCACAGCACCCAGCACCCACCCAGGCATTACTCACAGCACTCTCATTCATCAGGTACATGCTGTTCCGTAAGCACATGGCACCTCCATGCCTGGGGGTCCCCCGCACCCATCCACCCTGGCACCAGTTTGGGAGCCTCATCTAAGCAGCTCTAGGGCATTTCCAAGTTCCCAGGTGCTAAAGTTGCTGTTCTGCTCCTCTGCTCCTTTCCAAGAGGATCCCTCTCTACACTGCTGCTGCAAGCCACCGCCTCACCACACCGCAGGATGCGTTTCAGGCAGGCAGCTGCTCAACTGCAAGAGCAGCCCCATCCTGACCACCCCCCCACACACACACACCTTCAAGGAGCCATCTGCCAGGCATGCCAAGGGACCATGACAGGGGGCAGATGTGCCCCCACGTGCTCAAGGTGCACCAAGATGCAGGAGGGGGGCTGCAGCACCCTGGCACGTGCCAAGGTGCCCCCCACCCGCCCGCACCCACTGAGGCGGTGTTCCCCCACGCCGCGGTGGCTGCCAGCCAGGCATCGCTCACTGCCAGCAGCCACTGCATCCCCACAGGCAGGGCTTAGTGGCACCCAGGGAGCAGCTCCTGGGTCCCACCATGTGTAGGGACCACTGGGGTGCAGGGATCACCCTGTGCCCAGCAAGCTACCAGAAGAAGGGATGGGAGATGGAGCTGCAGCAGCAGCAGCAGGCAGCTCCCCTTCTACCTGCAGGGATGGCTGGGGGGAAGGAGGGGCTGGCAGCTGCAGGAAAAGAAGTCTGAGCAGGAAAATCAGGGTTATTCCCCAGCACTGTCTCCTTCATGACCTTGGACAACCCTGTGCCTCAGTTTCCCCTAGTGCAGCAGCCAGCCTGCAGTGGGGAGGGAAGGAGGGCAGCCTCCCCCGAGCAGGAGACAGCAAAGTCACCCCCAAACCCGCAGCCAGGAGCTGACAGGCACAGCCAGGGCGCTGCAGGGGAAGGCACCGAATCCCTTCTGCATTTCTCCTTGCCCAACCGGACTACCCTTGCAGGGAAGGGCAAACGCTGCCCGCGTCCTGCCGAGCTCCTGCCAGGCTGGAAGAAGGAACAAGGGGTGCAAAAAAAAACCCATTTATCCACCCTCTGTCTGCACTCCAGACCTGGTCGGGGGCCACACTGACAACCTCACATTCCCTGCACCCAGCCTGCTGTGCCCCCGCAAAGGACTCGTCACAGCCCGCCGCGTTTTCCCAAGGGGAATTCCAAGCCTCCCCAGAGGAGATGCAGGCAGGGAAGCATGGACCTGCCGCACACACCGGCTCCTGCCTCCTCCAACTTCCCGACTTGCAGCCGCTGCCCTCCAGGAGGTCACCGCAAAAACCCGCTGAGAACCGGGGAAAATGCGCCGGGCGCTCCCAGCTCCCCCCGGCACGGGGAATAAAGATGCTGCAGCAGCAGCAACAGCAGGAGCGCCCGGGGACACAGGCAGCTCTCAGCATCACCACCGCAACCCCCAACCCCGCACCGGTGCCGAGGAGGGCGCAAACCCGCTCCGGAGCCGCAGTGAACCGCACCCCCGTGGGGGACAGCCCCCATATCCCTACCGGGGCAGAACTGGGGGATATACTGCCCTCCCCGAAATCCCGGTGCAAGTAGCCCGGAGCCGTGCATGCACCCCAGCCCGTTGCACGCTCCCGGTACATGCGCATCCCTTCCCCTTCCCCCTGCGCAGCCGGTGCACCGGTGTTTGGCGGGGGGAGGGAGGGGGAAGCATGCGGAGGCATCCCGGAGGAAGAACGAACCGCGGCCCCACTCACCTTGGACGGGCAGCCCGCGGGCACCGAGCAGACTTGCTACCAAAGCGGCCACATACCAAATCATAGTACTACCGGCCCCCGGTGCGCAGCATCTTCCGCCCGCCGGGGCGGCCCGGCCGGGGCGGGGCGGGGCAGGGCAGGGCTGACCGGGCCGGAGCGGCAAAGGCTCGGCTCCCCGGGGCTGGCTGGGCCGGAGGAGCGGCTCAGGGCCGGGAGCCGGCCGCCGCTGTGCCCATGCCCGCGCCCATGCCCATGCCCGTGCCCGTGCCCGCCGCCGCCTCGCTGCACCTGCCCTCCGCCGCACGGCGCGGGGCGCAGCCTAGCCTGCGCCCTTTAGCGGCTCGGGGCCGCCCCCGCCCGCCGCTCATTGGCCGCGCCCCGGCGGAGTGGGCGGTGATTGGCCGGCGGCGGGGCCCGGGCCCGTTTCAAGGTGGGTTGGCGCGCGCGGGGCTCCAGCGCCGCAGTATCATGCGCACTGCCGGGAGCGGCGCGGCGCGGAGCGGGGCGGCTCGGGGTCACCTCCGCCGGACGGGCACCTCCCGGGCGGTCCCGCTGCCCGCCCCGCAGCGCCGGCTCCCCCGCTTCCCCCGCACCACCCCCGCTCTCCGATATGCCCCCTGCACCGGATCGGTGTCTCCTCCCAAATACGCCCCCTGCAACGGATCGGTGTCACCTCCCAAACGTGCTGCCTGCACCGGATCGGTGTCACCTCCGAAATACGCCCCTTGCACTGGATCGGTGTCACCTCCCTGCTCCCAAATGTGTCCCGTGCACCAGCGTAGTGACATCTGCCTGCTCCCAAACGTGCCCCCTGCACCGGACCGGCGTCACCTCCCTGCTCCAAAATGTGCCCCCTGCACTTGCACAGTGACATCTTCCTGCTCCCAAATACGCCCCCTGCACTGATTCCATGTCACCGTTCTGCTCCCAAATTTGTCCCCTGAAGTGGCTTACTGTCACCTCCCTGTATCCCAATATGCCCCTGAATGGGCACAGTGACATCTTCCTGCCTCCAAATGTGCCCTCTGCCCCGGCTCGGTGCCACCTCCCTGCTCCCAGATGTGCTCCTGCATCAGCAGAGTGTTAGCTCACCTCCCTGCTGCCAAATCTGCCACCTGCACCAGCTCAGTGTCGCCTCCCTGCTCCCAAACGTGTCCCCTGCACCAGCTCAGCACCAATTCCGTCTCCAGATGTGCCTCATGCACCAGCTCAGCACCACTCCCCTGTCTCCAGATGTGCCTTATGCACCAGCTCAACAACACCTCCCTGTCTTCAGATGTACTTCACACACCAGCTCAGCAACACCTCCCTGGCTCCAGATGTGCCTCAAGCACCAGCTCAGCATCACCTTCCTGCTTCAGAAGTTCGCCACCCCCCTCAACCCTGGTGTAATGTCACCTCCCTATCCCTGGCTCTGCCATCAGTCCCTGCTGCCCTACACCAGCTTTCTGACACACCAGAGCCACTTTTCACCTATACAGGGTCACCTCCCCACCATGGGATGAGCCACCTGCCCCCTGCACCAGCACCACATCACCCCAACCAACATGGGCTGTGCCATCTGTCCCTGCCACCTTGTACCAGCCTGAGGTCACATCCCTGCCACCTGCCTGATGCCACTGCAACCTTGTACTCTGCATTAGCTCACTGTAAAGTACCTGCCACCATCTGTGCCCCCAGCAGAGGTTCAGTGCCATCACCTCCCTCCCCCTACTACTGCTCTACACCCTAGTCCTCATTCATAAACCCCTGCACTCTGCAGCTCTGTGTCACCCTGCTCTGTGCCCCTCTGATCACATTCCACCATTTGCAAAGAGCGAATTTGGGTCCATCCCAAAGGAAAAATGGGTAGGACATAGCAAGCCCCCTCCCCCCCCCCCCCCCCCCGTTCTCTCCCATCTCAGTCCACCTCTTCCTCCCTGCAAAGACCTCTGGTGATGCCAGATGGGCAAACAGCCGGGCTCGCTCCCCAAGGAGGGTGCCAGCAGGAGAAATGGGCCACTGAACTTCCCCTGAGATGACAGGCAGCACAGGAGGGGACAGGTTCACAGGAGGAGGGGACATGCCTTTTTGTCCCCTACACTCACCATCTTCCCCTTGGCACAACTGCCAGGAGAGTATCTAGGGAGATGTTGGGAGGGCATCGTGTGTTGGGGGATGGCATCATCCCACCCATTTAGTGAATCCTTTCTCTTTCCAAGGTGGAGCAGCTCTGGCAGCAGCATTTCACTGCCATCAGCCTCATCCCTCATTTGTGCTGCTTGCCTGGGGATTCCCATGGTCTTCCTGGCTCAGTGTATGATGGAAAGGGAACAAAAGTCATTGCAGACCCAGACAGGTAAAGGCTGCCCTGCCCTCCTCTTTCCATCACCTTCCTACCTCTTTTTCCCATGATGTCCTGGAAAGAGGGGGGGGAAAAACAAAACAACCCTTATAGGGGACGAGGGTCCTTGAGGAGAAGCATCCCACACCTTCTGCCTGTGGTTACATTGGTGGAGGGTCAGGCATCAGCATGGCCCTGGGCAGGAGACAAGGGCCTGCAGGCAGCAGGAGGCCCAGCAGAGAGCATCCCCCAGCCCATCCTGTGCTCACGCCAGCTCCTGGGCACTTTGCTTCCCTAGCAAAATCCAAGCCCTCATAAACGCCTGACTCAGCTCTTAGTGCTGAGGTCGGAACTGAAAGCTTGCAAATCTGCAAGGTGGGTTGGCAGGGTTGGCAGAGCCCAGGACGACCCTTCTGCTGGGGCAGGTCTGCTCTTTGTGCTGTTCTCAGGATCACTCACCCAGCCAGGTCGGTGCCACCTGATTCCTGAAAGTCAGGTTTGCACCAGCCAGGAGGGCAGAGTCCTTTTGCCAGCACCCTCCCCTCTTCAAAGCACCCAAAAACTCCCAGCCATCACCCGCTGCCTGGAAGGGAGCAAGCAAAAGGTTGGCAGAGCTCCATTCACCTGTACCTAGCCAGACAGGGTCAATATATCCTGGCCTAGCTGGAGTTTGTTACCAACCAGATCACAGAATCACAGAATGGGTTGGGTTGGAAGGGACCTTAAAGATCATCCAGTTCCAAACCCCTGGCACGGGCAAGGACACCTCCCACCAGCCCAGGTTGCTCAAGGTCTCATCCAACCCGGCCTTGAAGAGCTCCAGGGAGGGGGCAGCCACAACCTCCCTGGGCAACCTATTCCAGTGTCTCCCCACCCCTCACTGTCAAGAATTGCTTCATGTCTTTAGCTGGGTGCTGCCACCATTTCAAAGAGGAAAAGAAAAGAAACACCAAAGGGCATTGATGACACCAACGTTAGCACAGCCCCACCTGGAGCCCAGGGTGGATGGGGAGGACCCAGCCCTGCACCCAACGCGTGCCTCCCCGAGCTGCGCACGGCGCCCAGGGCCGCGGCAGCATCCCCCAATAAACTGGAAATGTGGGCTTGGGTTGGAGCACTGCTGCTGGTTCACACCCTTGTTTCTCCAGACTAATTTACTGGCTTTATGAAATCCATTCCCCGCTGTTTTCACACTTCTCTCCTCTCTATTTATAGCCGGGTTTATTTACATGAGCAGGGCACTCCATGTACTTTCCCGTCAGTCTGCGGAGCCGGCAGCAGGGGAAGGCAGCAAGCAGCAAGGCAAGGAGCACCCAAGGCCTCGGCCGTGGCCACCTCCTGCCCGCCACGTGGGAGGCAGGCAGGCAGCCCTCCCTGCCAAGGAGGGAGCTGCCGGGGAACCAGAGGGAGCCGAACCAGCCACGCACAGCCCGGACCCATCCGAGCGCAGCGATGCAGCTCCCATCAGATGTGGGTGGTCGTGGAGATGGCACCATCCCACCCTGCTGGGGAAAGCTGAGAGGGAAAGGATTGAAGCTTGAGGAGGGGAGATTGAGACTGGAGGCTAAGAAGAAATTCTTTAGAGTGAGGGTGGGGAGACACTGGAACAGTTTGCCCAGGGAGGCTGTGGATGTCCCCTCCCTGGAGTTGTTCAAGGCCAGGCTGGACGAGGGCTTAAGCAGCCAGGGCTGGTGGGAGGTGTTCTTGCCCATGGCAGGGGGTTGGAACTGGATGATCTTTAAGGTGCCTTCCAACCCAACCTATGAATCTCTCTTTCCAAGGTAGAACAGCTCTGGCAGCAGCATTTCACCCGTCTGAGCCTCATCCATCTTCTGTACTGCTTGCTTGGGGATTCCCGTGGTCTCCCTGGCTCAGAATGTGATGGAAAGGGAGACAAAAGCCATTGGAGACCAGGACTGGGGAAGGCTGCCCCTACCCTCCACCCCACCACGGGGAGCACAACCCACCACACGCAACTGAGTCACTTCACAACTGCCCAGCAATAAACTTGCCACTTTGCCTGACAAGAAGGATAAAAATGTTCTTCTTTTGGCAGCTGGGTTTATCTCTCTTTCTTTTTTTTTCTGAAAACTCCAGCAGATGAGGCAGGAGCTCCCAGATTAGCACAGGAACGAGAGACTCGGGGGGATGCAGCTCTTCCCATCACATGTGTGGTCAGCTGGGAGACACACAACCCTGGTCAGGTCCTGCTGCCAGCTCCCTGGGACTTGGCTTTGAGGATTTAGGGATCACAGACTCGCAGAATGGGGTTAGGGTTGAAAGGGACCTCTGAAGATTATCGAGTCCAAGCTCCCTGCCAAAGCAAGATCACCTAGGGCAGGTCACACGGGAACACATCCAGGCAGGTTTAGGTTTGGGTATTGGTGCAAGAAAAGCAGGAATGAGCTACACATCCAGCCTGGAAATTCAGAGATTTCAGAACAGAGAGGCTGTGCTTCAACCTCCACACAGGGCAGCAGAAATACTCGCTGCTGGCGAGGGGCTGACCTGAAAATGTGGCTTCCTGGGGCGCAGGTCCCTGCTGCTCTCCTCCTAGCCCCTCACTGCCAGCAACCCAGCCAGGAGAACAGGAGCTCCGGGCTCAGCTGCCTCCTGCCTGGCCACGGGACGCTCCAGCCCACGCTGGGCTGAGTCTCCCTGCACAAGAACATGGATTATTCACAGCTTCCAGCATTTGCATGGTGGAGTCACGAGTCTCACAACACCTGATCTCCCCTGAGAGCTGCCTCCTGCACTCGGGAGGCAACGGCCCACATTTGGAAAGTGGGACTCGGTGTCTCACGGCATCCCACATTGCCCAGCTGTCACCCCCTCCCTGCTCCGCACCGGGACCGGGAGAAAGGAGCCTGCCCCATCCCTGCCACCTTGACGAAGAGGATGGCTTCAGGGCAGGGACGGCAGAAACCTTGAAACCGCAGGAGCTGAGCCGGGAAGTGCTGAGGCAGCGGGCAGTGAGCTGCCTGCGCAGCCAGCCTGCACGGGAAGGACTGCAAAAGCCCCTCGACGGAGTCACTGGAGGACAAGCAGCCAGATGGGCTCAGCTGAAGCCGAGCTGGGGTTAGGCTGGTTCCACTCTCCCCCGCCCCCTTCCCCCCAGCCCCTCGCCCGTCGCCGGTGGCTCATCGCCGGTGCGTGGCTCCAGCTGGCAAGCAAGGGGAACCATCCTGCCACGGCTTCCCGGCTGCACAGCCAAGTCGTGGAATGATCCACCTGTGGTATTTCAGAAGAGACACACCAACTTCTGCACAGAGGGGTCAGTTGAGTCACGTTAGCAACTTTTTTCCCCTCCAGTTAGCAGGTCTCCAACGTAGCTGATTACTCATCAGCCCACTAATAGACTCACTCACACAGCACTCCCTGGATCAAGCGGCAGCAATTGTCTGTCTTGTCTGATTAACCTCAAAGAAGGATCCGGCTCTGGTAACACGATACCCCATCCTTATCTCATCACCTGCTTCTCCAGCCAAAATATGTCTCTCCCCAGCACAGAGCATCCCTGTCCCAGCACTGCCTGTGGAAGCTGACTCCATCAGGCTCAGCTTCAGGGCACTGCTCCGTGGGACCTTGGCTGGGGCAGAGAGATCCCAGCCCCACAGCAGCCACCTCGAGGCAGCAAGAGTCAGGGTTTGCTCCCCCATGCAAGGGGCATCAAGGCACCACTGACCTCCCCGGGGAGCACAGGAGGGGACAGGTTCACGCAAAGGGGGGGCATGCCATTTTGTCCCTGGCATTCACCACCATCCCCTTGGCACAGTTGTTGGGAAAGTATCTGGGGAAGGGCTGGAAGAGCTGCTCATCTTCCCACCTCTTCTTCCTCTGTGTGTCCTGGAAAGAGGCAAACAAAGCCCCAGCCCTTGCAGAGGATGCAGGCACTTGAGGAGAAGCATCCCACACCTTCTGCCTGCGACTATGTTGGTGGAGGGTCAGGCATCAGCATAGCCCTGGGCAGGAGACAGCAAGCAGGAGACAGGCAAGAGGCAGCAAGGCAGCACCAACCACTCCGAGGACCCGTCTCACCCCTAGCACAAGGACTGTTGTCCCCATGCCCTCATCCTACTGCCCCACATTGGGGCACAACCTCCCCCTCCCTTCCCTCCCCCAGCACTCCTTGGGCTGGTGGCACTGTGTGTGTGTGTCCCCCCTCCCAAACCCTAAAAGGATGCCAGAGTGTTCTGTTCAGTGCCAGCCCCCAGCAGCACCACGCTGCAGCTGCCACCCCCCTTCCCCCCACCATGGCACCCCAGCACTGCCGCCCACCCCATTACTCACTGGGCCTCTCTGGAACTGGGAACACACCTCCCTGTGCGGGGAGCATGGGCACAGCACGTGCTCCTGGGGGCTGGGGGACTTGTCATCAGCGCTGTCATCGCCATGAGTAATGACACTTTGTCTTGGCTTCCCCGAGCACGTCCCCCAAAAGCCAGCAGCATGAATCTACATCTCCTTGTGGGGTGGGGGGGGGGGAAGCTTCATGGCAGCTGCTCAGCTGCCACCTACCAAGGGGAAACTGAGGCAGGGGGCTTTGGCATCATGCCTGCCCGGGGCTCCTGCAGGGAGGTGGGCAGGCTGGGCCAGCTCAGGGTGCGACGGCAGGCCAGGGAAGGAGGTGACTCACTGAAGGTCGGGCGGTAAGGCTGGCTCAGCACACTGCTGTCCCGGTGCTCCAACCTCTCGCCCTGGCATCCTTTCCAGCCCCTGCACATGCAGCGTGTCATCAGCTGTGACACACTCTGCTGACGTCCCCCGATCATGTGGCAGCAGCCCCGCCGGTAATTGCCGCCGGCAGGAGCTCTTTCCCCTTCCCCGTTGCTCCCTGCTGCAGCTGGGCTTACTGGGCATCCTGGTGCCTGTGGCCAGAGCCCACCCCAGCCCAGCAGATGCCCCTAAGTGTGCAGGGGTTGACCAGCACACCGAGCTGAGCCCCACTCTACTCCTCCAGGACCCTCAGCACCAGGCTGCAGGACCCTCTGCCGTGTAAATATTGCCCCCCCCCTCCCAGCCCACCCCCACCTCCCAAATCGCAGCAATAAGGGCACATTCTGGACCAGCTGCAGTGGGGGACAAGGATCCTGGGGTCCCCTCTGCAGCTGAGCCCGGCAGCACCCCGGGAAAGGGACAGGCAGGCAGGTGCCAGGCTGGGCTCCAGCCACCTGGGCAGGGCTGGCAGAGGGCAGTGAAGGGGGTTGCAGTCCAGGGAAGGGGTGGGTGCCAGGCTTGCAAAAGTCTTTTGCTGCTGGAGAGAAGGGCTCTCTTGTACCGTGCCAGAAGGCAAGGGAGGCTCAGAGCCTCCTTTGTTCAGAGGGCAGCAGCAGGCACGTGAGGGGGCTGGAGCCACGCACCCCCTGCCCGAGCTGCACCAGCCCCTGTGCTTCTCCTCCCTCAAACCCAGCATCCCTGCTGGGGGGCTCAGCAAGGAGCCCAAGGACTGAAGAGCCAGAGATCATTCCTGACAGCATCACTTCCCAGCAGCCATGCCAAGTAGCTACCAAAAACCAAGCTGTGGGGAGAAAACTGGGGGGGGGGGGGGGCTGCATAAAGGAGGAAGCTGGCAGAGCCCTACTTGATCGGGGGGACCAGCCATGCCACTCCAGCCTCAGCCCCCCTTTCCACTGCTCCCTGCCCCACAGTGAGCAGGCAAATCCTCACCTCCCAGAATGAGCAGAGAGAACTAACAGGATTACTGGAGGCCACAGCCCCCAAGCTGTCTGTTCCTGCACACATAAGCCCAGGCAGCAGGAAGAGAGGCCATGGCCCTTCCATGGGTCCCCTCCAGCTGCAGCCTGGTCACTGTAATGACGGGCTCAAGGAAACACAGGGTGCTCATTTGCCATTCTGTCCCACAGCACACAGCACAGGTCTGGACCTTGTGCCCCTCAAGCTCAGGACATCATAGTGACAGCCCAAAACCTTCCCAGGGACATGGAGGGGGTGAGGGATAAAGGTGCAATGGCCAAGTGATACTGCAGCCACGGGGAGGTAATTCCCAGCCAGAATCATAGAATGGTTTGGTTTGGAAGGGACTTTGAAAACCATCCAGTTCCAGCCCCCTGCCACGGGCAGGAACACCTCCCACTAGCCCAGGTTGCTCAAAGCGCCATCCAACCTGGCTTTCAACATCTCCAAGCCTGGAGCCTCCACAGCTTCTCTGGGCAGCCTGTTCCAGTGCCTCCCCACGCTCACGGGGAAGCAATCAGGAAGGCAGTGATACCTCCCTTGGGTCACCCCTCTCCAGCCCTGCCATGGCACTCCCACAAAGCAGTTTGCCATCGTGGGGAGACGTGGCAGCCCCCCAGGGCTTGGGGACCACCTAGATACACAGCTCCTAAGACTGTCCCTTCAACTGAGACCTGCACAAATTAAAGAGACGAGTTGGCTACCCCTCAATCAGCTCAGCACCAAAACCAGCCCAGCGAGCCAGCCCGGCTGGGGAAGGGCACCGTGGCTGCCAGCATCGCTTCCCCGCAGCTGGGCTTGGCCCCGAGTCAGCTTCCCTCCTCCCCCCCCCCCCCCCCCCCCCCCCGCAGCCAGGCAGCAATCAGCCCTGCATTCAGCAGGAGGATGATTAGGCAGCGAGTCAGACCACTCCGGGGACAAATGTGCAATCAGCCCCGGGGAATGGGTGGCACAGCCCCAAGGGATGCCCCAAAGCACGGTGAGAGTGGGGCAGCACAGCACCCTGCTTTGCTGGCTCTCCCCCATCCCCAAAAGCGACCCCCTCTGCAGGATGCTCTCCCACTCCTGCATCATCCTCGCCAGCCACAAGCTCCCAGCGCACGCAGGAAGACCGCGAGGAGGTCCTCTCCTCATGCACCCATCTGTGCTGATAGCGCTGGCAGTGCAGCAGCTGGAAATCCTCAGCTCCAGCCCACTTCCCACCCCCTCCCACTCAGACAGCCGCAGGACAGCTCTTGGGGTCCCCAAACCTCCTCAGAAAGGACTGAGGCAGCACAGCAGCCGTGCTTTGACCCACCGAACGCGGGGAGAGCCCTCTCCAGCCCTGCCCTGGCCCCGACTCCCGTGGGTTTGGTCCCCCTGCTGGTATTGCCCTCCTCATCCCGGGCACTGGTGTGCCGCTGCTGCCGCACGCTGACATTTCTTTTCCCGGATGCCACTTATTTATAGCATGTCTGACCTTTTCCCCAAGTTTATATCCTCCTTTCCCTTCCCTTCCACCCACCCAGTGCTGGAAAACCACCCCCAGCTCCTTCCCCAGTGCAGACACCCCCTTGAGGCCCTCTGGGAGGACAGAGCTGGGGGTGTCCATCAGTCAGGAGCCCCTCCCTGAGGCCCTCCGGGAGGACAGAGCTGGGGGTGTCCATCAGTCAGGAGCCCCTCCCTGAGGCCCTCCGGGAGGACAGAGCTGGGGGTGTCCATCAGTCAGGAGCCCCTCCCTGAGGCCCTCTGGGAGGACAGAACTGGGGGTGTCCATCAGTCAGGAGCCCCTCCCTGAGGCCCTCTGGAAGGACAGAGCTGGGGGTGTCCATCAGTCAGGAGCCCCTCCCTGAGGCCCTCTGGAAGGACAGAGCTGGGGGTGTCCATCAGTCAGGAGCCCCTCCCTGCGGCCCTCTGAAGGACAGAACTGGGGGTGTCCATCAGTCAGGAGCCCCTCCCTGAGGCCCTCTGGAAGGACAGAGCTGGGGGTGTCCATCAGTCAGGAGCCCCTCCCTGAGGCCCTCTGGAAGGACAGAGCTGGGGGTGTCCATCAGTCAGGAGCCCCTCCCTGAGGCCCTCTGGAAGGACAGAGCTGGGGGTGTCCATCAGTCAGGAGCCCCTCCCTGAGGCCCTCTGGGAGGACAGAGCTGGGGGTGTCCATCAGTCAGGAACCCCCTCCCTCCTTCCTTCTGCAGAGAAGAGCTTCCAGTGGAACTGGCTGCTCCTTCAAACCCGGATGGCCTCATAATACTTGCAGGAGAAGGGCAGAAAGACCACTTGGCTGCAGCACCCTGCAAGGGCAGGGCTGGGGAAGGCAGGAGGCTTTGCTCTGTGTGGGTGGAATCTGCCAGTGAGGTGCAGGCTGGAAGGGCAAAGGGGACCCAGAAGAGCTTTGGCACGTGAGTGGGGCACAGAGCCAGCTCAAGGCTTTTTGGTGCTATTTCCTCGGGCTGCAGGGAAATTGTTCCCATTCTCTACCCCTTGCAGCCTCACCAAACCCTTGGAGATGCAACATGTGGGACCAGATGCTTCTCAAATGCAACCACGGAGGAGATGCTGCCTCTGGCCTTTGCAGGCTGGGAGCACCACCAGAGGCACAGAGAAACCTCCATACCCAGCAGCACCCCTCCTGCAGCAGGACCTGATTCCTGCCAGGATCCCCCATCACTTGGATCCCTGGGGAATGCAAGGAGGTCCCTGAGGTCCCCCCTCTGGCAGGCACCTCCCAGCACCCATCCTCCACCCAGTTTGGGGAAAATCTCTTCCTGGGGCTGGAGATGCTGCTCCAGTGGCTAGAGGGAGGGAATCCACACTGGGAAAATGCCCAGCTCCAGGAGCCAGCCCCTTGCCGCTGCCAGCCTGGGGGCTCTGCGGGTGCAGAAGGGCATCCTGTTTATGGAAGGGAATCCCGGGATGATGGGGAAGCAGGAGCCAACCCCTCGCCCTCCCTGCCGTCTGTCCGTCCCTCCCTCCGCAGGCGATGGGCGCTGCTGCCGTCCCGCCTCCCTGACCTGACGGCCGCCAGCCCCATGCCTCCTCTGCTGCTCTAATTACTCCTCTCGCCCCCGGTGCTGAGCCCTCCGACCAAATTACCATCGATCCCTCACTCCAGCCCGATCAATGCCATTGACTGAGGCATCAGAAAGACAAATCCAGGCTCCCACCCCCGGGAAGGCGGCGGGAGCCTCGGGGCCAGGGGATGTCACAGCATGTGGGGAGATGTGAGCTGCACTGGGCTGCCCTTGCTTGATGCTCTCCATCCCTGGAGCCTCCTAGGGCAAACATCTTCAAGGATCTGAAAGCAGCTTCTCACTTTTTTTTTCCCAGCTGCTGGGTACTTGACAACCAGTGGCAGGAAGCAAGTTTCTGGACCACACAGCCTCAGCCAGCATCTCCAACACCTTTGGTCTGCTCCCACACTTTGCTCCCAAAACACCCACACCTTGCTCCTCAGCCCTCCTCCCCCACACCCAGCTCCCACTTGCCAGCCACAAGGAAAAGGCTTTTCAATTAACCTGCTGAATCAGCTCCTCCAGCCTGCAGCCAGAGCTGCATCCCTGTCACGTCACCTGGATGAAGCAGCAGTGACATTTACTAGGGTGGGAAGCTGATGAGCCAGCTAAGGTGGGAGGGGAGAGCCCACCCAAGCAGCAACCATCCTTGTGTGGGATGGAGGGGCTGTGGTCCTCCCCTGCCCTGGCACAGAGATGAAAGCTTTACAGATTCACAGGTTTCATCAGGTTGGAAGGGACCCTCCAAGGTCAGTCTTGTCCAGCTCCCCTGCAGGCAGCAGGGACACCGCCAACAGGATCAGGCTGCCCAGGGACACAGCAAGTCTGATCTTTAATGTCTCCAAGGATGGGACCTCAACCACCTCTCTGGACCACCTGTTCCAGGATTTCTCCACCCTCACTGTGCAGAGCTTCCTCCTGATGTCCAACCTCAATCTCCCCTGCTCCAGGTTCAAACCATTGCCTCTCATCCTATCCCCACAGGCCCTTCTGAACAGCCCCTGCCCAGCCTGCCTGTAGGTCCCCTGCAGATGTTGAAATGCTGCTCTGAGGTCTCCCTGGAGTCTCCTCCAGGCTGAACAGCCTCAACTCTCTCAGCCTGTGCCTATGGGGCAGGTTCTCCAGCCCTCTGATCATCTTTGTGGCCTCCTCTGGACTCACTCCATCAGGTCCATGTCCTTCTTGTGCTGGGGGCTCCAGAGGTGGACACAGCACTGCAGGTGAGGTCTCACCAGTGGCAGAATCACCTCTCTTGACCTGCTGGCCATGCTGGCTGCCAGTGCCCATTGCTGGCTCGTGTCCAGCTTCTCATCCACCAGCAGCCCCAAGTCCTTTCCTGCAGGGCTGCTCCTTCTCCATCACTCAACACGAGGAACCGAACCCCAGCCCATGCCCATGCTCCCACAGGCGAGGCTGCAGTGAGGAATAATTCAATCAGAGCCCCGAAAAGGGATCACTGCCTAAACCTCCCTCTGGCCCAGCCTTACACAGATGGGAAACAGGGTGGGGGGGCTGCCCTGAGCCCCCTCCTTCCGAGCCTCCCAGGAGCAGATAATAGACCCTGCATGAGGAAATTACAAGGAATTTGCAGCCATCCCATCTAATCCACAGGGGAGACATCTGAATCCTACAAGGAGCATTTGGCTTCTGGGTACAGAGGAGCTTAGAGACAGGCAGAGGCATTAAACACACTCATGGGGATTAAACTGGCAAGTGGGAATGGAGAGCACAGCTGGAGACCACGGGAGAAGACGCCCGAGGCCACCCGAGGGCTGTGGGTGACCAGGCTGTAGGCAACACCCAAGTGCCCCAGTGCCCTGACCCTGCTTCAGAGACAGAGGTGGCAAGGATGGAGATGGAAACCCACAGGATGCTGCAGGACAGGTGGGATGTGACTATGGGATGCAGAAGTGAGGTGACATGGGGCCTGGGGCTCCAACACCCCCGAGCACTGCAGCACATGCCCAAACCCACAGGCAGGTGGGACCATCCCTGACCATCCCTGACCGCTGAGATTGAACACATCTAAGTGCCGGGTCCTACACATGGGCCACAGCACCCCCCAGGCAGTGCTACAGGCTGGGGGCAGAGTGGCTGAGAGCAGCCAGGCAGAAAGGGTCCTGGGGGGAATGGTTGATAGTAGGCTGAAAAAGAGCCATCAGTGTGCCCAGGTGGCTAAGAAGGCCAAGGGCATCCTGGCCTGTATCAGGAACAGTGTGGCCAGCAGGAGCAGGGAAGACATCCTGCCCTGTGCTCAGCACTGCTTAGGCCACACCTTGAGTCCTGTGTCCAGTTCAGGGCTCCTCAATTTAAGAAGGACTTTGAGAGACTTGAAGGTGTCCAGAGAAAGGCAACAAAGCTGGGGAGGGGTCTGGAGCACAGCCCTGTGAGGAGAGGCTGAGGGGCTGGGGTTGCTTAGCCTGGAGAAGAGGAGGCTCAGAGGAGACCTTCTTGCTCTCTACAACTTAACTCCTTAACTCCCTGAAGTTGTAGCTGTTGTAGTTGTAGTTGTTGGCTGTTGTAGCCAAGTGGGGGTTGGTCTCTTCTCCCAGGCAAGCAGCACCAGAACAAGAGGACACAGTCTCAAGCTGTGCCAGGGGAGGTTCAGGCTGGAGGTGAGGAGAAAGTTCTTCCTAGAAAGAGGAATTGACCATTGGAATGTGCTGCCCAGGGAGGTGGTGGAGTCCCCATCCCTGGAAGTGTTTAGGAAGAGCCTGGATGAGGCACTTGGTGCCATGGTTGAGTTGATCAGATGGTGTTGGATGATAGGTTGGACTTGATGATCTCAGAGGTCTCTTCCAACCTGGTTAATTCTATTCTCTTCTATGAGGGCAGGGCAGAGCCAAGCCCCCAAGCACCCCCCATAGGCAGGTTGGTGCCAGTGGGGTCTTCCAAGGATAGACTTTGGCAATGTCCCTCTCATCATTTGGGATTTATTCTGATCATCTCTAATCCTCTGCCTTGATTGCTGAGGCTCCCAATCTCATTAGCTAGGCCACGCTGGGGGCTTATTTAGGGGGGGGGGGGTGGGGGGAGGGGGTGTTGAAAGTTGATATTAATCCCATCTCAATAATCTGGCATTTATTGATTTTTATTTTTAACCTTGCTTTGTGTGAGGCTGAGCTGAGGCAGGTCCCTGCTTGGCAGCCCCAGCAAACCCTCCGAGATGCAGCGTGGAGAAGGGAAGGCTGCAGGCAGACCTCCTGGCAGGCTTTTAACACTTGGAAGGAGGCCTCCAAGAGATCCAGAGAGGGACTTTTCACAAGGACATGCGGTGATAGGAGAAGAGGTAATGGATTTAAACCAACGGGAGAGGAACTCTGGGCTAGATACAAGGCAGAAATGTCTGTGAATGAGGGACGGTGACACGCTGGCCCGGGTTGCCCAGAGAGGTGGTGGATGGCCCAGCTCTGCAAGCACTCAAGGTGGGGATGAGGCTCTGAGCAACCAGACCTAGTTGAAGATTCACAGAATGCATTGGGTTGGAAGGGATCCTCAAAGGTCATCTTGTCCAACCCTCCCCTGCAGTCAGCAAGGACAACACCAACCAGATCAGGCTGCCCAGGGCCACATCGAGTCTGATTTTGAATGTCTCCAGGGCTGGGGCTTCCACTACCTCTCTGGGCAGCCTGCTTCACTATCTCGCCACCCTCATGGTGAGGAAATTCCTCCTGATGTCCAACTTAACTCTACCCTCCTCTAGTTTCAAACCACTGTCCCTCATCCTATCACTCCCAGCCCTTCTAAGCAGCCCCTCCCCAGCCTTCCTGTACTCCCCTTCAGGTACTCTAAGGTCTGCCTGGAGCCTTCTCTTCTCCAGGTGAACAGCCCCAACTCTCTCAGCCTGTCCCTATGGGGGAGATTCTCCAGCCCTCTGATCATCTTTGTGGGCTCTTTTGGACCTGCTCCATCACCTCTATGTCGCTCTTGTGTTGGTGTTTCCAGGGCTGGACACAGTACTCCAGGTGTGGTCTCACCAGGACAATTGGACTAGATGACCTTTAAAGGTCTCTCCCAACCCAAACTATTCGATGTGAGACCAAATGTTCCTCACCGTCACTGGAGGTGTTTAGGAAGAGCCTGGATGAGGCCCTTGGTGCCATGGTTGAGTTGATCAGATGGTGTTGGGTGAGAGTTTGGACTTGGTGATCTCTGAGGTCTTTTCCAACCTGGCAAATTCTATTCTATTCTATTCTATTCTATTCTATTCTATTCTATTCTATTCTATTCTATTCTGTTCTGTTCTGTTCTGTTCTGTTCTCTCTATTCTGTTCTATTCTATTCTGTTCTATTCTGTTCTATTCTCTATTCTATCCTATTCTATCCTATTCTATTCTATTCTATTCTATTCTATTCTATTCTATTCTATATTCTATATTCTATATTCTATATTCTATATTCTATTCTGATCTATTCTATTCTATTCTATTCTATTCTATTCTATTCTATTCTATTCTATTCTCTATTCTATTCAATTTTATTCTATTATCCTATCCTATCCTACCTATCCTACCCTACCCTGCCCTATCCTATCCTATCCTATCCTATCCTATCCTATCCTACCCTACCCTACCCTACCCTACCCTACCCTATCCTATCCTATCCTATCCTATCCTATCCTATCCTATCCTATCCTATCCTATCCTATCCTATCCTATCCTACCCTACCCTACCCTACCCTACCCTACCCTATCCTATCCTATCCTATCCTATCCTATCCTATCCTATCCTATCCTATCCTATCCTATCCTATCCCTATCCTATCCTATCCTACCCTACCCTACCCTACCCTATCCTAAACTTGGCTGACCCCAACCCACGGGGGAGATGCCACCGCCGCCCTTGGCAGGCCGTGAGCACCACGGGAGGCAGAGAGACCCCCAGCCTCCCCAGCAGCACCAAGCCCTCAGCTGCTTTCCTTGGAGCTCATCATTCTCATTTTTCTCCATTACCAGGGAGAGGAGCAGCAGCCTCCAGCGGGCTCGTTCGGGGACGCCGGCGCTCGCCTCATGAGGAAGGAGCCATTAGCGCGCACACAACCCCCACCCCCCAGCTCCAAAACAGCTTCCCAGAAACCAGCTTTGACAAAATTGTCAGAGGAGAGGCAGGGGGAGCCCAGGAGCCCGGCACAATTGTTCATCATTTTGACAGCTCACATTAAGGCAACTTCAGGCCCCCTGGGAAATTACCTCCCTGCTAAACAGAGCCGGCGGCAAGCGCGGCGCCTGCCGTGCGAGGGGGCAGCCCAGCAGACTTTGGTCTTGCTGGGGGTGAAGAGGAGTGGGGGAGAAAATCAGGGCAAGGAAGGGCTCCCCTGGGTGCCTGGTGTACACATCAGGTGTGGAAAGCAAGGGCCTGTGCCTCGGTTTCGTAGAGTCATAGAATGGGTTGGGTTGGAAGGAACCTTAAAGGTCACCCCCAAGAGGTTCATGCAGCTTGAGCCAGGGTGTTGAAGGATCACAGAGTGTGGCAGAAGGGTTAAAGAGATAAGGCAGGTCACAGGGATCCCTAGAATGGGTTGGGTTGGAAGGAACCTTAAAGGCCTCCCCAAGAGGTTCATGCAGCTTGAGCCAGGGTGTCAAAGGATCACAGAGTGTGGCAGAAGGGTTAAATAGATAAGGCAGGTCACAGGGATCCCTAGAATGGGTTGGGTTGGAAAGGGCCTTAAAGGCCTCCCCAAAGAGGTTCATGCAGCTTGAGCCAGGGTGTCAAAGGATCACAGAGTGTGGCAGAAGGGTTAAATAGATAAGGCAGGTCACAGGGATCCCTAGAATGGGTTGGGTTGGAAAGGGCCTTAAAGGTCACCCCCAAGAGGTTCATACAGCTTGAGCCAGGGTGTTGAAGGATCACAGTGTGGTTAAACAGACAATGCAGACCACAGGGATCCATAGAATGGGTTGGGTTGGAAAGGGCCTTAAAGGTCACCCCCAAGAGGTTCATACAGCTTGAGCCAGGGTGTTGAAGGATCACAGAGTGTGGTTAAACAGACAATGCAGACCACAGGGATCCCTAGAATGGGTTGGGTTGGAAGGAACCTTAAAGGTCACCCCCAAGAGGTTCATGCAGCTTGAGCCAGGGTGTCAAAGGATCACAGAGTGTGGTTAAACAGACAATGCAGACCACAGGGATCCCTAGAATGGGTTGGGTTGGAAAGGGCCTTAAAGGTCTCCCCCAAGAGGTTCATGCAGCTTGAGCCAGGGTGTTGAAGGATCACAGTGTGGTTAAACAGACAATGCAGACCACAGGGATCCATAGAATGGGTTGGGCTGGAAAGGGCCTTAAAGGTCACCCCAAGAGGTTCATGCAGCTTGAGCCAGGGTGTTGAAGGATCACAGAGTGTGGTTAAACAGACAATGCAGACCACAGGGATCCCTAGAATGGGTTGGGTTGGAAAGGGCCTTAAAGGTCACCCCCAAGAGGTTCATGCAGCTTGAGCCAGGGTGTCGAAGGATCACAGAGTGTGGCAGAAGGGTTAAAGAGATAAGGCAGGTCACAGGGATCCCTAGAATGGGTTGGGTTGGACGGGACCTTGAAGCTCATCCAGTTCCAAGCCTCCTGCCTTGGGCAGGGATACCTCCCACTAGACTTCAGCCTTGAGCCTCAGCCTTCACCAAGCACAAAGTCACCTTAGCTGCAAGGGGCAAACTCAGCAGCAAGGGCTACTGCTATTGCTGCCATCGAAGGAGGCTGGAGCCAGGTGTGGCTCAATTCCTGCTCATGTTCCTTCAGCAAGTGACTGGACAAGAGGAAACAGCCTCAGGTTGTGCCAGGGGAAGTTCAAGTTGGATCTTAGGAACATTTTCCTCCCAGCAAGGGTTCTCAGGCAGTGGAACAGGCTGTCCATGGAGGTGGTGGAGTCACCATCCATAGAAGTGCTCAAAAGTCTCATGGCTGTGGGCTGAAGGATGTGGTTTAGAAACAATGGCTTAGCAGCAGTGATGAGGTTGCAAGCTCCAGGTGAGTGGTTGGACTTGATGATTTCAAAGGTCTCTTCCAACCTCAACAGCTCTGTGATTTCCTCCAGCCCCGTGCTCCCCTCCTCTAACTGAGAGGAACAAGCCTCCTCCTTGCCGCAGCTCAGAGTTAATGGCTGTTTAGCCGCCTCCTCTCCAGACCCTCAGCAGAAAGCAAAATGCCAGCAATTTTGGGAACAGCTCATGTTTAGCTTGGCAGGGCAGCTATTGTTCCTCTATTGCAAATGCATGGATCACACAGAAATGTTTTCAGCAAAAGCAAAGTGTTCCCCCCAGTCCTGCTACAGCCCTGGCAAGCACAGCCTTACAGCCAGAGGCACACCGAGATGGGCTTGTCAGGGTGAAGCCACCTCCAAAAGCTCCTCAGATTGTGGGGCTGGAGACAACCAGCTGCACCAGGAGAAGGGAAGCTATTCTTCCCCTGTGCTCTGCTCTTTTGAGGCCCCACCTGGAATATTCTGGTGCTCCCAGCATAAGAGGGACATGCAAATGCTGGAGCAGGTCCAGAGGAGGCCATGAAGCTGATCAGAGGATGGAGAACCTCCCCTGTGTGGACAGGCTGGGAGGGCTGGGGGTGTTCAGCCTGGAGAAGAGAAGGCTCCAGGGAAACCTTTAGAGCAGCCTTCCAGTACCTGGAGAGGCTGCAGGAGAGCTGTGGAGGGACTTTTGACAAGGGCTGGGAGTGCCAGGATGAGGGACAATGGCTTTGAGCTGGAAGAGAGGAGATTGGGACTGGAGATGAAGAAGAAATTCTTTAGACCAAGTGTGGTGAGACACTGGCACAGGTTGCCCAGGGAAGCTGTGGCTGCCTCCTTCCTGGAGGTGTTCAAGGCCAGGCTGGATGAGGCCTTGAGCAAGCTGTGCTGGTGGGAGGTGTCCCTGCCCATGGCAGGGGGTTGGAACTGGCTGATCTTTAAGGTCCCTTCCAACCCAATCCATTCATGAATCTATGACCAGCCCAGCTCAGCCCCACAGCAAATCCACCCCTCCAACCCAAGTGAGCTGCTCTGGTCACATTTGAGGACAAGGCTGGCAAGTCTCAAGGGAGAAGAAAGGTTGATGGAGCAAAGCCAAGGAGTCAAGCACCAAGACTGCACCTCCCTTGAGAACCTAGGTGAGGAGAAAAGGAATGCCAAGGTGATAGACACTCCAAGGGAGAGGTGTGGGAATAGGGATGGCAGCTTGGTGGCCTTGCTGTATTTTTAGCTCCTGGTTTTATTTGAGAGCCAACAGTTTAATAAGGAGGTTGATTTAATTGGAACTCCAGTCACTGAGAAAAACACAAGGAGAGTAAACATGTAAAAATAGTCATGTTTTGTAAAGGTTCCATGGTAGCTGCCTAATTAAATGCAGTGGTTTAATTACAAATCAAAGCTAGTGCCATTTCCCCACCCCCCCAGAAAAAGATAATAACAAATAACCTGCAGGTATTTGCTTTGATTTCAAGAGCAGCTGACAGCCACTTGGAAAAACAAGTTGGACTCACTGAGCCCATTGGTTTGCAAAGGAACCAACCCAATGGGCCCAGTGTGCTGCACCAAAACAGGCAGGGAGAGACCTAAGGATGAGGTTAGGAACTGGCTGGAGGGCCGGGCCCAGAGAGTGGTGGTGAATGGTGCCACCTCCAGCTGGAGGCCAGTCACCAGTGGCATCCCCCAGGGATCAGTGCTGGGCCCCATCCTCTTCAGTGTCTTTATTGATGACCTGGATGAGGGGATTGAGACAGTCATCAGCAAATTTGCAGCTGACACCAAGTTAGGAGCAGATGTTGGTCAGTTAGAGGCCAGACGGGCTCTGCAGAGGGACCTCGACCTGCTGGACAGATGGGCGGAGTCCAGTTGGATGGCATTCAACAAGTCCAAGTGCCAGGGCTGCACTTTGGCCACAGCAACCCCAGGCAGAGCTACAGGCTGGGGGCAGAGTGGCTGAGAGCTGCCAAACAGAGAGGGACCTGGGGGTGCTGATTGACAGCTGCCTGAACATGAGCCAGCAGTGTGCCCAGGTGGCCAAGAAGGCCAATGGCATCCTGGCCTGCATTAGGAATAGTGTGGCCAGCAGGAGCAGGGAGGTCATTGTGCCCCTGTACTCTGCTTCGGTTAGGCCACACTTTGAGTCCTGTGTCCAGTTCTGGGCCCCTCAGTTTAAGAAGGACATCGAGAGACTTGAAGGTGTCCAGAGAAGGGCAAGGAGGCTGGGGAGGGGTCTGGAGCACAGCCCTGTGAGGAGAGGCTGAGGGAGCTGGGGTTGTTTAGCCTGGAGAAGAGGAGGCTCAGGGGAGACCTCATTGCTCTCTCCAACTCCCTGAAGGGAGGTTGGAGCCAGGAGGGAGTTGGCCTCTTCTCCCTAGCACCCAGCAGCAGAACAAGAGGACACAGTCTCAAGCTGTGCCAGGGGAAGTTTAGGCTGGAGGTGAGGAGAAAGTTCTTCACCAAGAGAATGATTCACCATTGGAATGTGCTGCCCAGGGAGGTGGTGGAGTCACCATCCCTGGAGGTGTTCAAGAGGGGATTGGATGTGGCACTTGGTGCCATGGTCTAGTTGTGGGGTCTGTGGTGAGAGGTTGGACTCGATGATCTTCGAGGTCTCTTCCAACCTTAGTGATACTGTAAGACTGTGAGACTGTGATGAGCCACAAGCACAGCAGGCAGCAGGAGAAACAGGCACACATAGGTGGTGTGGAAAGCAGCTCTGTAAAGACAATGAAGAGCTGAAGGGCAGAGGTGATGCCATAGAATCATTTGATGCTTGGGCTCCATGATCTTAGAGGTCTTCTCCAACCAAAACAATTCTGTGATTCTCTCTCTCTCTTCCTGCACTGCCAGGGTCAGGCATCACCTCTCCAGGCACCGGGTCATAGAATCATTGAATTGGTTTGGTTGGAAAAGGCCTCTCAGATCCTCCAGTCCAACCATCAACCCAACACCACCGTGGCCACTAAACCATGGCCCAAAGTGCCAGGGCCACAGGTTCCTTGAACAGCTCCAGGGATGGGGACTCCACAGAATCACAGAAGCATTCAGGTGGGAAAAGAGCCTCAGGATCACCAAGGCCCACCCAGAACCCTACTCTACAAGGTACATCCCTAAACCACAGCCCCAAGTACCACATCCAAACCACCCTGAAACACATCCAGGCTTGGTGACTCCACCACCTCCCTGGGCAGCACATCCCAGTCCCTGGGCAGCACATCCCAGTGCCTGACCACCCTTGCTGGGAAAAATGATCCCTACTGTCCAGTCTAAACCTGCCCAGTGGCAGCTTGAGGCCATTCCCTCTTGTTCTGTCAACTAATTACCTGTGAGAAGAGAGCAGCAGCAGCCTCTCCACAACCTCCTTGCAGGTAGTTGTAGAGTTGGGACATGGTTTAAAGGCCATGGTCATATTAGGTTGATAGTTGGACTTGATCACAGAAATATTGAGGTGGGAAAAGATCCTCAGGATCAGCAAGACCAACCCAGAGCCCCAGAACTACAAAGCTCACCTCTAAACTATATCCCCAAGCACCACATCCAAACCACACCCAGGGTTGGTGACTCCACCACCTCCCTGGGCAGCACATCCCAGTGCCTGACCACTCTTGCTGGGGAAAAATGTTTCCTGCTCTCCAGTCTAAGCCTGCCCAGTGGCAGCTTGAGGCCATTCCCTCTTGTTCTATCAACTAATTACCTGTGAGAACCATAGAATAGAATCATAGAATCAGTCAGGGTTGGAAGGGACCACAGGGCTCATCTAGTTCCAACCCCCCTGCCATGGGCAGGGACACCTCACACTAGATCAGGCTGGCCAGAGCCTCATCCAGCCTGGGCTCAAACACCTCCAGGGATGGGGCCTCAACCAGAAGAGACCAGCAGCAACCTCTCCACAACCTCCTTGCAGGCAGTTGTAGAGAGCAACCTCCACCACCTCCCTGGGCTACCTGCTCCAATGCCTAACCACTCTTGCAGCAAAGAAATTGTTCCAAATCTCCCATCCAAGTCCCCAGGGCTGGATCCTTTTTTTGGGACTAAGAGACACCCAAGGGCTTCTCACCCTTCCCCTCCCCCCACCCCCACCTGAGTGCTGCAGAACCATCACCAGTGGCTGTGTGACTGACAGCTCCCTGCTCAGAGCTTCATCTCCCCAGCAATTACCTCCAACCATAACAACAACAACAACGAAGTTATTGGGGGGGGAAGTCTTTGTCTGGAAGGGATTGGAATGGCACTCATTAAAAATGGGGGGAGGGGAGGAGGAGGAAAAGAGAAGGAGAAGGGGGGGGGGGAATGGCATGCAGGAGGATGTATATTGCAAAACAAAATGTGTTGCTTTTTAATCTGTTGGTTTTTTTTATAACCCAAACAAATTTGTTTCTCACACTCCCGGGCTGGGAAAAAGAAGCCGGCCGACAGTTTAGGATCGCAGTTTGCCGTCAGCTCCGCCAAAGAATCTGGTTGCAAAGCTGTCGCAGCAAATAAATTGCCGTTCCCCTGCTGTGCTGCGGCTCTGCCGGCGCTCCGGTCACCGCAGCGCGGCTTGCACGGAGCCCGCAGCTCCCAGGTGCTGCTGCAGGCTGGCGGGGACGGCGAGCCCGAGCTGCCGGCAGCGGGGAAGCGGCCCGGGAGCAGCAGGCGCACGGACCTGCGTCACCCCCGGCTGACAAGGACACGGTGGCCTTGCAGAAGGCTTGGTGCAGGCAGCACAGGCTCTGCAGGGGCACTGCTCCAGCCCTGCTTGCTTGCTCTTGCTCCGCGGGCTGCTCCGAGCTCCGTGTGCCGTGGCCTCGCTGGGGTGGATGTGGTTCAAAGGGCAAGAAACCCTCTGAGGATGCCCCCGTCCCCACGGGCTCCTTCCCCCACCAGCATTTCCCTCCTGCCACCTGTGCCTGAGTCCTCCTCAGCACAGAGGGAGGAAGAGTCACAGCAGATGATTTTATTCAAATGGAAGCAGCCTCAGCTCCTTGAACCCTGGCAGAGCTGCAAAGGCATTGGAATTCACAAACAGCCTTCTGCTGGTTCTGCAGAGATGGAGGTGGGTTGAGGGAACAAAGCACCAGGCAGGGCCAGAGCCCTAAAGCCAGGGCAGGCTGGGCTGCAGGACAACACCTTTGGGGTCCCACCAGCACCTTTCTGATCCCCAGGGCCATTCCCACCAGGGAGCAAGCCCTGACTGGGAAATGATCTTCCCAGCACGAGAGATTGGCCATTGGAATGTGCTGCCCAGGGAGGTGGTGGAGTCACCATCCCTGGAGGTGTTTAGGAAGAGCCTGGATGAGGCACTCAGTGCCATGGTTTAGTTGATCAGATGGTGCTGGGTGACAGGTTGGACTTGATGATCTCTGAGGTCTTTTCTAACCTGGTTAATTCTGTTCTATTTTCTATTTTCTACTTTCTATTCTCTATTTTCTATTTTCTATTCTCTATTATTCTATTCTATTCTATTCTATTCTATTCTATTCTATTCTATTCTATTCTATTCTATTCTATTCTATTCTATTCTATTCCATCCTATTTCTATTCTATTCTATTCTATTCTATTCTATTCTATTCTATTCTATTCTATTCTATTCCATCCTTATTCTATTCTATTCTATTCTATTCTATTCTATTCTATTCTATTCTATTCTATTCTATTCTATTCTATTCTATTCCATCCTATTCCTAATTCTATTCTATTCTAGTCTAGTCTATTCTAGTCTATTCCATTCCATCCTATTTCTATTCTATTCTTCTATTCTATTCTATTCTATTCTATTCTATTCTATTCTCTATTCTATTCTATTCTATTCTATTCTAGCCTACCCTAGCCTAGCCTACCCTAGCCTACCCTAGCCTAGCCTAGTCTAGCCCCATAGCCTTAGCCATCTGGGCTGCTGCCCCAGCTCAGAGCATCCTTGGGGAAGAGAGGAAGGCAGAGGAATCCCCTCCCCTGCAGCAGCACTGCCCCCCACATCTTTCCTTCCCCCCAAAGTCCATCCCTGTTATCAAGGAGACAGGCCATGAGACACTGCTCCCAAACTCCCTGCACGAGCAGCACAACTGGAGGGCCCAGAGATTCCCAAGCTGCCTGAGGGGGTCCAAAGAAATCGGCACCCCCCCACCCACCCCCACCGTAGGAGCGCTTGGCAGCGGCAGGGAGAGATCCCAGGCAGGCCCCGGGGAGCTCTCTGTGCTTTGTGCTCCGAGAATGGCTGATTCATCACGCCTTTCCCAGGCACTCCCTGCAAAACCTTGGATGAGGACAAACCTCAAAGCTGAGCAGGTTTCCTCCAGAGTGTGCCACGCTGGGCTTCCCTGGGGAGAGCGATGCTGCAAGCCAACAAACTGCATTTGTGTGTGTGTAAAAAAAAAAAAGCCACTAGAGAAAGCCTCAGAGTTGAATGGAGGAGGACAAAACCTCCCCCTGCAATAAATCAGCCCAGCCCCAGAGACCTGCCGCTCCCTGCAGTTGCAGCTCCGGCCCTGCCTGGATTTAGGCAGCCCCAAAAGAATCGATAGGATGAAGTCAAACCGAGCCTGTTGCACCGATGGGTTTCTGCGCTCGGTTTGAAGCGATGCAAAGCCGCTGGCCCCAGAGTGGTGCAGCCTCAGAACAGGAGCAGGGATCCCCCAGCCCGAGCCAGGTGAGATGTGAGGGGGTAGAGAAAGCAGGATGAAGGCTGTGAAAAAAAAAAATTTGAATGTCCTCAAGAAGGAGGGGAGAAGAGGGAGAAGGGGGAGAAGGGGGAGAAGGGGGAGAAGAGGGAGAAGGGGGAGAAGAGGGAGAAGGGGGAGAAGGGGGAAAAGGGGGAGAAGAGGGAAAAGGGGGAGAAGGGGGAGAAGGGGGAGAAGGGGAAGAAGGGGGGAAAGGGGGAGAAGGGGGAAAAAGGGGAGAAGGGGGAAAAGGGGGAGAAGGGGGAAAAGGGGAAAAGGGGGAGAAGGGGGAGAAGGGGGAGAAGGGGAAGAAGGGGGAAAGGGGGAGAAGGGGGAAAAGGGGGAGAAGAGGGAAAAAGGGGAGAAGGGGGAGAAGGCGGAGAAGGGGAAGAAGGGGGGAAAGGGGGAGAAGGGGGAAAGGGGGAGAAGAGGGAAAAGGGGGAGAAGGGGGAGAAGGCGGAGAAGGGGAAGAAGGGGGAAAGGGGGAGAAGGGGGGAAAAGGGGGAGAAGAGGGAAAAAGGGGAGAAGGGGGAGAAGGCGGAGAAGGGGAAGAAGGGGGGAAAGGGGGAGAAGGGGGAAAAGGGGGAGAAGAGGGAAAAAGGGGAGAAGGGGGAGAAGGCGGAGAAGGGGAAGAAGGGGGAAAGGGGGAGAAGGGGGAAAAGGGGGAGAAGGGGGAAAAGGGGGAGAAGAGGGAGAAGGGGGAGAAGGGGGAGAAGGGGGAGAAAGGGAAGAAGGGGAAGAAGGAGGAGAAGAGGGAAAAGGGGGAGAAGAGGTAGAATGGGGAGAAGAGGGAGAATGGGGAGAAGAGGGAGAATGGGGAGAAGGGGGAAAAAGGGGAGAAAGGGAAGAAGGGGAAGAAGGGGGAGAAGAGGGAAAAGGGGGAGAAGAGGGAGAATGGGGGAGGAGGAGGAGAAGGAGGAGAAGGAGGAGAAAGGGGAGAAAGGGGGAAAAGGGGGAGAAGGGAGAGAAGGGGGAGAAAGGGGAGAAGGGGGAGAAGGGGGAGAAGGAGGATAAGGGGGAGAAGGGATGTTCCTTGTCCAGCATGTCCTGTCCATGGAGAAGTCAGGCTCCCATGAGCCATCCTTTGAGCCTGCACTTCACAGGGAGGATGCCAAAATTATCATGGAGATGTCCCCAAGGGACTAGCTGGGCAGGACAGACCCCACCAGGGCATCCAGAACCTTGTCCTGCCTTCAGCCACAGCCTGAGCTGAGAAAACAACCTCCCCATGCTGTCTGTCCTCTGGGCAGGGCCAGGGAGATGAGACCTCAGCTGGCATCACACCCTGCCAGGAAAGCCCTCGGGGCTGGGACAGGGACATGAGGCCACTGTTATAGGTAACAGCTGCTCTGAGCTGTTAGCATGGTGCTGCACCTTGCTTCAGAAGCATGCAGGGCCAGCTTGGGAAGAGCAGCCAGAGCCTCAGTGTGGGACACAGCACAGCTCCAGGGCTCCTTCCCCAGTGATGCCAACCACACCTTGAGGCTGCCAGGTGGAGCAGGAGCAAGAAGCTGAGGCAGAGCAAGCATCATTTCCAGCCTGTTTGGCAGAGCATGAAGAAGGAAACAACTCAAGCCTTCCAAAGCTGGCTGCAAGATGAACACAGGAGGGAGAGCAGGGCTGCAGCCAGCTGTGGGGCACAGCTGGGACCCACCAGAAAGCCCTCCAGGAATCACAGAATTGTTGTGGTTGGAGAAGACCTCTGGGAGTTCGTTCAACCATCAGGCTAAGACCAGCAAGGTCACTAAACTGGGAAGGGAAGGGACAGGGGGAGGGGAAAGGACAGGGGGAGGGGAAGGGACAGGGGAAGGGACAAGGGAAGGGAGTAAGTACAGGGGGAGGGGAAGGAAGGGACAGGGAAGGGACAGGGGGAAGGGGACAGGGGGAGGGGAAGGGGGAAGGGGAAGGGACAAGGGAAGGGGGTAAGGACAGGGGAGGGAAGGGGAAGGGACAGGGACAGGGGGACAGGGGAGGGAAGGGACAGGGGAAGGGGAAGGGACAGGGGAAGGGGAAGGGACAGGGGAAGGGGTAAGGATAGGGGGGACAGGGGAAGGGGAAGGGGGGGAAGGGGAAGGGACAGGGGAAGGGGTAAGGACAGGGGGAGGGGAAGGGACAGGGGAAGGGGGAGGGGAAGTGGACCTCTCTACACCCTGCAGACCCTCCACACATGCAGATCAGCTCTGGGGCCGGCCCCTGCTCTTTGCTCCATCGCCCGTGTCTTGCACTGGGACAGCACAGCCCTCTCCCCATCACCCCTCTGACCCTTCCCATCACTCAGGGCCCAGCCCCAACCCTCCCCTGGGCCGCAGCCGAAGCCAGGCACACAGAGGGTTAAGCAAGAGCATCGATGCTTTGTTAATTTGCAAGGCCAGAGGCAATTAACAGCACTCCGCTTGGAGGAACCCTAATTGGTTTGCTGCCGAATCTCCTACGGACACAGGGCTCTGCTCGGGCAGCTCCTGCAGGGGAGCAGCAGCACGAGGGGATTAGAGCAGCGGGCCAGGCAGATGCCAGCAGATCTTGGTGAGCGCCGAGAGATAAACAGCAAGGTGAGGCGGGCGAGGCTTGTCCCCCAGCGGCCCTCCGCCACCGCAGCCTCACCGCACCGAAGGCAGGCAGCGGCTCCCAGACGCACGCTCTGATGGATGCTGCGGGAGAGTGACAGTTGCTGGGGCAACCAGCTGCACAGAGGTACCCAGGCCTCTCCTCAGATGGGCTCCAGGCTGGATGAGGTCCTGGCTCGGGCTTGTCCCCCGAGCTCCTGCCTGCAGGAGGGCAGCATCGCAGGGCACGCCGAGTGTTGAGGGGCGGCTGCAGTTTGAGTGGCTGCAGAGGGGCTTCCGAGGGCAGTCGCAGCAGCAGCACTGGGCATGCACCAGGGAAAGAAAGTAAGGACCCCCCCCCCAGCGATGCTGAGGCAGGGTGCTGGGACCTGAGTCACCCAAACTCACTGCTTACAGCGATGTAAAATCACCTCCCCAGGCAGGGCTGTGGATCAGGGCAACGCAGCCGAGCTCCAGATGTGGTGCCTGGCTCTGCTGTGGGGCAGCTGGGAGCACAGCCCTGCAGTCCCTGGGTGCAGAGGTGCTCATCCCTGGGAGCACAGCCCTGAATTCCCTGGGTGCAGAGGTGCTCATCCCTAGGAGCACAGCCCTGCAGTCCCTGGGTGCAGAGGTGCTCATCCCTGGGAGCACAGCCCTGAATTCCCTGGGTGCAGAGGTGCTCATCCCTGGGAGCACAGCCCTGAATTCCCTGGGTGCAGAGGTGCTCATCCCTAGGAGCACAGCCCTGCAGTCCCTGGGTGCAGAGGTGCTCATCCCTGGGAGCACAGCCCTGAATTCCCTGGGTGCAGAGGTGCTCATCCCTGGGAGCACAGCCCTGAATTCCCTGGATGCAGAGGTGCTCATCCCTGGGAGCACAGCCCTGAATTCCCTGGATGCAGAGGTGCTCATCCCTGGGAGCACAGCCCTGAATTCCCTGGGTGCAGAGGTGCTCATCCCTGGGAGCACAGCCCTGAATTCCCTGGATGCAGAGGTGCTCATCCCTGGGAGCACAGCCCTGCAGTCCCTGGATGCAGAGGTGCTCATCCCTGGGAGCACAGCCCTGAATTCCCTGGATGCAGAGGTGCTCATCCCTGGGAGCACAGCCCTGAATTCCCTGGGTGCAGAGGTGCTCATCCCTGGGAGCACAGCCCTGAATTCCCTGGATTCAGAGGTGCTCATCCCTGGGAGCACAGCCCTGAATTCCCTGGGTGCAGAGGTGCTCATCCCTGGGAGCACAGCCCTGAATTCCCTGGGTGCAGAGGTGCTCATCCCTGGGAGCACAGCCCTGAATTCCCTGGGTGCAGAGGTGCTCATCCCTGGGAGCACAGCCCTGAATTCCCTGGGTGCAGAGGTGCTCATCCCTGGGAGCACAGCCCTGAATTCCCTGGATGCAGAGGTGCTCATCCCTGGGAGCACAGCCCTGAATTCCCTGGGTGCAGAGGTGCTCATCCCTGGGAGCACAGCCCTGAATTCCCTGGGTGCAGAGGTGCTCATCCCTGGGAGCACAGCCCTGAATTCCCTGGATGCAGAGGTGCTCATCCCTGGGAGCACAGCCCTGAATTCCCTGGGTGCAGAGGTGCTCATCCCTGGGAGCACAGCCCTGAATTCCCTGGATGCAGAGGTGCTCATCCCTGGGAGCACAGCCCTGAATTCCCTGGGTGCAGAGGTGCTCATCCCTGGGAGCACAGCCCTGAATTCCCTGGATGCAGAGGTGCTCATCCCTGGGAGCACAGCCCTGAATTCCCTGGGTGCAGAGGTGCTCATCCCTGGGAGCACAGCCCTGAATTCCCTGGATGCAGAGGTGCTCATCCCTGGGAGCACAGCCCTGAATTCCCTGGGTGCAGAGGTGCTCATCCCTGGGAGCACAGCCCTGAATTCCCTGGATGCAGAGGTGCTCATCCCTGGGAGCACAGCCCTGCAGTCCCTGGATGCAGAGGTGCTCATCCCTGGGAGCACAGCCCTGAATTCCCTGGGTGCAGAGGTGCTCATCCCTGGGAGCACAGCCCTGAATTCCCTGGGTGCAGAGGTGCTCATCCCTGGGAGCACAGCCCTGAATTCCCTGGATGCAGAGGTGCTCATCCCTGGGAGCACAGCCCTGAATTCCCTGGGTGCAGAGGTGCTCATCCCTGGGAGCACAGCCCTGAATTCCCTGGGTGCAGAGGTGCTCATCCCTGGGAGCACAGCCCTGAATTCCCTGGGTGCAGAGGTGCTCATCCCTGGGAGCACAGCCCTGAATTCCCTGGGTGCAGAGGTGCTCATCCCTGGGAGCACAGCCCTGAATTCCCTGGATGCAGAGGTGCTCATCCCTGGGAGCACAGCCCTGAATTCCCTGGGTGCAGAGGTGCTCATCCCTGGGAGCACAGCCCTGAATTCCCTGGGTGCAGAGGTGCTCATCCCTGGGAGCACAGCCCTGAATTCCCTGGATGCAGAGGTGCTCATCCCTGGGAGCACAGCCCTGCAGTCCCTGGATGCAGAGGTGCTCATCCCTGGGAGCACAGCCCTGAATTCCCTGGGTGCAGAGGTGCTCATCCCTGGGAGCACAGCCCTGAATTCCCTGGATGCAGAGGTGCTCATCCCTGGGAGCACAGCCCTGAATTCCCTGGGTGCAGAGGTGCTCATCCCTGGGAGCACAGCCCTGAATTCCCTGGATGCAGAGGTGCTCATCCCTGGGAGCACAGCCCTGAATTCCCTGGGTGCAGAGGTGCTCATCCCTGGGAGCACAGCCCTGAATTCCCTGGGTGCAGAGGTGCTCATCCCTGGGAGCACAGCCCTGAATTCCCTGGATGCAGAGGTGCTCATCCCTGGGAGCACAGCCCTGAATTCCCTGGGTGCAGAGGTGCTCATCCCTGGGAGCACAGCCCTGAATTCCCTGGATGCAGAGGTGTTCATCCCTGGGAGCACAGCCCTGAATTCCCTGGGTGCAGAGGTGCTCATCCCTGGGAGCACAGCCCTGAATTCCCTGGATGCAGAGGTGCTCATCCCTGGGAGCACAGCCCTGAATTCCCTGGATGCAGAGGTGCTCATCCCTGGGAGCACAGCCCTGAATTCCCTGGATGCAATTCCCTGGATGCAGAGGTGCTCATCCCTGGGAGCACAGCCCTGAATTCCCTGGGTGCAGAGGTGCTCATCCCTGGGAGCACAGCCCTGAATTCCCTGGATGCAGAGGTGCTCATCCCTCGGGAACACACCACTGCATCTTCCTGGATAACAAGGTGAGAACAGCCTTGGCTCTGATCCCTACCACCTGCAAAGCCACGTGGAGAGACACAGGGCTGCAAGGGCATTGTGTGGAGCCTGCATAGATGCTCTGGCAGGAGCTGCAATGCCAAATCAGCCAGAGAAGTTCTGGTCCAGCCCAAAATTTCCCTTGGAATCTGGTAACTGAGCAAGACAAAAACCCTCCCTGCATACAGAGCAACACAGGCACATTTTCCTGCTCCAAACCAAAGCCATGCATGAGCAGGACTGAGCAGCCAGAGCTCCCCTCACCACATCCCCTGGAGCTCAAGGCAGACCCAAACCTCTTCACATCATAGAATCATTTCACTGGGAAAAGCCCTCTAATACCATCCAGCCCAACCATCAACCCAGCACCACCATGGCCACTAAACCCTGTCCCCAGGTGCCATGGCCACAGGTTTCTTGAACACCTCCAGGGATGGGGAGCTCCACCACCACCCTGGCCTGCATCAGGAAGAGTGTGGCCAGCAGGAGCAGGGAAGTCCTTGTGCCCTGTGCTCAGCACTGCTGAGGCCACACCTTGAGTCCTGTGTCCAGTTCTGGGCTCCTCAGTTTAGGAAAGATGTTGAGAGCAGTGCTGCAGAGCAGGAGTTGTCTCCTCCTCTGATTACCACCTCCAATTAACCCTGGAGGAGCAGCACAGGGAGAAATGGGGGCACCAGCAGCACCCTGACACTGGAAAAGCCTCCTGCCCCAGCATCCCCCTTGCCCCAACATCCTCCTTGCCCCAGCATCCCCCCTGCCCCAGCATCCTCCTTGCCCCAACATCCCCCCTGCTCCAGCCTCCCCCTGCCCCAGCATCCCCCCTGCCCCAGCATCCTCCCTGCCCCATCATCCTCCCTGCCCCAGCATCCTCCTTGCCCCAACATCCTCCCTGCCCCAGCATCCCCACTGCCCCAGCATCCTCCCTGCCCCAGCATCCCCCCTGCCCCAGCATCCTCCCTGCCCCAGCATCCTCCTTGCCCCAACATCCCCCTGCTCCAGCCTCCCCCTGCCCCAGCATCCCCCCTGCCCCAGCATCCTCCTTGCCCCAGCATCCCCCCTGCCCCAGCATCCTCCCTGCTCCAGCATCTTCCCTGCCCCAGCATCCCCCCTGCCCCAGCATCCCCCCTGCCCCAGCATCCTCCCTGCCCCAGCATCCTCCCTGCCCCAGCATCCCCCCTGCCCCAGCATCCTCCTTGCCCCAGCATCCCCCCTGCCCCAGCATCCTCCCTGCTCCAGCATCTTCCCTGCCCCAGCATCCCCCCTGCCCCAGCATCCTCCCTGCTCCAGCATCTTCCCTGCCCCAGCATCCCCCCTGCCCCAGCATCCCCCTGCCCCAGCATCCTCCCTGCCCCAGCATCCTCCCTGCCCCATCATCCTCCTTGCCCCAGCATCCCCCCTGCCCCAGCATCCTCCCTGCCCCAGCATCCTCCCTGCTCCAGCATCTTCCCTGCCCCAGCATCCTCCCTGCCCCAGCATCCTCCCTGCCCCATCATCCTCCTTGCCCCAGCCTCCCCCCTGCCCCAGCCTCTGCCCTGCCGGTGTCCCCACCAGGGTGGCAGTGATGTAGGGGCGAGGAGGAGGCAGCTGGAGGGGGCAGGTGGAATGTCAGCACTCAGTGGGAATAATGAGGCACACCCCTCCCTGCTTCCCAGCCTTCCTCCTCCTCCTCCCCGGTCCCCAAGGCTGATGCAGGAAGAACAAACCCATTCCTGGCGGGGCTGAGTAAGGCTCTGCTCTGCTCCTCCCCAGCACTGACTAATCCTGCTTTTGTCCCCCTCCCCGGCACCCCGTTGGCCGGGGACACTGCCAGCCCAGCGCGGCCCGCCGGCCACCCCAGCCCCCTGCCGGGCAGGACGGACCCCAGGAGGGCAGGACCGGCGCGGGCAGCCCAGAGGTGACATCTCAGAGGTGACAAGCGGCGGTTTCACGCCGGGCAGTGCCACCTCTACCTGCGGCGTCAGGACGAGCTGTGAACATCTGGGTGAGCACCTGGGAAACATCCTCTGACTGGGCTGCCTCCAGCTCCGGGTGAGCCAGGCTGGAGTGCCCGCGGTGGAGGGGCACTTCAGGCACTTCCTCACCGCGCTGCTGGACCCTAGGAAGCATCAGGTCGGTGGAGAAGCACCTTTCAACTGGGTACCATGGAAACACAGCTCCTGTAGGGGGTAAAAAGAAAGTCTCTGCTTCCACCCGGTTTTTCCTTCTTCCCAGGAACACACCGGAGATGTGAAGAGTTTGACCCCAGCCACCATGGGCTGCCCACAGCTCCTGCCTGCAGCTGCCCCTGGGGTGGGGGGTTCTCCCCCAGTGGTCCCTCCCAGGTCGCATCCCCTGGGGCTGTGCACCAAGGGATCCCAGAGCATCCTGGTGCTGAGTCAGCTGGAACTGGTGGTGCCCAGGCTGCCGGCGGGCAGCTCCTGCTCCGGCACCCACGCAGCAGATGGCAAGCCTCTCGCCTTGTGATTTGGGGGTTCATCATTTTGGGCTGTTATCTCAGTCCACAAGCCCCTCTCCTTCCCCTCCCTTGCCCCCCAGCTCCCCTCCCCCCCCAAAGTTGTGTCCCCTCACCACCTGCTCCCGGTGCCAGCTGTGGTGAGCACCAGGGCCTTGAACGGGGGAGTAGAGCTTTTGGTTCCTCTTTGCAAGCCTTGGTGGCTTCCCCATGGGACACCACAGGCTGGCAGCGTGCCCTGTGGGATAGCACTGACTGGGTGCACTGGGGTCTAGCCAGCCCTGGAGCTTCCCACAGCATCAATGCTGCTGCCAGCCGGCGTGGGTGATGCTGCTGTGCCCTGGCTGCTGCCTCCATGCTCCTCTGCGCATCAGGCCCTGGGCATGGGGACATCCTGCAGTGCCCTGGCCAGGGGGCAGTCTCTGAAGAGACAAATGCTTGCCCCATCGCTGCCCGGCGCCCAGCATCTCCCTGAAGGACCACCAGCAGCACGAGTTTGCTGGGTCTTAGTCAGGTTGCCAGCCTGCAAGTGACTGGTGCCATCAAACTGATGTGACAGCTGGCAGGACATCCCTCCTCAGGGCCCAGTCTGTCCTTTGCAGGGTCCCCAAGACCGCAGCGCTGCAGCCAGGACCGATGCCCTTACGCCAGCAGCAAGGAAGGAGGTCCCAAACGTGGGTCAGGGCCACAAGCAGCAGCTTGATGCAAACTCCCTCCTCCAGCCACCCGGGGAGGCCATCAGCACTAACAAAGGGCATGGTGAGGAGGCTCTGGGCCACTCCTGTGGGGATGTGATTTCTCTCCCAGTCCCTTTGCCACGGCCACGCTCAGCTGAGCCAAGGTAGCAGCCTCTCCGTAGCGCTCCGAGTTCAGCAGCTCAGCTGTGCCAGGGAAAGGGAAAGAAAGGAAGGGGGGAGGGATGGGGGAACCAACCCAGTGCAAGCAAGACAGACTATAAATAAAAGCTGGAGAAGTGGGAGGCAGCAGCCATGAGGGCTTTCTGAAGCAGCAAGGAAAGCAGGTGCACGCTGGCTCCGGCACTCGATGCCTTTGTGGTTCCTGAGGCAGCTCTGGGTATCCCTAATAGCCAGGCTCCAGGTGGGAGGGGGCCAGGCTTCCCTCCCACAAGCTGGGAAGCCACAGGCTGTGTGAAGGGTGAGGAAGGGATGGGAGCCTCACTAAGCTGAGGCAGAGGCACAAAGGAGGAAGGCTACCAGCACCGATGCAGCCCCACTGGGTGAAGGTTTGAAGGCAATGGAGGGGTCTGCCAGCCAAAATTTGCTGTTGGGATTAGCAGTGGCTGGAGGGAACTGCTCAGTGGATCTCAGCTTGGGTGGATGCAATCCAGGAGCTCCCCAAAAAGCACCCTGGCAAGCATCCAGCCAGGTGGTGGCTGAATATCTGAAGGGGACCTGCAGGAAAGCTGGGGAGGGGCTCGTAGTGATAGGCTGAGGGGCAATGGTTTGAAACTGGAGCAGGGGAGATTTGTGGTGGACACCAGGAGGAAGTTCTGCACAGTGAGGTTGGTGAAGCACTGGAACAGGTTGTGCAGAGAGTGGCAGAGGTCCCATCCCTGGAGACATTCAAGGGCAGACTTGATGTGGCTCTGGGCAGCCTGAGCCAGTCGGAGATGCCCCTGCTGCCTGCGGGGGGTTGGACAAGATGAGCTTGGAGGGTCCCTTCCAACCTGATGCAACCTGTGAGGCTGTGGAGGTGGGAGTGTCAGGGTGGGCTGAAGCACCTGCCAGCCCCCAGGGGTCACCTGGAGGGGACGGGGACAGAACCCCAGGCTCCGTTGGCGCCTGCCAGAGCGCGAGGAAGGGAGGGAAGGGAGGAAGAGAAGGAGACAGATGGGCAGCAATGGAAACATAAGTTAACTCGAAGGAAGCGGATAAACAGCAGGCAGGGAGCAGATCCCAGCACATATGCTGTGCCGCAGCCAGCCAGGCGCGGGAGCTTCCTCGCTCTCCCTGCTCCCCATCCTTATGGAGGGGCACAAGCAGCACGGTGGCAGTGGGAAGGGGATGCAGGCTCCAGGCTTGGGGCAAAATCCGCGGGGACTGGAGGAGAAAAGCAGCTCAAGCGTGAGCTCATGGCCATGGAGCATCATGGAAGCTGAAAGCAAAAGCTGGCCAAGCACACAGGAGGTGGACGCAGCTCCCAGCTTGGGAATCACAGACCAGCTCCTCATTGGGGTGGCTTTGCCCAGGGAGAGAGGATTCCTCCCTTGCTGGAAGGGGCAAGGTGGGTGGTGGGATTGGGGCCAGGCAGGGTCTCCTCTTGGTTTCCCCAGTCAGGGAAGGTGAGTGGAACAACCACAGCACCTGCAGGAAGCTGGCAGGGCCCCAGCTGCATGGACCTGGAGTGGGCACAGCATCAGCTGCAGGTCTCTGCTGAGCACTCGAGCAGCTGATGGGAAAGGGAATAAAGTCAAACCAAAGCCGGGAGGCTGAGACCCTCAGAAGTCCTTGAGCCCTGCAGCACAGCGCTGCAGGCTGATTGCTGGGTACCCCTGTGCCAACACAGCCTCGCTGGCTGCTCTGGCAATGCCATCGTGGCAGGATGGGGACCCTGCTCACCACGCACTGCCCCCGGGGCCCACAATACCGTGGTGGGGGTCTCCGCTGAGGGGACTCTGCTGCCGCAGCTCCCAACTCACCCAGAATACCAAGCAGGCAGCGGCAGGAGCAGCCCTCCGGCGGCGTTTGGCCGGGTGCTAACGAGCCCTGGGCTCCCCAATCCGCTCGGCAGTGTCATGACCCAGATTAATTGCTCCAAAAGACACCCAAAGGCTGCTAATAAGAGAAAGAAAGGGGGGGGGAGGAGGGGGAAATAAATTAAAAGAAACAAACAAACCCAGAACAAGCCCCCCACACAGTCGCCAGCGCAGCCTCCCCTGCCTGCCTCTGCCTCCCGGCAGCCCGGAAAGCCCTGCCCGTGGCAGGAATGCGTGTCGGGGCTCCGGGCCAGCCGGTGCCAGGGGCACACACAGCCGCCCTTGTTCCTCGCTCCGCGGCGGAGGGTCAGCGCCGCCGCCAGCCCCGCCGCACAACGGGAGGCCTGTTCCGAGGCAGCCGCGGGATGCCTGCCCAGCGCCTGCCAGCGCGGCCGGATGCCGCTCACTGCCCCGGGCAATGCAGCTTCCAGGGGGAAACTGAGGCATCGCGGGGCTGAGAGCTTCAAGAGCTTCGAGGCTGCTTCACTGAGAGCTTCTTCGGTGTCGCCCAGAGCCCTTGCTGCAGCGTGGCCTCAGCATCTCTACCCGAGACCTTCCTCAGCCTTTCACCTCGGAGCTGCAGGCGTGAGCATCCTCTGAGCCTTTGTGTTCCAGACCCTCCAGCAGGCTGCGACTGACCCTCGGGCACTTCTGTAGCTGTCACTCAACCTTCACACCGAGTCAGCATCCCCCACACAGCTCCTGGAGCTTTGTTCACAGCATCCTCCTGCTCACGAGGGCCTGTGAAGGTCACTGACACCACCATAGAATGGTTTGAGTTGGAAGTGACCTTGAAGATCATCCAATTCCAATCCCCCTGCCATGGGAGGACACCTCCCACTAGCCCAGGTTGCTCAAGGCTCCATCTAACCAGGCCTTGAACACCTCCAGGGAGGGGCCATCCACAACCTCCCTGGGCAACCTGTTTCCAGAGTTACCACCAGCTCTGCACTCCTGCCAGGTCCCCCAGTTCCACACCGGTGATGGGGCTGAGGAAGCCAAGGGATGCTTGCAGGCTCCCTGTGCTCTGTGCCCACAGCCTTCCCACACCGACAGCCCTGGCTGGTAGGCTCACAATCCTCTTACTGCATGGAAACTCCTCCCTGTGCAGCAAGCAGATGCTGATTGTCCTGTGGATATAGTGATTCCTGCCCCTCCACAGCCCCGAGGAAGAGGAGGAGGATGGAGGGTCTCCCTACCCCGCCAGCCAAACATGTAGGAGGAAAGGGAGCGAAAGCAGATGGGAGATGACTGCCCACCCGGCTGCTGCTCCCCACTCTCCAGGACTCCTGACCTAGTTATTAGCCTGGGAGGTAAAGCACAGAGCAGAGAGGGTTGAGGGGAAGAGCCCAGACCCAGATCTGCAGAGAGGAAGAAGTGATGGACAAGATAACCCAGGGCCAGGGAGCTGCTGGAGTGCTTCTGCGAGACAGAGCCTGGCTCTGAGCCACCGCAGCTCATCCTGCCCTCGGTCTCACCGTGCCAGAGAGGAGCATTTCAAAAGCTCGGAGAAAACACCTCCTGACAAGAGCCTTAAACTGCTGCACCCACACAGGCAAGTGGAGACGTGGGGGCTGCAGCATCCCCCGGGAGCAGCAGCGTCCCCCGGGAGCAGCAGCAACCCCGGGAGCAGCAGCGTCCCCCGGGAGCAGCAGCAACCCCGGGAGCAGCAGCACCCCCGGGAGCAGCGCTGCCCGCTGCTGCCGCTGCTTCAGCCGGCTGGGAGCCGCGGCTGGGAGAGGGAAGCAGGCAAGCTCAAATTAGAATTAATAAGGCACAAATTGTTAGTGGCGAGAGGCATTAACGCTGGGCAGAGGCTGCCAAGGGGAGCAGGCAGGGAGAGGCACCTCCTCGGCTTTCCACTCCTCTCTGAGCTGCATCTCCCATCCCAGAAGCTAACCGGGGGCCAGCCCCGGCCCTGGTTTATCCCAGCACCGTCAGAGGAGAAGCTTCTGCAGCACCTCCCGAGCTCTCCAGGACAGGACAGATGTCTCCTGGACCTGCCACAGCCTGCACATGGCAAACCCAGGATCTGCACCAGCAGATGCCAGCAGCTGGATCCTGACCCACCGGGGAGCAGCTCATTCACAGCCAGCAGCCCAGCTCTGTTCGTGTCTCCTGCCCCGAGCTGGCTGGGAAAGCAGCTCGCAGCCTTGCCGGGCACACCGAAGCCCTGCCGCCCCAGCCCGAGGGCATCTCTCCAGACAAGGAGCTCAGCTTCCCATGCCCAGGGGTCTCTCCCTGCGAGGCAGGAGCAGCCACCATCCCACACGTCCATCTGGGCATCCAGCAGCATGTGTCAGGAAGATGCTCTGCAGCGCTGCCCACCCGTGCTACACCCCAGCCCAACCCACCGGGCTGCCTTTGGGAGACCCAAGAGGTCACATCTAGGAGCCCACCGCCTCCTGCCGCCTTCTCGGCAGCCCCCAGCCCCTGCGCGCTGCGGGCTGCGGGCGGCTGTGGCTGCGGCGGAGGTGGGAGCGATGACTCAGGAGATAATGAGGCAGATCAGAAGGAGGAGAGGAGCAGCAAGCGGACGTGGCGGGGAGGCAGCTGCGTCCTTCGGGCCTCCACCCGCTCCCCTTGACGCGGCGCTGCAGCTGGGGTGCGGGCACAACGCGCCCCCGGCCCCTCTGACTCAGCCGGGGGCACGGCAGCACCGGGGTGGGGGGATAATTTTAGCCCCCTCCGGGGTACATCCATCCCTCCTCCTGCGGGGGAGGGGGTCCCCACGCAAGGAGGTGAGAGGGAAGTGGGGATGCATTTGGAGTACCATCAGGATGATGTCCCTGGGGTCCATGGAGCCCCTACCCCCAGCACCCACCACTTGTACTCTTGCTGCTGTGCCACTCTGCAGGGAGCCCAGGGACCAACTACCCTGGCTTTGAGCAACGACTTTCACCTGCAGGGCTTCTCCTACTGCCAAACTTGCTGGTTCCTCAGCTCCTGACAGGTAAACAGCCTGGGGAAGCTGAGGCAGGGAGGCACCAGACTTGCCCGAGGTGGTTGTTTGAGACAGAGCTGCAGGGGGAAGCCGGGCGTCCTGGATCCTGTCTGCATCTTTATCCCAAGCTCATTTATAAAGTTATTTTTCCCTGCAGAGCAATGCCAGTCACCCATGGGGTGGCCAACGTCACTGGAACACCATTTGCTGGCCCAATCTGTTGGCAGCATCACCCCAATCCAGCACCAGAAGGCAGCAGCCGCTCCCACAGCTGAGAGTCGCCCCTGCCTTGCCACTTGTCCCCCGGGCATGGTGCATCAGGCTTCCCAGTCTCAGTTTGCCTTCTTGTCCAAGGGCATCCACCCACTGCAGAAGCAGACCTGGCACTCTCAGGTGCCTCAGTTTCCCCCATGTTGGAGTTCAGTCATGGCCACCTTGCCCCTGGCAATGCCAGGAGCTCAGGGACCCTCCCCAGCGCGGCTCGGCTCACTGCATCTTGCTTCTCCAGGAGCTGAGCCTTGGCAGAGGGAAGGAGCTGCTTATGCAGAACAAATGGAATCAATCAAAACAAAAGGCAGCAGGCCTACTTCTATTTATTACCCATCCAAGGGTTGGAAACTCATCTACAGACATCCACAGCCATATGGAGAAGGGGAACCCACCAGGGCCACCACAGCGGGCCGGGAAAGGCAGGACCAGCTACGTCCACAACACTGGGACGTGGGCACACGCACCACCAGCCAGTCTTTCACCTTGCTCTGCCCCTGGGCTGCTCCACCAAGCCTCAGCTGGGGTCCTGGGGACACCTCCCAACTCTTCACCCACCCCTCTGCATCACATCCCCAGCCCGTTCCTTGGGCCCACGCTGGTCCCCAGCTACCTACCCATTAGGAACACTGCCACCCAGAAGCCAAGGCACATGGAGTGGAAGGAGGACGAGGAACAGGGCACCAGCATTTGCCCAAAATAGCTGGCACTGGGTGCAGCACCACCTCCACGGACACTGTAGGCGCTTGGGATCCACGCTGGAAGATCCAGCAGCAGGATCCAGCCCACGCTGCCAAGTGCATTGAATCTGTGCCTGCTTTTTAGGGCTGATGCTCCTGCTAACAGACTCCCCGAGCTCCAGGCAGCTTCTCACCTCTCTCCCTCAGCCTTATCAGCTCATGGAAGAGGTGATGCTGGAGGTACCTCTCTGCTCCCTTCCCAGCTGGGGCAGCACTACCACTCTGGCAGAGAAGTTGGCAGGGATGAGGAGAGCCAGCCAGAGCTGGTTTATTAATGTGCTGATGAGGCAGCAGCATGCCAGGGCATGCAGGCTGGAGGGACGAGCTGGCTCCCAGAAGGTATGGCCAAGAGGACCTGCAAGGTGAAGCATAGAATCGTGGAACTATAGAACTGTCTCCATTGGAAAAGGTTTCTATGCTCATAGGGTCCAATCCTCAACCCAGCACCACCATGGCCATCAAACCATGTCCCACAGTGCCATGGGCACAGGTTTCTTGAACACCTCCCGGGATGGGGACTCCACCACCTCCCTGGGCAGCCTGTGCCAATCCCTGACCACTCTGGCAGCAAAGAAGTTGTTCCTCATCTCCAACCTAACCCTCCCCTGGCACAGTTTCAGGCCATTTCCTCTCCTTCTATCACCTGAGACTAGGGAGAAGAGCCCAACCCCCACCTCACTGCAACCTCCTTGCAGGCAGCTGTAGAGAGCAATGAGGTCCCTCCTTAGCCTCCTCTTCTCCAGACTGAACACCCCCAGTTCCCTGAGCCACCCCTCCCCAGCCCTGTTCTCCAGACCCTTCCCCAGCTTCGTTGCCCTGGAAGGTTCTTTTTGTGGCCAGGGGCTGCTGTGAGACCCCACAGACTCCCATCCTGCATGGCTGACAGGAGATTGAGACCACCTAATAACAGACCTGAGAACAGTTGCCATGAGGTCCTGCTCCTCAGGCTGGCACCTGTGGGTGAGCCATGCTGGGGTGCAACCCGCTCTTCATTCCTGTGCACCCCCGGGACATGTGCTGGGACGTGCCTCAGTTTCCCCTGCCTGTCAGACGTTGCCTAACTCCCTCCACACGCTGGCCCTGGATCTGCCAAACCTGACCCACCTGCACATCCTGGGCTGTCCTGTTGCAGGAGTGGTGGAGGGCCAGCTCCTGCAGGTCTTGGCTGCAGCTTGCTGTGCATCAAGAGCAAACTGAAGCCACACTGCTGCTCGCTGCCAGCACGTGGGGTGCAGCCATGTGCTGCGTGGCCATTACCCAAGCAATTGGGAGGTGCCAGCTGGCTGTGGGGGAACAAAATGCAGCTCCCCTTGGCTTCCTCCTTGGCCAAAGCTCAGCCCTTCTCAGCTTCCTGGGTTCCCCATTGCACCCCTCTGGAACCATGGACCTGCCATGCTAGCAGCATTTACTGGGGTCCTGCCCACTCGTGGTGGGTCTGGGGCGGGGTGGGACACTCATACCATGCTGACGATGCTGAGGACTCAGCTGGAGCATCGTCCTGGCAGCTCTGGACCGGGACTGCCTGGTGAGGTGCCCTGTGCCCGACAGCCTGTCCCACCCCGGAGGGCTGCCGGGACGGTGTTCTTCGGGGTAGGATGCTCCAGAGGGAGGGATGCTAGGGGGTGAAGGATGCTTGGTGAAGGGAGGGATGCTCGGGGGGAGGATAATTAGGGAGGGGAGGGGTGCTCCGGGGGAAGGATATTAGGGCGGGGGGCGCTGGTGGTGGCCGCGGGCTCCCTCTGGTGGCCCCGCCCCGCCCGGAGCATCACCGAGTCAGGGCAGGGATGAGATGAGGACCCCACTTCGGCATCATCCCACATTGGCCCCCACCGTCGCCACCCATTCACCCTCCTCTGCGCTGCCCCCAGCTGCAAAGCCCCGGCGGGGTGCAGGACCCACCCCCTGCCCCAGCCCCATCCAGCAGTGGCTCGCTCTGAGCACATTCAAACCGTTATTGAAAAGAGAGAGTTCATGGAGGGGCTCTCATCCGGAGCCTTCCCAGCACCCCGAGGCACCCGAGGGGCTGGGTCCCCCATTCTCTGTGTCCTGTGTCAGCGATCACCCCGGCTTGGGGCTGTAAAGCCCCCATCACCCCAGCCCTCCCCACTGCAACCCGGCCACCACACCATCCCACAGCCTTGGAGGACACCACATGTCCCCTCCAGAGAGCCCCCCCGGGATGCAGCCAGCACCCGGGCCAGGGGACCACTCAGCCCCGGGCTGCTCTGCAAAGATATTTTTGCCTCCAGAAGCAAACCCCAGAGGATCTGGAGCGGGGAGGGCAGAAGGGGAGGGGGGCAGGAGCCACTATTTTCTTTTTCCCATTTGATCTTATTAAAACTTCATTCAAAGAAGTAGACTTTTCCTCTCAAATCTCATGCAAGTTTGATGGCACTGCAGATGGAGGAGCAGGAGGAAAACGCTTGTCAGAGAGTTTGAACAAAGAGCAGCTGGCTCCTGGCTGGGTGGGGAGGCCCTGTGCCAGCTAGCTGGTGGCCCTGCTGCCACACGTTCAGCGCTGTCCCCTCCGTCCCACCCTCTAATGGCTTAGCTCACGTTTGTCCTCGTTAAACCTGCAGCACTCTCCCGTTAATAAATCCCTTCCCCACCCCCTCCAAGTGGCAGATGCAGGCAGGGACATCCCAGCGTGGAGGAGATCAGCGGGGCCAGGCTGTGCCCTGCTGTCACCCCCCACCACACACCCTGCCTCAGCTGCATAGAAGCATGGAATCATAGAATCAATAAGGTTGAAGAATGGAATGGAATGGAATGGAATGGAATAGAATAGAATAGAATAGAATAGAATAGAATAGAATAGAATAATAGAATAGAATAGAATAGAATAGAATAGAATGAATAGAATGGAATGGAATGGAATGGAATGGAATGGAATGGAATGGAATAGAATAGAATAGAATAGAATAGAATAGAATAGAATAGAATAGAATAGAATAGAATGGAATGGAATGGAATGGAATGGAATGGAATGGAATGGAATGGAATGGAATGGAATAGAATAGAATAGAATAGAATAGAATGGAATGGAATGGAATGGAATGGAATGGAATGGAATGGAATGGAATGGAATAGAATGGAATAGAATAGAATAGAATAGAATAGAATAGAATAGAATAGAATGGAATGGAATGGAATAGAATAGAATGGAATGGAATAGAATAGAATAGAATAGAATAGAATAGAATAGAATAGAATAGAATAGAATAGAATAGAATAGAATAGAATTAACCAGGTTGGAAAAGACCTTTGAGATCATCAAGTCCAACCTATCACCCAACACCATCTGATCAACTAAACCATGGCACCAAGTGCCTCATCCAGGCCCTTCCTAAACACCTCCAGGGATGGGGACTCCACCACCTCCCTGGGCAGCACATCCCAATGGCTAATTCCTCTTTCTATGAAGAACTTCTTCCTAACATCCAGCCTGAACCTCCCCTGGCACATCTTGAGACTGTGTCATAGAATCATAGAATCAATAAGGTTGGAAGAGACCTCAGAGACCATCAAGTCCATCCTGTCACCCAACACCTCATGACTACTAAACCATGGCACCAAGTACCACATCCAATCGTCCCTTGAACACCTCCAGGGATGGGGACTCCACCACCTCCCTGGGCAGCACATTCCAATGGCTAACAATTCTCTCTGTGGAGAACTTTCTCCTCACCTCCAGCCTAAACATCCCCTGATGCAGCTTGAGACTGTGCCCTCTTGTTCTGAGGACACACTGAGGGAGAAGAGGGCTGGGGAGGAGCAGCTGAGGGAGCTGGGGGTGGTCAGCCTGGAGAAGAGGAGGCTGAGGGGAAGCCTCATTGCTCTCTACAGCTCCCTGAGAGGAGGCTGCAGTGAGGTGGGGGTTGGTTTCTTCTCCCTAGCATCGGGTGATAGAAGGAGAGGAAATGTCCTCAAGTTGCACCAGGGGAGGTTCAGGCTGACATTAGAAGAAATTTCTTCCCTGAAACGGTTCTCAAAGACTGGAATGGGTTCCCCAGGGAACCTGTTGAATCCCCGTCCCTGGAGGCGTTCAGAAGAGGCAGAGAGGTGGTGCTGAGGGACGTGGTTTAGCAGCAGCCTTGGTAGAGCTCGAGAATGGTGGCACTTGATGCTCTTAGAAGATTTTTTTCCCCACCCAAACAATTCTGTGATGATTCTGTTGCTGTGCTGGGAGGGGTGGCAGCCACGGCAGCGTGGCAGCGGCGTGGAGGGGGGTTGGCATCGCTGAAGGCTCTCGTGGGACCTGCTCCTAAGTGGTGCAGGTGCCTGGGGTGTCGCAGATATCTGCTGAGGACAGCAGAGGAGCCTCCCACCTCTCGCAGGAGGGGAGGCTGCTGGCCACGTTCCGCGGGCGCGGTGACTAAACAGCGTCCCCGGTGCAGCAGTTAACAAACAGCGATGCCGCCCGGGCGCCGCTCGCCCCCGCTCAGCGCTGCAGCAGGGTGCTGCTGCTGACTCACCGCGGCTCGCAGGGGACCGGGTCCCCTCGCCAGCCACGGAGGGGACAGCGCTCAGGGGGACTGCGTGGGGCTCAGAGAGGCTGTATGGATTCTCCAGCGGCGCGCAGGGGACTCCACAGAGGCCTCCTCTTGGTGCCGGGCTGCTGCTCAGCAGCCACAGACATCATCGGGCAACGGCAAAGCATCTGGTTTGCTACGTAAGAGGGAAGCCCAGGCTGTTCCCCAGATGATCTGGAGGAGTTGGGGTCTCGGGGGAGTCTGTCTTGCTCTCAATGCCCTGTTGCAGCCCCCATCCCAGCTGGGAATGTTGGGGTTACCTGCCAGGTACTCTCCATCACTCCGGGCAGCACTGTGCCACCCCATCCCTGCATGGACTCAGAGATGAGGATGTGGAGTGTCCAGAGCCTGCCTGCAGGGATGGGCACAGAGGTGCCCGGGGCTGGGCATCTGAAGCTGGTCCATCACCTGCTGCGAGGCAGAAGGCAAGCTGGAGAGATGCAGAGCTCTGGGCTCTGCTGAGCCCAGACAGACATCCCTGCGGCTGCAGGAACAGCACCCTCGGAGCCAGCTGCTGCTCTGCAGCCTGGCAGAGAACTGCACACCCATCCCTGCTGCAGGAGTGCTCAAGACGCCCTGGACCCCTGCCCCAGCACCCGTGGGCGCTCCGCTTCAGCCAGCAGCACAGATGAATCCAACGAGGCTCTCAGGAGCAGCTCCTGCCCACCCTACACAGCGCCCGGGGAGAACCGGGGGGCCCAGCCCACCTCGAGCCCCGGACTGGGGTCTCTCGGCGCCGCTGTCCACGCTCGGTGGGGTTCAGCACGGGCTGCGGGCAGGACAGCAGAGCCAGGAGCGAGTTGCCACAAGAGGGAACCCCTGGGCTGGAGAAGCGCTCCGTGAGAGGCTGCCCAGCTTGCACCCACAGCCCTGCTTCCAGAGAGCGGCTGGCCGGGAACCGCCGGACCACAGAATGCATCGGGCTGGAAGCGAGCCTCCAAGGTCATCCTGCCCAACCCCTCTGCAGGCAGCAGGGACACCTCCAACGAGAGCACGCTGCCCCGGGCCACACCAAGTTTAAACTTGAATGTCTCCACGGAAGGAACCTCAACCACCTCCCTGAGCAACCTGTCCCAGGATTTCATCAGCCTCATTGTGAAGAACTTTCTCCTGATGTCCAGCCTAAATCGCCCCAGCTCCGGTTTCAGACCACTGCCTCTCATCCTGTCCCCACAGGCCCTTGGAAACAGCCCCTCCCCAGCCTTCCTCTAGGTCTCCTTCAGATGCTGAAATGCTGCTCTAAGGCCTCCTGGGAGCCTTCTCTTCTCCAGGCTGAACAGCCCCAGCTCTCTCAGCTTGTCCCCACAGGAGAGATGCTCCAGCCCTCTGATCATCTTCTTTTGCCTCCTTCTTGTGTTGAGGACTCCAGAGCTGGACACAGCACTGCAGGTGAGGGCTTGCCAGACCAGAGTGGCAGAATCATCTCTCCCAACCTGCTGCTTTTGATGCAGCCCAGGATGCCATTGGCCTTCTGGGCTGCAAGAGCACACTGGATGCTGGCTTCTCTCTCTCAGCTCATTACCCAAATCCTTGGACCCCCTCTCTTCCCCCAAACTACTTGCAAGCACCTCCTCTAGCTCCACAACTCACCCTGCCCCAAAGAAGGTGCAGCCCCATGTGCCCTGGCAAGGCTTTTGTTCTGTTGGCTTCCCATCTCCAACCTCTTTCTCCCTTGGATCTGAGAGCTGAGGGTCAGGCAGGACACAGCTCACACTCAGGCCGTGGGGGAGTGCAGGACAAGGTTCTGCACCACGAGGGAAAGCTACACATTCTGTGTAGGTGGATCAGTCAGGCAAGGACAGCTGGGACACTCAGATCATCATGGGGAAGGAAAGCCAACAGGATTTCCAGGGAAATGTGACTCCAGTTGCCATCCTGCAGCACCCAAGCAGGCGTATCAGGAGCAGCCTTTGCACCTCAGCAGGACTTGCAGCACTCAGGGACGAGCCCAAGTTCTTCAGTGGGGCAGAGATGAGAGCCACCAGAGCTGAGCATGGGCCTCCAGTCCTATCATCCAGCTTTATACCCCTGATGGCTCTTGCAAGCCAGGTCAAGCTTTGTGACCACAGAAACATCTTCCCTTCCACCTCCCCAATGGCTCTTGGAAGCCAGGTCAAGCTCTGTGGCCACTGAAACATCTTCCCTTCCACCTTCCCCGTGGCTCAGGTCAAGCTTTGTGAGCACTGAAACATCTCCCCTTCCAATGGCTCTTGCAAGCCAGGTCAAGCTTTGTGGCCATTGGAACATCTTCTCTTCCACCTCCCCATGGTTCTTGCAAGCCAGGTCAAGCTTTGTGACCACTGAAACATCTTCCCTTCCAATGGCTCTTGCAAGCCAGGTCAAGCTTTGTAACCACTGAAACATCTTCCCTTCTACCTCCTCCATGGCTCTTGCAAGCCTGGTCAAGCTTTGTGAGCACTGAAACATCTTCCCTTCCAATGGCTCTTGCAAGCCAGGTCAAGCTCTGTGACCATTCCACCTCCCCAAAGGCTCCAACCCCCTACAGAAGGTGTTTAGGTTGGCTGGGTGGCTCACCAAACACTGGGGTGGTCCCAGGCTAAAGCTCCCCATGGTGCTGTTAGGAAGAAGTCCATGGGAGTGTCTGTTTAGGTAAAAGCACCAAATAAACTCCAGGCTGGGCAGGCTCCAGCACTCAGCTCAGCTAAGCAGAACCTGGGCCAGCAGCTCAGCACCTGAAAGGTTCCTCCACTTGTCTGACTCCCCAGGCCCACATCTGGCAGGAGGATCACAGGACACACTGGTGACAGGGATCTGAGCACACTGATGCATCTGATGGAGCACCAAGGGGGGCAGACAAACCATGGCAGCTGCAACAGGGTTGGGAAGTTGTCTACCCAAAATCCTGGGATCACAAGATTTCCCTGTGGCTTTTAGGAGCTATTCCAGTTCAAAGCTGTTGCTCCTTGTCCTGTCACTCCCAGCCCTTGTCAAAAGTTCCTTCCCAGCTCTCCTGCAGCCTCCTTCAGGTACTGGAAGGCTGCTCTAAGGTTGCACTGGGTTGGAAGGGACCCTCAAAGGGCATCTTGTCCAATCCCCCTGCAGTCAGCAGGATGCCTCCAACTGGATCAGGCTGACCAGGGCCACACTGAGTCTGACCTCGAATGTCCCCAGGGATGGGGCCTCAACCATGTCCCTGGGCAACCTGTGCCAGTGTCTCATCACCCTCACTGGAAAGAATTTCTTCCTCATCTCCAGTCTCAATCTCTTCTCTCCCAGCTCAAAGCCATTCCCCCTCATCCTGCCACTCCCAGCCCTTGTCCAAAGTCCCTCCCCAGCTCTCCTGTAGCCCCTTCAGGTACTGGAAGGCTGCTCTAAGGTCTCCCTGGAGCCTTCTCTTCTCCAGGCTGAACAGCCCCAACTCCCTCAGCCTGTCCCCACAGGGGAGGTTCTCAGCCCTCTGATCATCTTTGTGGCCTCCTCTGACCCTCTCCAGCAGTTCCAGGTCCTTTTTGTGTTGGAGGCTCCAAAACTGGAGGCAGTGCTGCAGGTGGGGTCTCACCAGAGCAGAGCAGAGGGGAGGAATCTGCTCCTTCATCCTGCCAGGACCAGAGCGAGGGAGAGACAGGCAGAGCAGGGAAAGGGGGAGAAAGATGCCAGGAGGATGGAGAGGAGAGGCAGGGAGCAGCAGGATTAGCACTGATAGACTCGCAGCTGAAGTGGGCTTATGTCAGCAGGCATTACCCGGGAGTGACAGGAGCCGTGGCCTTGCTCAGCTGCCATTTATAAGTGGCAAATTCTGCCTCCATCCTGTTTACTATGAATTAGCTGGCATATGTCTAATCGTCTTTGCCAGCACATCTCAACTGGCAGAGCTTAAAGCCTCGCTCCTCCTCCTCCTCCTCCAAACCGAGCCCTGCACTTCGCTGCAAGGCAGGACCCTGCCTTTACCTGGCTGCTCCGGGGGAAGTAGGGAGCTGGGATGGTGCTGCAGAAAACAAGGTGTGTGTGGGTTTTTCAGCTGGGTTTGTCCAGCCTTTAGAAGGCTGAGGGGAGGACTTATCAGCATGGACCAGGACATAACAGCACCAGAACAAGACGACAACAGGCTGAACACGAGCCAGCAGTGTGCCCAGGTGGCCAAGAAGGCCAAGGGCATCCTGGCCTGCAGCAGGCAGAGTGTGGCCAGAAGGAGCAGGGAAGTCCTTGTGCCCTGTGCTCAGCACTGCTGAGGCCACATCTTGTCCTCTGTCCAGTTCTGGGCTCTTCAGGTCAAGAAGGACATTGAGAGACTTGAAGGTGTCCAGAGAAGGGCAAGGAGGCTGGGGAGGGGTCTGGAGCACAGCCCTGTGAGGAGAGGCTGAGGGAGCTGGGGTTGCTTAGCCTGCAGAAGAGGAGGCTCAGGGAGACCTTTCTTGCTCTCTCCAACTGCCTGAAGGGAGGTTGGAGCCAGCTGGGGGTTGGTCTCTTCTGCCAGGCAAGCAGCAGCAGAACAAGAGGACACAGTCTCAAGCTGTGCCAGGGGAGGTTTAGGCTGGAGGTGAGGAGAAAGTTCTTTCCAGCAAGAGGAATTGGCCATTGGAATGTGCTGCCCGTGGAGGTGGTGGAGTCACCATGACTGGAGGTGTTTAGGAAGAGCCTAGGTGAGGCACTTGGTGCCATGGTTTAGTTGATTAGAGGGTGTTGGGTGATAGGTTGGACTGGATGATCTCTGAGGTCTTTTGCAACCTGGTATATTATATTATATTATATTATATTATATTATATTATATTATATTATATTATATTATATTATATCCCATTCCATTCCACTCTATTCCATCCTATTCTATCCTATAAAGGGTGGCTAGCAGGAGGATGGAGGAGTCCCATGGAAAAGGCAAGAGGTGATGGGGACAAGTTACTGCTGGGGAGATTCCCATTGGACTCCAGGAGCCAATTCTTCCTCATGAGAACAGTCAGACATTGGAAACATCTCCCAAGAGAAGCTGTGGGTTGTCTACACTGAACAGCTCTGAGGCTCAGCTCGCCAGGGTGCTGGGCCAGCTCATTTCAACTCTACTCTCACCTAGAAAGGTTGGACCAGCTGATCCTTGGGGTCTCTTCCAACCTGGCATGCTGTGAACTGGATTTAACTGGGCAGCCTGGTGCTGGCTGCTGGAGGCACATGGAGCAGAGCCAGGCTGGTGAAACCCAAGGCTCTCACTAAGCACTCGCACAGCGTGGGGGCTGTTTGCGTGGCTGACTGCTCCCCACTGGGCATGTGTTGTTTGGAGAGCAGCAAGGTGCTGCCTGGGTGGTGGAAGACCCTTGGCTGACACCTTCAGTGCTAGTCAAGCGTGTCAAAACAATCCTGGAGAGGCTGGGAAAGTCATCTCGTGGACAAGGCTGCCCCACCACAGCAGCAAGAGCCCTCGGAGCCAGAATCAACAGTGGCTCAGGAAGAGATGGAGCAAAGGTGGTAAGAGGGAAACATGTCTGCTGAGAGGCACTGCAAAAGGAGTTCTTCTCACCTGCTCAGTGAGAATTCTTCACAGTGAGGGTGCTGAGACACAGGGAGGCTGTGGCTGTCCCCTCCCTGGAGGTGTTCAAGACCAGGCTGGATGAGGCCTTGAGCAAGCTGGGCTGGTGGGAGGTGTCCCTGCCCGTGGCAGGGGTTGGAACTGGCTGATCTTTAAGGTCCCTTCCAACCCAAACCATTCTCTGGATCTATGAATCTACCATTTGATGACCTGACTGCCCTCCTGCTGTGACACTGAGGAACCAGAACAGGTCCTTCAGCCCCAGAGCATCAGCAACCTAAGAATAAAATCAGGGCCATGGGAGTTCCAAGCTTTGCAGGACATCCAAACTCTCCTTAAGCAAATATTTCTTCTCTCTACCCCTTGTCTTCCTTCCAAACCAGAGATAAATTCAACAGAGCATTAGCTCCAACAGTTAGTATGACTGTGAGCCAGTGCTAGGTGGGATCAGAAGGGAGAGGAAGCATCAGGCAGGAGGAACTGCAGGCATTGGAACAGGCTGCCCAGGGAGGTGGTGCACTCCCCATCCCTGGAGGTGTCCATGTCCTGTGGCCATGGCACTCTGGGACATGGTTTGTGGCATGGTGGTCCTGGTTTGATGGCAAGACTCAATGTTTTTAGAGGTCTTTTCCAGCCACAACAATTCTATGTTTCTATGATTCTATGCTCTCCTTCCCACTGAGGGTCACTGCTGCCCCACCCCAGACAGGGGACAAAGGAGCAGTATCCATCCCCTCCAGCCAGCCCCAGCCCAGGGAAAGTGCCACTTGCCATTGCCAGCGTCCAGCAGCATCAAGTCCTGAGCAGGGGCAGCAGCCTGAGCGCCCAACCTGCCACTCTGCGAGCTGGTGCCATGTCCCAGGCTTCCCTCGGCACGGGAGGAGGGCAGCGTAATGTGACCAGCTGGCCTTCTAATCTGCAGCTCTGCTTTGCTGGGGGATGGGGGCAGGAGAGAGAGGAGCTGGCTGTGAACCGAGCGAGAGCAAATCCGCAGCACGGCGGCGGCGGCGGCAGCCCGAGGGGCGCTCAGTGCCTGATGGGGCAGCCAGATGCTGTTTGTTCAGCGAGGCGAGAAAAGGATGGTGAGCACCAGCCCCACGCAACAGCTCCCTCGCACCTCCGTGCCGCGCTGGGGCTGCCGGCAGCATCCCAGCTCCCGTCCCAGCTGCAGCTCCAGCGGCATGCTGAGAGCCAGGTAGGCAGCGTGGTGCCGGGAAGCCAGGGACACCAGGTTCCCAGTCTCTAATTAGTATCACTCTCTTCTCCACCCTCTGGACCAGCACAGGGTGAGCGAGCTCGACTCGGGGCTCCCCAGGGATGCAGACTCCTCCAGGTCATGAGCAGCATGGAGACAGCTGCAGGGGAGCTCTGAGCAGCCATCAGCAGTGGCTGCAGGAGCAGAAGGCAGCTGTGCCCATCTCTCTGGGGGGTTTGGCTGGCTCCTCTAGCTAGCTGTTACCCCAGCACGCTGCTGCAGACACCCCCGAGGAATGCAAAGCTTCCCCAGCCCAGGCCCTCTGGCAAACCTGCTGCTGGGAGGTGAAGGGCAGGGTATTTATTTAGCAGGGGAGGTTTTGTGCAGGGCCTGCTGACCACAGGCCCCAGAGCCCTGGTGAAGAAAACATCCCCAGAAAACTGCCTTTAATTAGAGGGTGGAGTTAAAAATATCCCTGGTCCATAAACAGAGGGAGGCAGACAGGGAAAAGGCAGATGCCAGTGTGACTGACGCCCCAGGAGGGAACCGAGATTAGGAGAGACTCAGCCTCACACATAGAGATGACTCAAAATAGCCCAGCATATGCCTGAGCAATGAACTGGGAAGAAGGATGGGACTGGAGGAGGAGTGGGGTCATGGAATCAACAACTTGTCTAGACTCCAGCAGGCAAAAAAAGGGATCCTAAGCTCGGCGTGAGAGGCGCTGCAGCAGGAGTGCCGCCGCGGAAAGCTGCCCCAGCAGCGCTGGTGGAACGGTAGGGGTGGGAAGGGAGCTCTGGAGCAGCACTCGGGAGGGAGGGAAGCAGGCCAGCTCCCTGTGTCTGTTCCCAGAGCTGCTGAGAATGGCCTGGGGTGAATGGCCGCTCTGCAAAGTGCTTTGAGATCCTCAGATCAGAGGTGATGTGCATAAATCAGAGTCATTCCACCTACAAAGCCTGAAGTCACCCAGGAAGTTCTGCAAGGCAAGGCAGGTCTTTGCCTCCAAATGTTCCTGTCCAGCCCCTACAAAGGGACTTTTGACAAGGGCTGGGAGTGATAGGATGAAGGGGAATGAATTGAAGCTGGAGGAGGAGAGATTTAGGCTGGAGATTAGGAAGAAATTCTTGCGGGTGAGGGTGGGGAGGCACTGGAACAGGTTGCCCAGGGAGGCTGTGGATGTGCCCTGCCTGGAGGTGTGCAAGGCCAGGCTGGATGAAGCATTAAGCAACCTGGGTTGGTGGGAGGTGTCCCTGCCCATGGCAGGGGCTGGAACTGGATGATCTTTAAGATCCCTTCCAACCCAACCCATTCGGTGTGTCTGTGAATCTCTGGAGCAGCCTGGTTCAGCCAGGGCTGGGCTACAGCTCCCCCTGAACGTGTTGGCTTCCTGCTCACCTGAGGGAGTTTCTCTCTAACATGGAGCAAAGCAGGTTGCCTCCAGGTCTGCTGTCACAAAATCATAGAATCAATAAGGTTGGAAAAGACCTCAGAGATCATCAAGTCCAACCTAGCACCCAACACCTCATAACTAACTAAACCATGGCACCAAGTGCCATGTCCAGTCCCCTCTTGAACATCTCCAGTGATGGGGACTCCACCACCTCCCTGGGCAGCACATTCCCATGGCCCATCTCTCTCTCTGTGTAGAATTTCTTCCTCACCTCCAGCCTAAACCTCCCCTGGTGCAGCTTGAGACTGTGTCCTCTTGTTCTGGTGCTGGCTTGCCTGGGAGAAGAGACCAACCCCCACCTGGCTGTCCTCTCAACAGGGCTGTACCACCACCTCCTGCCCACCCTGAGAGCAGCCAAGCTCTTGACACTGGTGTCTGCCAGGACCTCTTCCTTCACAGGAGAGCAGACCAGCTTGCCACAATCACAGCTTCAAAGTGCAAAGAGGTCTGGAGCAAAGCTCCTGGCTGGGGAAGGTCCAGATGGACAGCCCTGAGGACTCAGACAGGCTGCTCCCCCGCACGCAAGGTATGTCACAGCTCATTGGAGAGCCTTTGGATAATAGCAGCTCTGTCTGCCATGTGTGCTGCTACTGAAAACTCATCATGACAGGCACAGCCTGCTGACACAGGTCTGAGCAGCTTCTTCCCAGCAGGGCTTCAACCTCGGGATGGTCCTCCAGGCACTACAAGCATCAAAAAGAGATCCTTTTCCTCCTGAGTTGCCTTCATCTGCTGTCAGATCCCAAGCACTCAGTGTACGACATGCTTCATGCAAGCTTGAGAAACCCCTAAGGTGGTTTGTGGTTCCAGTTTAGTCCTTGGTCACCTTCCTTCTGTTCTTGCAAGACCCACTGCCACCTCACCACTGCCACCTCTCCACTGCCACCTCTCCTCTACCACCTCTCCTCTACCACCTCTCCACTGCCACCTCTCCTCTACCACCTCTTTACTGCCACCTCTCCACTGCCACCTCTCCTCTACCACCTCTCCACTGCCACCACTCCACTGCCACCTCTCCTCTACCACCTCTCCACTGCCACCTCTCCACTGCCACCTCTCCTCTACCACCTCTCCACTGCCACCACTCCACTGCCACCTCTCCTCTACCACCTCTCCACTGCCACCACTCCACTGCCACCTCTCCTCTACCACCTCTCCACTCCCACCTCTCCACTGCTACCTCTCCTCTACCACCTCTCCACTGCCACCTCTCCACTGCTACCTCTCCTCTACCACCTCTCCACTGCCACCTCTCCACTGCCACCTCTCCTCTACCACCTCTCCTCTACCACCTCTCCACTGCCACCTCTCCACTGCCACCTCTCCTCTACCACCTCTTTACTGCCACTTCTCCACTGCCACCTCTCCACTGCCACCTCTCCACGGTCACCTCTCCTCTACCACTTCTCCACTGCCACCTCTCCTCTACCACCTCTCCACTGCCACCTCTCCACTGCCACCTCTCCTCTACCACCTCTCCACTGCCACCTCTCCACTGCCACCTCTCCTCTACCACCTCTCCACTGCCACCTCTCCACTGCTACCTCTCCTCTACCACCTCTCCACTGCCACCTCTCCACTGCCACCTCTCCTCTACCACCTCTTTACTGCCACTTCTCCACTGCCACCTCTCCACTGCCACCTCTCCACGGTCACCTCTCCTCTACCACTTCTCCACTGCCACCTCACCACTGCCACGTCTCCACTGCCACCTCTCCACTGCCACCTCTCCTCTACCACCTCTCCACTCCCACCTCTCCACTGCCACCTCTCCTCTACCACCTCTCCACTGCCACCTCTCCTCTACCACCTCTCCACTGCCACCTCTCCACTGCCACCTCTCCTCTACCACCTCTCCACTGCCACCTCTCCAGTGCCACCTCTCCACTGCCACCTCTCCACTGCCACCTCTCCTCTACCACCTCTCCACTGCCACCTCTCCACTGCCACCTCTCCTCTACCACCTCTCCACTGCCACCTCTCCACTGCCACCTCTCCACTGCCACCTCTCCTCTACCACCTCTCCACTGCCACCTCTCCACTGCCACCTCTCCACTGCCACCTCTCCTCTACCACCTCTCCTCTACCACCTCTCCACTGCCACCTCTCCTCTACCACCTCTTTACTGCCACCTCTCCTCTACCACCTCTCCACTGCCACCTCTCCACTGCCACCTCTCCACTGCCACCTCTCCTCTACCACCTCTCCTCTACCACCTCTCCACTGCCACCTCTCCTCTACCACCTCTCCACTGCCACCTCTCCACTGCCACCTCTCCTCTACCACCTCTCCACTGCCACCTCTCCAGTGCCACCTCTCCACTGCCACCTCTCCACTGCCACCTCTCCTCTACCACCTCTCCACTGCCACCTCTCCACTGCCACCTCTCCTCTACCACCTCTCCACTGCCACCTCTCCACTGCCACCTCTCCTCTACCACCTCTCCTCTACCACCTCTCCACTGCCACCTCTCCTCTATCACCTCTTTACTGCCACCTCTCCACTGCCACCTCTCCACTGCCACCTCTTCACTGCCACCTCTCCACTGCCACCTCTCCTCTACCACCTCTCCACTGCCACCTCTCCACTGCCACCTCTCCTCTACCACCTCTCCTCTACCACCTCTCCACTGCCACCTCTCCTCTACCACCTCTTTACTGCCACCTCTCCACTGCCACCTCTCCACTGCCACCTCTTCACTGCCACCTCTCCACTGCCACCTCTCCTCTACCACCTCTCCACTGCCACCTCTCCACTGCCACCTCTCCTCTACCACCTCTTTACTGCCACCTCTCCACTGCCACCTCTCCACTGCCACCTCTTCACTGCCACCTCTCCACTGCCACCTCTCCTCTACCACCTCTCCACTGCCACCTCTCCACTGCCACCTCTCCTCTACCACCTCTCCACTCCCACCTCTCCACTGCCACCTCTCCTCTACCACCTCTCCACTGCCACCTCTCCACTGCCACCTCTCCTCTCCCACCTCTCCACTCCCACCTCTCCACTGCCACCTCTCCTCTACCACCTCTCCACTCCCACCTCTCCACTGCCACCTCTCCTCTACCACCTCTCCACTCCCACCTCTCCACTGCCACTTCTCCACTGCCACCTCTCCACTGCCACCTCTCCTCTACCACCTCTCCACTCCCACCTCTCCACTGCCACCTCTCCTCTACCACCTCTCCACTGCCACCTCTCCACTGCCACTTCTCCCACTGCCACCTCTCCACTGCCACCTCTCCTCTACCACCTCTCCACTCCCACCTCTCCACTGCCACCTCTCCTCTACCACCTCTCCACTGCCACTTCTCCACTGCCACCTCTCCTCTACCACCTCTCCACTGCCACCTCTCCTCTACCACCTCTTTACTGCCACCTCTCCACTGCCACCTCTCCTCTATCACCTCTTTACTGCCACCTCTCCACTGCCACCTCTCCACTGCCACCTCTTCACTGCCACCTCTCCACTGCCACCTCTCCTCTACCACCTCTCCACTGCCACCTCTCCACTGCCACCTCTCCTCTACCACCTCTCCTCTACCACCTCTCCACTGCCACCTCTCCTCTACCACCTCTTTACTGCCACCTCTCCACTGCCACCTCTCCACTGCCACCTCTTCACTGCCACCTCTCCACTGCCACCTCTCCTCTACCACCTCTCCACTGCCACCTCTCCACTGCCACCTCTCCTCTACCACCTCTCCACTCCCACCTCTCCACTGCCACCTCTCCTCTACCACCTCTCCACTGCCACCTCTCCACTGCCACCTCTCCTCTCCCACCTCTCCACTCCCACCTCTCCACTGCCACCTCTCCTCTACCACCTCTCCACTCCCACCTCTCCACTGCCACTTCTCCACTGCCACCTCTCCACTGCCACCTCTCCTCTACTACCTCTCCACTCCCACCTCTCCACTGCCACCTCTCCTCTACCACCTCTCCACTGCCACCTCTCCACTGCCACTTCTCCACTGCCACCTCTCCACTGCCACCTCTCCTCTACCACCTCTCCACTCCCACCTCTCCACTGCCACCTCTCCTCTACCACCTCTCCACTGCCACTTCTCCACTGCCACCTCTCCTCTACCACCTCTCCACTGCCACCTCTCCTCTACCACCTCTCCACTGCCACCTCTCCACTGCCACCTCTCCTCTACCACCTCTTTACTGCCACTTCTCCACTGCCACCTCTCCACTGCCACTTCTCCACTGCCACCTCTCCACTGCCACCTCTCCTCTACCACTTCTCCACTCCCACCTTTCCACTCCCACCTCTCCACTGCCACTTCTCCACTGCCACCTCTCCACTGCCACCTCTCCACGGTCACCTCTCCTCTACCACTTCTCCACTGCCACCTCTCCACTGCCACCTCTCCTCTACCACCTCTTTACTGCCACTTCTCCACTGCCACCTCTCCACTGCCACCTCTCCTCTACCACTTCTCCACTCCCACCTTTCCACTCCCACCTCTCCACTGCCACCTCTCCACTGCCACTTCTCCACTGCCACCTCTCCACTGCCACCTCTCCTCTACCACCTCTCCACTGCCACCTCTCCTCTACCACCTCTCCACTCCCACCTCTCCACTCCCACCTCTCCACTGCCACCTCTCCTCTACCACCTCTCCACTGCCACCTCTCCACTGCCACCTCTCCTCTACCACCTCTCCACTGCCACCTCTCCACTGCCACCTCTCCACTGCCACCTCTCCATGGTCACCTCTCCTCTACCACCTCTCCACTGCCACCTCTCCACTGCCACTTCTCCACTGCCACCTCTCCACTGCCACCACCACTACTTGTGCTTGGGTCGAGTCATTTGTACTGGCTGCACCTTGGATCCTGGGTTCAGTTTTGGGCCCCTCACTCCCAGAAGGACATGGAGGGGCTGGAGGAGGGCAACAAAGCTGGGGATGGGTCTGGAGAAGAAAGCTGGGGAGGAGCAGCTGAGGGAACAGGGTTGTTTAGTGTGGAAAGGAGGCTGAGGGGAGACTAATTCTCCCTAGAGCTGCCTGCAAGTGAGGTGGGGGTTGGTCTCTTCTCCCTGGTATCACATGATAAGGTGAGAGGAAATGGCCTGAAATTGTGCCAGAGGAGGTTTAGGTTGGAGATGAGGAACAATTTCTTTGCTGCAAGTGGTCAGGGATTGGAACAGGCTGCCCAGGGAGGTGATGGAGTCACCGTCCTTGGAGTCATTCAAGAAGCCTGTGGCCATGGCACTTTGGGACATGGTTTAATGGCCCTGGTGGTCTTAGGTTGATGGTTGGACTGGATGGTCTCGGAGATCTTTTCCACCTGAAACAATTCTATGACTCTATGATGCTGTGATACTGTGATCTCCATGGTTGTTATCCTCCACTCCCTACCACAGGCCTTCACTGGAGCTCAGGAGGGCTGCAGGATGAGTGCTCCACCCCTCTTATCTTTCAGACTCCTCCTTTCGAGCACAGATGGGAAGCTCTTCAGAGAGAAGGAAGAAATGATAGGAAGAGGCAGGTTTACCCTGCCCCTCCTTCATGCCTGCACTCCACAGGGCTGCTCTTAGCTCATCTTTTATTCTGCCTGCTTGTTTCAACATTAAATAATGAAATGGGAGCTCCATTTGTGTGTGAAAATCAATGTTCAACAGCACAGCGCTCTGCCGTCCGCCTCTGATGGGCTCCAGGCTGCTCCTGGAATATTTATCCTGACTCCTTTTGCCTGGTGAGCTTCACATAGAGTCACAGAATGGTTAGGCTTGGAAGGGACCTCAAGGCTCAGCCAGTCCCAACCCCCCTGCCATGGGCAGGGACACCTCACACCGCAGCAGGTTGCTCACAGCCACCTCCAGCCTGGCTGCAAACACCTCCAGGCAGGAGGCTTCCACCACCTCCCTGTGCCACTTTCTCACCACCCTCATGGGGAACAACTTCTTCCTCACATCCAATCTCAATCTCCCCACTTCTAGTTTTTGTTCCATTCCCCCAAGTCCTATGACTCCTTGACACCCTAAAAAGTCCCTCCCCAGCTTGCTTGGAGCCCCCTGCAGAACCTGCAAGGCCACAATTAGGTCTCCTCAGGGCCTTCTCTTCTCCAGCCTGCACAACCCCAACTCCCTCAGTCTGTCCTCACAGCAGAGCAGCTCCAGCCCTCTGCTCATCCTCGTGGCCCTGCTCTGGACACCTTCCAGCCCCTCCAGAGCCTTCCTGGCACAGAGGCTCCAGAACTGGACCCAGAGCTGCAGCTGTGGTCTGAGCAGAGTGGAGCAGAGGGGCAGAATCCCCTCCCTGGCCCTGCTGGCCACACTCCTCTTGCTGCAGCCCAGGCTCTGCTTGGCTCTCTGGGCTGCAAGTGCTCCCTGCTGGCTCCTGCTGAGCTTCTCCTCCCCAGGACCCCCAAGTCCTTTTCTTCAGGGCTGCTCTCAAGCCATCTCAGATGGCTCCTTGGTGGCGATGGCAGATTAAAAGGCAGAACCCTTGGTGCATTAAACTCAGCATAAAGAGAAGAGCTGGCTCTGGTCCTATCTGCCCCAGGTAGGCTGTTGGCAGGCATGCCCTGTGCAAGGATGCACACCCAAGGTAGTGTTCAAGGATTCATCTCCTGGTGTGATCTGCTCAGGCCAGAGCTGCTTTGCCAGCTGACTGCCTCTGTCTGCATTGATTATTCACAAACACACGAACCATGCACACCTAGGCTAAGCTCCAGCAGCCTGGAGAGGCAAATCTAAGGCTTAGAGGAGCTTCTCAGCACAGCTCCAGCTCCCCATCGTGTGGCCCAGATGGCTGGGGGAGCTGGTGCACTGCAGGACTGTCCACCACCCACTCTCCCAGCATGGTTCTTCCCCACTCCAGCATGGACAGGCTGAGCTTGCTTGCCAGTGGAGTTGATGAGCAGCAGTAGATGGAAAGCCCCACAGTGGAGGGTGCTGCAGAGCTTTTGCAGGTCCATGTGTCACACAGCTTAGGAGGCCAGAATCATAGAATTGTTCAGAATAGAAAACACCTCCAAGACCATCAAATCCAACCCTCAGCCTGGAGATAATCAAAGTGAGGCTCGACGGGGCTCGGGGCAACCTGATCTAGCTGAGGATGCCCTGCTGGCTGCAGAGGGGTTGGGCTGGATGACCTTCAGAGCTCCCTTCTAACCCAGACCATTCTATGATTCTTAACCTAACACCCCCAGGGCCACCAAATCCTGTCCCAAAGGACCATGGCCAGATGTTTCTGGAACACCTCCAGGGATGGGGACTCCACCACCTCCCTGGGCAGCCTCTTCCAATCCCTGACCACTCTTGCACAGAGAAATTGTTCCTCATCTCCAACCTAAATCCTCCCCTGGCACAATTTCAAGACATCTCCTCTTCTATTACCTGATTCTAGGGACAAAAGACTTGGAGAAGAGGAGGCTCAGGGGAAACCTTATTGCTCTCTACAGCTCCCTGAAGAGAGGTTGTAGCCAGCTGGGGTTGGTCTCTTCTCCCAGGCAAGCAGCACCGGAACAAGAGGACACAGTCTCAAGGTTTAGGCTGGAGGTGAGGAGAAAGTTCTTCCCAGAGAGAGTTGTTAGCCATTGGAATATGTTGCCCAGGGAGGTGGTGGAGTCCCTGTCCCTGGAGGTGTTCAAGAGGGGATTGGATGTAGGACTTGGAGCCACGGTCTAGTAGTCATGAGGTCTTGGGTGACAGGTTGGACTTGCTGATCTTTGAGGTCTTTTCCAACCTTATTGATTCTATGATTCAGTGATTCTATGAACTCCCAATAGGCTGCAACCTCCTTCCAGGGAGCTGTAGAGAGCAATGAGGTTTCTCCCTCTCTGGAGATATTCCAGACCCGTCTGGATGCGTTCCAGCGTGATCTGCTCTAGGTACTCCTACTCTGGCAGGGGGTCAGGCTGGATGATCTCTTGAGGACGCTCCAGCCCCTAACATTCTGTGATTCTCCTCATTGGAGAGGTCTCTCTCAGGAGTGCAGGAACTAGAAACCCTCCCATCCTTCCTGTTTTCTCCTTTCTCACCTCCCCTCTCCCCTGACCAAGCCTCTGTGGGAGGCAAAAGGAAGCTGACACCTCAGTGATCACATTTTGTCACTGATTACACTCCGTGCTATCATATTTCACACCTCCTGTCGCTTCAGCCCAAATGGACTGCACTAAAATGACTCTTGACTCAGCAGGGACCCAGCCCCAAAGACTGATGGAGTCAGCTTTTAATCCATCCAGACTTTATTAGGCGATTCCTTGCCCTTCATCCTCGGGGAGTTGTCCCATCTGGCCATTTGCATTGATGAGAGTCTCTGCATTCAGCTCACCCGGCTCAGATCAGCCTTTTAAATCCACTCATTAGAGCCTGGAGGTAGATTTGCTGCGTTCCCAAGTTAAAGGCATTTATCTAGCTATCTGACCTCTTTATTTATTTATTTCCATCCCTTCATTTCTGGCAGCTCTGCCCAGCTGGTTTGCAGGGCTGAGGAGAGCTTGGCTTTCGTTCCAGCTGCCTGATCTCCAGCAGCATCTTAATTGCATCCCCATCCCGGGCTGGTGACAAGTGGTGACGCAGGATCCCGCACTAAACCCGGCCTGACTCGCTGCCCCCCCGGGCTGATTGGACGCCGCTGATTAATTTGATTGCTTTCTGCTAACGAAAGGCAAAAGAAATATTAGTTCTGGGAACACCTCTGAGGAGCAAAGAGCAGCCCTGGGGATGCTGTGTTCCAGGATGGAATCACTGAGTTAGAATCGCAGAGTGCCAGGTTGGAAGGGACCCCAAGGACCACCTGGTCCAACCTTCCTAGGGGGTAGTGGAGTTGAAACGAGCTGGCCCAGGGCCCTGGCAAGCTAAGCCTTAAGCCTGACCAATTATGCCATAGCAGGTACAGAGCAAAGGTTCGGGGAAGCTCCTCCAGAGCAGAACTTTCTCCACAGCTGTTTGAGTTTCTTGCTTCCTTCGAGTTGGTGAAAAGTTGATGGTGAAGTGCACAGGTAGCTCTTTCCAGGGAAAGTTCTCACCAAGAAATCGTTGGGTTTTTTTAGGGGTTGCTCACCAAACAGAGGGGAAACGAACACCCGTTCTAGAGCCAGCCTCGGGTGTGTTTTGACAACCAAAACGCTGCCGTCAAGATAACTTCCAGCTCTCCCCGGCTCAAAACCGTTTAAAGTCTTCCCAGCCCATCACCTCGGGCGAATTCCCACCCTGCGGCGCCGGAGCGTTTCGGGAGCGTCTCCTCCCACCCGCGGGGCGAACTTTTCCCGGGAAGGACCCGCGGGATGTGCTCGCTTTGGGGGCAGCGGCTCGGTATCCCCCGCCCCTCCCCTTCCCCCTCTCCCTCCCCCTCGCCCTCTCCCTCCCCCTCCCCGAGGACTATCCCCACTTTGGGCAAGCCCCGCTGCCGGCCCCCTCCTCCCTCCCCGCGGTGCCAGGCTCCGTGCTCCGCGCCTCCCCGCCCGGTTTCCGCGGCAACGGGAGCGCGGCACCCCCCGCCCCCGGGCCGCCCCCGCACCGCCGCCGCCGCCCGGGAGTGCGCAGGCTCGGCGCGGCGGGCTCGGCTCCGCACACCCCATCATGGCGCTGCGGCGGCCGGCGCTGCTCCTGCTGCTCCTGCCCCTGCTCGGTGAGTCCCGCACACCGGAGCCGGCCCGCTGCTAAAGCGCCGGCGGGGCCGGTTCTCCTCTTCCCACCCGCACCCGCGTCCCGGGGCGGAGGGACCCGCCGGGCACCGGGGAAAGAGGCTGGGGGGATGCCCTGTCCCGATTCGCGATCCTGGGGAACGGGGGGCTGCGCTGCCCCGGTCACCCGTCCCGGAGAAGAAGGGGATGCGCTGCTCCGGCTCCGTACCGAGAAGGATGCCCGGCCCCGAGCCGCGGTCCCGGGGAGGATAGGGATGCGCTGCCCCGGGGGGATGCAGGGACGGGACACCGGGCGGGACGTGGGGACCGGGATCGGCTCCGCTGCCCGCAGCGAGGATCCGCCTGCTCCCCGGGCAGGAGCGCGGTGCTGCGGAAAGTGTCGGGTGGGGGGGGGGGGGGGGGGGGCGGAAACAAGAGTGGGGGAAACAGCCCAAACCCAGCTGAGCAAGGAGCGGGTCCAGGGCTGGGGGTGCCAGGAATGTGCAGGCTCGGCAGCAGGACACTGGTGCCTATTCAGGAGCAGGCACAGGCACCCATTGTTCCGGGGGCCCCGCATGAGTGTTTGCAGTTTTAATTGCAAAAACATTTGCTAATTCCCCCTCGGGAATGAATTTGGCCTCATTTGTTGTCTGGCTATTAATAGTGGGAGGGGGGAAATGAGGAGGGGGGGGGACAGCAGCCGGTGGGCTTGCAGTCACCCTCCCCCTGCTGCCTCGGCCAGGTGGCAGGAGGAGAACTGGGGCGGAGTGGGGCTGAGGAGGACAACCAGCGCCTGATGGCCACAACACACGGGGCTGCACACACCCGCGCAGCAGGGCAGGCACACACCTAACTGCTTGGGGTCAACCCAAGACTTTCAGTACGCTTCCAACAGTTTATTTAAGGACACAACAACTCCCCAGGGACTCCCAAACAACTTGCAGAGCCTCTTGGGCCTCAAATAAGGCAAGGTTTGGGCAGTCCTTACCCAAAGAAGTGAGCGGAGGGGTGAGAAGATGACTCTGATGCTCATCTGCGAGGAGGAGGTGGCTGTCACGCGCTCTGGGGTCTGTTGTTCACTTGCTGCTCGCTGTGGTTTGTGGCAGAAACGGTTTCAGCAGGAGAAATGGGTGGGGAGTGCTTGATCCTAGAGCATCACAGAGTCTTCTCCCAGCTGCTGACTCTGAAGGGGGATGTGGGATGCTCGCTTTGAAGGAGGAGGAAGAGGAGGACAGACTTAGCACAACTTTTCCCTGCAGCTGGGCTGGCAGGTGGAAAGGTGTCCCGTTTCCTTCCCCATTTCCTTCCCCAGTTCCTTCCCCATTTCCATCCTCTGTTGTGTGAGCAGTGCTGAAGTGCCCTGCTGCACCTGGCCACAAAGGCAGCAAGACTGGGAGTGAGCTGCCAGACACTGCTGCACTTCTTCACGCAGGCAGAAGTTGCCAGACACCACTGGTTGCACACCTCTGCCTGAACACATTTATCTGGTGAGTAAACCCAAGTGGCAGCAGGGTTTGCTCTCCATTTAAATGCAAAGGCTGATGGCCAAGTGCCTTACCCTGTACTGATTTCCAGCTGTTGTCAGATTTGGGGCCATAAGCCCAGAAGAGTGGGCAGGGGTGAGGTTGAGACTACAGAAGTTTGCTCCAACACACTTGGACTTTACATCCTGAGAGGCATCCCACTCAGCTGGGGGTTTGCTGCCAGGATGAAGTTAAACAGGTACTGAAGTGTTCTCCAGGCTTGGTGCTGGATAGTGAGATAGGAGTGAGACCATCAGGGTGTGTGTGATGGCAGCTGACTGCTTGGAAAAGAAGCAGGGCACAAAAATGGAGCAGGCAAAGCCCCCGAGGTGCTGAGATCTCAAGCTGCAAAATTGCCATCATAGTATCATAGTATCAGTCAGGGTTGGAAGGGAGCACAAGGATCAGCCAGTTCCAACCCCCTGCCATGGGCAGGGACACCCCACACTAGAGCAGGCTGCCCACAGCCTCATCCAGCCTGGGCTTAAACACCTCCAGGGATGGGGCCTCAACCACCTCCCTGCACAACCCATTCCAGGGCTTCACCACTCTCCTGGGGAAGAACTTCCTCCTCCCCTCCAGCCTGAATCTCCCCACCTCCAGCTTCATTCCATTCCCCCAGAATGGAATAGTAGGGGTTGGAAGGGACCTCTGGAGATTCATAGAATGGTTTGGGCTGGAAGGGACCTTAAAGATCATCTGGTTCCAACCCCCTGCCATGGATGAGGACACCTCCCATCAGCCCAGGTTGCTCAAGGCCTCATCCAGCCTGGCCTTAAAGTCCTCCAGGGAGGGAGCATCCACAACCTCCCTGGGCAACCTCTGCTAGTGTCTCCCCAGCCTCACTTGAAACAATTTGTTCCTCATCTCCAGTCTCAGTCTCCCCTCTCCCAGCTCAAAGCCATTCCCCCTTGTCCTCTCAGTACAAACCCTTGTACAAAGTTCCTCCCCAGCTTTCTTGTAGCTCCTTCAGGTACTGGAAGGCTGCTCTAAGGTCTCTGCAGACCCTTCTCCAGATCATCCAGTCTGGCCCCACTACCAAAGCAGATTCACCCAGGGCAGGTCACCCAGGAGCACATCCAAATGGGTCTTGAAAGTCTCCAGAGAAGGAGAGACTCCACGACCTCTCTGGGCAGCTTGCTCCAGGGCTCCAGCACCCTCACAGCAGAGAAGTTTCTCCTCATGTTGGGCTCCAAGCATGCTTTGGGCTCTTAAGGTGCTGGTGAGAATGTAAGTCTAAGGGATTGCCTCCTCCTGCAGCGGTACTGCCAGGATGGACCCTGCTCTGGGTCACAGCCTTACAACATTGCCACAGAGCAAGAGGCAGTGAAGCATGGAGCACTCTGCATACCCTGCTCTAGGCACTAGAAGCATCTAAAGATTCTGCACATCAGGGAAATGCCATGGCCATAATTATACCAGTGGAAGCTGTTGGCATCAGGGGTGGATGGAGGGGCTTGCAACTGGCCTCGGTGTTAGGTCCTGCTTTGAGGTCTCTGTGGAAAGAGATATTTGGATGCTGAGGGCTTCGCATGCAGAGCTGTGGAGACCTTCCCAGAACTCTCAAGTATTTCCTGTTGGAAGTAAAAATGTTGATGTGGGGAGGAGATTAGGGAAGCTGCTGGCAGCTTTGATACTCAGTTTGAGAGCTGAGTATCAAATCTCCCTTTGATTTCATTCCGAGGTTGTGCTAACGTGTTGGATTCTGCAGAAAAGGTTTTTCAGCTCTCCAGAGCAGAAGTTCCCATTTCCTTCCTTCCTTTCTCTCTCTCTCCCCTCCTTCCCTCCTTCCCTCCTTCCCTCCTTCCCTCCTTCCCTCCTTCCCTCCTTCCCTCCTTCCCTCCTTCCCTCCTTCCTCCTTCCCTCCTTCCCTCCTTCCCTCCTTCCCTCCTTCCCTCCTTCCCTCCTTCCCTCCTTCCCTCCTTCCCTCCTTCCCTCCTTCCCTCCTTCCCTCCTTCCCTCCTTCCCTCCTTCCCTCCTTCCCTCCTTCCCTCCTTCCCTCCTTCCCTCCTTCCCTCCTTCCCTCCCTTCCCTCCCTTCCCTCCTTCCCTCCTTCCCTCCTTCCCTCCTTCCCTCCTTCCCTCCCTTCCCCCTCCTTCCCTTCCTCCCTCCCTCCTCTTCCTCCTCCCTCCCTCCCTTCCCCCTCCCCTCCCTCCCTCCCTCCCTCCCCTCCCTCCTCCCTCCCTTCCCTTCCTCCCTCCCTCCCCTTCCTCCCTCCCTCCCCTCCCTCCCCTCCCCCCTCCCCTCCCTCCCCCTCCCCTCCCCTCCCTCCCTCCCTCCCTCCCCTCCCCTCCCCTCCCCTCCCCTCCCCTCCCCTCCCCCCTCCCTCCCCTCCCCTCCCCTCCCCTCCCTCCCTTCCCTTCTTCCCTCCCTTCCTCTCTCCCTTCCCTTCAGTTATTTCATATGTGAAGTCCATCTGTCCCAGCCATCAACAACTGTTCTGAGGCAGCTGTCAGTGCCAAAAATCACTGGGTGGAAAGGCTGTCAGCCCAGCTCCAGTTGTGATGAGTTGCTCGCTGGGGTTTTCTGATGGGAAGTGTTTGCAGGGCTGCTTGGCAGGCAAGGGGGAAGGGAAGGGAAACAAAGAGAAATAAATGAACTAAATGAAATTGGGATGAATAGAATAGAATAGAATAGAATAGAATAGAATAGAATAGAATAGAATAGAATAGAATTAACCAGGTTGGAAAAGACCTTTGAGACTGAGTCCAACCTATCACCCAACTCCATCTAATCAACTAACCCATGGCACCAAGTGCCTCATCCAGGCTCTTCCTAAACACCTCCAGTGATGGTCACTCCACCACCTCCCTGGGCAGCACATTCCAAGGGCCAATCTCTCTTGCTGGGAAGAACTTCTTCCTAACATCCAGCCTGAACCTCCCCTGGCACAGCTTGAGACTGTGTCCTCTTGTTCTGGTGCTGCTTGCCTGGGAGAAGAGACCAACCCCCACCTGGCTACAACCTCCCTTCAGGGAGTTGGAGAGAGCAAGAAGGTCACCCCTGAGCCTCCTCTTCTGCAGGCTAAGCAACCCCAGCTCCCTCAGCCTCTCCTCACAGGGCTGTGCTCCAGACCCCTCCCCAGCCTCCTTGCCCTTCTCTGGACACCTTCCAGCATCTCAACAGCTTTCCTAAACTGAAGGGCCCAGAACTGGACACACTTTGAGTGCACACTTTGAGAGCCATGCCAAAAAAAAATTCTTAGGAAGGGCTTGGTGTTCCTATTTGGGTTAGTAAGATCTGGCATCACCACCAAAGCCTGGCTGGAGGCACATCTACTTTACAGCTGTTGACACAGAATGTGACACCAGCACATTCCCTCTTGGCTCTGAATGTTTCTGAGGGTGACCTGAGCACTGGAGCACCAGCAGAGTCCAAGAGGAAAATCATAGAATCACAGAACTGCCAGGGCTGGAAGGGACCTCAAGGCTCAGCCAGCTCCAACCCCCCCTGCCATGGGCAGGGACACCTCACACCACAGCAGGTTGCTCACAGCCACCTCCAGCCTGGCTGCAAACACCTGCAGGCAGGAGGCTGCCACCACCTCCCTGGGCAGCCTGTGCCAGGCTCTCACCACCCTTATGGGGAACAACTTCTTCCCAACATCCAATCTGAATCTCCCCATTTCTAGTTTTGTTCCATCCCCCCAGTCCTATCACTCCCTGACACCCTAAAAGTCCCTCCCCAGCTTGCTTGGAGCCCCCTGCAGATACTGGAAGGGCACAAGAAGGTCTCCTGGGAGCCTTCTCCTCTCCAGACTGAACAACCCCAAGTCCCTCAGTCTGTCCTCATGGCAGAGCAGCTCCAGCCCTCTGCTCCTCCTCCTGGCCCTGCTCTGGACACCTTCCAGCCCCTCTAGATCCTTCCTGGCACAGAGGCTCCAGAACTGGACCCAGAGCTGCAGCTGTGGTCTGAGCAGAGTGGAGCAGAGGGGCAGAATCCCCTCCCTGGCCCTGCTGGCCACACTTCTCTTGCTGCAGCCCAGGCTCTGCTTGGCTCTCTGGGCTGCAAGTGCTCCCTGCTGGCTCCTGCTGAGCTTCTCCTCCCCCAGCCCCCCCAAGTCCTTTTCTTCAGGGCTGCTCTCAAGCCAGTCCCTGCCCAGCCTATAATGGTGCTTGGGATTGCCCTGCCCCAGCTGCAGGACCTTGCACTTGGTCTTGTTGAACCTCATGAGGGCTCACCTCTCCAGCCTGTCAAGGTCCCTCTGGGTAGCCTCCCTTCCCTCCAGTTTTCTGGTTTCTCTTAGTGAGGAGCAGGAGCTGTGGACTGAGGTGTTGCTCTGGTGTGAACTCAGCTGCTTTCACTGACCTGTTTATTTTCCTCTGCAAGCTGAATCCTGGGTCTCTTGGTCTGCTGCAGCTGTTGTCCAGTTATCTGTCCACACACTGAGGGCTCACAGTCACAGGTTGCACTGGGTTGGAAAGGACCCTCAAAGGCCACCTTGTCCAATCCCCCTGCAGTCAGCAGGATGCCTCCAACTAGATCAGGCTGCCCAGGGCCACACTGAGTCTGATCTTGAATGTCTCCAGGGATGGGGCCTCAACCATGTCCCTGGGCAGCCTGTTCCAGTGTCTCACCACCCTCACTGGAAAGAATTTCTTCCTCATCTCCAGTCTCAATCTCCTCTCTCTCAGCTCAACACCAGTGTCCCTCATTCTATCATATCATTCCCAGCCCTTGTCAAAAGTCCCTCCCCAGCTCTCCTGGAGCCCTCTTCAGGTACTGGAAGGCTGCTCTAAGGTCCCTCTGGAGCCTTCTCTTCTCCAGGCTGAACAGTCCCAACTCTCTCAGCCTGTCCAAAGTCCCTCCCCAGCTCTCCTGGAGCCTTCTTCAGGTACTGGAAGGCTGCTCTGAGGTCTCTCTGGGGCCTTCTCCAAGGCTGAACAGCCCCAACTCTCCCAGCCTGTCCCCACAGGGGAGGTTCTCCAGCCCTCTGATCATCTTTTGGCTTCCTCTGGACCCACTCCAGCAGCTCCTTCTTGTATTGGAACCCCCAGAGCTGGAGACAGAACTGCAGGTGAGGTCCCACCAGAGCAGAGGGGCAGAATCCCCTTTCTCCACCTGGGGAGTTGCCAGAAACCACCTAAACAAGTAAATGAAGCGGAGTGAGCTTCTGCACTTAGCTTCACAAAGCAGGACAAAAGCTGCTGTGCTGTGGCTGGCTCTGGCTTCTGCCCCTCCAGGCAGCCTGCCCCTCACTTGAGGGTCTCCAGCACTGCTCAGCCCTGACTCCGTTTCCTTGCAGCTCACTTGGGTTATTCTTCCAGTTCCTCTTGCAAACTGGTGCTGGCTGCTTTATCAGCCCCAGTGAGGAGTGTCTGTGTGCTGGAGCAGAGCTGGCCTCCCAGTTGGTATGTTTAGAGCTAATGCTTCACAGTTGATTGCTCCAAGCCCTGATGATCCGGAGGAGGTTCGTGAACTCCTCACAGGGCAGGCCTGGAGTGGTGGGAGGGAGTTGAAGCAAGGGGAAAAGATTTCCACAGGCCAAGGGGGCTCCTCAGGAGTTCTGTTCTGCCAAGCCAGGAGCCCGTCTTGCTGACCTGCCCTTCAGCCAGCTGAAACACCAGCCCTGTGCCTACCAGCCGGTGGCCCTGCTTTGAAACTGCTGTTCCGAGCAAAAGAGATGAATTCGAGGTAGGAAATTAATTAGGCTAATTACAGCCTCAATCTGGCTTCTCCATCAGCTGCAGTATGAACTGCACCATCTTTTTTCCAGCTGATAAGGGCTGTTTGCCTTCCCTCTGAACCCCCCCAGGGAGTATCATGTGTTCAGGAGACACAGGATCAAAACCCAACCCAGCCACTGGAGTTCAGCTCCGTGTGGAGGAGGAGCGAAGGGCGTGTTGCCCTGCCACACAACCCATCCCTTGGCTGAGTCAGGACACGGCCTGAGAACCACTTAATGGCTTTAATTGCACTAATGAATGTCCTGGACACAGGCTTAATTTTCAGCCAAAGGGGCTGGATCGCTGCTTGGGTGTAGTTGTGTCAATAGCTGTGCCTGGGGTAGAGGAAAATAATCTGCTGGGTTGCAGTTCTCCAGCTCTCCTGCTGGAAAGCAGAGTGCTCAGTTTCAGCAAAAATAAACCACCACAGCACATCTGGGCTGGGTTTGTCTGGTTCTGGCTGGAAAGCTCAGGTCTCTGTTTGCTCATGGCCCTCCAGGCTCCTAACACCCTCAGTGTTGACTCCAGAGGGATTGTTTGGAGGGTGGAAGTCTTCTTAGAATCATAGAATCAGTCAGGGTGGAAAAGACTTCAGAGATCAGCAAGTCCAGCCTGTCACCCAACACCTCCTGACAACTCAACCATGGCTCCAAGTGCCACATTCAGGCCTTTCTTGAACACCTCCAGGGATGGGGACTCCACCACCTCCCTGGGCAGCACATTCCAAGGGCCAATTCCTCTTGCTGGGAAGAACTTTCTCCTCACCTCCAGCCTAAACCTCCCCTGGCACAGCTTGAGACTGTGTCCTCTTATTCTGGTGCTGCTTGCCTGGGAGAAGAGACCAACCCCCAGCTGGCTACAACCTCCCTTCAGGGAGTTGCAGAGAGCAAGAAGGTCTCCCCTGAGCCTCCTGTTCTCTAGGCTAAACACCTCCAGCTCCCTCAGCCTCTCCTCTCAGGGAGAGGTTCACCAGCAACAATGTGCAGCTGTGGGGGACAGGACAGCAAAGCACTCTGTGGACCTCCCCAGAGCACTGGTCTGAGGGATAACCAACTCCTCACAAACCTTCCCACTTCAGACAAGCAGAGGCCATGCAGGCTCCCCCCTGGGGATGAGCATTGATGGAAGGGTGGGTGTGTGTGTGTGTGTGTGTATTAATGATCATGGCACCTTGGGACATGGTTTAAAGGCCATGGTGGTGTTAGGTCAGTGGTTGGACTTGATCACAGAAATATGGAGATGGGAAAAGATCCTCAGGATCACCAAGTCCAGCCCAGAAGTCCAGAACTACAAAGTTCACCTCTAAACTATATCCCCAAGCACCACATCCAAAGGACCTTTCAACACATCCAGGCTTGGTGACTCCACCACCTCCCTGGGCAGCACATCCCAGTCCCTGGGCAGCACATCCCAGTGCCTGACCACCCTTGCTGGGAAAAATGATCCCTACTGTCCAGTCTAAACCTGCCCAGTGGCAGCTTGAGGCCATTCCCTCTTGTTCTGTCACTAATTACCTGGCAGAAGAGAGCAGCAGCAGCCTCTCCACAACCTCCTTGCAGGTAGTTGTAGAGTTGGGATATGGTTTAAAGGCCATGGTCATATTAGGTTGATAGTTGGACTTGATCACAGAAATACTGAGGTGGGAAAAGATCCTCAGGATCCCCAAGTCCAGCCCAGAACCACAAAGTTCACCCCTAAACTATATCCCCAAGCACCACATCCAATGGACCTTGAAACACATCCAGGGTTGGGGATTCCACCACCTCCCTGGGCAGCACATCCCAGTCCCTGGGCAGCACATCCCAGTGCCTGACCACCTTTGCTGGGAAAAATGATTCCTACCTTCCAGTCTAAGCCTACCCAGTGGCAGCTTGAGGCCATTCCCTCTTGTTCTGTCACTAAGGGAGAAGAGACCAGCACCAACCCCTCTACAACCTCCTTGCAGGTAGCTGTGAACAGCCATGAGGTCTCCCCTCAGCCTCCTCTTCTCCACCCTGACCATCCCCAGCTCCTGCAGGCTCTCCTCCTCAGATTCATTCTCCAGGCCCTTCACAGCTTCCTTGCCCCCTGCACTCGCTCAGTCTCGGAGGCCTTCTCCAACCATAACAATTCTGTGTGGCTCTGTGATGCTCCCTGCACAGCAATGGCCAGCTGAGGGGCTGTCATCACCCCTTCCTCAGCACCCCTTGCTGCACTTGTGAGGGAGCTTTGTGTGGCTCCTGTGCCACCAGCTCAGCTGTCTATAACACGCAGCTTGGAAGTGCAAAACCAGGACAGCTGCAGCGCTGAGCTGCTGCCCAGTTCTTATTAGAGCAGCATCCTAAGCCTGGCCTTCAAATTCCCTTTCAAACCCACTCATATGCAAGAAGAGAGGTCTGGAGAGAGAGAGAGAGAGAGAGAGAGAGAGAGAGAGAGAGAGAGAGAGAGTTCCCCTGCAGTTCTTTAAGTGTCTTGTCAAAGCTCCTTCTCTGCTGCCTTGGGTAGTGAAGGAAATTGCTTTTGGTGCCTGCTCCAAACCAGCCCAGTGGCAGAGAGGGAAAGAAAGAGCAGCAGCTGCAGAAGCAAAGTTTATGAGAGCTGGCAACAACAAAAAAAGAGTAAAAAAGTCAAAATCAAAATCATCTCTGCAATTCCCCCTGGCTCCTGAGAGCACAGCTGGGGGAGGATTCCCAGGGACTCAACCTGCAAACTGCTGAGTGCTGTCAAATGGAGTCCAGTCCACACTGGGCTGGCATGAGCTAATTAAAGAGAGAAAGCATCCATGGACATGCTGGAACCTGACAGCCCACAGGTACCTGAGATAGGCTCCAAGAAGTTAATGGGGATTGTTCTGTCATGCAGGAATCAGTTGTCAGTATAAATAAACAGAATGGATTGGGTTGTGGAGTGCTCCTGGTGGGATGGAGCACAGGGCTCAGCACAGAGGCAGTTACAAGGGGAAATGAAGGATTCAGCCCAGCAGTAGATGAAGGAGGTGAAATTAAATTGTGTTCAGATAATGCTCAAGGTTTACTCTCTTTGTTGTTGATTTTGAAGTCATAAATCCCAGGGATTGGAGAGTTAAAGCCAGGAACAGGCTCTAACCTCCTCCCATCGATGTACCTGATTATTAAGCCACAAATGTAAGCCCAGGGTGGGGGCTGAGGAGTCCTCTTAGTTCAGCTGGGCACAGCTGGCTCCTCTGAAAGCACTGAGCTTTAACCCTGCAGCGTGCTGGAGCTGGGGCATGTGGCTAGGAGGAAGCAGTTGCCAATGCTCAGCAGCGTTGCAAGGGTTTAGCTGAGGGAGCTGGGGTTGTTCAGCCTGGAGAAGACTCCAGGGGCACCTTAGAGCTGCCTTCCAGTACCTGAAGGAATCCTACAGGAAGGCTGGAGGGGGACTTTTCGTGTGTCTGGAGACAGGACAAGGAGGAATGGTTTGAAGCTGAGGGAGAGCAGGGTTAGACTGGGGCTGAGGAAGAAGTTCTTCAGTATGAGGGTGGCGAGACTCTGGAACAGGCTGCCCGGGGAGGTTGTTGATGCCCTCTCCCTGGTGGTGTTTCAAGCCAGGCTGGATGAGACCTTGAGCAGCCAAGTCTAGTTGAGAAGTGTCCCTGCCCATGGCAGGGGCATCAACCCAACACCACCATGGCCATTAAACCATGTGCCCAAGTGCCATGGCCACACGTTTCTTGAACAACTCCAGGGGTGGGGACTCCACCACCTCCCTGGGCAGCCTGTTCCAGTGTCTGACCACTCTTGCAGCAATGAAATTGTTCCTCATCTCCAACCTAACCCGCCCCTTGCACAATTTCAGGTCATTTCCTTTTCATCTGTCACCTGATTCTGGGGAGAAGAGACCAATTCCCTGTTGGCTCCAACCTCCTTTCAGGGAGCTGTAGAAAGCAGTGAGGTTTTCCCTCAGCCTCCTCTTCCCCAGACAAAACACCTGGGAGCTTGGGTTCAGTTTTGGACCCCTCACTCCAAGGTCATGGAGGAGCTGGAGGAGGGCAACAAAGCTGGGGAGATTCAGGCTAGATGTGAGGAAGAAGTTCTTCCCCATGAGCGTGGTGAAGCCCTGGAATGGGTTGTCCAGGGAGGTGGTTGAGGCCCCATCCCTGGAGGTGTTTAAAACCAGGCTGGATGGGACTCTGGCCAGCCTGATGTAGTGTGGGGTGTCCCTGCCCATGGCAGGGGGGTTGGGACTAGCTGATCCTTGTGGTCCCTTCCAACCCTGACTGATACTGTGATACTATGATACTGCTATGAAGGGTCTGGAGAACAGGGCTGGGGAGGAGCAGCTGAGAGAACTGGGGGTGTTTAGTGTGGAGGAGGCTGAGTTCCCTCAGCTGCTCCTCCCCAGCCCTGCTCTCCAGACCCTTCCCCAGCTTGGCTGCCCTTCCTCTGGACAGGCTCCAGCCCCTCCTGATGAGAATGGCTGCGTGAGCCAAGGTGTTCAAGAGGGGATTGGACGTGGCACTTGGTGCCATGGTCTAGTCGTGGGGTCTGTGGTGACAGGTTGGACTCGATGCTCTTCGAGGTCTCTTCCAACCTTGGTGATCCTGTGATCCTGTGAATCACAGCTGTGGAAGGAGCCCAGCGTGTCCATGGGCAAGGCAGCTTCTACCCTGGACCTTGAGGGTCCATTAAGGAGATTGCTGCCTGCTAATGGACTTCCTCCTGCGGGCTCTGGCTGCTAACACTCTCCTGAATGATTTCCGGGAGCTTCCACGGTTGCCAGCAGGGAAGGTGTTGCGAAGTCCTGCAGTTCCTGCTGCTTCTGTAAAACAGCTTTTATCCCCTCAAAGGATCTTACCAACAGCTATTTTTAATGCACACTTAAATCCTTGCTTTAATCTTGCCTTTCCCCTTCCCCCCCCCCCCCCCCCGCATTGATCCCTGCAAAAGCCCAAAGAGAAACATTTCCTCAGACCCACCGCGGGGTTTGGAGTTGGCTATTTTTGGAGCCTGCTGAACGTCCTCTGCAGCCCTGAGGAAGGGAAGTCCCAGCTCTGTGGGCAGCAGTGACTTGCACCCCTGGACCAGGCCTGACTTCCAGGGTGGGAATCTAAACGTTGCGACAAGCAAAGCAAAGCAAACCACAAACAAAATGCAAACACCACCAAAGCACAGCCGAAACACAGCCACAGCACAGCACAGCCAAAACACAGAGCACCACCACAGCACAGCCAAAACACAACCACAGCACAGCCAAAACACAGAGCACCACCAAAGCACAGCCAAAACACAACCACAGCACAGCCAAAACACAGAGCACCACCACAGCACAGCCAAAACACAACCACAGCACAGCCAAAACACAGAGCACCACCACAGCACAGCCAAAACACAACCACAGCACAGCCAAAACACAGAGCACCACCACAGCACAGCCAAAACACAACCACAGCACAGCCAAAACACAGAGCACCACCAAACAGCCAAAACACAACCACAGCAGCCAAAACACAGCACCACCACAGCACAGCCAAAGCACAACCACAGCACAGCCAAAACACAGAGCACCACCAAAGCGCAGCCAAAGAGCACAACCACAGCACAACCACAGCACAGCCAAAACACAGAGCACCACCAAAGCGCAGCCAAAGCACAACCACAGCACAGCCAAAACACAGAGCACCACCAAGCCAAAACACAGCCAAAAACACAAAGCACAACCACAGCACAGCACAGCCAAAACACAGAGCACCACCAAAGCACAGCCAAAGCACAACCACAGCACAGCCAAAACACAGAGCACCACCAAAGCGCAGCCAAAACACAGCACAACCACAGCACAGCCAAAACACAGAGCACCACCAAAGCACAGCCAAAGCACAACCAAAACACAACACAGCACAGCCAAAACACAGAGCACCACCAAAGCACAGCCAAAGCACAACCACAGCACAGCCAAAACACAGAGCACCACCAAAGCACAGCCAAAGCACAACCACAGCACAGCCAAAACACAGAGCACCACCAAAGCACAGGCAAAACACAACCAAAGCATGGCATAACCAAAGCACAGCACAACCAAAACACAACCAAAGCAAAGCATAACCAAAACACAGCACAACCAAAACACAAAGCACAACCAAAACACAACCAAAGCACAACTGAAACACAGCCACAGCACAGCCAAAACACAGAGCACCACCAAAGCACAGCCAAAACACAACCAAAGCAAAGCATAACCAAAGCACAGCACAACCAAAACACAAAGCACAACCAAAACACAAGGCATAACCAAAACACAACCAAAACCAAAACACAACCAATACACAACCAAAACACAACCAAAACATAACCAATGCGCAAACAAAACACAACAAAAGCACAACCAAAACATAACCAATACACAACCAAAACACAACTAAAGCACAACCAAAACACAACCAAAGCACAACCAACACACAACCAAAACACATCCAAAACAGAACCAAAGCACAACCAGTACACAACCAAAACATAACCAACACACAACCAAAGTACAACCAAAGCACAACCAAAACAGAACCAAAGCACAACCCAAACACAACCAAAGCACAACCAAAGCACAACCAACAAAACAGAACCAAAGCACAACCAGTACACAACCAAAACATAACCAACACACAACTAAAATAACCAAAGCACAACCCAAACACAACCAAAGCACAACCCAAACACAACCAAAACACAACCAAAGCACAACCAAAACACAACCAATACACAACCAAAACATAACCAATACACAACCAAAGCACAACCAAAACACAAAACCCACAACCAAACCAAAACACAAATGAAACAAAACAAAAAAACAAAAGAAGAAACAACAAAACCAAACCACAACATACACAAACAAACCAGCACTGCTGAGGCCACCCCTTGAGTCCTGTGTCCAGTTCTGGGCTCCTCAGTTTAGGAAAGATGTTGAGATGCTGGAAGGTGTCCAGAGAAGGGCAACAAAGCTGGGGAGGGGTCTGGAGCACAGCCCTGTGAGGAGAGGCTGAGGGAGCTGGGGTTGCTTAGCCTGGAGAAGAGGAGGCTCAGGGGAGACCTTCTTGCTCTCTCCAACTCCCTGAAGGGAGGTTGTGGCCAGGTGAGGGTTGGTCTCTTCTCCCAGGCAAGCATCACCAGAACAAGAGGACACAGTCTCAAGCTGTGCCAGGGGAGGTTCAGGCTGGATGTTAGGAAGAAGTTCTTCCCAGCAATAGGGATTGGCCCTTGGAATGTGCTGCCCAGGGAGGTGGTGGAGTCACCAGCACTGGAGGTGTTTAGGAGGAGACTGGATAGGGTGCTTGGTGCCATGGTTTAGTGGATTAGATGGTGTTGGATGATAGGTTGGACTTGATGATCTTGAAGGTCTCTTCCAACCTGGTTAATTCTATTCTATTCTATTCTATTCTATTCTATTCTATTCTATTCTATTCTATTCTATTCTATTCTATTCTATTCTATTCTACTCTATTCTACTCTATTCTATTCTATTCTCTATTCTATTCTATTCTATTCTATTCTATTCTATTCTATTCTATTCTATTCTATTCTATTCTATTCTAATTGTATTCTCTTTGCTGAGGCTGTAGTGTACACATAGAATCATAGAATCATAGAATGGTCTGGGCTGGAAGGGGCCTGCAAAGCTCCTCCAGTCTGACCTCTCTGCAGTCATCAGGGACATCCCTAACTAGATCAGGCTGCCCAGGGCCTCCTTGAGCCTCACCTTGAATATCTCCAGGGAAGGGGCCACAACCACCTCCCTGGGCAACCTGTTCCAGTGATCCAACCAGAACTTGGATGGGGCAGATCTGATCTGTCAGGGAGCGAGGAGCTGGTGGCTTATCTCATTTCTTCTGCATGAGCAAATCGCTCTGAGCTGGTCAGTGCTGATGGAGTCATCTTTGAAGTGCTGATCTGCAGATGAAAGGCCTTGGAATCGCCTGCTGAGTCTCATGGGCTCTCCCTGAAGCAGAACTGGCTGCCTGAGTTGGGAACATCCCTCAGTGTCTGGTGTTTTCCCTTCGTTTGGGCCTCACATCCCATAAATCAGAGGGCGGTGCGGAGCTCTGCTGGCCAGAGCTGCCTGGTGCGTGCTGGAGGGGAGGTTAAACCAGGTACTAGCTTCTCTCTTCTTCCATCAAAAATCCTCTGGTGGGCCTGGCCAACACACAGCTGTCGTCACCCACGGGCCCTGCGTGCTCTCCCACACAGCAGGGCAAGAGAAGCCCTTTGAAGTCCGCCTTGGGGCTGGCAGCAGCTTCTGAGGCGCCCCGGTGCCCTCCCTCTCCCAGTTGCCGACCATGCCTTGAGTTCTCCAAGTCAACAGCTGATCAGGGCTGATAAATCTGCAGGGCTGGCTGGCTGGGGCTCTGCCAGCACACAGAGGAGACTCCAGATTCTTGTCCTTTGTGCTGCTCTGTGAGCATGGGAGGACTCGGGGGCTCTGTCCCTGATGTTGTGCTGAGGCTTGCTGGTCACCCACCGGCAGCTCACTGGCTGGCAACAATAGAGGTTGTTCTCCTGGCCTGGGGAGGCTCCTGGTGTTCTGCTGCTGGCTCCAAGGTCCTCCTCTTGCTGCAAATATTTGGAACAGATCCTGTTTGGCTGTTTTGACAGTTTGACTCAGCTATTAAATGACAAAGGCAAGCTGGCCCCAGGTTCACCGTGATAACAAGTTGCTCTACAAAGAGAGGAGATGAGGGTCAGGCTCAGAGATGAGGCAGCAGGCTCTGTGGGAGAGGCTCAGGGGATGGGGGTCAGGCTCAGAGATGAGGCAGCAGGCTCTGTGGGAGAGGCTCAGGGGATGAGGGTCAAGCTCAGGTGAAGCAGCAGGTTCTGTGGGAGAGGCTCAGGAGATGAGGGTCAGGCTCAGAGATGAGGCAGCAGGTTCTGTGGGAGAGGCTCAGGAGATGAGGGTCAGGCTCAGAGATGAGGCAGCAGGCTCTGTGGGAGAGGCTCAGGAGATGAGGGTCAGGCTCAGAGATGAGGCAGCAGGCTCTGTGGGAGAGGCTCAGGAGATGAGGGTCAGGCTCAGAGATGAGGCAGCAGGCTCTGTGGGAGAGGCTCAGGAGATGAGGGTCAGGCTCAGAGATGAGGCAGCAGGCTCTGTGGGAGAGGCTCAGGAGATGAGGGTCAGGCTCAGAGATGAGGCAGCAGGCTCTGTGGGAGAGGCTCAGGAGATGAGGGTCAGGCTCAGGTGAAGCAGCAGGCTCTGTGGGAGAGGCTCAGGAGATGAGGGTCAGGCTCAGAGATGAGGCAGCAGGCTCCCTGGGAGAGGCTCAGGAGATGAGGGTCAGGCTCAGAGATGAGGCAGCAGGCTCCCTGGGAGAGGCTCAGGAGATGAGGGTCAGGCTCAGAGGCAGAATTATAGAATCATAGAATTGTGAGGGTTGGAAGGGACCTCAAGGATCATTCAGTTCCAACCCCCTGCCATGGCCAGGGACACCTCATACCGGATCAGGTTGCTCAGAGTCACATCCAGCTTGGCCTTAAAAACCTCCAGGGCTGAGGCTTCTACCACCTCCCGGGCAACCTGTGCCAGTGTCTCACCAGCAGGCAGCAGGCTCTGTGGGAGAGGCTCCAAAGGAAATGAGGGTCAGGCTCAGAGCTGAGGCAGCAGGGGCTGTGGCAGGCAGATGGGGGTCAGGCTCAGCTCAGGGGATGAGGGTCAGGCTCAGAGATGAGGCAGCAGGGGCTGTGACAGGCTTGGGGGATGAGGCAGTGACCTGGCCTCGACTCTCAGAGCTGGAGCTGGGTTGCCTGCAGCCTGTGAGGGGATTCCTAACCTTCCTGGCTGTAACGCTGAGCAGCCTCCAGGAGAGCACATTTTGGAGCTCCATTCTGGCTGCTTAGATGCTTCCCAAGAGCTTTTCAATTGCTGGCTCATCCTGGGTCGCTCCTGAGACACGCATCTCACATCTGTCACTCAGCTCCACGCTCTGGATGCGAGGCAAAGTGTTTCTTCACTACAAAGGCTTTCCCCCCTCCCTCCCTCCCTCATTTGTGTGTCCCTCATTGAGAAGCAGGAGCTCCTTCAAAAGCGATGTGAGGGAGCCCATGTGCAGAATTTACAGCTGCTTCCCCAGGCTCCAGTGGCCTCCTCTTTAGCAGCAAGCTGCTAAGCATGTTCTTAAGTGGGAAGATAAGTGGTGTTAGGATCCTTTCATCTTCTGGCTCAGAGCAGCAGGCTGGAGATAACTGATAAAGGGATGACAGCAAGGAAGATGCAGAGGCACCTTTGGATTTAATTCCTGCTTTGCAAGGCAGTCTTGAAAGCACATCTCTGGTGGGAACACAGGCTGGTAAAATAAAGCTGGTCCTTCCTTTCTCAGCATATGTCTTTTCCTCATGTCTCTGAGGCAGCTCCTCTGTCTGTGCCAGCAGAGCTGGTGCAGGCTGAGCTGGGTTCTCCATTTCAGAGCCCTCCTTCTGGTGCTGACATTCGAGGGACTTGGCTGCAGTTGTCTCTAGACACTGTTTGGGCTGCTGGTTTCATTTCCACATTGCTTTGGGAGTTTGATTTCGTTTTCCCTCCCCCCCCACCTTCTTCTTCTCATCCCAGCAGTCCTTTGTGGGTTTGAGCTGTGCTTTAAGCAGGAATGCCTGTGCAGGATTTGGGGGGGTGGGGGGAGCAGCCTGGCACGTGGTGGGGCAGGGATGCATTCCTCTGCAGGGATCTGGGAGCGCAGGTTGGCGACAGCTTCACGTGGCTGGGAGTCTTCGGGGCCACTCTTTAACAGAGCCTCCATTCAGTGCCAGAATTCCTGCTGTAGCCCCTGGGCTGCTGGCTGAAACAGGTGGCAAGCACATGCCTGCAAGGGTCTTTACTGGGGGTGGTCTTCAAGGTCAGCTGTACCCACAGCCCACATTCCAGCAGTCCCTCTACCTCGTCTTCTGGCCTGGCTGGCTCTGGGCCATCCAGCCCCGGGGTGGGGGATTCCTAACTGTGGTGCCCACACTGCTTGTTGAAAACAAACCACTTGAAAGCTGTGTTGCTGTGGGCCCAGCCTCCTGCATTTTCCTTCCTTCAAAGGCATGAGGAAGAGTGGTTGGGGCAGAATGGCTCCGAAGCTCACCGCCACCTCGGGCCCTGCACGCTGCCTGGTACTCAGCTCACCTCCACCTGAGGGGAGGCAGCACCTGCAGGACCCAGAGCCTACAAGAAAGCTGGGGAGGGACTTTTGAGGGTCTCAGGGAGTGATAGGACTGGGGGGATGGAATAAAAATTAAAGGGTCAGTGCTGGATGCTAGTGCCAGGTGCTTCCCAAGGCACTGGCTTCAAGGAACTTGTGCTCAGGACACCCAGAAACCTCTCCAGCTCCCTTGGTTTGAAGGTACCTTGAGCATTTGCCTGAGCTGCTGTGGCTTGTGGCCTTCCAGGACCTGAAGGGGCCTCCAAGAAAGCTGGGGAGAGACTTTTGAGGGTGTCAGGGAGTGATAGGGCTAGGGGGATGGAACAAAACTAGAAGTGGGGAGATTGAGATTGGATGTGAGGAAGAAGTTGTTGCCCAGGAGGGTGGTGAGAGCCTGGCCCAGGCTGCCCAGGGAGGTGGTGGCAGCCTCCTGCCTGGAGGTGTTTGCAGCCAGGCTGGAGGTGGCTGTGAGCAACCTGCTGTGGTGTGAGGTGTCCCTGCCCATGGCAGGGAGGTTGGAGCTGGCTGAGCCTTGAGGTCCCTTCCCACCCTGGCAGTTCTATGACTCCAGGGTGTGGCAGGAGAGGCTGCCTGCAGAAGGGATGCCCCAGTATGGGCTGGTAGCAGTGGTAGCTGTGCAGATGAAGCTGGGCAGCTGCTGGGCACGCTGGGCCTGGGAACACAGGGAAGAGCTGAGTGCTTTGAGTCAGGGAGATAAAGCCTTTGGTCAAGTTTTGACACAGTTTCCATGTACATCATAGAATCATTAGGGCTGGAAAAGTTCTCTAAGATCACAGAATCACCAAGGTTGGAAGAGACCTCAGAGATCATCAAGTCCAACCTGTCACCACAGACCTCATGACTAAACCATGGCACCAAGTGCCACATCCAATCCCCTCTTGAACACCTCCAGGGATGGGGACTCCACCACCTCCCTGGGCAGTCCAACCTTCTACCCACCACCACTAAACCATGTCCCACAGTGCCATGGCCACACATTTCTTGAACAGCTCCAGGGATGGGGACTCCACCACCTCCCTGGGCAGCCTGTGACAAGCTCTGAGCACTCTTGCAGCAAAGAAGTTGTTCCTAATCTCCAACCTAACCCTCCCTAGCACAATTTCAGGCCATTTCCTCTTGTCCTGTCGTTTGCTTGAGAGAAGAGGCCAACACCAGCCTCACTGAAACCTCCTTTCAGGGAGCTGTAGAGAGCAATGAGCTCTCCCCTCAGCCTCCTCTTTGCCAGACTGAACACCCCCAGCTCTCTCAGCCTCTCCTCATCAGACATGGTCCAGAGGGGGCAGTGCCTACAGCACCGAGAAGCCCACATCCAGGTGCTGCTCCTGAGGGGGCTTCAAAGGAGCCCTGGCTAGAGCCCAGCTGCTCCTGAGTGGCAGAGAGGGACCTGGGGGTACTGGTCGATGGTAGGCTGAACATGAGCCAGCAGTGTGCCCAGGCAGCCAAGAAGGCCAATGGCATCCTGGCCTGCATCAGGAACAGTGTGGCCAGCAGGAGCAGGGAGGTCATTCTGCCCCTGTACACTGCACTGGTTAGGCCACACCTTGAGTCCTGTGTCCAGTTCTGGGCCCCTCAGTTTAGGAAGGAGGTTGTCTTTCTGGAAGGTGTCCAGAGGAGGGCAACAAAGTTGGTGAGGGGTCTGGAGCACAGCCCTGTGAGAAGAGGCTGAGGGAGCTGGGGTTGCTTAGCCTGGAGAAGAGGAGACTGAGGGGTGACCTTCTTGCTCTCTCCAACTCCCTGAAGGGAGGTTGTAGCAAGGCAAAGGTTGGTCTCTTCTCCCAGGCAAGCAGCACCAGAACAAGAGGACACAGTCTCAGGCTGCACCAGGGGAGGTTTAGGCTGGATGTTAGGAAGAAGTTCTACACAGAGAGAGTGATTGCCCATTGGAATGTGCTGCCTGTGGAGGTGGTGGAGTCACCTTCATTGGAGGTGTTCAGGAGGAGACTTGCTGGGGTGCTTGGTGCCATGGGTCAGTTGTTTGGGTGGGTTGGATTGGTTGGTGGGTTGGACACGATGGTCTTGGAGGTCTCTTCCAACCTGGTGTATTGTATTATTATTGTACTGTATTATTATTGCCTCTACCGGTCTGTTAAACACAAGACTCTTGCTCCCAGCCCTCGGCATGCTCTGTGTGGTGGCAACTCTTTGAGAGACGAGGCTAAACCCTCCCCAGAGCACAACCTCTGCTTGCTGTGCCTGGCAAGCCTCCCCTCGGCTTTGTCGGGGGAGCCGCCGCACCGCGCGGCTCGGCTTTGCCACCCTCCAGCTCTCGCATCGCAGCAGAGGCTGCCTCCTCCCTCTCAAATCAGCCCCCCCGAGCCTCCGCACCTCGCTGTTACTCAGCACTTTTCCCTGACAGGGAATTAAGTAGGATTTCTAGGTCATTGTGGGCCTGTCAGGAGGAATCGTCTCCTGCAGACCTCATTATCAAGGCTCTTTCTGCAATGCCAGGCTTCAGAACAATTGCAGCCTGGTTCCCTAAACACTGACTAATGAGACAGAGCTGTTAGCAGCAGTTTGCTAAATAAAGGCTGCTCCTGCCCCAGACAGAACAAAGCCAGACTGGATTTTCTTAGCTGTCTCCTCGCACAGAAGGTATTTCAAAGGACCCTTATTAAAATAATGAGCTGGATGCTGCTCTGGGGGTGGCTGCGGAGGGTCAGTGCTGGATGCTAGTGCCAGGTGCTTCCCAAGGCACTGGCTTCAAGGAACTTGTGCTCAGGACACCCAGAAACCTCTCCAGCTCCCTTGGTTTGAAGGTACCTTGAGCATTTGCCTGAGCTGCTGTGGCTTGTGGCCTTCCAGGATCTGCAGGGGGCTCCAAGAAAGCTGGGGAGGGACTTTATAGTGTCAGGGAGTGATAGGACTGGGGGGATGAAGTGAAACTAGAAGTGGGGAGATTGAGATTGGATGTCAGGAAGAAGTTGTTGCCCAGGAGGGTGGTGAGAGACTGGCAGAGGTTGCCCAGGGAGGTGGGGGAAGCCTCCTGCCTGGAGGTGTTTGCAGCCAGGCTGGAGGTGGCTGTGAGCAACCTGCTGTAGTGTGAGGTGTTCAAGAGGGGATTGGACGTGGCACTTGGTGCCATGGTCTAGTCATGAGGTCTGTGGTGACAGGTTGGGCTTGATGATCTTTGAGGTCTCTTCCAACCCTGGCAATACTGTGATACTGTGTGTCCCTGCCCATGGCAGGGGGGTTGGAACTGGCTGAGCCTTGAAGTCTCTTCCAACCCTGACAATTCTACGATTCTATTCTCTGATTGTCACTTGCTGCCTCATGGTGCACAAGCTGCTTGGTGACCTCCATTGCCTTGGGTGCCACAGGGAAGATCATAGTATCATAGTATCAGTCAGGGTTGGAAGGGACCACAAGGCTCATCTAGTTCCAACCCCCTGCCATGGGCAGGGACACCCCACACTACATCAGGCTGGCCACAGCCTCATCCAGCCTGGGCTTAAACACCTCCAGGGACGGGGCCTCAACCACCTCCCTGCACAACCCATTCCAGAGCTTCACCACTCTCATGGGGAAGAACTTCCTCCTCCCCTCCAGCCTGAATCTCCCCACCTCCAGCTTCATTCCATTCTTTGGTCTCTGGGTTGTAGTGAAGCTTTGCCCAGCATTCACAGAGATGGCTTTGGAAAGGTGAGGGCTCCAGCATCTGAGCAGGTGGGACAAGTGGGACAAGCTGCTTTGGGAAGGAGCTGGAGATTTGCAGATTCATGGAGTCACAGAATGGGTTGGGCTGGAAGGGACCTTCAAGCTCATCCAGTTCCAATCCCCCTGCCATGGGCAGGGACACCTCCCACCAGCCCAAGTTGCTCAAGGCCTCATCCAAGCTGGCCTTGAATGCCTCCAGGGATGAGGCATCCACAACCTCCCTGGGCAACCTGTGCCAGTGTCTCACCAAAGGCTTCTGCTTGTACCTGGATGCTGAGCAGAAAGGGCAGAGCCCCACTTGAGCAGTCTGGGGCCAAGTCACCTGCCCAGGTTCCTGGGAAGAGATTTTTCATCCCCTCCTGCTGCCAGAAGGGTTACAGATGAGCTCTGAAGCACTATGGGATGGGTCTGACTGCTGCAGGCTGGAGCAGGCACAGGAGAGCTGGGGGTGATTACCTGGCCAGTTTGTAGGCTTGTTTGAAGTGGTGCTTTGATGTGGCAATGGGAGTCCATGGAAGGTAAATGGTGTCTAGACAGGTTTTTCCTCACTCTCTGTTGTTGTCTCTGAAGCAGGAGAAACGGTGCCAAACAGGCTGAGTGGCTCCAGGATGTGAGAGGCAGAGCTATTTCTAGAGAAATGGGACAATGGTTCTGCAGGAGAACCCAAGCCAGCTCTTGCTGAACCCTTGTTGAACCTCCTTCAGGTGGGACTGCTCCTCTGGGCACTGCCTGGCTCAGCTGACTGCAGCTAGAGGCTATTAAGAGTGAGTCCAAGAGGTGGCTGTGGTGTCCCTGTGAGCTGGCATGGTGGAGGGGTCTGGGAGAGGCCCATGAACAAGTGCTCTGTGTGGTGGGGTTGGGAGTCCAGGATGGCAGAATGTTGGCAGCAATGGCTGAGGGCTCAGGCTGGCTGCAGCAGCAGTGTGCTGAGAGAATGCCTCCTCTTTGCTCCTGTGAGACCCCCACCTGGAGCACTGCATCCAGTTCTGATGGCCCTGTCAGAAGCAGCACAGAGAACTGTTGGAGCAGGCCCAGAGGAGGGTCAAAGATGAGCCAAGGGCTGGAGCAGCTCTGCTATGAGGACAGGCTGAGGGAGCTGGGGGTGTGCAGCCTGGAGAAGAGTAGCCTCTGGGAGGACCTTAGAGCTGCCTTCCAGTACCTGAAGGGATCCTGCAGGAAGGCTGCAGAGGGATTTCTCCTGAGGGTGTCTGGAGACAGGACAAGGGGGAATGGTTTGAAGCTGAGGCAGAGCAGGGTTAGACTGGAGCTGAGGAAGAAGTTCTTCAGTACAGGGGTGATGAGCCTGAGGAACAGGTTGCCCAGGGAGGCTGTGGATGTCTCCTCCCTAGAGATGTTCAAGGCCAGGCTGGATGAGGCCTTGAGCAGCCTGGGCTGGTGGGAGGTGTCCCTGCCCATGGCAGGGGTTGGAACTGGATGATCTTTAAAGTCCCTTCCGACTGAAGCTATTCTATGATTCTGTGGTTCCTCCTCCTGGCTAGCTGGATGCTGCCAAGGCTTGCCCAGCAGAGCTGGCCTGTGTGCCCAGTGCCAACTGCAGCCAGTGGTTCAGCTACCCTGGGAAGGAGAGAAAAGGCAGGGCAGGATCTGGAGAGACTTGTCGCTGGCTGGCGAGCTGTGCTGTCAGCGCTGCCTTGGCTCTGATGTGCCATCTCCCCCGGGGTGCTGGGGAGGGGAAGTGGAGCCTGCATTCAAATGCCTATTGTCTATCCTTCAGCTGGGAGCAGAGCCAGGAGAGAGAGAGAGAGAGGCTCTGGCAGCATCTGGTACAGGGGGCAGATGTTAGGGGAAGCAGACTGAGCCATGGAGCGCTGGCGTTCCAGAGGAGCCTCAAAGGTTAAGTGCCCGTGTGTTGGATCGTGTGCACAAAGGTCAAGAGAGGAATCCTGGGCTCCTGGGATTCCTGCTGGGCTTGGGGAAGCTTTGGAAGGCAGCTCCTGCCGCTGGGACAAGCCCCTCTGCGGCATCTGTGGGTTGCCCAGGTGAGTGCTGTTCCATAGCCACATGGTGCCACAGCTGATCTCCTGGGGGGACCTTCAGAGGTGTGCAGTCGAGTTCAGCCTGGCTCCTCTCTCCTCCAGACAGCTGCCAACTGCTGCAAGCAAGAGCTGAAGGCAGAGTATTCCCTGACCCTCCTGTCCCCTCCCTCCACCCCTGCCAAAGCAGGGCTTGGCCACAGGTTTTGAGCAGAGCTGGAAACTTGGCACTGAGGCGAGGAGCAGAAAAGAGCCCAGCTTGCTCCTCTGTGTCTGGGTTGGCTTCTGTACTGCTGTGGGGAGTGCAAATATGTTCCCAATCTGTTTGCTTCACTGACATGACTCCAAGGCACACAGGCAACAGATCCACTGCCCAAGAAGGGGCCATTGTTAGAGGGACCTTCTCTGCTGGAACCGGCCTTGTCTGTGCTCCATTCACTGCATCCAGAGCTTCATCCTCCTGGATCCCCCAGCTGCAACTGCACAGCAGCACAGAGGAGCCAGGGCTTCATTCCTGGTTTACTCAATTTGTCCATCCATGTGCCCTGATCTGCCCTTTTGATTGCCAGGCCCATCTCTCCAGGCAGGCACTGAAGCAAGCTGTAGCTGGAAGAAGTGAGGAGAGCCTTGCTTCTGATCTCAGAGGTCTTTTCCAACCTGGTTCATTCTGTTCTATTCTATTCTATTCTATTCTATTCTATTCTATTCTATTCTATTCTATTCCATTCCATTCCATTCCATTCCATTCCATTCCATTCCATTCCATTCCAACCTGGTTCATTCCATTCCATTCCATTCCATTCCATTCCATTCCATTCCATTCCATTCCATTCCATTCCATTCCATTCCAACCTGGTTCATTCTATTCTATTCTATTCTATTCTATTCTATTCTATTCTATTCTATTCTATTCTATTCTATTCCATTCCATTCCATTCCATTCCATGCCATTCCATTCCATTCCATTCCAATTCTACTCCCTGTGCACCACCCCAGGGCTCCAGTGACACATGGCTGGAGGCTGAGCAGTGAGGAGCCAGGGGAGAGGAATGAGAGACTGATGGACAGGTGACCCCATTTGGAGGAAGGAGGGCCCCAAGAAATGCAGAGGAGAGGAAGGGAGTTACCTCCTTCAGTCCCAGCAGCCAAGGCAGGGTTGTCCTCTCAGAGGTATTTCCTCAAGCTTTATTCAGTCTGATTTTAGTTGCAACTCCTATGAACAATGAAGGCTTCCACGGTTTCCCTTGGAGGAACTGGAATGGATCCAAGCAGCTTTGAGTGCTGAGAAGCAAACCTTGTTATTAATGTCAGCTTCATCATTTCTCTCTATCTCCTGCCCACCTCTTTTGCCATTCATACTCCTAAAACCCCACAGGCAACTGTCAAGACCAGTCCATTCCCCTTCTTCAGCTCCCCCTTTCAGCCTCCCTGGCTTTTGGGGGCTGTGAGAGCATTTAATAGGGTAGGAGGGCTGCCCCCACCCCCAGCCTGTGGAGAAGCACGGCAGTGTGACATGGACAGCCCAAAGCCAGCAGTGAGACAGAGCTAAGCTGAACTGGGGACCAGGACACGCTGCTGGGCCTGTGTCACTCTGGGAAAAGGGCCTCTGACCAGGACTCAACTGGGAGCATTCAGCTGAGAAAATTCTCTGCTAAAAATAGCAGCAGGAGATGTTTGAGGAGAAAAACAAGTCAGGGGCTGGGAGAAGTTAGTTCCCAGATACTCATCTATTTCAAATCCCCCAGGACAAGTTCATCTTTTAACCCCTCCGTGCCAAGGCTCATGTCTGCCCTATTAAACAAGCTTGCCTTGGCCAGGAATCCAGGTTGGGACTAGGCACAGGCTCTGACATGGCATGTTGAGACCTCACCTGCAGTGCTGCATCCAGCTATGGGGCATGGACCTGCTGGAGTGGGTCCAGAGGAGGCCACAAAGATGGTCAGAGGGTTGGAGATCCTCTGCCATGGGGACAGGCTGAGAGAGTTGGCGCCATTCAGCCTGGAGAAGAGAAGGCTCCATGGAGACCTTCTAACTACATTTCAGTATCTGAAAGGGACCTACAGGAAGGCTGGGGAGGGGCTGTTCAGAAGGGCTTGGAGTGACAGGGCAAGGGACAATGGTTTGAAACTGGAGCAGGGCAGATTTAGTCGGACATTAGGAGGAAGCTCCTCACAGTGAGGGTGGTGAAATCCTGGAACAGGTTGCCCAAGGATGTGGTTGAGACTCCATCCCTGGAGACATTCAAGATCAGACTTGGCATGGTCTGATCTAGTTGGAGATGTCCCTGCTGACTTTTGAGTGTCCCTTCCAACCTGATGCGATCTGTGAATTGCTGTCCCCCCTCTTCCCCTGCTCCTTTATGCCAGCATCTCCCTAAGATGCTCCGTGTCAGGCTTTCCATCTTTATCTGGCTGTGACTTCATTTGGGCTCCCTTTAATCCCCCACCTAAGAAAATAATCTCCCTTGCAGCCTCTGTAGGTCTGCAGCCTGTGCTCAGCCTGATGCTAACCAGGTGAGCCTCAGACCTGGCTGTGTGAGTCAGGGCTGCCCCTGGAACAACTTTCCCTCAGCTGACCCCTCCAGGCCTGCGCATGGCTCCCACAGCTTCCCGCCGAAAGCCTTTTTCTCCCTTGTAGATCCTCATGCTTTGTTCTGCCAGAGTCACTGCAGAGCTTCAAAGCTGCCTTCCAAGGGGTGGCTTCAGCTCCCCAGCCTGGAGTGGCAGCAGTGGCTCCCCAGGCTGTGGGTCGCAGGCTCAGGGGCAGATGGGAAGCTTCCCCCGGTGCCCGCGGCGTTCATTTGTACATGTGTTGTACAACACATTAGCCAGGCAATTGTGCTCTGCACCCCAGGCTAGGATTAAGCACACACACACACACAAAAGAAAGGACAAAGATGATACTGTACAATTGGGGGGGGGGAAAATGTGGTTCTTAAAAGGCAAGCTGCTTCCAGTCCTGTCAGAAATGATTTCTCTGGCTTCGTGCTCAGGCTCTCTCCTCTTCCCTCCCCTAGCCTGCTCTTAGCTCTGATTCATGGAGTCACAGAATGGGTTGGCTTGGAAGGGATCTTAAAGATCATCCAGTTCCAACCCCCCTGCCATGGGCAGGGACACCTCCCACCAGCCCAGCTTGCTCAAGGCCTCATCCAGCCTGGCCTTGAGCACCTCCAGGGAAGGGACATCCACAGCCTCCCTGGGCAGCCTGTGCCAGACTCTCCCCAGCCTCACTCTAAACAATTTCACAGAATCACCAAGGTTGGACGAGACCTCAGAGATCATCAAGTCCAACCTGTCACCACAGACCTCATGACTAAACCATGGCACCAAGTGCCACATCCAATCCCCTCTTGAACACCTCCAGGGATGGGGACTCCACCACCTCCCTGGGCAGCACATTCCAATGGCCAACGACTCTCTCAGTGAAGAACTTTCTCCTCACCTCCAGCCTAAACTTCCCCTGGCACAGCTTGAGACTGTGTCCTCTTGTTCTGGTGCTGGTTGCTTGGGAGAAGTCTCCAGTCTCAGTCTCCCCTCTCCCAGCTCAAAGCCATTCCCCCTTGTCCTCTCAGTACAAACCCTTGTTACAAGTTCCTCCCCAGCTTTCTTGTAGCTCCCTTCAGGTACTGGAAGGCTGCTCTAAGGTCTCTGCAGACCCTTCTCCAGATCATCCAGTCTGGCCCCACTACCAAAGCAGATTCACCCAGGGCAGGTCACCCAGGAACACATCCAACTCTCCTGGAGCCACTTCAGGTACTGGAAGGCTGCTCTGAGGTCTCCCTGGAGCCTTCTCTTCTCCAGGCTGAGCACCCCCAGCTCTCCCAGTCTGCCCCCACAGGGGAGGTCCTCCACTGCTGACTCCTCCTCTCTTCCCAACTGCCATGTTCCACAGGAAGATGACATGGCTGTTCTCTGATAAGCAGACCTTTGGCTCTGTGTTTTGTTGGTCAAGCTAGAGGCTGGAGGAGAAGGGAGGATCAAGAGATTAGAGTCACAGACAGAGGAATGGAGGATTATAGGCTAAAACCCTGTGAGTCTCTGTATTGATGGTTGGGACCCAGCCAGACTCTAAGGAGCACTGCAAAGCCTGGTGCTGATAGCATATCCTCTTAGTTCCTGTCTTTGCAGTTCAGGCAGCTTTTGATATGTGTGTCCTCATCAGAAACCAGGGTCAGGCAGGTACCAAGCATCCCAGCTCCTGTAGAAGTCAAATACCTGCTGAGATCAAGTCTGTGCCTCGGCTGGCACTCAGCCTGGAAAGTGTCACTTTGGCTTATGAGCTTCTCAGCAATCCTTGAGTCAAATTCCCACACAAGACAAAAATAAAGGAGCTTGCCCCCTTTTCCCATTGCTGCTCAGTCTGCCTCCCTGATCCTGGCCAGAGATGCCTGCCATGTCTCACCAACCTGGCTCTGCCCTGGAGACTTCCCTTAGCATCTGTCTGCTGCAATGGGAGCCCTGCCAAGAGGAAGGGAGAGGGCAGGAGGAAGACCATTGCCCCCAGCTCTTACCACAGTTCTCTTCTGCTTCCCTCCTACTTGGCACTAATTTGGTATCAGCATCTGCCACTTTGGGGAGGAAAGGGACTTGCTGAAGTGAGAAGTAATGTGGGATGTGCCTGTGTGGCAGTTCTTGGGGAAACAATGGAAGGCAAGTGGGACTAGGCAGGAAGGGTTGGTGTCAAACCTACCCTGTGCAAACATTCCCACTTCTCTGCAGCGCTCACCATTTCTGTTCCTGGCCTTTCCTTTTGCAAAGAGGTCACAGTGTGGTCTCTCTCCTGCCACCTGAGTGTGTTCTATACCCTTCCTGTGACTTCCCATGCCTCAGTTCTGGTTTTTCCCTCCAGTGAACTGGCGCTGTGCATCCTGACTGAACTGAATTCAAAGGGCCTGAGGCTTCTCTACAGCCCTTTAACAGGTGAAAATGATCATGGGGAAACACTGCCTGGGAGAACCTCAGCAGCTGCATTCCTTGGGGGTTTCAGCTGACCACCTGAGATCCCCCTCCTGTCCCAGTGTCTGTGAGGGCAGTGATTTTCTTGGTCTGAAGATGGCATTCCCCTGTCCATTTGTTAATGAAAATGGCAAGCCCAGCACTCAGTGCAGGCTGCAGCCCTAGCCAGGGGATCTGTGACTGTTTCCTTCTTGCCTTACTTCTGGCTTCTGCCAAAGACTTGGTGCAGATGTCAGTAGAAGCTCTCCTGCCTCATGGTCTCCCCTCAGAGCCACACAGCACAGCCACCTGCCCCTGTTTTTCCCTTCTGGAGGCTCCAGGTCTCAGTGCAAGCCCAAAGCATCTGTGCAAGGTCCTTGACCTCAGAGGCAAGTAGCAAGGCAAAATAAATGATCTGGGCAGGACTTAATCCCCTGGCCAGTGGGATCTAATGCAGTGCAGAACCTTCAGGCCCTGTTCCCTGATGCTCACCCAAGGCAAAAGTGAGACTTTCAGTTCAGCCTCACAGTTCTTTTTGTTTTGGGAAGGGAGAAGCAATTCAGGAGTGCAGGGGCTGGTCATAGCAGCCTCTTCCATGCACAGCTTTCCTGTTCCTCTTCCCTTGCTGTTCCCTCCCCATTCCTCTTCATCTCAGATTCTGAGGGGCAAATTCTCACTCTTGCCATGATTTCTTGGAGCTGAAGTATCTTAGAGAAGGAGATGCAGTCTGACAGGCTGGAAGCTCTCTAGCCCCTAATCTCTCTCAAGCATTAGGTATTAGTCATCCACCCAAGTATTGCTTCCTTCCCATCCTGCACGTACAGTCAGTCCTTCCCAGGAGAGCAGCCAGGAGCCAGGGTCTGAGCCTGGCCAAACAGGAGAGCTAGGAGTAGATCATGCACAGATGAAGGGGCTGGGCAAGGCACGAACAGCCACATCTGCAAAGCATTATCTGCCCATCTTCCCCTTGATGGCAGCAGCATGCAGATACCTCTGCAGAGCTGGCTCCTGGGCTGTGTCTGACAGATCCACAGATTGCATTGGGTTGGAAGGGATCCTCAAAGGTCATCTTGTCCAACCCCCTGCAGTCAGCAGGGACACCTCCAACTGGATCAGGTTACTCAGGGCCCCAGCAAGTCTGATCTTGGATGTTTCCAGGGACAGGACCTCAACCACATCCCTGGACAACCTGTGCCAGGATTTCACCATCCTCACTGTGCAGAACTTCCTCCTGATGTCCAACCTAAATCTCCCCTGCTCCAACTTCAAACCGCTGCCCCTCAGCCTATCACTACAAGCCCTTGAAAACAGTCCCTCCCCAGCTCTCCTGTAGATCCCCTTCAGATGCTGAAGTGATACTTTAAGCTCTCCCAGGAGTCTTCTCCATGCTGAACAGCCCCAACTCTCTCAGCCTGTCTCCACAGCACAGGTTCTCCAGCCCTCTGATTATCTTTGTGGCCTCCTCTGGACCTACTCCAGCAGGTCCATGTCCCTTTGGTGTTGGGGATCCCATAGGTGGACTGCAGGTGAGGTCTCACCAGAGCAGAGCAGAAGGCTTTTCATGCATCTCACTGAGATGGGCTAAGGGTGCCAAGTTCTTCAACCTGGGAGCTTTCTCTCCAGGCTGCCAGCCATCAGCTCAGCTCTGGCTCTCTCTCTGTGCTCCCTTATGGAGAGCAGAGCATGAGAACCTGCTAGTGGACTAGGTCCAAGCTCAACATGTCCAGCCAAGAGCTCAGACTTATGCTAAGACCGTGAGTAATCTTGAACTCTTCCTGTTCAGACAGCTCTGCAGCATGGCTTGGGATGCCTCCTCCTCTCACAGGCCTAAGTGGGTGGTGGTGCAGATCTGATCCTGCCTTGGTTTTGTGAAGGTGCAGGTGGGCAGAGCCTTAACATCTCATCTCTAAACACCCTGAAATGCCACAAGCAAAACAGCAGCCAAGGGTTGTGAAATTCTTACCTGCAGAGCCCTTGTCAGAGGGGTGTTGGGGGCAGCGTGTCTGCAGCTGCAGCCCAAGGTGACGAAACCAAGCTCTGGGAGCCCATCAGAGAGCACTGTGTGGCTTTCACCAGGCAACTCCCTGCATGGGAAAGAGGAGGAGCATTTGTCTGCAGGAGGCTGCTCTTCAGAGAGGCTTTTGGCTTGAGAGGGCTCCATGTCTCCTTGATAGCCACTTGTTCCACTGCTGAGTGGGGCTGTGCAGGCTCTGTGTCTACCAAGGGCTTTGCTGGCTGATGAGGAGGTGGAACAGTAAATCCTCCTGTCCAAAATGGAGAGGGGAAAAAAAGAGAGGGGGAAAGAAAACCCAGAAGGCACAAAAAGACTGTGTGCATGGCCTGGATGCTAATGGGCCTTCTCTGCAGCAAACACAGGGAAGGTCTTTAAGGTGCCAGCTTAAATCAGGAGATTTAAATAGGTTAAGACTTGGTCGCAGAGCCGTACGTGCTCTGCTCACAGACAGGCATCTCCTTGCCTTCTCTGGTGGGGAGCAGGAGGAGAGGGAAAGGAAGAGCAAATTCTTGCAGCTTCACATGAACACAAATAGAATCTGAGAGTTGTTTTGGTTGGAAAAGACCTCCAAGGTCGTTGAGACCAACCATCGACCTAATCGTGGCCACTAAACCCTGTCCCCAAGTGCCATGGGCACAGGTTTCTTGAGCACCTACAGGGCTGGGGACTCCACCACCTCCCTGGGCAGCCTGCTCCGGAGTCTGACCACTCTAGCAGCAAAGAAATTGTTCCCAATCTCCAAACTAAGACTCTCCTAGCACAACTTGAGGCCATTTCCTCTCCTCCTATCACCTGATAGATGAGACCAACCCCCACCTCCCTGCAACCTCCTTGCAGGGAGCTGTAGAGAGCAATGAGGTCTCCCCTCAGCCTCCTCCTCTCCAAACTGAACACCCCCAGCTGCTCCCTCAGCTGCTCCTCCCCAGCCCTGTTCTCCAGACCCTTTCCCAGCTTTGCTGCCCTTCTCTGAACAAGCACTCAATGGTCTTCCACACAGCTTGGTCCTGTGGGGTCCTGGTCCTGCAGAGAGCACTAGGAACACCCTTACTGCCAGCATTGCAGGAGAAACCGGTGCCCTCAGCCAGCTACCTGAGAGAGAAGCCAAAGCCAGAACCCTGTGGGCTGCCAAACACTGCTCTGTAATGTTGGGTTTGCCTTCTCTGGGTTAATTCTGCTTCAGGTCCCCTGCCCAGGCGGGCACCTCGCCTCTGTTTGTAGGTGTCAACCAGAGAGCTGGCACCCTGCTCACTGAGCAGTGCAAGCCATGCAGCTAAAATAAGTCTTGCTGGTTTAGGAGAGCTGGTAAAAATAAAGCCTCATGAGCACAAGCAGCTATAACAGCCCAGAGGATTTATGACTGAGTGGTGGTGGTTTTTTTCCAGGGTGGGCTGGCCACAGTCTGGTGGTGGCCTTTTTATAACCCTTATCAGCTCCCACACAGACCAGGTCCATCTGTTACTTAATTTGAGCAGAGGCACTCCTCAGCTTTTGTTCACTAATCTCTGGCTGCACATCTACATTGTTCTCCAGGAGGGCAGCCCACCCCTGAGTCAGCCTTGGCTTGCAGGTCTCTGGGGAGGGGGCATGGCCTGCACCAGAAATAGTGTGGCCAGCAGGAGCAGGGAAGTCATTCTGCCCTGTGCTCAGCACTGCTTAGGCCACACCTTGAGTCCTGTGTCCAGTTCTGGGCTTCTCAGGTCAAGAAGGACATTGAGAGACTTGAACATGTCCAGAGAAGGGCAAGGAGGCTGGGGAGGGGTCTGGAGCACAGCCCTGTAAGGAGAGGCTGGAGAGAGCTGGGGTTGCTTAGCCTGGAGAAGAGGAGGCTCAGGGGAGACCTTCTTGCTGTCTCCAACTCCCTGAAGGGAGGTTGGAGCCAGGTAGGGGTTGGTCTCTTCTCCCAGGCAAGCAGCACCAGAACAAGAGGACACAGTCTGAAGCTGTGCCAGGGGAGGTTCAGGATGGAGGTGAGGAGAAAGTTCTTCCCAGCAAGAGGAATTAGCCATTGGAATGTGCTGCCCAGGGAGGTGATGGAGGCCCCATCCCTGGAGGTGTTCAAGAGGGGATTGGATGTGGCACTTGGTGCCATGGTTTAGTTGTCATGAGGTCTGTGGTGCCAGGTTGGACTTGCTGATCTCTGAGGTCTTTTCCAACCTTATTGATTCTATGATTCTATGAAAACTGGAACGAAAGCAAAGCACACAGGTCCCTCTGGCTCCATGACCAGTGTGGTCCTCCTGCCTGCTGCCTTCTGTCAGCCCAAAGGGGCTTTTCACCTGCAGCTTGGATGCCAGAGCAAACATGCAGCCAGCCCCCTTGCACTGGGGGCAAGGGTTGGAAGTTTTGCTCTCTACAACTCCCTGAAAGGAGGTCGGACTGAGGTGGGGATTGGTCTTTTCTCCTTAGTACCAGGTGGTAGAACAAGAGGAAATAGCCTGAAACTGTGCCAGGGAAGGTTTAGGTTGAAGATGAGGAACAATTTCTTTGCTGCCAGAGTGGTCAGACTCTGGCACAGGCTGCCCAGGGAGGTGGTGGAGTCCCCATCCTGGGAGGTGTTCAAGAAATGGGTGGCCATGGCACTGTGGGACATGGTTTAGTGGTGTTGGGTAGAAGGTTGGACTTGATCTTTGAGGTCTTTTTCAGCCTTAATGATTCTGTGAGTCCCCATCCCAAGAAACCTGTGGCCCTGGCACTTTGGGACCTGGTTTAAAGGCCATGGTGGTGTTGGGCTGATGGTTGGACTGGATGATCTTAGAGGTCTTTTCCAACCAAAACAATTCCATGATTCTCTTTATGCACCCTTCATAAATTCAGTCTTTAGATAACACAGGTACACTTAAGTCCCCCAAACTGTCCCCAGAACTCCAGGCAAAGAACAGTTGGACAGAACAACCCCCAAAAAAACCCTTAGCAGTGGCTTAGGCATTTTCTGGCATCTCACTCCTGTGCCATGCTGCCCATCCTCCACCTCCTTGTCTACACTGGCACCAGCTGCATTGTGGAATTGCAGTGGGATGCACTGGGGGTAGAGGGGAGGGAGGGTAGAGAGGCTGAAGCACAGAGAGCCAGCAGGCTGGGTATTGGGAGGTGCAGATGGTCAGATGCTTCTGGGAGTTAGGGCTTATGGCGATTTCCTCTGAATAAGCCAAGGGCAGAAACCTGGCCTCCCTTTTCCTTGTCTGACCCAGTCCCCAGCTTTGAGTGGCTTCCTCTGGAGACTTCTCACACATTTAGCAGTCAGCTTCCTCCCTGCTGCCTACACAACACTTCTGAGGCAGGGACAGTGCTGGGGTCAGCCAAGCTGCCCTTCAAACACTGCTCCTCTCCTGCCTGCCGCTGTGATCGTCTCAGCGGCGCTGTCCTTGTCGCCGAGTCCTCTAGCTGCCGCTCACGGTCCTGAGGAGGGATGCTCTAGGGAGCCTCTCCAAACGGGCAGCCAGCACCATGCTGCCATGCAGAGAGTTCAGCTGATGTGTTTCTAACACCCAGCAGCAGCTCCCTCTCTGCACGGAGCAACCACCCAGAGGGCCGAGGCGCCGAACGAGGCGTGCGGATTCCAGCAGCAGTCCCACGTGGCTCGGATGCCTTTTCCCCCCACCACCTTCCTTTTGAATTGCAAATCGAGCCGAGGCTTAGTGCTGATGGACACCTCAAGCGAGGCATATTTCGGTTGCTTTAGTGGGCAGGTGTTTAAATACAGCTGCATGTTTCTGTACTGCTTGTGCCTGACAGTGCATTAATTACAATCACCGTGCCGGGGAACCGCCGGAGCGGCAGCGCCCAGCGCGCTGCAGCGGAGTGCTGGCACCGGCTCAACTTGCCCTGCTTCCTGCTGACCCTTTTTGCCGTGCCCTTACAACCCCAGGGTGATGCAGAGACCACACAGAATCACAGAACGGTAGGGGGTTGGAAGGGAGCCTGCAGCCCAAGCCCCGTGCCGAAGCGGGAGCAGGCAGGGCAGGTCGCGCAGGAACGCATCCAGACAGGAAGGCTTCACCTCCTCTTCACATTCCTGCTTAGAGGCTTTAAAGAGAGCCTGGGAAGGAAGGAGATGGAAGGTCAGGCTTGGCTGTAAACCCAGCACACAGAGGAGGTTTAACACAGCAGAGCTGTCTGTAAAGCTGCAAATTTCTCTCTGAAGCTACAGTTTGAGGGTAGCATTTGAAAATGATTCAGCTACCATGAGTCACGGCGACAAGCATGGGCTGGAGCTCTTGAGCTAAAAGCAGTGCCATAAGAAGCATGCTAGAGACTTCACTGCCTTGTCCTGGATTCTATTTTGGAGAACTGGTGGCATTTGGGATTCAACCATGTGTCTGGCTGAGCCTGCAGCACACAGGGAGCTGGTAGGTGCCTCTGTTGTGGCATGGGGGACGTGGCATGGTGACATCTCTCTGGTGAGGGAAGACTGGAAACTGGGGCTTTGGGGTTTTGTAGAGGAGGGGATTCTCATCAGTGCTGATCAATACTTCAAGGGTGGGTGTCAGGATTGTTGCAGTGGTGCCCAGTGGCAGCACAAATGGGTAACAGACACAAACTTGAGCAGAAGTTGTTCCGTCTAAAGAGGAAGAGGAGGAACTTCTTTAGTTGAAGGGTGCCGGAGCCCTGGAGCAGGCTGCCCAGAGAGGTGGTGGAGTCTCTGTCTCTGCAGACATTCAACCCCCACCTGGATGTGTTCATAGATCCAGAGAATGGTTTGGGTTGGAAGGGACCTTCAAGATCATCCAGTTCCAAACCCCTGCCGTGGGCAGGGCCACCTCCCACCAGCCCAGATTGCTCAAGGCCTCCTCCTGTTCCTGTGTGACCTTCTCCAGGTGACCCTTTCTTGGCAGGGGGTGAACTCAATGATCTGGAACTAGATGATCCTTGTGGTCCCTTCCAACCCTGACTGATACTGTGATCTCCAGAGGTCCCTTCCAACCCCTAAGAACATGCTGCAATGGGTGCTGCTCTGGGAAGGAATCCATGTCAGTGCCAGGCTGCTCTCCAGCTCCTGGGTGCTGAGGCCTTTGAAGTGGGATTTGCTTCATCACACAAACCCTTTTGCTGCCTGTTTGTACTGGGCTGAAAGCAGCCTAAAGGAACATCTTTGGAATACTCATTTTAGAAGGTGGTGTGGTTGCCACTAATGATGATTTAAGAGGCCAAGCAAAGCCACCCTTAAGTGTGGCCACCAGAGAAACAACACTTGCCAAGAGCAGAGAAATGTCTCATGGTAGGCATGCCCTGGCTCCTGGAACAGCACAGTGCTAACAGCAGGGGCAGGGGGCTGGAGAAGAGGAGGCTCAGGGGAGACCTTATTGTTGTCTACAACTCCCTGAAGGGAGGTTGTAGCCAGGTGGGGCTTGGTCTCTTCTTCCAGGCAAGCAGCACCAGAACAAGAGGACACAGTCTCAAGCTGTGCCAGGGGAGGTTTAGGCTGGAGGTGAGGAGAAAGTTCTTCCCAGAGAGAGTTGTTAGCCCTTGGAATGTGCTGCCCAGGGAGGTGGTGGAGTCACTGTCCCTGGAGGCGTTCAAGAGGGGATTGGATGTGGCACTTGGTGCCATGGTTTAGTAGTCAGGAGGTGTTGGGTGCCAGGTTGGACTTAATGATCTTTGAGGTCTCTTCCAACCTTATTGATTCTATGATTGCTGAACCCCTCCAGGGATGGGGACTCCACCACCTCCCTCCCTGGGCAGGGTGTCCCAGTGCTGTCAGCCTCTGTGGCACCTGAGCCAGCCCTGCTGTGAGAGGCACCAATGAACCCAGGCTCATTTGCTGCTCTGACTGAGCAACTCTTGCCCTCCTTTGGTGCTGAGACAGGAGTAGGGCTAATGAGCAATGTGGTAAGGTATTAATTATCACTTCCCCTCTTAAACCCTGTTGATTCTATGATTCTATTCTATGATTCTATGGTTCCCCCAGGCAGACTGCTCAACAAGGGAAGCCCCAAAGTCATGTTAACAGGGTAGAATCATAGAATCATAGAATCAGTCAGGGTTGGAAGGGACCACAAGGATCAGCTAGTTCCAACCCCCTGCCCTGGGCAGGGACACCCTACACTAGATCAGGCTGGCCAGAGCCTCGTCCAGCCTGGTCTTAAACACCTCCAGGGAGGGGGCCTCAACCACCTCCCTGGATAACCCATTCCAGGGCTTCACCACTCTCATGGGGAAGAACTTCTTCCTCACATCCAGCCTGAATCTCCCTATTTCCAGCTTCATTCCGTTCCCCCTAGTCCTATCACTACCTGATACCCTGAGAAGTCCCTCCCCAGCCTTCCTGTAGGCCCCCTTCAGATACTGGAAGGCCACCATGAGGTCAGGGTGAGGGTGTCCTGCTCCTGCTCTGCACCCTCCATTTGAGGCCCTTGGTTTGGTTTGCTCCCTTCCAGACCTTTACCCTCCTTGTAATTTAGAACATGCCACTTGCAGCCTCCTGCTGCCACAGACAGAATAAATCTGCCACAGCAGTGAGTCAAGCAGCCACATTGATCTCTGCCCACACTCAATAGATGGAGTAATGTCAGAACCCCTCACACAGTCTCCAAGGGCTCAGCTTCTGTCTCAGATTTTATTGACATTCTGCTGTGTGCCTGAGGGGCAGAGCTAAATCTCTTGTGTTTAGTGGCTGGGGAAGAGCCTGCTGTGAGCAGCTTGTGAGAAACGAGACGGGGCTGGAGTGAGATGGAGCCCCACTGCCCTGGGGTGAGTGCTCCTGGAGTCATAACTCCTTCAGAGCAACACGACACTGGGGGATTACTGCCTCCCTCTCCAGCTGAATTGTTCCTGCAGTGGTTGTACTTCAGAAGAGCCATGTCACCGTGCTGGCTACTTGAGGGGACTCCATTTTTCTAAAGAAATATCTTCTGTAAGCACAACAAAATACAACACAACCCCCAAACTGCTGCAGCAAACTGCTCACGTGAGGCACAGGGAGCCCTTGCCCTCCCCATCTTCCTCTAGCTTTTCCAACAGGCCAGCAGGAGCAGGGAAGTCATTCTGCCCTGTGATCAGCGCTGCTGAGGCCACACCTTGAGTCCTGTGTCCAGTTCTGGGCTCCTCAGCTCAAGAAGGACATTGAGAGACTTGAAGGTGTCCAGAGAAGGGCAAGGAGGCTGGGGAGGGGTCAGGAGCACAGCCCTGTGAGGAGAGGCTGAGGGAGCTGGGGTTGCTTAGCCTGCAGGAGAGGAGGCTCAGGGGAGACCTTCTTGCTCTCTCCAACTGCCTGAAGGGAGGTTGTAGCCAGGTGGGGGTTGGTCTCCTCCCAGGCACCCAGCAGCAGAACAAGAGGACACAGTCTGAAGCTGTGCCAGGGGAGGTTTAGGCTGGAGGTGAGGAGAAAGTTCTTCCCAGCAAGAGGAATTAGCCATTGGGATGTGCTGCCCAGGGAGGTGGTGGAGTCCCCATCCCTGGAGGTGTTCAAGGGGGGACTGGATACAATACAATACAATACAATAGAATACAATACACCAGGTTGGAAGAGACCTTCAAGATCATCGCGTCCAACCCATCAAACAATCCAACCCACCCAACAACTAGACCATACAGCCAAGCACCCCATCAAGTCTTCTCCTGAACACCTCCTGTGAAGGTGACTCCACCACCTCCACGGGTAGCCGATTCCAATGGGCAATCACTCTCTCCGTGTAGAACTTCTTCCTAACATCCAGCCTAAACCTGCCCTGGCGCAGCCTGAGACTGTGTCCTCTTGTTCTGGTGCTGGATGCCTGGGAGAAGAGGCCAACCTCTGCCTGGCTACAACCTCCCTTCAGGTAGTTGTAGAGAGCAATAAGGTCACCCCTCAGTCTCCTCTTCTCCAGGCTAAGCAACCCCAGCTCCCTCAGCCTTTCCTCATAGGGCTTGTGTTCCAAACCCCTCACCAGCTTTGTTGCCCTTCTCTGGACACGTTCCAGCAAGTCAACATCCTTCCTAAACTGAGGGGCCCAGAACTGGACACAGGACTCAAGGTGTGGCCTAACCAGTGCAGTGTACAGGGGCACAATGACCTCCCTGCTCCTGCTGTGGCACTTGGAGCCCTGGTCAGGAGGTGTTGGGTGACAGGTTGGACTTGATGACCTTTGAAGTCTTTTCCAGCCTTACTGATTCTATGATTTCTAGGATGGTACAGACCAGGTAGATGCAATTCCAGCTGCCTTCTGTGGCTCTCCAGGTGCTGTGCAGCTCTCTCTAGACTCATCTGCTAGTTCAGGTCTCAGTAGGAAGCTCTCCTATGTTAGAAGGCTCTGTAAGGCAGGTCCCTGCTTGAGGAAGATGCTCTCTGAAGAAGGCAGAACCTACAGCTTCTCTCTTCATGAGAACTCATTATCAGAGCCACCTGTCCCAAACAGAAAGCCAATCAGGGTCCCCATAGTTAGCTGAGTGGTCAGAGCTGGGCTGACCACTCAAGAGGGTTCCTGGAGCAGGGACCTCACAGCACAAGCAGTTCTATGCCTTCTTTGTATGAATTCTGTGTTGCCCTGCTGGAGTGTGTCCAGAGGAGGCCACAAAGATGATCAGAGGGCTGGAGAACCTCCCCTATGGGGGCAGAAAGGTATGAGAGAGTTGGGGCTCTTCAGCCTGGAGAAGAGAAGGCTCCAAGGAGACCTTAGAGCAGCCTTCCAGGACCTCAAGGGGGCTGCAAGAGAGCTGGGGAGGGACTTGTGACAAGGGCTTGGAGCGATGAAATGAGACTTTGAGCTGGGAGAGGGGAGATTGAGACTGGAGATGAAGATGAAATTCTTTCCAGTGAGGCTGGGGAGACACTGGCACAGGTTGCCCAGGGAGGCTGTGGCTGTCCCTTCCCTGGAGGTGTTCCAGGCCAGGCTGGATGAGGTCTTGAGCAAGCTGGGCTGGTGGGAGGTGTCCCTGCCTGTGGCAGGGGGTTGGAACTGGATGAGCTTTAAGGTCCCTTCCAACCCAATCCAACCCATTTCTATGAATCTGTGAATACAAAGTGCCCAACACTGGTGCTGAAAACGTGCTCAGAGATTTCAAAAGGACTTCCCCAAGAGTGTTTCTTGTCTCTGCTGAGTGGCTCCTGCTAATGCCATGGGGTTGTGCTCGGATCAGTGAAATCTCTGCTCAGCAAGGATCACAACCCCAGGCAGATGACCTGAGAGGATCAAAGAGGATGGAGAGAGGGAGAGGAACAAGTCAGTGTCTCAGGCCTGGTGCCTCCAGACCTAAGGAAAAAGGTAATTATGCCATGAGCCAATTCCTCTTGCTGGGAAGAACTTTCTCCTCACCTCCAGCCTCAACCTCCCCTGGCACAGCTTCAGACTGTGTCCTCTTGTTCTGGTGCTGGGTGCCTGGCAGAAGAGACCAACCCCTTCCTGGCTACAACCTCCCTTCAGGGAGTTGCAGAGAGCAAGAAGGTCTCCCCTGAGCCTCCTCTTCTGCAGGCTAAGCAACCCCAGCTCCCTCAGCCTCTCCTCACAGGGCTGTGCTCCAGACCCCTCCCCAGCCTCCTTGCCCTTCTCTGGACACCTTCAAGTCTCTCAATGTCCTTCTTGAGCTCTGGGAGGGGAGTCTGGGAGACCTGAGGCTGTTCAGCCTAGAGAAGAGCAGCCTGAGAAGGGTCTTCCCAATGCTGAGCAAGAGCTAAAGGTGTAGGGCAAAAGGATGGGGCTGGGCTTCTTTCAGTGGTGCCCAGTGACAGGTCCAGGGGCAGTGGGTACAAACTGGGACCCAGGAGGTTTCACTTGAACATAAGGAGAATCTTCCTTGCTGTGAGGGTGCTGGAGTCCTGGAGCAGGCTGCCCAGAGAGGAGTCTCCTTCTCTGGGGACTTTCAAAACCCATCTGGATGCTTTCCTGTGCAACCTGCTCTGGGTGAACCTTTCTTGGACTCAATGATCTCCAGAGGTCCCTTCCACCCCCTCCCATGATTCTGTGGTTGCTTACACCACCTCCTGACTGAAACAAACCAAGACTGAAGCACCTGCCTCAACCTGCTGAGAACCAGCTCTGGCCATGGCATTCTCCTGGCTCTCTGAAGTAAAGCAGAAGCAGGGTGAGCTCGCTGCACTGCCCCGTTACTCCCTGCAGCTCAGGACCTCCCCCAGGCAGCTCCATTCTAGGCCAGCTCAGTGTTGGATTTTTCCCAAAGGCTTTCTCCAGTGCAGAAGGGGAAGGGTGGAAAGGTCCTGCTAAGCAGTTGTGGCTGGGCCAACTATCAGTTTGCATCAGCTGGTGGCTTCTTTTTTCTCTGAGTAACAATTGTTTTGCACACAAAAGGCAGCTTCTGAGCCCTGCCAGGCTCCAGCTCTCCCCTCAAGGCCTTCTGCTCTCTTTGGGGCAGAACTGCTGGGAGCCTCAGCGCCGAGGAGAGCCTCAGCATTCAGCAAACAATGAGGGGTAGGAGTTGGCGGGGAGCATTGCCTAAGTGCTGAAAGGATTTTAGGTGCTCCAGGCCCTTCTGCTTTCAGTGGGAGAAGCTCTGGCTCTGCAGAGGGACCTCGACCGGCTGGACAGATGGGCAGAGGCCAACAGGATGGCATTCAACAAGTCCAAGTGCCAGGGGCTGCACTTTGGCCACAGCAACCCCATGTAGAGCTACAGGCTGGGGGCAGAGTGGCTGAGAGCTGCCAAACAGAGAGGGACCTGGGGGTGCTGATTGACAGTTGCCTAAACATGAGCCAGCAGTGTCCCCACCCCAAGAAGGCCAATGGCATCCTGGCCTGCATCAGGAATAGTGTGGCCAGCAGGAGCAGGGAAGTCATTGTGCCCTGTGCTCTGCATTGGTTAGGCCACACCTTGAGTCCTGTGTCCAGTACTGGGCCCCTCAATTTAAGAAGGACATGGAGACACTTGAAGGTGTCCAGAGAAGGGCAACAAGGCTGGGGAGAGACCTTGAGCACAGCCCTGTGAGGAGAGGCTGAGGGAGCTGGGGTTGCTTAGCCTGGAGAAGAGGAGGCTCAGGGAGACCTCATTGCTCTCTCCCACTACCTGAAGGGAGGTTGGAGCCAGGAGGGAGTTGGCCTCTAGCACCCAGCAGCAGAACAAGAGGACACAGTCTCAAGCTGTGCCAGGGGAAGTTGAGGCTGGAGGTGAGGAGGAAGTTCTTCACTGAGAGAGTGATTCACCATTGGAATGTGCTGCCCGGGGAGGTGGTGGAGTCACCGTCCCTGGAGGTGTTCAAGAGGGGACTGGATGTGGCACTTGGTGCCATGGTCTAGTCGTGAGGTTTGTGGTTACAGGTTGGACTTGATGATCTTCGAGGTCTCTTCCAACCTTGGTGATACTGTGAGACTGTGATCTCCAGAGGTCCTTTCTAACTCCTGCTGCTGATTCTGTGGCAGTGTCAGTCTGGCTGGGACTCTACCCAGGGAGCTGAACTCCAGGCTCCTCCTGAATCACAGCCCTCTCCAGATTTACTGCCTCACATTTTACATTACCATGCTGAGTCTTAACATTCTTGAGGGTGTAGTCAGCATGTGCTGGAGGCCTGGCACATTTCATCCTCTGGGAAGGGACCAGACCTCCAGAGGCTGCTCTGCTCCCTGTCTTCTCCTGGCCATCAAATTGATGTACAAAATAACACAGCCTCTCCTGCACTGCCAGAGTAAGAGTTCAGAGACTGACAGCTTGCATCAGGTTGGAAGGGATCCTCAAAAGCCATCTTGTCCAACCCCACTGCAGTCAGCAGGGACACCTGCAACCAGATCAGGCTGCCCAGGGCCACACTGAGTCTTGAATGTCTCCTGGGACAGGACCTCAACCACCTCTCTGGACCACCTGTTCCAGGATTTCCCCACCCTCATTGTGCAGAGCTTCCTCCTGATGTCCAACCTCGATCTCCTCTGCTCCAGTTTCAAACCATTGCTCCTCACCCTATCACCCCAAGCTCTTCTGAACAGTCCCTCCCCAGCCTTCCTGTAGGTCCCCTCCAGGCTCTGAGGTCTCCCCAGAGCTTTCTCTTCTCCAGGCTGAACATCCCCAACTCTCTCAGCCTGTCCTCCGATCATCTCGGTGCCTTTCTCTGGCCAGGTCCATGTCTCTCTTGTGTTGGGGCCCCAGAGCTGAGCACAGCCCTGCAGGTGAGGTCTCACCAGAGCTGTTCCCTGCAGGTGAGGTCTCACCAGAGCTGTTCCCTGCAGGTGAGGTCTCACCAGAGCTGTTCCTGTACCATAAGCACAAGGCACACACAAGCAGCTCATGCTGGCACTGGGCTTTGGGTCATTGTCTTAATCTCCCTCTTAAAATTGCCCCTTCTAACAACTCTATTTTCCTGTATTTCCACCAGAGCTCCTAAACAAACTCAGGGCTGCTGGACTGGGTGCCTTAGGAGCAGGTTTTCATCTGTGGAAGTCAATTGCTCATGGCTGGCTGAGAAGGTTTCTCAGCAGGCAGCATGTTCCTAGCTGGGTGACTTATGAGCTCTGCTCTTTCTTTTTACCTTCTGTTTGTTGTGTTTTCTTTTTGTGTGTGCAGGCTGCAGACTCTTGGCCGTGGAGCTGACATCCAGCAACACCAAACCCGTGGTGCAGGAATTCCAGAGTGAGTGCTGTGAGGGCTTGCTGCCTACACTGCCCTCTGCCTGGGGAAAAAACAACCACCAACCACCCAACCAACCACAGAACCCAGGTCTATTGTACCCAAAGTGGGGGAAAATCGTGGTTATTGTGGCCCAACTGGAGAAAAAATGATGTTTATGGTGCCCAAAGTGGGGGGAAATGACGCTGGTGGTGCCCAAAGGGTGGGAAAAATTATGCTGGTGGTGCCCAAAGGGGGGGAAATGATGCTGGTGGTGCCCAAAGTGGGGGAAAAATGATGCTGGTGGTGCCCAAAGGGGGGAAATGATGCTGGTGGTGCCCAAAGTGGGGGGAAATGATGCTGGTGGTGCCCAAAGTGGGGGAAAAATGATGCTGGTGGTGCCCAAAGGGGGGAAATGATGCTGGTGGTGCCCAAAGTGGGGGAAAAATGATGCTGGTGGTGCCCAAAGTGGGGGAAAAATGATGCTGGTGGTGCCCAAAGTGGGGGAAAAATGATGCTGGTGGTGCCCAAAGGGGGGGAAATGATGCTGGTGGTGCCCAAAGTGGGGGAAATGATGCTGGTGGTGCCCAAAGTGGGGGAAAAAATGATGCTGGTGGTGCCCAAAGTGGGGGAAAAATGATGCTGGTGGTGCCCAAAGTGGGGGAAAAATGATGCTGGTGGTGCCCAAAGTGGGGGAAAAATGATGCTGGTGGTGCCCAAAGTGGGGGAAAAATGATGCTGGTGGTGCCCAAAGTGGGGGAAAAATGATGCTGGTGGTGCCCAAAGTGGGGGAAATGATGCTGGTGGTGCCCAAAGTGGGGGGAAATGATGCTGGTGGTGCCCAAAGTGGGGGAAATGATGCTTATGGTGCCCAGAGTGGGGGAAAAAATGATGCTGGTGGTGCCCAAAGTGGGGGAAATGATGCTTATGGTGCCCAAAGTGGGGGAAATGATGCTGGTGGTGCCCAAAGTGGGGGGAAATGATGCTGGTGGTGCCCAAAGTGGGGGGAAATGATGCTGGTGGTGCCCAAAGTGGGGGGAAATGATGCTGGTGGTGCCCAAAGTGGGGGAAATGATGCTGGTGGTGCCCAAAGTGGGGGAAATGATGCTTATTGTGGCCTAAATGGGAAAAATCATGCTTAATGTGCCCAAAGAGGGGAAAAAATAATGTTTGTGGTGCCCTAACTGGGAAAAAATTATGCTTATGATGCCCAAAGTGGGGGAAATGATGCTTGTGGTGCCCAAAGTGGGGGGGAAAAGGTGCCGCTTGCAGTGCCCCAACTGGGGGGAAGGTGCTGCTTGCAGCGCCCAAACTGGGGGGAAAAGGTGCCGCTTGCAGTGCCCAAACTGGGGGAGGAGGTGCCGCTTGCAGTGCCCAAACTGGGGGAGGAGGTGCCGCTTGCAGTGCCCAAACTGGGGGGAAGGTGCCGCTTGCAGCGCCCAAACTGGGGGGAGGAGGTGCCGCTTGCAGCGCCCAAACTGGGGGAGAAGGTGCCGCTTGCAGTGCCCAAACTGGGGGAGAAGGTGCCGCTTGCAGTGCCCAAACTGGGGGGGGAAGGTGCCGCTTGCAGCGCCCAAACTGGGGGGAGGAGGTGCCGCTTGCAGTGCCCAAACTGGGGGGAGAAGGTGCCGCTTGCAGTGCCCAAACTGGGGGGAGGTGCCGCTTGCAGCGCCCAAACTGGGGGGAAAAGGTGCCGCTTGCAGTGCCCAAACTGGGGGGAGGAAAAGGTGCCGCTTGCAGTGCCCAAACTGGGGGGAAGGTGCCGCTTGCAGTGCCCAAACTGGGGGAAAAAGTGCCGCTTGCAGCGCCCAAACTGGGGGAGGAGGTGCCGCTTGCAGTGCCCAAACTGGGGGAGAAGGTGCCGCTTGCAGTGCCCAAACTGGGGGGAGAAGGTGCCGCTTGCAGTGCCCAAACTGGGGGGAGGAGGTGCCGCTTGCAGTGCCCAAACTGGGGGGCGAAAGGTGCCGCTTGCAGTGCCCAAACTGGGGGGGAAGGTGCCGCTTGCAGTGCCCAAACTGGGGGGCGAAAGGTGCTGCTTGCAGTGCCCAAACTGGGGGAAAAGGTGCCGCTTGCAGTGCCCAAACTGGGGGGAGGAGGTGCCGCTTGCAGTGCCCAAACTGGGGGGAGGAGGTGCCGCTTGCAGTGCCCAAACTGGGGGAGGAGGTGCCGCTTGCAGTGCCCAAACTGGGGGGAAGGTGCCGCTTGCAGCGCCCAAACTGGGGGGAAAAGGTGCCGCTTGCAGCGCCCAAACTGGGGGGAGAAGGTGCCGCTTGCAGTGCCCAAACTGGGGGGAGAAGGTGCCGCTTGCAGTGCCCAAACTGGGGGCGAAAGGTGCCGCTTGCAGCGCCCAAACTGGGGGAGGAGGTGCCGCTTGCAGCGCCCAAACTGGGGGGGGAAAGGTGCCGCTTGCAGTGCCCAAACTGGGGGAGGAGGTGCCGCTTGCAGCGCCCAAACTGGGGGGAGGAAAGGTGCCGCTTGCAGTGCCCAAACTGGGGGAAAAGGTGCCGCTTGCAGTGCCCAAACTGGGGGGGGAAGGTGCCGCTTGCAGTGCCCAAACTGGGGGAAAAAAGTGCCGCTTGCAGCGCCCAAACTGGGGGAGGAGGTGCCGCTTGCAGTGCCCAAACTGGGGGGAAGGTGCCGCTTGCAGTGCCCAAACTGGGGGGAAAGGTGCCGCTTGCAGTGCCCAAACTGGGGGGAGGAGGTGCCGCTTGCAGTGCCCAAACTGGGGGGGAAAGGTGCCGCTTGCAGTGCCCAAACTGGGGGGAAGGTGCCGCTTGCAGTGCCCAAACTGGGGGGGAAAGGTGCTGCTTGCAGTGCCCAAACTGGGGGGAGGAGGTGCCGCTTGCAGCGCCCAAACTGGGGGAGGAGGTGCCGCTTGCAGTGCCCAAACTGGGGGAGAAGGTGCCGCTTGCAGTGCCCAAACTGGGGGGAAGGTGCTGTTTGCAGTGCCCAAACTGGGGGGAGAAGGTGCCGCTTGCAGTGCCCAAACTGGGGGGGAAAGGTGCCGCTTGCAGTGCCCAAACTGGGGGGAAGGTGCCGCTTGCAGTGCCCAAACTGGGGGGCGAAAGGTGCTGCTTGCAGTGCCCAAACTGGGGGAGAAGGTGCCGCTTGCAGCGCCCAAACTGGGGGAGGAGGTGCCGCTTGCAGTGCCCAAACTGGGGGGAGAAGGTGCCGCTTGCAGTGCCCAAACGGGGGGGGAAGGTGCTGTTTGCAGCGCCCAAAGTGGGGGAAAAGGTGTCGCTTGCAGTGCCCAAACTGGGGGGAAAGGTGCTGCTTGCAGTGCCCAAACTGGGGGGAGAAGGTGCCACTTGCAGTGCCCAAACTGGGGGGAAAGGTGCCACTTGCAGTGCCCAAACTGGGGGGAAAGGTGCCACTTGCAGTGCCCAAACTGGGGGGAAGGTGCTGCTTGCAGTGCCCAAACTGGGGGAGAAGGTGTCGCTTGCAGTGCCCAAACTGGGGGGAAAGGTGCCGCTTGCAGTGCCCAAACTGGGGGGGGAAAGATGCCTCTTGCAGTTCCCAAACTGGGGGGGGAAAGGTGCCGCTTGCAGTGCCCAAACTGGGGGGGGAAAAGGTGTCGCTTGCAGTGCCCAAACTGGGGGGAAAATGTGCCGCTTGCAGTGCCCAAACTGGGGGGGGAAAGGTGCCGCTTGCAGTGCCCAAACTGGGGGAGGAGGTGCCGCTTGCAGTGCCCAAACTGGGGGGAGGAGGTGCCGCTTGCAGTGCCCAAACTGGGGGGAGGAGGTGCTGTTTGCAGTGCCCAAACTGGGGGAGAAGGTGCCGCTTGCAGTGCCCAAACTGGGGGGGGAAAGGTGCCGCTTGCAGTGCCCAAACTGGGGGAGAAGGTGCCGCTTGCAGCGCCCAAACTGGGGGGAGGAGGTGCCGCTTGCAGTGCCCAAACTGGGGGGGCGAAAGGTGCCGCTTGCAGTGCCCAAACGGGGGGAAAAGGTGCCGCTTGCAGCGCCCAAAGTGGGGGGAAAAGGTGTCGCTTGCAGTGCCCAAACTGGGGGGAAAGGTGCTGCTTGCAGTGCCCAAACTGGGGGAGAAGGTGCCACTTGCAGTGCCCAAACTGGGGGGGGAAAGGTGCCACTTGCAGTGCCCAAACTGGGGGGAAAGGTGCTGCTTGCAGTGCCCAAACTGGGGGAGAAGGTGTCGCTTGCAGTGCCCAAACTGGGGGGAAAGGTGCCGCTTGCAGTGCCCAAACTGGGGGAGGAGGTGCCGCTTGCAGCGCCCAAACTGGGGGGAGGAGGTGCCGCTTGCAGTGCCCAAACTGGGGGGGGCGAAAGGTGCCGCTTGCAGTGCCCAAACGGGGGAAAAGGTGGGCAGCGCCCAAAGTGGGGGGAAAAGGTGTCGCTTGCAGTGCCCAAACTGGGGGGAAAGGTGCTGCTTGCAGTGCCCAAACTGGGGGAGAAGGTGCCACTTGCAGTGCCCAAACTGGGGGGAAAGGTGCCACTTGCAGTGCCCAAACTGGGGGGAAAGGTGCTGCTTGCAGTGCCCAAACTGGGGGAGAAGGTGTCGCTTGCAGTGCCCAAACTGGGGGGAAAGGTGCCGCTTGCAGTGCCCAAACTGGGGGGAAAGGTGCCACTTGCAGTGCCCAAACTGGGGGGGGAAAGGTGCCACTTGCAGTGCCCAAACTGGGGGGAAAGGTGCTGCTTGCAGTGCCCAAACTGGGGGGAGAAGGTGTCGCTTGCAGTGCCCAAACTGGGGGGAAAGGTGCCGCTTGCAGTGCCCAAACTGGGGGGAAAAGGTGCCGCTTGCAGTGCCCAAACTGGGGGGAAAGGTGCCGCTTGCAGTGCCCAAACTGGGGGGAAAATGTGCCGCTTGCAGTGCCCAAACTGGGGGGAGGAGGTGCCGCTTGCAGTGCCCAAACTGGGGGGAAATGTGCCGCTTGCAGTGCCCAAACTGGGGGGAAAATGTGCCGCTTGCAGTGCCCAAACTGGGGGAGGAGGTGCTGCTTGCAGTGCCCAAACTGGGGGAGGAGGTGCCGCTTGCAGTGCCCAAACTGGGGGAGGAGGTGCCGCTTGCAGTGCCCAAACTGGGGGAGGAGGTGCCGCTTGCAGTGCCCAAACTGGGGGGGGAAGGTGCCGCTTGCAGTGCCCAAACTGGGGGAGAAGGTGCCGCTTGCAGTGCCCAAACTGGGGGGGGAAGGTGCCGCTTGCAGCGCCCAAACTGGGGGGAGAAGGTGCCGCTTGCAGCGCCCAAACTGGGGGAGAAGGTGCCGCTTGCAGTGCCCAAACTGGGGGAGAAGGTGCTGCTTGTAGTGCCCTAGCTGGGAAAAATCATGTTTATGGTGCCCAAAGTGGGGAAAACTGTTTATCGTGCCCTAACCGGGAAGAAACCATGCTTGTTGTGCCCTAAGTGGGAGCACCCCTGCTCACTGTGCACGGTGTGTGGTTTTGTGGGAGAGGCAGGGCTGCCCAGAGCCCACAGCCTGGAAAAGCACTCCGGGACGTGCCTCTGTGTCTCCCTGTTTAGCACAGCACCGGCTGGAAGTGGTTTATTGAAGGCTCCTGCACGGCCCTGGCCTTGCAGAGTGTCTGCCTAAGTGCTTTTTTGAACTGGATCCCAAAAGGAGGAGAGGCAGAGGCCTGGCAGTTCGTACCCTGAGGAGGGAGCTGGGACAGTCCTGCTTTCTCTTGGCCCCGCTACAGAGGCGCAGGGACGCTGGGAAGGCCGCCTCTCAGCCCGCTTCTGAGGAGGAGATGGAGCTGCCATACTTCAAAGGGGAAGAGGGTTTGCTGCATTTAGCCCCAGGCAGCCCAGTCCTCAGTCCATTACCAGACACCACCCAGGGAGATTCTGCATCCCTGCCTCACGTTGCAGGCTGTGATTAGCAGCAAGACAGCGCTGTGGCCTCACCCTTGTCAGAAGGTCTTGTTTGTCACAAGTTAGAGCCTGGAGAGAACAGTGTGTTCATTCCTCTCCATGGCTGATAGCTGCTGGGCCATTATTGTTGCTGGCCCAAATCCATCTTCCCCCCAGAGCTCCTGGAACCCAGCAGTGTTTCTGGTTTTGAGACAGATGAAAGAGAAGGTCTGGCTTTGTGGGCAGCATCTCCTGACAAAACACTGGGCAAGGCAGCTGAAAGCAGAGCAAAAGTACAGCTGCTTCCTATTGACCTGGACCTCCTTGATTTCTCCTGCCAGGTGTTGAGCTGTCCTGCATCATTAAATCCACTGTAACACCAGACCCCAGGATTGAGTGGAAGAAGATCCAAGATGGAGAAACCTCTTATGTGTTCTTTGACAACAAAATGCAGGGTATGGAGCTTTCTTGTTCTCAAACTCCCAAAACAGCCTCAGAAAGACTACAGCTGGGGACAAACAAGTCTGTCAGAGGCAGGACCCTCCTGCTGCCTTGCTGCTTTGTTAATCATAGATTCATGGAATGGTTTGGGTTGGAAGGCACCTTAAAGATCACCCAGTTCCACCCCCTGCCATGGGCAGGGACGCTCACAGTTGCTCAATGCCTCATCCAACCTGCCTTGAACACCTCCAGGGAGGGGACATCCACAACCTCCCTGGGCAACCTGTGCCAGAGTCTCCCCACCATACCTGTCAAAAATTTCTTCCTCATCTCCAGTCTCAGTCTCCCCTCTCCCAGCTCAGAGTCTCATTTTTATCACTCCCAGCCCTTGTCAAAAGTCCCTCCCCGGCTCTCCTGTGGCCCCCTTTGGCCTTGATCCAAGATCAACTGCTTAATTCAGATGCCTCAGCTTGATCTGTGTGACTACCCTGATGTTTCTCTCTCTCTCTCTCTCTCTCTCTCTCTCTCTCTCTCTCTCTCTCTCTCTCTCTCTCCCCCCCCCTATCAGGAGACTTTGCAACTCGTGCAGAAATCCTGAGCAGGACCTCCCTGGTGATTAAGAACACCACCAGGATGGACACCGCCACGTACCGCTGCGAGGTGGCCGCGCCTGCCGACACCAAAACCATCGATGAGATAAACATCCAGCTCACGGTCCAAGGTACTGCTGCAGAGCCACAGAGCTCTGCAAGCACTGCCAGCCAACAGGAGAGGCTGAGGGGCTCTCCACAGCCAGCCAGAAACTAGTGAAGGGGCTGGAGAGGAACAGCTGAGGGAGCTGGAGGTGTGTAGTGCGGAGAAGAGGAGGCTGAGGGAAGACCTCATTGCTCTCTGCAGGAGGTTGGAGCCAGCTGGGGGTTGGTCTCCTCTCCCTAGTCTCAGGTGAGAGGAGGAGAGGAAATGGCCTGAAATTGTGCCAGGGGAGGGTCAGGTTGGAGATTAGGAGCAACTTCTGTGCTGCAAGAGTGGTCAGGCCTTGGAACAGGCTGCCCAGGGGGTGGTGGGAATCCCCATCCCTGGAGGTATTAAAGAAACCCGTGGCCATGGCACTTTGGGACGTGGTTTAATGACCACGGTGGGGTTGGGTTGCTGGTGGGACTGGATGCGCTTGGGGGTCTTTTCCAACCAAAACGATTCTATGGTTCTATGAAACAGTGACACTCTTGGAAATGGTTTGAAACCAGCTGGAATTGGGGGGGGGGGGGGAGTTTTGCCACCTCAGAAAGCACAGCAGGAATCATAGTATCATAGTATCAGTCAGGGTTGGAAGGGAGCACAAGGATCAGCTAGTTCCAACCCCCCTGCCATGGGCAGGGACACCCCACACTAGAGCAGGCTGCCCACAGCCTCATCCAGCCTGGGCTTAAACACCTCCAGGGACAGGGCCTCAACCACCTCCCTGGACAACCCATTCCAGGGCTTCACCACTCTCATGGGGAAGAACTTCTTCCTCCCCTCCAGCCTGAATCTCCTCACCTCCAGCTTCATTCCCCGACAGGGACCCTTTTTTTTTTAACCTGGAGAAGAGGAGACTGAGGGGTGACCTTATTGCTCTCTACAACTACCTGAAGGGAGGTTGTAGCCAGGCAGAGGTTGGCCTCTTCTCCCAGGCATCCAGCACCAGAACAAGAGGACACAGTCTCAGGCTGCGCCAGGGCAGGTTTAGGCTGGATGTTAGGAAGAAGTTCTACACGGAGAGAGTGATTGCCCATTGGAATCGGCTACCCGTGGAGGTGGTGGAGTCACCTTCACAGGAGGTGTTCAGGAGAAGACTTGATGGGGTGCTTGGCTGTATGGTCTAGTTGTTGGGTGGGTTGGATTGGTTGATGGGTTGGACACGATGATCTTGAAGGTCTCTTCCAACCTGGTGTATTGTATTGTATTGTATTGTATTGTATTATTCCATTCCCCCTAGTCCTGTCACTCCCTGAGATCCTGAGCAGTCCCTCCCCAGCCTTCCTGTAGCCCCCTTCAGATCCTGGAAGGCCACAATGAGGTCACCTGGGAGCCTTCTCTTCTCCAGCCTGAACAGCCCCAACTCCTTCAGTCTGTCCTCACAGGAGAGGTGCTCCAGCCCTCTGCTCATCCTCCTGGCCCTGCTCTGGACACCTTCCAGCACATCCACATCCCTCCTGTAATAGGGGCTCCAGAACTGGAGGCAGTACTCCAGGTGGGGTCTCAGCAGGGCTGAGCAGATGGGGAGAATCCCCTCCCTTGCCCTGCTGGCCACACTTCTCCTGCTGCAGCCCAGGCTCTGATTGGCTTTCTGGGCTGCAAGTGCACACTGAGAGCTCCTGTTGAGCTTCTCCTCCCCCAGCACCCCCAAGTCTCTCTCCTCAGGGCTGCTCTCCAGCCAGTCCCTGCCCAGCCTGGATTTGTGCCTGGCATTGCCTCCACCCAGCTGCAGGACCCTGCCCTTGGTCTTGTTGAAGCTCCTGAGGTTGGCTTGTGCCCACCTCTCCAGCCTGCCCAGGTCCCTCTGGATGGATCCCTTCCCTCCAGCTGTCTGCTGCACCACACAGCTTGGTGTCATCAGCAAACCTGCTGAGGCTGCACTCAGTGCCACTGCCCATGGCACCCACAAAGATGTTGAACAAGACAGGTCCCAGGACTGATCCCTGAGGGACTCTGCTTGTCCCTGGGCCCCACTGGGACATAGACCCATGGACAGCCACTCTTTGGGTGCGGCCATCAAGCCAGTTCCTTATCCATCTGGTGGTCCCTCCAGGAATGATTTTGTTCCACTCAGCAGTGCCACTTACATGGTTTCTCTTCTCCCCACAGTGAAGCCAATGACTCCTAGATGCACTGTGCCTAAAGCTGTACCTGTTGGCAAGACAGCCTCTCTCCACTGCCACGAGAACGAAGGGTACCCCAAGTCCACTTACAGCTGGTACCGCAACAGCGAACCTCTGTCACCGGACACCAAATCCAGCACCAAACACCACAACTCCTCCTACACCCTGAACCCCACCACAGGCACTCTGGTAATGCCCTTGCAGACATAATCAAGACCTGTTCTGTTGAAAAGGTTGCTTTTAAGGTTGCTTTAGAGGGACAAAAGTCATTGCATGGCCTTCAAGGAAGGTGTAAGGTGAGAAAGGTTAGGGGTGATAGGAGCTGGGTGAGTTGGGAAAGGGAAGATGCCAGATGGAAGATCCACCACAGGCACTCTGGTAATGCCCTTGCAGACATAATCAAGACCTGTTCTGTTGAAAAGGTTGCTTTTAAGGTTGCTTTAGAGGGGCAAAAGTCATTGCATGGCCTTCAAGGAAGGTGTAAGGTGAGAAAGGTTAGGGGTGATAGGAGCTGGGTGAGTTGGGAAAGGGAAGATGCCAGATGGAAGATCCACCACAGGCACTCTGCTACTGCCCTTGCAGACATAATCAAGACCTGTTTTGTTGGAAAGGTTGTTTCTAAGGTTCCTTTAGAAGGGCAAAAGTCATTGCATGGCCTTCAAGGAGGGTGTAATGTGAAGAAGGTTAAGAGTGAGTTGGGAAAGGGAAGGTTCCAGATGGAAGATCCTGGCTGATTGGGTTTGATCACTGCTAATACCACTTCTCTTTTGAGAAGGAGGGAAGGATATGTCTCACAGCCCACTGTGAAGCTTAGTAGAGTTGGTTATGCATGGTGATAGGCTCCCACAGTGCCTCCTCTGTGTCTCTCACACCCTGCTGCCCTCCCTTTTCTCCTCCCCAGGTGTTCCATGCTGTGCACAAGGGGGACACGGGTCGGTACTCCTGCATAGCCACCAACGATGCTGGCTTTGCCAAGTGTGAGGAGCAGGAGATGGAAGTCTGTGAGTAGCTCTGCAGGCTTTTGTTTCTCAATCCTGATCAATAGAATCACAGAATGGTTTGGGTTGGAAGGGACCTGAAAGATCATCCAGGTCCAAGCCCCCTGCCACGGGCAGGGACACCTCACACTAGCTGAGGCTGCTCAAGGCCTCATCCAACCTGACCAGGGAACATCCACAACCTCCCTGGGCAACCTGTTCCAGTGTCTCACCACCTGCCACTCCAAGCCCTCTAAGATCCTCAAGACCTTTAAGATTATCAGAGAATCATTTCAGCTGGAAAAGGCCTCTAAGATAATCACATTCAGCTCTTGACCTGACACCACCATGGCCACTAACCCATGTCCCAAAGTGCCATGGCCACACATCTCTTGAACACCTCCAGGGATGGGGACTCCACCACCTCCCTGGGCAGCCTCTTCCAATCCCTGACCACTCTTGCTGCAAAGAAATTGCTCCTCATCTCCAGCCTAAACCTCCCCTGGCACGATTTCAGGCCATTTATTGCTACTGCCTTAAAGAAATGTGGGATGCTGTTTTGTCTCTTTGCCAGATGACCTCAATATTGGTGGGATCATTGGTGGAGTCCTGGTGGTCCTAGCAGTTTTGGTGCTCATCACCCTTGGGATCTGCTGTGCCTACAGGAGGGGTTACTTTGCAAACAGCAAAGAGAGTGGGGAAAGGTAAGCTGGGACTCAGAGTGTCCTTACACAAGGTCCTGAACAAGTTGGTGGCTAAAATACCTTTCCTAGTTCCCTACCAAAGGCTTCAGGCAAACCCAGTACCTGAAGTATCCACTTCCCCACTCTAAACCCTGCACCATGACCAAGGTTGAATTGATTAAGGGAGAACGTGGTGGTTGCTACCCAGACCAGTCAGAGGAGTGAAAGCTGTGCCCTAATAGAGTCCTAGAGTGGGTTGGGTTGGAAGGGACCTCCAAAGGTCATCCAGTCCAACCCCCTGCAATCAGCAGGGACATCTTCCACTAGATCAGGTTGCTCAGAGCCTTGTTGAGCCTGACCTTGACTATCTCCAGGGATGGGGGGTCTCAACTACCTCCCTGGGCAGCCTGTTGCAGTGCTCCATCACCCTCGTGGTGCAGAACTCGTTCCTCTCATCCAATCTAAATCTCTTCTCTCCTTTCAAACCATTGTCCTTCATCCTGTCACTCCCAGCCCTTGTCCAAAGTCCCTCCCCAGCTCTCCTGGAGCCCCCTTCAGATACTGGAAGGCTGCTCTAAGGGCTGCCTGGAGCCTTCTTTTCTCCAGGCTGCACAACTGCAGCTTCTTCACCCTGTCCTCGAAGCAGAGGTGCTCCAGGCCCCTGATCATTTTTGTGGCCCTCCTCTGGACTTGCTCCATCAGATCCCTGTCCTTCCTGTATTGAGGGCTCCAGTGCTGGATGCAGTGCTCCAGGTGAGGTCTCCCCAGAGCAGAGCAGAGGGGCAGGATCTCCTCTCTCCATTTCTGGCCCCACTGCTTTGGATGCAGCCTAGGCTGCCATTGCCTGCCAGTATCCATTGCTGGCTCCTGTCCAGCTTCTTCCCCACCAGAACCTCCAAGCCCTTTCCCCCAAGGCTGCTTTCTGTTAATCCAGGGTGGGGAATGAGGATAATGAGGAGTGTTCTGACTCAGATGCATGACCCTAGAGTTGGTCTTGTTGAACCTTATGAGCTTTACCTGGGCCCACCTCTCCAGCTTGGCCAGGTCCTTGGGGATGACATCACATCCCTCTAGCCCATCAACATGTCATAGAAGGAACCAGGTTGGAAAAGACCTCAGAGATCACTAAGTCCAACCTATCACCCAACACTTCATGACTAACTAAACCATGGCTCCATGTGCCAAATCCAATCCACTCTTGAACACCTCCAGGGATGGGGACTCCACCACCTCCCTGGGCAGCACATTCCAATGGCTAATTCCTCTTTCTGGGAAGAACTTTCTCCTCACCTCCAGCCTAAACTTCCCCTGGCACAGCTTGAGACTGTGTCCTCTTGTTCTGGTGCTGCTTGCCTGGGAGGAGACCAACCCTCAGCTGGCTCCAACCTCCCTTCAGGGAGTTGGAGAGAGCAAGAAGGTCTCCCCTGAGCCTCCTCTCTGCAGGCTAAGCAACCCCAGCTCCCTCAGCCTCTCCTCACAGGGCTGTGCTCCAGACCCCTCCCCAGCTTTGTTGCCCTTCTCTGGACACCTTCCAGCATCTCAATGTCCTTCTTAAACTGAGGAGCCCAGATCTGGACACAGGACTCAAGGTGTGGCCTAAGCAGTGCCGAGCACAGGGGCGAGATCACGAAGTCCAGCAACATCAAGTCCAAACTCTGGGCTATCCTCCTATTTGCATGGAAAGAGGGGACCAGCCCAAGTAAAAAGCCTGCAGCTGAGCTCTGCACTGAACAGAGCTCTCTGCACAATTAGTGGAAAGCATCAGGACATGCATTGAAAATGTATGCAGAGGCATTGGCTCCCTGCAGGAAATCTCACGAGCTGTGAGAGCCTAAATTTGGGATTCCAGCCAGCCGGTGCAGAATGCACAGGAAAACATTAAACCCAGCAAAACACCAAACCCAGCAGCATTAGCGTCAGAAACAGGCCCTGATGTCCTCACAGAACCAGGAGAGGAGATAATATATGGAAGCCCAAGCTGCTCCCCAGAGAGATTTGTTCCATGGCAAATGCTGTTTTTCAGAAGCCCTCTTCTGTGGTGGCTTTGTTCTGGGGGTGTGTGTGTGTGTGTGTGTTAATCTTTGGTTTGACAGCACAAGCTCCAAATACCCTATTGAAATGCAGCTGAGGGTTGGCACATGCTGGACTTGACAGCAGCACATAAACTGTGCATCCCAGTGGGGCTGCAAACAAAGTGAGTGGCGCTCCCGTGGAACCGAAGGGGAAGCACAGCGAAGGTTTCAGATGAACTTTCTAATTGCCACAGGAAACAATGCAGGAGGCTCCCAGGGAGCAGGGCAAGAGAGCCCAGGAGAGGGGGAGGGGAAAACCCACCTCTTTGCAGAGCTGGGCTTGTGGAAGCATCCAGCAATCTTTCTACCTTCTGCTGAAGGGGAGCTCAGGGAAAATCCCCAGGCAGGCTGGATGCTGGAAGAAGCACAGCTCCGTCGTTTGAGGAAGGAGCTGCTCGTCAATCTGCTCTCTTTTCAGCTGTTCCTCCTCACTGTCATCTTTGAATCGTAGAATCAATAAGGTTGGAAGAGACCTCAGAGGTCAGCAAGTCCAACCTGTCACCCAACACCTCCTGACTAACTAACCCATGGCTCCAAGTGTCACATCCAGGCCTTTATTGAACACGTCCAGGATTGGGGACTCCACCACCTCCCTGGGCAGCACATTCCAATGCTAACAACTCTCTCTGGGAAGAACTGTCTCCTCACCTCCAGCCTGAACCTCCCCTGGCACAGCTTCAGACTGTGTCCTCTTGTTCTGGTGCTGCTTGCCTGGGAGAAGAGACCAACCCCCACCTGGCTCCAACCTCCCTTCAGGGAGTTGGAGAGAGCAAGAAGGTCTCCCCTGAGCCTCCTCTTCTCCAGGCTAAACACCCCCCAGCACCCTCAGCCTCTCCTCATGGGGTATGGTGGGTTGAGTTTCCCTTCCTTGTGCTTGAGACCCCTCCCCAGCCTCCTTGCCCTTCTCTGGCCACCTTCAAGTCTCTCAATGTCCTTCTTGAATTGAGGGGCCCAGAACTGGAGACAGGACTCAAGATGCCGAGTGCAGGGGCAGAATGACCTCCCCTCCCCTCCAAAATCCTGCAGTCTCCTTTGTCCCAGAAACGAAACCTTTCCCTCTCTTTCAGCTACAAGACTCCAGGAAAGCCTGATGGTGTGAACTACATCCGGACAGATGACGAGGTAACAAACGATTTGCATTGAACATCTCTCTGCTTAGGAGAGGAGGAGGGTGGGCAGAGGACTTCCAGCTTTTTTAGGGCCTGCAGCCTTCAGTCTCAGAGTGGGCATCACTCAGCAGGATGGAGAAGAGAGAGAGAAGCTAACAGAAGAGCGAAAGCTGAGTCATTTCCTTAGAAATGATGAAGGGTTTAAGTTGCCTTAAGTGACTGATGCCAAGAGCTATCAAACACAGCTCTGCTCTGCCTGTTAGCTGATGGCTTGACCCCTGAGGATGAGTTTCATTGGATTAAGAGGGGAGGCCATGAGGCTTTTACAAGAGAATTTGCATTTTGGGATTTGAGTAGGATCACTAAGCTGAAGATCAGGAGGGGAAAAAAAAAGCCTCTGCCTCTTAGCAGAGATACTGAAGAGGGAAGGAGAAAGTCCTCTGCCATGCCTTGATAAGTAAGGACAGAGGCAGAAAGAGCACCTGACCAGGTGGCTCCCACTCCTTACCAGCTAGGAGGGAGTGCTGGAAGTCATGCAGATGGGATGGGATGGGATGGGATGGGATGGAATGGAATGGAATGGAATGGAATGGAATGGAATGGAATGGACCAGACCAGGTTGGAAGAGACCTTCAAGATCATCGAGTCCAACCTATCACCCACCACCATCTAATCAACTAAACCATGGCACCAAGCACCCCATCCAGTCTCCTCCTAAACACCTCCAAGGATGGTGACTCCACCACCTCCCTGGGCAGCACATTCCAATGGCCACTCTCTCTCTGTAGAATTTCTTCCTAACATGCAGCCTAAACCTCCCCTGGCACAGCTTGAGGCTGTGTCCTCTTGTTCTGGTGCTGCTTGCCTGGGAGAAGAGACCAACCCCCACCTGGCTCCAACCTCCCTTCAGGGAGTTGTAGACAGCACTAAGGTCACCCCTGAGCCTCCTCCAGGCTAAGCAACCCCAGAGGTGCCTGTGAGATGCTGGAACAGGTTGCCCAGGGAAGCTGTGGATGTCCCCTCCTTGAAGGTGTTCCAGGCCGGGTTGGATGAGGCCTTGAGCATCCTGGGCTGGTGGGAGGTGTCCTTGCCCATGGCAGAAGGCTTGGAACTGGATGATCTTGGAACTGGATGATCTTGGAACTGGATGATCTTGGAACTGGATGATCTTGGAGGTCCCTTCCAACCCCAACCCCTCTGAATCCACGGCCGCTTCCGTTTGCAGGGTGACTTCAGGCACAAGTCTTCGTTCGTCATCTAAGGCTCCAAACAGAATACTGCAACCCAGCAACAGCAAGTGTGAAAATACCTCCTCCAGGAACTCAAAGCAAGAGCAAAGGATGAATTAAGTGCGCTTGGAAGAGTTTGGGCCACACCAGACCTCCATAGCTGTCTGTATCTCTCTCTGTTTTTCTTTGCCAAAGTTTCAAGTAACTCCTCACTGCCCAACTTGCGCCTCCCCTGCCTCCGGAGGCACCGCCAGGATCACCTAAACCTCTCCTTGGAACTAAAGAAGCATTTTAATCCTTTCCCAAGAGGCTGGGCTGGGGAAGCTTGTGGATTTGCCTTCTACTTTGTGCTGCAGGGACACAGCCACGAGGTGCAGAGCAACCAGGGGAACAGCGTTAGGTAAAAGGTGGAGCAGCCAGGAGCGGTCGAGGTTACTGAAGTAGAGGAAAAACCCCAAAGGTGCTGATTAAGAGCAATAGATGGACTGCAAAGAATGAGACTGATCTGTGCAAGGGGGAAGGGAGGGAGGGAGGGAGGGAGGGAGGGAGGGAGGGAGGGAGGGAGGGGGAGGGAGGGAGTCAGTCTCCCTCTGAGCAGCTTGCTGCCCAGGCCCGGCTGGTGACCTTTTTTTACTCACTTGTGACTGTCTCGCTCTTTTGACTCCGCTCCCGAGCGGAGAAAGGGTTGGGTGGCCTCCGCTCCTGAGGGGAGGAAGCTGGCTGGCCTCCAGAAGGGGTAAACACAACTCAGCCTCCTCAGCCCCCTTTTTGTAAGCTCCTTGAAACCTGGCTGCTGCTCCCTCTAACCTGACCCCTGGGCAGCAGCAGGCCAGAAGGGTGGCTTCTGGCCCCTGCTTGCTTGCACGCTGGTAACCCCCTCCCCACTCTAACCTGCACCGAGCATCGCTCAGGCTTTGCAAGAGGCTTAGAGAGGGGAGGCAGAGAACTCAGTGCTGAGACATCCTCTTCAGGAAAATCCAAGCCAAATAGCTTTCTTGGGCTGCCAGCAAAGGTACTGAGATAGCTTCAAGCTTTTTTCTTTCTTCCTTTCTCCATCTATTTTGTAAAACCTCTCCTCCCTCCTTCCCTTCCTCCTCCCCTCCTTCCCTCCCCTCCTTGCCTTCCTCTCCCTCCTCCCCTCCTTGCCTTCCTCTCCCTCCTCCCCTCCTTGCCTTCCTCTCCCTCCTCCCCTCCTTGCCTTCCTCTCCCTCCTCCCCTCCTTGCCTTCCTCTCCCTCCTCCCCTCCTTGCCTTCCTCTCCCTCCTCCCCTCCTTGCCTTCCTCTCCCTCCTCCCCTCCTTGCCTTCCTCTCCCTCCTTCCCCTCCTAACTTTTTTTCTTGCAAAGCTCTATTTTGATTACTTCAGGTGGGGAAAAAAAAACCCCACCCCACAAAGGTAACCTTTCTATTTAAAGTGTAAATAGGTGATGCCAGCAGGGTTTGAAGTTAATGTAGCTATTTTTTTACTGCTTCCCCCACCCCCCTCCCCCTCAAGCTACAAGGGAGGAGCTCAAAGTGTTGCCACACAATGGCACTGTCAGAGCAGATCAGTGTTATTGCCAAGAGCCATCAAGAAACTGCAGGTGGAACAGCATCTCTTGCCTCTTCAGCTGGCTTCAGCACTCTCCTTGTCACAAGAGGTCTTAACCAGACACAGAACAGAGTCACTCAGGGATAGTTTTTGTACATTTATGGCAGGAGCTATCAACTGTTTTTTATATATATATATATAAAAAATTGTACTTTTTCTTGCCAGAGACCAACACTTTGTATTTTGTTGTTGCAAGAAAGATCCAGGGATGGCTTTTTATCTTTTGGGATTCAGTTCCAGCCAGGTTGACACAGAGTGACTTTAATGTGTGCTAGCCCTCTGCCACTTCCCTAAGGCACTAACAGGGTGGGACAGCTACGGCAGCCTTCACAGGTTTAAACTGCAGAGCCGAGGCAACAACTGCTTCTGGAGCTGGGGAAAAAGCAAAAGCTCAATACCAAAAGCACTTTTGTAGTGGCTGTTGCAGCTTTTTCCTTTAGCTGGTACAAGGAAACGAAAAGCAACACCCAGAACACCAAGCTCTTGGCTCGAATCTGTGCCCAGAGGGGTTGGGGAAGTCTCCTCCTCTGGAGAGATTCCAAACCCACCTGGCCGCTGTGCTCCTCTGCAACCTGACCTCGCTGACCCTGCTTTATTTAGCGGGGGGGGGGGGGGGGGGGGAGGGGGGTTGGACTAGATGACTTCCAGAGGTTTCTTCCAAGCCTTTACCCTGCTGGGCTTCTGTGATTGGAAACCCTTGGTGGCCAGGAGCAGGCAAGGGGGGCAGTGTTGAACAGCATTGGGTGACCTCAGCCTGCAAGCTGTGGCTGGGACGCTGCTGTGGTTTAAGAAAGGGTGGGGGGAGGGGGTTTTAATGTAGCAGAAGTTAAGTGTTCTTGTATTTCTAATATGAATGGAGTTGTCTTTACCTTTTTCCTGTATACAGTATTTTGGATACTTGATGATTTGGACTGTCAGTGGTGGTTTTTTCCCCCCCCACCCCCCTCTCCAGTGTCCTGCATTAATCTGTTTCCTTTCCCCGGGGCCTTGCCGGACCTGCCAGTGCTGCGTTTGCTTTGCCTAAGCAAAGTGTTACCCCTCCTCCTTTTGCTAGCCAAAGTAAAAACCAAGGATGGGGCAGCAATAACCCTATGTTCTCTGTGTAACTTGGGCATCACCACTGCTACATGCTGGTTACCTGCTTAAAACATACTCCCCCACCCCCCAAAGCAAGCCACCCAGGGCTGCTCACTAGCTGCACGCTGCCTCTGCTCAGCGTGGCAGGAGGGAGCTAATACCCCTCTGCCCCTTCTCTGTAGCCACTGCTCCTTTGCTGTGCTGCTTAGGGGGTACCTGCAAGAAGGGGGAGAAAGGAAGGGGGTTGAAGCAGGGTAGCTGTGGGATCACAATCTGCAGTCTCACCCTGAGCCAAAGGCAGCCTCCCTGTGACAAACCAGCATCCACTTCCTTTTGAGGCATCCCTAAGACGGGGAGGGCCACCCCACCCTCCCCCCGACACAGCTCACGAGATCTGCTTGATGACTTCATTGTACCATTGTGAATAACATGCAGGTTTGTACTAATGTCTGATGTTTTAACTTCTGCCAAGAATGTTTTCCATAAACACCAAGCTACAAAGCATTCTTGCAGGGCTTTTTGTTGGGTTTGGGGTTTTTTTCCAGCAGCCCTCACCTTGAGGCTTCTCTTCTCACTTCAGTGAGAGAAGGGAAAGCCTTTTGTGGCAGAGCACTCAGGCCATGGGGCTGTTACTCAGTTCATTCTTGGACATCAGTCTATCCCTAGTTCTTCTCCAGAGGAGACAGATTAATGTTCACAGGGCTCCTCTCAGTGCTGCTGGAGGGCAGAAGGAAGACTGGAAAGGCACAAGCTAGGCAATGAACTATTCCAGGGAACCCTTCCAAGTGGTTAAGCCAAGCCTGTTTCCTCTGGTCTTCATTAGAATGGCTCAGGCATTTGGAACAGGCTGCCCAGGGAGGTGGTGGAGTCCTCCTTTCTGGAGGTGTTCAAGAAATGTGTGGCTATGGCACTTGGGGACATGGTTTAAATGGCCATGGTGGTGTTGGGTTGAAGGCTGGACTCAGAGTTTTTCCAACCACAACTATGATTTTGAGGCAGAAGAGAAGGTAGACAACAAATGGATGTGGCCATAATCAGCCATGGATGAAGCCAAAGCCACTGCATACAGCCCCTGTCCTCCAGGGGGACATGGCCACGCGGGGACATGGTTTAATGGCCGTGGTGGTGTTGGGTTGAAGGCTGGACTCAGCTTTGCCAACCAAAACTATGATTTTGAGGCAGAAGAGAAGGTAGACAATAAATGGATGTGGCCATAATCAGCCATGGATGAAGCCAAAGCCACTGCATCCAGCCCCTGTCCTCCAGGTTTTGACTTTGGAGAACAAAGCTTCACCTCACTTGAAACCTTCTGCAGTCTTCAGAGAGAAGAGGGAAAGGGAGGGCAGCTTGTGAGATTCCAGTGCAGGAGGCAAGTGCTTCTGGAAGGGCTGTGGCAAAAGCACACTCAGCCTCTTTGTTCCCCCTTGTCCAGGAAAAAAAACTCTACTCAGGCCTGAGTAGGACAAACCAGCATGAAAAAAAAACCCCCACCAGATCCCAGTTTCATTGAAATCTAGGTCAAGAGCTCTGTAATAGAAGCTGCCAATGGGGAAACTTCAGTGAGGTTCACATGGCCTCAGAGAGACCCAGGACTGGTCACCTTCCACCCCTTAGAGAGCCCATTAGGTGTTCCAGGGAGGTGTGGGCATGGCACTTGGGGACATGGTTTAATGGCCGTGGTGGTGTTGGGTTGAAGGCTGGACTCAGCTTTGCCAACCAAAACTATGATTTTGAGGCAGAAGAGAAGGTAGACAATAAATGGATGTGGCCATAATCAGCCATGGATGAAGCCAAAGCCACTGCATACAGCCCCTGTCCTCCAGGGGGACATGGCCACTCGGGGACATGGTTTAATGGCTGTGGTGGTGTTGGGTTGAAGGCTGGACTCAGTTTTGCCAACCAAAACTATGATTTTGAGGCAGAAGAGAAGGTAGACAATAAATGGATGTGGCCATAATCAGCCATGGTTGAAGCCAAAGCCACTGCATACAGCCCCTGTCCTCCAGGGGGACATGGCCACTCGGGGACATGGTTTAATGGCCGTGGTGGTGTTGGGTTGAAGGCTGGACTCAGCTTTGCCAACCAAAACTATGATTTTGAGGCAGAAGAGAAGGTAGACAATAAATGGATGTGGCCATAATCAGCCATGGTTGAAGCCAAAGCCACTGCATACAGCCCCTGTCCTCCAGGGGGACATGGCCACTCGGGGACATGGTTTAATGGTGGCGTTGGGTTGAAGGTTGGACTGGATGACCTTGGGAGGGCTTTTCCAACCCAGACCATTCTGTGATGTGTTACACATGAGTTACCTGCAGAGCACCAAGCTGTGGGGTGACTTCCCAACCTTGGTTTCAGGGAGTGGATCACATCCTCCTTGCAGCCAGGTAAGAGTTGAGATTTAAAAGCTGCTGCCTCCAACACCAAACGGACTTAGTGCCCGAGGTACACAGCGACCTAGCAGGAGAAAAAACTTCAGAGGCTGCAGAAATCCATAGAGGAGGGGAGGGGGGGGAAATAATAAAATAATTTCTCTGTCAGATCAAGACTAGGGGAAAAAAAAGGGGGAAGAAGCTGTGGGTGGAATTAATTCTGTAACCATTTATTTTCATAAAATGTTAATAGCTGGAAATAACACAGCTGAAGACTGGAACTCCCCTCCCCCCAACAAGAGAACCTGAAGGCTGCTCACACACACACAGGAGCCTGCACAACAAATAAGAGGTGATGTAGTGTGCAATTAGCAGATTTAGGGGTGTGGCAGTGCCAAGCTGCTTTGCCTCGTGTTGAAATGAAAGCAGCTCCAGAATAGAACCAAGAGGGACAATGAGGGCTGGAGTGAATAAGCTCAAACCACTCACTCCCCTGCCAAGCTAAGTTGCATTTATTGCTTAAGCTTGTGGCAGCATTCTGCTCCTTTACTTTTCCAAATGGACAAATTATACATCCTGGGAGTGAAGTGCAAGGCTGCCTTTATACTGCAGCTTTATACTCCAGAGAGCTTGGCCAGCAGCAGTTTATAACACACACACACGTGCTAATCCAGGCCTTGTGTGCCCAGATTCCAGACACTGGCAGCTGAAGACTAACTGCGAATAGATAAGGAGGGCAGGATGTGTGCCTGCAGTGATTTCCAGAGGAAAAGACTCCAGGCAACATGAGGGTACTGTGCAAAAGTCCCAAGAGAGGATCAGTTCTCTGGTTTCAGTGGAGTTCTGCGCTGGGACCGTCTCAAAGGGCCCCGGTGGTTGCTGCTTTTCCTCCCTGGGGATTCCACCTTCCACTCCCGGAGCTGGGACGGGCTGGAAGGAAGAAGCAGAACCATATCACACAGAATCACCAAGGCTGGAAGAGACCTCAAAGATCATCAGGTCCAACCTGTCACCACAGACCTCATGACTAAACCGTGGCACCAAGTGCCACGTCCAATCCCCTCTTGAACACCTCCCAGGGATGGTGACGCCACCACCTCCCTGGGCAGCACATTCCAATGGCCAATTCCTCTTGCTGGGAAGAACTTTCTCCTCACCTCCAGCCTAAACCTCCCCTGGCACAGCTTGAGGCTGTGTCCTCTTGTTCTGCTGCTGCTTGCCTGGGAGAAGAGACCAACCCCTACCTGGCTACAACCTCCCTTCAGGGAGCTGGAGAGAGCAAGGTCTCCCCTGAGCCTCCTCTTCTGCAGGCTAAGCAACCCCAGCTCCCTCAGCCTCTCCTCACAGGGCTGTGCCCCAGACCCCTCCCCAGCCTCCTTGCCCTTCTCTGGACACCTTCAAGTCTCTCAATGTCCTTCTTAAATTGAGGGGCCCAGAACTGGACACAGGACTCTAGGTGTGGCCTCAGCAGTGTTGAGCACAGGGCAGAATGACTTCCCTGCTCCTGCTGGCCACACTCTTCCTGATACAGGCCAGGATGCCCATGGCCTTCTTGGCCACTTGAAGCACTTCACCAGTTTTTCATAGAATGGTTTAGGTTGGAAAGGACCTCAAAGCTCATCCAGTTCCAACCCCCTGCCATGGGCAGGGACACCTCCCACCAGCCCAGGTCGCTCAAGGCCTCATCCAGCCTGGCCTTGAGCACCTCCAGGGTGGGGACATCCACAGCCTCCCTGGGCAACCTGTGCCAGTGTCTCCCCACCCTCACTCTCTCACTCTGAAGAATTTCTTCCTAATCTTCCAGCTCAAAGCCATTGTCCCTCATCACTCCATTGTCCCCCGTTGTCACTCCAAGCCCTTGTCAAAAGTCCCTCCCCAGCTCCCCTGCAATGCCCTTCAGGTAGTGGAAGGATCATAGAAGCACTGAATCACAGAGTGGTTTGGGTTGGAAGGAACCTTCAAGATCATTCAGTTCCAACCCCCTGCCATGGGCAGGGACACCTCCCACCAGCCCAGCTTGCTCAAGGCCTCATCCTGCCTAGCCTTGAACCCCTCCAGGGAGGGGACATCCACAGCTTCCCTGGGCAGCCTGTGCCAGTGTCTCCCCACCTCAATGTAAAGAATTTCTTCCTCATTTCCAGTTTCCTTCTGCCCTCCCCCAGCTCAAAGCCATTTCCCCTCATCCTGTCACTCCCAGCCTTTGTCTGAAGTCCCTCCCCAGCTTTCCTGCAGGCTCCTTTCAGGTGCTGGGACAGCAGCTCCAGACCCACACTGAACTCACGGTTTCTCTGGTGACGTCAAACAGATCACATCCCTCCGCTCAGCCTCAGCCTCCTCCTTCCCTGCAAACAATGCAGATATTTTCATATTTAAAATAAAAATAAAAATGCTAAAGACTTGATCATTTGGGTTGTTCTTTTCTTTCCCCCCACCCCCTCCTCCCAAATTAGAGCCACAGAAATGACGTGCCTGGAGGAGCTGAACCCGGTGTGTGCGTCACGCTGATGTAACTGACCCCAGCACCGAAAGTCAAGTCATTGATGGTCTCTGAAAGGACAAGCACATATCAGCAGTCAGCTTGTGACATGGCCAGAGGGCAAGGCATGCTGACTTAGAGCACTCCAGTGTCACAGAGGAAGAACATCCAGTTAATTGCAGGCACACGCAGCTCTGGTTTGCAGCACAGCAACTCCCGGATTCGTAGAATGGGTTGGGTTGGAGGGGACCTCAAATACCATCAAGTTCCAACCCCCCCAGCCATGGGCAGGGACACCTCCCACCAGCCCAGGTTGCTCAAGGCCTCATCCAGCCTGGCCTTGAACACCTCCAGGGAGGGAACATCCACGACTTCCCTGGGCAACCTGTTCCAGTGTCTCCTCACCCTCACTGGAAACAATTTCTTCCTCATCTCCGGTCTCCCCTCTCCCAGCCCAAAGCCATTGCCTCTCATCCTGTCACTCCAAGCCCCTGTCAAAAATCCCTCCCCAGCTCTCCTGTAGCCCCCTTCAGGTACTGGATGGCTTCTGTAAGTTCTCTCAGAGCCTTCCCTTCTCCAGGTTGAGCAGACCCAACTCTTTCAGCCTGTCCCCATGAGGGAGATCCTCAGTGTGTCCCACCCAGCCTCACCGCTCTGCTGAACCTGCTGTGCCCATCACCTTCCTACTCCAGATTTACAACCTGCTCTGAGTGTGACCTCAGCTCCTTGTGCTGCCTAGGTGGGAAAGCCTCAGCTCCCACTGGAGCTTTGCCATCTTTCCCAACAAGAGGTTAGTCTCAGCCCAGTTGCCTTGCCCAGTCAGAAGTGGGGGGCCCCTGCAGACTGACAGAGGACCCGAGCAGCCGTTCCGTGAGGAGCTGCCTACAGCCAGACAAGAGGAATCACTTGACAAGGAAGCCAGATGAAATTTAGCTTGCCTGAATAGGCCACAGTTGTCAGCTGTCTCTTCCCTGTCATTTATCTCAGGGAAGATGTCACAATATTCAGATTTTACTTTATTCAAAGCTCTGTTTTATGCTCATGTTTCCCAGAAGCTTTCAGAAGGAATTAAGGTAGAAAAAGCTTTATGAGGCAGGAGTTGGAAACTCTGCTGAAAGGACTTCTCTCTGCAAACTGAGTCTGCTCTGTAACTGCTTCCCTGTGCAGGAAAGCAATCACTGAAGCTTGTAATAGAAATCCAATTCCTTAGCAGGCTTCTGCCATCTCTTAGGACTGTCCTGTAGGTGTCCAGCCTTTGTGACTAGTGGATGGAAAACCTCCAGACCCACCCAGCCCTTCTCAAAGGAAGCAGCAGGAGCTGAGGAGGAGACCCAAAAGACAGCAGGGAAGGGAGTGACAGCCAGAAGAGTCAAGATGAAGAGGGGAGACAGCTGCTCTTAACTCCTCAAGTACAAAGTGGTTTATGAAGAACTGCATCTGTGATAGCTTTGGAATGCTGGAGCAGAGGAATCAGGAGGGTTTATTTTGATTGTCTGTCAGCCTGCAAGGCCCAGCACTGCCAGGCAGATGGCTCAACACACGCTCACTCCAGTGATGGAGCTGCTCTGTACAGTTTGTCTCCCTGCTGAAGGACACATGCTGCCTCCAAGAGAAGCAATTCAGCACTAGTAGCACTGCAGATTAACGCTCCTCTTCCTCCTTTTCCCGCCATATGGTGCTGAAGAGAAACAGCCGTGCAAGCTTCCAGACGGAGATGTGGTGCCTCAAGATTCCTGCCCTCTAAAAGCATGACCCTCCCCTTTCCTTTTTGGCACAGACATCACAAAACCATAGCATTGCTTTGGTTGGAAAAGACCTTTAAGATCATCGGCTCCAACTGTCAGCCCAACACCTCCGTGGCCACTAAACCGTGCCGCGTAGCGCCCTGGCCACAGGTTTCTTGAACACCTCCAGGGATGGGGACTCCACCACTTCCCTGGGCAGCCTCTTCCAACCCCTGACCACTCTGCCAGCAAAGAAAACGTTCCTCAACTCCAACCTGAACCTCCCCTGGCACAATTTCAGGCCTATCACCTGATACCAAGGAGCAGAGAGACCCCCCCCCCACCTCACTCCAACCTCCTTTCAGGGAGCTGTAGAGAGCAATGAGGTCTCCCTTCAGCCTCCTCTTCATGCTAAACATCCCCAACTCCCTTGGCTGCTCCTCATAAGCTTTGTTCTCCAGACCCTTCAGCACTGCTTGTTGCTCAGGCAGCAAAGAGAAGCACTGAGCAGACAAATCTGGCTGAACAGCAGAGCAGAGAGAAGAGCAGGGTCAGATTTTCCAGTGGATGCACACCACTGCCGCTGGTTTGCTGCTGCCTGCCCGCCGCTGTCAGGTATTTGCAGAGTGCTGCACAGCTGACTGCCTTATCTCTGCCTGTTTGCACAGACAGCCCCAGAGCACAGGCAGCCAGCCAGCCCTGCTTCTGCAACACCCACCCCTCCCCAAGCATCTCACCCCTGCCTAAGGGCAGATGGCCCCTCAGACACTGACCTGTGCTCCCAGCTTAGCTAGCTGGAGCTTCCTCTGGAGCGTGTGAGAGACCCCTTAGGGCTGCATTTCAGGATCTGAAGGGGACCTACAGGAAGGCTGGGGAGGGACTGTTTGGAGGGCTTGGAGTGATAGGACAAAGGGCAATGATTTGAAACTGGAGCAGGGCAGATTTAGGTTGGACATCAGAAGGAAGTTCTGCACAAGGAGAGTGGTGAAATCCTCGAACAGGTTGCCCAGAGGTGTGGTTGAGTCCCTGTCCCTGGAAACATTGAAGATCAGACTTGATGTGGCCCTCAGCACCCAGATCTAGTTGGAGATGTCCAACCCCCTGCAGGCAGCAGGGACAAGATGACCTTTGAAGGTCCCTTCCAACCCAATGCAATCTGAATCTGTGCTCATCACACTCACGATTCACATTACCACAGAGATGCCCAAAAGGATTTCAGCAACAAGCTGGCATAAAGGACAGGAATCTACTGCTGAACTCAGCTCCACTTGTGTTTGACTACATCTGCCTCCTGCACCTCAGAAGGGGACACTGCAGAGTGCTGTCAGAAAGCACCCATAGAATCAGAGTGGTGGAGGTTAGAAGGGACCTGTAAAGATCAAATTCAATCCCCCTGCCAGAGCAGGAGCACCCAGAACAGGTCACACAGGACCACATCCAGATGGGTTTTGAGGAGGAGACTCCACAACCTCTCTGGGCAGCCTGCTCCAGGGTTCCAAGCACCCTCACAGTGAAGAAGCATCTCCCCATGTTGAGGTGGAACTTCCTGTGTGGCAGCTTATCCCCATTGTTCCTTGTCCTGTCACTGAGCACCACCAAAAAGAGCCTGGCACCTTCTCCTTGACACCCACCCCTCAGATATTTACAGACATTGAACAGGTCTCCTCTTAGTTCTATGGTTCTACCACAACCATTTAGAGAGAACAATAATCCATGACTGGATCAATGATCAATAATCCATGGCTGGTCTTTCTGTGCTCTTCAGAGAGGCAGCAGTGCCTGGCTCTGCTGAGGGAACCAGTGCTCAGCCCGGTGTGGGCAGGCAGGGCCGCTCTGGGGGACACTCACGTTCCGGTGTGCTGATTGCTCGGCCTGCCACCAACTCATTTCCTCCAGAAGACCTCTGGCTTTGAAAGGATGCTAGAAATGACAAGGAAATGATTAAGGACAGGAGTGTATTCACTTAGAAACCTCAAGGGTCTAACAATCAGGCTGTGTCAACTGGCTCAAGGCAAGCTCGTACCTCGCCTGCTGCCAGCTGTGCTCGATGGAAGGGATGCAGCCAACAAACATCCTCCAATGCTCTTGCTGCGCTGCCTGCCTTGGGCTTCCATGGCTTTCCTGGCAGAGTTCAGGATGGCAAAGGTGCTCAAGGATGCTGGCCTGCAAGGCAAAGAAGGGGACAGAAACAATCAGGTGATTTCCTTCTGCAAGCCCAGATGAATAGAACAGAACAGAATTAACCAGGTGGGAAAATACCTCAGAGATCATCAAGTCCAACCTCTCACCCAACACCATCTGATCAACTCAACCATGGCACCAAGGGCCTCATCCAGGCTCTTCCTAAACACCTCCAGTGATGGTGACTCCACCACCTCCCTGGGCAGCCCATGAGATGCAGGTCAAAAGAGATCTGTCCCCTCCCAATCCCTTCTGATCTTAAGCATCAGAAGGAGAAGGTTATGCTGCAACTCTGGTGAATTTCATGTCACTTAAGGATTTGCATCAATAAGAGTGTGGCCAGCAGCTCAAGGGAGGTTCCTCTCCCCTTCTACTCTGCCCTGGTGAGGCAACATCTGGAATACTGTGTCCAGTTCTGGGCTTTCAGGTTCAAGGACAGGGACTTGCTGGAGAGGGGACAGAAAAGGGCTACAAAGATGCTGAGGGCACTGAAACATCTCTGTGAGGAGGAAAGGCTGAGAGAGTTGGGGCTGTTGAGTGTGAAGAAGAGCAGCCTGAGGGGGATCTGATCAGTGCTGATCAATACTTCAAGGGTGGGTGTCAGGAGAATGGGACAGTGGTGCCCAGTGACAGGACAAAAGGTAACAGGAGCAAACTTGAACAACAGAAGTTCCATATAAAGGTGAAGTGGATCTTCTGTAATTGAAGGGTGATGGAGCCCTGGAACAGGCTGCACAGGGGGTGGGTGGAGTATCCATCTCTGGAGACAGTGCTGGGCATGCCACTTGGTGCCATGGTCAAGTAATCATCAGGTCTTGGGTGACAGGTTGGACTTGATGATCTTTGAGGTCTTTTCCAGCCTTGTTCATTCTATGATTCCAAACCCACCTGAATGTGTTCTTGTGTGACCTTCTCTAGGTGAACCTACCTTGGCAGGGGGTTGGACTGGATGATCTTCAAAAGGTCCCTTCCAACTCCTACCATTCTGTGAGGGGGTAAGCAGAGCAACAGCCCTGCAGAAGATCCCAAGTGGTAACACAAAGAAACCCATACCTGTGTCTGAGCAATGGCTGTTTCAGAGCTTTAGGTATAGCAAACTCCAATGGCACAGGGGAAAGCCTTGATCCAGCTGGCAGGGACTGCCTCCCACGTACAGGAGTCTGAGCATTGTCATTCCAGCCACCAGAAGGCACAGCTGTCTCCAAAGATGGAGGTTGCTACAGGAAACAGGAGAATGGATGGTGTGACTTGCAATGGGTACAAGATGCTGTGTGCTGGAGAAGTGCCCTTTGTGTGATGGATGTAAAGGGGGTGCCAGGGAGAAAGGATTTGCTGGACAAAATGTTACCAAGGAGTGAGCAGGGAGCCTTGATGGGGTACATATGTCCTAGTTTAGAGGTCTATATATAGGTGCTCTTTCAAAAAGTCAGCAGAGAGGGAAGGTACTTCCAGGGTAGAAGTCATCTCGTCTTAAGGTAGGTATCTAAAATAGCTCAGGACAATTGCCCCAAGCACACAGCTCATTTCTTTACACTGCCTTCCAAAGAGGGTCTGCCTGACTAGGACAGATGCAAGCTTCCACTCTGTATATCCCTATAAATCAGACAAAACAAACAAGTCAAGCAAAAGGGGCTCATTTTTACCACTCTGGGAACAGAGAGCAACACAATGTGCAAGCAGAGCCTGTGGTGACTTCAACTTTGCTTTCCCCTCTCAGTTCAATTCTCCTCCCATCAATTGTTTGCTGCTCCTCTTAACACGTGGCGTTTGTTGTCGTTCTGAGCGCATTCAGCGACTCCGAAAAGCCAAGCTTCTGCCAGCAAACACCAAGAGGAATGAGAACATTACACAAGCACTCTGTTCCCAGTGCTGTAGCAGACACACAGGGGCTGGCTGTGACGTGCACACCGACTTCAGCAGAGCCAGGACGTGGACGGAGTTAACGGCACCACCAACCTCTGCCTGCGCCGCCGCTGCCGCCCCGACCTGCTCCTGCTCCGACGACTCCTCGCTGGCCAGCTGCTCTTCATACCTCTTCATGTCATACTCCAGCTCGGCTGCCAGCTGCTTGTCCACAGCAAAGAAGTCTTTGATTTCATTTCTGTAATCTTGCATCATTTCCTGGATGCAATAAGGAATGGTGAAACTCTCTGGGAAACCTCTCCCCGTCTACTGCCTCAACATCCTCCCTTCGGCTCACAGCTGCTCAAGTGCAAAAGGAAACACCAGTTGGTAGAGCAGAGGTGTTTTTAACAGACTAGGAGTTTGGATTCCAATTGGTACTTCAGAACATGGAGGGAGGGAAAGGGGGAGGGAAGCTTTCCAGCATCCAAGCCTTCTGCCCACGTCCCACTGAGGAGGTTCACACCTAACACACTGTGAGATCCTCATCTCAAATCCCCTCCACCTCCTACATTATTTAGCGCAGTGGCAGTGGCACAACATCACATGCCTCCTCAGTTTCCTTCTAAGAAGGCTGCTTGTTCCATTGCTGCTTGCACATCTAACACATTAACTGGAGAGAGGAAAGAGGGGGAAATACAGTCCCGACAAGGAAACGCCTCCCCTTACCCGAAGGTAGTTCATAAGGTCCCTAAGAGCCGGGATCCTCTTCTGCTCCATCAAAGACTTCAGGGATGTGATTATTGGGATGACATTCTCCACGAAGTTCTTCTTTTGAACCTTTGTTTGAAGGAGACATGAGCAGTTAGAAGGAGAAGCCACTCCGGGGTCGGCTGAATGGCCTAAAGCAAGCGGTGCTCCCACAGCACAGAAGGGGAATTACTGCAATTAAGCTGCTCTTAAGCCGCGCCCAAAGCTGGGCTTTTAACATCAGTGGAGACGTCTAAGAGCCATCACTAATTGACTGCCTTCTTACACCCACGGCAAAGGGTCAAAAGATGCCCCCAAAACGCCATTGTTCCACTCAAATGCTTCACAGCCATGAAAGCGGCAGAACAAATGGAGCCTGGCATAGCTTCACAGCCCGCAGAGGAAATGCAACCCTCAGCAAATGCAACCCTGAGCACTCCAAGGGATCCCTTGGCTAAGATTGTTCTTCACCAAACTAGCCAGAAGGCTGTGCTTGGACAACACCCAGAGCTTCCACAGGTGCCATTTGGATCAGGGTGGACCTACAGACTCCCAGTAACAGCCTCTAGGCACAGCAGGTCACTGACATTCCTGTGTATGTTACCTGTAGCATCATCATAGGGTCATTATGGTTGGAAAACAACTCTGAGATCATCAAGTCCAACCTTCTACCCAACACCTCCATGACCATGAGTCAGCTGCCATGTTTACTTGCTCCTCAAGCACCTGCAGGGACAGTGACTCCATCACCTCCCTGGGCAGACTGTTCCAAAGCCTGACCACCCTTGCAGCAAAGAAATTGTTCCTCATGTCCAACCTGAGCCTCCCCTGGTGCAGCTTGAGGACAACTCTTGTCCTGTCAGTTACTTAGGAGAAAAGTCCAACACTGCTTTCACTGCAGCCTCCTTTCAGGCAGCTGTACAGAGCAATGAGTGCTCCTCTCAGCCTCTTCTTCAGGCTGAACAGCCCCAGCTCCCTCAGCCTCTCCTCACCAACCCCTCACCACCTTCACTGCCTTTCTCTGGACCCACTCCAGCCCCTCAGTGTCTCTCTCAGGTTTGTACTTGAGGTGTGGCCTCACTAATGCTGGTCACTCCTGCTGGCTGGCTTGCACAAGTCACAGAGCCTTCCAGTAGGGCAAAGCCCCCTTCCCACACCACAATCAAGTGCCACTCACCTGTGAGATGATCTTTTTCTGTGCCACCTGCATGACAGCATTGGCCATTGCCATCTCATCTTCATCAGGCTGCACATCATCATCAGGCTTTGATCTCATAGTTGATAGCTTGATTTCTTTGCAGCTGAGGACTTCAAACGTGTCTGAGAGCAGCTCACTGGCTTCCAAGTCCAATGGAAGGACCATATCCACAAAACATGCTGCAAAAACACAGGGAGGAAGTAGGTACTCACTGGAAGGGGCAGTGCCAGGAAAGGCAAGAAGATAGCAGAGCTGGGTTGAGAGCCTAATGGCATAGAGATCAGGTGGAGGCCTGGAAATTCCACCTCAACATGAGGAGAAACTTCTTTGGTGTGAGAGTGCTGGAGCCCTGGAGCAGGCTGCCCAGAGAGGTTGTGGAGTCTCCTTCTCTAGAGATTTTCAAGACCCATCTGGATGCATTCCTGTGTGATCTGCCCTAGGTGACTCTGCTTTGGCAGGGGTTGGACTCTATCTCTAGAGGTCCCTCCCAACCCCTACCATTCTGTGATGTGTGTGTTCTCATTTCTGCATTCAACTGGTATGAGAGCTGCAAAATGCCAGATGATTGCTGCACAGCCAGTTCTGCCTCTGAATATGTAAGCATGTCCCATCAGAATCAAAGCAAATCTCTTTGGTTCAGAAAGATTTTTTTGCTTCATTCTGATTTCTATCTTTTTTTTTTCCACCAGTGTACAGAATACAAAATCAACCAGGTTGGAAAAGACCTTTGAGATCATCAAGTCCAACCTATCCCCCAACACCATCTAATCAACTAAACCATGGCACCAAGTGCCCCATCCAGGCTCTTCCTAGACACCTCCAGGGATGGGGACTCCACCACCTCCCTGGGCAGCACATTCCAATGGCCAATCTCTCTTGCTGGGAAGAATTTCTTCCTAACATCCATCCTAATCCTCCCTTGGTGCAGCTTAAGACTCTGTCCTCTTGTTCTGGTACTGGTTTCCTGGGAGAAGAGAGCAACATTGAGAATGACATTGAGAGACTTGAAGGTGTCCAGAGAAGGGCAAGGAGGCTGGGGAGGGGTCTGGACCACAGCCCTGTGAGGAGAGGCTGAGGGAGCTGGGGTTGCTTAGCCTGGAGAAGAGGCGGCTCAGGGGAGACCTTCTTGCTCTCTCCAACTCCCTGAAAGGAGGTTGTATCCAGCTGGGGGTTGGTCTCTTCTCCCAAGCAAGCAGCACCAGAACAAGAGGTCACAGTCTCAAGCTGTGCCAGGGAGGTTCAGGCTGGATGCTAGAAAGAAATTCTTCATAGAGAGAGTGATTTGCCATTGGAATGTGCTGCCCAGGGAGGTGGTGGAGTCCCTTTCCCTGGAGGTGTTCAAGAGGGGATTGGATGTGGCACTTGGAGCCATGGTTTAGTTGTCAGGAGGTGTTGAGTGATATGTTGGACTTGATGATCTCTGAGGTCTTTTCCAACCTGGTTGATTCTATGACCCCCACCTGGCTACAACCACCCTTCAGGTAGCTGTAGATAGCAATAAGGTCTACAGACACCAGTTCTTTGTTTGCCAGATTTTGAGAAGCAGACCCTTACCTAGGATGCTGTGGCTGATATTTGTTGTAATGTTGAACCTCTGCTCATCTGTGAAGTGCTCCAGCAGGAACCTGTAGATGCTCATCCTTTTCTCTCTGTTATCTTTTCCCTTCAGAGAGAAGAGATTCTTTGCCCTGTGGCAGAGCAAGACATTGCACAAAGGGCCAAGTCACATTATGACAGCTCACAGAAAGAATAAGACTGCCTAAAATCAGCAAGGAAGAGTTGAATGTCACTTTCAACACCCAGAAACTTGTTAAGATACAGCAAGAGCCCAGAGATCATGAACCTCTCCTCTGCCAGGAGAGGCTGAGGTTGGAGATGAGGAACAATTTCTTTGCTGCAAGAGTGGTCAGACCCTGGAACAGGCTGCCCAGGGTGGTGGTGGAGTCCCAGGGATTGGGTTGGTCTCTTCTCCCTACTCTCAGGTGATAGGAGGAGAGGAAATGGCCTGAAATTGTGCCAGGGGAGGGCTGGGTTGGAGATGAGGAACAATTTCTTTGCTGCAAGAGCGGTCAGGGATTGAAACGGGCTGCCCAGGGAGCTGGTGGAGTCCCAGGGATTGGGTTGGTCTCTTCTCCCTACTCTCAGGTGATAGGAGGAGAGGAAATGGCCTGAAATTGTGCCAGGGGAGGGCTGGGTTGGAGATGAGGAAGAATTTCTTTGCTGCAAGAGTGGTCAGACCCTGGAACAGGCTGCCCAGGGAGGTGGTGGAGTCCCCCTCCTTGGAGGTGTACAAGAAATGTGTGGCCATGGCACTTGGGGACGTGGTTTAGAATAGAATAAACCAGGTTGGAAGAGACCTTTGAGATCACTGAGTCCAACCTATCACCCAACACCATCTAATCAACTAAACCATGGCACCAAGCACCCCATTCAGTCTCCTCCTAAACACCTCCAGTGATGGCAACTCCACCATGTTGGTGTTAGGTTGATGGTTGGACTCCTTGACCTCAGAGGTCTCTTCCAAGCAAGACAATTCTATGACTCTATCACACCCGGAAGTCCTCCCAGCAGTGTCATGGGAAAGGCAGCAGACAATTTAACTCTGTTTCTCCCCCACTGCACACACAAGCACAGGCACCACCAGCACTTTGCTGCATGGCCAGGCAGCCCCTCAGAGTGGCACTGAGGAGACACAAACCTTGCACTCTGGGGGAACCTGTTGTACTTCTCATGCTTCTCATAGCTGTTGAAATGGAAGATGCACTCAATGAAGTGCTGGGAGAACATGACTGGATTCCTCTTCAGCAAGAGATGCACCAAGCAGAACTCTGCAAACCTGGAAAGGAGGGAAAGGAAGAACTCATCAGCTGCTAGCTTCCAAAAAGCCACCCCTGAGGCATGGTGCAGGGTCATGAGCTGTAAAGCAGGGGGATGGGCTGCCCTCTGCTACCTCTCCCTCAACACCACATTTAATTCTTGCCTAGTTCCACCTGGGCTCCAGCAGGAATCTCAGCTTATTGACATGAAGCCTTTTTGCCCTCCAGAAGGGGATAGATGCTTTCAGCAGCCACACCACTGCTTCAAGCTTTTGCCATTGAACAGAGAGAAAATCAATTGGAACTCAAACTCAGTCAGGCCCCAAACTTTGATTATTTGAATAACTTCAGTTTCACTCTGGCCAAGACACTCAAAGTGCTTTGCAAAAGAAAGTTAATCAGCAAAGCCCTGCAAGAGGTGGAAGTCAATCCCAGACCTGAAGAATGTGTTCTCTCCTCTGGAAGCAGGCACTGAATGCAGATGCAGAGAAAAAAGGCTCCCAAAGAAAGAGCACCCTGTTCCTTAGCTAAAGCCCTAGGAGCATGATGCTGCAATGCCACCATCTACTGGAAAGACATTTGTAGCTGTTTGAAAACTCGCTGAAGAGAAGAGAGGGTGGCTGTGCCTAGGAAGCAATGCCAGGGTGGTGGCTTTGGAAACACCAATCTTCACGTGAACTGCTCCAGGGAAGAACACACAGCAAGGGGCTCTGAGCCTCCCCTGCATCCAGCAGCTTCCTGTACGATCAGGTCAGGCTGGGGGATGAGGAGATTGAGAGCAGCCCTGCAGAAAAGGACTTGGGGGTGCTGGTGGATGAAAAGCTGGACAGGAGCCAGCAGTGGGCACTGGCAGCACAGAAGGCCAAGGGCAGCCTGGGCTGCACCCAAAGCAGCATGGCCAGAAATGGAGAGAAGGGATCCTGCCCCTCTGCTCTGCTTTGGGGGACCTCACCTAGAGCACTGCATCCAGCTCTGGAGCCCTCAAGGCAGGAGGATCATGGATGTGATGGAGGAGATGCTGCCCTCTGGGCTGCAAGTGTCCACTGCTGGCTCATGTCCAGCTTCTCATCTACCAGTACCCTCAAGTCCTTCTCTGCAGGGCTGCTCTCAATCTTAGCAGCCCCCAGCCTGGGCTGATACCTAGGATTGCTTTGACCTGGCTGCAATCTGCTGTGTCACTGCCATTTTTTCCTCTGCATCCTGAAGGTGCAAGACTGCAACAGGTTTGAGTGCTTCTGATTCTCAGCCCCTTGGTAGTTTCACAGGTGGCTCTCTTACCTGGCAATATCTGGATCTGGATCCACCAAGACACTGACAAAACGGAAGAAGAGAGAATCTTTCCATTTCACAAACTCCTCCTGTAAGAAAGGGCAGAAAACATTCAGCCTGAACTGGGAAACATTCATCCTGAGGCAGGCAAAACCCAGTGTGGGAGCCCCGCAGCCCCCGAGCCGGGAGCGGGAGCCGAGGCAGCCCCGCCGCCGGTCCCCCGAGCCGGGAGCGGGAGCCGAGGCAGCCCCGCCGCCGAGCCCCCGAGCCGGGAGCGGGACCCGAGGCCGCCCCGCCGCCGAGCCCCCCGAGCCGCGACCGGGACCCGACGCAGCCCCGCAGCCGAGCCCCCCGAGCCGGGAGCGGGACCCAGACGCAGCCCCGCAGCCGAGCCCCCCGAGCCGGGAGCGGGACCCGACGCAGCCCCGCAGCCGAGCCCCCCGAGCCGGGAGCGGGACCCGAGGCCGCCCCGCCGCCGAGCCCCCGAGCCGGGAGCGGGACCCGACGCAGCCCCGCAGCCGAGCCCCCGAGCCGGGAGCGGGACCCGACGCAGCCCCGCAGCCGAGCCCCCCGAGCCGGGAGCGGGACCCGACGCCGCCCCGCCGAGCCCCCCGAGCCGGGAGCGGGACCCGACGCCGCCCCACAGCCGAGCCCCCGAGCCGGGAGCGGGACCCGACGCAGCCCCGCCGCCGAGCCCCCGAGCCGGGAGCGGGACCCGAGGCCGCCCCGCAGCCGAGCCCCCGAGCCGGGAGCGGGACCCGACGCAGCCCCGCAGCCGAGCCCCCGAGCCGGGAGCGGGACCCGAGGCCGCCCCGCAGCCGAGCCCCCGAGCCCGGGAGCGGGACCCGACGCCGCCCCGCAGCCGAGCCCCCCGAGCCGGGAGCGGGACCCGACGCCGCCCCGCAGCCGAGCCCCCGAGCCGGGAGCGGGACCCGAGGCCGCCCCGCAGCCGAGCCCCCGAGCCGGGAGCGGGACCCGACGCAGCCCCGCAGCCGAGCCCCCGAGCCGGGAGCGGGACCCGACGCAGCCCCGCAGCCGAGCCCCCCGAGCCGGGAGCGGGACCCGACGCAGCCCCGCAGCCGAGCCCCCCGAGCCGGGAGCGGGACCCGACGCAGCCCCGCAGCCGAGCCCCCCGAGCCGGGAGCGGGACCCGACGCAGCCCCGCAGCCGAGCCCCCGAGCCGGGAGCGGGACCCGACGCAGCCCCGCAGCCGAGCCCCCGAGCCGGGAGCGGGACCCGACGCAGCCCCGCAGCCGAGCCCCCGAGCCGGGAGCGGGACCCGACGCAGCCCCGCAGCCGAGCCCCCGAGCCAGGAGCGGGACCCGACGCAGCCCCGCAGCCGAGCCCCCCGAGCCAGGAGCGGGACCCGACGCAGCCCCGCAGCCCCCCGAGCCAGGAGCAGGACCCGACGCAGCCCCGCAGCCGAGCCCCCCCGAGCCGGGAGCGGGACCAGAGGCAGCCCCACAGCCCCCAGAGCAGGACCCGAGGCAGCCCCGCCGCCGAGCCCCCAGAGCCAGGAGCAGGACCCGAGGCAGCCCCGCAGCCGAGCCCCCCAGAGCCAGGAGCAGGACCTGAGGCTGCCCCGCAGCCGGTACCTCAGGCAAAGAATGAGCAAGCTGTACAACTGCAGCTGGAGACACACAAAACAAACCCTCAGCAGCCAGAGCTGTGGAGGATGCTTGAAACACCATGAATGCCACAGCAGCAAGCAGTTAGGTTTGCCACAGGTATGAATGAAAAAAAAACCACCAACCCCCCAAAAAACCTGTAGAAACATGAAATAAAAAGTCTGTTCTCCCATCTCGAGGCACATGTGCTCTTCAACACCCTTCTCAGAGCCAGATGCACTCCCAAAGCTGCCTTGGTTAGCTCCATGTGAACAGCAGGAGGGTAAAGATCCTGGGCAGGTTGCCCAGGGAGATGGCAGAGTTGTCATCCCTGGAGGTGTTCAAGAAACCTGTGGCAATGGCACTGTGGGACAGGGGTTAATGGCCATGGTGCTGTTGGGTTGATGGTTGGTCTGGATGACCTGTGAGGGCTTTTCCAACCCAAACGATTGTGTGGTTCTGTGATTTCCTTCTTCACAGCAATAAGCAGAGACAGCAGGAGAAAACAGTGCTGTGGTGCTCATTATCTTCATTCACGCAGGAGTGAAATTGAAGGGAAATCAAAGAAACAAAGAGAAGACAGGAAGAAGAGAGAGGTGGTGGAGTCTACAGGCTGGGGTCAGAGTGGCTGGAAAGCTGCCAAAGAGAAAGGGACATGGGGGGCTGATTGACAGCCAGCTGAACATGAGCCAGCAGTGTGCCCAGGTGCCCAGGAAGACCAGTGGCATCCTGGCCTGCATCAGGAAGAGTGTGGCCAGCAGGAGCAGGGAAGTCATTGTGCCCTGTGCTCAGCACTGCTTAGGCCACACCTTGAGTCCTGTGTCCAGTTCTGGGCTCTTCAGTTTAGGAAAGATGTTGAGATGCTGGAAGGTGTCCAGAGAAGGGCAACAAAGCTGGGGAGGGGTCTGGAGCACAGCCCTGTGAGGAGAGGCTGAGGGAGCTGGGGTTGCTTAGCCTGCAGAAGAGGAGGCTCAGGGGAGACCTTCTTGCTCTCTCCAACTCCCTGAAGAGGTTGTAGCCAGCTGGGGGTTGGTCTCTTCTCCCAGGCAAGCAGCACCAGAACAAGAGGACACAGTCTCAAACTGCACCAGGGCAGGTTCAGGATGGAGGTGAGGAGAAAGTTCTTCCCAGCAAGAGGAAATGGCCATTGGGATGTGCTGCCCAGGGAGGTGGTGGAGTCCCCATCCCTGGAGATGTTCAAGAGGGGATTGGACATGGCACTTGGTGCCATGGTTTAGTCATGAGGTCTGTGGTGACAGGTTGGACTTGATTTTGGAGGTCCCTTCCAACCTTGGTGATTCTGTGTGAGTCTCCATCTCTGGAGTCATTCAAAACCTGCCTGGATGCTGCTCTGTGCAGCCTGCTCCGACAGAACCTGCTTTTGGACTAGATAAACTAGTACCTGCAGGGGGCTAGAAGAAAGCCAGAAGGGAACTTTTGACAAGGGCTTGTAGTGCCAGGATGACGAACAATGGCTTTGAGCTGGGAGAGGGGACATTGAGACTGGAGATGAGGAAGAAATTGTTGAGAGTGACGGTGGGGAGACACTGGCACAGGTTGCCCAGGGAGGTTGTGGCTGCCCCCTCCCTGGAGGTGTTCAAGGCCAGGTTGGATGAGGCCAGTGGGAGGTGTCCCTGCAGGGGGCTGGCACTGGATGCCCTTTAAGGTGCCTTCCAACCCAAACCACTCTGCGACTCTGTGGACCTGCAGAGGTCCCTCCCAGCCCCTCCATCCCGTGTGAGACGCAGGATCACCCTGGCTGCTCGGGCTGCCAGGCCTGTCTTACCTGCAGAAGGTTGGTGAGCAGGATCAGAGTCTGCTTGCGGATGAAGGGCTGGGGGTCCTTGAGGCAGAGGGAGATGTTGGGGATGTACCTGTCCCCCAGGGAGGTGTAGCGGACGCAGAGGTCGCACATGACGATGACGACGTTGTTGCGGACCGCCACCTCCTGGGACACCTCCAGCTCCCGAGCCAGAGCCGCAATGCACTTCTTGGCCAGCTCCTCGTGCTGCAAGCACAGTTTCCCTGCGAAGCACCAGCCCAGGCTGTCAGTGCTGGGAAGAGATTTCCCCTCCCTAAGCACCACAGCCCGGCTCACTGCCTCCCGGAGAGGGGAGGCGAGAGGGGAGGCGAGAGGGGAGGCGAGAGGGGAGGCGAGAGGGGAGGCGAGAGGGGAGGCGAGAGGGGAGGCGAGAGGGGGAGGGAGGCGAGAGGAGGCGAGAGGGGAGGCGAGAGGGGAGGCGAGAGGGGAGGCGAGAGGGGAGGCGAGGGGGAGGCGAGAGGGGAGGCGAGAGGGGAGGCGAGAGGGGAGGCGAGAGGGGAGGCGAGAGGGAGAGGAGAGAGGGGAGGCGAGAGGGGAGGCGAGAGGGGGAGGCGAGAGGGGAGGCGAGAGGGGCGAGGCAACCTCCCCTGAAGGGAGGTTGGAGCCAGGTGGGGGTTGGTCTCTGCTCCCAGGCAAGCAGCACCAGAATAAGAGGACACAGTCTCAAGCTGTGCCAGGGGAGGTTCAGGCTGGATGTTAGGAAGTTCTTCCCAGAGAGACTGGCCATTGGAATGTGCTGCCCAGGGAGGTGGTGGAGTCCCCATCCCTGGATGAGGCACTTGGTGCCATGGTTTAGTTGACATGAAAGTCACCAGAGTTGCAGCATAACCTTCTGCTTCTGATGCTTAAGATCAGAAGGGATTGGGAGGGGACAGATCTCTCTTGACCTCATCTCATGGGCTGCCCAGGGAGGTGGTGGAGTCCCCATCCCTGGAGATGTTTAGGAAGAGCCTGGATGAGGCCCTTGGTGCCATGGTTGAGTTGATCAGATGGTGTTGGGTGAGAGGCTGGACTGGATGATCTCAAAAGGTCTTTTCCAACCTGGTTAATTCTGTTCTCTTCTATAAACAAGAAACAAATGCTGAAACCTGGTGAGCAATCTGCACCACCCCTCAAAGAGATGATACTTCAAGGAGCTCTTCCAAACTCCTCTCAGACCTATAGTGTGGGTCTCTAAGTCAGATTCCCTCCCTCACAGAGAGCTATTTCTGTGCACAGGGTATTATTCAAGGCAGCTAAAAAGAACAGCCCCAGCTGTCATAGGCATGGCAGGGAGACACCCACCTCGAGGAGCATCACTAACCCAGCTCTATATAAAACAGCCTCCCTGCTAACATCCCTGGCTCCAGTGCTATTGCTAAGCTCTCTACAGCAGCATTCAGCTCCCTAAAGAAGTTAAGGAAAGAAAGATGCTGTCTGTCTGCAAGAGACCTGCTCCCAACCACAGAGGCACCACAAAACCAGAACTTTCACTCAGTGCTCTCCCTAACACTGGAGATGGAGATCTGTCCAAGCTCCTGTCACAGAGCAGCTCTTAGCTCATGCTGGGAACAAGTAACTGTCTGCAGTCAATCTGCTCTGAACTGCACCAAGAGCAGAAAGTTTTCTTCATCCTCTGGGGAGCACATGTAAGGTGATAGGAGGGGAAGAAATGGCCTCAAATTGTGCCAGGGGAGATTTAGGTTGGAGATGAGGAAGAATTTCTTTGCTGAAAGAGTGGTCAGGGATTGGAAGAGGCTGCCCAGGGAGGTGATGGAGTCCCCATCCCTGGAGGTGTTCAAGAGACCTGTGGTCATGGCACTTGGGCTCATGGTGGTGTTGGGCTCATGGTTGGACTCCTTGGCCTCAGAGGTCTTATCCCAGCAAAAGAATTCTATGATTCTCTGATCCTCCAGCCAGACTGTGACCAGCCCCAAGTACAAGGGCAGTGCAGTTCTGAAGGGCATTGCCAATCATTGATCACCATTAGTGCAGCAACCACCCAGAGCAGCAGGCACATAGATGGCAGCATCTGTGGTGTGTGCAAGTTGTTGCCATGGATATTTGCACAGCTGAAAGCTGTGAGCTGAGGCAGTGCAAACACTGAGCACTGTGGCTGCTGCATCTGCCACTGCTAGTAGAAAGAAGCTCTTTCCAGTGAGGGTGAGGAGACACTGGCACAGGCTGCCCAGGGAGGCTGTGGATGTCCCCTCCCTGGAGGGGTTCAAGGCCAGGCTGGATGAGGCCTTGAGCAACCTGGGCTGGTGGGAGGTGTTCCTGCCCATGGCAGGGGGTTGGAGGTGGCTGATCTTAAAGGTCCCTTCCAACCCAAACCATTCCATGAATCTATGACAGCTTTCCAGCAGATCCTCCACCAGAAGAGCTGAGAATTGGATCCTCTAGGGCAGGCTTCTGCTGCAGCATGACACTTACCCAGAGTCATGAAGGCATGAGCTCTGATCACTGGAGGCATGGCTGATCCTCTGAACTGAGACAGGGGCTGAGAAGCTGGAATTTCCTCCCCATCTGCAGAACTAGAAGCTAGGAAAGAACAGGTGAGGAATGAAACCATGCTGCTCTGCTAAAGAGTGCTGTCTGCAAATGCAAAACTGAAGGCAGCAAGGGGAGAGCCTCACCTTGGTCCTCCTCACTGCCAGCAGCCAGGATGGACTGAATCAAAAGGAAGATTCTTTTCTCCACTTTGGCTGGACACAGCTGTGCAGCTTCACCCAAGATGAAGAGGTGTCTCACCTACAGGGAAAGAGCAACACTGCAGTCAAAAGGCAATGGCTGAGCTGCAAATTAAGTCAGCAGGAGCTGGTGTGGTTGCTCCTCCAAAAGCAACCTGAAATCCCTTCAGTCCTTTCAAGGTGGCAGTGGCTAAAGAACAGAAGGTGAAGCTTTGAAAGAGAAATGGAGGAGGGGAAGAGGGGGAGTGTGTGTGTGTTTAACAGGCTAGAACCTGTCCCCAGCAACAAACAGCATTGAAATAGACCTCAAAGCACTCCATGAGTTTCACAGGATGATTTCCCAAGCAGCTCCTCTAAGAAGTGTTAGAAAAGCAAAGGAGAAAAAGCCATTTTGTTAGAAATACAGAGAGGATCATATTCTGAAAGCCACTGCTGATGGGGAACAAGAGCATCCTTGCCTGGAGCAGCAGTTGTGTGGCCAGCAGGGGTGGGAATGTGATGCTGCCCCTATACTGGGCACTGATGAGGCCTCACCTCAAATCCTGGGTTCAGTTTTGGGCCCCTCAGTCTAAGAAGGACATTGAGGGGCTGGAGCAGGTCCAGAGAATGAAAAGAAAGCTGGGGAAGGATCTGGAGAACAGGAATGGTGAAGAGTAGCTGAGGGAGCTGGGGGTGTTCAGTCTGGAGAAGAGGAGACTGAGGGAGACCTCATTGCTCTCTGCAGCTCTCTGCAAGGAGGCTGATCTCTTCTCCCTAGGATGAAGCGATAGAAGGAGAGGAAATGGCCTGAAATTGTGCCAGGGGAGGGTTAGGTTGGAGATTAGGAACCATTTCTTTGCTGCAAGATTGGTCAGGGATTGGAACAGGCTGCCCAGGGAGGTGGTGGAGTCCCCATCCCTGGAGGTGTTCAAGAAACCTGTGGCCATGGCACTTAGGAACATGGTTCAGTGGCCATGGTGGTCTTAGGGTGATGGTTGGACTCCTTGACCTCAGAGGTCTCTTCCAACCAAAACAATTCTATGATTCCATCACACACAGAAGTCCTCCCAGCAGTGTCATGGGGGAAGGCAGCAGACAATTTAACTCCATGCCTGGAGATGTTCAAGAACCACAGAATCACCAAGGTTGGAAGAGACCTCAAAGATGATCATCGAGTCCAACCTGTCACCACAGACCTCATGACTAAACCATGGCACCAAGTGCCACAACCAGTCCCCTCTTGAACACCTCCGGGGATGGTGACTCCACCTCCTCCCTGGGCAGCACATCCCAAGGGCTAACAACTCTCTCTGGGAAGAACTTTCTCCTCACCTCCAGCTTAAACCTGCCCTGGCACAGCTTGAGACTGTGTCCTCTTGTTCTGCTGCTGCTGGGTGCCTGGGAGAAGAGACCAACCCCCACCTGGCTACAACCACCCTTCAGGGAGTTGGAGAGAGCAAGAAGGTCTCCCCTGAGCCTCCTCTTCTCCAGAAGAGGGCTGAGGCCATTGCACTGGGGACAGGGTGTGACGGCCATGGTGGTGTTGGGTTGATTGCTGGACTGGATGATCTTAGAGATCTCTTCCAACCAATTCTGTGGTCCTGGAAAGCTGTTTTATGCTCCTGTATATAGCAGCTTCCACCAGGAGCTGGCACAAGGTGTGCTTACCAGCTGGTGGTGTGAACTTTGAGAAACACCCATTTCCAGTCCCCCTCCACCAAGCAGCACAGGGGAACCACCACTTACCAAGAGATCCTCTTGCAGCTGCTCTGCTCCATCCTCTTTGAGGACTATGTTGGAAATATAGCTTGCACAGGTGGCTACCAAATCTCCACACACTTGGTTGAGCAGCTCCTGTTCCCATAATTAAGCAAAATTAAGTCAGCACTTGATTAATGACACAAGATGCAGCTTAAAAACCCTCTCCACACATGGCTGCCTAGTCTCAAAGTCCTTCTAATAATCTGGGGCCTATTGAAATCAATCAGACAGTGCCTCAGAGCTTGAAAATCCTTCCTGCACATCAAAGCAGGCAAGCAAGTGTCAAAACACCTTGGAGAAGCTGGCTTCTTAATGAGCCACTGCCCTAAGTCTGCTCCATTGCAGAAATCACAGGCCTCCAACAGGAAGGATGCAGGTGACTGTTTCATCTCTGTCCAACACATTTGGGGCTGCCTCTGTGTGGATTTTTGAGTGCTGGCTGGAAAATGCAACTTCCATCCTGATGAAAAGAAATGCCCAAGGGTGGAGGGGAAACCAAAAAAGCCAATTCTCTACCAGATCAGGAGAGAACAGAATTAAGCAGGTTGGAAAAGACCTTTGAGATCATCAAGTCCAACCTAGCACCCAACACCATCTGATCAACTCAACCATGGCACCAAGTGCCTCATCCAGGCTCTTCCTAAACACCTCCAGGGATGGGGACTCCACCACCTCCCTGGGCAGCACATCCCAATGGCCAATTCCTCTTGCTGGGAAGAACTTTCTCCTCACCTCCAGCCTCAACCTCCCCTGGCACAGCTTCAGACTGTGGCCTCTTGTTCTGGTGCTGCTTGCCTGGGAGAAGAGACCAACCCCCAGCTGGATACAACCTCCCTTCAGGGAGTTGGAGAGAGCAAGAAGGTCTCCCTGAGCCTCCTCTTCTGCAGGCTAAGCAACCCCAGCTCCCTCAGCCTCTCCTCACAGGGCTGTGCTCCAGACCCCTCCCCAGCTTTGTTGCCCTTCTCTGGACACCTTCCAGCATCTCAACATCTTTCCTAAACTGAAGAGCCCTGAACTAAGCACAGGACTCCAGGGGTGGCCTCAGCAGTGCTGAGCACAGGGCACAAGGACTTCCCTGCTCCTGCTGGCCACACTCTGCCTGATGCAGGCCAGGATGCCCTTGGCCTTCTTGGCCACATGGGCACACTGCTGGCTCGTGTTCAGCTGCTGTCACCCACTACCCCCAGGTCCCTCTCTGCCTGGCTGCTCTCAGCCACTCTGCCCCCAGCCTGTAGCACTGCCTGGGGTTGCTGTGGCCAACGTGTAGAACCTGGCACTTGGATGTGTTCAATCTCCTGCCCATCTGTCCAGCCTGGCAAGGTCCCTCTGCAGAGCTCTCCTACCCTCTAACAGCTCAACTCCTGTCCCCAGCTTGGTGTCATCTGCAAACTTACTGATGATGGACTCAGTGCCCTCATCCAGATCATTGATAAAGATATGGTGCTGGGCCCCATGCTCTTTAAAGCACCATTTCTCTTTTGCTACCACCTACAGCACTGTGGCTACCTGCTAGAACTGATACAGCTTTCCAGCAGAACCATCACCAGCAGGTCAAGGGAGGTTCTCCTCTCCTCCTACTCTGCCCTGGTGAGGCCACATCTGGAATACTGTGTCCAGTTGTAAGCTCCCCAGTTCAAGCAACATAGGGGCTTGCTGGAGAGGGGACAGCAAAGGGCTACAGGGATGCTGAGGGGAGTGGACCAGCTCTGTGAGAAGGAAAGGCTGAGAGAATTGGGGCTCTTTAGTCTGGAGAAGAGCAGCCTGAGGGAGGTTGATCAATACTTCAGGGGTGGGTGTCAGGAGGGTAGGGCCAGGCTTTGTTCAGTGGTGCTCAGTGACAGGACAAGGGGCCATGGGCACAGACTTGAAAATAAGGAGTTCCATCTAAAGATTAGGAGGAACTTCTTTAATTGGAGGGTGATGGAGTCTTAGAACAGGCACATCTACATCTGGCAGTAAGCCAACACACTCTGATGATCATACTTGATTAATTAGAACACCCAGAAACCATCAATCCACCCTGGCTTCTGAGGCACAAGGTGACTCAAGTTGCCAGGGTCAAATCTTTCTCTTCTTGGAGCCCCAGCCCTGGAGATATTCAAGGTGAGGCTGGACAGGCAACCTGGTGGCCCTGCTGACTGCAAAGGGGGCTGGGCTAGATGAACTTTGGAGGTCCTTTCCAACCCAGACCATTCTGTGACTCTTTGTTTAGAGAGTTAAGCAATCTACAGACAGGAGAGAGAAGCTGCCTTCAAGACACAGCCCTCCTAAGGCTGAAAGAAACTGCTTTAAAAGCCACATTTGAAGTCCTACCTGTGCCTCCTCAGGCACATCTGCATATGCATGGCAGAGCTTCTGCAGAGTCTCTACAGCTGGGCTGATCACCTCCAAGGGACACCCAGACTCCTTCAGCCACCACTTGATACTACCTGAAAATGAGAGCACACACATCCAAGGAGAATTCTCAGAGCTGGTCAACTGCTTGCAGAGACCAAATAACTGTGAGGGGGTTGTTTGTCTTGCAACCTACTGCTGGAGCAGAGTTTGGGGGCCCTCAGGGAAGCCCAGCTGGTGCCAAGAGGGTTTGACCTGAATTGGCAAAGGCTGAAGGGGGCTGGAGATCTCTGGAACTGTTGGACCTGGTTTAGTGGGAGGTGTCCCTCCTCATGGCAGAGGGTTGGAACTAGATGATCTTCAGTGTCTCCCAGGGAGGCTGTGGATGCCCCCTTCCTGGAGGTGTTCAAGGCCAGGCTGGATGAGGCCTTGAGCAACCTGGGCTGGTGGGTGGTGTCCCTCCCCATGGTAGAGGGTTGGAACTGGATGATCTTGAAGGTCCCTTCCAACCCAACCCATTCCATGATTCTACAAAGAGGGGGAGGCCTGAACTCTGCCTTGCCCACTGCAGTTTCTCAGGGCCACTCACCAATCAGCCTCTCAGAGGTGCTTTTAGGAAGGTGCTTTGCAACATGACCAATGACAGACAGTACGTGTCCTGTAGTATCAGTGCTGGTGTTCTGCTGCCTGGAAAAGAGCAGAGCAGACAAACTAACACAGAGGAACATCACCCAATTACAGGAGGAAAAACTCCTTGCAGCTGGGGTATGCATTATTAAGGCAGAGCTGTCCAAGCAAATGAAAGCTCCAAAAGCTTAAGGCAAGAGTTGGTTGCTGCACAAAATCTGTGGGCTTGCCTCCTAGCTGCAGAGCTGCCTGCCTGACTCAAGAGCCCTGCTCCAAGCAGCTGCACAGCAATCTGCCTGGGGAAGGACAGAAAGTGCTCACTTGCTTTGCTCCTTCTCTTCACCCCCCACCCCCCCTGCCTGCAGAAGGCAGGATGGAGCTCCAAGCACACACGTACCTGCTGATGTCATCCCAGCACTCAATGACCTTGGAATAATCCAGCTTGGGTGAGGAACCTGCCACCTTAGCCAGCAGCATCCAAGCTGGTGCAGCATGCTCTGTTGCCACATGAGACATGACATTGCTGATGAAAGTGGAGGTGAACTTCTTCTGGCTGGACCACAGCTGGAAAGCTTTGCTCAGGAAACGGCTACGAGGAGGAAGAAAAAGGAAGTTCAAGGAGGAGTAAGCAAAACACTTGGGGCCTGATGCTGGCTGTGAAATCCAACCTGCCTGGCCAGGGCACACTGGGCAACCCCACAAAGCTGCTACTGCTTGGCACTGCCACTACCCAAGACCACCAGTGGCATCCTGGCCTGCATCAGGAAGAGTGTGGCCAGCAGGAGCAGGGAAGTCCTTGTGCCCTGTGCTCAGCAATGCTTAGGCCACATCTTGAGTCCTGTGTCCAGTTCAGGGCTCCTCAGTTCAGGAAAGATGTTGAGATGCTGGAAGGTGTCCAGAGAAGGGCAACAAAGCTGGGGAGGGGTCTGGAGCACAGCCCTGTGAGGAGAGGCTGAGGGAGCTGGGGTTGCTTAGCCTGCAGAAGAGGAGGCTCAGCAGAGACCTTCTTGCTGTCTCCAACTCCCTGAAGGGAGGTTGTAGCCAGGTGGGGGTTGGTCTCTTCTGCCAGGCACCCAGCACCAGAACAAGAGGACACAGTCTCAAGCTGTGCCAGGGGAGGTTCAGGCTGGATGTTAGGAAGAAGTTCTTCCCAGAGTGATTTGCCATAGGAATGTGCTGCCCAGGGGGTGGTGGAGTCCCCATCCCTGGAGGTGTTCAAGAAGGAATTGGATGAGGCACTTGGTGCCATGGTTTAGTTGATTAGATGGTGTTGGGTGCTAGGTTGGACTGGATGATCTCAAAGGTCTTTTCCAACCTGGTTAATTCCATTCTATTCTACTCAGAACATGTCTAAGATGGATTTTACCAGCAGCACTTTCAATCTTTCGGTTCATAATCCTGACACCGATTGCATTGGGTTGGAAGGGACCCTCAAAGGTCATCTTGTCCAATCCCCCTGCACTCAGCAGGGACACCTCCAGCTAGATCAGGTCGCACAGGGCCACAGCCAGTTTGACCTCAAATGTCTCCAGGGATGGGACCTCAACCACCTCTCCAAGCAACCTGTTCCAGTTGAGGGCAACCATCCTCATTGTGAGGAATTTCCTCCTGATGTCCAACCTAAATCTGCCCTGCTCCAGTTTCAAGCCATTGCCTCTTGCCCTGTCACTGCAAGCTCATGGAAACAGCTCCTCCCCAGCCCTCCTGCAGGTCTCCTTCAGATGCTGAAATGCAGCTCTAAGGACTCCCAGGAGCCTCCTCCTCTCCAGAGCACTACACTACAGACCTGGCACACAAGGCATGGCTTTAGTGCTGTATGTCAGGTTAAGGCAGGAGGTCCAACTGCTACCATGACTGATGAAGAGCAACTGAAGGAGCTGGGGCTGGTTAGTGTGAAAGAGAGGAGGCCTGAGGGGAGACCTCATGGCTCTGTACAACTACCTGACAAGACATTGTGGAGAGGTCGGTGCTGGTCTCTTCTCACAGGTAATGAGTGATAGAACAAGAGGGAATGGCCTCAAGCTGTGAGTGAGTAGGTTTAGGCTGGACAGTGGGAAAACAATTTTCCCCAACAAGAGTGGTCAGGGACTGGAATGTGCTGCCCAGGGAGGTGGTTGAGTCACCAAGCCTGGAGGTGTTTCAAGGTGGTTTGGATGTGGGGCTTGGGGATGAACCTTGTAGAGCAGGGTTAATGGTTGGGCTTGGTGATCCTGAGGCTCCTCTCCAACCTGAATGTTTCTGTGACACATCAAGAAAACATCACTGCAGCAACCTGCAGCAAAGCCTCTCCAGCAGCTGCCACTGAACACCCTGATGGCAGAGGGCAACAGCAAAGTGAGGGCACCAGGAATTGCTCATTTCCACCCCCCACCAGCCCCCCATTTAATCCTGAAAGAGTTGTGAGCTTTAACCGAGCTGCAAGGTACCCTGAGGTCACCAAGAAGGTACCATGAAGCTGCAAACTGTTATAAAATAGCCCAAATTAGAACACTGACAGCTTCCCAGAGTGGTGAGGCAGCACAACCAGCAGCTCATTTTCTATTCCTGAGCAATTATGCCCTGTTGACTAATAAACATACAGCTGTCTTTAATCAATGTTGTGTCCTTGTCATCCTGTGTGTCATCTCATTGCTTCTGCTCCTTCCCACAGCATCCTGCAAAAGGCAGGATAATTCTATTTGTCACAAGACAAGGAACATATTGTAGAGCAGAATTAATCAAAGGTGATGCTCTCCTTTCTTTAGATCTCTTCTCTTACTCCTGCCATTAGCACACCTCCAGTTGACTGAAATACTCATGCTGCTCTCAACGCCTCGGGAACAGCGTGCCAAACACGCCTGGAGAGAGCCAGGGAATCATTACAGTTGGCAGAGGCCCCTAAGAACGTGCCCAAGCTTCCTCCCAACACCTCCATGACCAGCAGACCATGTCCCAGAGTGCCACATCTACTCATTTTCTGAACACCTCCAGAGACGATGACTCTGCCACCTCCGTGAGCAGCCTGCTCCAGCTCAGGTAGGGAGCTGCGAGCCAAAGCGCTCGCACCGAGGAAAACTCCACTCCTCTCAGCACGGCAGAGGCTGGAAGAGACCTCCAGAGATCAAGTCCAATTCACCCTGCCAGAGCAGGGTCTCCCAGGAACACATCCAGGTGGGTCTTGAAAGTCTCCAGAGGAGGAGACTCCACAACCTCTCTAGGCAGCTGGATTCCAGGGTTCCAGCACCCTCAGGCTTAATGTTTCTCCTCATGTGGAGGTGGAACTTCCTGTGCCCCCAGTTTGTGTTCATTGCCCCTTGTCCTAACACAGGACACCACTGAAAGAAGCCTGGCCCCTTGCTGCCCCCCAGAAGAGACATTCATAAGATCTCCTCTCAGCCTTGAAACAGCCCCAGGGCTCTCATCACACAGAGGTTCCAGTCCCATCCTCATAGCCTCTGTTGGACTCTCCTCAGCAATTTCCTGTCCCTCTTGAACTGGGAAGCCCAGAACTGGACACAATACTCCAGATGGGGCCTCAGCAGGGCCATTGACCTGCCTTCAATGCACCCCAGGAGACCATTGGCCTTCTTGGCTCCAAGGACACACTGCTATCCCATGGAGAACTTACTGTCCACCAGAACTCCAAAGTCCTTCTCCATGGAGCTGCTTTCCAGCAGGTCAGCCTCTAAGCTGTACTGGTGCATGGTGCTGCTCCTCCCCAGGTGCAGGACACTACACTCTCTTGTTGAATCCTCCAGGCTTCCCTCCATCACCAACCCAGCCTGTCCAGGGCCTGGCTGACTGGCAGCACAGCCTTCCAGTGTATCAGCCACTTCTCCCAGTTTCAGATCAGCAGCAAACTGGCTGAGTTTGCTGCACCCTCATCCAGAAAACACTGAGGAAGACTGGACCCAGCGCGGCCAGCTCGCCCGTGCTCAAGAGCTCTTCTGTCCTAGGAGCTGGCAGAGCAACAGAAGCCCCTCACAGCAGGAGAGCTCCCACCCCCAGCAGAGATGTGCATTTATAGTGATGGTTTCAAGCAGGGAATTGAAAGAGCTGAAATAAAACCCCAACCCAGCAAGTGTAGCCTGCTGCCCTTGCACAATGGGCAGCACTGCTTTGCACCGGGGTGTAAACTCTGATAGCTAATGGCCTGTGGCCACAGGGTGAATGACAGCACTCCAAGTATCAGCTCTCAGCCTTATCTTACTCCTCCAGTCAAGAGGCAATTTCCTTCTGTAAATCAGAACTTGCATATTCTAACAGGACTCAAAAGCAACAGGAATGGAAGGGTTTTGTCCCTGCATACTAACGTGGCAAAGGTGACAAAAGCAGGGAATGCAGAGGACAAAGGGCTGCTACAAGAGGGGAGGCAGGGAGGCAGGGAGGCAGGGAGGCAGGGAGGCAGGGAGGCAGGGAGGCAGGGAGGCAGGGAGGCAGGGAGGCAGGGAGGCAGGCAGGGAGGGAGGCAGGGAGGCAGGGAGGCAGGGAGGCAGGGAGGCAGGGAGGCAGGGAGGCAGGGAGGCAGGGAGGCAGGGAGGCAGGGAGGCAGGGAGGCAGGGAGGCAGGGAGGCAGGGAGGCAGGCAGGGAGGCAGGCAGGGAGGCAGGCAGGGAGGCAGGCAGGGAGGCAGGGGAGGCAGGAGGGGAGGCAGGCAGGGAGGCAGGCAGGGAGGCAGGCAGGGAGGCAGGCAGGGAGGCAGCCACTTACTTCAGCTCCTGCTCTTCTGAAGCCAGGAGGGTAAGAAGATCCCATGCTAGAGTCTGCTCCTTGTCCTCACTCCTGAATCTATTATAGCTTGTTATGTGTTGCAACAGGAGCTGATCAAGGCAATCCAAGGCCTTTTCTTGGACAGAGGTTTCAGGGTCCATCACGACAGGCACCACTCCATTCAACCAGGCCTTCTGCACTAGGACGTTGTAGTGCTGAGCCTGAGGGAAGCACACCTGGGGTTAGCAACCTCTGTAAGTCATTGGAGGACCCCAGATGCATAGAGGGAGACCAGCAAGGGCCTGCAGACAGAGAATCACACAATGCATTGGGTTGGAAGGGACCCTTGAGGGTCATCATCTCCCAACCCCTGCACTGGGCAGAGATACCTCCAACCAGAGCAGGTTGCTCAGGGCCCCATTAAGTTCGACCTCAAACGTCTCCAGGGATGGAGCTTCCACCACCCCTTTGGGCAACCTGCTCCAGGATTTCCCCACCCTCATTGTGCTGAGCTTCCTCCTGGTGCCCAACCTACATCTCCCCTGCTCCAGTTTCAAACCATTGCTCCTCATCCTATCCCCACAGGCTCTTCTGAACAGCCCCTCCCCAGCCCTCCTGCAGGTCCCCTTCAGATATTGAGATGCTGCTCTAAGGTCTCCCCAGAGCCTTCTCCAGGCTGAACAGTCCCAACTCTCCCAGCCTGTCTTCATAGCAGGGATACTCCAGCCCTCTGATCATCCTTGTGGCCTCTTCTAGACCTGCTCCAGCAGCTCCACATCTTTCTTGCATTGAGGACTCCCAAGCAGGGCACAGTACTGCAGGTGAGGTCTCACCAGAGCAGACCAGAGTGGCAGATTTCCCTCTCTTCAGCTACAGAAACTTCCAGGTTCAGCTGCTAAGCTTGAAAACACATTTTAACAAAGCCCAGCAAGCTGCCCAACCAGCACAGCCAGGTGGCAGCAGAATGGAACAAGAAAACTTGCATCTCCTTGACACCAGGAGGGGACTGGATCAGGTGTGACCAAGGTACCTGCTGCCCCTGCTAAAGCCCTGCTCATACTTTGGGTTGAAACCCTATAAACAGTTAGAGCAGCACTGCAATAAAGCAGTAGAGCAGATTTAACAGCCAAAAGAGAGAGAGAGAGAGAGAGAGAGAGAGAGAGAGCTTTGCTTCATATAAACCTCATGCTCCAAGGCTCAGTTCCTAACCCTTAGTGAATAAATAGGGAGGAAAAAGGACTATATTGCAGTGCTATCACCTCCACCATGCTCCAAGCCTCAGTTCCTAACCCTCTGTGAATACATAGAAGGACAATATTGCAGGGCTATCATCTCCACCATGTTCCAACCCTCAGTTCCTAACCCTTAGTGAATAAATAGAGGGGGAAAAAAATGGACAATATTGCAGGGCTATCACCTCCACCATGCTCCAAGCCTCAGTTCCTAACCCTTAGTGAATAAATAGAGGGGGAAAAAAAATGGACAATATTGCAGGGCTATCATCTCCACCATGTTCTAAGCCTCAGTTCCTAATTCTTAGTGAATAAATAGGGGGAGGATGAAAGGACAATATTGCAGGGCTATCACCCACCATGTTCCAAGGCTCAGTTCCTAACCCTTGGTGAATAAATAGGAGAGGAAAATGGACAATATTGCAGGGCTATCATCCCCACCATGTTCCAACCCTCAGTTCCTAACCCTCTATGAATAAATAGAAGGACAATATTGCAGGGCTATCATCTCCACCATGTTCTAAGCCTCAGTTCCTAACTCTTAGTAAATAAATAGGGGGAAAAAGGACAAAAATGGACAATATTGCAGGGCTATCATCTCCATGCTCCAAGCCTCAGTTCCTAACCCTTAGTGAATAAATAGGGGGAGGATAAAAGGACAATATTGCAGGGCTATCATCTCCACCATGTTCCAAGGCTCAGTTCCTAACCCTTAGTGAATAAATAGGGGAAGGAAAAATCATCTCCACCATGGACAATATTGCAGGGCTATCATCTCCACCATGTTCCAAGGCTCAGTTCCTAACCCTCTGTGACTAAATAGGGGGGAAAAATGGACAATATTGCAGGGCAATCATCTCCACATTACGTCTCGAAGTGATTCAGAGGGTTTCAGCTCTTCTTTGGTGGGTTGTTTTTTTTTTTTATGAGCTCAAGGAGGCCAGCAACATAAACATTTTCTTCCATGACACATAAATCAGCAGTCAGGAAAAGAAACGTTTCCCAACCCTTGGAAGCATAAATCACAAGTCTGGAGAAGGATGAGTCACAGCTTCCAAGTCAAAAGGTAATAAAGAACAACAACAACAAAAAAAAAAAAACCACAAACCACCCCACACCACCAACCAGAAAAGACAACCCAAATTTAAATGCAGCCATGAAATGCAATTCCCTGAATGAGCAGCTGACGTGGAGCTGATGTCTCTGGTCCCTCCCGCCTGCAACTCGCTGCTCGCTCATCGCAGGTCTGCAGAAGACCTCGAGATGCAATCTCAAGACCTCAGCCCAGCAGGCAGCTGCCTGCTGGGTCTGGAGCACAGCCCTGTGAGGAGAGGCTGAGGGAGATGGGGTTGCTTAGCCTAGAGAAGAGGAGGCTCAGGGGAGACCTTCTTGCTGTCTACAACTCCCTGAAGGGAGGTTGGAGCCAGGTGGGGGTTGGTCTCTCCTCCCAGGCACCCAGCACCAGAGGACACAGTCTTGAGCTGTGCCAGGGGAGGTTTAGGCTGGAGGGGAGGAGAAAGTTCTTCCCAGAATGAGGAATTGGCCATTGGAATGGCATGTGATGCCTAGGCAGGTGGTGGAGTCACTGTCCCTGGAGGTGTTCAAAAAGGGATTGGATGTGGCACTTGAAGCCATGGTTTAGTTGTCAGGAGGTGTTGGGCGACAGGTTGGACTTTTCCAACCTTATTGGGTCTATGATCCTGTTAAGGCAAGCAAAGGCACAGGCAGGGCCTGCTCCTGTTACCCATCTTCAGGTACCAGCAGTAACAACACCATCCAGTAGCGCTGCTGAGCCCTTCCTCTCCCCCACGCTGCTGTCTCTGAGCCCTGGAAGCCCCAGGAGATGCACTTACTTTAGTGTGCCTGGGGCTGCACCCAAAGCAGGGAGGGCAGCGGGACAGGGAGGGGATTCTGTCCCCTCTGTTCTGCTGAGACCCCTCCACTTGGAACACTCCATCCAGTTCCACTGAGGACAGGGAGCTGTTGGAGTGCAGTCAGAGTGCAGCATATTAAGGCATGGACCTCCCAAGGAGGAGGACACAATCAGGGGGCTGGAGAACCTCCCCTATGGGGACAGGCTGAGAGAGTTGGAGCTATTCAGCCTGGAGAAAAGAAGGGGGCTCCAGGAGAGCTGGGGAGGGACTTTGGACAATGGCTTTGAGCTGGAAGAGGGGAAACTGAGCCTGGAGAGAAGGAAGAAATTCTATAGAGTGAAGGTGGTGACACACTGGAACAGGTTGCCCAGGGAGGTTGTGGATGCCCCTGCCTGGAGGTGTTCCAGGCTAGGCTGGATAGAGCTTTGAGCAACCTGGGCTGGTGGGAGGTGTCCTTTCCCATGGCAGGGGGATAGAAGTAGATGATTTTCAAGGTCCCTTCCAAGCCAAACCATTCCATGATTCTATGAACCTGCTTCTGCTCACCAGGAGGAGCTCTGTCAGAGACTGCAAGGCCTGCTTCCTGACAGAGACAGCAGGGTCCCGGCAGTGATCCTGAAGAGCAGACAAATCTTCTGCAGTGCAGGGGATCACTTTGTGCTTCAGGATGCTCAGAAAGACCTGCAAGTGAAAGAGCAGCACAATTCTGGTGGGGGCATGGGCAGTGGGGTAGCAAATCAGAAACACAATCTACCCCCCACCAACTTTAACTAGAGATTAATTTATCTTGCTGAGAGCAAAACATCACATTAACAATTTATGAGCACTGGGCACAGCCAAGGGATGCAGAAGGGAACAGAAAACATCTCTGCAGTTGTTCTGATCCTGTAACAGCATTTGGATAGGGTGAATGTCACAAGTTCCCCATTGAAAAGGAGGTGTACCTTGCATTAGAGAACATTTGGAGAACACTTCTCAGGAGGAGCAGCTGGGGGAACTGGGGGTGTTTAGTCTGAAGAAGAGGCTGAGGGGAGGCCTCATTGCTCTCTGCAGCTCCCTGAAAGGAGGTTGCAGTGAGCTGGGGGTTGGTCTCCCTCCCTAGGATCAGGTGATTTAATGAGGGGGAATGGCCTGAAATTGTGCCAGGGGAACTTTAGGTTGGAGGTGAGAAACAATTTCTTTGCTGCCAGAGTGGTCAGGGCTTGGCACAGGCTGCCCAGGAGGTGCTGGAGTCCCCATCCCTGGAGCTGGTCAAGAAACCTGTGGCCATGGCACTGTGGGACATGGGTTAATGGCCATGGTGGTGGTGGGTTGACAGTTGGACTGGATGATCTTGGAGGTCTTTTCCAACCAAAACAATTCCATTATCAAAGCCTTAACTGGGAAGCTCAACTCAACGTGTGAGCTGAGGAGGAAGAGCTGGGGTGAAGAGGGCTGGCTGTTAAGAGGGTGAAATCTCCCCTGTAGCTGTGTCTCTTTAAAAAGCTAATGGCTCCATTTAAACAACAACAAAAATCAGCAAGGAGCAAAGCCAAGCACACCTCCAAAAGGCTGGAGGGATCCTACTCTCTCTGTTAACAAGGTCAAAACAAACTGAGCAGCTAATATGCTTCAGTTTATAAGGAAGTCACTTAATTGAAATGCCTATTGACATTTGAAGAGAGCCTCTCCTCCAAATGACAGAAGAAGAGAATGCCAGCAAAGAGTGCTAGAAAAATTTTCCATCATCATGCTTGCATTATTTCCCCTGTAGGCACTCTGCAGGCATAGCAGGAAGCTACATGGGAGCAAAGCCACAGCACAGCTCCCTGCAGGACTGGGGCCTCGGGGTTTGTGATCTGAGGAACTGAAGGGGGCTACCAGAAAGGTGGGGAGGGACTTTGTAGAAGGGCTGGTGGTGAGAGGATGAGGAGCAATGGATTGAAGCTGGAAGAGGGGAGATTGAGACTGGACATGAGGAAGAAATTGCTTCCAGTGAGGGTGGGGAGACACTGGAACTGGTTGCCCAGGGAGGTTGCGGATGTTCCCTCCCTGGAGGTGAGCAAAGAGATGTTATCTGCTTGAGGAGGAAGTTCTTCCCCATGAGAGTGGTGAAGCCCTGGAATGGGTTGTCCAGGAGATGGTTGAGGCCCCGTCCCTGGAGGTGTTTAAGCCCAGGCTGGATGAGGCTGTGGGCAGCCTGCTCTAGTGTGGGTGTCCCTGCCCATGGCAGGGGGGTTGGAACTAGCTGATCCTTGGGGTCCCTTCCAACCCTGACTGATTCTATGACATCACCAGAGAAACCCTGAGTTCAATGTGGGTCTGGAGCTGCCATCCCAGCACCTGAAAGGAGCCTGCAGGAAAGCTGGGGAGGGACTTCTCACAGAATCACCGAGGTTGGAAGAGACCTCAAAGATCATCAAGTCCAACCTGTCACCACAGACCTCATGACTAAAGCATGGCACCAAGGGCCACGTTTTGATAAAGGCTTGGAGTGACAGGATGAGGGGAACTGGCTTTGAGCTGGGAGAGGACAGATTGAGACTGGAAATTAGGAAGAAATTATTTACATTGAGGGTAGGGAGACACTGGAGCAGGTTGCCCAGGGAGGCTGTGGATGTTCCCTCCCTGGAGGTGTTCAAGGCCAGGCTGGATGAGGCCTTGAGCAACCTGAGCTGGTGGGAGGTATCCTTGCTGTGGTGGGTTGAAATTTCTCCCAGCATTAACTTCTCAGCCAGCCCAACTCAGAAGCAAATGAAGCTACCACACCCTGCCCACGGCAGGGGGTTGGAACTGGATGAGCTTTAAGGTCCCTTGCAAGCCATTCTACGAACCTCCAGAGAGGGGAGCATGCAGCAAACATCCTACCTGCAGGGCAGATCTCCTCACATTGGTTTTCTCGTCCCCAGCTCTCACTCTCAGCATGGCCACGAGTTCCTTCCCTATCCAAAGCCATGAGGAAAAGGAATCAGCCTCACCACCGCTCAGCAGCACCAACACCCAAGGAGGAAAGAAGCTCCGAACTCCTCTTGAGCAACAATCTGCTGCCTGAGCCTCTCAGAGTGTGAATAAAACACAGCATAAAAAAAAATAAACACCACCCAACAGCCCATCCAAAACAATTCAGAATGAGATGTAGAGGCAGGAAAGAAAAACAACCAGCCAAACCCAAGCCATTTGTCCAAGTTCTCTCATCTGACAACAGATCTTGTGCCACATCGACAGAGGCGAGAGAGACACCAAATCATTTTGAGCCACGCAGCGAAAAGCAAAAGCCATCTGTAGCTACTGCTGCTGCTGCTGCTGCATTTGTCTGCAGAGAAGATGTGAGGCTGCCTGCCTGGTTTGAAAGCTCATCAGATGGATCCTGCACAGCTCCCTAACAAAAACCTGCAGCACAGCCAGCTGTGGGGAAAGCATCTTGAGGGCAGAGCACAGGCAGATCCCTCCGCTCAAGAATGACCTCAGGGAAGGGCTTGAAAGAGTCCAATGCAGAGAGGCACCAAGCTGCTGCAGGCAGTGGAACATCCCCCTGTGAGGCCAGGCTGAGGGAGCTGGGGCTTGGAGCAGAGGAGCCTGAGGGCTGCCCTCGTAGCTGGGGATAAAGATGTGCAGGGCAGTGTGGGGAGGATGGAGCCAGGCTCTGCCCAGGGATGTCCAGTGACAGGACATGGGGCACTGGGACCAAGCTAAGGGAGGTTTAGGGTGGAGATTACAGAATCACCAAGGTTGGAAGAGACCTCAAAGATCATTGAGTCCAACCTGACACCACAGACCTCACGACTAAACCATGGCACCAAGTGCCATGTCCAATCCCTCTTGAGCACCCCCAGGGATGGGGACTCCACCACCTCCCTGGGCAGCACATTCCAATGGCTAACATCTCCAGCCTAAACTTCCCTGGCACAGCTTGAGACCGTGTCCTCTTGTTCTGGGGCTGGTTGCTTTAGAGAAGAGACCAACTCCCTCCTGGCTACAACCACCTTTCAGGTAGTTGTAGAGAGCAATGAGGTCTGAAGATCAGGAACAATTTCTCTCCTGTGAGAATGGTCAGGGATTGGAACAGGCTGCCCAGGGAGGTGGTGGGGTCCCCATGCCTGGGGGTGGACATTGCTCATTGCTCTCTACAGCTCCCTGAATGGAAGCTGGAGGCAGGTGGGGGGGTCAGTCTCTTCTCCCTAGTCTCAGGTGCTAAAAGGAGAGGAAATGATTTGAAATTATTGCAGGGGAGGGTTAGGTTGGAGATGAGGAACAATTTCTTTGCTGCAAGAGTGGTCAGGGACTGGCACAGGCTGCCCAGGGAGGTGGTGGAGCCCCCATGCCTGGAGGTGTTCCAGAAACCTGTGGCCATGGCACTGTGGGACATGGTTTAGAGACCATGGTGGTGCTGGGTTGATGTTGGACTGGTTGATCTTGGAGGGCTTTTCCAACCCAAACAATTCCACAAGCTTGCCCTGCAGCTTTCCCCCACCCTTCTAATCTTGGCCCTTGTACATTTAGCACCTTCTCACTAGCCTCAGCTCAGATGTATTTTGCTTCTAAAGCACGAGCTACTCAGCCTTCAGAGAAGAGCAAAATTAGCAGAGGCTTAAGCCAAACAGCAGCATGTGCCAGACAGCTTTGCTAATGCACCCTGAGAGCCCTGCATTCCAGCTACCCTCCTGAGCTCCAGACAGACCTTTTCCATCCAACCCCTCCTTCATTTATTTTGCCTGGTGCCAAGTGTATGCTCAGCTGGGGATCAGATACAAACCCAGGCAGCCTCTGCCACAAGCAGCCTGCAAGTAAACAGGGAACACACAATACCTCAAGTGGCCTGGAGGACTTTTCTATCTGAGAGAGCAGATTAAGGGGAAATTTATCAGTGAAATGTTTTAAAAGCAAGCTTTCAATGGAGGAGATTGGAGCCTGGCTCCTGGAGATAGGGAGAGAGATCCCCAAGTGAAGAGCAGCACGAGCCAGGGAACAAAGCCACAACTGCAGGATGGGAGGCAAGCAGGGAATGGAATTGTCAGCAGTTCAAGGGAGGTGAATAGCAAGAACTGAGAGCAAAGATGCTGGCAGAGGCCTACAGGCTGGGAAGAAAAGCTCTGACATGCAAAAGAAAGGAAGAGACCCAGAGAAGGGGCAGCATGGCCACAAAAGCCAATGTAGGTGCTGATAGCCTGCTGTCAACAAGTTAGCTGCTGGCCATTCCCCAGCACTCCATGGAGCCTCACACCTGGCTTTGAACTCCAGCCAAGCCCTGATGCTGAAGGGAAGGGGCTCCCTCCCCCTTGCCCCCCACAGGGGCAGCCTGCAGGGGGGAAGGGAAGGGACTCCCTCCCCCTCCCCTCCTCCAACAGGGGCAGCCTGCAGGGGGGAAAGGGAAGGGACTCCCTCCCCTCCCCTCCTCCAACAGGGGCAGCCTGCAGAGGGGGAAGGGACTCCCTCCCCCTCCCCCCCCAACAGGGGCAGCCTGCAGGGGGAAGGGACTCTCTCCCTCCCCACACTAGTGGCAGCCTGCAGGGGGGAAGGGACTCCCTCCCCCCCCCGCCAGGGGCAGGCAATAGTGCTGTGTTTTATGCAGCAAAACTACATTAGTTCTCTGTGCTCCAGAGCAAGAGATTTAATTACCATGAAATTCATGGAGTTACAAGTATGATACCCCACATCAATCACCATCCCTTGTTTTTGGGGAAGGAATGAGTTACCTGCTCCTCAGCAAGTGTTGCCACCACATTAATACAAATGAACATGGCTAACTCAAGATGAAATGTATTTATCAGACTCCAGGAGGAAGAGGTTTTCTTTATGCCTGGCACTCCCACCCCTTCATCCCTCCTAAGTGCTGTGGTATTTTTTTTTAGCAACTCTACCCTCTGCTTTCCTTGAGGAATGGACACTGAGTGCAGTCTAGAAAGCCTCTATTACAAGAAGGATCTGGAGGTGTCCAGAGAAGGGCCATAAGGATGAGCAGAGGGCTGGAGCTGCTCTTCTATGAGGACAGACTGAGGGAGTTGGGGTTGTTCAGTTTGGAGAAGAGAAGGCTCCCAGGAGACCTTCTTGTGGCCTTCCAGGATGTGCAGGGGGCTCCAAGCAAGCTGGGGAGGGACTTTGGAGGGTGTCAGGGAGTGATAGGACTGGGGGGGGGGGGATGGAGCAGAACTAGAAGTGGGGAGATTGGATGTGAGGAAGAAGTTGTTCCCCATGAGGGTGGTGAGAGCCTGGCACAGGCTGCCCAGGGAGGTGGTGGCAGCCTCCTGCCTGGAGCTGTTTGCAGCCAGGCTGGAGGTGGCTGTGAGCAACCTGCTGTGGTGTGAGGTGTCCCTGCCCATGGCAGGGTGGGGGGCTGGAACTGGCTGATCCTTGAGGTCCCTTCTAACCCTTATGATTCTATGATTTCAATTAAAGGTTGGCAAAGTGGTCTGAAAAGCCTGCTGTCATGTGGCCATACCATTGTGCCTGGTGGCATCAGCACTGTCACTCAGCTCCATGGTTTTGAAGGCGGGCAAAGTCCTCAGGGGATGGTTGGACACAGCTAGAGCAGGAAAGAAGAATGAAAACAAACAAAAAAAGGATGAAAAGAGAGAGAGGCAAATGTTCATCTGGTTCACTGTTAACCAGAGAGCCTCCTGCATGCCCCAGGTTGGACAGGGAGGTGTATTTTTAGGAGTGGCATGCCAAGAGCAGCCTGAGACTTACTAGAAGGGAAGAGCTCTGTGCCTCCTGCACCGACTAGCACGCTGGCGGTGTTTGTGTTTGCATCCAAGGCTGTGTGGTCAGAGGCTGTCAAAAAGAAAGACAGACATGAAAAAAACCCACCCAGATATTAAATGAAGTATTTTAATCCTGGGCATTTTGTCAGGCCTGATTTTTGTTCCTATTTCCAGGCAAGCAAGCTATGTGCAGGCTCCTGACTTGTGCCATCTGGCCCTTCGCACACCTGAGGGAGCTCTGAATGCCAATCCCCAGCACAACAGCTTAGCAGAAGCAAAAGGCAACTCAAGATTTAATCAACTGTCAGGCAAGAGTCCACCTTTTCTCCCCCACCCCAACCCCCTTCCCCTTCTCTTCAATGAGCAATTTCAGTCAGCTATAAATATCCTTCAAAAGGTATCTCACGGAGGGATCTCTATTTAGAGCTTCCAGACCAGAATAAAACCCTTCCAAAAATAAGGCTTCATGAGTAACAAGACTCATCTATTCCTTCTTCAGCTGGGAGAGGGGAGACTGAGACTGGAAAACAGGAAGAACTTCTTTGCAGTGAGGGTGAGGAGACACTGGAACAGGTTGCCCAAGGAGGCTGTGGATGTCCCCACCCTGGAGGTGTTCAAAGCCAGGTTGGATGAGGCCTTGAGCAAGCTGGGCTGGTGGGAAGTGTCCCTGCCCGTGGCAGGGGGTTGCAACTAGATGAGCTTTAAGGTCCCTTCCAACCTAAACCATTTTAGGATTCTCCTCATGGTACAGCACACAGGGATAGATTTTCAGCAAGCAGCACCAGAACAAGAGGAACAGTCTCAAGCTGTGCCAGGGGAGGTTCAGGCTGGAGGTGAAGAGAAAGTTCTTCCTCGAAAGAAGAATTGGCCACTGGAATGTGCTGCCCAGGGAGGTGGTGGAATCCCCATCCCTGGAGGTGTTCAAGAGGGGATTAGATGTGGCCCTTGGAGCCATGGTTTAGTTATCAGGAGGTGTTGGGTGATAGGTTGGACATAATCATCTCTGAGGTCTTTTCCAACCTTATTGATTCTATGCTTCTATGACCTGATGATCTCAAGGCTCTTCTCCAACCTGAATGATTGTAAGCAGAAATGGACACGAGCTGCTTAGAGGGAGGTTTAAGCTGGATATTAGAAGTTTTCTTCTCAGAAAGGGTTCTGAAACCTTGGAACAGGCTGCTCAGGGCAGTGGTGGAGTCACCATCCCTGGAGGTATTTCAATGGCATGTGGACCCAGTGCTCAGGGACATGGCTTAGTGGTGGCCTTGCAGTGCTGAGTCAAAGGTTGGACCACATGATCCAGAAGGTCCCTTCCAACCTAAACCATTTTAGGACTCTCCCCAGGGTACAGCACACAGGGATTGATTCTCAGGTTCCTGCCAACCCCCTCTCCTGTCTCCCAGCACTCACTGCCCAGAAGGTTCCAGAAACACTTTCCCCTCTTCAATTTTGTCCACAACACTTACAGCTTTGCAACAGGAGCTGGATGCTCTCCAAGGCAGGAGAACCTTTCATTTCCAGGCAGTGGGCAAAGCTGCTCAAAGCCTTGCTGCGGACCACAGGGGCTCTGTCTGAACAGCGCCCAAACACCATGACCTGCACCAAAAACTGATGCTTTAGAAGCTTCTGCTGCTCCAGGGTCAAGGAGCTGTCCACATTCCTTTCAGGCACCTCCAACAAAGCCAACACCACATCAAGAGCAAAGACCCTGTAGGCAACCTGTTGGAAGAAAAAGCACACGAGGGGCTTTGTTAGAAGTTCTTTACCATGAGGGTGGTTGAGCACTGGAACAGGTTGCCCAGGGAGGTGTTGTGACTCCTTCCCTGGAGATATTCAAGAGGAGGCTTGACAAGACTCTGGGCAACCTGATCTAGTTGAGGACATCCCTGCTGACTGCAGATAACTTTTAGAGGTCCCTTCCAACCCAGGTGATTCTGTGATCTGGCCTGCATCAGGAGCAGTGTGGCCAGCAGGAGCAGTGAGGTCATCTTGCCCTGTGCTCAGCACTGGTTAGGCCACATCTTGAGTCCTGTGTCCAGTTCTGGGCCCCTCAAGAAGGGCATTGAGAGACTTGAAGGTGTCCACAGAAAGGCAACAAAGCTGGGGAGGGGTCTGGAGCACAGCCCTGTGAGGAGAGGCTGAGGGAGCTGGGGTTGCTTAGCCTGGAGAAAAGGAGGCTCAGGGGAGACCTTCTTGCTCTCTGCAACTCCCTGAAGGGAGGTTGGAGCCAGGTGGGGGTTGGTGTATTCTCCCAGACACCCAGCAGCAGAACAAGAGGACACAGTTTCAAGCTGTGCCAGGGGAGGTTCAGACTGGAGGTAAGGAGAAAGTTCTTCCCAGACAGAGGAATTGGCCATTGGGATGTGCTGCCCAGGGAGGTGGTGGAGTCGTTGCTCCTGGATGTGTTCAAAAGGGATTGAATATGGCACTTGAAGCCATGGTTTAGTTGTCAGGAGGTGTTGGGTGACAGGTTGGACTTTTCCAACCTTATTGAGTCTATGATCCTGTTAAGGCAAGCAAAGGCACAGGCAGGGCCTGCTCCTGTTACTGCTGGTACCTGAAGATGGGTAACAACACCATCCAGTAGCGCTGCTGAGCCCTTCCTCTTCCCCACACTGCCGTCTCTGAGCCCTGGAAGCCCCGGGAGATGCACTTACTTTAGTGTGCCTTGAGTATTTATGCAGCCAGGAGATGAAGTCAGCAAACTCAGCAGAAGGGAGTCTGGTCAGCAAAGTCACCAGGGCCTGTGCGGCATATGAGCGGTAATCAGCCTTGTCTGGGACCTGAAAAACAAGGACAGGGGCAGGCTGGAGTATTCCCATCCTCTGCTCCAGACCCAGAAAGGCTTTCCAGGGCTTAAGAGAAGCCTTTTTTTTTTCCCATTTAATGAGGTGATAGCATCCCACTGAACAAAGACTTGGGCCTAAGGCACAAGTGATAGAATCCATAAGGTTGGAAAAGACCTCAGAGATCATCAAGTCCAACCCAGCACCCAGCACCTCATGAGCAACTAAACCATGGCTCCAAGTGCCACATCCAATCCCTTTTTGAGCACCTCCAGGGACAGTGACTTCACCACCTCCCTGGGCAGCACATTCCAATGGCCAATTCCTCTCTCAGTGAAGAATTTTCTCCTCACCTCCAGACTACACTTCCCCTGGCACAGCTTAAGACTGTGTCCTCTTGTTCTGCTGCTGCTTGCCGGGGAGAAGGGACCAACCCCCACCTGGCTACAACCTCCCTTCAGGGAGTTGGAGAGAGCAAGAAGGTCTCCCCTGAGCCTCCTCTTCTCCTGGCTAAGCAACCCCAGCTCCCTCAGCCTCTCCTCACAGGGCTGTGCTCCAGACCCCTCCCCAGCCTCAGTGCCCTTCTCTGGAGACCTTCAAGTCTCTCAATGTCCTTAAATTGAGGAGCCCAGACCTGGACACAGGACTCAAGGTGTGGCCTAACCAGGATGAGGAAAGGAGGTGAGGAGAGAGTTCTTCCCAGAAAGTGTAATTGGCCATTGGGATGTGCTGCCCAGGGAGGTGGTGGAGTCACTGTCCCTGGAGTGCTCAAAAAGGGATTGGATGTGGCACTTGGAGCCATGGTTTAGTTGCTCATGAGGTGCTGGGTGCTAGGTTGGACTTGATGATCTCTGAGGTCTTTTCCAACTTTAGTGATTCTATGCTTCTATGACCTGATGATCTCAAGGCTCTTTTCCAACCTGAATGACTCTATGGCAAGAGGAAATGGACACAAGCTGTGTAGGGGAAGTTTAGGCTGGATATTAGACATTTTCTTCTCAGAAAGGGTTCTGAAACATGGGAACAGGCTGCTCAGGGCAGTGGTGGAGTCACCATCCCTGGAGGTATTTTAGTGACATGAGGACTCAGTGCTCAGGGACATGGCTTAGTGGTGGCCTTGCAGTGCTGAGTCAAAGGCTGGACCACATGATCTAGGTGGTGGTGGAGCCACCACCCCTGGAGGTGTTCAAGAGGGGACTGAATGTAGCACTTGGTGCCATGGTTTATTATTCAGGAGGTGTTGGGTGACAGGTTGGACTTGATCTTGGAGGTCTTTTCCAGCCTTATTGATTCTATGATAAGGTCTCTTCCAACCAAAGATCTTCTGTGATTGGCAGAACAATCACAGCTTCCTTGGTCACCACTTCACTCTCGTTCACACACGAGATTCCCCAAGGCAAAGCTGCAGCTTGGATTAAATCCAGAGGCAATATTTCCACATGGCAGTCTTCAGGTAGTTATTCAAGCAGGCAAAGAGCTCTCAGCATTCCCATTTCCCCCTCTCCCAAATCAGTGGTAAAAGCAACCAGCAGATTTAGGAGAGGTCACAAGCAGGGCACAATCAGCGGTGAAGGAGGAGATGTTCACCCACAGTGCTCTCTGACAAAGATCAAAACACAATCAGGCTGTCAAGAAATTTGCCAAGGATGAAGAAAAAGAGAACTCCTTTTCAGCTCCTTACAAAATATTGTGAAAATGGATTTCCTAACTGCTCCAGGCACTGCAGCTGTACCCACACAGGAGCTTCCTCAGGCTCAGGGTGCCCCAGAGCTCAGCGTACCTTGGTGCAGACGTACTGCAGGAAGATTCGGAGAAGAGGGAAAACAGCTTCCTTCAGCTCATCCACCACAGAACTGCACACAACCAAAACAAACAGATTTTAAGGAGGCTGTGTTGAGAACAGAGGAAGTGGTGTGGGGGGGGGAAACAACCACCAAATCAAGGCCATTCCTTTGGGAAGGAGCTTCAGGAGTTCTGGAATCGCGAGCACTAGTCCAAGAGGATACAGGCAGGGAGCAGACCTGCTTCCTCGCTACACCAACCTGGCTTGGCAGAGCACAGAGATTGTTTCTTCCAATCCCTTTCTGCAAGCTGAAGGACAATATGAAAAGCTCCTTCATTCTCAATCTACACACTGGCTGTTGTCTGGGGAGCCTCTGCACAAAAAAATGCTTTCAAACAACATGGATTCCCCAGGCAGGGGGATACAATAAAGACTTCTTTTGCCTATGTTTAAGCAAGGGAAAGCAAAGAAGCAAGCAGTGAGCTCCACACTAATCTCTTCTCTCTTTTACATTACTTTGTAGGCAACTACAAAACCTAAAAGCCTGACACCAAGAAGGTAGGTCCTGCTTTTCTGTCAAACAGAACCCTTTTTTCCCCACCCCCTCCCCCCCACCAGCAAGTTCAGTAAACTCCCATTACAGACACTTTAATTAAACCTCATTTGCACAAACAGCTTCAAAGTCAGTGCCACTTTGTCTCGTCCCTTTATCAGCTACAGAGCAAAACCAAGGCATGCCAGAAGAAAGAGCAGGCATTCCCAGGAAGGGTAGTGCCAGAGCTCTGTGCTTCACCTGATGAATTTGATAGCCTGATTCCTGGCAGAGATCACAGGGGATGTGATGGCAAGGGGTGTGCACCTGGAACCCACCCCACGCTCCTGCATGAGGATGACGTTGAGGAGGTGCTGGAAGACCTGGCGAAGGATCTGGAAAGGAATGGTTATTTGCAGGGTCAGTTCATGTCCAGAGAAGGGCAACAAAGCTGGGGAAGGGTCTGGAGAACAGGGCTGGGTAGGAACAGCTGAGGGAACTGGGAGTGTTTAGTGTGGAGAAGAGGAGGCTGAGGGAGACCTCATTGCTCTCTACAGCTCCTGGAAAGGAGGCTGAAGCCAGGTGGAGGTTGGTCTCTTCCCCCTAGAATCAGATGACAGCAGAGGAAATGGCCTGAAATTGTGCCAGGGGAGGGTTAGGTTGGAGAGGAACAATTTCTTTGCTGCAAGAGTGGTCAGGGATTGGAAGAGGCTGCCCAGGGAGGTGCTGGAGGCCCCATCCCTGGAGGTGTTCAAGAAACTTGTGGCCATGGTTTAGAGGTCATGGTGGGGTTGGGTTGATGGTTGGACTGGATGACCTTAAAGGGATTTTCCAACCAAAACAACTCTATGATTCTGTGCCTCACTGAGCAGTCAGAGGCAGGGAAGATGAGGCAGGACTGAGAAGCAGAGCTGCTACACCTTCCTGACACCACAAATGTCAGCAGTTTGAGGAGCTTGTGCTGTGCTAAGAAACCAAGGAGGCTGAAACACACAGGTCTAAGGCTGTTAAAGCTGGGCAAGCACTCAGGTGGGTGTCAGATTGGCATGCACTGAGCTCCAGGCTTTCCTGACTAGACAGCTGCTAACGCCCCCTGAGATGCTCAGGTGGTTTCCAGACTAACACAGCAGCAGGGTCACACCCAACACTCAAAACCCCATGCACAGGAGCAGCACACAGGTAAGTGGGAGATGACAGAGGGTGCTTGAACAGAGTAAATGTAAAGCTACAGGCACATTTCTGGTAGAGCTGGATGTCCCATGAGGGCAGAGTGCTCTCTGAATGAGAATCAGCCCTGCTTCCCATCATCTGCACAGAACACTTCCCCAGCATGCTCCACTGCTGCACAACCCAGCGCCACAGCAGGCTGCCAAGCAGTGCTGGAGCTCCATCTAGCAGGGAAGAGGAAAATTCCAGGCAAGCACAGCAAGCCTAGACTTCCCCTTTCTTAAGGTGCAGAGATCTATTATCACTGTAGCTGTCCTGTCCTCTGCTTTTGATTCATCTGCCACTGGAGTCACTAGGGCAGAGAATTCAGTGATCTTGAAATGCATCATTGTACCAGGCAAGGGAAATAAGGACTGGGGTGGACAAAACACAGCTTGCCTCTGGTTTGAAAGGTTTGGTCCAACTTTTACCTTATCTTCTGAACCATGCAGAGGGGAACACAGCAATCTCAGTCCATAATAGGCCAGCTCAGGAATGCACTTGGCTTCATTCACATCCCTAAGCAAAAGAAGGCAAAGGGATGTCTTCATCTCTCATCAGAGGAACCCTTGCTACAACTATTGCAACCCAACGTGCTCACTGACTGGAAAATATTCAATATTCACTAAATGTTGTTTACTGTGAGCTAGGTGGAACAGGCTCTAATTATCTTTAGTGAAAGAAATCACTGCTTTCTTTTTCCACACAAACAGGATAATAGCAACACACGCAGCGGGCTCCAAATCACCACACAAACATCAACAACTCTTTGCTTACGTTGCTGCTGAAACCTTGAACTCATGCACAGCTGGCTCGAAGCTTGCCATTTCAACAAAGATCTGCAAGGAGGGGAAAAAAAAAAAAGGCCAAGATGAGCTAATCCACATGAGGGCAAGGTGTGAGGGCTGCTTGGGCACAGAGAACTTAAGATGAAGTTTCAAACCACGGTGTGCGTGTCCCCCCCAAAAGCGCAACAGAAGCTAACCACAAAGCCCAGAGGCTCAGCAAGCATCTTCCCCCTGGGGCAGTGAGGGTTCAATACAATACAATACACCAGGTTGAAAGAGACCCTCAAGATCATCATGTCCAACCCATCAACCAATCCAACCCACCTAAACAACTAACCCATGGCACCAAGCACCCCAGCAAGACTCCTCCTGAACACCTCCAATGAAGGTGACTCCACCACCTCCACGGATTCCACCACCTCCATTCCAATGGGCAATCACTCTCTCTGTGTAGAACTTCTTCCTAACATCCGGCCTAAACCTGCCCTGGCACAGCCTGAGACTGTGTCCTCTTGTTCTGGTGCTGCTTGCCTGGGAGAAGAGACCAACCCCCAGCTGGTTACAACCTCCCTTCAGGCAGTTGGAGAGAGCAAGAAGGTCTCCCTGAGCCTCCTCTTCTCCAGGCTAAGCAACCCCAGCTCCCTCAGCCTCTCCTCACAGGGCTTATGTTCCAAACACAACCCCCCCAGCTTTGTTGCCCTTCTCTGGACACCTTCCAGCAAGTCAACCTCCTTCCTAGACTGAAGAGCCCAGAACTGGACACTGGACTCAAGGTGCAGCCTAACCAAAGCAGTGTACAGGGGCAGAATCACCTCCCTGCTCCTGCTGGCCACACTCTTCCTGATGCAGGCCAGGATGCCATTGGCCTTCTTGGCCCCCTGGGCACACTGCAGGCTCATGTTCAGCCTACCATCGACCAGCACCCCCAAGTCCCTCTCTGCCTGGCTGCTCTCAGCCACTCTGCCCCCAGCCTGTAGCACTGCCTGGGGTTGCTGTGGTCAATGTGCAGCACCTGGCACTTGGATGTGTTCAATCTCTTGCCCTTGGCCTCTGCCCATCTGTCCAGCCTGTTGAGGTCCCTCTGCAAAGCCTCTCTGCCCTCCAGCAGATCAACTCCTGCCCCCAGCTTGGTGTCGTCTGCAAATTTACTGATGATGGACTCAATGCCCTAAGGAGAACATAGAACTGCTGGAGCAAGTCCAGAGGAGGCCATGAAGATGATCAAAACGCTGAGGAAGCTCTCCTATGGAGACAGCTTGAGAGAGTTGGGGCTGTTGAGCCTGGAAAAGAGAAGGCTCCAGGAAGACCTTACAGCAGCCTTCCAGTACCTTGAAAAGGCTTACAAGAAAGCGGAGGAGGGAGTTTTTGCAAGGGCTTGGAGTGACAGGGTGAGGGACAATGCATTGAAGCTGGAACAGAGGAGCTTGAAACTGGAGATGAGGAAAAAATTCTTTCCAGTGAGGGTGTTGAGGCACTGGAACAGGTTGCCCTGGGAGGCTATGGATTCCCCCTCCCTGGAGGTGATGAAGGCCAGGCTGGATGAGGCCTTGAGCCATCTGGGCTGGTGGCCAAAGAGTTGCAACTGGATGATCTTTAAGGTCCTTTCCATCCCAACCCATTCAATGAATCTATGAATTCCTTACCTGCAGGCAGTTCTGTAGAGACTGAGGATTTTCTTTTAGGGAGAACTTAGGCAGAAGCCTCAAAGAAGCTTTTCAGAAGGAAGAAGGTCGCGTTGCGAACTTGCAGGAGATCATCCGCTGAGAAGTAAACATTTTCACAGTCCTCTTCCTCCTCCTCTTCCAAGACCTCTTCCCTCTGCATTGGCAGAAAAGAGAAACAGCATGGTCCTGTCTCACAGCCCTGGCTAATCTCTTTTGCACATTTCACATAGTTCTCAGGCTAGGGCCTGGAGGATTTCACATCCAAACGTCTGAATCTGTTTTCGGATCAGTTAACGCACTTCACAGGAGGGAAAAAACCAAACCAGACAGAAAGACGAAACCTGAAGAAGACTGAACCCAGGAGGTTCCACCTCAACATGAGGAGAAACTTCTTTGCTGTGAGCCCTGGAGCAGGCTGCCCAAAGAGGTCAAATGAGGTTCTCCTCCCTTCTACTCTGCCCTGGGGAGACCACATCTGGAGTACTGTGTCCAGTCCTGGGCTCCCCAGTTCAAGAGGGACAGGAATATGCTGGAGAGTGTCCAAGAGAGGCTATGAGGATGCTGAAGGGACTGGAACCTGTCTGAGGAGGAAAGGCTGAGAGACCTGGGGTTGTTCAGCCTGGAGAAGAGAAGGCTGAGAGGAGATCTTATTATGGTCTCTAAGTATCTGAGGAGTGGGAGGCAACAAGGGGCCAGGCTCTTTCTGGTGATGTCCTGTGATAGGACAAGGAACAATGGACACAAACAGGAACCCAGGGAGTCCCACCTCAACAGGAGGAGTAACTTCTTTACTGTGAGGGTGCTGGAGCCCTGGAGCAGGCTGCCCAGAGAGGTTGTGGAGTCTCCTTCTCTGGAGGCTTTCAAAACCCATCTGGCTGAGTGACCTGCCCTGGGTGATCCTGCTTTGGCGAGAGGGTTGAACTTGATGATCTCTAGAGGCCCCTTCCAACCCCTCCCATCCTATGATTCTATGAGCAAGTCCATCAGAGCAGCAGACAGTTATCTGCATTCTAATCTGACACTTGGAGAGTCCTCTCAACCAATTCCCATCATGCCTACGACCTCCTTCCCTTGCTTGCCATGACCCTGGCAGCACTGATGTTCTCTCAGGATTTCTGATGTGTAATCCTCAGGTCCCTGGGAATAACAACATGTAAATGTCAGGAGCAGCTGAGTGCAGCTAACCACAGCACTCAGCTCTTAACTCCCATCAGTCAGCTGGCAGGGAAACACAAATACCATTTGCAAGCTGGTCACATACTGACTCGAAGCAGCTGATATAAATTAGTTTCTCCCCCTTTGCTACTGAGCTCTCTCACAGTAAGGCAGAGGGAAAGAAGATGCTTTTTTAGATTAGTCAGCAGCCAGGAACCTGCTCCTAATGTTGAATCATCACACCTTTGAAATTCCTAATAACAGGTAAAGGATCAAGAGCACAGATGAATAAAAGGTGGAGAATGAAAATAGTGGGGGGGGGGGGTGTAGGGGAAGAGGAGTGTAACACTGACCTAGAAGTGAACCAGCTTGCCAAAAATTTGTGTATTAATAGAGGTTTCTCTGCACAGAGAGCACACAAACATCTTACATTCCTGCAGGCTCTTCCTCTCTTTGTGTTCCTCCCCACGGTGCTCTGAGCGTGGTTCTTCTTCCTCTTCCTCGTCACGTCCGAGTCTCGAGGCCAACATTTTGTCAGGGTGTAAAGACACTTGTCAAACATCACTTGATGGAAGAGCTGGTTAGCTATGCTGCCTGCCCAGAAAAGACAACATCAGACACCTGATGGAAGGAAGTTCTTCCCCATGAGAGTGGTGAAGCCCTGGAATGGGTTGTCCAGGGAGGTGGTTGAGGCCCCGTCCCTGGAGGTGTTTAGGCCCAGGCTGGATGAGGCTGTGGCCAGCCTGATCTAGTGTGGGGTGTCCCTGCCCATGGCAGGGGGGTTGGAACTGGATGATCCTTGTGGTCCCTTCCAACCCTGACTGATACTGTGATACACCTCCCAGACAAGAGACATTCATTAAATCATCTGGCCATTGCTCTAGCCAAGGAGACAGCCAGGACAAAGGCACTGTCCTGGGAGCCTAGGAAAGTTCAGGGCAAGACAGGAAAGAATTGCTTGAACAAAGCCCAACTGCATCAGCAATGACATTCTCCAGTAACAGCACCAGTTTGACTCCTTCCAGCTGGTGATGTGCCACACAACCCACATCAGCAGAACTAGAACTTTGAATGTCAAAGGACATTGCTGTGCATGACCCTGAGAGAACTCCAACACTGTTATTTGCAGCAATGCTTCAGTTTTCACAGCTCAGCCTAACCAGGGAACTGATGGTGCCCCGCTGCTCAGCGCTGGTGAGGCCACACCTTGAACAGTGGGGGGCAGCTTTGGGCTCCTCACTCCAAGAAGGACACTGAAGGCTGAAGCAGGTTCACAGAAGGGCAACAAAGCTGGGGAAGGGTCTGGAGAACCAGGCTGGGGAAGAGCAGCTGAGGGAACTGAGGGTGTTCAGCCTGGAGAACAGGAGGCTGAGGGGAGACCTCATTGTTCTCTACAGCTCCCTGTAAGGAGGTTGGAATGAGGTGGGGGTTGGTCTCTTCTCCCTACTGTCAGGTGATGGCGAGGAAACGGCCTGAAATTGTGCCAGGGGAAGTTTAGGTTGGAAATCAGGAACAATTTCTACACTGCAAGGGTGGTCAGGGATTGGCACAAGCTACCCAGGGAGGTGGTGGAGTCACCATCCCTGGAGGTGTTCAAGAAACATTGTGGACATGACACTTGGGGACACGGTTTTAATGGCCATGGTGGTGCTGGGTTGATGGATGGACTCAATGGCCTCAGAGGGCTTTACCAGCTGACATAATTCCATGATTCTAAAACCAGTGAAATGCTGTCTAGTTACAGAGCAGGAAACAGCTCTGCCTTCACTGAGAATTACTGTCAAAGCAGAGAGCTTGAGCTCTGTGTGCCTTGCTGACTCCTCTGCCGACCTTGTCAGAGCTCCTGAGAAGACAAACTGCAACACAGACCACAGACCCTGGCTGAGACCATCAAGCCACTTTCTGACAGGAGAACCAAGCTGCTCTCAGAGTGCAGCAGCTGTTCACTGCTCAACAGCCTGCCTGAGCCTGGTCCCCAGGGACTGCAGGGACATCAAGTGGACAGTTCAAACACCACCCCTTGCTCCACCTGGAATTCTTAGGAATGAAGGAAGGCTGTTTCTGCCAGAGGAGTGTTTGATCCAGCAGTGAGGAGGCACAGCCCTTTACTCACCTGGGATCTCCAGCAGCAAGAAGTACAACCCAGCTGTGTGCAGTGCCTGGAGCCTCTGCTGCGCATTAGCCGCTCGGTGCTGACCGGCTTGGACAAAGTGGTGCAGCACAGCCACGAAGGTTTTAGGGCAGAAGCTGTGCTTAGCAAACACCATCCAGACATTCTGAAGGAAAAGAGACAAAGAGCAAGAAACCCTGTGAGAACACAGCTCTCTACAAGTAGCTTCTGTGCATTTCTTCATCGTCGCTACTGCGACCACCCACCAATGTGCTTTAAGACTTGGCACTGAGGGGCTGGGAGAGCATCCAGAGAAGGCAACCAAGCTGGTGAAGGGTCTGGAGAGGAGAGGTAGAAAGGAACAGCTGAGGAAACTAGGGTTATTTAGCCTGGAGGAGGCTTAAGTGAGACCTTCTGGCTCTCCACAACTCTCTGAAAGGAAGTTGGAGCCACATGGGGCTTGGTCTCTTCTCCTACGTAAGAAGGGACAGAACAAGAGAAAAACAGCCTCAAGCTGCCCCAGGGAAGGTTTAGGTTAGAGATAAGGAACGATTTGTTCTCCCAAAAGGATGAAACAAGTTGTCCAAGGCAGTGGCAGAGTCCCCATCCCTGGGCAGGTTTCAAAGCCATACAGGTGTGGTGCTGAGGGACAGGGTTTAGCGGTGACCTGGCAGTGCTGGGTTAATGGCCAGACTCGATGACCTGAAAGGTCTCTTCCAAGCCAGACTCTTCCATAATTCTATGGGTACCACACCCATTATATTCAGTCATAAACGGATGTATTATGCTTGGGAAAAGCCTTCCTCAGAAGCACTGCAGCACACATGGCAAGAACCATGCTGGGCAGCCCTGAAATGCTTTGTGTCAGAGCAGGAAGGGCACAAACAGCAGAGGAACTCAGGGCCTATGCTAAGCAGTTCATGACTCCGTGTGCTGACCGTACCTCTATGCGGCCGTCGCCCTCGGCTGTAAAGGGTGCCAGGGCCTGGTAAAGGCAGGTGAAAGCATCCAGGCCATCTCCCGCGATCCTCTCCTCTATCAGGGAATCCAGGGGATCCACCTCGGTAAAATCCAGATCCCAGACGCTGCTCACCCAATCTGAGGGGAAGAGACCAAGTCTCCTAAACAACATCTCCGAGCACACACGGAACAACCCGACCAGGAAGCAGGACCCCAGGCCCGGGGACAGTAGCGAACAGTACCAAGCGTGACGCTAGCCGTCGTTACCGCCCCGGTGCGGAGTTCCGCCCCGGCTCCCCTCGCCCCTACCCCTCATCCCTGGCTCCCGTACCTGCGCTGACATCCTGCGCCCGCCACCCCACCAGAGCAGACAACAACCGATCCACCGCCATCCTGCCTCCGCCGAGCGCTTTGAACCGGCCAATCGCGCGCGTCCGCCGCCCGCAGCCAATCACCGCGCGCTGCCCGCCCCGCTCCCGGAAGCAGCCGGCGCGGCTGCCGCCGTTGACTCTGCCTACCCCTGCTCCCGCCTCCTCTTCCGGTCCCAGCGCCGCGCATGCGCGCACGCCGGTAGGCGGGACGGGGCCAGGGGCGGGTGGCGGCTGCGCGACCGCAGCCTCGGTGTCCGGCCCGGCGGCGCATGCGCGGTGCGCGGCTCCGCGGCCCGGGACGGCGGCAGCGTTCGGCGCGGCGAGACGGGGAGGCAGCGCTCGCAGGGCTGCGGGGCCGCGCCCGCTCCGGGCTCCCTCCAGCGGCAGCCGGGCCGCAGGGACCCGCCGCCGCCGCTGCCTCCCCGGCCCCGGCGTCCCTGCCGCATTGCGGCCCCCCAACTCTCTCCCTGCCGCCCTGGCCCTGCCCTGAGAGCCGGCCGCGGGGCCGCTGTCACTGCCGTGCTGTTCGCCGCCCTGCGCGGCAGCCCCGTCTCCGTGGGGTCCGAGGCTGATCCGCCGCCCGTCGCCGTAGAGCTCTGTCCGTGGTGCCTGCGGGCAGGCCGGGATCCGCCGATCTGCCAGCGGGGCCGCGGGGGCCCTGCTCTCCCGGTGCCATGAGTTTCTTCGGGTTCGGGCAGACCCCGGAGCTGGAGCTGGTGCTCAGCGACGCCGAGAGCCGGCGGCGTGTGGAGCACAAGACGGAGGAAGGCAAGAAGGAGAAATATTTCCTCTTCTACGACGGGGAGACCGTCTCCGGGCGGGTGGTCCTCACCCTCAAGAACCCCCACAGGCGGCTGGAGCACCAGGGCATCAAAGTGGAGTTCATCGGGCAGATCGGTGAGAGGGGCGCGGGGAGCCGGCCTACTGCGGGGTGGCCCGGTCCCGGGGGGTGGCCCGGGCTTGGGAGTGGCGCGCCGGTGCGTGACATCCCGTCCCGGCTGCCTCCCGGCTCGGTCGCGTTGCGCGGGGGCCGGCGGGTCCCTCTCGGCCTCGCAGCGGTGGTGGTTCGCACGCAGGGCGGTGAGAACCGGGCAGCATCGCCGTGCCCGGCGGCACGGAAAGCAGCGCCGCTGCCAAGTAGGTTACGCTCGCTCCCGAGCGGCACGGAGAACGCCCGGTAGCCCGCCCTCCGTCCGAGCTGGCAGCCCCTCTGGGCAACCCTTTCAGGCTCCAGCCCTGGCAGGAGGAAGGGACCTCCAGCCCTTTCCCAGGTCACTTTTCTCTCGCCCTATTTCCTGGCTTCTTCTCGGCCACCAATTTCAGCCCTGCAACACATAGGCTCGGAGGCAGGTGGGATGAAACTGGGTTCCCATCTTGCACCTGCAGGTCTGAGCCTGGATATTCCAGCAGCACCAGCTCCCAGGTGAGGTTCCCAAGCTGTCCATTCACAGCTGCGTGTGTTGCTGGTGTGCCTGTGGGTTCATGGAGTGGTTGGGATTGGAAGGGACATTAAAGATCCTCTAGTTCAGTTGGGGAAGCAGTGGCTCTGCTGAGGATGGTGGGGGTTGCCCTTACATCTCAAATCAGCAGCTGCACCTCCCCAGCCCCTGTCCCCCAACACAAAAATTGGCTTTCTTGAGGCCTAGGGGCTCAGCTGGGCTGATTCCACCTTTTATTCTCCTCTTCTCTGAGTGCCCACACATCCCTGAACAGTTAGTTGGGTGAGTTCAAGTTGTGTAGAACTTAGCACAGAATCAGAGAGCCATTAAGGTTGGAAAAGACCTCTGAGATTGAGTCCAACCCACCGCCACCATGGCCATTAAACCATGTCTCAAAGTGCTGTGGCCACAGGTTTCTTGAACACCTCCAGGGATGGGGACTCCACCACCTCCCTGGGCAGCCTGTTCCAGTGCCTGACCACTCTTGCAGCAAAGAAATTGTTCATGACGTCCAACTTAAACCTCTCCTGGTGCAGCTTGAGGCCTTTTCCTCTTCTGTCATTAGTTATCTGGGAGAAGAGACCAACCCCAGCCTCACTCCAACCTCCTTTCAGGCAGCTGTGGAGAGCAGAGAGGTTTTCTCATGTCCATCTCTGCATGCAGCCAATTGAGATTTAATGTTTCCTGCTTCATAGAGGGAGGGTAGCTGCACACTCACTCTTCCACCTGAATGGAGATGTCCATGCTTCATGGGCATGCCTGACTCCCACAGACCCAACCGAGTTCAGGATGTTCCCAGCGGTGTGGCTGAGCTCAGCACGTGAGATGCCTCACGTCTGGAGTCCTCTGTGCTCAGGTTTCACCCTCAAAAGTCGCTGCCTGAGCTGTGGGCCCCCAGCCCTTGCATTGCAAATCTTGTGCTGCAGGGAAGGGATCTCCAGGTTTGTCCCACATGGCCCCCATGCTGCTGTGTAATGGTTTTGCTGGCCTGACTTGTGTGTGACTCTGCTTTTGGGTAGTAAGGGGAGGACAGGAAGAGCCTGTAAACTATGGAGCAGAAGTGAGCCTGCTCTTCAGGAGCTAGCTTGTGACATTCTGCTGTTTGGTTATGCTTGTCAGGGGAAATTAAGCACAAGCCTTGCTTCCTGCTCCGTTCTGTCTCCTCTCTGCTGCCTCACCTGCTTCTCAGACCCATTTTGGAAGACTTTTGTGTCATACATGCTTAGAACAACTGCTTTGAATTCACAGTATTGCCCAAGCAGGGTGTGTTAGGAGCTGCTCTGGCCACACATTAGCCTTTCTGTTTGCCCATCATGGATTTGTGGGTTGGAAGGGACCTTAAAGATCATCCAGTTCCATCCCCCTACCACAGTCAGGGACATCTTCCACCAGCCCAGGTTGCTCAAGGCCTCATCCAACCTGGCCCCCAACACCTTCAGGGAGAGGGCATCCACAATCTCCCTGGGCAACCTGTTCCAATGTCTCTCACCCTCCCTCTAAAGACTTCCCTCCCAGTGGCTGTTCCAGACTGGGGAGCTGAGTCCAGGCTGTGAGCCTGCAGGGCTCCCAGTGAGCACAGAACCACTGTCAGGATGCAGTCTGCCTGTGGTTGCTGTATCCTGAGCAATTTCACTTCTTCACCTGAAAACCTGAAATCACACCTTAGAGCTGACACTCCAGAGTGTGGGAACCATCAATCCTTCCTCCTCTAAAGGCTGCAGAGCTCCAACCTGTGCCCTTCCCAGGCGGCAGAGAGCTGCAGCACAGCGACATTTGCCTCCCCTTGCTTGCATGGTGTGGCAAGATGACCTATTGCTCTTTTTTGCTGTGGCACGTGGCTTCTCCCTGTCACTTTCCTCTCAGTGGCCACAGATTCAGTGCAGAGTGGGTTTATTTCTGTCACCTGCCTGCTCAGCCTGAAGGGCTGGATGGCCCTGGGTTGTTGTGCGTAAGCGAGGGGAGCTCTGCTGCCAGGACTTCCATTAGAGAGATAAGGTGAGCAGAGGGTGGGGTGTGGAGCAGCCATCACTTAAAAGCTGAAGCCTCATCTTGCATCTCAAGGAGCAGAGGACTGGGCCTTCCTCCCAGCTCTTGCTAAACCCTCTCAGAAGCCTCCTATGCACAGTTTAGTGCTGACACCGAGCTGGTGTGTGGATGATTGCCTTATGACTTCAGGGTTTGTTGCCTCATCTAACCAGATCAGATTGGCTAAGGCTTTGCCTCTGAGCAGGGCTGTGTGGGTGTCCTGTAGTCACACAGGGTTGGGAAGGGCAGGTTTCATTGATGGCTGTGTCCAACACTGAGCTGTTAAATGCAGACTGGAGGAGTTTTAAGCTTCTGTTCCTTTGACCTGGGGGAGAAAACTCTCTGGGAGCGCAGAGAGGATTGCTGCCGTGGAGGGAGGAAACCTGCAGTCATTTCCTGCTGATGCAAGGAGCTTGTGGGGAAAGCTGAAGCAACATGACCATGTTGGTTACCTGAGTTGGTTTGAAGAGTGCTTCCAGAGGTGAATGCTCTTCCCTCATGGTGTTCACGTGGCTGGGGAGGTGCTGGTGGAACAGCTGACTCAGCTGCCTCCCCACACACTGGGCAGTCGTGCACTGAGCACTGACGTTGTGTGAGTTAGAATCACTGAACTGGTTTGGTTGGAAAAGGGCTCAAAGATCACTGAGTCCAAGCTTCAACCCAACCCCACCATGGCCTCTAAACCATGTGCCCAAGTGCCATGGACACAAGCTTCTTGAATACCTACAGGGATGGGGACTCCACCACCTTCCTGGGCAGCTTGTTCCAATGCCTGACCACTCTTGCAGCAAAGAAATTGTTCCTCATCTCCAACCTAACCCTGCCCTGGCACAATTTCAGGCCATTTGCTCTCCTGTCATCTGATTCTAGGGGGAAGAGACCAACCTCTACCTGGCTTCAGCCTCCTTTCCGGGAGCTGTAGAGAGCAATGAGGTCTCCATTCAGCCTCCTCTTCTCCACACTAAACACCCCCAGTTCCCTCAGCTGCTCCTCCCCAGCCCTGTTCTCCAGACCCTTCTCCAGCTTTGTTGGTCCTCTCTGGTCCTGCTTCAGCAAACACTGAGGGTCTCTACTGCTACTTTTTCCCTGGTGCCAGTTAAGACCACCGCAACTCTTTATTGTCAAAGGATGAGCAGGAAGAGGAAGAAGGTTCTTGGGCCCTTGTTTTTGTGCTGTCTCTGCTTTCTGTTCCAGAGAGCACTGAGGTGTTTTCCTCTCTTTGCAGTGGCAATCATAGAATGGTCCATGCCTGGAATGTTGTGTAGAAAGGCATTGGAAGGGGCTGCATGAGCTGCTGGCTCCTCTCCCCTGAATGCCTGACCATAACTGACATTGATGATGGGTGACCTATGTCCACTCTGAGGCAAGCCCAGCTCATGATTTGTTGTAATTCCTGTTCCAGGCAGGAAAGACCTGGCCTGCACCTGGCTCCGAAGGAGAGCAGTGACCAAGTGCAGTGTGCTGCAGCCACAGGCTCCCCTGGTAGGTTCTCAGAACAGTGGTGAAGGAAGCAGTGATCTGGACAAGAGAGTTGCTCATAGCTGTGAATCCTCCTGCCTTTCCTCACTGTGTCCTGTGGGATTAAGCTTACCATGGGCTTCTGTCTTCCTAGAACTCTACTATGACCGAGGAAACCACCACGAGTTCGTGTCCCTGGTGAAGGACCTGGCCCGGCCTGGGGAGTTCACTCAGTCACAGACCTTTGACTTTGAGTTCACACACGTGGAGAAACCTTATGAGTCCTACACGGGGCAGAACGTGAAGCTAAGGTGAGTCCCCTGCCTGTGCTCACCCAGCCCTGGGCTCTGTGCAGTGTGCCAGTGCTGAGCTCCAGTGCGGTGTGCCAGTGCTGAGCTCCAGTGTGGTGGCACTGCAGTGCAGTGTGCCGGTGCTGAGCTCCAGCGCGGTGGTACTGCAGTGTGGTGTGCCAGTGCTGAGCTCCAGTGTGGTGGCACTGCAGTGCGGTGTGCCAGTGCTGAGCTCCAGTGCGGTGTGCCAGTGCTGAGCTCCAGTGCGGTGTGCCAGTGCTGAGCTCCTGTGTGGTGGCACTGCAGTGCGGTGTGCCAGTGCTGAGCTCCTGTGTGGTGGCACTGCAGTGCGGTGTGCCAGTGCTGAGCTCCTGTGTGGTGGCACTGCAGTGCGGTGTGCCAGTGCTGAGCTCCAGCGCGGTGGTACTGCAGTGCGGTGTGCCAGTGCTGAGCTCCTGTGTGGTGGTACTGCAGTGCTGTGTGCCGGTGCTGAGCTCCAGCGTGGTGGTACTGCAGTGCGGTGTGCCAGTGCTGAGCTCCAGCGCGGTGGTACTGCAGTGCGGTGTGCCAGTGCTGAGCTCCTGTGTGGTGGTACTGCAGTGCGGTGTGCCAGTGCTGAGCTCCAGCGCGGTGGTACTGCAGTGCGGTGTGCCAGTGCTGAGCTCCTGTGTGGTGGTACTGCAGTGCGGTGTGCCAGTGCTGAGCTCCAGCGCGGTGGTACTGCAGTGCGGTGTGCCAGTGCTGAGCTCCTGTGTGGTGGTACTGCAGTGCGGTGTGCCAGTGCTGAGCTCCAGTGTGGTGGCACTGCAGTGCGGTGTGCCGGTGCTGAGCTCCAGTGTGGTGGCACTGCAGTGCGGTGTGCCAGTGCTGAGCTCCTGTGTGGTGGTACTGCAGTGTGGTGTGCAAGTGCTGAGCTCCTGTGTGGTGGTACTGCAGTGCGGTGTGCCAGTGCTGAGCTCCTGTGTGGTGGTACTGCAGTGCGGTGTGCCGGTGCTGAGCTCCAGCACGGTGGTACTGCAGTGCGGTGTGCCAGTGCTGAGCTCCTGTGTGGTGGTACTGCAGTGCGGTGTGCCAGTGCTGAGCTCCTGTGTGGTGGTACTGCAGTGCGGTGTGCCAGTGCTGAGCTCCTGTGTGGTGGTACTGCAGTGCGGTGTGCCAGTGCTGAGCTCCAGCGTGGTGGTACTGCAGTGCGGTGTGCCAGTGCTGAGCTCCTGTGTGGTGGCACTGCAGTGCGGTGTGCCAGTGCTGAGCTCAGCACGGTGGTACTGCAGTGCGGTGTGCCAGTGCTGAGCTCCTGTGTGGTGGTACTGCAGTGTGGTGTGCCAGTGCTGAGCTCCTGTGTGGTGGTACTGCAGTGCGGTGTGCCAGTGCTGAGCTCCAGTGTGGTGGCACTGCAGTGCGGTGTGCCAGTGCTGAGCTCCTGTGTGGTGGTACTGCAGTGCAGTGTGCCGGTGCTGAGCTCCAGCGTGGTGGTACTGCAGTGTGGTGTGCCAGTGCTGAGCTCCAGTGTGGTGGCACTGCAGTGCGGTGTGCCAGTGCTGAGCTCCTGTGTGGTGGTACTGCAGTGCTGTGTGCCGGTGCTGAGCTCCAGCGTGGTGGTACTGCAGTGCGGTGTGCCAGTGCTGAGCTCCTGTGTGGTGGCACTGCAGTGCGGTGTGCCAGTGCTGAGCTCCAGCGTGGTGGTACTGCAGTGCGGTGTGCCAGTGCTGAGCTCCTGTGTGGTGGCACTGCAGTGCGGTGTGCCAGTGCTGAGCTCCAGCACGGTGGTACTGCAGTGCGGTGTGCCAGTGCTGAGCTCCTGTGTGGTGGTACTGCAGTGTGGTGTGCCAGTGCTGAGCTCCTGTGTGGTGGTACTGCAGTGCGGTGTGCCAGTGCTGAGCTCCAGCGTGGTGGCACTGCAGTGCGGTGTGCCAGTGCTGAGCTCCTGCGTGGTGGTACTGCAGTGCGGTGTGCCGGTGCTGAGCTCCAGCGTGGTGGTACTGCAGTGCGGTGTGCCAGTGCTGAACACCCCCAGCTCCCTCAGCTGCTTCTCCCCAGCCCTCTTCTCCAGACCCTTCCCCAGCTTTGTTGCCCTTCTCTTGGAACTCCAAAAGGATTTTGGTGAGCTGAGCTGTCAGAGTCTTGTCTTTGAAGCTTCTTACTTGCACAAGCATCCATCAGGCTTTGTGGAACCTGCTTTGCCCCATCAATTGGCAAGAGAATGCAGCCCCTTCTGAACCAACCAGACCCTTTGTGTGTTTGGTTGTGTGTGTCCAGTTCTGGGCTCCGCAGTTTAGGAAAGATGTTGAGAGACTTGAAGGTGTGCAGAGAAGGGCAAGGAGGCTGGGGAGGGGTCTGGAGCACAGCCCTGTGAGGAGAGGCTGAGGGAGCTGGCGTTGCTTAGCCTGCAGAAGAGGAGGCTCAGGGAGACCTTCTTGCTCTCTCCAACTCCCTGAAGGGAGGTTGTGGCCAGGTGGGGGTTGGTCTCTTCTCCCAGACAAGCAGCACCAGAACAAGAGGACACAGTCCCAAGCTGTGCCAGGGGAGGTTCAGGCTGGATGTTAGGAAGAAATTCTTCATAGAAAGAGAGATTGCCCATTGGGATGTGCTGCCCAAGGAGGTGGTGGAGTCACCATCCCTGGAGGTGTTTAGGAAGAGACTTGATGGGGTGCTTGGTGCCATGGTTTAGTTGATTAGATGGTGCTGGGTGATAGGTTGGACTTGATGATCTCAAAGATCTCTTCCAACCTGGTCTATTCTATTCTATTCTATTCTATTCTATTCTATTCTATTCTATTCTATTCTATTCTATTCTACTCTACTTTCTTCTATTCTACTCTCTTCTACTCTACTCTCTTCTACTCTACTCTCTTCTACTCTACTCTCTTCTACTCTCTTCTACTCTACTCTACTCTACTCTACTCTACTCTCTTCTACTCTACTCTACTCTACTCTCTTCTACTCTACTCTCTTCTAATCTACTCTCTTCTAATCTACTCTCTTCTATTCTACTCTCTTCTACTCTACTGTCTTCTACTCTACTCTCTTCTATTCTACTCTCTTCTACTCTACTCTACTCTACTCTCTTCTACTCTACTCTACTCTCTTCTACTCTACTCTCTTCTACTCTACTCTCTTCTACTCTACTCTTCTATTCTACTCTACTCTCTTCTACTCTCTTCTACTCTCTCTTCTACTCTCTTCTACTCTCTTCTACTCTCTTCTACTCTCTTCTACTCTCTTCTATTCTACTCTCTTCTATTCTATTCTATTCTACTCTCTTCTATTCTACTCTCTTCTATTCTACTCTCTTCTACTCTACTCTCTTCTACTCTACTCTCTTCTACTCTACTCTCTACTCTCTTCTACTCTACTCTCTTCTACTCTACTCTCTTCTACTCTACTCTCTTCTACTCTACTCTCTTCTATTCTAATCTACTCTCTTCTATTCTAATCTACTCTCTTCTATTCTACTCTCTTCTACTCTCTTCTACTCTACTCTCTTCTACTCTACTCTCTTCTACTCTACTCTCTTCTACTCTACTCTCTTCTACTCTACTCTCTTCTATTCTCTCTCTTCTATTCTACTCTACTCTCTTCTATTCTACTCTACTCTCTTCTACTCTCTTCTATTCTATTCTCTTCTATTCTACTTACTCTCTTCTATTCTCTCTACTCTCTTCTACTCTCTTCTACTCTCTTCTACTCTCTTCTACTCTACTCTCTTCTATTCTACTCTACTCTCTTCTATTCTATTCTACTCTCTTCTATTCTATTCTGCTCTCTTCTATTCTTTCTAATTTCTGTGGGAATTCACAAACCAAAAGAAGTTGTTAGCTTTAGTCTCCAGCAGGGATGTGTTTGATGCTTTGTAATTAGCCTTGACACCTGTAATCGTGCTCCAGATGCAAGGAGATGCCCAGCTTGGGTCTTGCTCCTCTGTTGGAGGCTCTGTTTCACATCTAGGTTGCTGCAGCTGACTTGAAATGCAGTCAGTGGCCTGGGAAGGGGGATGGGCGGGGGGGGAGAGTGCTGAGAGCTGCAGCAAGAGGTGTGTCTGTGAGGCTGAGCTAATCGCCTGCAGAAGGGCAGCGGTTTGAACATGTGCAGGCTGTTACTCAGAGCCCCAAAATGGTGCTGAGGTAACTCACAAATGCTTCAGAGCTCAGGGAAGTCTCAGTCTGCTTTTCCCTTTGAAAATGCCCCTCTGTCTTTGCCAGCATGGGGGGATTGGCTGCTCCTGGAGCTGTGCTACCAGTGTCATAGAATCACAGAGTGCTAGGGCTTGGAAGGGACCTCCAGAGATCATCCAGTTCCAACCCCTACCCTGCAAAGCAGGATGACCCAGGGCAGGTCACACAGGTACATGTCCAGGCAGGTTTTGAAGCTCTCCAGAGAAGGAGGCTCCACAGCCTCTCTGGGCAGCCTGCTCCAGGGCTCCAGCAGCCTCACACCAAAGGAGTTTTCTCTTGTGCGGAGTTGGAACTTCCTGGGATTGAGTTGATGTCCATTACCCCTCATCCTGTCACTGGCTATCACTGAAAGGAGCCTGGCTCCATCCTCCTGACAGCCACCCTTCAGAGATCTGTAGACATTGATAAGGCTCCTTCCCAGCCTTATCTTCTAGTAGCTAAAGAGCCCCTGGGCTCTCAGCCTTTCCTCCTGAGCTCCAGGCCCTTCATCATCCGTTTGTAGTCCTGTGTTGAACTCTCTCCAGTAGTTGCCTGGAGCAATAAGAGGGCTTGGGCAGCCCAGTGCCATCCTCTCAGCCCCTTGTCCCTCCCTGCTCAGTGCCAGTTGCTGCCTGTGCAGCCCTCAGAGGGGCCTCTCCTTGCAGGTATTTCCTGCGAGCGACGGTCAGCCGCCGCCTGAACGATGTGGTGAAGGAGATGGACATCGTCGTGCACACTCTGAGCACCTACCCTGAGCTCAACTCCTCCATTAAGATGGAGGTGGGGATTGAGGACTGCCTGCACATCGAGTTTGAGTATAACAAGTCCAAGTAAGTGCCTCAAGAGCCGCCGGTGGCTGTGGGGAGTCATCCGCTCCAGGGGCCAGCTTGGTTTGGAAGTCTGCGTGCGGTCCCCCGGGGGATTCCTGCTTGCTGCGCTCCAGCAAGGCTGGCAGACAGGTCACATCCTGGTGGAGGATCTGGGAGTTCCTCTCCTTGCCCCTTTGATGTGCTCTCTGGCCCAAAGAGTGGGAAGCAACAGCTGTGGCTTACTGTGGGAGGCTGTTGCACTAACTGCACGTTCCCTGTGCCCTCAGCTAATGCCGGGGGTCTTCCCAGTAGAACATTTGCTCTTTCCAAGACAGCACAGCTCAAGGCTGACCTTAATTCAGGTTCAGAAGCTGGGAACAACTCTTTTGGAATGCTTTTAATGCTGATGCTAGCAAATCTCTCCCTGCAGTGTAACATCTGGGTTAGTTTTAATTGACCTAAAAAAAAAAAGGCGGGGGTTGGAGGCTTTGCTGTCACAGGGGTTTCTAGCAGATAACTCAGCCTGGAATTCTGGTTTCATCTTGATCCTGCTGCCTGCCCCTGTTGATTTCCAGAAGGCCAGAGAGGATGACAGAGGAGGTGCTGTTTCCAGCAGCCTTGCTGGAGGTGGTTGCCACCTGAAATCTCCAGCTGAGGATGCAGATGAAAGCCAAGTGCCTGAAAGGGAGAAGAAACAAAAGTCTTGAGTGCCGGGCTGCTGTGCAGGGTGTGATTGTGCTGCTTTCTTCTTCTCCTTGCTAGGTATCACTTAAAAGATGTGATTGTTGGGAAGATCTACTTCCTGCTGGTGAGGATCAAGATCAAACACATGGAGATAGACATCATCAAGAGAGAAACAACGGGGACTGGGCCCAACGTCTACCATGAGAATGACACAATAGCTAAATATGAGATCATGGATGGGGCACCTGTGAGAGGTGAGGAGGCAGAGGAACCCTTCAGAGTTCCTCTTCTGATGTCTTTTGGGGGTGGGAATATGAGCCCTGCAGCATCTTCAGCCTGATTCTTGAACATCTGTCCTGTGAAAAAGGGCTGAGAGACCTGGGGGTGTTTAGTCTGGAGGAGAGAAGGCTGAGAGGGGATCTTACTAACTATGCATCTCTGAGAGGTGGGTGTTAAGAAGCAGGGGCCAGGCTCTTTTCAGTGCTGTCCTGTGATAGGACAAGGGGCAATGGACACAAACTGGAGCCCAGGAAGTTCCACTTCAACATGAGGAAAAACCACTTTGATGGGAGGGTGCTGGAGCCCCGAAGCAGGCTGCCCAGAGAAGTTGTGGAGTCTTCTCTGGAAGAGGCTTTCAAGCCTCATCTGGGCATGTTCCTATGTGACCTGCTCTAGGTGACCCTGCTCTGGTAGTGGGGTTGGACTGGGATGATCTTCAGAGGTCCCTTCCAAGCCTTCCCGTTCTGAGACTCTGATCTGTGTGCTCAGGAGCAGCACACAGCAGTTTCTCCTAAGTGATTAAATGCAGTCCCCTTCTCTGGTCTGCTGAGGGGGGGATCGAGGCATAATGAGTTGCAGTGATTTAATTCCTTTGATGAAGCAGTGGCAGAACCAGGAATAGATCTAAATTCCCTGTTGGCATGGGCCACCAGCTGGCATTGCTGCAACTTGGAGCAGAAAGATGGTGTTCTAGCTCTGTGCCAATCCCCTGTGCCACTTGTTTTGCAGCTCTGCTGCCCACCAGAGTCACCTGCCAGAGAAAATGTCACCTTACTTGGGTTTGTTTTTCCCCCTGCAGTGCTGTCTTGATGCAGGTCACAAAATGAGTCCTGTGCTGATAGGTGATAGGTGAGACACTGGAACAGGTTGCCCAGGGTGGTTGTGGATGCCCCCTCCCTGGAGGTGTTCAAGGCCAGGCTGGATGAGGCCTTGAGCAACCTGGGCTGATAGAAAGCTGTTGGAACTGGGTAATCTTCAGGGTCTTTTCTAGCCTAAACCATTCTATGAGTCTATGAGTAAGTGGAGATGGAACAGCTGTCAGCAAGAGCAGGATAGAATAGAATCAATAAGGCTGGAAAAGACCTCAGAGATCATCAAGTCCAACCTGGCACCCAACACCTCCTGACAACTAAACCATGGCTCCAAGTGCCACATCCAAGCCTTACTTGAACACCTCCAGGGATGGGGACTCCTCCACCTCCCTGGGCAGCACATCCCAGTGGCCAATTCCTCTTTCTGGGAAGAACTTTCTCCTCACCTCCAGCCCCTGAACCTGCCCTGGCACAGCTTGAGACTGTGTCCTCTTGTTGTGCTGCTAGGTGCCTGGGAAAAGAGACCAACCCCCACCTGGCTACAACCTCCCTTCAGGGAGTTGCAGAGAGCAAGAAGGTCTCCCCTGAGCCTCCTCTTCTGCAGGCTAAGCAACCCCAGCTCCCTCAGCCTCTCCTCATAGGGCTGTGCTCCAGCCCCCTCCCCAGCCTCCTTGCCCTTCTCTGGACACCTTCAAGTCTCTCAATGTCCTTCTTGATCTGAGGAGCCCAGAACTGGACACAGGACTCAAGGTGTGGCCTAAGCAGTGCTGAGTACAGGGCAGAATGACTTCCCTGCTCCTGCTGGCCACACTGTTCCTGATGCAGGCCAGGATGCCCTTGGCCTTCTTGGCCCCCAGGGTATGGACCATCCCTGCTGAGGTCTTCATCTTACTCCGCTCATGGAAACGGTCACAAAGTTTGTGGCCCAGTGAGATTGTTGCTGCTGCTCTCCTCGTTTGTGCCTGTGCTGATGTTCCTCTGCACCTTTCAGGGGAGTCCATTCCCATCAGGCTCTTTCTGGCTGGCTATGAGCTGACTCCAACGATGAGGGACATCAATAAGAAGTTCTCGGTGCGTTATTACCTCAACCTGGTGCTGATCGATGAGGAAGAGAGACGCTACTTTAAACAGCAGGTGAGAGGCAGCTGCCCCTTCTTCTTGGGATCTCCTGGGAAGCTGGGCTTCCCTGGGGGAGAATCACGTTTCTGACTGGCTCTAAGGATTAAACAGATGATAGAGTGTGCAGGAGTGGTGTGCTCCATGCAGGTCAGATGCAGGCGGTGCTGGGGGTGTGTGTGGAAGGTGCCCGCCTGAGGCTTCCTTTTCGCTCTGCTGCCCAGGGGTGGACCTTCTGTGCTTCACAGACTGCTTCAGGTGGGAAGGGACCCTCAAAAGTCATCTTGTCCAATCCCCCTGGCAGGCAGCAGGGACACCTCCAACTAAATCAAACTGATCAGGGCCATGCCAAGTGATCTTGAATGTCTTCGGGGATGGGGCCTGAACCCCAGTTCCCAGTGTGGTAGCCAACAGCAAGAGGACAGAGCTGCCCTGGAGGTCCAGGGGGTTGCCTCTGTGTGGTGGGTTAAAATTACTCCCCCTCCCAAATCAAAATTGCCAGACCAGCTGAAATGGAAGCAAATGAAGCTCTGTGTACAAGCAAAACTACAACCTAGAAGTATGAAATGCAAGGAATATGTGCAAGATACACAATATTTACATATATTGATAAACAACACAAGAACCTCCCCTGGACAAAACCAGGGGCTCCCAGTTGCTGCCCCACCCCGGACAAGGGAAAAGAGAGAGAGGAGAGAGAGCTGGTGAGAGGTCTGGAGCACAGCCCTGTGAGGAGAGGCTGAGGGAGCTGGGGTTGCTTAGCCTGCAGAAGAGGAGGCTCAGGGAGACCTTCTTGCTCTCTCCAACTCCCTGAAGGGAGGTTGTGGCCAGGTGGGGGTTGGTCTCTTCTCCCAGGCAAGCAGCACCAGAACAAGAGGACACAGTCTCAAGCTGTGCCAGGGGAGGTTCAGGCTGGATGTTAGGAAGAAATTCTTCATAGAAAGAGAGATTGCCCACTGGGATGTGCTGCCCAGGGAGGTGGTGGAGTCACCATCATTGGAGGTGTTCAGGAAGAGCCTGGATGAGGCACTTGGTGCCATGGTTTAGTTGATTAGATGGTGCTGGGTGGTGGTTTGGACTTGATGATCTCGGAGGTCTTTTCCAACCTGGTTAATTCTGTATTCTGTAGGATATGATCTCAAAGGTCTTTTCCAACCTGGTCTATTCTATTCTATTCTACCCCATTTTTGCAAGAGCCTAAGCCTGCCCCAGATCCCATGGATCTACCCAGAATTTGGGCTCTGCCCTGGTTTGCAGGCAGGCTGCGCTGCAAGGCCTCTGCTGGCCGCTGCCAGTGGCCTGACCTGCAGGGCTGCAGGTGGAACCTGCCGGCGTGGGCCGAGTGCGCTGAGCGCAGGCTGCTGCCCGGGCAGCCTGCCGCAGCCTCGGCGGCTGGGTGGGGCCGGGAGGAGGCCTCCCAAGCCCTGACCAGCGCCCCCTGCGCCCGGCTGTGTTGCTACAGGAGGTGGTGCTTTGGAGGAAAGGAGACATAGTGAGGAAGAGCATGTCCCACCAAGCAGCCATCGCCGCGCAGCGCTTCGAGGGGACGTCCTCGCACCCCGAGGCCAAGACCCCCAGCCAGCCCCCAGAGAACAACGGCCGGCAGTGAGGGGCCACGCAGAGGAAGGCTGCTGGGGAGCTGGTGGGGGACAGCAGCGAGGAGGAAGAGAGAAGAGAAGACAAGAAAAACACACACAAACCCCCACACTTCAGAGACTTGGTGACAATAAATACCCGTTTTTTGACTTAATTCCTTTCTTCAAAGGACTTGCAGGGTGGGAAGGGGTCGGGAGGGCCAGGGCGAGCTGCCAAGCTGAAGGCTCCTCGGCGCTTCCCAAGCCACCACCTGCCTCTGGGCTGGGGGCTGGAGGCTGTGGAGCTGCCTGATCTCCTCCTTGCCCCGGGAGCCTTTCAGCCTGGCGTTGGGGAGGGAGAGAGCAAGTGAAGGCCAAATCTGCTGCTTCTTTGCCAGCGCTGGGGAGGCTGCCTGGGGGCTCTCTAGGATGGAGACTTTGGGGTTTTCTCCTTGCCTTGCTGAGAATGGCACAGTGATGGCTGGAAGGTAGAGCAGGCAGGCAGACTGAGGCGTGGCCTGCTTGAGGTGGCTCAGTGTTAGCCCCTGGCTGCCTGCCCTTCCTCCTCTTGCTGCTGTTGGATTCCTTGTCACAAGCAGTTAGGTAGCAGAGTTGGCTCAGCCCCGGGACCGCTGGGCAGCCGCGGATGGCTGCAGGCAGCAGGCATGGTTGTGCCCTTGGCTGTGGAGCTCCTGCCTGCCCTGCTGTGGCTGCACGCGAGTGGAGGAGGAGGAGGCACGGGAAGGGCAGACCAGTGAAGGTCCCAGCGCTGCTGGGTGGGCAAGGAGCAGGGGCAGGAAGGCTCCTGACCAAGAGCAGTGCCTTCCTCATCTTGTCCTGGCAGCTGCCTGAGCGCCCCTGAGGTCCAGACTCTGGCTGCAGCACTCCTGCAGGTGCCAGCTGCTGCCGCAGGGCAGGGGCAGACCGGCAGGGCGATGCCTGGAGGAGAGTTCGGGGAGGTGAGACGCGAGAGGGAGGCTGTTTCGGGAGCGGGCTCACGCCGCACGCTGCCCTGCTCGTGTCTGTGTCCTTGTGACAGAGCAGGCTTTGGAGTGGGGACAGACAGCAGCACAGAAGCTCCTGTGTGGTGGTGTGTGTGACACTTGTGCCCGTGGGGTGAGGGTCAGCAGGGACAGAGAGTGGCTGCACTTGGTCTGGGAAGCTCGTGGCCTTGTGCGTGCTGCTAGATGAAGCCAAGCAGCAGCGGGAAGGACGGTAGAGCGCTCTGGTTGCAGAGACACGTTCCTGAGGCCTGAGCTGAAGTCAGCAGTGAGAGCTGAGGGTATGCCTTGAACTGAGCACCTGAACAGCAGGTTGTTTTTTTTTTCTTTTCTAAAATAAGCTTCTTTTAGTCTTCAGCTAAGTAGAATGATGAGAACATTCCCAGACAGGAGTCACTCCTCCATGAAAAATTAGATGAGGCTTTTGCAGAGCGGGCTGAGCCAGTCTGGAGAACATCCATCCTGTGTAGGTGTCCTTCAAGGAAGCAGGTGCTCAGTCCTCCTGCCAGGTGGAGAGCCAAGCCTGCACTGAGTGCTGGGATATGAGCTCTGTCCAAGTGGGATTGCTCTGGGTGTTCCCTGGGAGTCTGTGGCTCGCTGGGGTTTTGCCCAGCTTCCTTTTGCCTCTGGAATGAATGTCCTCTGCCTCTGTCCTACAGCTGAATGTAGAATCCTTGTCTTGCAGCTGGGAAATGGAAGTATCTTCTGCTTTGTGCTGGTGGAGGGAGTGGGGCCTGGGTGGGGAAGGGAAGCTTTTTCTGTACTAAGACAGCTACTGTATTCCAGTGATAAATGTGTGTTTCTGCTTGCCAAAGTCAGTTATCTTTTACTCACCATGTGTAAGGTTGTGGTTGTTAGTAGAGCTGGCCAGTCTCTGTTGTAGAGGACACTAATGATCTCATCTCTTGCTGAATGCTTGTGTCACACCATGTTTCTGCTCTCTGGCAGTGCAGATGGGGCTTCTCCTTGCCTGAGGAGTCGGTGCCATGGGCTGCAGCCCTGTCTTCCTCAGGCTGAAGCAAAAGCTTGCTCGGGACAGCTACCTTGCTAGGCCAGGGCGAGGGGTGGTGGCCTGCTGCAGGTCTCAGGTGGCAAAGGAATGTGGATGTTGCTTTTGACACTCACTCAACTCTCCCTCTGCCCAGGGGGAGCCACCTGTGCTGTGGCAGCACACAGTCCTCCTTTGGGAGCCTCTGGGGCCAGCAGGCATCCATCACGATGTCGACTCAACCCGTGACACGTAGCTAAGCTGAGCACAGCAGCAGCCCTAAACCCTCCTCTAGCCTTCCCTCAACTCCCAGCCCACCTACTTTTTGGGGCTGTTCCCCTGGACTGGAGGCCATGTGGTGTTGAAGAAACCCCATGGATGAAGATGTCTTTGCATTCCAGGAGCGTTGCCTTTACAGGAGCAGTCCTGGGTGTAAGGAAAGTTGTCTGGCAAGGCAGTGTAAGGAGATTAAACACCTGGAGGGGTTACCTGGAAAAGGTGCATGAGCCTGGGGTGGGGTTGGGTTTGCTTTCCCCTATATCATAGAATCAGTCAGGGTTGGAAGGGACCACAAGGATCAGCTAGTTCCAACCCCCTGCCATGGGCAGGGACACCCCACACTAGAGCAGGCTGCCCACAGCCTCAGCCAGCCTGGGCTTAAACACCTCCAGGGACGGGGCCTCAACCACCTCCCTGGACAACCCATTCCAGGGCTTCACCACTCTCATGGAGAAGAAATTCCTCCTCCCTTCCAGCCTCAATCTCCCCACCTCCAGCTTCATTCCATTCCCCCTAGTCCTATCACTCCCTGAGATCCTGAGCAGTCCCTCCCCAGCCTTCTTGTAGGCCCCCTTCAGAAACTGGAAGGCCACAATGAGGTCACCTCATTTGTGCCCTCCTTGTGAAACCAGAATTTGGGAGTGAAGCCCCCGTTTCCCCTCCCCCTCCCCGAGCACTCCCCCCTGCCAGCCGGCAGGGCCCTCCCTGGGTGTCCCCAGCATCTGCAGAGAGCAGCCCAAGCCTGAGGTCACTCCAGGACAAGGTACTTCAGGAGAGCATTTCATGAGCACGGGGAGGGGCAGACACCACTCCAGCAGCTGTGGCCCCCAGCTGGGTGGCTTTCTCTTCACCACTTGGATCAAATCCTCTCTCCCAGGCAGAGTCAGCCGGGGGGGGGGGGTAGGGGTGGGAGGGGGAGTGTGCAAGTACTAAACCAAGCAGTGCAACCTGTAATTAAGCCTCTGCTGTGTTTACATGTTTCTTAATTCGTTGTCTTTTCAATGGCTGTATTTTAAAACTCGGGGGGGGGGGGGGGCGTGGGGGGAATGGGGGGTGGAGGGGGAGTTTGTCTCTTCAATTAAAAAGAGCCAGCCCTGGCTGTCAAATGCTGTGCATGAGTTTGTCTGCTATGGTTTCTATTGCCTGGCCTGGGTCTGGTTGTGTTGCTTTGGGGTTGGTTGGGTTGGGTTTTCTTCCTCCCCACCCCTCCCACCACCTTTTTGTTCAGTGCCATCCTGTGCAGCCCTCCAAACATGCTCATTAAGTTTTGTCTTTTGTTCTGAGAGAGCCTTGGTCTCAGCAAGTTCTGGCCCTGCTTAGAAGGTGGAGGTCCCAACAGAGCTTAACACTCGGCTTTGTTTTTCCCCCATTTCCCCTCATGGAGAAGTGTTGTACCTGCAGGAAGTTAACTGTGATCTGCTTTGCAGGGTGTGTGCAGAGAATGGATAGCTTCAGGGAGTGCTTTAGGGTGGAAGGGACCTTAGAGGCCATCTAGTTCCACCCCCTGCCATGGGCATGGACACCTCCCACCAGCCCAGGTTACTGAGGCTTCAGGGAGTGCTTTAGGTTGGAAGGGACCTTAGAGGCCATCTAGTTCCAACCCCATTCTATGGGTATGGACACCTCCCACCAGCCCAGGTTGCTGAGGCTTCAGGGAGTGCTTTAGGTTGGAAGGGACCTTAGAGGCCATCTAGTTCCAACCCCCCTGCCATGGGCATGGACACCTCCCACCAGCCCAGGTTGCTGAGGCTTCAGGGAGTGCTTTAGGTTGGAAGGGACCTTAGAGGCCATCTAGTTCCAACCCCCTGCCATGGGCATGGACACCTCCCACCAGCCCAGGTTGCTCAGGCTTCATGGAGTGCTTTAGGGTGGAAGGGACCTTAGAGGCCATCTAGTTCCAACCCCCTTCTATGGGTATGGACACCTCCCACCAGCCCAGGTTGCTCAAGGCCTCACCCAACCTGAACACCTCCAGGGAGGGGACATCCACAGCCTCCCTGGGCAGCCTGTGCCAGTGTCTAGATCTCCATTTCCTTGCTCAGTGACACCTTTCTGCACAGAACCCCATCCCTCTGCAGCCCCTGTCTCCTGCAGTAAGCATCCTCAAGGAGAATGAACCTGTTTGGCTCTTCAGGAAGAGGTCAGATGCAGATCTTCCCACTCTGAAGAACTGAAGGCTGTAAGTGATTCCAAAAGGCTTTATTTCAAAATGAGCAGAACTAAGAGTGGGTCAGGACAAGGGCTTCAGGTTGTGTGCAGGCAGGTTCTGGTTGCTGTGATTCAGCCAGGGGACTTGAGGGTTACAACTGGGCTAGGGAGGTGGCATCAGCAGGCTGGGGAGAAGCTGTGCTGCTCTCAGTGTCTTATTGTGGCTTTTCCTCTTCCAGGCTCAATACAAAATCAAATTCCTCTGCATTGGAAAGGTAAGGAAGGAAAAGCTGTAAGTGGAACTTCCAAGTTCAGAGATTCATAGAATCACAGAATGGGTTGGGTCGGAAGGGACCTCAAAGATCATCCAGTTCCAACCCCCTGCCATGGGCAGGGACACCTCCCACCAGCTCAGGCTGCCCAAGGCCTCATCCAGCCTGGCCTTGAACACCTCCAGGGAGGGGACATCCACAGCCTCCTGGGCAGCCTGTGCCAGAGTCTCCCCACCCTCACTCTAATCAATTTCTTCCTCACCTCCACTCCCAGTCTCCCCTCTCCCAACTCAAAGCCCCTGTCTCTCATCCTCGCACTCCCAGCCCTTGTCCAAAGTCCCTGCCCATCCTTCCTGTAACCCCTTGAGGTACTGGAAGGCTGCTCTGAGGTCTCCCTGGAGCTTTCTCCAGGTTGAACAGCCCCAACACTCCCAGCCTGTCCCCACAGGGGAGGTTCTCCATCCCTCTGATCATCTTTGTGGCCTCCTCTGGACCTCTCCACCAGTTCCCCCGTCCCTCTTGTGCTGGGGGCCCAGAACTGGACGCAGCGCTGCCGGTGGGGCAAGCTCTGCGAGTGAGGGCTGCCTCTCGGGGCAAGGGCAGCAAGAATAGAATAGAATAGAATAGAATAGAAATAGAAATAGAAATAGAAATAGAAATAGAAATAGAAATAGAATAGAATGGAATAGACTAGAATAGAATAGACCAGACCGGGTTGGAAGAGACCTTCTAGATCATCGCGTCCAACCTATCAACTAATCCAGCACCATCTAATCAACTAACCCATGGCACCAAGCACCCTATCAAGTCTCCTCCTGAACACCTCCAGTGATGGTGACTCCACCACCTCCCCAGGCAGCACATTCCAATGGGCAATCACTCTCTGTGTAGAACTTCCTCCTAACATCCCGCCTGAACCTCCCCTGGCATAGCCTGAGACTGTGTCCTCTTGTTCTGGTGCTGGCTGCCTGGGAGTAGAGACCAACCCCCACCTGGCTACAACCTCCCTTCAGGGAGTTGGAGAGAGCAAGAAGGTCTCCCCTGAGCCTCCTCTTCTCCAGGCTAAGCAACCCCAGCTCCCTCAGCCTCTCCTCACAGGGCTGTGCTCCAGACCCCTCCCCAGCTTTGTTGCCCTTCTCTGGACACCTTCACGTCTCTCAATGTCCTTCTTAAATTGAGGAGCCCAGACCTGGACACAGGACTCCAGGTGTGGCCTAAGCAGTGCAGAAGAAGGAGGTTCTCACCTTGTGTGAGTGGCTGGATGGAAAGCCGTTGCCTCGTGAAGAGCATCATGTCCTTGAGGGGCCCTCCCTCCGCCTTGTGGGCCAGGTGGTGAGCCTTGAGCTCGGACAGGGGGATGAAACGTTTCGTCATCCGCACGAACTGGACGTCCACCTGGGAAGGGATGGGGAGCCAGGGAGCATGGCTGGAGAAGGCTGTGGCCTCCAGGAGATTGTGTTGTGTGTGTGTGAGGACACAGAATACAGCAACCTGATCTAGTGTGAGGTGTCCCTGCCCACCGCAGGGGGTTGGGACTGGATGATCACAGAATCAGTAAGGTTGGAAAAGACCTCAGAGATCATCAAGTCCCACCTGGCACCCAACACCTCCTGACAACTAGACCATGGCCCCAAGTGCCCTTGTGAAGTCACCATCACTGGAGGTGTTTAGGAAGAGACTTGATGGGGTGCTTGGTGCCGTGGTTTAGTTGATTAGATGGTGGTGGGTGATAGGTTGGACTTGATGATCTCAAAGGTCTCTTCCAACCTGGTTAATTCTATTCCTATTCCCATTCCTATTCCCATTCCATTCCCATTCCATTCCTATTCCTTTCCTATTCCTTTCCTATTCCTTTGCATTCTATTCCTTTCCTATTCCATTCCTATTCCTTTCCTATTCCATTCCTATTCCTATTCCATTCCTATTCCTTTCCTATTCCATTCCTATTCCTATTCCATTCCTTTCCTATTCCTTTCCTATTCCTATTGCATTCCTATTCCTATTCCATTCCTATTCCATTCCTATTCCTATTCCATTCCTATTTCTATTCCACTCCTATTCCTATTCCATTCCTATTCCTATTCCTATTCCTATTCCTATTCCTATTCCTATTCCTACTCCTATTCCTATTCCACTCCTATTCCATGCCTATTTCTATTCCATTCCTATTCCTATTCCTATTCCTATTCCTATTCCTATTCCTATTCCTATTCCTATTCCTATTCCTATTCCTATTCCATTCCTATTCCTATTCCTATTCTAAATTCTATTCTATCCAATCCATTTTTGAACACCTCCAGGGACAGGGACTCCACCACCTCCCTGGGCAGCACATTCCCATGGCCAATCTCTCCAGGAAGAATTTCTTCCTAACATCCAGCCTGAACCTCCCCTGGCACAGCTTGAGACTGTGTCCTCTTGTTCTGGTGCTGCTTGCCTGGGAGAAGAGACCAACCCCCAGCTGGCTCCAACCTCCCTTCAGGGAGCTGAAGAGAGCAAGAAGGTCTCCCCTGAGCCTCCTCTTCTGCAGGCTAAGCAACCCCAGCTCCCTCAGCCCCTCCTCATAGGGCTTCTTGAGGTCCCTTCCAACCCTAACAATTCTATGATCCTATAAACTGCAGCTGGTGGCTGACTTGCTCTGCCTCAGAATGGTTTGGAAGCTTTTGCTTGCTCCAGGCTAAAAGAACTCCCAGCTACGCTGGCAGGTGATTTGTTTACATGACTCCCTGCCCTGTGCACTAGCAACACACATTCCTCTTGGCACTGACAGTGCAGGATTAAGCTGTGGGATGGAGCCAGCCTCTGAAGAGTCACTCCCCTGTCATTTGGTGTGCCTCAGAACAGCAGCTTTGTTTGCTGCACACCCATGAGTGGGACCTGAAGCTGTTTCTTCTCTTCCCTAACCTGCAATTCTGCCATGCATGGAGGGCAGCTCTGCATCCAAGTAAGATGTGGAAAGTTAGGGGAGATACATTTTGGCAGGCTTCTGGAAGAAACAGGGGGAACAGGCAGAGAGAACCATCAGGCCTGGATTTTCCCTTAGAATCACACAATCAAGCAGGTTGGAAAAGACCTCAGAGCTCATCAGGTCCAACCTGTTACCTAAGACCTAACACCTCCTGACAACTAAACCATGGCTCCAAGTGCCACATCCAAACCTTGTTTGAACATCTCCTTGAAAGAGAAAAGGGTAGGCAGGCCAGAAGCTTCAGATGTGAAATGTGATGGAAAGAGGCTTCCAGCTTCACTGGGCTTGCACCCAGAGCTTCAAGCAGTGGTGTTTGGTTTACTACATTACCATGGACCATTTGGGGTTCTCTTTTCTGCTGGTGGAATCATAGTGAGGATCCTTCTCATCAAACTGGGTGTGGTCAGGGTATGCCTCCTTTACAACCTGAAGCAGAAGGGGAGAAGAATGGGAGACAATCAGTTGGAAACCACAGCCAGCCAAGGGCATGAAACATCCTTCAGCAAGCTGTGAGTGGACACAAGGAACAATCCTGCTGCAAACCCCCCAGCCTGGCTGCCTGGATTTCCCTGAACTCCACTCTGAAGGTGAGGGATTGATTTCCTTCCTTTATGTGTCTTGGGTCCAAGCACTGCAGAGCAGCATGGCTGCTGAAGAAGCATCATCACCTTTCTGGAGGCAGTGTGAAGGAGCACAGGCAGCACTGCAAACTAGGCAGAAGCACAGAATGGTTTAGGTAGGAGAGGGCCTCTAAGACCATCCAGTCCAACCAGCAGCCCAACCCCACCATGGCCCCAAGTGCCATGGCCACAGTAGCCAGGAGGGGGTTGGTCTCTTCTCCCAGGCAAGCAGCACCAGAACAAGAGGACACAGTCTCAAGCTGTGCCAGGGGAAGTTTAGACTCAAGGTGAGGAGAAGGTTCTTCCCAGAGAGAGTTGTTAGCCCTTGGAATGTGCTGCCCAGGGAGGTGGTGGAGTCCCCATTCCTGGAGGTGTTCAAGAGGGGACTGGATGTGGCACTTGGTGCCATGGTTTAGTAGTCAGGAGGTGTTGGGTGACAGGCTGGACTTGATGATCTCTGAGGTCTCTTCCAACCTTATTGATTCTATGATTGCTGAACCCCTCCAGGGATGGGGTCTCCACCACCTCCCTTCCCTGGGCAGCCTGTCCCAGTGCTGTCAGTCTCTGTGGCACCTGAGCCAGCCCTGCTGTGAGAGGCACCAATGAGCCCAGGCTCATTTGCTGCTCTGACTGAGCAACTCTTGCCCTCCTTTGGTGCTGAGACAGGAGTAGGGCTAATGAGCAATGTGGTAAGGTATTAATTATCACTTCCCCTCTCAAACACAGGAGGAGATGAAGGCACTCACCTTGACAATGCCAACAATGCCAGGCTCTTTACAGTTGCTGTGGTAGAAGAAGGCCTGCTGCCCAAGCTTCATGGCTCTCAGGAAATTCCTTGCCTGTCAGGTGTAAAAAGGAGACTCTGAGCTCTTTGTATCAAGCTCTTGGGGTTTCACTACCAGCAGCTAGGAACAAGAACTAACAAGCCAAGTGCTTAGAGCTACTCAGGTAAGGTTTCCTGCAGCTGTCATACAGATGTTTCCTGCTGCAATGACACAAATTAAGGGTAAGGAGCAAGATCCTGTTGGGTTAGAAGGTGCTGGAACATGTCCAGAGAAGGGCCACAAGGATGAGCAGAAGGCTGGAGCTCCTCTGCTATGAAGACAGCCTGAGAGAGTTGGGGTTGTTCACTCTGGAGAGGAGAAGGATCCTAGGAGACCTTATTGTGGCTTTCCAGGATCTGAAGGGGGCTACAAGAAAGCTGGGGAGGGACTTTTGAGGGTGTCAGGGAGGGATAGGACTTGGGGGGATGAAGCAAAATTAGAAGTGGGTAGATTGAGATTGGCTGTTAGGAAGAAGTTGTTGCCCATGAGGGTGGTGAGAGCCTGGCACAGGCTGCCCAGGGAGGTGGTGGAAGCCTCATGGCTGGAGGTGTTTGCAGCCAGGCTGGATGTGGCTGTGAGCAACCTGCTGCAGCGTGAGGTGTCCCTGCCCATGGCAGGGGGTGGAACTGGCTGAGCCTTCAGGTCTCTTCCAACCCTAACAATTTTATGATTCTAAGGTGTGTGTGAATTCAGCAGCTTAACCTCACTCCTTCAGAGGCAGCAGAAGACTTCACTTAGCTGTCAGCAGCCAGACAACAGAGGAGATCACACATGGGGGGAAGCCAATGTGGATTGGGAGCCTGGAATGGAAAGCTGTAGACTGAGTAAGTACAGACTTGCCAAAAGGTGCCAAGGGAAATACAGGCTGGTGGCAGCTAAAGAACACCTGGGTGACTTGACAGAACATTACCCAGCCTCAACCTAACTTGACCTAGACACAATTAAGCAGGAATTTAGACTCACTGAATCACAGAATTGTCAGGGTTGGGAGGGACCTCAAGGATGATCCAGTTCCAACCCCCTGCCATGGGCAGGGACACCTCCCACTAGATCAGGTTACCCAGAGCCACATCCAGCCTGGCCTGGTGTTCTGATTCCCATCCAAGTTGCAACTGTAAAACCAGGCAGAAGGAGATCCTCCAGGCAAAGGGAATGAGTTACCTGTGGGGACAGCCACCTCCTTCTCTATTGCTAGTTCAGCATCTCCCATCTTTGACACGTGCTCCTTACCTGATAGTTCCTTACTCCATCCCAAAAGGTTGTCTGATTGGGCTGTGCTTTCAAGTCATCAATGCTGAACTGCCAAATGGAATGGAAATGCAGGTGAAGTTCAGGAGGTGGTCTGGCCTCTATTGTCTGTATTTTGCCTAAGCATTTGCTCCTAGTAGCTCCTTCGATTCTAGTACAAACTTGACACCATCTTCCTCTTGCTCCCACAGGGACTAGAGAAAAGCCTTCACAAAGGAGGAACGGTGCAGCAGTGTAAAGGCACAGTCTGAAATAGATGCTGCCCCTGCTGTCAACAGCTGAGCATCCTCAGCACCTGACTCCCCCTCTTACTCAAGTATCAAACCCCATGGCTGTCACCCTGGAAGAGAACAACATAATGGCTTTCTCTCTCTTTCACAGGATCACAGCATGGAAGGGACCTCCAGAGATCACCCACCCCAACCCCCCTGCCAGAGCAGGGTCACCCAGGGCAGCCCACACAGGAACACATCCAGGTGGGGTTGGAAAGTCTCCAGAGGAGACTCCACAGCCTCTCTGGGCAGCCGGCTCCAGGGCTCAGCACCCTCACAGTAACAAAGTTTTTCCTCCTGTTCCCCTGGCACCTCCTTTGCTCCAACTTGCCCCCAGTGCCCCTTGGCCTGTCCTTGGGACATCCCTGGGCAGAGCCTGGCTCCATCCTCCCCCCACTGCCCTGCACATCTTTATCCCCAGCGATGAGGGCAGCCCTCAGGCTCCTCTGCTCCAAGCCCCAGCTCCCTCAGCTGTCCTCACAGAGAGATGTTCCACTGCCTGCAGCAGCTTGGTGGCTGTGCTGGACTCTCTCAAGCAGTTCCCTGAGGCCCTTCTTGAACTGAGGGGCCCAGAACTGGACACAATATTCCAGATGCAGCCTCAACAGGGCAGAATGGGAGGAGAACCTCTTTATACCTACTCACCACACCCCTTCTAATCCACCCCAGGATGCCATTGGTCTTCCTGGCCACAGGTTTACTTCTCAAAAGATGGGTTTTGAGAAGTAAAACCACAGGTGTGTTAAGATTGCACACAGTCTGAACTGTCTGACCCTGTAACTCAGCAGTCAGGCACCAATGCCCTGGCCAGTAGAGCAGCTGCTGCTGTACTTTGAGTGAGGAAGGTTTTGGTGCTTACTTTCACATCCACTCCTTTCTCCAGCCTGCTCTCTGGTTCTGACTTCAGCAGCCAGTGGCAATATGTTATCTTGCTTTCCTCCCCACCAGAGTCAGCCTCCTTTGTCTTCTTCCAGTTCTTCCATCCTGACTTGGAACCCCCAGCTGGAGGTTTTGTGGGCTTCTCTTCTTCCTCCTTATCCGAAGCCTCCTCCTCAGTTTTGGCCATTTTAGCATCAGGCTCTTTTTTATCTTAAAAGAAACAATTACAGACCCCCAACCATACTCAGCTGGACCACACTTTGTTCCTGCTAAGAACTGCTGCTGCAACACTTTTCACTTGGCCAGGCTGGTTTCACATGTGGGTGTTTGACTGCAGGCACCAAAGTGGATGGAGGGGAATCCAGAGAATAAGAGGAAAACTCCTCAGCAAAGGAAGAGATTTAAACCACTGCAGTAGCTGGAGAACTTTGATGAAGCCTCCACTGTGCTTCCTCTTCAGGGGGTGGGGTTTAGATCCCCATTTGTGCAACACTCAAGACCATCCCAAGAGTTAATCAAAAGTGATTAAAGGGTAAGGAGGTGGTGATTTGCTGCAGCCAGTTAAGCAGATGAGTGGCACAGACACAGAATGAGAGAATCCTAGAATGGCTTAGGTTGGAATGGGCCTCAGAGATCATCTACTCCAACCCCCTGCCATGGGGGACACCTCTCAGCTAGACTCAGCTCCTCAAGGCTTCATCCAGCCTGGCCTTGAACACCCTCAGGGAGGAGGCATCCACAGCCTCCCTGGTCAGCCCATTCCAGAGTCTTACCACCCTCGTACTGAAGATCCAGCCTAACCCTGCTCTCCCTCAGCTTCAAACCATTCCCCCTTGACCTACTGCTGGACGCCCTTCTGATAAGTCCCTCTGAAGCCTTGCCATAGGATCCCCTCAGGTACTGGAAGGCTGCTGTAAGGTCTCCCTCTCTTCTCCAGGCTGAACACTCCCAGCTCCCTCAGCTTACCCTCACAGCAGAGGTGCTCCAGCCCTTGGATCATCTTTGTGACCCTCCTCTGGACTTGTTATTCATCTCACACCTTGAACACCATGTAATGCTGCCTCAAGTGCAAGGCTTTTTGTCCACAGAACCACAGAATTTCAGGGGCTGGAAGGGACCTGGAAAGATCATCTAGTCCAACCCCCTGCCAGAGCAGGGGGTCCTTGGGGTTTTTTTAACAGATGGTCTCACATCAGCTTCCTGCCACTAGCCTGGCTGTACTTTGGCTGACCACCTCTAACAGACAGGATGTGAAAGCTCTTCATGAGTTGTAGTTCTGCTGAGTTGTGCTGAGAATACCTCACTGCCCCTGTGGTACAGCTGGCAGCCTTGTCTGGGCCACACATGGCTGCCCAGGCTGTTAAGACAGAGGAAATGCTGCCTGTTAGACGTGTGGCTTTGAGAGGCAGACAGTTAAGGTGACTGTCTGTACTTTCACTAGAGCTTGGATCCTCCCGTGAGTGATGCTAAATCAGTCAGGATGTCAGCACAGACCTGCTGCTGCTCCTTTGTCTCTCTTCCTGCTCGGCCAAGGCATCTCTGGTCTCTTTGAATTCTCTTCTCCTCCCCGAGGAGCACCTGCTGAACGAGAGGAGAAAAGAGAGAAGCGCTGCTCGTTCAGAAGAGGTGATGAATGAGAGGAGCAGTGAAAGCTGTACATCTTAGTGGAGAGTAAATCGGTGTCCTTCCTTCAGCTCAGCCATTTCCTCTATCAGTGCGAACGCTGGCACCGGCTGAGGACCACACCCGTGGTGAGCTGGAGGCAGCAGGCCCTCCACACCCGCGCTGCTGGACACCACCAAGGGCTGCCGGGGAAGGAAAGGTCCCGACGGTGCCTGGCCGAAGCCTGGCCTCTCTCTGCCGTGCGAGGGCAGCCGTGCCTTCGAAGGAGAGGGCACCGCTTGCCTCGCAGCCCAGCGCAGCCCGGCACCGCGGCGTCCGGCTCAGCTTGCTGCCGGCAGGGCTGGGGCGTGCAGAGCCCCTTCGGGAAGGGCAGCAAGATGCCGGCCCTGCCCCTGCCCCCTTCAGCCAGCAGCCCTCCGCAAGTTCTTGGGCTCGGAGCTGGCCTCCTCCGGCCGGGGCGGTTGGCATCAACTTTTCCAGCTCCCGTACCGCGCATCTCCCCGCCCTGCCTCCCTCCCTCCCATCCAGCCCCGCGTCCCCCTCACCGGCTGTGGCCGCAGCGGAGCGGGAGCGGGGCCGTGCCGCGGGATGCTGCTGCCGCCTGTGCCGGGGCCGGGCAGCGGCAGGAGGAAGCGCGGCGCCGCCGTCCCGCCCGCTCGGAAGCGGTGCCCGTTATGCAAAGCCGAGGCTCAGCCCTCGCCGCCTTCCCCGCAGCCACCGCGCCGGGCAGGACTACAGCTCCCAGCCTGCCCCCGCCGCCTGCCCGCCGCTGCCGCCCGGCCCCGCCATGGCCTGGCGAGCGGCTCCCGCGTCGCGGCCCGGCTGCTGCTGTCGCCGCCGCGGCGGGGCATCGCCTCCTGCATCGACCGTAAGGCTCCGCGGCCGCCGGGAGAACGGGGCGGCGAGCCTCGGCCCCTCCGCCGGCCCGGCCGGGCGCGGGAGCCGCCGCCAGCGCTGCCCGGGGTGGGGAGGCGGCGTCGGGGGTATGCTGAGGGCAAGTCGGTGACCGGGGGCCGCAGCAGGGGGGTGTCCCTGCTCCAAGCAGGGCGGCAGGCCCCGGCGGTGCCCACGGTGCCACCCGCACGGGAAGCGCCTTCCCGAGACCTCTGCCGGAGCGCCAGGGGTCGGCAAGCCTGAGGGTGAGGCACGGAGGATGCCCCAAAGAGATGGCAGCGCTTGGACGCCCCAGCGCTGGGTCCTGTGTCTGCAGCCCTGTGCTACTGACGGCTGCCAGGGGCTGTGCTGACCTTCGCCCGGTCCTGAGCGTTGAGCAGAGACAGCTGGGAGCTTGGGTTGGTTTGGTCTCAAGAGAGCCCCCTCCCAGAGCCCGCCACCCTCTGGCAGCACGGTTCACGATGGCCCCAGGGAACAGAGAAGTGCTCTCTGAGCTGCTTGTGTGAGTTAAAGGACGTTCCATCTCTGGAGGCTTTCAAAACCTGCCTGGACGTGTTCCCTGTGTGACCCTCTCTTGGTGACCCTGCCTTGGCATGGGGGTTGGACTCGATGATCTGCAGAGGTCACTTCCAACCCTTCTCAGCAGTTGTTTGGGGTACAGAAGATGTGGCAGCTCTTGCTTTGCCCTGCCAGACGTGCATTAAGATCTCTTCCTGCTTTCCCAGCATCCACTGGCCTGACTGAGGAGCAGAAGGAGTTCCAAAAGGTGGCCTTTGATTTTGCTGCCAAGGAGATGGCTCCTCACATGGCTGAGTGGGACCAAAAGGTATGGCAGCCTCAGAAGGGTGACACTGCCCTTAGGGTCTGAGGGGCCTTGGGTCTCATCAGAGGGGTTCCTGCAATAGCTCCTTGGTGCTGTGATGGCATCTGTGGAGACTGTCTTTGAAGCTGCTCCCCTGTGAGATATGGTATAGGTGATCCTGCTCTGGCAGGGGGTTGCACTAGATGATCTTTCTAGGTCCCTTCCAGCCCCTAACATTCTGTGATTCTGCCGCTGTGCTTTGGGTGGGAACCATCACCAATCCCTTGCAGCTTTCCAAGCCAGGCTGTTTCCTCTGACACCCTGAGTTTACTCCTGGAGGTGGTAGGAACCTTGGTCTAGGTAGCTGTCACCTCTTTAACCCACCCAGTTAGCTTCAACTCCAGGGTGTTTGGGACTGGACTTGGTGGCCCAGCTACACCAGAAAGGAGAGTTTGGATACCAAGACTGAGTTCATCCTGACTGTTCCTTGTCCCCATAGGAAATATTCCCTGTGGAGACCATGAGGAAGGCAGCCCAGCTGGGCTTTGGTGGCATCTACGTGAAACCAGACGTTGGTGGCTCGGGATTGTCACGACTCGACACCTCCATCATCTTTGAAGCTTTGTCAACAGGCTGTACCAGCACCACTGCTTACATGAGCATCCACAAGTGAGTGTGGCTGTGGAGCACTGGATGTGTGGAGCACCAAGCTGTGTGGTGCAGCAGACACGCTGGAGGGAAGGGGTCCAGCCAGAGGGAACTGGACAGGCTGCAGAGCTGGGCCCATGACAACCTCATGAGGCTCAACAAGACCAAGTGCAAGGTCCTGCAGCTGGGTCAGGGCAATCCCAAGCACCATTATAGGCTGGGCAGGGGCTGGCTTGAGAGCAGCCCTGAAGTAAAGGACTTGGGGGTGCTGGTGGATGAGAAGCTCAACACGAGCCAGCAGTGAGCACTTGCAGCCCACAAAGCCAATCAGATCTTGGGCTGCAGCAAGAGAAGTGTGGCCAGCAGGGCCAGGGAGGGGATTCTCCCCCCTGCTCAGCTCTGGTGAGACCCCACCTGGAGTACTGCATCCAGTTCTGGTGCCTCTGTTCCAGGAAGGATCTGGAGGTGCTGGAGGGTGTCCAGAGAAGGGCCACAAGGATGAGCAGAGGGCTGGAGCTGCTCTCCTATGAGGACAGACTAAGAGAGTTGGGGCTGTTCAGTCTGGAGAAGAGAAGGCTCCAAGGAGACCTGATTGTGGCCTTCCGATATCTGAAGGGGGCTACAAGAAAGCTGGGGAGGGACTTGGTGTCAGGGAGTCATAGGACTGGAGGGGATGGAAACAAAATAGAAATGGGTAGATTCAGATTGGATGTTAGGAAGAAGTTCTTCCCCATGAGGATGGTGAGAGCCTGGCACAGGTTGCCCGGGAGGTGGTGGAAGCCTCATCCCTGGAGGTTTTGAAGGCCAGGCTGGATGTGGCTGTGAGCAACCTGCTGTAGTGTGAGGTGTCCCTGCCCATGGCAGGGGGGCTGGAACTGGCTGATCCTTGAGGTCCCTTCCAACCCTAACAATTCTATGATTCTGTGTGGCAGCCTGGCTGAGAAGCTGGGATGGTCTGGGGGCTCTAAATCCAGCTGGAGGCAGCTCTCCTGGTGCTGCTTTTGATCACATTTGGGTCTCTGAGCAGACACATCCCTGGGAGCATCTCGTGATGGCAGTAAGCAGACAGGCTGCAAAACCTAAAGTGCCACCAAGAAGTAACTTTAGCTTTGTGGCATGCATGGTAGGATTAAGCTCTGGATTGTGTTCCCTGCTCTGCCATGTAAGGTGGCTATAAATAGCAACATGCTGGCTGGGGCTTTGGTCATGCTGGGGCAGCCAAAGGCAGCAGCTGATGGCTGTGCCCAGTCCTGCTTGCACAGACATGTGCAGTGCTGGGCTTGCTCTGCATGCAGGGATGCAGTGCCTCCATCTGCCAGGGATGCCTCCCCTTGCAGGGGTGGTTTTCTGATGACAGTAGGGCATAGTGCTGAGGGGAATGCTGAGGCTGGGAAGGAGGAACCTGCTGCTCCTCTGTGCTGAGTGGAAGGGGAGCTTCTTCCTTCCAGCTTTGCACTGTTTTGAGGTGCAGCACTGCCTCCAGTTCTGGTGCCCACAGCACAAGAAGGATGTGGAACTGTCGGAGAGGGTGCAGGGAGGCCACAAAGATGATCAGAGAGCTGGAGAACCTCTCCTATGGGGACAGCCTGAGAAGAGTTGGGGCTGTGCAGCCTGGAGAAGAGAATGCTCCAGAAAGACCTTAGAGCAGCCTTCCAGTGCCTGAAGGGGGCTCCAGGAGAGCAGGGGAGGGACTTATGACAAGGGCTGGGAGTGACAGGAGGAGGGACAATGGCTTTGAGCTTGGGAGAGGGGAGTTTGAGACTGGAGATGAGGAAGAAATTGTTGAGAGTGAGGGTGGGGAGACACTGGCACAGGTTGCCCAGGGAGGTTGTGGATGCCTCCTGCCTGGAGGTATTCAAGGCCAGGTTGAATGAGGCCTTGAGTAACATGGTCCAGTGAAAGGTCTCCCTGCCCATGGCTTGGAACAAGATGATCTTTGAGGTCCCTTCCAACCCACACCATTCAATGATTCAGTGATTTCAAGCCTCAGTGCTTGTGACTGCACCCCACGGAGCTTCGTTCTGCTGAGCCAGGGATGTTCTTGTATGACCCAGCTTCCTCCCAGGGCTGTGTTCACACTGCTGCTCCTTCTCTCCTGCTCCAGCATGTGTGTTTGGATGATAGACACCTTTGGCAATGAGGAACAGAGGCACAAGTTCTGCCCATCGCTCTGTAGCATGGAAAAATTTGCTTCTTACTGCCTGACTGAGCCAGGTGAGCATCCTCCAGCAAGAAACCTTCTCCTTCCCCTCAGTCCTAGCATGGCTTAACTGGGCAGGAGCATTGCACAGAGTTGGAGGTGGAAAGTTTCTTCACATGTTCATTTGGGCAATCAGCAGGATGTTGGGACAGGAAGATAAAGGTTGCTGGGATGCTTGAGCCTTGGGTGTGATCCCTGGGAGAGTTTGCAGGCTCTGGAGCTGCTGCTTCACTGGCTGCTTCTTTACCTTCCTACAGGAAGTGGGAGTGATGCAGCTTCCCTGCTGACCTCAGCTGAGAGGAAAGGGGACACCTACATCCTGAATGGCTCCAAGGTACCTCTTTGCTCATCCTAAAGCTGCTGCATGGCACTGCATGCACAAGGGGGTCTGGGTCTCACCACCCTTTCCATTTCCTACTGTCTCCTTTCTCTCTGCATTCTGCCAAGGCAGGATCTCAGAGCATTCACCAGAGCTTAGTACAGTTGGGTCCCTCAATATTTTCTGGCTGTGGGGTCTTTGCTCCTCCATCCTTGTACCCCAGCTGCTGCTGCAGGCTCAGGGTTAGCAGACAAAAGCCTTCTCATGTCCTTCTGCAGGCCTTCATCAGTGGAGGAGGGGACACTGATGTGTACGTGGTCATGTGTCGCACGGGAGGCCCGGGCCCCAAGGGCATCTCCTGCCTGGTGCTGGAGAAGGGGACACCAGGGCTCAGCTTTGGCAAGAAAGAGAAGAAGGTATGAGGGTTGGTTTGTACTTTGTGTGTGCTTGAGGGAAGTACAGGGCAGAGATGGGCTCATCTGTGCCTTCCTGATCTTATCTTGGATGGCTCCAGAGTCCCAGCCTGGTGGGTTTTGTCCAAGCCAAGTCCAGCTCTGGTGAAGTTTGATCAATACCCATCTCTTTGGTAACTGAAGGATTTGCACCTCAGGAAGGGTTTGCTGGATTCCTCTTCTCAAATACATTCATTGCAGTTTCCAGCTCAGCACACTCAGGCCTAACCATGTTGACCACAGATGCTCTGGGGCAGCTTGGCAATGAGCCTGAGGGTCTGAGAGCAGGCTGGGCAGTTCTCTGCTGGGGGCTGGCAGTGTGCTGCTCCTCAGGCTCTCTGGAAGGTGCTCACTGAGCTGGAGGTGTGCTGCTCCTCAGGCTCTCTGGAAGGTGCTCACTGAGCTGGAGGTGTGCTGCACCTCAGGCTCTCTGGAAGGTGCTCACTGAGCTGGAGGTGTGCTGCACCTCAGGCTCTCTGGAAGGTGCTCACTGAGCTGGAGGTGTGCTGCACCTCAGGCTTCAGGTGCTCTCTGAGCTGGAAGGTGCTCACTGAGCTGGAGGTGTGCTGCTCCTCAGGCTCTCTGGAAGGTGCTCACTGAGCTGGAGGTGTGCTGCACCTCAGGCTCTCTGGAAGGTGCTCACTGAGCTGGAGGTGTGCTGCTCCTCAGGCTCTCTGGAAGGTGCTCACTGAGCTGGAGGTGTGCTGCTCCTCAGGCTCTCTGGAAGGTGCTCACTGAGCTGGAGGTGTGCTGCACCTCAGGCTCTCTGGAAGGTGCTCACTGAGCTGGAGGTGTGCTGCTCCTCAGGCTCTCTGGAAGGTGCTCACTGAGCTGGAGGTGTGCTGCTATTCAGGCACTCTGGAAGGTGCTCACTGAGCTGGAGGTGTGCTGCACCTCAGGCTCTCTGGAAGGTGCTCACTGAGCTGGAGGTGTGCTGCTATTCCGGCACTCTGAAGGTGCTCACTGAGCTGGAGGTGTGCTGCACCTCAGGCTCTCTGGAAGGTGCTCACTGAGCTGGAGGTGTGCTGCTATTCCGGCACTCTGGAAGGTGCTCACTGAGCTGGAGGTGTGCTGCACTCACTCAGGCTCTCTGGAAGGTGCTCACTGAGCTGGAGGTGTGCTGCTCCTCAGGCTCTCTGGAAGGTGCTCACTGAGCTGGAGGTGTGCTGCACCTCAGGCTCTCTGGAAGGTGCTCACTGAGCTGGAGGTGTGCTGCTCCTCAGGCTCTCTGGAAGGTGCTCACTGAGCTGGAGGTGTGCTGCTCCTCAGGCTCTCTGGAAGGTGCTCACTGAGCTGGAGGTGTGCTGCTCCTCAGGCTCTCTGGAAGGTGCTCACTGAGCTGGAGGTGTGCTGCACCTCAGGCTCTCTGGAAGGTGCTCACTGAGCTGGAGGTGTGCTGCACCTCAGGCTCTCTGGAAGGTGCTCACTGAGCTGGAGGTGTGCTGCTATTCAGGCACTCTGGAAGGTGCTCACTGAGCTGGAGGTGTGCTGCTCCTCAGGCTCTCTGGAAGGTGCTCACTGAGCTGGAGGTGTGCTGCTATTCAGGCACTCTGGAAGGTGCTCACTGAGCTGGAGGTGTGCTGCTCCTCAGGCTCTCTGGAAGGTGCTCACTGAGCTGGAGGTGTGCTGCTATTCAGGTACTCTGGAAGGTGCTCACTGAGCTGGAGGTGTGCTGCTCCTCAGGCTCTCTGGAAGGTGCTCACTGAGCTGGAGGTGTGCTGCTATTCAGGCACTCTGGAAGGTGCTCACTGAGCTGGAGGTGTGCTGCTCCTCAGGCTCTCTGGAAGGTGCTCACTGAGCTGGAGGTGTGCTGCTATTCAGGCACTCTGGAAGGTGCTCACTGAGCTGGAGGTGTGCTGCTCCTCAGGCTCTCTGGAAGGTGCTCACTGAGCTGGAGGTGTGCTGCTCCTCAGGCTCTCTGGAAGGTGCTCACTGAGCTGGAGGTGTGCTGCTCCTCAGGCTCTCTGGAAGGTGCTCATTGAGCTGGAGGTGTGCTGCTATTCAGGCACTCTGGAAGGTGCTCACTGAGCTGGAGGTGTGCTGCTCCTCAGGCTCTCTGGAAGGTGCTCACTGAGCTGGAGGTGTGCTGCTATTCAGGCACTCTGGAAGGTGCTCACTGAGCTGGAGGTGTGCTGCTCCTCAGGCTCTCTGGAAGGTGCTCACTGAGCTGGAGGTGTGCTGCTATTCAGGCACTCTGGAAGGTGCTCACTGAGCTGGAGGTGTGCTGCTCCTCAGGCTCTCTGGAAGGTGCTCACTGAGCTGGAGGTGTGCTGCTATTCAGGCACTCTGGAAGGTGCTCACTGAGCTGGAGGTGTGCTGCTCCTCAGGCTCTCTGGAAGGTGCTCACTGAGCTGGAGGTGTGCTGCACCTCAGGCTCTCTGGAAGGTGCTCACTGAGCTGGAGGTGTGCTGCACCTCAGGCTCTCTGGAAGGTGCTCACTGAGCTGGAGGTGTGCTGCACCTCAGGCTCTCTGGAAGGTGCTCACTGAGCTGGAGGTGTGCTGCTATTCCGGCACTCTGGAAGGTGCTCACTGAGCTGGAGGTGTGCTGCACCTCAGGCTCTCTGGAAGGTGCTCACTGAGCTGGAGGTGTGCTGCACCTCAGGCTCTCTGGAAGGTGCTCACTGAGCTGGAGGTGTGCTGCTATTCAGGCACTCTGGAAGGTGCTCACTGAGCTGGAGGTGTGCTGCTCCTCAGGCTCTCTGGAAGGTGCTCACTGAGCTGGAGGTGTGCTGCTATTCAGGCACTCTGGAAGGTGCTCACTGAGCTGGAGGTGTGCTGCACCTCAGGCTCTCTGGAAGGTGCTCACTGAGCTGGAGGTGTGCTGCACCTCAGGCTCTCTGGAAGGTGCTCACTGAGCTGGAGGTGTGCTGCTATTCCGGCACTCTGGAAGGTGCTCACTGAGCTGGAGGTGTGCTGCACCTCAGGCTCTCTGGAAGGTGCTCACTGAGCTGGAGGTGTGCTGCTATTCCGGCACTCTGGAAGGTGCTCACTGAGCTGGAGGTGTGCTGCACCTCAGGCTCTCTGGAAGGTGCTCACTGAGCTGGAGGTGTGCTGCACCTCAGGCTCTCTGGAAGGTGCTCACTGAGCTGGAGGTGTGCTGCTATTCAGGCACTCTGGAAGGTGCTCACTGAGCTGGAGGTGTGCTGCTCCTCAGGCTCTCTGGAAGGTGCTCACTGAGCTGGAGGTGTGCTGCTATTCAGGCACTCTGGAAGGTGCTCACTGAGCTGGAGGTGTGCTGCACCTCAGGCTCTCTGGAAGGTGCTCACTGAGCTGGAGGTGTGCTGCACCTCAGGCTCTCTGGAAGGTGCTCACTGAGCTGGAGGTGTGCTGCTCCTCAGGTACTCTGGAAGATGCTCAGTGAGCTGGAGGTGTGCTGCACCTCAGGCTCTCTGGAAGGTGCTCTTTCTCCCCAGGTGGGCTGGAACTCCCAGCCAACTCGGGCTGTGATCTTTGAGGACTGCGCTGTTCCTGTTGCCAACCGGCTGGGAGCTGAGGGGCAGGGCTTCAACATTGCCATGAAGGGACTGAACGGAGGCAGGATCAACATTGGTAAGGCAAGGCCAGGGAGGAGAGCAGGATCACCTTGTCACCCATCTGCATTAGCTTCATGTGCTGTGTCCTTGGCTTCTCCCACCAGCTTCCTGTTCCCTGGGAGCCGCTCACGCCTGCGTTCTGTTGGCTCAGGAGCATCTCACTGTGCGCAAACAGTTCGGAGAACCCCTCGCTAACAATCAGGTAACCTCTCCAGGGCTCTGCTGCCCCTGGTGCTGGCTGAGCAGGGTGGTGGGGCTGTGCTCCAGGCTTTCCAAGGATGCTCACCTCACTTTCCCCCCTACCCTTGCTGCCTGCTGGCAGTACCTGCAGTTCAGGCTGGCGGAGATGGCGACGCGGCTGGTGGCCGCGCGGCTGCTGGTGCGGCACGCGGCGAGGGCGCTGCAGGAGGGCAGGGAGGACGCGGCTGTGCTCTGCTCCATGGCCAAGCTCTTTGCTACTGATGAGTGCTTTGGGGTAGGTTCAGAGATTCCTGGGTTCACAGAAGGGTTTGGGTTGGAAGGGACCTGGATCTAGAGTATGGGGGACAGAGAGCTCTGGTAGCAAAAGCTGCTGTTGAGGGGAGGGTCTGTGTGCTGGTTCTGGGTGCGGATGTCACTTCCATCTTCTGAAGTGAAGCCCGTGCCTTGATTCATGGAGTCATAGAATGGGTTGAGTTGGAAGGGACCTTAAAGGTCATCCAGTTCCAACCCCCTGCCATGGGCAGGGACACCTCCCACCAGCACAGCTTGCTCAAGGCCTCATCCAGCCTGGCCTTGAGCACCTCCAGGCTGGGGACATCCACAGCCTCCCTGAGCTACCTGTGCCAGTGTCTCCCCAGCCTCACTCTCAAAAAATTTCTTCCTCATTTCCAGTCTCAATCTCCCCTTTTCCAGCTCAAAGCTATTGTCCCTCATCCTGTCCCTCCCAGTCCTTGTCCAAAGTCCCTCCCCTGCTCTTCTGGAGCCCCCTTCAGGCACTGGAAGGCTGCTCTAAGGTCTTTCTGGAGCCTTCTCTTCTCCAGGCTGCACAGCCCCAACTCTTCTCAGCCTGTCCCCATAGGAGAGGTTTTCCAGCCCTCTGATCACCTTTGTGGCTTCCTCTGGACCCTCTCCAACAGTTCTGTGTCCTTCATGTGCTGAGGGCAGCAGAACTGGATGCAATAGTGCAGGTTGGGTCTCAGAAGAGCAGAACAGAGGGGCAGAATCACCTCCCCTGGTCCTGCTGGTCACAGGTTCCTCCAAACTCAGCTTGGAAACCTCTCTTGCTACCCAGGATGTCAGAAAGAGGTTTGACCTTGTAGCAACCCAGACTCAGAACCCTCATTTCAGGACCTCAGGTTGTTTTACAATACAATTCTGTACTCCCTAGAGTGCTGCAGGATCAGCCCCTCCACAGCTCAGGCCTCAGTGCTTTCTTCACTGCTTTCTAGGGAATCATGCAAGGAGACAGGACAGGAGAGGAGAGGGAGCAGAGCATTTTTATTTCCCAAGGATAATATGCAAGTTGCAGGCTGATCACTCCTGAGGAGCAGATGGGGACTTCCCTAGACCACTGAGAAATAGGTGACCATAAAATGCCCCTGAAAAGGCAAAGCAAGGAGGGGGGGGGGGGGGAGGGGGAAGAAAGGAAAAGGAAAACTGCACCTTGACACTTCCTAGATCAGTGCCACTTAGAATCATAGAATCACAGAATTGTCAGGGTTGGAAGGCACCTCAAGGCTCAGCCAGCTCCAACCCCTGCCATGGGCAGGGACACCTCACACCACAGCAGGTTGCTCACAGCCACGTCCAGCCTGGCTGCAAACACCTCCAGGCAGGAGGCTTCCACCACCTCCCTGGGCAACCTGTGCCAGGCTCTCAGCACCCTCATGGGGAAGAAGCTGCTCTATTTTCTCAGCACTCTGCATTTCTGCTGCTGATGTTGTTTTCCTGTCCCAAGCTGACAGATGGTGGGCGCATGAAGTCCTCCTTCAGCAGAAACCAGATCCCCGAGCAGGTTCCTGGCGGTTCTGACCACTAGGTGGTGATCTGATGGTTTGGTTTTGCTGTCAGCAGCACGGTGGAAATGCAGCAAAACTTGCTTTGGTTGAGCAGAGTGTTTCCTGGGTGCTTCCACCTGCTTGTGTTCACATCAGTGCACCAGCAATGTGAAACAGCCCTTGGGTAATGTGAGAGCAGCGCTGAAGGGCACTGAGGGCACCTCACCCCATGCTTTGCTAAGAGATCAACCACAGAATGGTAGAGGTTGGAAGAGACTTCCAGAGATAACATAGAATAATGATAATACAGAATCAAGCAGGTTGGAAAAGACCTTTGAGATCATCAAGTCCAACCTCTCACCCAACACTATCTAATCAACTAAAGCATGGCACCAAGTGCCTCAGCCAGGCTCTTACTAAACACCTCCAGGGATAGTGACTCCACCACCTCCCCAGGCAGCACATTCCAATGTTCTGGGAAGAACTTCTTCCTAACATCCAGCCTAAACCTCCCCTGGCACAGCTTGAGACTGTGTCCTCTTGTTCTGCTGCTGGGTGCCTGGGAGAAGACACCAACCCCCTCCTGGCTACAACCTCCCTTCAGGGAGTTGGAGAGAGCAAGAAGGTCTCCCCTGAGCCTCCTCTTCTGCAGGCTAAGCAGCCCCAGCTCCCTCAGCCTCTCCTCACAGGGCTGTGCTCCAGACCCCTCCCCAGCTTTGCTGCCCTTCTCTGGACACCTTCCAGCATCTCAACATCTTTCCTAAACTGAGGGGCCCAGCGGGACCTTATCTCTTGTTTGGGGAAGAATTTCTTCCTCCTTGCCCCAGGCTGGGGACTCTACTCAGGGACCAGCCACCAGCCATCCCCAGGAGCAGTCCCCAGAGCCTCACCCAACCAGAACACCTCCAGGGAGGGGGCATCCACAACCTCCCTGAGCAGCCTATGCCAGTGTCTCACCATTTGAGTCAATGACTCTACTAATCAATGGCTCCAGAGTCAAGGACTCTCCTCAGGACCCACTAACTGGCCATCCCCAGGGATCTGTCCCCTAGGACCCATGTCCTCCTGGCCATACTCATCCAGTCCAACCCCCTGTCAAAGCAGGATCACCCAGGGCAGGTCACTCAGGGACACATCCAGATGGCTCTTGAAAGTCTCCAGAGAAGGAGCCTCCACAACCTCTCTGGGCAGCCTGCTCCAGGGCTCCAGCACCCTCACAGTAAAGAAGTTTCTCCTCCTGTTGAGGTGGGACTCCCTGGGTTCCTGTTTGTGTCCATTGTTCCTTGTCCTATCACAGGACATCACCAAAAAGAGCCTGGCCCCTTGTTGTCTCCCACCCTTCAGGCATTTATAGACATTAATAAGATCTCCTCTCAGCCTTCTCTTCTCCAGGCTGAACAACCCCAGGTCTCTCAGCCTTTCCTCCTCAGACAGGTTCCAGTCCTTCAGCATCCTCATAGCCTCTCTTGGACACTCTCCAGCATATTCCTGTCCCTCTTGAACTGGGGAGCCCAGGACTGGACACAGTACTCCAGATGTGGTCTCCCAGGGCAGAGTAGAAGGGAGGAGAACCTCACTTGACCCACTGGCCACACCCTTCTTAATGTCCCCCAGGAGACCTTTGCCCTTCTTGGCCACAAAGGCACATTGCTGTCTCATGGAGAACTTACTGTGCACCAGGACCAGAATGTCCTTCTCCATGGAGTTGCTTTCCAGCAGCTCAACCCCTAACCTGTACTGCTGCATGGAGATTGGGATGACCAGGAAAAACCTAGAGCCCAGATTCCCAGGTTCTTACCAAGCTGCTGTCACTGACTTGTCCTTGACACCATGCAAGTCCCTTCACCACTGATGTTGTCTCCTCAGATCTGTAACCAGGCTCTACAGATGCATGGGGGCTATGGCTACCTGAAGGATTATGCTGTGCAGCAGTTTGTGAGAGACATCAGAGTGCACCAGATCCTGGAAGGTAAAAGACATTCTCACTGCTAGTGACTTGGCACAGAGGCCAGGAGAGAGAACAGGCCCTCCAGAGGCCACCACCTCCCCACATAGCTCTGACTCTTGGGTATCAGAATCCTGTTTTGCTCTGAGCACAGGGTGTCCCTGGCTGCTGTGTGTGAATCCCCTGGCCCAGAGCTCTCAGTGTGTGGCAGCAGTGACTGCATTTGAAGAGCCATACAGCAGGGGCAGATCTCCAGTTGCCTTGTTAGTGGTGCCTCTGTCCAGTTTAATCTCACAGTGTCTGCCCTTTATTGGTCTCAGTTCAGCCTCCTAACCATTTGTTTTCCCTCCTTTGAAATCCCTTCACCTACCTGCAACCAAGGTACCTGAGAAGGGAGAGACACTTTCCCATACCAAGTGGCTCTGCAGCCTTTCTGCCTCTGTGTTGTGTATGTGTTAAAGACTAAAGCAGAGCACTCAGGTGTTGGTCTGTGTCCAGATCTGCTTGACTCCTGGTGCCTGCACCTTCTCAATGGCCAAATAAAAAGCACCAGCATCTATCTCCCTGAAGCCTTTCCTGAGCAATGTGCTCCCTCTTGGGCAGCTGTATTTTGGCCCAACACCTCTGAAATGCTACTTCAGCTGGTGGGAAGAGGTTTTCTGTGCTAACCAGGGGTAGGATTCTGTTTGCTTTTATTTGGGTTAGAATTGGACCATCTCTTGCCTGTCTTTTGCTCTCTCAAGTGGTGGGAAGAGGTTTTCTGTGCTGATCAGGGGTAGGATTCTGTTTGCTTTTATTAGGGGTAGAATTGGACCATCTCTTGCCTGTCTGTTTCTCTTTCAACTGGTGGGAAGAGGTTTACTGTGCTAACCAGGGGTAGGATTCTGTTTGCTTTGATTAGGGTTAGCATTGGACCATCTCTTGCCTGTCTTTTGCTCTCTCAAGTAGTGGGAAGAGGTTTTCTGTGCTGATCAGGGGTAGGATTCTTTTTGCCTTTACTAGGGGTAGAATTGAACCATCTCTTGCCTGTCTTTTGCTCTCTCAAGTGGTGGGAAGAGGTTTTCTGTGCTGATCAGGGGTAGGATTCTTTTTGCCTTTACTAGGGGTAGAATTGAACCATCTCCTGCCTGTCTTTCACTCTCTCATTCTGCTGCAGGTACCAATGAGGTGATGCGGATGATAGTGGCCAGGAGCCTGCTACAGGCCTGAAGCCAGGAGCTAGTTTCCAACCTTCAGCTCCTTCCTCTGCTACAGCCTGGTCTGTTTCCCTCCTCTCCCCGGGGAGTGGAGGCAGGGATACCCCAGTGGACAGAGACTTTCTGCCTTACATTGACTGGGATCACAGCTGGATGCCGACCACAGGCTGCCACAGCTGCACGCCGTGCCTGGCAGAGCTGCTGTTCCTAGGCTCGTATTGTGCAGCTTGGAGCTACAAATCAGAGTCATGAATACGAGCCTCTGTCTCCAAATCTTGATCGTGGGCTGCTTGGAAAGAGAATCACTAGGCCTGCTGGTGATCTCTGCTGAGTCAGGACTGAAACACGAGCTCCAGGCAGAGGCGCAGCCTGTCGCCGTAGGCCTCTTCTCTATCAGTGAAATCTGCTGGTCGAGGGAACTAATTGCTGTGCTTAGAAACCTGCTCTCCTGTGTGCTGACTGCACCTCTGGGGACAAGGTAGCCACCAGAACGGCAGCTCTGATCACCTGCAGAGCGCAGTGGCTTTGTGACCAAGGAGCTGGCTGCCTCTGGGGGGACCTAGGAGCACTCTTTTCCCCAGCACACCTCCCTTCAGGCATCCACTGCTGCTTCTTCTCCCCCTTCCCACCACGCACTGGTGCTTCACCTCGAAGAAGCCTTTGCAGTCCAGAAGCACACATCAGGAGCTGAGGTTCTGCACAGAGACATTTAATTCTGTTGCCTCCAGTCACTCCCCCTGCTGTGTACAGGGAAGGAGTAAAAACAGTGCTGTATTAAATTACTTTTTAAAAACACAATTAATTTTAATCAATAAAGCAGTGGTGGTAACGCAGTACTGAGTGGCAGAGGCAGTGATTGTTCTCTTCTGTGGGATTTCAGGAGCTCTTGGAGGTGGTGGGGCTGCAAAACTCATCTGTTGAGGTTATATTGTGAGGTTACTGCATCCAGTACATGAGCCTGCAGTGTGCCCAGGGGGCCAAGAAGGCCAATGGCATCCTGGCCTGCATCAGGAACAGTGTGGCCAGCAGGAGCAGGGAAGTCATTCTGCCCTGTGCTCAGCAGTGGTCAGGCCACACCTTGAGTCCTGTGTCCAGTTCTGGGCTCCACAATATAAGAAGGCCATTGAGAGACTTGAAGGTGTCCAGAGAAGGGCAAGGAGGCTGGGGAGGGGTCTGGAGCACAGCCCTGTGAGGAGAGGCTGAGGGAGCTGGGGTTGCTTAGCCTGGAGGAGGCTCAGGGGAGACCTTCTTACTCTCTCCAACTGCCTGAAGGGAGGTTGTATCCAGCTGGGGGTTGGCCTCTTCTGCCAGGCACCCAGCACCAGAACAAGAGGACACAGTCTCAACTGTGCCAGGGGAGGTTCAAGCTAGAGGTGAGGATAAAGTTCTTCCCAGGAGGAGTAATTGGCCATTGGAATGTGCTGCCCAGGGAGGTGCTGGAGTCACCACGTCTGGAGATGTTCATAAAAGGCTTGGATGTAGCCCTTGGAGCCATGGTTTAGTTGATTAGATGGTGTTGGGTGATAGGTTGGACTTGATGATCTCAAAGGTCTTTTCCAGCCTCGTTGATTCTATGATATTGGTTCCAGTGGCTCTGCTAACCCCTTCAAAGGAGTCGGCTCCTCTTCTCCCGCAGCTCAGGGCAGGGAAGGGCCATCCCCGGGCGTTGCCGGCAGGCGCAGGTGCGCTCCGGGCTTGGCGCTGTGCTATGGCAGCAGGCCCTTGAGGCTGCTCCCCCGGCTCCCCGCACGCCCTGCGCAGGGAATTGCTCTCGCAGGGCAGTTTAAAGCGCTCAGGCCTCTCCCCGAAGTTCGCCGCCTTCCCAGGCTGCCCGCGGCCAGAAGAGGGTCCCCACTGCCCCCGACCCCGAGGGGTGCCCGGGGGGTGCCCAGGAGGTGCCGCTGTGGCCCTTAGAGGGCCCGGGGTCCCGCCCCGGCCCGCCCGGCAGCCAGGGGGTCCCCGGCCCCGCCGCCTCACCCTGCGAGCGGATGAGCGATGGCCAATGGGAGCCGCTGGAGGGGTTAGTGGGCGGAGCGCAGCGGGACCTACAGCCAATAGCGAATGAGCGGCGGGAGGAGCGGCCCAAGGCGCGGGCGGGGCGGGGGGGGCGCGGCGGCGATACCGGCGGGCAGGGGCCGGGGCCGGGGCCGTGGCCGGTGGCCGCCATGTGGTCGTGCGGCTGGTGGCGGCAGCGCCGTGTCGGGGGCTTCGCGTTGCTTATCTTCATGCTGTTGCTGCTGCTGCGCAGGTGAGAGCCGTGCCGGCCCCGCCGCGCCTCCGGGGGTCGTACTTAGCGACGGCGGCGGGGGGGATGGGAAGCACACAGGTGGCGCGGCGGCATGCGGATCCCCGGAGGGGCAGGGGCAGGGAGGGCAGCGGGTCTGCACGCTTCCGAGCGCAGGCCTGCCGCCGCGACCGGAGCTTGAAGGGGGTTCGGAGGCTCCTTCTACGGGGGTGCGATGGTTACCGCTGGGCTTCCCCGCGCCGCGGCAGGATTAGTGCGCGGCGAGCCGGGCTCGCTGCGATCCAAGCTCCTTCCCAGGGAATTCCAAGCTCCTTCCCGTCTGGGAAGGCACGGGGAGAGCGAGCGCTCCGCAGCTGTCAGCGGCGGGGCGAGCGGAGCTGCCTCTGGCAGGGTCATCCCCAAGCCCTCCATTGGTGTCAGTCAATTCCGAGCCTCAAATCAGTTCAATCAGCGTCAGCCGCAGTCAATTTCCAGCCTGAAATCAGTTCAATCACCGCCAGCCGCGCAACTTCTCCGTCACGAAAAGCCCTGGCTGGGGGAAGAGCCACTGCCTGCGCTGTCACTCAGCCCTTACCTGGGGCTAAGGCCACCCCAGCCGACCTCGGTTGTGTCACCGTGGCTCTGGTGAGTGATGGACGGTCACAAATCAATCACTCCCTCACGTCTAACTCACCTCTGAAGCTGCCACTGCTGTCCCCAGCATGCTCACACCACAGCCTTGTTTCCCTCTCGCTCCAGACTGCTCTGGGTCCACTTCCCTCTGCTCTGTCCCCCCCCCCCCCCCCCCCAAGGAAGATGTGGTGGTTCAGAACTGCTCAGATCTGTTCAGAACTTGAGTGTTTTCTTGTAGAACTCCTACAGGACAGGTGCTCCAGCCCTCTGATCAGCTCCAGAGGAGGCTGGAACACCTTCCCTAGGTGTTCCCTAGGCTGGGAGTGTTGTGGCTGTTCAGCTTGGAGAAGGCTTTGGGGAGACCTCAGAGCAGCACTTTTGATATCTGAAGGGGACTGACAAGAAGGCTGGGAAGGGGCTGTTTAGAAGGGCCTGTGTGGATAGGAAAAGGGGCAATGGTTTGAAACTAGACCAAGGTAGATATAGGTTGGATGTTAGGAAGAAGTTCCTCACAGTGAGGGTGGTGAAATCCTGGAAGAGGTTGCCCAGAGAGGTGGACAAAGCTCCATCCCTGGAGACATTCAAGGTCAGTGATGCGGCCCTGAGCAACCTGCTCTAGTTGGAGATGTCCCTGCTGACCACAGATGACCCTCGAGGCTCCCTTCCCACCCGATGCATTCTGTCCTTCTAAATTCACAGTGGGACGTTACCTGATTCTCAGAGCTCTGGAGAAGCCTTGACAAATCCTTGCAGGACTGGAGGCCAAGTTCTTTTTCAGCTGGTGTGGGGTTTGTGCCACGTCTGTGCTTGGGGGATTATTGCAGAGCGATCCCTGGTGACGTGCAGGAGCCCGGCTCTGGTGCCAGTGCATCTGGAACGTGCCGTGGCCCTTCCTACCCTGCGTTTTCTCCATGGCCCTGAGGTCACCTGAGAGTGAACTGTACTACAGAGTGCAGCAGTCCTTGTCCCAGCCACCTCAAATGTGCCCCCAGGGCTTGCCTGACTGGCACAGGACCCCATTGCTGCAGGGCAATGAGTTGTGAGTGAAGGCAACTCAAAGCTTTCACTTTCCCCTGGCCAGGGGAAGCTCAGAATAACCAGCAAAGCCCTCTGGGGAGGTCTAAGTAGGGTTTAGGGATTAACTGCAAAGTCTTTCGTCCTCTGAAGCATGTCCTTTAGTGCTGGCAATGCAAGCTCATGTCCTCCATGCTTTTTGCTCTGGTTTGTCTTGCTTTGTCTTTTCCATTTGGTTCTTCACCCAACTGTTCTTGGTCCACCATAGACCAATACCAAAGGAAATCTCTTGTCTCATGCAGAGAGGACTTGGTCTAGGATTGTGTCTGGTACATCTGCTAACTGGCACAGAGCTGACTGGTACAGAGCTTACTGAGCCTCTCCTCTTCCACTTGCAGTGTCCTGCACTTCAACTTACCTCTTAAAAAGGCAGACCTGTGTGTTAGGAACTAACTTGCCCAACCCAAAAGCTTCTCCTCCAGGGGCACATCATCCTGGCCTGAGATGGTGGAGTCACCATCCCTGGAGGTGTTCCAAAAAAAAAAGATTGGATATGGCACTTGAAACTATGGTTTGGTTAGTCAGGAGGTGTTGGGTGATATGTTGGACTTGATCTTTGAGAACACATCTAAGTGCTGGGCCACAACAACCCCAGGCAGTGCCACAGGCTGGGGGCAGAGTGGCTGGAGAGCAGCCAGGCAGAAAGGGACCTGGGGGGAGTGGTGGACAGCAGCTGAACAGGAGCCAGCAGTGTGCCCAGGGGGCCAAGAAGGCCAAGGGCATCCTGGCCTGCAGCAGGAAGAGTGTGGCCAGCAGGAGCAGGGAAGTCCTTGTGCCCTGTGCTCAGCACTGCTTAGGCCACATCTTGAGTCCTGTGTCCAGTTCTGGGTCCCTCAATTTAAGAAGGACATTGAGAGACTTGAAGGTGTGCAGAGAAGGGCAAGGAGGCTGGGGAGGGGTCTGGAGCACAGCCCTGTGAGGAGAGGCTGAGGGAGCTGGGGTTGCTTAGCCTGGAGAAGAGGAGGCTCAGGGGAGACCTTCTTGCTCTCTCCAACTGCCTGAAGGGAGGTTGTAGCCAGGTGGGGGTTGGTCTCTTCTCCCAGGCAAGCAGCCCCAGAACAAGAGGACACAGTCTCAAGCTGTGCCAGGGGAGGTTGAGGCTGGAGGTGAGGAGAAAGTTCTTCCCAGCAAGAGGAATTGGCCATTGGGATGTGCTGCCCAGGGAGGTGGTGGAGTCCCCATCCCTGGAGGTGTTTAGGAAGAGCCTGGAGACCCCACCTGGAGTACTTCCTCCAGTTCTGGAGCCCCTATTACAGAAAGGATGTGGAGGTGCTGGAGCGTGTCCAGAGAAGGGCCACGAGGATGAGCAGAGGGCTGGAGCAGCTCTCCTATGAGGACAGGCTGAAGGAGTTGGGGCTGTTCAGGCTGGAGAAGAGAAGGCTCCAGGTGACCTCATTGTGGCCTTCCAGGATCTGCAGGGGGCTCCAGGAAGGCTGGGGAGGGACTGCTCAGGATCTCAGGGAGTGACAGGACTAGGGGGAACGGAATGAAGCTGGAAATGGGGAGATTCAGGCTAGATGTGAGGAAGAAGTTCTTCCCCATGAGAGTGGTGAAGCCCTGGAATGGGTTGTCCAGGGAGGTGGTTGAGGCCCCGTCCCTGGAGGTGTTTAAGGCCAGGCTGGACGAGGCTGTGGCCAACCTGCTCTAGTGTGGGGTGTCCCTGCCCATGGCAGGGGGGTTGGAACTAGCTGATCCTTGTGGTCCCTTCCAACCCTGACTGATTCTATGATTCTATGGATGAGGCACTTGGTGCCATGGTTTAGTTGATCAGATGGTTTTGGATGATAGGTTGGATTTGATGATCTCACAGGTCTCTTCCAACCTGGTTAATTCTATTCTCTCTTTTCCAACCTGGCTGATTCTATGATTCTATGTGTAGACAGGGCACTCTGGGACATGATTTATTGGGCACGGTAGTGTTGGGTTAATGGTTGGACTTGATGATCTCAAAGGTCATTTCCAACCTTAATGCTTCTATAGCTTTGTAATCTAATCCTGTTTGGGGGAGGGGAAGACAAAAAGAAGACAAAAACTTCCCCCAAAGCAGGGGGAGATGACTGCAGAGGGGGCAAGCAGGCCAGTAACCTCTAGCAACAGCAAAGAAAGCTTCACTGCAACCTGTGCTGCTGTTAGAGATGTGTGCAAAATAATCTGCTGGGAGCTGTGTGTTGCTCTCAAGGGGAAGCACAGAGCCCAGGTGGACTTTGAGCTGTGGAAATCTAGCTGAGGGTAGCAGGATGAAGTTCTGCTGAATCATGGAAGAGGTTTGTGGTTTCTTTCAGGAGTCACTTGAACACATCCCAGTGAGAGATGTGGATGTCAGGATAGCCAGTAGGAAATAATGGGAGCCTGAGAGCCTCCTACCAGTTGTTCTAGGTGAGAAACCACTGGAACTGGAGAGTTTTAAGGTAGGAAGTTTGCCAAGCAAGTTGTGTCCAGGATTAAGAAGATGAGTTTAAGTGATTCATTTATTTTATCTCCCCTGTGAAGAGAGACTGAGAGCCCTGGGGCTGTGTAGTCTGGAGAAGAGAAGACTGAGAGGGGATCTGATCAATGTCTATCAATATCTGAGTTAAAATGGAGACAAGGCAGCCCCAGTGCTCAGCCCTGCTTTCTAGGGAGGCACTGTCCAAATGCAGTTTGGAGACAGGTTTTACAAGAGCTTTTTCTTCTCCACTTGGCATAAGAAGAAGTGGCTAAGGAGGAAGAAAGGAGCAAGGTGCTGTAACCCAGCATTGCCCACAACAGGCAAGCAAAGCAGAGAATTACTGTGTCCAGTTCAAGACAGAGACCTGCTGGAGAGAGTCCAAGGGAGAGCCAGGAGGATACTTAGGAGACTTGAGCATCTCCCCTGTGAAGAGAGACTGAGAGTCCTGGGGCTGTGTAGTCTAGAGAAGAGAAGACTGAGAGGGGATCTGATCAATGTCTATCATTATCTGAGGGGTGGGGGGCAAGTGGAGGGGGCAAAGCTCTTTTTGGTGATGCTCAATACTAAGCCAAGGAGCAACAGGTTCAAGCTTGAACATGGAAGGTTTCAGCTCAACATGAGGAGGAACTTCTTTACTGTGAGGGTGCTGGAGCCCTGGAGCAGGCTGCCCAGAGAGGTTGTGGAGGCTCCTTCTCTGGAGGCTTTCAAGACCCATCTGGATGCATTCCTGTGCAGACTCCCTGGGTGATGCTGCTCTGGCAGGGGGTTTGGACTGGATGAGGCCTGGCTATCTGCACTTCCTGAGCACAGCCTGCATTCAGGCACCACTGGCAGTTAGCACAGTGCAGGGGTAACGTGGGGCTTTACCTAGCTTGGGAAGAGCTTGGAAGCTTAGGATTTCCCCACCTTGATCTTTAAAAATGGAAGCTTTGTGTCTGCAGCCCCCTTAGAGCTTTCTGTCTCGAGCTGGCCAACAGAAGTGGATAGGGCTGCTGGTTTGGGATGTGATGTGCAAACGGTGCAGTCTGTGCAAGATGTGGTTCTAGGGTAGCTGAGGGGCAGGTACCCATAGGGTAGCTGAGGGGCAGATACCCATAGGGTAGCTGAGGGGCAGGTACCCATAGGATATGCTGGATGGGGATGGACAACCACCTCCCCTGCTGCTAACACTGATAGCAGCTCCTTGGCAGCAATGCTGCCATTCCCTAGCTCATGTCATCATTCTCTGGCTGTACTCACCTACTTCTGTAGATCAAATCCCATTCCTGCTCAGGCAGCTACCTCTTAAATGATGATCAGAGGGCTGCAGAGCCTCCCTGATGGGGACAGGCTGAGGCTGTTCAGCCTGGAGAAGAGAAGGCTCCAGGGAGACCTTGGAGCAGCCTTCCAGTACCTGAAGGGGGCTACAGGAGAGCTGGGGAGAGACAAGGACAAGGGGCAATGGCTTTGAGCTGGGAGAGGGGAGATTGAGGAGGAGGAAGAGGAGGAAGAAACTCTTGTCAGTGAGGGTGGAGAGGCACTAGAACAGGTTGCCCAAGGAGGTTATGGATGTCTCCTCCCTGGAGGTGTTCAAGGCCGAGCTGGATGAGGCCTTGAGCAACCCGTGCTGGTTGGAGGTGTCCCTGCCCTTGGGCAGGAGGTTTGGAGCTGGATGATCTTTGAGGTCCCTTCCAACCCAAACCATTCCATGGCTCTGAAGTATGGCAGTTAGGTATGTTTTGCTTCTTTCTCCTGCTCAGAGCTGTGCCACCTTCATGAAAGCTCTGCTGTTCCTGCCCCACCTTCTGAGCAGGGTGTGTTGCCACCTCCTGGCCCAGCACCGCTTTCCCCCGGCGGCTTGGCCATAAATGCATGTGATGCTTGTTGACTGAAGGCTGAGACTCTCTAATCCAGGCTTCCTCTTCCAGGTATTACCCATGCCAGCTGCCTGTTTTCTCAGAGCCCTGTGAGAATGCTGTGCTACACAGGTACCTCTGCTTGTCAGCCAGCCTGTGCAGTGTCCTGCAGCTCTTAGATGTAGTCCCTTTGTAGTCTCCGTGTCTGGTGTCGGAGGGCAGGGAGTTGCTGCAGGCTCCCGGTGAGCAATCCCTGTAAGCTCTGAGTTCTGAGAAGCCCTCACCCTCTGCTAATTCCTGCTGTAGTCTAGAAAACAGCCAGAGGCTGAGGTATTGCTCCCCTCTCTCCTAATGTGGAATGAAAGCCTTTGCTTTCCCGAGATGGGGATTCACCGCTGGCATCTGGCTGTGCAACCCTCCCAGAGCAACAAGCTGCTGTTGTCTGACTCTCTTGTCTATTCAGAGCTGTGGAGCTGGGATGGATGTGACTGCTTGCTGCACAGCGAGATGATTCTTGCATTTCATAAGTTTCTGAAAGGGCAGCAAAGGCTGGGGAGGGGTCTGGAGCACAGCCCTGTGAGGAGAGGCTGAGGGAGCTGGGGTTGCTTAGCCTGGAGGAGAGGAGGCTCAGGGGAGACCTTTTTGCTCTCTCCAACTCCCTGCAGGGAGGCTGTAGCCAGGTGGGGGTTGGTCTCTTCTCCCAGGTGCCCAGCACCAGAACAAGAGGACACAGTCTCAAGCTGTGCCAGGGGAAGTGTAGGCTGGAGGTGAGGAAGAAATTCTTCATAGAAAGAGAGATTGGCCATTGGGATGTGCTGCCCAGGGAGGTGGTGGAGTCACTATCCCTGGAGGTGTTTAGGAAGAGCCTGGATGAGGCACTTGGTGCCGTGGTTAAGTTGATTAGATGGTGATGGGTGAAAGGTTGGACTTGATGATCTCAAAGGTCTTTTCCAACTTGGTCTGGTCTGTTCCATCCCATTCCACCCCATCCCATTCCACCCCATCCCATTCCACCCCATCCCATTCCACCCCATCCCATTCCACCCCATCCCATTCCACCCCATCCCATTCCACCCCATCCCATCCTATGGTGGAAGATGTTTCAGGGCATAGCCTAAGCCTGTCACCTCCTTCTCTTGCAGGTTCAACTGGAGCGAGCTGATCCCGGTGAGGCTGCGGGGGAGGGCGCTGGGCTTGCAGGCGGGCCACTCCCGCTTCCTGCTGGAGGGAATGCCCTTCCGCATCTTCGGGGGCTCCGTGCACTACTTCCGAATGCCCAGGGAGTACTGGGAGGACAGGATGCTGAAGATGAAAGCCTGTGGCTTGAACACCCTCACCACGTGAGTGGCCTCGCCCCCTGCCCTCCCCGCGCCTGCCTCGCCCCCTCGGCTCGCAAGGAAGCCTCAAAGCCTCCCGCAGGGGGTGAGGGGCCCCAGGAGATCATAGTATCAGTCAGGGTTGGAAGGGACCACAAGGATCAGCTAGTTCCAACCCCCCTGCCATGGGCAGGGACACCCCACACTAGAGCAGGCTGCCCACAGCCTCAGCCAGCCTGGGCTTAAACACCTCCAGGGACGGGGCCTCAACCACCTCCCTGGACAACCCGTTCCAGGGCTTCACCACTCTCATGGGGAAGAACTTCCTCCTCATGTCCAGCCTGAATCTCCCCACCTCCAGCTTCATTCCATTCCCCCTAGTCCTATCACTCCCTGAGATCCTGAGAAGTCCCTCCCCAGCCTTCTTGGAGCCCCCTGCAGATCCTGGAAGGCCACAATGAGGTCACCTGGGAGCCTTCTCTTCTCCAGCCTGAACAGCCCCAACTCCTTCAGTCTGTCCTCACAGGAGAGCTGCTCCAGCCCTCTGCTCCTCCTCCTGGCCCTGCTCTGGACACCTTCCAGCCCCTCCAGATCCCTCCTGTAATAGGGGCTCCAGAACTGGAGGCAGTACTGCAGGTGGGGTCTCAGCAGGGCTGAGCAGAGGGGCAGAATCCCCTCCCTTGCCCTGCTGGCCACACTTCTCCTGCTGCAGCCCAGGCTCTGATTGGCTTTCCGGGCTGCAAGTGCACACTGAGAGCTCCTGTTGAGCTTCTCCTCCCCCAGCACCCCCAAGTCTCTCTCCTCAGGGCTGCTCTCCAGCCAGTCCCTGCCCAGCCTGTACTTGTGCCTGGCATTGCCTCCACCCAGCTGCAGGACCCTGCCCTTGGTCTTGTTGAACCTCATGAGGCTCAGCCTCATCATCCAGCCCAGCCCCCTGCCAGAGCAGCACCATAGAAGCCAGCACAGGGCACACAGGAACACATCCAGATGGGCCTGGAAAGGCTCCAGGGAAGGAGGCTCCACAACCTCTCTGGGCAGCCTGCTCCAGGGCTCTGGGAGCCTCACAGTGAAGAACACCTTGTGTTGAGGTGGAACCTCTGGTGCTGCAGTTTCTGTCTGTTGCTCTTTGTCCTATCTCAGGGTGTAACTGAGCAGATCCTGTCCCCTGCCCCTTGGCCCCCAGCCCTCAGATATTGATAGACATTGATCAGATTCCCTCTCAGCCTTCTCCTCTGCAGACTGAACATCCCCAGGGTCTCAGCCTCTCCTCCCCAGGCAGGGCTGCAGTCCCTTCAGCATCCTTGTAGCCCTCCCTTGGACTCTCCAGCAGATCCCTGTCCCTCCTGAACTGGGGAGCCCAGAGCTGGATGTAATATTCCAGGTGTGTCTCAGCAGGGCAGAGCAGAGGGGAGGAAAACCTCCTGAATCTGCTGGACACACTCCTCTTGTGCAACCTCGTGACATCTCCAACTAGATCAGGCTGCTCAGGGCCACACCAAGTCTGATCTTGAATATCTCCAGAGACAGGGCCTCCACCACCTCCCTGGGCAACCTGTTCCTCTCCTCTCATTCACAACAGTTGGTGGGACTGCTTCACCAGTGCAGAGCCCTCACCTCCCCTGCCCTACCTCCTGTGTTTCAGGTACGTGCCGTGGAACCTCCACGAACCAGAGAGAGGGAAGTTCGACTTCAGTGGAAACCTGGATCTAGAGTATGTGGCACAGGGAGCTCTGGTATCAAAGGCTGCTGTTGAGGGGAGGGTCTGTGGCTTGGTTCTGGGTGCAGATGTCACTTCCAGCTTCTGAAGTGAAGCCCGTGCCTTGATTTGTAGATTCATTGAATGGTTTGGGCTGGAAGGGACCCTAAAGATCATCCATTTCCAACCCCCTGCCATGGGCAGGGACACCTCCCACCAGCACAGCTTGCTCAAGGTCTCATCCAGCCTGGCCTTGAACGCCTCCAAAGAGGGGACATCCACAACCTCCCTGGGCAGCCTGTGCCAGTGTCTCCTCACCCTCAGTGTGAAAAATTGCTTCCTCATCTCCAGTCTCAATCTCCCCTCTCCCAGCTCAAAGCCATTGTCCCTTGTCCTGTCACTCCCAGCCCTTGTCCAAAGTCCCTCCCCAGCTCTCCTGGAGCCCTTCAGGTCCTGGAAGGCTGCTGTAAGGTGTCCCTGGAGCCTTCTTTTCTCCAGGCTGAACAGCCCCAACTCTTTCATATTGCCACGGGGGAGGTACTCCAGCCCTCACCTTGATCAACCAGTGGAGACTCTTAATCCCTTCCCCTGCTTTCTGCAGTCCTGGGGACACAGAGGTTTGGTGCCAACCAGTGTAGCTTCTTCATCTGGCAATCCACTTCTGGTTCTGGTACCTAGATCTGATGGTGATGGGTGTATTGGGAGTGCCTGGAGTAGGGATCCTGTGGTCAGACAATAATTACACTGTCTGCATCCCCAGGGCCTTCCTTGCACTGGCAGCTAAAAATGGACTCTGGGTGATTCTGCGTCCTGGACCTTACATCTGCTCTGAATGGGACCTTGGTGGGCTGCCCAGGTAAGTGTGTAGAGAGTTCACTCCAGGCAAGTGCTTGGGAGTATGGCAAAAGAAGCCAAAGCCCTGATCACACAGTTGAGCCCCTAATAAAGATTTAGAGTAGCTGGCTCTTAGGTCAGAGGATCATGGAATTGTTTTGGTTGGAAAAGGCCTCTTAAGATCATAGAATAGAATCATAGAATCAGTCAGGGTTGGAAGGGAGCACAAGGATCAGCTAGTTCCAACCCCCCTGCCATGGGCAGGGACACCCCACACTAGAGCAGGCTGCCCACAGCCTCAGCCAGCCTGGCCTTAAACACCTCCAGGGACGGGGCCTCAACCACCTCCCTGCACAACCCATTCCAGGGCTTCACCACTCTCGTGGGGAAGAACTTCCTCCTCATGTCCAGCCTGAATCTCCCCACCTCCAGCTTCATTCCATTCCCCCTCGTCCTATCACTCCCTGAGCTCCTGAGCAGTCCCTCCCCAGCCTTCCTGTAGCCCCCTTCAGATCCTGGAAGGCCACAATGAGGTCACCTGGGAGCCTTCTCTTCTCCAGCCTGAACAGCCCCAACTCCTTCAGTCTGTCCTCACAGGAGAGCAGCTCCAGCCCTCTGCTCATCCTCATGGCCCATCCTCAAGTCCACCTGCAGTACTGCATCCAGCTCTGGAGCCCTCAACAGAGGCAGCACATGGACCTGAGGGAGTGGGTCCAGAGGAGGCCACAAAGGTGATCACAGGGCTGGAGCACCCCTCCTGTAAGGACAGGCTGAGGGAGCTGAGGTTGCTCAGCCTGGAGAAGAGAAGCTCTGGGGGGACCCAATAGTGGCCTTCCAGTCCTTGAAGAGGGCTACAAGAAGGCTGCAGAGAGACTGCTTACAGAGGCCTGCAGTGATAGGATGAGGAGTAATGGTTTGAAATGAGGGCAGAGCATCTTTAGCTTGGATGTGAGGCACAAGTTCTGCACCATGGGGGAGGTGGAACACTGGCACAGGTTGCCCAGGGAGGTTGTTGAGTCCCCATCCCTGGAGATATTCCAGGTGAGGCTCAACGAGGCCCTGAGGCAACCTGGTCTAGTGGAGGATGTCCCTGCTCAGTGCAGGGTGCTTGGACTTGATGACCTTTGGAGGTGCCTTCCAACCCAAGCCATTCTGGGAACATTTTGCAGCTGGAGAGGAGATGTGTTTGGAAGCCCAGCTGAGCTGTGGCACAGAGGAGCTGAGTCTTTCTGGAAGCACTGTGGGTTAATGCCTCCCTTTGCAGGGACAAGGGAGGTACAGGCTCCCTCAGCTAAAACTCTCCCAGCACTGCTCTGCTGTTTAAACAAACTGCCTCTTAACTTTGTTAACCCCCAAAGCAGAGAAGTGACTCTGGTGAATGAGGAGCAGAAACTATGGGAACAATTCCTGGAATCTTGTGAGTGGTGATTGGGGTTTTAGGAGGGAGCACTTGGTTGCAGAGTGCCCTTGGGGATGCAGGGAATTCCAGAGGAACCTTTAGAGTGGTAAGGTCAGCTCTTGAGATTTTACTGGGGAAAGCTTGGCCCCAAAATGCAGGATGGAAAAGAGGAGAGCAGTCTGGCAGCTGCAGCCTGGACTCCTTTGCAGGTGTGAGTGGTAGGTAGCCCCACGTGGTGTCACTCACTGCCTCAGGATGCTGTCCATACCTGCACCCAAATGGGACTTGATGTCTGGTGCTACCTCAGGCAGCCTCGAGTGGGCAGGGTGATAGATTCTCTTTGCTGTTTCTCTCCTAGTTGGCTACTGCAAGACCCAGAGATGCACCTGAGGACGACCTACAAGGGCTTCACAGAAGCTGTGGATGCCTATTTTGACCATCTGATGCCCATTGTTGCCCCTCTTCAGGCAAGTACAATCCATAACCCTCTCTGCCCACAGGTGGGGACTGTCTCCACAGGTGAGTGGGAGCTAGCAGCAGGCTGAAGCAATTACAAAGATAGAAGCTTCCCTTTGGGAACCAGTCTGGGCTGTAGCTGTCTGTGTCAGCTCTCCAGGGCTAACCCTTTGGTTATGCATAGGATGATCCAGGCTGGAAGGGACCTCCAAAGGTCATCCAGTCTGACCTCCCCACAGTCAGCAGGGAAATCCCCAACTAGATCAGGTTGCCCAGGGTCTTGTCAAGCCTTACCTTGAACATCTCCAGGGATGGAGCCTCCACCACCTCCCTGGGCAACCTGTTCCAGCATTCCACCACCCTCATAGTAAAGAATTTCTTCCTCCTCTCCAGTTTCAGTCTCCCCTCTTCCAGCTCAAAGCCATTCCCCCTCATCCTGCCACTCCCAGCCCTTGTCCAAAGTCCCTCCCCAGTTCTCCTGTACCCCCCTTCAGGTCCTGGAAGGCTGCTCTAAGGTCTCCCAGGAGCCTCCTCTTCTCCAGGCTGAACAGCCCCAACTCCCTCAGCCTGTCCTCGTGGCAGAGCTGCTTCAACCCCCTGATCATTTTCATGGCCCTCCTCTGGACCCTCTCCATCAGGTCCAGGTCCTTCCTACCCTGAGGGCTCCAGAGCTGTACAACAGTACTGCAGGTGAGGTCTCAGGAGAGCAAAGTGGCAGAATCACGCTGGGACCTTGGGAGGGTGAGAGGGTAGAGCTTTGCCTGTGTGAGGCTCCTGCATCTTGCCTGCTGGGCAGTGCCACTGGGAGTTCAGCAAAGCATGCTGACCAGCTTCTCCCTTTGTTCCCACCAGTACAAGAGAGGAGGCCCCATCATTGCAGTGCAAGTGGAGAATGAATATGGGTCCTACGCCAGAGACCCCAGCTACATGGCCTACGTCAAAAGGGTAACGTTGGCACTTGGAGCTGGGGGATCCCTCTCCACACCACATCTCCTGACACCATTTGCTCTCTCCTGAGTAACTTCTGACCCTTGAGAGTGGAGGTGCATCATCCAGAGGCATTTCCCTGTGGCTGTGGTGGCCTGTGACCTTCTCAGCACTGAGAAGTCTGTGTTCTTACTTCTGTCAGACAAGAGGGTGATAGGGAAATGGAGGAGGAGGAGGAGGAGATGTGATCTGTGGCTGGCCTGCTGTTTCCTGCTGGTCCTGTTTTGCTTCTCTTAGATGACACTGGAGAAAGGTTTCTCTTTGTGCTTGCTGACTGTGCTGGGAGGAAGTTTTCTGTAACCAAGCCACCAGCATGCTCCTAATCTTGCTTCATTTGCCTATGGCCTCCCTAACCCCTGTCAGACAGAGGCTAGGCTGTGCCCTGGCTCCTGCCTCTGAACTGAATTAATGAAGGAGCTGGCCAGTGCCCAAGGAGGCCAGGTTCTCCTGCTGGATCTGACACCAGGCTGACCTGTTCCTTTGTCCCTGACACAACTGCAGGGCAGCCAGCTGAACAGGTCTGCAGCGTGGCTCCCAAGGTTCATGGCTTCATTTCTCCTCCCTGAATGCTCTCCCTGTGGTAGCAGGTGGGAGAGGTTACCCATCCAGAGGTGTGTGAGTGGTGCTGGAAGTTAGAACCATAGAATGGTCCAGGCTGGAAGGGGCCTGCAAAGCTCCTCCAGTCTGACCCCCCTGCAGTCAGCAGGGACATCCCCAACTAGATCAGGCTGCCCAGGGCCTCCTTGAGCCTCACCTTGAATATCTCCAGGAGTGGAGCCTCAACCACCTCCCTGGGCAGCCTGTTGCAGTGTTCCACCACCCTCATAGTGAAGAGCTTGTTCCTGATACCCAGTCTAAATCTGCCCTTCTCTAGTTTGAAGCCATTGCCCCTGGTGCTGTCCCTGCAGGGCTTTGCAAACAGTCTCTCTCCAGCCTTCCTGTAGCCCCCACCAGGTACTGGCAGGCTGCTGTTAGGTCCCCCTGGAGCCTCCTCTTCTCCAGGCTGAACAACCCCAGGTCCCTCAGCCTGTCCTGTAGCAGAGGACAGTCCCTGCTCTTCTAATGGCCATGGTGGTGTTGGGTTGGTGCTTGGACTTGATGATCTTAGAGGTCTTTTCCAACCAAAACACTGCTGTGATTCCATGGTCTTCTGAAACCCTTTGTGTACTCCAGCTTTGCCCTGAGCACCCTGAGGTTAGCTCTGGCTCAGGTTGTGCTCTGGCTCAAGCCATACAGAAGGTCTTTAACCAAATAGTGGCATGGCAGGAGTCCTGATCTGCTTAGAGTGCTGCCTGCTCCTGCACTGTCTCCATCTCGTGGAGTGATTTAACATTGCTTGGAAGGTTCAACGTGAAGTGTGCACAGGAATGAGGTCACAGAATGCACTGGCCTGGAAGGGACCTTCAAAGGTCATCTTGTCCAAGCCCCCTGCAGTCAGCAGGGACATAGAATCATAGAATCAACAAGGTTGGAAAAGACCTCAGGAGATCATCAAGTCCAACCTCTCACCCAACACCTCCTGACTACTAAACCATGGCTCCAAGTGCCACATCCAAGCCCCTCTTGAACACCTCCAGGGATGGGGACTCCACCACCTCCCTGGGCAGCACATTCCAATGGCTAACAACTCTCTGGGAAGAACTTTCTCCTCACCTCCAGCCTGAACCTCCCCTGGCACAGCTTGAGACTGTGTCCTCTTGTTCTGGTGCTGCTTGCCTGGGAGAAGAGACCAACCCCCAGCTGGATACAACCTCCCTTCAGGGAGTTGGAGAGAGCAAGAAGGTCTCCCCTGAGCCTCCTCTTCTGCAGGCTAAGCAACCCCAGCTCCCTCAGCCTCTCTTCACAGGGCTTGTGCTCCAGACCCCTCCCCAGCCTCCTTGCCCTTCTCTGGACACCTTCAAGAGTCTCAATGTCCTTCTTAAATTGAGGAGCCCAGAACTGGACACATCTCCACCTGGATCAGGTTGCTCAGGGCCTCAGCAAGTCTGACCTTGAATGTCTCCAGAGATGGGGCCTCAACCACCTCTCTGGGCAACAGCTTCCAGTACTTCACCCTGACTGTGAAGCTAAAGAATTAATTGCCCACCTGAACTGACAATCTCAAACCTGGCTGCTTCCTCCCTGTGTCCCACCAGTGGCAAGCAGCTGAGCAGGTGGCTTTCAGAGCCCTAAGTGGATGGGGCAGAGAGAGGCTCCTGTGTCTGAACCAAGTGTTCCCTGGGTGCTGCTTGCTGTTCCCCACCTCAGTGATGAGAGAGCTTGTGATGGTTCCCAGACTTGCCAGAACAGATTCCCATGCCAGGCCTGTGGCTGCACTCCTGCAGGGCTGTTTGCATCATGTTCTGCTGTTGTGTGCAGCTGACATCTGAGGAGCTGTCTCGGAGTGGTTAAGGATGAAAATGTGGGAAAGCAGGATTTGCAGGGCTCCCTTTTGGCTTGGAGGGGGATCTAATGTGAGCTGGAGCTCCTGGGCTTTGTTCTGGGGTTGGGCCTCAAGCTCTGAGTGTGGCCAAGTGATTAATTCACATCTAATCTGGATGACAGTGTTGCAGTCTCCCTGGAATTAATGCACTCATTCAAATCCCCTCACAACTCACACAAAGCAGGGAATCCTCACCCTTGTGGGATCATGGAGTGGCTTAGGTTGGAAGGGACCTCAGAGAGACTCCAACCCCCTGCCGTGGGCAGGGACACCTCCCGCTGGCCCAGGCTGCTCAGAGCCTCATCCAACCTGGCCTTGAATACCTCCAGGGAGGAGGCAGCCACAGCCTCCCTGGGCAACCTGTTCCAGAGTCTCTGCACCTTGCTTCTGGAGAACTTCTTCCTTAGATCCACTTCTCCCTCAGCTTCAAACCATTCCCCCTTGTCCTGTCTCCAGACACCCTCATGAAAATTCCCTCTGCAGCCTTGCTGCAGGATGCCTTCAGGTACTGGAAGGCAGCTCCAAGTTTCCTTCAGAGTCTTCTCCAGGCTGAACACCCCCAGCTCCCTCAGCCTGTCCTCACAGCAGAGCTGCTCCAGCCCTTGGAGCATCTTTGTGGCCTCCTCTGGACAATGAGGCTGGGGAGGGGTCTGGAGCACAGCCCTGTGAGGAGAGGCTGAGGGAGCTGGGGTTGCTTAGCCTGCAGAAGAGGAGGCTCAGGGAGACCTCATTGCTCTCTCCAACTCCCTGAAGGGAGGTTGTAGCCAGGTGGGGGTTGGTCTCTTCTCCCAGGCAAGCAGCACCAGAACAAGAGGACACAGTCTCAAGCTGTGCCAGGGGAGGTTTAGGCTGGAGGAGAGGAGAAAGTTCTTCCCAGAGAGAGTTGTTAGCCATTGGAATGTGCTGCCCAGGGCAGTGGTGGAGTCCCCATCCCTGGAGGTGTTCAAGAGGGGCTTGGATGTGGCACTTGGAGCCATGGTTTAGTTGTCAGGAGGTGCTGGGTGACAGGTTGGACCTGATGATCTTTGAGGTCTCTTCCAACCTTGGTGATACTGTGATGCTGTCCTCCTCCTGATGGAGGCTCCAGAACTGGAGGTGGGGTCTCACAAGAGCAGGGTGAAGGGGAAGATTCCCCTCTCTGGATCTCTCTCTTTTGAGCACAGAGCCTTTGCCTCCCCAGAGGTGAAGGCCACGAAAGGGTGTGTTGGCACCTCCCTGCCCACAGAGGAGATGAGCTGGGATTAGCTGAGCACACACCTGCAGCTGCTTCAGACACTGTTTCTATTCCTGGTTCCTCTGCTGCACCCTGGAATCCTGTAGTGCATTTCAATGTGTGTGTGGCAGCTGGCTGGGAAGGAATTTGGTGTTGATGTAGTGCTCCAAAAAAAGACCATCATGAAACTTGTTGGAAGTTCCACTTCCCCCAGTAGCTGAATGTTGTCAGCTCAGGTGCCATAGAATCACCCCTGGCTTGACAGAGCAGAGCTCCACAGGGCTCAGGCAAAAGCACTGAGGCTTGAATATCACAGAATCATTGAATGGTTTGGGTTGGAAGGGACCTTAAAGGTCATCATAGAATCAATAAGGTTGGAAAAGACCTCAGAGATCATCACGTCCAACCTGACACCCAACACCTCCTGACAACTAAACCATGGCTCCCAGGGCCACATCCAATCCCCTCTTGAACACCTCCAGGGATGGGGACTCCACCACCTCCCTGGGCAGCACATCCCAAGGGCCAATTCCTCTTGCTGGGAAGAACTTTCTCCTCACCTCCAGTCTAAACCTCCCCTGGCACAGCTTGAGACTGTGTCTTCTTCTTCTGGTGCTGCTTGCCTGGGAGAAGAGACCAACCCCCACCTGGCTCCAACCTCCCTTCAGGGAGTTGGAGAGAGCAAGAAGGTCTCCCCTGAGCCTCCTCTTCTGCAGGCTAAGCAACCCCAGCTCCCTCAGCCTCTCCTCACAGGGCTGTGATCCAGACCCCTCCCCAGCCTCCTTGCCCTTCTCTGGACACCTTCAAGTCTCTCAATATCCTTCTTAAACTGAGGAGCTCAGAACAGGACTCAAGGGGTGGCCTAAGCAGTGCTGAGCACAGGGCAGAATGACTTCCCTGCTCCTGCTGGCCACACTCTTCTTGCTGCAGGCCAGGATGCCCTTGGCCTTCTTGGCCCCCTGGGCACACTGCTGCCTCCTGTTCAGCTGCTCTCCACCACTCCCCCCAGGTCCCTCTCTGCCTGGCTGCTCTCAGCCACTCTGCCCCCAGCCTGTAGCTCTGCCTGGGGTTGCTGTGGCCAAAGTGCAGCTCCTGGCACTTGGAGTTGTTCAGTGCCATCATGCTGTACTCAACCCATCACCCCCCCACCATGGGCAGGGACCTTCCTCTGCAAGTGTCTAATGTCTCTGTTCAGCTATCACCTGAGGGGTGGGAGGTTGGTAAACTCACCAGCTTGTCTAAGCTCTGAATTAGAATAGAATCAGAGTGTCATTAAGGCTGGAAAGGGCCTCAGAGACCATCAGGTGCAACCTTCAACCCAACACCACCCTGCCCACCAAACCATGGCCTGAAGTGGCATGTCTGCCCACCTCCTGGCTTTGTCCTTGCACCCTGAGTTGTGAAGCTCCTCAGGTGCAGACTGTGTGCAGTGCTGAAGCCTGCTCCTTGTGCAGGCTGTGCAGGCAGAGGTTTCTTCACACACACACAGAGCAGCCCCCAAGTGCTGGGTGCTTGTGACACAGGTGACCTCCTCATGTGTTCTCATCCCCATTTTAATGGGTAACTTAGAATGGAGAGGCTCAAGTCCTGTTTCCAAAGCCCCTTGAAGCTGAAGGAGTGACTCCAACTCCTCCTCTCCCCGTGCTGCACTGGATTTGCAGCTAGGATTTCCTATGCTCTCCTCCAAACATCAGCCCCTCTCCTTCAGAAAGCATCTGGGAGAGGGCAGCCCTGCTGGGGTGAGCCTTGTGTGTGCATTTTAAGCACCCTGCTGCTGTGGTGTTGAAGAACCAGGAAGCTCATTCAGCACTGACTGCTGAGGACCATAGGCACTTGAGCTGTGCTGTGCTGTGCAGCTCCTTCCTCCTTTCAGCTCCCACTGCCAGCTCCCCCAGGAAGGGGAAGCTGCTTTGCTTTGTCTTCTTCCACCTGGAGGCCTCTTTTGCTGAAGCTGTCTATTGACCTGATCTCAGCAGCAGGTGATCAAATGCTGAAGCCTGATGCATCAGCAAGAAGCTCATCCAGCTTTCTCAATCAAAATCAGGTCTTGCAGTTGTCTTTAAAGCTGGAGAAAGGAGGCAGGGAAGCTTCAGGAGGAGATGGCAGAGGAGTAATGTGTTTTGCCAAGCTACTGCTGTGGCTATCCCCAGAGAGGGAGGTGATGTACTTGAATGCTTCAGTATCCCACAGATACCAAGCTCAGGCTGCTAACCAAGTGTGGTTTTCCTCCCTGTCATTTAGGCTCTGCTAAAGAGAGGGATTGTGGAGCTGTTGATGACCTCAGACAACAAGAATGGGCTGTCTCTTGGCTTGGTGAAAGGAGGTAAGTGCTTGTGGGAGGACAAGGTAAGGAGAAGGACTTTTGGGGGTGTCACTTGATGACAAACCCCTAAGAGCCAGAAATGCTCAGTCATAGAGTCATAGAATCAAGCAGGTTGGGAAAGACCTCAGAGATCATCAAGTCCAACCTCTCACCTAATCCCTAACACCTCCTGACAACTAAACCATGGCTCCAAGTGCCTCATCCAAGCCCCTCTTGAACACCTCCAGGGCTGGGGACTCCACCACCTCCCTGGGCAGCACATTCCAGTGGCCAATTCCTCTTGCTGGGGAAGAACTTTCTCCTCATCTCTAGCCTGAACCTCCCCTGCTGCAGAAATGCTGATCATTTTCTAACCTCAGCTTTGGAGATGGAAATGATGAAAGGCAAAGGTTGTTCCTCTCCATTTTCCCCTCCCCCTCTTCTTCTTCTCATAGGACAGTAGGAGAGGCTGACCAACTGTGAGCTCCACAGGCTTTCCCCAGCCTGATCCCGAGGTCTGTGGTGCCAGGTTGGACTCGGGATGGTCTTGGAGGTCTCTTCCAACCTTGGTGGCTCTGTGATCCTCCCAGCTGCCTCTGCCTGGTGCTGCTTCTGCAGCAGTTCCCAGCCTTGGCCACAGAGAGTCACTCTCTGCCTTGCCAGCATGCTGCCAGCAGACGGGCTGGTGTGGAACTGCCTTGCCTAGCCCTCACCCTCCTCCCTGGGAATGTTTACTGCCTCAGAGCTCCTTCCTGTTTGCAGTTGTCTTTTTCCAAGCATGTTGCAGGCTGAGAGCTCTTTGATACCAATTTGCCTCTTCGATGTCATAACAATCTGCTCATTAGAGTCAACATGTCAAGCAATCAGATGGGTGGAAGAACTGGGGCTCAAAATGCTCTAGCAGCAAGGTGGTTAGGAAAGCACTCAAGGAGGGGGAGCCAAAATCCACTGTAGACATGAGGTGAGGAAGCAGAAGGTTCCATCCCCAAGTGCAAAGCTAATGCAGTGATTCTGTGGTTCTGTTCATCAGTGCTGCCCCAACTTCTTTCCAAGAAGCTTTTGTAGGGGCCTGGTAATGCCCAGGAGCAGCTGGTGTGGTGCTCTGCAGAGAACACTGTTGTAGAAGGAGCTGCTCAGAGGCTGGAGCACCTCCCCTATAGGCACCTCCCCTGCCCTATAGGGACAGGCTGAGAGAGTTGGGGTTGTTCAGCCTGGAGAAGAGAAGGCTCCAAGGAGTCCTTAGAGCAGCCTTCCAGGACCTCAAGGGGTTACAGGAAGGATGGGCAGGGACTTTGGACAAGGGCCGGGAGTGAGAGGATGAGAGACAGGGGCTTTGAGCTGGGAGAGGGGAGATTGAGACTGGAGATGAGGAGGAAATTGTTTAGAGTGAGGGTGGGGAGACTCTGGCACAGGCTGCCCAGGGAGGCTGTGGATGTCCCCTCCCTGGAGGTGTTCAAGGCCAGGCTGGATGAGGCCTTGAGCAAGCTGTGCTGGTGGGAGGTGTCCCTGCCCATGGCAGGGGGTTGGAACTGGATGAGCTTTGAGGTCCCTTCCAGCCCAACCCGTTCCATGACTCGATGAGACTGCAGTACTGTAGCTCTCATTCAGCGGTTCCAGCACGTTTTCAGGAGGGGAGGGGGAAGCTTTTGCTGGTGGGGGTCCCCTCATGCTGACAGGTACAGTGGGCTGCCCCATGCCCCATACACCTTGGGCAGTGCCAGAGTACCTGTGCAGCCCCTGCAGGCCAAGTCCCCCCCCGGGGAGTGGCTCCAGTCTGACCTGGCACAGCCCCTCTGGGAGCTGATGGGTGGCAAGATGACAGCTCTGCATTCCTCCAGGCCCTGGCTGAAGCACCAGGGTGGGAAGCTGGGTCTGTGTGCAGACATCCATGCTGTGGAAAGGATAAATGAGAGTTTGGGACCTGCTTCTTCACCCCTTTACAGCACTGTCAGTGGGGAGCTGTTCATCTGCATGGAGAGCAGAGCTGGGCACGTTTGCCTTCAGGACTGCCAGCTCACCTCTCCCACCCAGGCCAAATCCCTCTTTTCCTTTGTCCTCCCACCCTGTTTGCCTGTGCCAAGCTGCTCAGCTCAGCACTCTGCGTGGTTCATCCTATTCCAATCCAGGTCTCGGCAGTGAGAAGGGAGCTTTTGCTTCTGTACATATTCTGTTTGAAGTGCTCTGGCTGACACAACTGGGGCTGCATTTGAGACCAGCTCCCTGGGAAGGAGTCACTTTTGGGTACAGAAGCCTGTCACTGCTCCTGCAACTTCAGAGTTTCTTGGGGAAACATAGAGTCAATAAGGTTGGAAAAAACCTCAGAGATCATCAAATCCAACCTGTCACCCTGGCTAACTGAACCATGGCTCCAAGTGCCACATCCAGTCCCCTCTTGAACACCTCCAGTGATGGGGACTCCACCACCCCCTGGGCAGCACATCCCAATGGCCAATTCCTCTTGCTGGGAAGAACTTTCTCCTCACCTCCAGCCTAAACCTCCCCTGGCACAGCTTGAGACTGTGTCCTCTTGTTCTGGTGCTGGGTGCCTGGCAGAAGAGACCAGCCCCCAGCTGGCCACAGCCTCCCTTCAGGGAGTTGGAGAGAGCAAGAAGGTCTCCCTGAGCCTCCTCATCTCCAGGCTGAACACCCCCAGCTCCCTCAGCCTCTCCTCACAGGGCTGTGCTCCAGACCCCTCCCCAGCCTCCTTGCCCTTCTCTGGACACCTTCAAGTCTCTCAATGTTGTTCTTAAACTGAGGAGCCCAGAACTGGACACAGGACTCAAGGGGTGGCCTCAGCAGTGCTGAGCACAGGGCACAAGGACTTCCCTGCTCCTGCTGCCCACACTCTTCCTGATGCAGGCCAGGATACTCTTGGCCCCCTGGGCACACTGCTAGTCATGAGGTCTGTGGTGACAGGTTGGACTTGATGATCTTTGAGGTCTCTTCCAGCCTTGGTGATTCTGTGGTCTTCCCCTGCAGCACACACAGAGAGCAGCTGCTGGTTCCCCTGGGCTGCACAGGGCAGAGGCACAATAACCTGCCAATTAACAGTTTCTCTCTTCTTCCCTTCTGCTGGGGTCTCTCTGCCCACCCCCACAGACATGACAAGCTGCAAGATATTGCCTGGGTAGTGATTCCTGCAGCTAAAGCTTGGGATATCAGCATGGCATCCAGACAGGACTGTCTCATAATTCCTTTGCCTTGCTGCAGTTCCTTTTATCTGAGGCTCTCCAAGTGCTTTCGAGCCTCTAATTAAAGCCTCTGACACCCCACGAGCTGCTCTGATGCTCTCTCTTTCTAGTCTCTCTGAATGTTAGAGCTGCAGGGGTGGCCTGCAAGGGTTCCTCGATGTGCTGTGATCCTGTGAGGTTCTGCATGCTCAGTGGAGGCTTTGCTGGGCTGTGTTGGTGGTTCAGTGCAGTGCCCAGGTCTGGGCATGGTGCTGTGCTCAGCTGGGGCAGCCAAAGGCAGCAGCTGATGGCTGTGCCCAGTCCTGCTTGCACAGACATGTGCAGTGCTGGGCTTGCTCTGCATGCAGGGATGCAGTGCCTCCATCTGCCAGGATGCCTCCCCTTGCAGGGGTGGTTTTCTGATGACAGTAGGGCATAGTGCTGAGGGGAATGCTGAGGCTGGGAAGGAGGAACCTGCTGCTCCTCTGTGCTGAGTGGAAGGGGAGCTTCTTCCTTCCAGCTTTGCACTGTTTTGAGGTGCAGCACTGCCTCCAGTTCTGGTGCCCACAGCACAAGAAGGATGTGGAACTGTCGGAGAGGGTGCAGGGGAGGCCACAAAGATGATCAGAGAGCTGGAGAACCTCTCCTATGGGGACAGCCTGAGAAGAGTTGGGGCTGTGCAGCCTGGAGAAGAGAATGCTCCAGAAAGACCTTAGAGCAGCCTTCCAGTGCCTGAAGGGGGCTCCAGGAGAGCAGGGGAGGGACTTATGACAAGGGCTGGGAGTGACAGGAGGAGGGACAATGGCTTTGAGCTTGGGAGAGGGGAGTTTGAGACTGGAGATGAGGAAGAAATTGTTGAGAGTGAGGGTGGGGAGACACTGGCACAGGTTGCCCAGGGAGGCTGTGGATGTCCCTTCCCTGGAGGTGTTCGAGGCCAGGCTGGATGAGGCCTTGAGCAAGCTGGGCTGGTGGGAGGTGTCCCTGCCCATGGCAGGGGGTGGAACTGGATGAGCTTTGAGGTCCTTTCCAACCCAACCCATTCAATGATTCCATTTTCCAGTTCCCTCTGAGCTGGTGCAGCTCTGATAGCTAAGGAGGTGGAGATGGTCCCTTGGGCATTTTGTGTGTGTCTAAACTAACCTCCCCCTTTTCTTTCCCACTAGCATTGGCCACTATTAACTTTCAGAAGCTGCACCCTGAGCTGCTGAAATACCTGGACACACTGCAGGTAAGGTGCAGAAAGGCTTTGTTCATCAGGATTTCCTAGGCCAGCATTGGAAATGGAGCTCTGATGGTCTGATTTGGTTGTGTGTGATGATTTGGACCAAATCCTCCTGCAATCAGTGAGCATCCCTATGAGGATTCCCGTGGAGAGTGAAGGAGGTCTGAACGGGTCCATGTCCCAATGGAGGCCAGGGACAAGCAGAGTCCCTCAGGGATCAGTCCTGGGACCTGTCTTGTTCAACATCTTTGTGGGTGCCATGGGCAGTGGCACTGAGTGCAGCCTCAGCAAGGTTGCTGATGACACCAAGCTGTGTGGTGCAGCAGACAGCTGGAGGGAAGGGATCCATCCAGAGGGACCTGGGCAGGCTGGAGAGGTGGGCACAAGCCAACCTCAGGAGCTTCAACAGGACCAAGGGCAGGGTCCTGCAGCTGGGTGGAGGCAATCCCAGGCACAAATCCAGGCTGGGCAGGGACTGGCTGGAGAGCAGCCCTGAGGAGAGAGACTTGGGGGTGCTGGGGGAGGAGAAGCTCAACAGGAGCTCTCAGGGTGCACTTGCAGCCCGGAAAGCCAATCAGAGCCTGGGCTGCAGCAGGAGAAGTGTGGCCAGCAGGGCAAGGGAGGGGATTCTGCCCCTCTGCTCAGCCCTGCTGAGACCCCACCTGGAGTACTGAGCAGAGATGAGCAGAGGGCTGGAGCAGCTCTTCTGTGAGGACAGACTGAAGGAGTTGGGGCTGTTCAGGCTGGAGAAGAGAAGGCTCCCAGGTGACCTCATTGTGGCCTTCCAGGATCTGCAGGGGGCTCCAAGAAGGCTGGGGAGGGACTGCTCAGGATCTCAGGGAGTGATAGGACTAGAGGGAATGGACTGAAGCTGGAGGTGGGGAGATTCAGGCTGGACATGAGGAGGAAGTTCTTCCCCATGAGAGTGGTGAAGCCCTGGAATGAGTTGTCCAGGGAGGTGGTTGAGGCCCCGTCCCTGGAGGTGTTTAAGCCCAGGCTGGCTGAGGCTGTGGGCAGCCTGCTCTAGTGTGGGGTGTCCCTGCCCATGGCAGGGGGGTTGGAACTAGCTGATCCTTGTGCTCCCTTCCAACCCTGACTGATACTGTGATTCTATGAGTGTGCTGTTACCCAGAGCCTTCTTAAAGGCTTTCCATTCAGCAGTGCCCTCTGGCCTGTGTTTAGCTGTTAGGTGGTAGATCCCTTCTCCCTTTCAAGTGTTGATGGCCAGTATCATCCCAGTCTGCAACCATCAGAGCTCTCTCTTGAAGCTCAGTCATCTTGTCCCCCCAAACTCTTTCCCCCTGGTGCTGTGGATGCCATCAGGAGCGTGCTGGGTGTTGATCTTCTGACCTTCTGCTCAGGGTGCAGAGGGTGCTTCAGTGATCTCCACTGCCTCCTATTCAGTGTGGATAAGTAAAGCTGCATTCATGGTGTGCTGTGCACACCAGAGTGGTGACTGCTCTGAGCCTTTGGCCCTGTTTCTGCCAGGACCTGCAGCAGAACCGAGCCGGGGAGCGCTTTGATTTCAGATACGTCATAAAACACCTTCCCCCCAGCAGTCCCAGGCTCTTCCTGCCTTCTCCCTGGCACTCAGCAGTGCTGCCTGCAGGAAGGCATTGATCCAGCGTGGCACTTCGGTGCCTTGAACCCCTGTGCTGTCAGAGATGTGAATCAGGGCAAGGGAGCTGCCTAATGAACACTCGATGTGAAAAGCACCTGGGCTGTGTGGTGAGGGAGCAGTGAGGCAATAACGAGTTGTGCTTTGTAGTGACAAGTTCCCTCTCTCTCTCTCTCTCTCTCTGCATCCCTTGGCCTTTTCTCTCCCTGTTGCTCTGCTTGCTCCAAATGCTAGCCTGGAGGAGTGTGAACAGCCAACAGATGCTCCAGGCTGTGATCGATTCTTGTCTGATCTCCTCCCCTGGCCTGTGAAAGGAGCTCTTGCTGCTGGCATGCTGAATCCCACTGCTGTTTCCTTTTCCTCTACAGGCTACAGAGGCTCTGCTGCCTGTGCTTTTGCCTCCTTTAGGCCTTACAAAAGTTCCCCAAACCCTTGCAGATGAGCAGAAGGAGGCACCTCCCCCTCCCCCCCCCCAGCTGAACACAGATGCATCATGGCTGTAGAGAAGCAGCTCCTCCTTTGCCACACTCCCTGATTACAAGACAGGAAGCTGTCAGTCATGCCTGCAAGGATTAGGAAAGATTATCTCTTCCTTCTTAGGGGCTTTTATTCCAGAGGGTGATCAAACTCTTTCTTTGGCTGGGAGATGGATTGATGAAAGATGGAGAAAGGCCTTGGAGTGCTGGTGGGCAGCAAGTTCTCCCTGGGGCAGCAATGTGCCCTGGTGGTCAAGAGGGCCAGTGGCATCCTGGAGTGCATCAAGAAGAGTGTGGCCAGCAGGGCTAGGGAGGTTCTCCTCCTCCTCTACTCTGCCCTGGTGAGACCACACCTGGAATACTGTGTGCAGTTATGGACTTCTCAGTTCAAGAGAGACAGGGAGCTACTGGAGGGAGTCCAATAGAGGCTATGAGGATGATGAGGGGACTGGAGCATCTCTCTCTTGTGAAGAAAGACTGAGAGCCCTGGGGTTGTTTAGTCTGGAGGAGAGAAGGCTGAGAGGGGATCTGATCAGTGTCCCTAGATATCTGAGGGCTGGATATCAAGATGAAGGTGCCAGGCTCTTTTCAGTGGTGCCCAGGGAACAAGGGCTGGAACCCAGGAAGTGAGGAGAAACTTCTCTGCTGTGAGGCTGCTGGAGCCCTGGAGCAGGCTGCCCAGAGAGCCTGTGGAGTCTCCCTCTCTGGAGCCTTTCAAGACCCAGCTGGATGTGTTCCTGTGTGACATGCTCTAGCTGATCCTGCTCTGGCAGGGAGGTTGGACTGGATGATCTCTGGAGGTCTCTCCCAACCCCTACACAGAATCACCAAGGTTGGAAGTGACCTCCAAGATCATCCAGCCCAACCTGTCACCACAGACCCCATGACTAAACCATGGCACCCAGCAGCTGGGCTCCACCTGGAACCATCAGATTCTTACAGGCACCTGCATGAATGAAACATGAAACATGAGTTTCTTTAATGCCCCTCACCTTGGCCAGTTCCTGTGGCTTCAGATAAAGCCCTCAACCAAAGAGGGCAACACTGCCTTGAGGCAGGAGAAGCCACGTGCCAGGCAGGCTGAGCACCCCTTGTCCCACCGGGTGCCGTGGGGCCGGGAGGAACTCTGCCGGAGCCGAGGGAGCTGGCACGTGGTGACAAATGGGAAGCAATTGCTCTGTGTGCAGAGCCTCTTTAATGAAGACCTAATTCCTGCAAAGGCTAATTCCTTCCTGCCAGCACCATATGCAGCATTAAAAAGGCATTAAGCTGCTAAGGTCTGCTGTTCCTACCTTGGCAGGCAGTGGCTGCGGTGCACCTGCGAGCGCTCAGCTGGCAGCGGCGTGGCTGCTAAGCAGACAGTTACAAATGGCTGTGCCTAGCAGAAGCTAAACACTGACAGTTGGTTTGTCTCTCTGCAGCAGCTCTGCCACACAGCAGCACCCACAACTGTGTGCTGTCACCTGGCTGAGGCCGTGTGCCTAGCAGAGCGTCACGGGACCGCAGGGCGGTGGAGGTTGGAAGGGACCTCCAGAGATCCTCCAGTCCAAGCCCCCTGCCAGAGCAGGAGCAGAGAATCCAGCACAGGTCCCACAGGAACACACCCAGATGGGGCTGGAAAGGCTCCAGAGCAGGAGACTCCACAACCTCTCTGGGCAGCCTGCTCCAGGGCTCTTTCATCCTCCCTGTAAAGAAGTTCCTCCTCATGTTGAGCTGAAACCTTCAACGTTCAAGCTTGAACCTGTTGTTCCTTGGCTTATTACTGAGCACCACCCAAAAGAGCTTGGGCCCCTCCACTTGCCCCTGACCCTTCAGATATTGATAGACACTGATCAGATCCCCTTAGTCTTCTCTTCTCAAGATTAAACAGCCCCAGGGTCTCAGTCTGTCTTCACAGGGGAGATGCTCAAGTCCCCTAAGCATCCTCCTGACCCTCCCTTGGACTCTCTCCAGCAGGTCTCTGTCTTGAACTGGACACAGTAATTCTCTGCTTTGCTTGCCTGTTGTGGGCAATGTTGCTTCACAGCACCTTGCTCCTTTCTTCCTCCTTAGCCACTTCTTCTGATGCCAAGTGGAGAAGAAAAAAGCTCTTGTAAAACCTGTCTCCAAACTGCATTTGGACAGTGCCTCCCTAGAAAGCAGGGCTGAGCACTGGGGCTGCCTAGTCTCCATTTTAACTCTCTGCTTTTGCTTTGATGCAGAAAAATCAGCCCAAGATGGTGATGGAGTATTGGACTGGGTGGTTTGACAGCTGGGGAGGACCCCACTACATCTTTGATGCAGATGGTGAGCACCGTCCCCTGCCCTGGTGGACACCGGGCTGTATTGCTTGGCAAACAGTCAGGGCAAGATGAGATACAGCCCAGCTGCTGTCCTGCTCTCACCTCTGCTTTGTGCCAGGCTCTGTGAATGACTGAGGGTCAGGTCCTGTGCCTTGGGCTTTTCTGCACCACCTCTGCTCTGAGGCCAGGCTGAGGGAGCTGGGGTGTTCAGCCTGTGTAGGAAGGAGAGGGAGGACGTGGTCAACTGAAATAGCTCTTACAGGGGGAGAGTCTGCACTCAAGAGAGGTGATTTGGCCCCTTCACCCTGCTGCTGTGAGACCTCCCCCTCCAGTTCTGGTGTCCCCACCATAAGGAGGATGTGGAACTGTTGGAGCAGGTCCAGGAGAGGCTGCAAAGACGATCCAAGGGCTGGAGCAGCTCTGCTGGGAGGACAGGCTGAGGGAGCTGGGGGTGTTCAGCCTGCAGGAGAGAAGGCTCCATGGGGACCTGAGAGCTGCCTGAAGGGATCCTACAGGAAGGCTGCAGAGGGACTTCTCATGAGGGTGTCTGGAGACAGGACAAGTTGGAATGGTTTGAAGCTGAGGGAGAGAAGGGTTAGCCTGGAGGTGAGGAAGAAGTGTGAGGGTTGTAAGACTCTGGAATAGGCTGCCCAGGCAGGTTGTGGATGCCTTCTCCCTGGGGGCATTCAAGGCCAGGCTGGATGAGGCCTTGAGCAACCTGGGCTGTTTGAGAGGTGTCCCTGCCCACGGTGGGGAGGTTGGAGTAGATGATCTCTGAGGTTCCTTCCAAGCTAAGCCATTCTGTGATTCTTTAGCAGTGCAAGTAAACAGCAGCTCTTTTTAAAAGCAAATGAGTATTTTTCTCTTTATTCCTCCAGAAGGAACTCCCTGGGGTGTGCAGAGAACCAACCATGAGGTGGTAGATTCCCCACCCCTGGGGGTGTTCAAGAAACCTGTGGCCATGGCACTTTGGGCCATGGTTTAATGGCCATGGTGCTGTAGTGTTGATGCTTGGGCTCAATGCTCTTAGAGGGCTTTTCTAACCCAAACAGCTCTGTGATTCTATGAACTTTTGCCCCTACTTGGAGTTATTGCAAGAGTGTTAGCCCAGGTGGCCAAGAAGGCCAAGGGCATCCTGGCCTGCATCAGGCAGAGTGTGGCCAGCAGGAGCAGGGAAGTCCTTGTGCCCTGTGCTCAGCAATGCTTAGGCCACACCTTGAGAACTGTGTCCAGTTCTGGGCTCCTCACTTTAAGAAGGACATTGAGAGACTTGAAGGTGTCCAGAGAAGGGCAACAAAGCTGGGGAGGGGTCTGGAGCACAGCCCTGTGAGGAGAGGCTGAGGGAGCTGGGGTTGCTTAGCCTGGAGAAGAGGAGGCTCAGGGGAGACCTTCTTGCTCTCTCCAACTCCCTGAAGGGAGGTTACAGCCAGGTGGGGGTTGGTCTCTTCTGCCAGGCAAACAGCATCAGAACAAGAGGACACAGTCTCAAGCTGTGCCAGAGGAGGTTTAGGCTGGAGGTGAGGGGAAAGTTCTTCCCAGCAAGAGGAATTGGCCATTGGGATGTGCTGCCCAGGGAGGTGGTGGAGTCCCCATCCCTGGAGGTGTTCAAGAGGGGATTGGATGTGGCACTTGGAGCCATGGTTTAGTTAGTCAGGAGGTGTTGGGTGCCAGGTTGGACTGGATGACCTCTCAGGTCTTTTCCAACCTTATTGATTCTATGATTCCTGCTCTGTGACCTTCCTGGCACTGCCCTTCTTCCTTCACAGAAATGGTGAATACTGTTGCAAGCATCCTCAAGCTGGGAGCATCCATCAACCTCTACATGTTTCATGGAGGCACCAACTTTGGCTTCATGAATGGGGCTTTGCAGAGTGATGAATACAAAGCAGATGTCACAAGTTATGGTGAGTTTTGCTTCAGCTGCCTTCTCCATGCACTTGTGGTGAGGGTGCAGCTCAGACTACCCCTTTGGGCCGGCGTGACAGAAGCACTGAGGAATGATCAGTGCAGCCACTCTGTCATGGAGAGATGGGTTGGAACATCACCATGAGGAGGACATCAATCTGCTGGAGCAGTCCCAGAGGAGACCCAGTGTGGCAAGTTTTAGGCTGTGCCTTCAAGCTTTAGCTAAGCATAGCCTAAAGCTGCCACACCCTCAGTTTGCTCCTCAGCTTAGGAAAGATGTTGAGATGCTGGAAGGGGTCCAGAGAAGGGCAACAGAGCTGGGGAGGGGTCTGGAGCACAGCACTGTGAGGAGAGCCTAGGTGGCCAAGAAGGCCAATGGCATCCTGGCCTGCCTCAGGAAGAGTGTGGCCAGCAGGAGCAGGGAAGTCATTGTGCCCTGTGCTCAGCACTGCTTAGGCCACACCTTGAGTCCTGTGTCCAGTTCTGGGCTCCTCACTTTAAGAAGGACATTGAGAGACTTGAAGGTGTCTAGAGAAGGGCAAGGAGGCTGGGGAGGGTTCTGGAGCACAGCCCTGTGAGGGAGAGGCTGAGGGAGCTGGGGTTGCTTAGCCTGCAGAAGAGGAGGCTCAGGGGGAGACCTTCTTGCTCTCTCCAACTCCCTGAAGGGAGGTGTTAGCCAGGTGGGGGTTGGTCTCTTCTCCCAGGCAGGCACCCAGCAGCAGAACAAGAGGACACAGTCTCAAGCTGTGCCAGGGGAGGTCTAGACTGGATGTAAGGAAGAAGTTCTTCATAGAAAGAGATTGGCCATTAGAATGTGCTGCCCAGGGAGGTGGTGGAGTCACCATCACTGGAGGTTTTTAGGAGGAGACTTGATGGAGTGCTTGGTGCCATGGGTTAGTTGATCACATGGTGTTGGGTGATAGGTTGGACTGGATGATCTCAAAGGTCTCTTCCAACCTGGTTTATCCCCATTCCATTCCATTCCATTCCATTCCATTCCATTCCATTCCATTCCATTCCATTCCATTCCATTCCATTCCATTCCATTCCATTCCATTCCATTCTCCCAGGCTGCCCAGAGATGTGGTTCAGGCCCTGTCCTGGAGTCATTCCAGATCAGCCCGGATGTGGCCCTGGGCATCCTGACCTAGTTGGAGGTGTCCCTGCTCAGTGCAGGGGGTTGGACAAGATGACCTTTTGGGGTCCCTTCCAACCCAATGCAATCTGTGAATCTGTGAGGCCATGAAGATGGTCAGAGGCTGCAGCGCCTTCCCTGTGGGGACAGGCTGAGGCAGTTGGGGTTGTGCAGCCTGAAGAAAAAGAAGGTTCCAAGGAGTCCTTGGAGCAGCCTTCCAGTACCTGAAGGGGGCTGCAAGAAAGCTGGGAAGGGACTTTGTACAAGGGCTTGGAATGATGGGGATGAGAGGGAATGAATGGAAGCTTGAGGAGAGGAGATTGAGACTGGAGATGAGGAAGAAATTGTTTAGAATGAGGCTGGGGAGTCACTGGCACAGGCTGCCCAGGGAGGATGTGGATGTCCCCTGCCTGGAGGTGCTCAAGGCCAGGCTGGATGAGCAGCCTGGGTTGGTGGGAGGTGTCCCTGCCCATGGCAGGGGGTTGGAACTGGATGAGCTTCGAGGTCCCTTCCAACCCAACCCATTCTGTGATTCTATGACTCTCTGAACTTGGAAGTTCCACCTCCAGCTTCCCCTTTCTAGGGCTCTCCGACGAAGATGCCTGACGAGAGGCTTTGTGCTTCCTGTTTCCAGCCCCTACCTACCTTCAGCCTGGTGGAAGTGCACAGGTGTCCACAACACAGACAGTGCCAAGGACACTGTACCTTGGGCTTTTCCTTCTCCCTGAAGGCTGTCCCAGTGCTGCTGCCAGCTCTCAAACCCCTGTGCTTCCCTTCCAGACTACGACGCTGTGCTGACCGAGGCTGGGGACTACACCTCCAAATTCTTCAAGCTGCGACAGCTCTTCAGCACCATCATTGGTAATCAGCCACCCAAGGTCCACAGCACTCTGCCACCCACAGCCTTGAGGCTGAGTCCTGCTTTGACTGCCCCTTCTGCTGCTGCTCTCTGACTCTGGTTGGGGCTTTCTCCAAAAGATGGGAGGGATAACCAAGGGAGGTCTGGAGCGGGGGCCTTACATCTGTGCTGGCTTTTTGTGCCTGAAGTTGTTCCATCTTTCATCTTCCTTTTGCATCACAGACCAGCCTCTTCCTCTGCCTCCCATGATTGAGAGCAAGGCATCCTATGGTGCAATCCTGATGCATCAGTACATCTCCCTCTGGGATGTGTTACCAGCTCTTCTGCAGGTAGTGCCACCAGGTTCATAGACTCACTGAGTGGTTTGGATTGGAAGGGACCTCAAAGCTCATCCAGCTCCAAGCCCCCTGCCGTGGGCAGGGACACCTCCCACCAGCCCAGCTTGCTCAAGGCCTCATCCAACCTGGCCTTGAACACCTCCAGGGAGGGGACAGCCACAACCTGCCTGGGCAACCTGTGCCAGAGTCTCCCCAGCCTCACTCTAAAGAATTTGTTCCTCATCTCCACTCTCAATTTCCCCTCTCCCAGCTCAAAGCCATTGTCCCTCATCCTGGCACTACAAACCCCTGTCAAAAGTCCCTCCCCAGCTCTCCTGTAGCCCCCTTCAGGTACTGGAAAGCTGCTCTCTAAGGTCTCCTTGGAGCCTTCTCTTCTCCAGGCCGATCAGCCTCAGCTCCTTCAGCCTGCCCCCATTGTCATGCATCTCAGCACTAAAAGGCATCACCTCTTAGCTGGGAAAGGTGATTAGTGCTCTGGGTTGTAGTAGTGCCCATGAGGATGAGGCTGGGGAATGTTTTGTGAAGGATATGCAGAGAAGGCCAATTTCAATCTTAGCTCCTTTACTTCTTCTGTTCTCTTGGGATGCCAGTTTGGCACATCCTTGGCTCCCTTCTCTGGTACCTTGTCTTCATTGCTGTAGCTTTCACAGGGTCATAAAGGTAATTCAGGTTGGAACAGAGCTCTGGAGGCTTACAGGGTAAAAATTCAACCTGTGGCAGAGGGGAACCCCTGTCTTCAATGGATTCAGAGATTGGTAGAATGGTTTGGGTTGGAAGGGACCTGGATCTAGAGTATGTGGGGCAGAGATCTCTGGTAGCAAAGACTGCTGTTGAGGGGAGGGTCTGTGTGCTGGTTCTGGGTGAAGATCATAGAATCAGTAAGTTTGGAAAGCACCTCAGAGATCATCAAGTCCAACCTGTCATCCAACACCTCCTGACAACTAAACCATGGCTCCAAGTGCCACATCCAATCCCCTCTTGAACACCTCCAGGGACAGGGACTCCACCACCTCCCTGGGCAGATGTCACTTCCATGTTCTGAAGTGAAGCCCATGCCTTGATTCATAGATTCATAGGATGGGTTGGGTTGGAAGGGACCTTGAAGATCATCCAGCTCCAACCCCCTGCCACGGGCAGGGACACCTCCCACCAGCCCAAGGTTGCTCAAGGCCTCATCCAGCCTGGCCTTGGACAAATGCAGGTTGGCCTGGCAGTGCCGAGAGGCCACTTCTGCTGCTGGCTTTGCTTCTCCTTTGCAGCCCATCAAGTCAGAGCTCCCCATTAACATGGAGAACCTGCCCCTGAACAGGAGCAGTGGGCAGTCCTATGGCTATGTGCTCTATGAGACCATCATCTTCGGCGGGGGACAGCTGCACTCGCACCACCACGTCCGGGACCGAGCGCAGGTGAGGAGCTGAGGGCCCCTGGCACTGGCCTCAGGCAGGTGGAACTCCTTTGGTCTGGGCAGCTGGAGGTGAAATGCCTTGTAAAACAGCTAGATGAGAAGGGTGGTTCCCTGCTTGCAGTTCTCAGCTAAGCCCCAAGCCTCATCCTTTGGAAATCAGCCTGAGGTCCCAGGTTGCTCAAACTCATAGTATCATAGTAGTATAGTATCATAGTATCAGTCAGGGTTGGAAGGGAGCACAAGGATCAGCTAGGTCCAACCCCCCTGCCATGGGCAGGGACACCCCACACTAGAGCAGGCTGCCCACAGCCTCAGCCAGCCTGGGCTTAAACACCTCCAGGGACGGGGCCTCAACCACCTCCCTGCACAACCCATTCCAGGGCTTCACCACTCTCATGGGGAAGAACTTCCTCCTCCCCTCCAGCCTCAATCTCCCCACCTCCAGCTTCAGTCCATTCCCCCTAGTCCTATCACTCCCTGAGATCCTGAGCAGTCCCTCCCCAGCCTTCCTGGAGCCCCCTTCAGATCCTGGAAGGCCACAATGAGGTCACCTGGGAGCCTTCTCTTCTCCAGCCTGAACAGCCCCAACTCCTTCAGTCTGTCCTCACAGGAGAGCTGCTCCAGCCCTCTGCTCCTCCTCCTGGCCCTGCTCTGGACACCTTCCAGCCCCTCCAGATCCCTCTTGCAATAGGGGCTCCAGAACTGGAGGCAGTACTCCAGGTGGGGTCTCAGCAGGGCTGAGCAGAGGGGCAGAATCCCCTCCCTTGCCCTGCTGGCCACACTTCTCCTGCTGCAGCCCAGGCTCTGATTGGCTTTCCGGGCTGCAAGTGCACACTGAGAGCTTCTGTTGAGCTTCTCCTCCCCCAGCACCCCCAAGTCTCTCTCCTCAGGGCTGCTCTCCAGCCAGTCCCTGCCCAGCCTGGATTTTGCTTGGTGGATAGAAGCACAGAATGGGTTGGGCTGGAAGGGACCTCAAAGCTCATCCAGTTCCAACCCCCCTGTCATGGGCAGGGACACCTCCCACCAGCCCAGGTTGCTCAAGGCCTCATCCAGCCTGGCCTTGAACACCACCAGGGAGGGGACATCCACAGCCTCCCTGGGCAACCTGTGCCAGTGTCTCCCCAGCCTCACTGAGTTCTGGTTTCACAGGCAGTTTCCTCCCTGAATACTTTAGGAATATAATAGAATAGAGTAGAGTAGAATAGAGTAGAGTAGAATAGAATTAACCAGGTTGGAAAAGACCTCAGAGATCATCAAGTCCAACCTCTCACACAGCACCATCTAATCAACTAAACCATGGCACCAAGTGCCTCATCCAGGCTCTTCCTAAACACCTCCAGGGACGGGGACTCCACCACGTCCCAGGGCAGCACATTCCAATGGCCAATTTCTGTGGCTGGGAAGAACTTCTTCCTTACATCCAGCCTAAACCTCCCCTGGCACATCTTGAGACTGTGTCCTCTTGTTCTGGTGCTGCTTGCCTGGGAGAAGACACCAACCCCCACCTGGCTACAACCTCCCTTCAGGGAGTTGCAGAGAGCAAGAAGGTCTGCCCTGAGCCTCCTCTTCTCCAGGCTAAGCAACCCCAGCTCCCTCAGCCTCTCCTCACAGGGCTGTGCTCCAGACCCCTCCCCAGCCTCCTTGCCCTTCTCTGGACACCTTCCAGCAACTCAACATCTTTCCTGAACTGCCAGGAACCTGTGGAAGAGAAGATTATAGCAGAATTGCTGAGAAGTTGCTCTCCTCTCTTGTGCTCCCCTCTGCAGGTCTTTGTTAACACTATGTATGTTGGTGAGCTGGACTACAACACAGTGGAGCTCACCCTTCCTGAAGGACAGGTAACTAAGTGGAGATTGCTCACAGCAATGACGTGTGGGGAGCAGAATGAGACCTCTGAAGAAGCACAGCCCTCAAGAACACCTCCCACCCAATCCACGTCACTAGCTGCTGCTGGCACAGGGAACAGTTGTTAGACCCTGGTTGGACACCGTTTCACTGGGGAAATGAATGGTATCATGGAGTTGTTTGGGTTGGCAAAGCCTTCTCAGGCCATTGAGGCCAACCAGCAACCCAACACCACCATGGCCATCACACCATGTCCCAGAGAGCCGTGGCCACAGGTCTCTTGAGCAGCTCCAGCCAGACCAGTCTGTGATTGCAGGCAAGTCAGCAGAGCTGAGCATGGCTCTGGGGAGCAGCTGAGGGGGTGGATACCCTCAGTTGTTGTTCTGGGTTGTGGGAGAGCTGTATGACATAAGCCTGTGCTCTGTCAAACTCCATTTCTGGCTCTGTGGGCGATCTCCAAATGGAATTTAAAGACTCGAGAGGGAGGAAAGAAAGAAAAGTGTTCTGGAAAGGCTGAAGGCTTCTCAGTGCAGAGCTCTCTGGTAATGTCAGGTAATGCAGAGCTTTAGAACTGAACAGAAATAACCAGGTTGGAAAAGACCTTTGAGATCAGCAAGTCCAACCTATCACCCAACACCATCTGATCAACTAAACCATGGCACCAAGGGCCTAAATTTGAACACCTCCAGGGATGGGGACTCCACCACCCCCTGGGCAGCACATCCCAATGGCCAGTTCCTCTTGCTGGGAAGGACTTTCTCCTCACCTTCAGCCTAAACCTCCCCTGGCACAGCTTGAGACTGTGTCCTCTTGTTCTGGTGCTGCTTGCCTGGGAGAAGAGACCAACCCCCACCTGGCTACAACCTCCCTTCAGGGAGTTGTAGACAGCAATAGTCTCCTCTGAGCCTCCTCTTCTGCAGGCTTTAAGCAGGTAAACTGCAGCTGCCAGGGGTGTCAGTGCCACCTCCCTTCCTAAGCACCTCCACTGCCCTCAGCACTGTGGCTGACACAGCAGATGCCTCTCTCTGCTCCAGCTGATGCTCTTCCTTCTGGTGTCCCACAGGGATTCAGGCAGCTGAGGCTGCTGGTGGAGAACCGAGGTCGTGTCAATTATGGGCTGGCACTGAACGAGCAGAGGAAAGGTCAGTGAAGTTCTCTTGTGCTGACACTGGCCTGGGCTGTTCTCAGAGCTGCAACACTGGGGAGCTGCCTCTCTGGTGTGCTTTACACACAGCCAAACTGGAGACCCAGTCCAGCTGTCATGGTGCTAGCCAGGCCTGCTGGCTGGGGGTGGGTGGGAAATGGTGTGGCAGAGGGAATGTGTTAAATCCACAGTTCCTCAGCCCTAGGCTGCAGGGATGGCAGGTGGAAAGCAGTGGCTGCTTGCTGGCTTCCATTAAGGCTTCTGATTTGCACAGATTCATAGAATGGGTTGGGTTGGAAGGGACCTTAAAGGTCATCCAGTTCCAGCACCCCTGCCATGGGCAGGGACACCTCCCACCAGCACAGCTTGCTCAAGGCCTCATCCAGCCTGGCCTTAAACACCTCCAGGGAAGGGACATCCACAGCCTCCCTGGGCAACCTGTTCCTGTCTCTCCCCACCCTCACTCTGAAAGAATTTCTTCCTCATCTCCAGTCTCAGTCTCCCCTCTCCCAGCTCAAAGCCACTGTCCCTCATCCTGTCCCTCCCAGCCCTTGTCAAAAGTCCCTCCCCAGCCCTCCCGTAGCCCCTTCAGGAGCTGAAAGGCAGCTCTAATGTCTCCCTGTAGCCTCTTCTTCTCTTGGGGCTGAACAACCCCAACTCCCTCAGCCTGTCCCCATAGGGCAGGTGCTCCAGCCCTCTGATCACCTCTGTGATCTCTGTGGTCCTCTGCGGTCTCCTCTGGGCCCAGCTCACACAGCATCAGGAGCAGTGACCTGCCCTGTGTTGAGCAGAGCTCATTAAAAGTATTCAAGTGTATCTCACACAGTGGTGGAGCTGAAAGAGGTCAGGGCCCCAGGACTGTGTTTTAGTGGGGAACTGTCTGCAGCAGCTGTCCAAACCCGGCTCCTGGAGTTCAGCACATGCCTGGACTACTTTGATTTCACTGCAGAAGAGGTTCATGAAGCCCCCTAGGCTGCTTAGCTGCAGTGCTGTAATTAGGAGGCTGGATCAGGACCTGGGCTTTGCTTGCTACGTGGAGAATATCTTGAACAAGAGAATGCTGAAGGCAAATTACCTCTGAAGGTGTCTTGAGATCCTTGGATACAAAGCCCTGGGTCAGCACTGGCCAACAGAAGCACAGAATGGTCTGGCTTGGAAGGGACCTCCCAAGGTCATCCAGTCCATGCCTTCTGCAGCAGGCAGGGGCAGCACTTTCCCCATGCCCTGCTTTGCTGTGCCTGGGAGAAGAAGGAGCTGATCTACTGCTTTAAAAAACTCCCCACATGGGCAGCTAACTGAAAACCCACCAGTGGCAACCAAACCTCCTCTGCTGCCTGTGCCAGCAGTGTTTTCTGCTTGGTGAGTTGAAGCAAAGCAGAGAGTGTGGGGAGGCCAAATGCAGAGCAACGTTCCCCACTCAATCTGGATGAGCAATGGGACCATATGGACTCTAATGCCATTGCAGAACGTGGCTGCTTTCCATCTCCTGCTGTTCCTCTCCTCCAGATAGGAAAAATCTCTCAGCTTCAGCTGTTTTGCAACTCTTCATTACCCCCATTGCTCTTGCAGGCTTAGTTGGTGATGTCTTCTTGAACAAAACCCCCTTGAGGAACTTCAAGATTTACAGCCTGGAGATGAAACCCAGCTTCATGGAAAGGTTTGTGGCATTTCCACCCTTTTTGGCTCCCTCCTACCAGACCAAACTGCTTGGAGCAGCGGTGCAAAACCTGGCAGGTAGCTTTTAAATGCACCAGAAAGGCAAGACCAAGGTCAAAGCAGGGAGGTGGGGTCTGAACTGCCCAGTTCCTTGCTGATGGCTTTTGCCTGAAGCAGTGCACAGTAGGCTGCCCTCTTCTCCCTGCCAGTCACAGGCCTTGAGCACAAGCCCTGCAGGGAGAGGCTGAGGGAGCTGGGGTTGCTTAGCCTGGAGAAGAGGAGGCTCAGGGAGACCTTCTTGCTCTCTCCAACTCCCTGAAGGGAGGTTGTAGCCAGCTGGGGGTTGGTCTCTTCTCCCAGGCAAGCAGCACCAGAATAAGAGGACACAGTCTCAAGCTGTGCCAGGGGAGGTTTAGGCTGGATGTAAGGAAGAAGTTCTTCCCAGCAAGAGGAATTGGCCATTGGGATGTGCTGCCCAGGGAGGTGGTGGAGTCACCATCCCTGGAGGTGTTTAGGAAGAGCCTGGATGTGGCACTTGGTGCCATGGTCTAGTCATGAGGTCTGTGGTGACAGGTTGGACTTGATGATCTTTGAGGTCTCTTCCAACCTTGGTGATTCTGTGATTATTTAGGGTCACAAGGGTGATCCAAGGGCTGAAGCACCTCTGCTCTGAGGGTAGGCTTGAGGGAGCTGGGGTTGTTCAGCTTGGAGAAGAGGACTCCAGGGGGACCTTAGAGTTGCCTTTCAGTGCCTGAAAGGGTCCTACAGGATGGCTGGAGGGGGACTTTTCAATGGTGAGGCACTGGTACAGGTTGCCCAGGGAGGCTGTGGATGTCCCTTCCCTGGAGGTGTTCAAGGCCAGGCTGGATGAGGCCTTGAGCAAGCTGGGCTGGTGGGAGGTGTCCCTGCCCATGGCAGGGGGTGGAACTGGATGGCCCTTAAGGTCCTTTCCAACCCAACCCATGAATCCATGAATAGGACAAAGGGAAATGATTTGAAGCTCAGGGAGGGTAGGTTGGAATAGGACAAAGGGAAATGATTTGAAGCTCAGGGAGGGTAGGTTGGAATAGGACAAAGGGAAATGATTTGAAGCTCAGGGAGGGTAGGTTGGAATAGGACAAAGGGGAAATGATTTGAAGCTCAGGGAGGGTAGGTTGGAATAGGACAAAGGGAAATGATTTGAAGCTCAGGGAGGGTAGGTTGAGACTGGATCTTAGGAATTAGTTCTTCAGTACAAGGGGGTGAGATTCTGGCACAGGCTGCCCAGGGAGGTTGTGGATGTCCCCTCCTTGGGGGTGCTCAAGGCCAGCTTGGATGAGGCCTTGAGCAGCCTGGGCTGGTGGGAGCTGTCCCTGCCCATGGCAGGGGGTCAGAGTAGCTGATCTCTGAGGTCCCTTCCAACCTAACCCATTCCATGATCCCATGAAATGCATTCCTGCTGTGGAGGATCTGAAGCCTTCCTCCCAGCCTGTCCAACAGGATCAGCTCAGGTAAAAGGATGACTTAACCCCAAGGGGTGGGTCCCAACGCCCCCACACCTCGGAGGAGTCGCTGTCTCTCTTGAAATTAGCCAGCTGGCTGATATCTTTAGTCAGGCAAACTCACAAGGGACAGATTAATTCTAGGAAGCTACTAATAGTACATTAACAAGCCCAGATGGCTTCCTCTCTTTTAAGATGTTTTGCTTGAATTTCAGGGAGGCTTAAAAAGAAATGCAGCAGGGGTGAGGGGGCAAGGAGGAAGCCTCTGGCAGGCTAGAGAGAACCTCAGCAAGCTCTGAAGGCAGCAGATGCCCTGTGGACTCTGGCCAGGCTCCAGAGAGAGTGTTTTCAGTTCTGTTGTTAACACCAGAAGGCAACACATGTGCAGTCCCCCAGATATCACAGCTCCTGCATGGTGTGTAGGAAGGAGAGGGAGGCCATGTTCAACTGAAATAGCTCTTACAGGGGGAGAGTCTGCACTCAAGAGAGGTGATTTGGCCCCTTCACTCCGCTGCTGTGAGACCTCCCCTCCAGTTCTGGCGTCCCCACCATAAGGAGGACGTGGAGCTGTTGGAGCAGGTCCAGGAGAGGCTGCAAAGATGATCCAAGGGCTGGAGCAGCTCTGTTGGGAGGGTAGGCTGAGGGAGCTGGGGGTGTTCAGCTTGGAGAGAAGGCTCCATGGGGACCTGAGAGCTGCCTGAAGGGATCCTACAGGAAGGCTGCAGAGGGACTTCTCATGAGGGTGTCTGGAGACAGGACAAGGAGGAATGGTTTGAAGCTGAGGGAGAGCAGGGTTAGCCTGGAGCTGAGGAAGAAGTTGTTGAGTGTGAGGGTGGTGAGAGTCTGGCACAGGCTGCCCAGGGAGGTGTTGAAGGCCAGGCTGGATGAGGCCTTGAGCAGCTGAGTGTAGCTGAGAGGTGTCCCTGGGCATGGTGGGGAGCTGGGAGGGGATGAGCTCTGAGGCCTCTTGGCAGGGGACATTTCTATCCTCCAGTCAGGCCTTACAGAGCTGGACTCCCATACTAGGAGCAGTGGTGCTGCTACCACAGAATACACTGAAGAAGGTGGAAAAGTACAGGAAGGTGAGGGTGTTACCCCATAAGCAGAGGATTAAGCTGGATGAGTGAGATAGTTGCTGCCCTCAGTATGCAGAGACTCTGGAACAGGCTGCCCAAGGAGGTTGTGGATGCCTCCTCCTGGGCACATTGAAGGCCAGGCTGGATGAGGCCTCGAGCAGCCAAGCCTCATTGAGAGGTGTCCCTGCCCATAGTGGGGAGGTTGGAGTAGATGATCTCTGAGTTCCCTCCCAACCTAACCCATTCCGTGATTCTGTGCCTCTGAAATTGCTAAGGACAATCTTCACAGTTGCTGGGTCAGGGTGGGGGCTACCTGAAGGATTCCTCTTGAAGGGGGCTAACCTTAGGCTGCAGGGGTTTAGAAGCACATTCCCAGTGAGGCAAGGGCTGTGCCATGGGCACACAGAAGCAAGGCTGGCCACCGCTCCAGTCAGTTGCTGGCAACTAACCAGGAGCAAGGGAGCACAATCAGCTTCCAGCCCCTGTGTGGGAGGATGGAGCCTGCCACTGTGGAAGGCTTTTAGCTGAATAATTCAGCAGCAGCCAGGCTGCACTGGATCAATAACTCAGCTGAATCCAAGAGCTGCTGTTTGTCAGGGTTGGGAGGAGCTTGTTCTGACAGAAGCTCAAGGCTTCAGTGGCACTTCCACAACCCTTATGTTCTCTTAGGTTTGTCCCCTGCTCCCAGAGTGTGGCACAGGGAAGAAATAAAGCCAGGTTGCTCCTAATTGCAAGGATGTGTTCATGGACCTTGATAAGCACACAGGCAGGAAGGGAATCCTACCAGTTGTGCAGGTTTTCCCTTAGCCTGTGCAAGCCCAGGTGGCCAAGAAGGCCAAGGGCATCCTGGCCTGCATCAGGAAGAGTGTGGCCAGCAGGAGCAGGGAAGTCCTTGTGCCCTGTGCTCAGCACTGCTGAGGCCACACCTTGAGTCCTGTGTCCAGTTCTGGGCTCCTCACTTTAAGAAGGACATTGAGAGACTTGAAGGTGTCCAGAGAAGGGCAAGGAGGCTGGGGAGGGGTCTGGAGCACAGCCCTGTGAGGAGAGGCTGAGGGAGCTGGGGTTGCTTAGCCTGGAGAAGAGGAGGCTCAGGGGAGACCTTCTTGCTCTCTCCAACTGCCTGAAGGGAGGTTGTAGCCAGGTGGGGGTTGGTCTCTTCTCCCAGGCAAGCAGCCCCAGAACAAGAGGACACAGTCTCAAGCTGTGCCAGGGGAGGTTCAGGCTGGATGTTAGGAAGAAGTTCTTCCAGCAAGAGGAATTGGCCATTGGAATGTGCTGCCCTGGGATGTGGTGGAGTTCCCATCCCTGGAGGTGTTTAGGAACCTGTTTAGGAGCCTGGCTGAGGCACTTGGTGCCATGGTGTAGTTGATTAGATGGTGTTGGGTGATAGGTTGGACTGGATGATCTCAAAGGTCATTTCCAACCTGGTTAATTCTGTTCTGTTCTATTCTATTCTATTCTATTCTATTCTATTCTATTCTATTCATGGTGCCCCTGGGCACTGGCGAGGCCACACTTTGAATCTTGAGTTCATATTTGGGCTTCTCACTCCAAGAAGGACATTGCAGGGCTGGAGCAGGTTCAGAGAAGGGCAAGGAAGCTGGGGAAGGGCCTGGAGAACAGGGCTGGGGAGGAGCAGCCGAGGGACCTGGGGGTGTTTAGTGTGGAGGAGGCCGAGGGGGAGACCTCCCTGCTCTCTACAGCTCCCTGCAAGGAGGTTGCAGTGAGCTGGGGGTTGGGCTCTTCGCCCTCGTGTCAGTGCTGCCTGGTGCTTCCCTGCTGTGTCTGGTCCTTGTCTTGCAGCCTGAAGCACACTGCTGGCTGGAGTTCAGTCCCAGATTACTTTGTGGGTCCAGCTTTCTTCCGTGGGAGGCTGTGGATAGAGCATCAGCCGCAGGACACTTTCTTGAAGCTCCAGGCAAGTCTCCTTTGTCATCCCCCCTCCTGCTTCTCCTTTGTGGATGTGCCACGAGAGCTGGTGTTCGCATCTCCCTGCTGTGGCAGATTGCTGCTGTTGCACAGACCTTAAGATGAGATATTAGTATTAAAGCTTCCTCCTCTGATTCCACTCCCTCCAAGGCCAGGTTCATGCCAGCCATTGCTCTGCTGCTCACTTCCACGTCTGTGCTTCGTTGTAAATTGTGCTAGGCAGCAGCAGCAGCAGCAAGAGAGGATTCCTGACCCCTGGGACGTAGGGGAGGGGAGAGAGTCCTGTGCTTGGGAAGGGCTGAAGGCATCTCTGTTCAAAAGGATCAGGCTTCTCCACAAGCAGCAATCATGAAGTGAAAGCCTTCTCCTTTTAATGAGCACATGAAGGATAACTCCGCTTCAGCAGGGCTCACTTAACCGCTCCTGGCTTCAGGGACGTAGGGCTCCATAGGGCTGTATAGGGCTCTGTTGGGCTCCGTATTGCTCTATAGGCTCCATAGGTCTCTATCAGGGTCCTTAGGGCTCTATAGGCTCCGTAGGGCTCTATAAGGCTCCGTAGGGGTCTTTAGGCTCTATAGGCTCCATATTTCTCTATAGGCTCCATATTGCTCTATAAGGCTCCACAGGGCTCCGTATGGCTCTATATGTTCCATAGTGCTCTGTAGGGCTCTATAGGCTCCGTAGGGCTCTATAGGCTCCATAGGGCTCTATAGGCTCCATAGGGCTTGGTAGGGCTCTATAGGTTCTGTAGGCCTCCATAGGGCTCTATAGGCTCCATAGGTCTCTATCAGGCTCCACAGGGCTCTATAGGCTCCATAGGGCTCTATAAGGCTCCGTAGGGGTCTTTAGGCTCCATAGGGCTCCATGGGGCTCTATAGGCTCCATATTTCTCTATAGGCTCCATATTGCTCTATAAGGCTCCACAGGGCTCCGTATGGCTCTATATGTTCCATAGTGCTCTGTAGGGCTCTATAGGCTCCGTAGGGCTCTATAGGCTCCATAGGGCTCTATAGGCTCCATAGGGCTTGGTAGGGCTCTATAGGTTCTGTAGGCCTCCATAGGGCTCTATAGGCTCCATAGGTCTCTATCAGGCTCCGCAGGGCTCTATAGGCTCCATAGGGCTCTATAAGGCTCCGTAGGGGTCTTTAGGCTCTATAGGCTCCATATTTCTCTATAGGCTCCATATTGCTCTATAAGGCTCCACAGGGCTCCGTATGGCTCTATATGTTCCATAGTGCTCTGTAGGGCTCTATAGGCTCCGTAGGGCTCTATAGGCTCCGTAGGGCTCTATAGGCTCCATAGGGCTTGGTAGGGCTCTATAGGTTCTGTAGGCCTCCATAGGGCTCTATAGGCTCCATAGGTCTCTATCAGGCTCCGCAGGGCTCTATAGGCTCCATAGGGCTCTATAAGGCTCCGTAGGGGTCTTTAGGCTCCATAGGGCTCCATATTTCTCTATAGGCTCCATATTGCTCTATAAGGCTCCACAGGGCTCCGTATGGCTCTATATGTTCCATAGTGCTCCGTAGGGCTCTATAGGCTCCGTAGGGCTCTATAGGCTCCGTAGGGCTCTATAGGCTCCATAGGGCTCTATAGGCTCCATAGGGCTTGGTAGGGCTCTATAGGTTCTGTAGGCCTCCATAGGGCTCTATAGGCTCCATAGGTCTCTATCAGGCTCCACAGGGCTCTATAGGCTCCATAGGGCTCTATAAGGCTCCGTAGGGGTCTTTAGGCTCCATAGGGCTCCGTGGGGCTCTATAGGCTCCATATTTCTCTATAGGCTCCATATTGCTCTATAAGGCTCCACAGGGCTCTATAGGCTCCACAGGGCTCTATAGGCTCCACAGTGCTCCATAGGGTTCTATAGGCTCTCTAGGGTTCTATAGGCTCCTTAGGGCTTGGTAGGGCTCTATAGGTTCTGTAGGCCTCTGTAGGGCTCTGTAGGGCTCAGTAGGGCTCTATAGGCTCTGTAGGGCTCCCCAGGGCTCCGTAGGCTCCCCAGGGCTCTGTAGGGCTCTATAGGCTCCGTAGGGGTCTATAGGGCTCTATAGGCTCCTTAGGGGTCTATAGGGCTCTGTAGGCTCCATATTGCTCCATAGGGCTCTACAGGGCTCTATAAGCTTCTGTAGGGCTCTATAGGCTCTGTAGGGCTCTATAGGCTCTGTAGGGCTCTATAGGCTCTGTAGGGCTCTATGGGCTCCATAGGGGTCTTTAGGCTCCATAGGGGTCTTTAGGCTCTGTAGGGCTCTATAGGCTCCATAGGGCTCCACAGGGCTCCACAGGGCTCTGTAGGGCTCTATAGGCTCCATAGGGGTCTTTAGGCTCCATGGGGCTCAGCAGGGCTCTGTAGGCTCCATAGGGCTCCATAGGGCTCCATAGGGCTCAGTAGGGCTCTGTAGGCTCCATAGGGCTCCATAGGGCTCCATAGGGCTCCATAGGCTCTGTAAGGCTCCTTAGCGGTCTTTAGGCTCCGTAGGGCTCTATAGGGCTCTATAGGCACCATGGGCCTCTGTAGGCTCCATGTTGCTCCATAGGGCTCTGTAGGCTCCATAGGGCTCTGTAGGCTCCATAGGGCTCTATAAGGCTCCATAGGGCTCTATAAGGCTCCATAGGGCTCTATAAGGCTCCATAGGGCTCTATAAGCTCCATATTGCTCTCTAAGGCTCCATAGGGCTCCATAGGGCACTATAAGACTCCGTAGGGCTCCATAGGGCACTATAAGACTCCATAGGGCTCCATAGGGCTCTGTAGGCTCCATAGGGCTCTATAAGACTCCGTAGGGCTCCATAGGTTCCATAGGGCTCTATAGGCTCCACAGGGCTCTATAGAAAGCAAGCAGAAAGTGGCCTGACAGAATGCAAGTGTGGCAGCAGGCTTGGTTTCCTGTGTGGGTCCTAACCAGGCAGTCCAGCTGGGTGTTAGGAAGTTCTTCACCATGAGGGGGTGGAACACTGCAGCAGGTTGCCCAGGGAGATGGTTGAAGCTCCATCCCTGGAGATATTCAAGGTGAGGATCAACAGGGCTCTGGGCGAGCTGCTCTGGTGAAGGATGTCCCTGCTGACTGCAGAGGGGTTGGACTGGATGACCCCTGGAGGTCCCTTCCAACCCAGACCATCCTGTGGTGATTCTGTGCTCAGTGACTCTGTGCCCTGCCTTGCTTCTAGGGCTGGGAAAAAGGAGTTGTGTTTGCCAATGGCCGGAACCTGGGCCGCTACTGGAAGATTGGACCTCAGGAAACTCTCTACCTGCCTGGCCCCTGGTTGAGGAAAGGGGGCAATGAGGTGAGAGGCTTTGGGGGGTGCTCTGGGCTTGGTTGTGTTATGAAAGATCCTGCTCTGAGACACATCCCAAACAGATGGATTAGGTACCTGTCATGGACCTGCTGGGGTTGGAAAAGTCCTCTGAGATCTTCCAGTCCAACCATCAGCCCAACCCCACCACGGCCCCCAAACCATGGCCCCAGGTGCCATGGCCAACAGCTTTCTGCAGCACCTCCAGGGATGGGGACTCTACCACCTCCCTGGGCAGCCTGTGCCAATCCCTGACCACTCTTGCAGCACAAAAATGGTTCCTAAACTCCAACCTAACCCTCCCCTGGCACAATTTCAGGTCATTTCCTCTCCTATCACCTGAGACTAGGGAGCAGAGCCCAACCCCTACCTCACTGCAGCCTACTCTCAGGGAGCTGTAGGGAGCAATGAGGTCTTCTCTCAGCTTCCTCTTCTCCAGACTAAACACCCCCACTTCCCTCAGCTGCTCCTCCCCAGCCCTATTCTCCAGACCCTTCCCCAGCTTTGTGGCCCTTCTCTGGACCTGCTCCAGCCTCTCAGTGTCCTTCTTGGAGAGTAGGCCCAAAACTAAACCCAGGATTCAAGGTGTGGCCTCACCAGTGCCTGGTACAGGGGCACTATTACTTCCTTGCCCCTGCTGCCCACACCATTGCTGATCCAGGCCAGGCTGCTGGTGGCTTTCTTGGCCACCTGGGCACCCCCTGGTTCATCTTCAGCCAGCTGTCACCCAGCACCCCCAGGTCCTTTTGTGCCAGGCAGTTTCCAGCCACTCTGCCCCCAGCCTGGAGTGCTCATGGGCTTGGTGTGCCCCAAGTGCAGGACCCTGTCTCTAGCTGGAAGCCAGCCCAGCAGAGAGGAAGCAGACTCTTATCTCCTGGCCTCTGTGGAAGGCAGGGAAGGTGCTGCTCTGAGGCTGAGTGCTGTGCAGGGCAGGGAAGGTGCTGCTCTGAGGCTGAGTGCTGTGCAAGGCAGGGAAGGTGCTGCTCTGAGGCTGAGTGCTGTGCAGGGCAGGGAAGGTGCTGCTCTGAGGCTGAGTGCTGTGGAAGGCAGGGAAGGTGCTGCTCTGAGGCTGAGTGCTGTGCAGGGCAGGGAAGGTGCTGCTCTGAGGCTGAGTGCTGTGGAAGGCAGGGAAGGTGCTGCTCTGAGGCTGAGTGCTGTGCAGGGCAGGGAAGGTGCTGCTCTGAGGCTGAGTGCTGTGCAGGGCAGGGAAGGTGCTGCTCTGAGGCTGAGTGCTGTGCAAGGCAGGGAAGGTGCTGCTCTGAGGCTGAGTGCTGTGGAAGGCAGGGAAGGTGCTGCTCTGAGGCTGAGTGCTGTGCAGGGCAGGGAAGGTGCTGCTCTGAGGCTGAGTGCTGTGGAAGGCAGGGAAGGTGGTGCTCTGAGGCTGAGTGCTGTGCAGGGCAGGGAAGGTGCTGCTCTGAGGCTGAGTGCTGTGCAGGGCAGGGAAGGTGCTGCTCTGAGGCTGAGTGTGGCTCTGACAGCCAAGGGGGCCGGGGGCAGGAGGCTGGCAGCTAAGCTTCAGAGCACTGCATCACATTCAAAACCAAGCCCAAACTTCCTCTGCTCCTGGTTGATTTTCTTCATCATGTGGTGCTGAAGGGGAATTTCAGTCACTGTTGAGGCTGATACTGATTGATCTCCTGAAATGCTGCTTCCTTCCCCTGCTGTGATCAGATGCCTTTCCCTCCCATAAATACTTAAAGCAGGCTCAGCCTCTGCACGAAGGAACTTCCTGTGTCCCTCTCTCCTCTGCAGATTGTCATTTTTGAGGAGCACACTGCAGGAAGGATCATCCAGTCTGTGGACATCCCTTCCTTGGGCAGGAGCCAGTATGTGGACTGAGGACAGCTTCTTCCCCCACGCTGGGTTCACCTCGAACATTGCTGGTTGCATGTCTGGGGACACGATGGCTCAGGCACTTGGGGCATGTTGATTTCCACTAGACCCAGCTCAAGGTTTTGCTCTCTGGCTGGGAGTTCAGAAGAGGCAAAGGGCCCTGGAGGAACCCCCCCCCACACACACACACACACCACCAAGCTCCTTGTTTCACAGGTGGATGTGGAAGCTGATCTCCCTGCTGAGGCCCCACAGCCGGGCTGGGCTGTGCCCGATGTTGTGGACCTTGGGTGAATGGGGGAGAGCGAAAAGGTGCTGGAGGCAGGAGAGAGGAAAGCAAGCCCTGAAGCCATCTGAGCTGGAAGCTGAGCTCAGCTCCCCAGTGACTTTAAAGCTGTTTATTCCTGGCCTCCTTGGGTTTTTTATCATTAGGTAGGGAGAAGAGAGTTGGTGAACCTGTGAGCAACCAGCTGTGGAGAACCACTTGGTTGTGCTTCCAGGCAGCAGGAGCTACTCCCTGCAAAGAGGCCACTCCTTGTTCCCTTGTTGGAAGCCAAGCTGGTTGTCAAAAGGACTTGAATTCAAGCTTTTTGGGGTTGTGTTTTTTTTCCTCTCCCACCAAGTTTTACCCTGGAGGTTGTGTCTCTCTCTCAAAAGGCAAAGAAAAAAGGGTTTTAACAAGTGCAGTGTGTTTTGTCCTCTGTCAGACAGACAGCTCTGCTCAGGCAGGAAGGAGAGCTGCCAAGGAGGAGAAAAGGGCAGCTTGGGCTCCCAGTCACCCCTCCAGCCCTGCTCTCCCTGTGAAACACTTCTAAAGCTGGAAGTTTCCCCCTTGCAAAATGGACAGGGCTGAGGGGTTTTTGGGTGGGGAGTGGAAGGGTTGGATCCCTAGGGCAGAGCACATCCCTGCTTAAACCTGCTGGGAAAGCTTGGGACCTGGGGGTTCTGCTGTCTTTTTGCTTTGTTTTGTCCCTCCAGACAGAAACCCAGGGGGTTAGGAAGGGAAGAGATGCTTCCTTCACTCACCAGCTCTGCAGTCACTGAGGAGCTGCCATCTCTTTAGGGAGAAGAGGAGGAGACCAAATGCAAGCCGGGATCCCGCTGGGAATCTCCCAGAAGCTGCTCAGCCTCTTCTTTTCTGTTCCAGTGAGCAGAGGGTCCCGGCTGTGAGAGAAAGGCCAGAGGTGTGCCCCTGGCCCTGGGCAGGAGTGGCAGGGGATGCTGGGCTCTTAGAAACCATCCTTTTTATTTAACAAATTTAAATACAGTTTGTTTAAAACTGAGAACAGACAGTGCAGCTGGAATCCCCTCCCTGCTGGCCAGAGCTGCTCCCTCTCAACAGCTCTCTGCTTCCCCAGGACCACAGCAGCCTCTCTGCAAGCTGGAAGGGCCCAGGCTTGTGTGACCAGCCGGGAGGAGAGTGGAGCAGGACTCTATCCCTTGCAGTTTTCTGCAAGCTACTTCCTCCCAGGCAGGGAAGGTTGCAACCCAGCAGGGACTGGAATGAAGATCAGGAAAGAATCAGGGGGTCATAACATCATTCTGGTGGGAAGAGGCCTCCAAGGTCATCCAAAGAATCAGGGGGCCATAACATCATTCTGGTGGGAAGAGGCCTCCAAGGTCATCCAAAGAATCGGGGGCCATAACATCATTCTGGTGGGAAGAGGCCTCCAAGGTCATCCAAAGAATCAGAGCATCATAAAATCATTCTGGTGGGAAGAGGCCTCCAAGGTCATCCAAAGAATCAGAGCATCATAACATCATTCTGGTGGGAAGAGGCCTCCAAGGTCATCCAAAGAATCAGAGCATCATAAAATCATTCTGGTGGGAAGAGGCCTCCAAGGTCATCCAAAGAATCGATAACATCATTCTGGTGGGAAGAGGCCTCCAAGGTCATCCAAAGAATCAGAGCATCATAAAATCATTCTGGTGGGAAGAGGCCTCCAAGGTCATCCAAAGAATCAGAGCATCATAACATCATTCTGGTGGGAAGAGGCCTCAAGGTCATCCAAAGAATCAGAGCATCATAAAATCATTCTGGTGGGAAGAGGCCTCCAAGGTCATCCAAAGAATCAGAGCATCATAAAATCATTCTGGTGGGAAGAGGCCTCCAAGGTCATCAAAGAATCAGAGCATCATAAAATCATTCTGGTGGGAAGAGGCCTCCAAGGTCATCCAAAGAATCAGAGCATCATAAAATCATTCTGGTTGGAAGAGGCCTCCAAGGTCACCAAGTCCAGCCCTTCCCCCCAGCACTGCCAGCTCACCACCAAACCAGGGCCCTCAGCACCACATCTACACAGCTCTCAAACCCCTCCAGCTGTGGGGACTGCACCACTGCCCTCAGCCTGGCCTTGACAACCCTCAAGGAGAAGAAATTGTTCCTCGTGTCCAACCTAAACCTCCTCCGGGGCAACCTGAGGCCATTTTTGCAGTGAAGGTGGTGAGAGCCTGGCCCAGCTTGCCCAGAGAGCTGGGAGATGCCCCATCCCTGCAAGCATTCCAGATCAGGTTGGGTGGGGCTCTGAGCAGCTTGATCTAGCTGTGGATCATAGAATCAATGAGGTTGGAAAAGACCTCAAAGATCAGCAAGTCCAACCTGTCACCCAACACCTCCTGACAACTAAACCATGGCTCCAAGGGCCACATCCAAGCCCCTCTTGAACACCTCCAGGGATGGGGACTCCACCACCTCCCTGGGCAGCACATCCCAATGGCCAATTCCTCTCGCTGGGAAGAACTTTCTCCTCACCTCCAGCCTAAACCTCCCCTGGCACAGCTTGAGACTGTGTCCTCTTGTTCTGGTGCTGGGTGCCTGGGAGAAGAGACCAACCCCTCCTGGCCACAACCACTCTTCAGGGAGTTGGAGAGAGCAATGAGGTCTCCCCTGAGCCTCCTCTTCTCCAGGCTAAGCAACCCCAGCTCCCTCAGCCTCTCCTCACAGGGCTGTGCTCCAGACCCCTCCCCAGCCTTGTTGCCCTTCTCTGGACACCTTCAAGTCTCTCAATGTCCTTCTTGACCTGAGGAGCCCAGACTTGGACACAGGACTCAAGGTGTGGCCTAAGCATTGCTGAGCACAGGGCACAAGGACTTCCCTGCTCCTGCTGGCCACACTGTTCCTGATGCAGGCCAGGATGCCATTGGCCTTCTTGACCAGCTGGGCACACTGCTGGCTCATGTTCTGCTGCTGTCCACCAGCACCTCCAGATCCCTTTCTGCCTGGATGTCCTTGCTGGCTGCAGGAGGGTTGGGCTAGATGAGCTTTAAAGGTCCCTTCCAACCCCATCCATTCCCTGATTGTCTAATAGCCTCCTGCAAGCCATTTTGAAGCCACCACAGCCATTTTCTTTGCCTATCCTGTGAAAGAAGGCATGCAGCTAGGAGCTGACCTCAGCTGGAAGCTACTGGAAGGCTCTGAAGAGTTTGCAGTCCTTTACCAAGGTCTCTTTCCACCCTAGGGTTTGCAGGCTGAAGTCAGCTTGGAAGGCTAACAGGACTCACAGAATCAATAAGGTTGGAAAAGACCTCAGAGCCCATCAAGTCCAACCTGTCACCCAACACCTCCTGCCAACTAAACCATGGCTCCAAGGGCCACATCCAGCCCCCTCTTGAACACCTGAACAGAGAACAGAGTAAACCTGGGTGCAGAGAGCTCTTTTAATACAAGAGAACAAGAAGCTGCTCCCAGAGAGGAGCAGCAGCAGCAGCAGCAAATCCTTTTCTCTCCCAGGGCCTCTAAAGGAGCCTTTTGGTGAAGGCTGCAGCCTAGAGCAAGGCTTCTGTGGCTGGCAACTGAAGAGTGCAGCTTTCCCCCTGATGGTTTTCATGCACAGTGGGAGAAAGGGAACTCCTCTGAGGGTGTCAGGGAGGGATAGGACTGGGGGGGAATGGGAAAGAACTAGAAGTGGGGAGATTGAGATTGGATGTGAGGAAGAAGTTGTTCCCCAGGAGGGTGGGGAGAGCCTGGCACAGGCTGCCCAGGGAGGTGGTGGAAGCCTCATCCCCTGTTTGCAGCCAGGCTGGAGGTGGCTGTGAGCAACCTGCTGCGGTGTGAGGTGTCCCTGGCCCATGGCAGGGGGGTTGGAGCTGGCTGAGCCTTGAGGTCCCTTCCAACCCTGACAATTCTCTGATTCCTTAAGGGGAAAATACAATCATGGATCTTTTCCTTTCCCCCTCCCCCAGATATTAGGACACAGACAATGGCATTAGTCCAGAGGGAGACTCCTGCCCTGGGAAGGAGCCAGTCAAATCTAGCAATCAAATCTAGAGCATTTTAATAGTTCTAGGTGTTAGGGCTAGAAGAAAAAGAAAGAACCAACTCTGTTTTCCCAGGCTTTCTTCAGAGGTTAAAATTGTGCTTCAGACCTTTGGGAAAGAATTGGGGGCAGTGGGAGCTGATGGAAGGTTGGGACACCAGCTGGGAGAGGGGAGGTTTAGGGGTGGAGGGAGGCTGTGTAAAGGGGCTGGAGCTTGGGGAAGAAGGGGTTTGGTGCACCTCAATTTCATCTCCAGCAAGTCTGTCAAGCTCAGGGACAGCCAACCAAGGTGGGTGGCAGCAGCCAGGTGCTGCTCCTTCTGTGCTGTGTCTCACTCAGAAGCAAAACACAGTTCCAGCAGAGAGACCTTCCCTCAGTGCTCCCTCAGGGGCTTTGATGTTACCAGAAGAGGGAGGAGGTGGCTGCTGGTCTGCTTAGAGAGCTTTTCAGCCTGCCTCCAGCCAGGTGCTGAAGAAGCAGAGCACTGAGCACAGGATCCCTTTGGCAGGGCTGCTGCTCTATATCCATCAGGAGGTAACTCCCCAGCTGCTCCAGTGTGGCTCTTCCCACCAGGAGCTCTGCAAGCAGCACGGCCCTGGCCCTGAGAAGGGGGCTGGGGCTGAAGGCTGCATTCCAGCAGCATGGTAAATGCACCAGCAGCAGCTGTTAAAAGCCAAGCTCTCCTGTTAAGCAATTTCCTTCCTTTTTGTTGTTGTTGTTGTTTCTCAGAGTGAAAACTTGGCTTCAGGCTAGGAGCCACCCTTCAGGGAGCCTCACCTGAACCAAATCAGAGCCAAGCAGAACCAAGAGCTGAGCCTGGATGAAGGGTTCTGCTGTGTGGCCACAACAATCTCATCCCAAATGCCTGTAGCATGGGTGGGCAGAGAGCCACATGCTGCAAACACAGCTCCAGCCAGGAGCAGTGGTCAGCTGGTAGTGGGCAACAGCTGCTGTCCAGATGGAGGCAGGTGCCAAGAGGTGTCCCTCAGGGCTTTGTGTGTTCAGTATCTTCATCAGTGAGCCAAGGGCACTGAGCACACCCTCTGCAAGTTTGCAGCTGACACCCGGCTGAGGGGTGTGGGTGGTACCCCTGAGGGATGGGATCCATCCAGATGGACCTGGCCAAGCTTGAGAAGGGGCTCTGTGTGATCCTCAATGAGGCCAAGAGCAAGGTCCTGCACCTGGGTCAGGGCAACCCTCAGGATCAACACAAGCTGGGGATGAAGGGCTGGGGAGCAGCCCTGTGGAGAAGGATGTGGGGGTACTGGGGGTGCAAAGCTGGACAGGAGCTGGCACTGAGCGCTGCCAGCCCAGCCCCAGCCTGGCCTGGGCTGAGCCCCAGCAGTGTGGGCAGCAGGGGCAGGGAGGGGATTCTGCCCCTCTGCTGTGCTCTGCTCAGACCTCCCTGCAGTGTTGGGGCAGCTCTGGAGCCCTCAGCACAGACAGGGACCTGGGGGAGCAGGGCCAGAGGAGGCCACAGCAGGGCTGGAAGCCCTCTGCTGTGAGGCCAGGCTGAGAGAGTTGTCCTTGGTCAGCCTGGAGAGGAGAAGGGTCCAGGGACACCTTCTGGTGGCCATTCAGTGCTTAAAGAAAGCTGGGGACAGAGTTTTGAGCAGGGACAGGGCAAGGGGGGATGGAATTAAACTGAAAGAGATTCAGACTGGAGGGAAGACTTTGTTTTTACACTGAGGGTGGTGAGAGCCTGGCCCAGGTTGTCCAGAGAGGTGGGAGATGCCCCGTGCTTAAAAACACTCCAGGTCAGCTTGGATGGGGCTCTGAGCAACCTGCTCTAGCTAAAGCTGTCCCTGCTGCCTGCAGGAGGGTTAGACTAGATGAATTTTGGAGGTCCCATCCCATGCCCCTCCGCTCCCAGAGGTCTGTCAGAGTGCTCTCCAGCCCATGAAGCCCGTGAAGGGAAAGGGGAGGGAATGCAAAAGAGAGAAACTCAATGGATTTGGTCTAACCTGCCTGGCTTTTCACTCCCACCCCCACACCTTCCTGTCTTGTGCAGCATCACCAACACTGATTAAAGGAGGGTTAGGATTAAGGGCTAAGGTTGAGGGCTAAGGTTGCCATCTCAGAAGGCAGCTGTCCCCTCCCTCACCGGAGAGCTGCTTAGGCCACCAGGTCCCCCTGGCTCAGGGGGGACAAGTCAGCAGGGGCCAACATGCTCCTGTGGGCGTTCCCAGCCTTGCTTCCAGGTCCTGCCCAAGTCCAGACCGCCCTGCAGTGCAGCTGGGCCACAGCTCCAGCGCCCCGGGTGCCCTCCTCCCACGCCGGGCAGCTGGCTCCGTGCTGCAGCTGACGCCGGTCCTGGCTTTGCTGTGCTTTTTCTCCACCTCCAGAGCTTCTGCTCAGAGTCCAGGAGGAAGGGCAAGGTGGTGGTGGTGGGGGTGTGGATCCGGGGAGTTCATGTATGCAGTGTTGCTCGTTTTCAGTACACTTAAAACTCTGGGAGGTCGGCAGAGGTCCTGGCCGCTGGCGGGGCGCTGCCGAGGGGAACCCTGCAGGCTCTGCACGAAGACGTCTTCTGCAACAGAGACACAAGCAGCATGTGCATCACCCCCCTGCTGCAGCTAGCTGCCACCCCTTGGAACCGTCCCAGCTGGGATTGCAGCTCTGTGAGTCCCGCTGCTAGGCAACCGGGCGTCGGGGAAGCGCGGCTGTGAGAGCGCCGAGGAGCTACGGCCCCGCTGCGAAGCTGCCGTCCGTAGAGCAGCGCAGGCTCTGCTCTGCCGGCTCTCCTCTGCTGGCTCTCCTCTGCTCTGCTCTGCGAGCTCTGCTCTGCTCTGCTCTGCCGGCTCGGCTCTGCCGGCTCTCCTCCGCGGGCTCGGCTCTGCCGGCTCTCCTCCGCCGGCTCTGCTCTGCCGGCTCTGCTCGGCTCTGCCGGCTCTGCTCTGCCGGCTCTGCTCGGCTCTGCTCTGCTCTGCCGGCTCTGCTCGGCTCTGCTCTGCTCTGCTCTGCCGGCTCTGCTCGGCTCTGCCGGCTCTGCTCGGCTCTGCTCTGCCGGCTCTGCTCTGCTCTGCCGGCTCTGCTCGGCTCTGCTCTGCTCTGCTCTGCCGGCTCTGCTCGGCTCTGCCGGCTCTGCTCGGCTCTGCTCTGCCGGCTCTGCTCTGCTCTGCCGGCTCTGCTCGGCTCTGCCGGCTCTGCTCGGCTCTGCCGGCTCTGCTCTGCCGGCTCTGCTCGGCTCTGCTCTGCTCTGCCGGCTCTGCTCGGCTCTGCTCTGCTCTGCTCTGCCGGCTCTGCTCGGCTCTGCCGGCTCTGCTCTGCCGGCTCTGCTCGGCTCTGCTCTGCTCTGCTCTGCCGGCTCTGCTCGGCTCTGCTGGCTCTGCTCGGCTCTGCTCTGCTCTGCTCTGCCGGCTCTGCTCGGCTCTGCCGGCTCTGCTCGGCTCTGCTCTGCCGGCTCTGCTCTGCTCTGCTCTGCCGGCTCTGCTCGGCTCTGCCGGCTCTGCTCGGCTCTGCTCTGCCGGCTCTGCTCTGCTCTGCCGGCTCTGCTCGGCTCTGCCGGCTCTGCTCGGCTCTGCCGGCTCTGCTCTGCTCTGCCGGCTCTGCTCGGCTCTGCCGGCTCTGCTCTGCCGGCTCTGCTCGGCTCTGCCGGCTCTGCTCTGCCGGCTCTGCTCGGCTCTGCTCTGCTCTGCCGGCTCTGCTCGGCTCTGCTCTGCTCTGCCGGCTCTGCTCGGCTCTGCTCTGCTCTGCTCTGCCGGCTCTGCTCGGCTCTGCTCTGCACTGCTCTGCTCTGCTCTGCGGGCTCTGCTCTGCGGGCTCTCCTCTGCCGGCTCTGCTCTGCTCTGCTCTGCTCTGCCGGCTCGGCTCTGCTCTGCCGGCCCGCCTCTGCCGGCCCGCCAGCAGCTGCCCGCTGCAGCAGGCAGGGCTCCAGCCACTCAGCCCGAGGGAGTGTGCTCTAAGGGAGCCCAAAATCACAGTGTCACCAAGGTTGGAAGAGACCTCAAAGATCATCGAGTCCAACCTGTCACCACAGACCTCATGACTAGACCATGGCATCAAGTGCCACATCCAATCCCCTCTTGAACACCTCCAGGGATGGGGACTCCACCACCTCCCTGGGCAGCACATCCCAATGGCCAATGACTCCCTCGGTGAAGAACTTTCTCCTCACCTCCAGCCTAAACCTCCCCTGGCACAGCTTGAGACTGTGTCCTCTTGTTCTGGTGCTGGTTGCTAGAGAGAAGAGACCAAGCCCCTCCTGGCTACAACCTCCCTTCAGGTAGTTGGAGAGAGCAAGAAGGTCTCCCCTGAGCCTCCTCTTCTGCAGGCTAAGCAACCCCAGCTCCCTCAGCCTCTCCTCACAGGGCTGTGCTCCAGACCCCTCCCCAGCCTCCTTGCCCTTCTCTGGACACATTCAAGTCTCTCAATATCCTTCCTAAACTGAGGGGCCCAGAACTGGACACAGGACTCAAGGTGTGGCCTAAACCAATGCAGAGTACAGCAGCACAATGACCTCCCTGCTCCTGCTGGCCACACTATTCCTGATGCAGGCCAGGATGCCATTGGCCCTCTGGGCCACCTGGGCACACTGCTGGCTCATGTTCAGGCAGCTGTCAATCAGCACCCCCAGGTCCCTCTCTGCCTGGCTGCTCTCAGCCACTCTGCCCCCAGCCTGGAGCTCTGCCTGGGGTTGCTGTGGCCAAAGTGCAGCCCCTGGCACTTGGACTTGTTGAATGCCATCCTGTTGGCCTCTGCCCATCTGTCCAGCCGGTCGAGGTCCCTCTGCAGAGCCCTTCTGCCCTCTAACTGACCAACATCTGCTCCCAACTTGGAGCACTGCTCAGCCAAGCAACCCCCTGCCTTGGCTGCTCCTGCTGGGAGCAAGCCGGCTCCTCGGGTGGGGTTTAATCCACACCTTCCCTTCCCTGCCACCGGCTTTGATGTGGATGCAAACTAAGCTCTTCCCCGGGTGAAGGCCTCTCCCCCACTGAGAACTGCTCTCACTGCTGCTGCTGCAGACTTTGCAGGGGGATGAATCCACATCCCTGCCCCTGGTGCTGCCTGGGTGCAGCCAGTGGGGCAGCCTCCTTGTTTAGGCAGAGCCTTGCTGGCCCACGATGCAGCTGCGGTTAAACTCTCACTCCCTGGGTGCCTCTTCTGCTCCCCAGCCGCTCCCCAGCCGCTCCCCAGCCTCTCCCCAGGTGTTTGCCCTTTAGCAGCTTTACTTAAAGGGGAGGGGAGGAGAGGCTGAGGGAGAGGGGAGGAGAGGTGAGGCTGAGGGGGAGAGGAGAGGAGAGGTGAGGCTGAGGGGGAGAGGAGAGGAGAGGTGAGGCTGAGGGGGAGAGGAGAGGTGAGGCTGAGGGGGAGAGGAGAGGTGAGGCTGAGGGGGAGAGGAGAGACTGAGGGAAGAAAGACTGAGGGAGAGTGGGGAGGGGAGGGGAGACTGAGGAGGGGAAGGGAGGAGAGACTGAGGAGGGGAAGGGGAGGGAGGGAAGGGGAGGGAGAGAAGGGGAGGGAGGGAAGGGGAGGGAGAGAAGGGGAGGGAGGGAAGGGGAGGGAGGGAAGGGGAGGGAGGGAAGGGGAGGGAGGGAAGGGGAGGGAGAGAAGGGGAGGGAGGGAAGGGGAGGGAGGGAAGGGGAGGGAGAGAAGGGGAGGGAGAGAAGGGGAGGGAGAGAAGGGGAGGGAGAGAAGGGGAGGGAAGGGGAGAAAATGAGTCAAGAAGTCAGGGAGGGTCAGAGCTGTGAAAAACGGCAGCTAAACAGCAGCCTCACAAAGCTCTTTTCTTTCCCCTCTCGCCCTCCAGTCTTTTCCTCCTGGCCCGTTGCTCGCCACTGCTGTTCGGTCCCCGAGCCCTTACCTGCTGTTGTCTCTACTCAGCCATGCCCAGTCAGATTTCCACGTTGGGATCTGTGAAGCCTTTCTTCCCCTCGTTCACCAGCACGGGCTTTTCTGTCCTTGTGTGCCAGACTAGGATCTGAGGAAGCCAACAGGAGTCGTTAGCGGCCCCCCTTCGCTGCACTAACAAATACTCTTGCACATTAAACCAACAGCCCAATTTAAGCAGCTCCAGCTAGCCTGGAGCCTAATGGTGCATTCAGAGCCGAGAGGAGGTTTGCATAAAGCTTCGTTTAGGCAGGGCTGGGGCTACCCACCCTGCACAGTGCCCAGAAATTACCCAATTCACAGCGTGCTGTCTTGGGACATTAACCTGCTCCTTCCATGTAGTTATCAGCCATCTTCCTTGAAAGGCTCATCAGCTTCCCCCAGTGATGGAAGGCACTTCCCTCACAACTGCAGGATCAGAGAGTCACAGAGCTGGCTGGGGTTGGAAAAGCCCCCAGAGAGCATCCAGCCCACCCCCACCACGGCCACCAAACCACATCCCCAAGGGCCACGGCCACAGGTTTCTGGAACACCTCCAGGCATGGGGACGCCACCACCTCCCTGAGAAGGAAGCAAGGGAGTAACAGGGGAGGTGCAGGAAGGATCTGGCTGTCCCACAACAGTGCTGCAGGGGAGCAGAGCAGAGGGGCAGAATCCCCTCCCTGTGCTGCTGCTCTCCCTGCTCTGGCTGCAGCTCAGCACTCAGCTGGCTCTGGGCTGCCAGGGACCGTAGTATCATACTATCAGTCAGGGTTGGAAGGGAGCACAAGGATCAGCTAGTTTCAACCCCCCTGCCATGGGCAGGGACACCCCACACTAGATCAGGCTGCCCACAGCCTCAGCCAGCCTGGGCTTAAACACCTCCAGGCACGGGGCCTCAACCACCTCCCTGCACAACCCATTCCAGGGCTTCACCACTCTCATGGGGAAGAACTTCCTCCTCATGTCCAGCCTGAATCTCCCCACCTCCAGCTTCCTTCCATCCCCCTAGTCCTATCACTGCCTGAGAGCCTGAGCAGTCCCTCCCCAGCCTTCCTGTAGCCCCCTGCAGATCCTGGAAGGCCACAATGAGGTCACCTGGGAGCCTTCTCTTCTCCAGCCTGAACAGCCCCAACTCCTTCAGTCTGTCCTCACAGGAGAGGTGCTCCAGCCCTCTGCTCATCCTCATGGCCCTGCTCTGGACCATTGCTGGCTCCTGGGGACTTTGTCACCAACTGACACCCCCAGGACCCTCTCCTCCAGGCTGCTCTTGAGCCACTCCTTGCCCAGCCTGGATCTTGTGCTTGTATTGCCCTGAGCCAGCTGCAGGACCTTGCACTTAGCTTTGTTGGACTTCATGAGGTTGAGCTTGGACCCACCTCTGAAGCCCAAGTCCCTCTGGGTGGATCTTTTCCCTCCAGCCCCTCAGCTGGGCCACAGAGCTTGGTGTCAGGTGCCCACACTGGGTCTCACTGCCCCCATTGCTGACAAAGATGCTAACACCACAGGTAAATAGCTGCTCCTAGCTGTGCTGTGCTGCTGGCAGACCCAGCCCTGGAAACTGTTCCAAACCCTCTCTCCTCACTAGACTCAATTACATTTATTGCTTTGCTCCCAGAGCCTGAATTGCTGGGAGCAGCTTTATCCTTTCAGAGCCACAGTTTGCTGCTTCCCCTCACCTGTTGGTGCTGACATTTCCTACCTGGCAGGGGTTTCCCTCTCGTTGCTATGACAATGCTCAGCACATTCCATCCAGGGAGCTGCAAACCCTCCATACCCAGTCCCTGCCTTTCTGACAAGCCAGGGCCTTGCTAAAGGGAGAAGAAAGCCCTTTCCAAACCCTTCTGCTCAACCAGGAGCATCCCCCCAGCTTCCCAAGAAGCTGTTGGACCAGATTTGTCTCTGATGTGAGCAGTCACCTCCCGTGCAGGGCTTTAAACCTCTCCTGCTAACACTGAGGCAGCAGACACCAACTGCTGCCTGGAGTGGGTCCAAAGAACCATTTTGTGGCTCCCCCACAAGCACTTCAGAGCCTGCTGATCAAAGTTAGCCTTTATTAGAGCCCTGCTCACCCACTGCAGCCATGCTGCTGCTGCTGCTGCTGCAATTACTGCCTCACCTGCCTCTGCCAAAGCAAACCCAAACTGCCTTCCACAAGTGGCTCTCAGGGCTATGCAAGCAGCAGTTGTGGGCTCCTCATCCACCAGACTGAATCCTTAATCAACCTTAATGCAGTCCAGGTGCTAGGAGAGTCTTGGAGCCAAGCCTCCTCTCCAGCAGGAGCAGGTAAGAGCTCTCTTTCTCCTTCTCTGACACATGCTGCCAGCCTAGGGCTGCTCTCTCTGCCAGGGATGGGGCTCACACTCACAGTCATAGAGTCACAGTGTCAAGCAGGTTGGAAAAGACCTCAGAGATCACCAAGTCCAACCTATTACCTAATCCCCAACACCTCCTGACAACTAAACCATGGCCCCAAGTGCCACATCCACAGCTCACATCTGCCCCACAAGCCCTTCCCTTCTCCATTCCCTGTCTGTCCCCACAAGGGTTTTTGACAATGAGACATTGCAGTGAAGTTGTTCCTGATCTCCAACCCAACCTTCCCCTGGCACAAGTTTAGGCCAGTTCCTCTCCTTCTGTCACCTGATGCTAGGGAGAAGAGTCCAACCCCCAGCTCCCCATGTAGCAGGGACCATTTCCCCCTAGGAGTAAATTCATAGAATCATAGAATCAATATGATTGGAAAAGACCTCAGAGATCCCCAAGTCCAACCTGTCCAACACCATCTAATCAACTGCAAGTGCCACATCCAATCCCCTCTTGAACACCTCCAGGGATGGTGACTCCACCACCTCCCCGGGCAGCACATTCCAGTGGCCAATTCCTCTTGATGGGAAGAACTTCCAAATCCAACCTATCACCCAACACAATCTGATCAACCAAACCATGGCACTAAGGGACCCATCCAGTCACTTCTTAAACACCTCCAGGGATGGTGACTCCACCACCCCCCTGGGCAGCACATTCAATGGCCAATCTCTCTGTCTGGGAAGAATTTCTTCCTCACCTCCAGCCTGAACCTCCCCTGGCACAGCTGGAGACTGTGTCCTCTTGTGCTGGTGCTGCTTGCCTGGGAGAAGAGACCAACCCCCACCTGGCTCCAACCTCCCTTCAGGGAGTTGGAGAGAGCAAGAAAGGTCTCCCCTGAGCCTCCTCTTCTCCAGGCTAAGCAACCCCAGCTCCCTCAGCCTCTCCTCACAGGGCTGTGCTCCAGACCCCTCCCCAGCTTTCTTGCCCTTCTCTGGACACCTTCAAGTCTCTCAAAGTCAACCTCCTTTCAGGCAGTTGTAGAGAGCAAGAAGGTCTCCCCTGAGCCTCCTCTTAACCATCTTCCCCACCTGCTACATGAGCAAAGAGCAGAGCCAGGCAGCAGCAGCTTTGCTTTGAAGCAGACCCCACTTCAGCCCAGGGGAAGCACACTGCCAGCAGAGGCAGTTACATTCAATTAACTGCACTGGCCTCATTTGCAGAGTCTGCAGCCTGATCCAGCAGCTTCTGCCTCTTTCCATGCTGGGTTCTCTAATGTGGGAGGGAGATCACCATTTAGCACAGCAACACCTGCTTTGCCTCCCAGCCAGCTCCTGGGTTTGTGGTGGGTTTCCCCCCCCACTCCACAAGCAGCAAGTTTGGTTTGTGCCTCAGGGAAGCTTTGGCTCGTGCAAAAAGTGCAGCTTGGAGTCAGGGAATTGTGGCAGTGTTTGGGTTGGAAAGGGCCTCCAAGAGCAGCCAGCCCAACCAGCAACCCAACCCCACCATGGCCACTAAACCATGTCCCCAAGGGCCATGGCCACTGGTTTCCTGAGCACCTCCAGGGCTGGGGGCTCCACCACCTGCCTGAGAAGTAAGCAAGGGAGTAACAGCTGAGGTGGAGCAAGGATCTGGCTCATCCAGAACAGTGCTTTCAAACAGGTCACCCTCAAAGTATCTGGTCACAGGTCACCTTCCAGTATCTGAAGGGGGCCTACAAGAAGGCTGGGATGGGACTTCTCAAGCTATCAGGGAGTGATAGGACTAGGGGGAATGGAATGAAGCTGGAAATGGGGAGATTCAGGCTGGAGATGAGGAGGAAGTTCTTCCCCATGAGAGTGGTGAAGCCCTGGAATGGGCTGTGCAGGGAGGTGGTTGAGGCCCCGTCCCTGGAGGTGTTTAAGCCCAGGCTGGCTGAGGCTGTGGGCAGCCTGCTCTAGTGTGGGGTGTCCCTGCCCATGGCAGGGGGTTGGAACTAGCTGATCCTTGTGCTCCCTTCCAACCCTGACTGATACTATGATACCATGATACTGTGAAAGATCTCTGGAGAACCTTTCCAACCACTTCCAGCCCTGCTGTTCAGAATCACAGGATCCGAGAGGTTATATCAGCAGCTGTGGTGCCCCCAGCACAGGAAAGGCACTGCTGGAGCAGGTCCAGATGAGAGCTGCCACGATGATCAAAGCACTGGAGCACCTCTCCTATGGGGACAGGCTCAGAGAGCTGGGGCTGTTCAGCCTGGAGAAGAGAAGGCTCCAGGGAGACCTAACTGGGGCCTTCCAGTATCTGAAGGGGGCTACAAGAAAGCTGGGGAGGGACTTTTTAGGGTGTCAGGGAGTGATAGGACTGGGGGGACTTGAGAGCAGCCTTCCAGTACCTGAAGGGCTCCAGGAGAACTGGGGAGGGACTTTGTACAAGGGCTGGGAGTGCCAGGATGAGGACAATGGCTTTGAGCTGGTAGAGAGGAGATTGAGACCAGAGATGAGGAAGAAATTATTTCAGAGTGGGGGTGGGGAGAGCCTGGCACAGGCTGCCCAGGGAGGCTGTGGCTGTCCCCTCCCTGGAGGGGAGACCAGGCTGGGTGAGGCTTTGAGCAAGCTGTGCTGGTGGGAGGTGTCCCTGCCCATGGCAGGGGGCTGGAACTGAATGATCTCTAAGGTCCCTTCCAACCCAACCCATTCTGTGAACCTCCACAGCAGACTTCTTCATTGTCTTCTAACAGGAAATGAAAAAGCAAGCAGGCAAGCTGAGCTGCAGCTGGAGGGGGTGTCAGGATTTCAAGCACACAGCTCCCCTGTGGAGGATGTCAATAACTGTTACTGGAGATGGAGCCTACACAACATGACAAAGTCACAGCCTCACAGGATGTCAGGGGTTGGAAGGGACTCAAAGAGATCATCCAGTCCAACCCCCCTGCCAGAGCAGGACCATGGAATCCAGCTCAGGTCACACAGGAACACATCCAGGTGGGGTTGGAAAGTCTCCAGAGCAGGAGACTCCACAACCTCCCTGGGCAGCCTGCCCCAGGGCTCTGGGACCCCCACAGTGCAGAAGCTCCTCCTTGTGATGAAGGTGGAACCTCCTGTGCTGCAGCTTCCATCCATTGCTCCTCTACACAACATGAAAAGGTCCCCTCCAGCCCAAAGCATTCTGTGGTTCAGTGTCTCTGCTGCACTCTCTTTGTGTGTAACAGGCACACAGAGTCACAGAGTGACAGAATTAACCAGGCTGGAAGAGACCTTTGAGATCATCAGGTCCAACCTATCACCCAACAGCATCTAATCAACTAAAACCCTGGCACTGAGTGCCTCATCCAGGCTGTTTTGAAACACTTCCAGGGATGGGGACTCCACCACCTCCCTGGGCAGCACATTCCAGTGGCCAGTCTCTCTCTCTGGGAGGAATTTTGTCCTCACATCCAGCCCAAACCTCCCCTGCTGCAGCTTGAGACTGTGTCCTCTCCTTCTGTCACTGGTTGCCTGGGAGAAGAGACCAACCCCCAGCTGGCTCCAACCTCCCTTCAGGTAGATGCAGAGAGCAATGAGGTCTCCCCTGAGCCTCCTCTTCTCCAGGCAGTCTGATTCATGGACTCTTTCTTGCTTATCTATCCCAAGGGGCTAATTCCTTTGGTTTTGGTTGCTGCTGGCAGCAGGTGCAGGTTGTTGGAGAGCCAGGCCCCCAGCTCAGTTTGGGCCAGGGGAAAAAAAATGAGCACTGGCCTTTGTGTCTGCTTGCCAGCCTGTTTTTCTTTGCAGGAGTGTGCCTCTGTGGGCTGAGGTCTGCTGAACACCCCAGCTGCCAGCCTCACACAGAGGCAAGGCAGCACTTCCCGTGAGCAGAGGTCTGTGCTTATCTTGCACACTTCTCTGATCCCTCCTTGTGTCTGCAGCCCAGCACGTCAGCATTTCTAGTGCAAACCTCACCCTGTCCAACAGCAGCAAGCCATGAGGGCTGCTGGGAGCACAGAGAGAGAGGAGATCTGGGGCAAGAGCACCCCCAGACCACAGCCTACTTTTAGCCTGGCTGGACACTCCTCCTCCTCCTCCTCCTCCTCCTCCTCCCTCCTCCTCCAATGGGTGAGCAAAACAGCGACTGGGAAATGGAGGCTGCTGGCACCAGTGAAAAGCAGAAAGGCAAAGCTGAACCTGCAAAGCTGCACTCAGAGCTTGCCAGGAGCAGACAGCATTCAGTGCACAACAAGGACCCTTGTGAGAGAGATCCCTGCAGCCCAGCCAAAAAAAAAGACACACAGTCTGCTCCAGATCCTGGCCAGCAAGTCCTGCTTCCCCTCCAGCTCTGACCTGCAGCTCTTGTGTGGCAGCACTGACACGGCAGCCTGGCTGGCACCATCATTTTTCACCTCCTGCCCACAAACAACCTTTCCCTTCCTCTCCTTCCTCCATGTGTTCCTCCCCGGCCATCATTTCCTCCCCCCAGGATGTCAGCACAGATTGCTTCCAAGAGCTGCCTCCAGCAGGGACAGCACAGCAGAGATTGCAAAAGGGGCCATGGAGGCAGCAGCCCTCAGCTTGGTGCAGCTGGATGAGAGGACCACACCTCGGTGCAGCTGGCTGAAGAGACCACACCTCGGTGCAGCTGGCTGCAGGGACCACACCTTAGCCCAGCTGGCTGCAGGGACCACACCTGAGCCCAGCTGGCTGTCCTTAGGGACCACACCTGAGCCCAGCTGGCTGCAGGGACCACACCTTAGCCCAGCTGGCTGCAGGGACCACTCCTTAGCCCAGCTGGCTGCAGGGACCACACCTGAGCCCAGCTGGCTGTAGGGACCACTCCTTAGCCCAGCTGGCTGCAGGGACCACACCTGAGCCCAGCTGGCTGCAGGGACCACTCCTTAGCCCAGCTGGCTGCAGGGACCACTCCTGAGCCCAGCTGGCTGCAGGGACCACACCTGAGCCCAGCTGGCTGTAGGGACCACTCCTTAGCCCAGCTGGCTGCAGGGACCACTCCTTAGCCCAGCTGGCTGCAGGGACCACTCCTGAGCCCAGCTGGCTGCAGGGACCACACCTTAGCCCAGCTGGCTGCAGGGACCACTCCTTAGCCCAGCTGGCTGCAGGGACCACACCTGAGCCCAGCTGGCTGCAGGGACCACTCCTGAGCCCAGCTGGCTGCAGGGACCACACCTGAGCCCAGCTGGCTGCAGGGACCACTCCTTAGCCCAGCTGGCTGCAGGGACCACACCTGAGCCCAGCTGGCTGCAGGGACCACTCCTGAGCCCAGCTGGCTGCAGGGACCACACCTGAGCCCAGCTGGCTGTAGGGACCACTCCTTAGCCCAGCTGGCTGCAGGGACCACTCCTTAGCCCAGCTGGCTGCAGGGACCACTCCTTAGCCCAGCTGGCTGCAGGGACCACTCCTTAGCCCAGCTGGCTGCAGGGACCACACCTGAGCCCAGATGGCTGCAGGGACCACTCCTTAGCCCAGCTGGCTGCAGGGACCATACCTGAGCCCAGCTGGCTGCAGGGACCACTCCTTAGCCCAGCTGGCTGCAGGGACCACTCCTGAGCCCAGCTGGCTGCAGGGACCACACCTGAGCCCAGCTGGCTGCAGGGTCCATACCTTAGTGCAGTTGGCAGCCTTTGGCTCGAGGTCGTTGAGAGTGACGAGCTCCCGCAGCAGGCTGCTCTCCTGGTAGCCTCCCTTGACTCCCCGCAGCTTGAAGTACGCCTGGGAGCGCTGGAGGATGAGCCTGAGGTTGACGGCGAAGCCTGCCATGTCGATGGCGAAGGGGCGGTGCGGGTCAAACACGGTCTTCCAGCCGTAGACCTTCCCGGCCGCGTTCACCTTGGGCGACTCGTAGCGCAGGCCCCCGACGAAGGCCACCGGCCACACCGACACCTTCCTGGTGCTGCGCATCTGCGGGCGGGGGAGAGGAGGGGATGCTGGGGGGACGCACAGGGATGGGCTGCAGGGCGCTTCCAGCCCGGCACCCCCGGCAGAACGGCACCTGGCTCGCTGCCCTGCAGGAGATCATCTGGCTGAGGGTGTCCTGAGCAAGCTGAGGGAGTTCTGGTCTAGCTGAGGCTGTCCTGATCTGGCTGTGGCTGTCCTGATCTGGCTGGGGCTGTCCTGGTCCGGCTGAGGGTGCCCTGGTCCGGCTGAGGGAGTCCTGGTCTGGCTGAGGGTGCCCTGGTCCGGCTGAGGGTGCCCTGGTCCGGCTGAGGGTGCCCTGGTCCGGCTGAGGGAGTCCTGGTCCGGATGAGGGTGTCCTGAGCAAGCTGAGGGAGTCCTGGTCTGGCTGAGGGTGTCCTGATCTAGCTGAGGGAGTCCTGATCCAGCTGAGGGAGTCCTGGTCCAGCTGAGGGTGTCCTGGTCCGGTTGAGGGAGTCCTGGTCTGGCTGAGGGTGTCTTGATCTCATGGAAGGTGTCCTGATGTGGCTGAGGGTGCCCTGGTCTGGCTGAGGGAGTCCTGGTCTGGCTGAGGGTGTCTTGATCTCATGGAAGGTGTCCTGATCTGGCTGAGGGTGTCCTGATCTATTTGAGGGTGTCCTGATCTAGCTGAGTGTGTCCTCATCTATTTGAGGGTGTCCTGATCTGGCTGAGGGTGTCCTGATCTATTTGAGGGTGTCCTGATCTAGCTGAGTGTGTCCTCATCTATTTGAGGGTGTCCTGATCTAGCTGAGGCTGTCCTGATGCAGTGGAGGAGGTCCTGATCTAGTTGAGGGTGTCCCTGCTCACTGCAGGGGCATTGGCCCAGGTGACCTTTAGAGGTCCCTTCCAACCTGATTCTACAATGCCCCTGAGCTCAAGAACAAAACCTACAGCTAAGATCCTGGAGCAGCTTCTCAGGCTTGGGCCAAGCTGCAGAGCTCATAACTCACCTGTACAAGGGTGGACATCCCGGAGCTGGAGAAGCAAAGTGCTCTGGAAAGTGGCAGCTAACAATAGCAATGGTAACGGACAGCCAGGGAACCAAGGGAGAGCTCAACACTGAAGACAAAGCTGCCAATAATAAACAGAACTGAGGCAAAAGCCTTCAGAGCTGCGGGGGCATCAGACCACCCCATGGACAGCTGGGGAAGTCAGGGCACAGTGGGAGACAGCACCTTGTCCAAAGCCACCCAGAAATGCAGGAATGGCATCTCCAGGTGCTTTCCTTGGGTTGGAAAAGCCCTCTAAGACCCTTGAGTCCAACCATCACGTCCCAAACCTTTAAACCATGTCCCAAAGTGCCACGGCCACACGTTTCTTGAGCACTTCCAGGGATGATGACTCCACTACCTCCCTAGAAAGCTTTTTCTGCAAGCCAGGGAGTGTGAGCTGCTGCCTCAGCCACAGGAAAGCTCAAAGCATCCACAGAGGGAGGCAGCTCACAGCCTCAGGGACATCCGAGGTGCAGCCTCTCCAGGAGCTCCCAGCAGGCAGGACAGAGCTTTGGAGCTGCTCCTGCTGCCCAGCAGAACCACACTGGATGCTTCTGCTCCTCGCAGAGTCGACAGCAAGGGACAGGAGGCACCAGGGGACACTTGAGATGCTCGCACTTGCCGAGGCAGAGAGATGCTCCGAGCGCCGCTCCGCCCCCCGCGCCCTGCCCTGCTCTGCTGGCAGGCTCAGCCTCGCCTTCTGCTCTCAGCCCAGTCTCTCAGATCAGGGATCTCCCAGAGCTAATCTCATCACTGCTAATTACTGCAAACGAGAGCAGAAGAGCTCTGGCAGATGCCCTTCTGCATTATCGGGAGGCTAACGGCAGCCCCTGTCCGCGGGGAGCTATAGCGACGGCCTCCTGCATCGCGCAGCACAGCTCCGTCTGACCTTAACTGCAGCTGCAGCTCGGAGAGGAGAAGCCTCTGTGAGCAAAGCACACGAGTGAAGGAAGGAAGCCTTCCTGCTTTATTCATGTGCAGTGTCTGTCTCAAGATGCTGCCAGAGCCGGGCTCGGAGGGGGCTGTGGAAAGCACTCAGTCTGCAGTTGCTTGCAGCTTCAAAAGCTCCTCTGTTCCTGTGGCTATCCAAGCTCAAGTGAGAGCCATCAGTGAAGGGAAAGGGGGCACAGAAAAGCCCTGGTAGGAAAACTGGGGAAGGAATAAGCCTCCTGCTTTATCCCTTGCTGCTAGGGCCCAGCCTCAGGAGAGCAAGAGATGTCTGAGCTGGGAGCCAGGGGAGGCACGGTGTGCCCGGCACTAAGACCATTGCACACCTGCAGACAGGGAGGGGATCAGGAGTTTATTTAGAGCCCCAGGAGGAGTGGAAGAAATAGGCAAGGTGGGGAAGCACATGGGAACCATCCCCTGTTCAAGACTGTCAGGACAGGCTGAAATTCCACCTGCCACCACAGCTCCGGGAGCCACAAACTTCCAGGCTGAGATCTCAGCCCCAGCGGCCCGAGAGGCCATCCCAGCCCTGGTGCTGCAAGAGGAGGAGCTCTGGAGGGGAGTGCTGCACAGGGCTGCTGGCAGAGACACAGCCCCCCTGGAGCACTGCACTGGGGGCTCCCCTGCTGCTGGGAGGAGAAGCAAGCCCTGACAAAATCACACTCCTTGGGTGTGCAGCAAGCCAGAGACAGCTGCACAGAGCCTCTCTGAGCGTCCTGCAGGCACTGTGCTGACACCATCCAGTCCTGCCTCTGAAAGCACACTGCCACCCCAGCTGGGGATCTGAGCAGAGCAGGTGCCAGGCTCTGGGCAGCTACAGAATGTAAGCAGTGGACACTCTGGGGTAGGGAGCAAACAAATAAAACCAGCAAGGGTGGCAGAGAAACCCCAGGGGCACCTCAGACAAGAACAGGAATGAACAGACAAGTGCAGCACAGAGGGGTGGTGGAGAAGAAAGGTAGAGCAGGGGTCTCCTCCAGGGTGGGGCATGGAAGGGGGATGGCCAAGATTTCTTCTGCTGGGCATGGCAGGCAGCAGGTGATGTTCCAACCTGAAGAAGGCTGCCCACAGGGCAAGGCCTCATCAGCCTCCTTCACAGTAAAACTCTCTGCCTCTGGTCACAGGATCGAGTGGGACTCCCAGCGCCCAGCTCAGGTTGCCCCTGGCTCTGGGAAATGCAGAGCAGCAGCCAAGCCCCTGAGAAAATCAAAGCCCAGCTGCAGCAGGACAAGACAGATGGAAAGGTCAGGAGAGGACACACAGAGCACAGAAATGGGGACATTCAAATTGGGTGTCAGGAAGAAGTCCTTCCCCACGAGGGTGGTGAGAGCCTGGCCCAGGTTGCCCAGGGAGGTGGTGGAAGCCTCACCCCTGGAGGTTTTGGAGGCCAGGCTGGAGGTGGCTCTGCTGTAGTGTGAGGGGTCCCTGTCTATGGCAGGGGGGTTGGAACTGGCTGAGCCTTGAGGTCCCTTCCAGCCCTGACAGTTCTGGGATTCGATGATCTCACCACACAGCACCTTTTTTACCACCCCAGTGTTAATCTGCTGTGTCGAGCCGGCTGGGCAGCCCCTCCCTCCCCCCACCCCCTCCCCGCAGCAGGCTCTTACCTCCTCGAAGAGCTCCAGGCTGTAGGTGTTGTCATCGTCAGCAAAGTAAACGATGCCAGGCTGGCTGTTGTTTTTGTTAAAGGTCTCTCTCAGCCACCTCAGGGCCAGGTTCCTCTGCATGGTGCCCCGGGGGATGCGGGGATCCCTCATGTCCCCCCTCAGCTTGTAGTTGCGGGGGTCTCCACGTTGAGGTGCGTGTAGTTGAGGCCGGTGTCCCGCAGCAGGCGGGTGATGAGCGGCGTGCGGCGCTGCGAGTCCTCCACCAGGATCCAGTGCAGGTTGGGCACATGCAGCAGGGTGTTGGCCAGCCGCGTCAGCTCCGCCTTCTGCACCGGCCGGCTGTACGTGGGGGTCACCACGTGGATGGTGGGCAGGGTGTCCGACCAGGGCGGCGGCCGGGTGTAAACGTACTCTGTCCTCACCACCTCCACAATGTCCCTCTCCGACAAGCAGTACTCCTTGGAGTCCAAGCCTGCAGCGAGATCACGCCGGGAGTCACCACCATCATCTGGGCAAGGGCATGAGAGAGAAGAACAAGCTTGGGTGGACTCGGTCCTCCGGCGCTTCCCCCGCCCCCAGAGCGAGCCAGCAGGCTGCTGGCTAAGAGCAGGTCACCCTCCTGGTTCAGAGTCACCACCATCAGCTAAGCAAGGGTGTGAGAGAGAAGAACAAGCTTGGGTGGACTCGGTCCTCCGGCGCTTCCCCCAGCCCCCAGAGCGAGCCAGCAGGCTGCTGGCTAAGAGCAGGTCACCCTCCTGGGTTCAGAGTCTCCACCATCAGCTAAGCAAGAGCATGAGAGAGAAGAACAAGCTTGGGTGGAATTGGTCCTCCAGCATCCTCCCCTCCCTCCCCCTGCCCACAGCGAGCCAGCAGGCTGCTGGTTAAGAGCAGGTCACCCTCCTGGGTTCAGAGTCTCCACCATCAGCTGGGCAAGGGTGTGAGAGAGAACAAGCTTGGGTGGACTCGGTCCTTCAGAACTTCCCCCTCCAAAGTGAGCCAGCAGGCTGCTGGCTAAGAGCAGGTCACCCTCCTGGATGCAGTCTGCACCATCAGCTGAGCAAGGGTGTGAGAGAGAAGAACAAGCTTGGGTGGCATTGGTCCTCCAGCATCCTCCCCTCCCTCCCCCTGCCCACAGCGAGCCAGCAGGCTGCTGGTTAAGAGCAGGTCACCCTCCTGGGTTCAGAGTCTCCACCATCAGCTGAACAAGGGTGTGAGAGAGAAGAACAAGCTTGGGTGGCATTGGTCCTCCAGCATCCTCCCCTCCCTCCCCCTGCCCACAGAGAGCCAGCAGGCTGCTGGCTAAGAGCAGATCACCCTCCTGGGTTCAGAGTCTCCACCATCAGCTGAGCAAGGGGATGAGAGTGAAGAACAAGCTTGGGTGGACTCAGTCCTCCAGCATCCCCCCACCAGAGTGAGCCAACAGGCTGCTGGCTAAGAGCAGGTCACCCTCCTGGGTTCTGAGTCTCCACCATCAGCTGAACAAGGGGATGAGAGTGAAGAACAAGCTTGGGTGGCATTGGTCCTCCAGCATCCTCCCCTCCCTCCCCCTGCCCACAGAGAGCCAGCAGGCTGCTGGCTAAGAGTAGGTCACCCTCCTGTGTTCAGAGGAAAGGAAACAAACTTGGGTGGAGGCTTGCATAAGTAATTACAGAAGTAAGTAAAAGGAATCAGGGACAAACACAGGTGAGAAAAGAAGCTGCTGCTGCTAGAAAACCAGCTCCAAGCCTGGCCTGAGAGCCCAGGACAATGGCTGCAGGTGAGTGCTTCAAAAAGCACCCAGAAGAGACAGGCTGGGCCAGCAATTAGATCTAGACAAAGAGAATAGCAACAGGGATCGATGAGCTGTCAATGGGTCCAGAGGAGGCCGTGAGGATGATCAGAGGGCTGGAGAACCTCCTCTATGCCAGTGAGTTTGGGCTGTTCAGCCTGGAGAAGAGAAGGCTCTGGGAAGATCTTACAGCAGGATATCAAGAGCTGAAGGGGACCTACAGGAGGGCTGGGGGGCACTGGTTAGAAGGGCTTGGGGTGATAGGACAAGAGGCAATGGTTTGAACCTGGAGCAGAGGTTGAGGTTGGACATCAGGAGGAAGTTCTGCACAACGAGGGTGGTGAAACACTGGAAGAGGTTGCCCAGAGGGATGGTTGAGGCTCCATCCTTTGATGGAGTTCAGACTTGATGGGGTCACTGAGTAACCTGTCTGCTTGGAGGTGTCCCTGCTGACTACAGGGGGGTTGGACAAGATGGCCTTTGAGGCTCCCTTCCAACCTCACCTTCTATCACCTGATACCAAGGAGAATAGCCCAGCCCCCACCTCACTGCAACATCCTTTCAGGGAGCTGCAGAGAGCAATGAGGCCTTCCTCAGCCTCCTCTCCTCCAGGCTGAACACCCCCAGCTCCCTCAGCTGCTCCTCCCCAGCCCTGTTCTCCAGACCCTTCCCCAGCTTCCTTGCCCTTCTATAAGGCACAGCATAGCAGCACCACACAGAGCTCTCTGTGAGCAGAGGACCCTGGAATGAACTCAGCCCCTCAGCTGTGAAGCCTGGCAGATGCCTGGGCTGCTGCTCTGTGCCCACTGGTGTGTGGATGCACACCTCCTCTTCAGCACCTCCTCCCAAAGCATCTCAGAAAGGCAAGAACCAAATATCAGGAAGAATTTCCTCCCAGCAAGGCTTCCAAGGCACTGGAACAGGCTGCCCAGAGAGGTGGTGGAGTCCCCATCCCTGGAGGTGTTCCAGAAACCTGTGGCCATGGCACTTTGGGACTCTGGGACATGGTTTAATGGCCTTGGTGGTGCTGAGGGATGTGGTTTAGTGGCAGTGGCTTAGCAGCAGGGGTGGGGTTGGGAGCTTTGGGGTGAGTGGTTGGGCTGCATGGTCTCAGAGGTCTCTTCCGACCTCAACAGTTCTATGATTCTATATCTTCTGGGCTGTAAGATGCCATATATGGAACACCATCATTGGAGGTGTTTAGGAGGAGACTTGCTGGGGTGCTTGGTGCCATGGGTTAGTTGATTAGGTGGTGTTGGGTGATGGGTTGGACACAATGATCTTGAAGGTCTCTTCCAACCTGGTTTATTCCATTCCATTCCATTCCATTCCATTCCATTCCATTCCATTCCATTCCATTCCATTCCATTCCATTCCATTCCACTGTACTCTATTCCATTCCATTCTATTCCATTCTATTCTATTCTATTCTATTCTATTCTATTCTATTCTATTCTATTCTATTCTATTCTATTCTATTCTATTCTATTCTATTCTATTCCATTCCATTCCATTCCATTCCATTCCATTCCATTCCATTCCATTCCATTCCATTCCACTGTATTCTACTCTATTCTATTCTATTCTATTCTATTCTATTCTATTCTATTCCATTCTATTCTGCAGGTCCTGTGGCCTTCGGGAGCAGCTACTGGAAGCCAGGAAGGAACCCAGTGGCATCTCAAATGCCATCCATGCCTTCACAGTGAGGCTGGTGAGACACTGGCACAGGTTGTCCCAGAGAGGTGGTGGAGGCCTCATTCCTGGGGATGCTCAAGGTCAGGCTTGCTGTGGACCTGAGCAACTTGCCCTAGTCAGAAATGTCCCTGCTGCCTGCAGGGGTTGGACAAGATGACCTTTGAGGGTCCCTCCAACCTGATGCACTTTGAGATTCGGTTTCTCCCAAGAGCTCTCAGGCTGGGCTCTAGCACCACTCATTTTCCACTGGGACTCACAGAAGCAGAGGCAGAGGAATTGTCTTATCAAGGTCATCAGTAAGTGCAGGACCCACTCAGAGCGGAGCAAATCTCTCTGCTTGACTTCAGTGTCTGTGGCCATTGCCAAAGAGCAGCTCCCAGTTTCGAGGGCAGTGAGTCAAACTGGTGCAGAGTGTATTCCTGGCAGGCTTTCAAGCCCTGTTTCCCAGCCCAGTAGAGCACTCATCCTCCAAGCTGCTGCCCAGCTGCCAGAGGGGGTCACAGCCGCTCTGCCCTTCAGAACTGCCCCCAGCAGTCACTGTCACGGGGAAAAGGAAAGCTGCTTGGGGCAGACTCTGAGCTTTGGGCAACTCAAAGTGCAGCTCAGACTGCTCAGCAAAAGGACAAGCACTTGTGGAGGACAGGTGTGAGCACTGAAGTGAAAAGAATGGAATAAACCAGGTTGGAAGAGACCTTTGAGATCATCAAATCCAACCTAGCACCCAACTCCATCTAATCAACTCAACCATGGCACCAAGCACCCCATCCAGTCTCCTTCTAAACACCTCCAGGGATGGTGACTCCAGCACCTCCCTGGGCAGCACATCCCAATGGCCAATCTCTCTTGCTGGGAAGAATTTCTTCCTACCATCCAGTCTAAACCTCTCCTGGCACAGCTTGAGACTGTGTCCTCTTGTTCTGGGGCTGAATACCTGGGAGAAGAACCCAACCCCCACCTGGCTACAACCTCCCCTTCAGGGAGTTGGAGAGAGCAAGAAGGTCTCCCCTGAGCCTCCTCTTCTGCAGGCTAAGCAACCCCAGCTCCCTCAGCCTCTCCTCACAGGGCTGTGCTCCAGACCCCTCTCCAGCTTTGTTGCCCTTCTCTGGACACATTCCAGCATCTCAACATCTTTCCTAAACTGAGGGGCCCAGAACTGGACACAGGACTCAAGGACACAGTACTCAAGAAGAGAGACTCTCCCAGAGAAGGAGGGGAAATGAGCTGACCTCTTTCCACAGACAAGCCTCCCCAGCTGCCCCGACGCTCAGCAGAAGGGTAGGACCAGGAACAAAGGCAGAAGCAGGCAGTGTGGCTTCTTCCAGCCCTCAAGAGCCCTCACAGCCCTTGGATGCCGCTGCTGTGCCAAGAGCAGGATGCAAATGAGGACCCTTCTGGCCAGAGGTGATCCCTCAGAACTTCCTGCATCCATCTGACCTGGGCCAGGGCTCCAGGAAACGTTTGGTGTGGCAGGTGGTGTGGAAGCTGCCTGCCTCGCAGCAGCACGGCTCCACCAGACAATCAGGTGAGATGCTGGCTCTTGCCTCCCCCTCAGGGTTCATGAGCCCCAGTTTGCTGCTCTCTTGAGGGCACTTAAAACCTGCTCTTTGCCTCCTGTCTCCCAGAGAAGCTGTCTCAAGGGGCAGCTCTGTTTCATCTGCCCTCATTTCACGTCGGCCTGGCTTGCGTGCAGGGCCAGCAGGAAGGAACTCCCTCTCCTCTGGATGATCAGGGGACAAAGGGAAACGTCACTGTTCTGGATTTAGGCCACAAAGAGCTCTCCAAGTGCAGGAAGCACGTCCCAGGGCTTGGAGTTTGATGCCTCTGAAGAGCTGCTCCTCCAGCCGACGCGAGAAGGCTACTGCACGAGCGTGGGCTGGGGGCTGAGATGAGCATGGCTGCCGCGGGGGAATGAAATGAGAGAGGAGATGAGGGCGAGGGGAAGGTGGAGGAGTGGGGGATGCAGAGACTTGGCATGGGCTGGTTTGATTTCTCTCACCCTTGTGCACTGCAAGCAGCGGAGCAATGGTGCTCTGGTGCCAGACGGTGATTAGCAGCGTCCAGGGCAGAACTATCAGCACGATAGCCAGGATGTCTCGTCTCTTCGGCATCTCCAAGACTGACTGGACCCACAGCTCCTCATTACCTGACAGTGAGAACCCCAGAGACAGAACAGCAGAGCACATGGAGAACAGAAATAAATGGGCAAGAAGGAGCAAGGACAGAAAGAGAGAGAGAGAGAGAGAGGGAGGGAGGGAGGACGCAGGAGAGGCAGAGAGCAGCGAAGGCGACACGACTCGTGGGTCTTACCAGGGCTTACAACCCACCCATTGCAGAAGCAGGTTTGCAGGGGCCTCGGCTGCTGAGACCAGGAGCAGGAGGGCACTTCTACAGGAAACTGCTGGAGCTGCCAGCAGGAGCCTCAGGGACTCGTTTGGAAGGAAACCTGCAACACAGAGCAAAGGTGAATAGGCACAGAGCAGTAGGAGGGAGGGGCTGCCTAAGGTTCGCAGCAGTGTGCCCTGGGGGCCAAGGAGGCCAATGGGACCCTGCGGTGCCTTAAGAAGAGTGAGGCCAGCAGATCCAGAGAGGTTCTCCTCCCCCTCTACTCTGCCCTGCTGAGACCTCATCTTGAGTACTGTGCTCAGTTCTGGGCTCCCCAGTTCAGGAGGGATCTGCTGGAGAGGGTCCAGCAGAAGGCTATGAGGATGATTAAGGGATTACAGCACTGCCTGGGGAGGAGAGGCTGAGGGACCTGGGGCTGTTCAGTCTGCAGAGGAGAAGGCTGAGAGGGGGTTTAATAAATGGCTATCAATAGCTGAGGGCTGGGGGTCAGGAGGGAGGGGACAGGGCCAGGCTCTGCTCAGCTGCACCCTGGCACAGGACAAGGAGCAATGGATGTAAGCTGCAGCACAGGAGGTTCCACCTCAACACAAGGAGGAACTTCTGCACTGTGAGGGGCCCAGAGCCCTGGAGCAGGCTGCCCAGAGAGGCTGTGGAGTCTCCTGCTCTGGAGACATTCAAGGCCAGTCTGGATGTGTTCCTGAGTGGCCTGAGCTGGATTCTATGGTCCTGCAGGGGGTTGGACTCAATGATCCCTTTGGGTCCCTTCCAACCCCTGACCCCCTGTGGTGCTGTGAACCCAGGCTCCCAAGCTGCCGGCCAGGTTCCTTTCCCCTGTCTCAGAGGTGCTGCAGCTGGAGCGCATTAAGCTGCCACAATGGCTTAGTTTTGCCTCTGTGTGAGCACATACAAGATTTAAGCAGGCTGTATTTTATCCCCAGTCTCTTGGCAAGCCAAGTACATCACTTAGCAGGGCCAGGCAGGCTGGGCAGTTTGCAAACACGAGCAGCAGTTTAGTGCCACCGCTCCCCTGTGGGGGATGTGTTACCTGCTGCTAAAAGGGCTGCATTGCAGGCAAGGGAGAGCCCAGGGAGTGCTGCAGCACACGGCAGGGAAAAGCACTGACCTCCCCTCCCTGCACAGCCCCTGGCTGGTCAGGCAGTGCCACTGCAGTGCCCTGGAGCTGTCAGGTTCCCCTCCTGAAGGCAGAGGGAGCTTCTCAAGCCTGGGCTCTAGGATGTGATGCTACCTTGCAAGTGTTTATCCCCAAGACCCTTGGAGTTTGTTGGGGTTTTTCTCTTGCTTGCATAGAGTCCTAGAGTCACAAAATCACAAGACAGTAGAATCCTAGAACCATAGAATTGAGGTTGGAATAGCATAGAATAGAGTAGAATGGAATGGAATGGAATGGAATGGAATGGAATGGAATGGAATGGAATGGAATGGAATGGAATGGAGTGGAATGGAATGGAATGGAATGGAATGGAATAGGAATGGAATAGAATAGAATGGAATAGAATGGAATGGAATGGAATAGAATGGAATGGAATAGAATAGAATAGAATAGAATAGAATAGAATAGAATAGAATAGAATAGAATAGACCAGACCAGGTTGGAAGAGACCTTCAAGATCATTGTGTCCAACCCATCACCCAACACCACCTAATCAACTAACCCATGGCACCAAGCACCCCATCAAGTCTCCTCCTGAACACCTCCAGTGATGGTGACTCCACCACCTCCCCAGGCAGCCCATTCCAATGGGCAGTCACTCTCTCTCTGTGTAGATCTTCCTCCTAACCTCCAGCCTTCCAGGTTGGAAGAGGCCTTTGAGGTCCTCAAGCCCAGCCACTCACCCAGAGCTCACCACCTCACCACTGCTGCTAAGCCACTGCCACTAAACCACATCCCTCAGCATCACGTCCAGGCATCCTCAAACACCTCCAGGGATGGGCACTCCACCACCTCCCTGGGCAGCCTGTTCCCATGTCTGGGAACCCTTGTTGGGAAGAAATCTGTCCTGGTGTCCAACCTGAGCCTCCCCTGGCACAACTTGAGGCTGTTTCCTCTTGTCCTGTCCCGTGCTGCCTGTGAGAAGAGACCAACCTCCACCTGGCTCCAAACTCCTGTCAGGGAGTTGTAGAGGGCAATGAGGTCTCTGAGCAACCTGATCTAGCGTGAGGTGCCCTGGCCCATGGCAGGGGGTTGGAACTAGATGATCCTTGAATGGAATGGAATGGAATGGAATGGAATGGAATAGAATGGAATAGAATAGAATAGAATAGAATAGAATAGAATAGAATAGAATAGAATAGAATAGAATAGAATAGAATGGAATGGAATGGAATGGAATGGAATGGTATGGAATGGAATAGATTTAACCAGGTTGGAAAAGACCTTTGAGATCATCAAGTGCAACCTCTCACCCAGCACCATCTAATCAGCTCAACCATGGCACCAAGGGCCTCATCCAGGCTCTTCCTAAACACCTCCAGGGATGGGGACTCCACCACCTCCCTGGGCAGCACATCCCAATGGCCAGTTCCTCTTTCTGGGAAGAGCTTTCTCCTCACCTCCAGCCTGAACCTCCCCTGGCACAGCTTGAGACTGTGTTCTCTTGTCCTGGTGCTGTAGTGCCAGGATGAGGGACAATGTCTTTGAGCTGGGAGAGGAAAGATTGAGACTGGAGATGAGGAAGTAATTCTTTCCAGTGAGGCTGGGGAGACACTGGCACAGGTTGCCCAGGGAGGCTGTGGCTGTCCCCTCCTGGAGGTGTTCAAGGCCAGGCTGGATGAGGCCTTGAGCAACCTGGGCTAGTGGGAAGTGTCCCTGCCCATGGCAGGGGGGTTGGATCTGTATAATCTTTAAGGTCCCTTCCAACCCATTCTATGAATCCCTGAATCTGGCACCTCCCACACAGAAACCTGTGCCAGAGATCAGGGTGCCAGCACCTATGGAGCTGAGACCCATCCTCCCCAGGTGCACCCAGCCTTCTCCAGCACCATGCACCAAGCCCAAGCCTCACTCAGAAGATCCTCCTCAGAGGCTGCAATTAGTAGATTCAGGAAATTCAAGCCCCCCAAAAGTACAGAAGGAGGCTGTGGTGGATCAGGGCAAGCTGCAGCTAGTGAGGGTGATGAGAGGGAGCTTTCACCTTCTGGAAAGGCCTCCAGGGGAAACACCAAACCTCTAAACTGGCCACCAAAGGCAGCTGGGTCTGTGGAAAGCAGAGCTTCCTGCAGCCAGCTTTGGGCAGCCACCAGGAAAAGGTTTTGTCACAGCCCAAGGATGTGCTCTGTGCGGCTGGACACACTGCAGACCTCCCAGGAAGCATCTCCCAGCAAGGTGGATTTGTCCCTATGATTTTCAGGACTGGAGAAAGCAGCCTCAGCCAGACAAAATAAATCAGGGAGGAGGAGGAGGAGGAATTATTGCAGCAAACATCAGCCTTCTGCTGCATCCCTGTCCAGCTCTGAGAGCCAGAGAAATCCTGCTGGCCCAGCACTGCCAAAACACACACAGTGCCCTCAGGAAAGAGCATCTGGCCTCATCCTTGCTGTCCCTGCAGTTGTTGTCACTGCCTGAATAGAGGACACTGGGCACTGGCATCCTCTGAATCCTCTAACAGAGCCTGAACAGGTCCCTTGAGCATCCCTGGAGGGCAGAGCTGTGAGGGGCAGCTCTGAAGAGACTGAACACCTTGCCTGGTGAAGTGCCCTCCCTGCCAATGCACCAAGGGAGGGACTCTGCCGCTGGAGCTGGGGGGTGGAAGGAAATGAGAGGCTAAAAGAGCCACTGGGAGTCAATTCACAGCATCTGGCAAGCTGCCACAGTGGGCTGGCAAGCTTCAAATGCCCCATTTGTCAAGGGCAGCTTCCTCCAAACCCAGGGCTCTTACCTTAAGGAAGCCTTGTCCCTGCCTCCTGCCAATCCAGCCTCCAGCTCTCAGCATCCTCCCACAAGCACAGGCTGACCCTGGCCTTCCTCTGATGGAGAATGGGCACCTTGGGGCTGGGTGCTGCTCTGCTCCCCATCCCCTCAGCACTGGGGACACTGAGCAGGCTCCAATGATTTGTGCATTGGTCTCTTCAGCATCGATTCCTTTTAATTGGCTGCAGAGCATCCAGCAGCTCCCAGGTCAGTCGTCTGTCACTGTGGTGCTCCAGCTGCTGAGGGCCAGCACAGCCCTCTGGTGCCCCAGCAGGGAGAGCTGTCTGCTCTGACAGCAGAGAGCAGCCAGGGACTGGATGGAGCTCTCCCCATGGGAAGCTTCCTCCTGGGGCTGGCTGAGTGCTGAGCTCCTTTGGCACCCTGGGCTGCAGACGTGGATCCCATACCCTGCGTGCAGTGGCTGCAATTAATGTTCCCTCCCCTTCCAGCCTGCTCCTCTGGCCCAAAGGGACATGACCCCAGTATGGATCCATGGCACAGATGGTGATGGGTTGCTGGGGCAGGCAGTGGAGCCACAGAACACAGCCTGAGCCCCAGCTGCTGACCCCGAGCTGCCTGGCAGCACCCAGGGAGTGCCATGTACTCTGCTCTGCAGCAGAGACCTTGGCTGGCTGTAAATTCCTGGAGCCATCTGCTTTGTATTGATGACCCTGAGAAGCCTGACTGAAGGACAGCTGAAGAATTCACCAGGGGCTGCTGTGAGCACTGTGAAACCCAGCTCTAGATGAAGCATTTCAAGCGTGCTCCCTCTCAATGTGCTAATGCAGCTGAGGGCCTCGGTGCAGGGTGGCACCAGCTCCCAGGGTGACACCAGCTCCCAGGGTGACAAAGCCACTCTCCCACCTCACCAGCACAGCATCACAGGCTCACAGGATGTTAGGGGTTGGAAGAGACCTCCAAAGAGCATCCAGTCCACCCCCTGCCAGAGCAGGAGCACAGAATCCAGCACAGGGCACACAGGAACACATCCAGACAGGGCTGCAAAGGCTCCAGAGAAGGAGACTCCACAACCTCTCTGAGCAGCCTGCTCCAGGGCTCTGGGACCCTCACAGTGAGGAAGTTCTTCCTCATGGTGAGGTAGAACCTCCTGTGCTGCAGTTTCCATCCCTTGCTCCTTGGCCTATGCCAGGGTGCAGCTGAGCAGAGCCTGGCCCTGTCCCCTCCCTCCTGAGCTCAGCTCTTGAGAGACATTGATCAGATCCCTCTCAGCCTTCTCCTCTGCAGACTGAACAGCCCCAGGGCTCTCAGCCTCTCCTCCCCAGGCAGTGCTGCAGTCCCTTCAGCATCCTTGCAACCCTCCCTTGGGCTCTCTGCAGCAGATCCCTGTCCCTCCTGAACTGAGGAGCCCAGAGCTGGATGCAAGCCTCACATGTTAAAAGCTGCCAAAGGTGAAATCCATTTCCCCCTGCCAACAACAGCAGCTGGGAACAGACAGTCACTGTGATTTTACACTGCTGGTGAGAGAAGTTGACAGAGAGAAGTTCACACTGCTGGAGAGAGGCAGCTTCACAGCCCAAGACATTGGGCATGCCCTGCCTCCAAACCATCACCTGCTGCCAAAGCTGGAGGATGGGCTTTGGTGCTGTGCATGGCCAAAAAGGAGCCCAGGGAAGGATGCTTCTCTTCAAGCATTCGCTCTACCCCTGCCCTGCCGCAGCACCACTCTCCCACTGACAGCCACCCAGGGAGGGGCTGGACTCACCACCCCTGGAGGTATTTAAAACAATCAGAGACTCACAGAATGGTTGGAGTTGGAAGGGACCTTAAAGCTCATCCAGCTCCAACCCCCTGCCATGGGCAGGGACACCTCCCACCAGCGCAGGTTGCCCAAAGCCTCATCCAGCCTGGCCTTGAACACCTCCAGGGAGGGGACATCCACAACCTCCCTGAGCAGCCTGTGCCAGTGTCTCCCCAGCCTCACTGGAAACAATTGCTTCCCCATCTCCAGTCTCAGTCTCCCCTCTCCCAGCTCAAAACCACTGTCCCTTGTCCCATCACTCCCAGCCATTGTCCAAAGTCCCTCCCCAGCTCTCCTGGAGCCCCTTCAAGTACTGGAAGGCTGCTCTAAAGTCTCCCTGGAGCCTTTTCGTCTCCAGGCTGAACAGCCCCAACTCTCTCAGCCTGTCCCCATGGGTTCTTCAGCCCTCTGCTCAGCTTTGTGGCCTCCTCAGGACCCCTCCCACAGCCTCCTTGTGCTGGGGGCAGCAGACCTGGAGGCAGTGCTGCAGGCCCTGAGACACTCTGTGGACCACAACTCATGTCCCGAGTAGTCTGGTGGCAGTGGACGGAATCTCTTCCCAATCTCCACTCCAACATTCAGACCCAACTCCCTTTCCCACCACAGTCAGGACACTTCCTTTCCCCCTCCCAGTTTTACCAAATCAAAACACCACCACACTCAAATGTGAGCAGTTTGGGGTTAAAGTGCTGTGCTTTGCAGAGGCTGGAAAGGTTTGCTTTAGGGAGTTTAGGAAGAGCCTGGATGAGACACTTGGTGCCATGGTTGAGTTGATTAGAGGGTATTGGGTGAGAGGTTGGACTTGGTGATCTCTGAGGTCTTTTCCAACCTGGTTAATTCCATTCCATTCCATTCCATTCCATTCCATTCCATTCCATTCCATTCCATTCCATTCCATTCCATTCCATCCCATCCCATTCCATTCCATTCTATTCCATTCTATTCTATTCTATTCTATTCTATTCTATTCTATTCTATTCTATTCTATTCTATTCTACTCTATCTAGTCTACCCTACCCTACCCTACCCTACCCTACCCTATCCTACCCTATCCCTACCCTACCCTACCCTATCCTATCCTATATCCTATCCTATCCTCCATTCCATTCCATTCCATTCCATTCCATTCCATTCCATTCCATTCCATTGCATTGCATTCCATTCCATTCCATTCCATTCCATTCCACCCTATCCTAGCCTATCCTACCCTATCTATGCAAGTCCTATGAGGAGAGGCTGAGGGAGCTGGGGTTGCTTAGCCTGCAGAAGAGGAGGCTCAGGGAGACCTTCTTGCTCTCTCCAACTGCCTGAAGGGAGGTTGTAGCCAGCTGGGGGTTGGTCTCTTCTCCCAGGCAAGCAGCAGCAGAACAAGAGGACACAGTCTCAAGCTGTGCCAGGGGAGGTTTAGGCTGGAGGTGAGGAGAAAGTTCTTCCCAGAGAGAGCTGTTAGCCATTGGGATGTGCTGCCCAGGGAGGTGGTAGAATCCCTGTTCCTGGAGGTGTTCAAGAGGGGACTGGATGTGGCACTTGGTGCCATGGTCTAGTCATGAGGTCTCTGGTGACAGGTTGGACTTGATGATCTTTGAGGCCTCTTCCAGCCTTGGTGATTCTGTGATTCTGTGTGATCCTATCCTATCCTATCCTATCCTATCCTATCCTATCCTATCCTATCCTATCCTATCCTATCCTATCCTATCCTATCCTATCCTATCCTATCCTATCCTATTCTACCCTACCCTACCCTACCCTATCCTATCCTATCCTATCCTATTCTACCCTACCCTACCCTACCCTACCCTACCCTACCCTACCCTACCCTACCCTACCCTACCCTACCCTATCCTATCCTATCCTATCCTATCCTATCCTATCCTATCCTATCCTATCCCTATCCCTATCCTATCCTATCCTATCCTATCCCATCCCATCCCAGCCTAGTCTATCCCAGTCTAGTCTCTGCTCTCCTGACTGGCTGGAAGCAGCAGGGCTGTGGCAGGTGGTGCCAGAGCCTCAGCATCCTCCGGCAGAGGGCAATGGAGTCAAGGCGTGCTGCTGCTGAGAGGCCGCTCGGCTCAGCGCAGAGCTGCGGGAGATCCTGCAGCCACGGGGCAGGAATGTGCTGGCTTAATGAATGCTGAAGGTTCTTGCCTCTTCTGTTATTGAAAAATCAAGTTAATTGGCGTCAGCACTGACACTTACCACGGGAAACACGGATTTGATCTGGTTTACAGTCACTTTCACCACCTCCTTCCTCTGGGGCTGCTCAGAGCCAGCCTCATTGCTCCCTTGGGTTTCTCACTTTGAACAGGAGTGATTTAAAGCATGGAATTCATGGAAGGGTTTGGCAAGGTCTTTAAAGCTCATCCAGCTCCAACCCCCTGCCACGGGCAGGGACACCTCCCACCAGCCCAGGGTGCTCAAGGCCTCATCCAGCCTGGCCTTCAGCACCTCCAGGCAGGGGACAGCCACAACCTCCCTGGGCAGCCTGTGCCAGAGTCTCCCCAGCCTCACTCTAAACTATTTCTTCCTCATCTCCACACTCAATCTCCCCTCTCCCAGCTCAAAGCCATTGTTCCTCAGCCTGGCACTCCCAGCCCTTGTCCAACGTCCCTCTCCAGCTCTCCTGGAGCCCTTCAGGTCCTGGAAGGCTGCTCTGAGGTCTGCCTGGAGCCTTCTCTTCTCCAGGCTGATCCAACTCTCTCAGCCTGTCCCCATGGGTTCTCCAGCCCTCTGATCATTCCTCAGGAGCCCTCCCACAGTTCTGTGCCCTCCTGGTGCTGGGGGCACCAGAACTGGAGGCAGTGCTGCAGGTCCTGAGACACTCTGTGGAACACAACTTATGTCCCAAGTAGTCTGGTGGCAAGCAGGTGAAGCCCTTGCAAGTGTTGGAGGTGGCATCCTGGCCTGCATCAGGCAGAGTGTGGCCAGCAGGAGCAGGGAAGTCATTCTGCCCTGTGCTCAGCACTGCTTAGGCCACACCTTGAGTCTGGGTCTCTCAGTTGAAGAAGGACATTGAGAGACTCGAAGGTGTCCAGAGAAGGGCAAGGAGGCTGGGGAGGGGTCTGGGGCACAGCCCTGTGAGGAGAGGCTGAGGGAGCTGGGGTTGCTTAGCCTGCAGAAGAGGAGGCTCAGGGGAGACCTTCTTGCGCTCTACAACAACCTGAAGGGATCACATCCAACCTAAGTCTGCTCTTCATCTCCTTTCAAGCCACTGCCCTTTGTCCTGTCACTGCAGACCTTTGCAAGCAGTCCCTCTTCAGCCTTCTTGTAGCCCCCTTCAGGTACTGCAAGGCTGCTATTGAGCCCCCAGAGCTTCTCTTCTCCAGGCTGAGCAACCCCAGCTCCCTCAGCCTGTCACAGAATCAGAGAATCAATGAGGTTGGAGAAGGCCTCAAAGATCACCAAGTCCAACATGTCACCAAGTGCCACATCCAAGCCTTTCTTGAACACCATCAGGGATGGGATGTCAAGAAGGACCTTGAGAGACTCGAAGGTGTGCAGAGAAGGGCAAGGAGGCTGGGGAGGGGTCTGGAGCACAGCCCTGTGAGGAGAGGATGAGGGAGCTGGGGTTGCTTAGCCTGCAGAAGAGGAGGCTCAGGGGAGACCTTCTTGCTCTCTGCAACTCCCTGAAGGGAGGTTGTAGCCAGGTGGGGGTTGGTCTCTTCTCCCAGGCAAGCAGCAGCAGAACAAGAGGACACAGTCTTGAGCTGTGCCAGGGGAGGTTTAGGCTGGAGATGAGAATAGAATGGAATGGAATGGAATGGAATGGAATGGAATGGAATGGAATGGAATGGAATGGAATGGAGTAGAGTAGAATAGAATAGAATAGAATAGAATAGAATAGAATAGAATAGAATAGAATAGAATAGAATAGAATAGAATAGAATAGAATAGAATAGAATAGAATAGAATAGAATTCCCAGAGAGAGGAACTGGCCATTGGGATGTGCTGCCCAGGGAGGTGGTGGAGTCACCATCCCTGGAGGTGTTCAAGAGGGACTTGGATGTGGCACTTGGAGCCATGGTTTAGTAGTCAGGAGGTGCTGGGTGCCAGGTTGGACTTGATGATCTCTGAGGTGTTCTCCAACCTCATTGATTCCATGGTTGTCTCAAGATGCTCCTGGATATGGCAGGGGCTGGTGTGAGTGCTGCTGGGGAGCTCTAAGGGTCTCCTGTAGCCTCCTCCCTGTGGAGATTTTCTTCCTCATCTCCAGTCCAACTCTCCCCTCAGCTTCCTCCCCCCAGAGCATCGCTGGAGTTGAGTTTGTGTACAAACAGAAGCCACTGGAGTGGAAATGCTGTCTAGACGTTAAGGGAAGCCTGCAAAAGCAAAGCCCCAAACAAACACAGCAACCACCCGCCGGTGTTACAAAGCAGCCAGGAAATAACAAACACACACAGAGCCAAATCCTCCTGCAAAGGCTCTGCAAAGAGCATAAACACTCTCACTTTGAGGCTACAAAGTAGATTCTCACGCAGAGCTTTCCCCACCCCCCGGGCAAAGGAGCCTCTGAAGCACAGAATCACAGAATGCTTTGGGCTGGAAGGGAACCTCCAGAGGTCACCCGGTTCAGCTCCCCTGCAGTCAGCAGGGCCATCCTCCACCAGAGCAGGCTGCTCTGAGCCTTTCCCAGCCTCACCTTGGTGGAGGAGAAGCTCAACAGGAGCTCTGAGTGTGCACTTGCAGCCTGGAAAGCCAACCAGAGCCTGGGCTGCAGCAAGAGCTCAGGGGTGACCTCATTGCTCTCTACAGCTACCTGAAAGGTGGTTGTAGCCAGGAAGGGGTTGGCCTCTAGCAACCAGCACCAGAACAAGGGCACCAGAAACAGTCTCAAGCTGCACCAAGGGAAGTTTAGGCTGGAGGTGAGGAGGAAGTTCTTCACTGAGAGGGTCATTGGTCATTGGGATGTGCTGCCCAGGGAGGTGGTGGAGTCCCCATCCCTGGAGGTGTTCAAGAGGGGACTGGATGTGGCACTTGGTGCCAGGGTCTAGTCATGAAGTCTGTGGTGACAGGTTGGACTCGATGATCTTTGAGGTCTCTTCCTACCTTGGTGATTCTGTGATACTGTGATACTGTGAAGAGGAGTGTGGCCAGCAGGGCAAGGGAGGATTCTGCCCCTCTGCTCAGCCCTGCTGAGACCCCACCTGCAGTACTGCCTCCAGTTCTGGAGCCCCTATTCCAAGAGGGATCTGGAGGTGCTGGAAGGTGTCCAGAGCAGGGCCAGGAGGAGGAGCAGAGGGCTGGAGCAGCTCTCCTGTGAGGACAGACTGAAGGAGTTGGGGCTGTTCAGGCTGGAGAAGAGAAGGCTCCCAGGTGACCTCATTGTGGGGTATCTGAAGGGGGCTCCAAGAAGGCTGGGGAGGGACTTCTCAAGATCTCAGGGAGTGATAGGACTAGGGGGAATGGACTGAAGCTGGAGGTGGGGAGATTGAGGCTGGAGGGGAGGAGGAAGTTCTTCCCCATGAGAGTGGTGAAGCCCTGGAATGGGTTGTGCAGGGAGGTGGTTGAGGCCCCGTCCCTGGAGGTGTTTAAGCCCAGTCTGGCTGAGGCTGTGGGCAGCCTGCTCTAGTGTGGGGTGTCCCTGCCCATGGCAGGGGGTTGGAACTGGATGATCCTTGTGGTCTCTTCCAAGTTTAGGCTGGAGGTGAGGAGAAAGTTCTTCCCAGAGAGAGTTGTTAGCCATTGGGATGTGCTGCCCAGGGAGGTGGTGGAGTCCCCATCCCTGGAGGTGTTCAAGAGGGGATTGGATGTGGCACTTCCAGCCATGGTCTAATCATGAGATCTGTGGTGACAGGTTGGACTTGGTGATCTTTGAGGTCTCTTCCAACCTTGGTGATTCTGTGATGGACTCTAGAAGCCTCTCTCTAAGATTTTGGAGCTTGGCAGAGGAGGCTTGCAAGGCAGAGGCTAAAAATAAAGGTAGTAATGAAAGCCTCACGCTCATTAATTACTCTGGAAGCCATTACTGCCTCCAAACCCCATAACTTTAATGGGGGCTATTATAAGTATAGTAGCAAACTGTGGAGCTAATTACTGTTTAGTTATTAAGCAGAACATAGCCAGAACTGAGCAATGAGCCTGCAGCCTTCCTTGTCCTTCGAGGATTTAATCAGGGCTGCTAACCTCAACCTCAGATGCTCCTGGCAGGCAGGAGGAAGGGGCAGAGGCTGTGCAGCCCAGAAATGAAGGGCAACGCAGCACCCTTCAGCTGGAGCTGAACCCTGCAAGGTGAGGCTGGAATTGCCACTCAGGACTGGCAGTGGGAAGGGGCCAGAAGGGCTTCAGACTCTGCTGCCAGCGGAGGAGAACCAGATTCATCCACGGCAACCAAAAGCCTTCAGCCAGTGCAGATTGGGTCTGTGGCGGAGGCTGAGGGTTTGCATCATCCCTTCAGCCAGCATCTGCTGCCTGCCCTCAGACACATAAACCATTCCTGTGGCCAGAAATAAAGAAATCATGTGGAAATCCTCTCCTCTCCTCTCCTCTCCTCTCCTCTCTCTCTCCTCTCCTCTCCTCTCCTCTCCTCTCCTCTCCTCTCCTCTCCTCTCCTCTCCTCTCCTCTCCTCTCCTCTCCTCTCCTCTCCTCTCCCTCTCCTCTCCTCTCCTCTCCTCTCCTCTCCTCTCCTCTCCTCTCCTCTCCTCTCCTCTCCTCTCTCCTCTCCTCTCCTCTCCTCTCCTCTCCTCTCCTCTCTCCTCTCCTCTCCTCTCCTCTCCTCTCCTCTCCTCTCCTCTCCTCTCCTCTCCTCTCCTCTCCTCTCCCTCTCCTCTCCTCTCCTCTCCTCTCCTCTCCTCTCCTCTCCTCTCCTCTCCTCTCCTCTCCCTCTCCTCTCCTCTCCTCTCCTCTCCTCCCTCTCCTCTCCTCTCCTCTCCTCTCCTCTCCTCTCCTCTCTCCTCTCCTCTCCTCTCCTCTCCTCTCCTCTCCTCTCCTCTCCTCTCCTCTCTCCCTCTCCTCTCCTCTCCTCTCTTCTCCCTTCTCCCTTCTCCCTTCTCCCTTCTCCCTTCTCCCTTCTCCCTTCTCCCTTCTCCCTTCTCCCTTCTCCCTTCTCCCTTCTCCCTTCTTCCTTTTTCATTCTAAAGTTATACATTCAGCAACAGTTTGGAGAAGAGGAGGCTCAGGGGAGACCTTCTTGCTCTCTACAACTCCCTGAAGGGTGTTTGTGGCCAGGAAGGGGTTGGCCTCTTCTCCCTAGCAAGCAGCACCAGAACAAGAGGACACAGTCTCAAGCTGCACCAGGGGAGGTTTAGGCTGGAGGTGAGGAGAAAGTTCTTCACCGAGAGAGTCATTCGCCATTGGGATGTGCTGCCCAGGTAGGTGGTGGAGTCGCCGTCCCTGGAGGTGTTCAAGAGGGGACTGGATGTGACACTTGGTGCCATGGTCTAGTCATGGGGTCTGTGGTGACAGGTTGGACTCGATGAGCTTTGAGGTCTCTTCCACCCTGTGAGACTGTGACATTGGAGGAGCCTGGCAAGGAGAGGTTGTTTGTAGGAGGCTGCCCCTCCACTCAATAGCTCTGTGCGGCTCCACGTGCAGACCCCAGCCCTGTCACTGCACCCACGGGGGCCACTCCTTGCGTGTTCCAAGCTGTTGGAGCAGCTGAGGCACAGCCCCTGCAGAACTTCCCCAGCCTTGCAACAGCTGAGGCAAAGCCTGACCTGCTCTCCCCTTCCAGGCCTGAGCCCCTGAGCCCTGTGGCAACCCACAGGATCAAGAGCAGAGGGAGGGGGAAAGGAACAATGCTACTAACCAAGCTCCCCAGAACACTTAACATCTAAAGCAAGCAGGAGCAAAGTGGATCAAGGGAGCTCAGCACAGGCACAATTAGCTTCTGGAACTTACTGCCACAGGATACTAAGAAGAACAAGAACTTAACAGGATTCCAAAAGGGATTAGTTGTGTTATGTGAATGAACTGCACAGCCAGAATTAGAAGAAACCCAACCACCAGTTTGGGGAACATCTAAACCCTTCAGTTTCAGAGCTCCAGCCAAGTTTTAACAAGCATCACAAGCTTGCCCTTCCCCTGATGCAGCTTCTCCCCCACTCTGCTCCAGCTCTGCAGGTGTTGGTAGAGGTGGCCAGAGCTAGGCCCAGGACAGGAGATGTGATGGCAAACTAAACCATGGCTCCAAGTGCCACATCCAGTTCTGGGCTCCTCAGCTCAAGAAGGACATTGAGAGACTTGAAGGTGTGCAGAGAAGGGCAAGGAGGCTGGGGAGGGGTCTGGAGCACAGCCCTGTGAGGAGAGGCTGAGGGAGCTGGGGTTGCTTAGCCTGCAGAAGAGGAGGCTCAGGGGAGACCTTCTTGCTCTCTCCAACTCCCTGCAGGGAGGTTGTACCTAGGTGGGGGTTGGTCTCTTCTGCCAGGCAACCAGCACCAGAACAAGAGGACACAGTCTCAAGCTGTGCCAGGGGAGGTTCAGGCTGGAGGTGAGGAGAAAGTTCTTCCCAGCCTGAGGAATTGGCCATTGGGATGTGCTGCCCAGGGAGGTGGTGGAGTCCCTGTGCCTGGAGGTGCTCAAGAGGGGACTGGATGTGGCACTTGGTGCCATGGCTTAGTCATGGGGTCTGTGGTGACAGGTTGGACTCGGTGATCTTCGAGGTCTCTTCCCACCTGAGTGATACTGTGATACTGTGATCCAGTCCCCTCTTGAACACCCCCAGGGAGGGGGACTCCAGGACTGCAGGTGAGGTCTCAGCAGAGCGAAGTGGTAGAATCAGCCCTCTGGACCTGCTGGCCACGCTGCTTTGGATGCTGCCCAGGATGCCACTGGCATCTCCACAGTGTGATTGGTTCTCCAGAGTGAATCATGGAATCAATAAGGTTGGAAAAGACCTCAGAGATCATCAAGTCCAACCTATCACCCAACACCTACTGACAGCTAAACCATGGCTCCAAGTGCCACATCCAAGCCTTTATGGAACACCTCCAGGGATGGGGACTCCACCACCTCCATGGGCAGCACATTCCCATGGCCAATTCCTCTTGCTGGGAAGAACTTTCTCCTCACCTTCAGCCTAAACCTCCCCTGGCACAGCTTGAGACTGTGTCCTCTTGTTCTGGTGCTGGGTGCCTGGGAGAAGAGACCAACCCCCAGCTGGCTACAACCTCCCTTCAGGCAGCTGGAGAGAGCAAGAAGGTCTCCCCTGAGCCTCCTCTTCTGCAGGCTAAGCAACCCCAGCTCCCTCAGCCTCTCCTCCCAGGGCTGTGCTCCAGACCCCTCCCCAGCCTCCTTGCCCTTCTCTGGACACCTTCAAGTCTCTCAAGGTCCTTCTTCAGCTGAGGAGCCCAGAACTGGACACAGGACTCAAAGTGTGGCCTCAGCAGTGCTGAGCACAGGGCAGAATGACTTCCCTGCTCCTGCTGGCCACACTGGTCCTGATGCATGCCAGGATGCCATCTCCAACACTTGCAAGGGCTTCACCTGCTTGGCCAAGCACCATCCTGCCAGCAGACTACTTGGGCCATAAGTTGTGGTCCATGTTCAAGTGTCTCAGTGTCCTTCTTAAATGGAGGGGCCCAGAACTGGACACAGTGCTCCAACATTTAGCTCATTTAAGGGTTCCTCCAGTGAGTCCTCTCGAAGTGGTGCCACAACCACACCTCGAGTCACCCCTTAGCTCCTCTAAGGCAATGCCACCCCTGGCAGAGACAGACTCATCCCCAGACCCTTTTCTTTCCCCCTCTGTGGTCTGCACTGCACTGAATGCTTTGTGCACTGCTGACTTCTGCAGAGTTTAGAGAGTGCCACTGACAAAGGATGACCCAGTTTGAACATGATTGCACTCCAATCCCCAGCTCCATAATAGGCTTTGCATATGCTTTGTCCCAAAGGGTTTGAGGATGGGCTTCCATGTGATGCCTCCTGTAAGCCTGGTGACAGACCATAATGACCAAGCCTCACCTTTCCAAGCCTGAAAAGGTCACTGTTAAATCATCTGCAAGATGGAATCACTCAGCCAGAGACATCAAGCTAACACCAGGCTCCCTCTGGACTTGCCTTTCTCCTTCCTTCCAAGGAAAACTAACAAGTTAGACATAGCAGGGCTGGGAGATGAAAGAGCAGACCTGGCTGTGGTGAGGAACACACAGAATCACAGAACCACAGCATGGGAGGGGTTGGAAGGGACCTCTGGAGATCATCCAGTCCAGCCCCCTGCCAGGGCAGGATCACCCAGGGCAGGGCACACAGGAACACATCCAGGTGGGTTGGGAATGTCTCCAGAGGTGGAGACTCCACAACCTCTCTGGGCAGCCTGCTCCAGGGCTCCAGCACCCTCACAGCAAAGAAGTTTCTCCTCCTGTTGAGGTGGAGCTCCCTGGGTCCCAGTTTGTGTCCATTGCTCCTTGTCCTGTCACAGGACATCACTGAAAAGAGCCTGGCCCCTGCTTCTTGGCACCCACCCCTCAGATATTTATAGGCATCAATCAGATCCCTCTCAGCCTTCTCTTCTCCAGACTCAACAGCCCCAGGGCTCTCAGTCTCTCTTCATAAGGGAGATGTTCCAGTTAGTTCAGCCTCCATTGGACTCCTCCAGCAGCCCCCTGTCTCTCTTGGGCTAAGGAGCCCACAGCTGGACACAGTATAGGAGGTGTGGTCTCACCAAGCCAGAGCAGAGCGTGAGGAGAACCTCCCTAGACCGGAGAGGAGAGGAGAGGAGAGGAGAGGAGAGGAGAGGAGAGGAGGAGAGAGAGGAGAGGAGAGGGAGAGGAGAGGAGAGGAGGAGAGGAGAGGAGAGGAGAGGAGAGAGGAGAGGAGAGGAGAGGAGAGGGAGAGGAGAGGAGAGGAGAGGAGAGGAGAGGAGAGGAGAGGAGAGGAGAGGAGAGGAGAGGAGAGAGAGAGGAGAGGAGAGGAGAGGAGAGGAGAGGAGAGAGAGGAGAGGAGGAGAGGAGAGGAGAGGAGAAGAGACTCGAGAAGAGAAGAGAAGAGACTCGAAGAGAAGAGACTCAAAGAGAAGAGACTCAAAGAGACTCAAAGAGGAAGAGGAGAGAAGAGGAGAGAAGAGGAGAGAAGAGAAGAGAAGAGAAGAGAAGAGAAGAGAAGAGAAGAGAAGAGAAGAGAAGAGAAGAGAAGAGAAGAGAAGAGAAGAGGAGAAGAGAAGAGAAGAGAAGAGAAGAGAAGAGAAGAGAAGAGAAGAGAAGAGAAGAGAAGAGACCAGGTTTGAAGAGACCTTCAAGGTCATTGTGTCCAATCCATCACCCAACACCATCTAAACCCCATGGCACCAAGCACCCCATCCAGCCTCCTCCTATACACCTCCAGTGGTGGTGACTCCACCACCTCCCTGGGCAGCACATTCCAATGGCCAATCTCTTTCTCTATGAAGAATTCCTTCCTCACCTCCAGCCTAAACCTCCCCTGGCACAGCTTGAGACTGTGTCCTCTTGTTCTGAGCTTTGCCCAGCAAGCCACCAGCCCTGAGTTTCCCTCCCAGCTGGCGCTGCAGTATGTTCCCGGCGCCAGACCTGGAGGCAAGATTGCTCACCTCCCACACTCTGCTGCCTCCTGAGGTGGTGGGGGAGCGGAGCAGAGCCCCACCGCCCCACTCAGCAGTGAGGCAGGGCACGCAGCACCTGGCACACCCCCCCCTCAGCATCAGCTGGAGAGCAGCTCCCAGGCTCTGTGCCTGCGACCTGGCGGCTTTGGAGCCATCAGCACTTCCTTTTAATTACTGACTCCTTCCCTGCCCCTGAATGAAAGCAACACAAATCCTGCTCCGTGTTAAAGGAGTTATTAATAACCTGATTCCAGTGCATCTGAAAAGGGGGAAAGAAACAGCCCTGCTGAGCTGCTGAGCAAACCATCCCCCTCCCACTGCAGCCAGCCAGCACTGGGCACCCCCAACACCCTACAAAGGGATTTGCTTTCCAAAAGCATCATTTTCAACCCTCTTTATTTCTTTCTTTGTCCCAATAGCAAGCATCAAACATCTTCTGGGGGCTTGGGGTGGTTCTTTTGGAAGGCTGGGGGGGGGGGGGGGGAAAGCCAACAGGCTTCCACAGTCTCCATTAACTTTGGGAACAGCAGGTGCTGTGAGCACAAAGTCCCTGAAGATGCCACTGAAGTGGCTTCTGAGTCAGCCTGATCTAGTGTGAGGTGAGATTGGCTGTGAGGAAGAAGTTGTTCCCCAGGAGGGTGGTGAGAGCCTGGCACAGGCTGCCCAGGGAGGTGGTGGCAGCCTCCTGGCTGGAGGTGTTTGCAGCCAGGCTGGAGGTGGCTGTGAGCAACCTGCTGCGGTGTGAGGTGTCCCTGCCCATGGCAGGGGGGTTGGGACTGGCTGAGCCTTGAGGTCCCTTCCAAGCCTGACAGTTCTGTGACTATGATTCCAAGCAAAAGCTGGAGGTGGAGATGCTCCAGATTTGTGGAGCTGTTGTCAGAGATGATTGATAGACAGGCCCAGGGTGAGAGATGCCCTGGACAGGCAGAGAAGAGTATCCACAAGGTGCTGCTGAGGGGAGGCAGAGTGCTCCCAGCATGCTGTAAATCCACTCATGGCATCTCCCCCGCTCCCATGGCATCTCCCCCGCTCCCATGGCATCTCCCCCACTCCCATGGCATCTCCCCCCCCGCTCCCATGGCATCTCCCCCGCTCCCATGGCATCTCCCCCCACTCCCATGGCATCTCCCCCGCTCCCATGGCATCTCCCCCACGCCCATGGCATCTCCCCCACTCCCATGGCATCTCCCCCACTCCCATGGCATCTCCCCTACTCCCATGGCATCTCCCCCACTCCCATGGCATCTCCCCCACTCCCATGGCATCTCCCCTACTCCCATGGCATCTCTCCCACGCCCATGGCATCTCCCCCGCTCCCATGGCATCTCCCCCACTCCCATGGCATCTCCCCCACTCCCATGGCATCTACTCCACTCCCATGGCATCTCCCCCACTCCCATGGCATCTTCCCCACTCCCATGGCATCTCCCCCACTCCCATGGCATCTCCTCCACTCCCATGGCATCTCCCCCACTCCCATGGCATCTTCCCCACTCCCCTGGCATCTCCCCCACTCCCATGGCATCTTCCCCCACTCCCATGGCATCTCCCCCACTCCCCTGGCATCTCCCCCACTCCCATGGCATCTCCCCGACTCCCATGGCATCTCCTCCACTCCCATGGCATCTCCCCCACTCCCATGGCATCTCCCCGACTCCCATGGCATCTCCTCCACTCCCCTGGCATCTCCCCCACTCCCATGGCATCTCCTCCACTCCCATGGCATCTCCCCCACGCTCATGGCATCTCCCCCACTCCCATGGCATCTCCTCCACTCCCATGCCATCTCCCCCATGCTCAGGGCATCTCCTCAGCATGAGGAGAAACAGCTTTGGTGTGAGGGTGCTGGATCCCTGGAGCAGGGTGCCCAGAGAGGTTGTGGAGTCTCCTCCTCTGGAGACATTCAAGCCCCACCTGGATGTGTTCCTGTGTGCCCTGCCCTGTGTGCCCTGCCCTGGGTGACCCTGCTCTGGCAGGGGGTTTGGACTGGGCGATCTCCAGAGGTCCCTTCCAACCCCTCCCATGCTGTGATTCTCTGCTTTTCACTGCAGACATGCCTGCAGCAGTGCCAGGGCTCCCTGCACCCTAGTCAAGCAGCCTGTTCAAGAGTCCTTGTTAGCTGCTGCCTGAGCAACAAACCCTCCAGCCTCCCAGCACAGCCCAGTGCTGCAGAAATGGATTTACAGAGCAGCAGCAGCGCTTGGAGGGCCAGGGACACAGAGCTGAGTCACAGAGGCATCTCTCACTGCTTTCCTCTCCCATGGCCTTGCTGGGCAGAAGTAGCAGAGATACAGCACAGCTCTCAGAGCTCTCTCAGCTCCCTGCTTAGCTGTTGGTCAAGGACCCAAACCACTACAGCAACCTAGAGAGAAAGCTGCCAGCTCCCATCCCCACTCCATGGCTCCTTTACAGAGAGCAGGCTGAAACCCTCAGCGCTGCTCAGTGCCCAGTGGGCAAACAGGGCAGAGAGACCCCCCCCCCAAAGCCTGTGACCTCTGCAAAACCCACTAATGGGGCTGAAGGCTTCACATTGATTCTTTCAGGCTATGGAGTGGAGAGGGGCGGGGGGGGGGGGGAGGGGTATCTGGGATGATAAGGCCAACACCCAACTGTAAGCCAGCAGCTTCCACACAATCAATCGCCGCTCGCAGCCCTGCAGTCCATTAGTGCAGCCACAAGCCTGCACGACCTTCTCCTTGGAAACAGGAAGGTCGTTCCCTGAGTGTCTCCCTTCGATCTCTGCTCCCTGCCAGAAGTGAAGTGTGGTCTCCTAACCCCTGCTGTGCCTGCAGACAGGAGCAGCCCAGGGCTCCGGCGGCGCTCCGGCTCCTTCCCTGCGCCTCCTGCCTCACACGGGCACAGATGGCACCAGGTGGGAAGGGGGCCTCAAAGGTCACAGAAGCATGGGATTGTCAGGGCTGGAAGAGACCTCAAGGCTCATCTAGTTCCAACCCCCCTGCCATGGGCAGGGACACCTCACACCGCAGCAGGTTGCTCACAGCCACCTCCAGCCTGGCTGCAAACACCTCCAGGCAGGAGGCTGCCACCACCTCCCTGGGCAGCCTGGGCCAGGCTCTCACCACCCCCATGGGCAACAATTTCTTCCTCACAGCCAAGCTCAATCTCCCCACTTCTAGGTTTGCTCCACCCCCCAGTCCTCTCACTCCCTGACACCCTCAAAAGTCCCTCCCCAGCTTTCTTGTAGCCCCCTTAAGACATTGAAAGGCCACAAGAAGGTCTCCATGAAGCCTTCTCTTCTCCAGACTGAATACCATAGATATCATATCATGGAATCATAGATATCATATCATAGAATCATAGAACATCTTGTGCACCCCCACTGCAGTCAGCAGGGACACCTCCAACCACAGCAGGCTGTCTAGGGCCCCAGCAGGTCTGATTTGGAATGTCTCCAGGGATGGAGCCTCCACCACATCCTTGGGCAACCTGCTCCAGTGTTCCACCACCCTCATGGTGAAGAACTTCCTACTGATATCCAGCCTAAACCTACCCTGCTCCAGTTTCACAGCATCACAGAATCACCAAGGTTGGAAGAGACCTCAAAGATCATCGAGTCCAACCTGTCACCACAGACCTCATGACTAGACCATGACACCAAGTGCCTCATCCAGGCTCCTCTTAGACACCTCCAGGGATGGGGACTCCACCACCTCCCTGGGCAGCACATTCCAGTGGCCAATTCTGTCTCCAGGTCTGCACACAGAACTGCAGGTGAGGTCTCAGCAGAGCAAAGTGGCAAAATCTGGACCTGGTGGCCACGCTGCTTTGGATGCTGCCCAGGATGCCACTGGCATCTCCACAGTGTGATTGGTTCTCCAGAGTGAATCATGGAATCAATAAGGTTGGAAAAGACCTCAGAGATCATCAAGTCCAACCTGTCACCCAACACCTCCTGACAAGTCAACCATGGCTCTAGGTACCACATCCAAGCCTTTATGGAACACCTCCAGGGATGGTGACTCCACCACCTCCCTGGGCAGCACATCCCAATGGCCAATTCCTCTTTCTGAGAAGAACTTTCTCCTCACCTCCAGCCTGAACCTCCCCTGGCACAGCTTGAGACTGTGTCCTCTTGTTCTGCTGCTGGGTGCCTGGGAGAAGAGACCAACCCCCAGCTGGCTACAACCTCCCTTCAGGTAGTTGTAGAGAGCAATGAGGTCTCCCCTGAGCTTCCTCTTCTGCAGGCTAAGCAACCCCAGCTCCCTCAGCCTCTCCTCACAGGGCTGTGCTCCAGACCCCCTCCCCAGCCTCCTTGCCCTTCTCTGGATATGTTCCAGTGTCTCAATGTCCTTCTTAAATTGAGGGGCCCAGAACTGGACACTGAACACAGAGGCTTCTGCCTGCTGGGAACCCCTGACCTGTCACAGGACCACAGCCTCTCTTCCATACAAGAGGCATTTGGAAGGAAATGATTCCTTTCCCTCTAGAGTAGAGTAGAGTAGAGTAGAGTAGAATAGAATAGAATAGAATAGAATAGAATAGAATAGAATAGAATAGAATAGAATAGAATAGAATAGAATAGAATAGAACAGAACAGAATTAACCAGGTTGGAAAAGACCTTTGAGATCACCAAGTCCAACCTCTCACCCAGAACCATCTAATCAACAAAACCATGGCACCAAATGCCTCATCCAGGCTCCTCTTAGACACCTCCAGGGATGGTGACTCCACCACCTCCCTGGGCAGCACATTCCAATGGCCAATCTCTCTCTCTATGAAGAACTTCTTCCTAACATCCAGCCTACATCTAGATGCATGAACCCCCTTGTGCCAATCCCATAAATCCAGAGCTATTCCAGCTCTGGATTCATTCCCAGGAGGTGGGATTAGGCTCTGGCTTTGGCTCTTAGTGGGAAAGCCAAGGGACAAATCTACCAGGTTGTCCCACTTCCAATCTAAGCCTGGTTCAGTCTCTGCCTCCCCTGGGGCTTGGTTCTTTTGGCTCACCTGCACCTCAGCTTGCTCTGGAGGTGAGATGAAAATAGCTGCTGCCTGCTTTTGGACAGGAATCAGAAGGCTCAAGCAGCTCACAGGCTAAATACAGAAATGGCACAAGCACTGCTGCCTGAGGTGCTGGCAATCTGATGGCTTGGTCTGCGTGCCTGGGGAAATGCATCTCTCCTCAGTTTAGAAGCACCCAGGGGCCAAACCCAGCCCAGATCCTCCCCATTTGCACGAGGAAGGGAGAAACCACACAAGAGCTGGAGACAGAAGTAAGGCAACAGCTTCACAGCCCAGCTCCAAAGGGCAGTGAGTGAGAAGAGCTCACAGGAAGGCAGGCAGCTTTGAGCTCCTCTCACTGCTGCCCAGCTCCCCAGGACCACTCACACCAGCCCCTGCCATTTCCAGGAGCATCTTCAACACTTGCAAAAGCTTCACCTGCTCAGCCAAGGGCTCTTCAAACCTACTCTGCTCTATTCTATTCTATTCTATTCTATTCTATTCTATTCTATTCTATTCTATTCTATTCTATTCTATTCTACTCTACCCCATCCCATCCCATCCCATCCCATCCCATCCTATTCTATTCTATTCTATTCTATTCTATTCTATTCTATTCTATTCTATTCTATTCTACCCCATCCCATCCCATCCCATCCCATCCCATCCCATCCCATCCCATCCTATTCTATTCTATTCTATTCTATTCTATTCTATTCTACCCCATCCCATCCCATCCCATCCCATCCCATCCCATCCCATCCCATCCCATCCCATCCCATCCTACTCTACTCTGCTCTACTCTGCTCCATCCCATCCCATCCCATCCCATCCCATCCCATCCCATCCCATCCCATCCCATCCCATCCCATCCCATCCCATCCCATTCTATTCTATTCTATTCTATTCTATTCTATTCTATTCTATTCTATTCTATTCTATTCTATTCTATTCTACCCCATCCCATCCCATCCCATCCTATTCTATTCTATTCTATTCTATTCTATTCTATTCTATTCTATTCTATTCTATTCTACTCTATCCCATCCCCCATCCCATCCCATCCCATCCCATCCCCCATCCCATCCCATCCCATCCCATCCCATCCCATCCCACTCTACTCTGCTCTACTCTGCTCTGCTCTACTCTACTCTACCCCATCCCATCCTGTGACCGGTTCAGGCTGTGCCTTTAAAGAAGGACACTTTCTGAACACTCTGGCTGAATATTTTGGTATATAAATTAAAACAACGATACGCTAATCCAATTTCATTGGTGGAACCCGGCTGTAGAGTTTTGTTTAGTCTTTCAGTCGGGGGAGTCAGTCAGTCGTCTTCTTCTTCCCCCTGTGCTGTGAGCTGGCCTGCTTTTCTCCCTGAAGCAACAGCTTGCTACGCAGGAACGATTCTTGCTAACCAGATAAGAAAACTAACTTTTGCATCCGCTTTGAGCTTTAACAAAGTTTTCCCCTTTTAATTACCTTCCTTTCTCTCTCTCTCTCTAACCCTTTTGGGAAAAAGGGGAGGTAGGGAGGGAGAAGGGAGTGGCAGGCCGAACCCCCTGGCCGCAGGGGGGTTGGGGAAAGGTTTCCTGTATTACATACATTGCTGTATACTTCTGTATATATTGTAAATATTGTATGGTTTTGTATATATTCACTGCATTCCATATCTGCTTGTAAAATACAGCTTTCATCTGCTTCTCTGGCTGAGTTAGCTGTGGAATTCTTTTGTGTGTGTGTGGGAACCTTCCTACTCCATCCCATCCCATCCCATCCCATCCCATCCCATCCCATCCCATCCCATCCCATCCCATCCCATCCCATCCCATCCCATCCTACTCTCTCTCTCTGCTCTGCTCTACTCTATCCCATCCCATCCCATCCCATCCCATCCCATCCCATCCCATCCCATCCCATCCCATCCCATCCCATCCCATCCCATCCTATTCTATTCTATTCTATTCTATTCTATTCTATTCTATTCTATTCTATTCTACCCCATCCCATCCCATCCCATCCCATCCCATCCCATCCCATCCCATCCCATCCCATCCCATCCTACTCTACTCTGCTCTACTCTGCTCTACTCTACTCTATCCCATCCCATCCCATCCCATCCCATCCCATCTCATCCCATCCCATCCCATCCCATCCCATCCCATCCCATCCCATCCCATCCCATCCCATCCCATCCTATCCTATTCTATTCTATTCTATTCTATTCTATTCTATTCTATTCTATTCTATTCTATTCTATTCTATTCTATTCTACTCCACTCCACTCCACTCCACTCCACTCCACTCCACTCCACTCCACTCCACTCCATTCCATTCCATTTAATTCCATTCCATTCCACTCTATATTCTATTCTAACCTATTCTATCCTGCCACCAGACTACCTGGGACATAAGTTGTGGTCCACAGTGTGTCTCAGGACCTGCAGCACTGCCTCCAGGTCTGGTGCCCCCAGTTCTGGTGCCCCCAGTTCTGGTGCCCCCAGCACAAGGAGGGCACAGAAGTGTTGGAAGGCTCCTGGGGAGGCCACAAAGACGATCAGAGGGCTGGAGAACCTATGGGGACAGGCTGGGAGAGTTGGGGCTGTGCAGCCTGGAGAAGAGAAGGCTCCGGGGAGACTTCAGAGCAACCTTCCAGGACCTGAAGGGCTCCAGGAGGGCTGGGGAGGGACTTTGGACAAGGGCTGGGAGTGGCAGGATAAGGAACAATGGCTTTGAGCTGGGAGAGAGGAGATTGAGAGTGGAAATGAGGAAGAAATTGTTTCCAGTGAGGCTGGGGAGACTCTGGCACAGGCTGCCCAGGGAGGCTGTGGCTGTGCCCTGCCTGGAGGTGTTCAAGGCCAGGCTGGATGAGGTTTTGGGCAACCTGTGCTGGTGGGAGGTGTCCCTGCCCACGGCAGGGGGTTTGGAACTGGATGATCTTTGAGGTCCTTTCCAACCCAACCCATTCTGTGATTCTATGCCCATGAAACTCTGATCCACAGGCAGCTGAACGCGTGCCCAGGGAAGCCGAGACAGGGAGGCGCAGGCAGGCTGCTGGACAGACAGGCTCCCCTGCAGGGTTTTACTTGCAAGGTGAGGAGCGAGAGCAGCCCTTGGGGGAAGCTCTCAGCAACTGGAGGGTTCAGCACTGGCTGCTCTAAGAATATTGTAATCATGCAGCAATTATGGTGCAGCACAAATCAAGCAGGCAAATTGCAGCCTCATTATTACGACTGTCACCAGCCTTGCGTGGCAGGGACGGAGAGGCAGCCCCAGCCCCTGCCCCAGGGAGGGGAGAGGCTGAGGAGGGAAGCAGAGCTCCAGCACAGCCCCATCACCCTTCAGGCCTTCCTAAAGCCAGGCCATGGCGGCCTGGCAGCTTCCTGAAGCGACTGGAAGCACGCCTGTGCTTTCCTGGGCTGCACCTGAAGGTACAACACTTAATTTGTCAGGCTGGTTTTTAACTGTTTGCTGCTAATTAACCAGGTATCTTGAAGCAGAAGAGCAGCCCTTGTCCTTTGACTGGAACTGCCAGTCTCTCAAATGTCATTGCTGCAGGTGACTAATCTTTGAAAACTCTTTGAGTCAGCTGATAATGAGCCTGAGTGGTAAGGAGGCTGGAGGCAAGGAGTGGGGGGAAAGCAGCGCTGCCTGCAGTCAGAGGGGCTCCGTGCTGCACATGGCCCTCAAGTCCTTACACTCATAGAATCCCAGAATCAACCAGGTTGGAAAAGACCTCAGAGATCATCAAGTCCAACCTGGCACCCAGCACCTCCTGACAACTAAACCATGGCTCCAAGGGCCACATCCAATGCCCTCTTCAACACCTCCAGGGATGGGGACTCCATCACCTCCCTGGGCAGCACATCCCAGTGGCCAATTCCTCTGGCTGGGAAGAACTTTCTCCTCACCTCCAGGCCATTGGAATGTGCTGCCCAAGGAGGTGGTGGAGTCCCCCATCCCTGGAGGTGTCTAGAGGAGCCTGGATGAGGCACTTGGTGCCATGGTTTAGTTGATCAGATGGTGTTGGGTGAGAGGTTGGACTTGATGATCTCAAAGGTGTTTTCCAACCTGGTTAATTCTATTCTATTCTATTCTATTCTATTCTATTCTATTCTATTCTATTCTATTCTATTCTATTCTATTCCATTCTATTCCGTTCCATTCCATTCTCTATTCCATTCCATTCCATTCCATTCCATTCCATTCCATTCCATTCCATTCCATTCCATTCCATTCTCTATTCCATTCCATTCCATTCCATTCCATTCCATTCCATTCCATTCTGCTGCAGAATGCTTTTGGGGTTTGCCAGCAGCAGGACCCGTGTGTGGAAGGGCTGCTTTGACCTGTGGAGCAGGGAGGACCGGAGCTGTCCCCTGGCCTTTGCCCTGGCCCCTGCCCTGGCCCCTGCCTTTGGGGAATGTGAGAGCTGTGAAGCCCCTGCTGGCAAAGGGTTGGTTACAATCCTCTGAGGCTGTCACCCCACCCATGCACCTCCTTTCTTCTTCCAATTTCTCTTTTAATAAGGCTGCCAGCATAATTTCTCATCTCTGTCTGGCGTGCTCTCTGCTCCGCCTGGCAGTCCCTTTTGTCTCACCCAGGCGTCTCCTACCACAAGGCTCTAATGGGAAGAGACTCTGGCTGCTGAAGTTAATAACTTCTCCAACAGCCTGAGTCATTCTTGTTACAGAGCAAACTGTCAGCTGTGCACTGATCCAGGGCTGAGACCCTGGGCTGCGGGGGGAAAGGCCTTGTGGAGCAGGCGAGGGTTGGCCTTCGGACCGGGGTCAGCCCAGGCACTCCGCTGCTGCCAACACCGTGCTGCACGCCGGGCTTGGGAGCCTTGGGATGCATCCCATAGCCGTGCTGGGTGGGGTAGAGGAGGGAAAACTGAGGCCATAGAACCATAGAATCAATAAGGTTGGAAATGACCTCAGAGGTCATCAAGTCCAACCTGCCACCCAACACCTCCTGACAACCAAACCATGGCTCCAAGTGCCACGTCCAACCCAAGCGCCCCATCCAGCCTCTTCCTAAACACCTCCAGGGATGGGGACTCCACCACCTCCACAGGCAGCACATCCCAATGGCCAGTTCCTCTTGCTGGGAAGAACTTTCTCCTCACCTCCAGCCTGAACTTCCCCTGGCACAGCTTGAGACTGTGTCCTCTTGTTCTGTTCCTGCTTGCCTGGGTGAAGAGACCAACCCCCACCTGGCTCCAACCTCCCTTCAGGGAGTTGGAGAGAGATAGAATAGAATAGAGTAGAGTAGAGTAGAGTAGAGTAGAGTAGAATAGAATAGAATAGAATAGAATAGAATAGAATAGAATAGAATAGAATAGAATAGAATAGAATAGAATAGAATAGAATAGAATAGAATAGAATAGAATAGAATAGAATAGAATAGAATAGAATTAACCAGGTTGGAAAAGACCTTTGAGATCATCAGGTCCAACCTCTCACCCAACACCATCTGATCAACTAAACCATGGCACCAAGTGCATCATCCAGGCTCCTCTTAGACACCTCCAGGGATGGGGACTCCACCACCTCCCTGGGCAGCACATCCCAATGCCCAATTCCTCTTGCTGGGAAGAACTTCTTCCTAACATCCAGCATAAATTTTGCCTGGTGCAGCTTGAGACTGTGTCCTCTTGTTCTGGTGCTGCTTGCCTGGGAGAAGAGACCAACCCCCAGCTGGATACAACCTCCCTTCAGGGAGTTGGAGACAGCAAGAAGGTCTCCCTGAGCCTCCTCTTCTGCAGGCTAAGCAACCCCAGCTCCCTCTGCCTTGCAATTTACTCCCAGCCCCAGCGTCTGCTCACATGGTGCTGGTGACCATTACCCAGCACCCTCACAGTGCCATGGACAGTAACTCCTTCACAAAGGGCAGCAGCTCCCTCCCCTGCCACCCTTTTGGGGCTTGCTTTATAAAAAGCTTCCTTTTATTGCAGGTTGGGGTTTTTTTTTTGCTTCTTCCTGAGGCTAGTCTGCCAGGCTGGAGGCAGAGACGGTATCCACACCTCCAGGATCCAGACAGCTCCACCTGGCTGCCAAGGATTCATCCTGGAGTCATTTTCCTCACAGTTGTGCCTGCCAGGGCCTTCTCCATGCTCTTGGCTGAACGTTGGCTGCTTGCACTTGGGAGAACTTCAGAGCTAACAGAGCTAATAGCTTAGAGGAACTAACTCTGTCCAGGCTGGAGGGGTTGGGTGATAGGTTGGATTTGATGATCCCTGAGGCCTTTTCCAACCTTATTGATTCTATGGCTTCAAACTGAGCCACCCAAGAAGCATAGGATCATAGAAGCACAGAATGGTCAAGAGTGGAAAAGCCCTCCAAGATCAAGCCCTCCATGATCAAGGTGTTTAAGCCCAGGCTGGATGAGGCTGTGGGCAGCCTGATCTAGTGTGGGGTGTCCCTGCCCATGGTAGGGGGGTTGGACCTAGCTGATCCTTGTGGTCCCTTCCAACCCTGACTGATACTGTGATACTAAGCCCAACCAGCAACCCAACCCCACCATGGCCACCAAACCCTGTCCCCAAGTGCCATGGCCACAGGTTTCTGGAACCCCTCCAGGCATGGGGACTCCACCACCTCCCTGGGCAGCCTCTGCCAATCCCTGACCACTCTTGCAGCAAAGAAATTGTTCCTCATCTCCAGCTCAAACCTTCCCTGGCACAATTTCAGGCCATTTCCTCTTCTTCTACCACCTGAGACTAGGGAGAAGAGCCCAACCCCCACCTCACTGCAGCCTCCTCTCAGGGGAGCTGCAGAGAGCAAGGAGGTCTCCCTCAGCCTCCTCTTCTCCAGGCTGAACACCCCCTCCCTGGGCAGCCTGTTCCAGTGCCTGACCTTCAGTGCTTCCTTGCAATCTTCTAGGAGGACTCCTGCTGCAGGTTGATATTTACAGTGCCAAACACACAACCAGATGATCCTCCACTGTTCTGCTCCAGGGGAGGATGATAAACATCCTCTGAACTCTCATCAGACTGATTCATAGATTCGTAGAACGCTTTGGCTTGGAAAAGACCTTAAAGGTCACCCAGTTCCAACCCCCCTGCCATGGGCAGGGACACCTCCCAGTACAGCAGGTTGCTCAAGGTCTCATCCAGCCTGGCCTTGAGCACCTCCAGGGAGGGGACAGCCACAGCCTCCCTGGGCAACCTGCTCCAGTCTCTCCCCACCCTCACTCTAAAGAATTTCTTCTTAATCTTGTCTCAGTCTCTCCTCCTCAAGCTTCAATTCACTTCCCCTCATCCTATCACTCCAAGCCCTTGTACTAAGTCCCTTCCCAGCTTTCTTGTAGCCCCCTTCAGGTACTGGAAGGCTGCTCTAAGGACTCCTTGGAGCCTTCCTATCCATCAGGCTGCACAACCCCAACTGCCTCAGCCTCTTCCAGCGTCTGTTCTTAAGCCTCATAGAATTGACAGGGCTGGAAGGCACCTCAAGGCTCATCCAGTTCCAACCCCCTGCCGTGGGCAGGGACACCTCCCACCAGCCCAGCTTGCTCAAGGCCTCATCCAGCCTGGCCTTGAACACCTCCAGGGAGGGGACAGCCACAACCTCCCTGGGCAGCCTGTGCCAGTGTCTCTTCTTAACCCTCTCCCTGCTCAAGCCAGGCTACACATACAAATCCACCAGCACCCTTCCCACTGCCTGAAGAGCTGCAGCACTTCACAGGCTCCTCACCAGCATCCTATGCAGGCAGAGATTTCCTGCACCCCATTCATCACTCAGATTCTACCCAATCTTTGCAGTGCTCCCAATTCTTTGGCACTTGCAGGGCTTTGCTTTGCTTTGCTTTATCCTGGTGAAAAAAAAAACCCACACTGATCCAACTGGCAAACAGAACCCAAATGCTCCCAAACCCTCCCAGAGCTGACAGACACAACCCAAATGCTCCCAAACCCTCCCAGAGCTCACAGACACAACCCAAATGCTCCCAAACCCTCCCAGAGCTGACAGACACAACCCAAATGCTCCCAAACCCTCCCAGAGCTGACAGACACAACCTAAATGCTCCCAAACCCTCCCAGAGGTGACAGACACAACCCAAATGCTCCCAAACCCTCCCAGAGCTGACAGACTCAACCCAAATGCTCCCAAACCCTCCCAGAGCTGACAGACACAACCCAAATGCTCCCAAACCCTCCCAGAGCTGACAGACACAACCCAAATGCTCCCAAACCCTCCCAGAGCTGACAGACACAACCCAAATGCTCCCAAACCCTCCCAGAGCTGACAGACACAACCCAAATGCTCCCAAACCCTCCCAGAGCTGACAGACACAACCCAAATGCTCCCAAACCCTCCCAGAGCTGACAGACACAACCCAAATTCTCCCAAACCCTCCCAGAGCTGACAGACACAACCCAAATGCTCCCAAACCCTCCCAGAGCTGACAGACAAGCCCAAATGCTCCCAAACCCTCTCAGAAGGTCATTCCAGGAGCTGCACACTGTCTGGAAATGTTTATGTTGGAGTCAAGCCTTCTGGATAGAATCATAGGACTGTCAGAGTTGGAAGGGACCTCAAGGATCAATCAGCTCCAACCCCCCTGCCACGGGCCCGGACACCTCACACCACAGCAGGTTGCTCACAGCCACATCCAGCCTGGCTGCAAACACCTCCAGGCTTCCACCACCTCCCTGGGCAGCCTGTGCCAGGCTCTCACCACCCTCCTGGGGAACAACTTCTTCCTCACAGCCAAGCTCAGTCTCCCCACTTCTAGTTCTGCTCCATCCCCCATACTCCTATCCCTCCCTGACACCCTCCAAAGTCCCTCCCCAGCACCACTGCTCTAAGACAGTCACTGGAAGAATTACAGTATGATTCATCAGTAGTGACTTCTGGAGCTCTAATCTCCATCCCCAGCTGCTGCTCATCCCTGTGGATCCCAGCCCAGCTGAATAAACCTTTGAGCATCCCTCCAACCCCCTCCCCCCGCACCCCCAGCACACAGCCCGTCCTGGGGCGCAGCTCCCCTGCCTGAGCCGGGGATGGGAAGGAGAAAAATGTTGCCGTGGTTCACCAAGGCTGTGGGGAGGCTGCAGACAGAGAGTGCCATGAAGTGGCTGGCAGCCTCTCAAGGGTGGCAGGCAGCCTCTCAAGGGTGGCAGGCTTGTGCCAGCTTCTGCTGCTCTCTCCCAAATTAGCAGCAAAACGTGCCACTAGAAAGTCAGGTGAAAGCTGCCTCTCAAGGAAGCCAGAGGCTGCCTCGGGAGCTCTGCATCCTAAAGCTTCCCTGCTAAGCTGAGCACAGCTGCTGCCACCCCAGGATCACAGAGCTGTCAGGGCTGGAAGGGACCTCAAGGCTCAGCCAGTCCCAACCCCCTGCCATGGGCAGGGACACCTCACACCACAGCAGGTCGCTCACAGCCACCTCCAGCCTGGCTGCAAACACCTCCAGGCAGGAGGCTGCCACCACCTCCCTGGGCAGCCTGTGCCAGGCTCTCACCACCCTCCTGGGCAACAACTTCTTGGTTGGTGAGGGGCTTGGAACACAAGCCCTGTGAGGAGAGGCTGAGGAAGCTGGGGTTGCTTAACCTGGAGACAAGGAGACTCAGGGGAGACATTCTTGCTCTCTACAACTCCCTGAAGGGAGGTTGTAGCCAGGCAGAGGTTGGTCTCTTCTCCCAGGCAAGCAGCACCAGAACAAGAGGACACAGTCTCAGGCTGCACCAGGGGAGGTTTAGGCTGGAGGTTAGGAGGAAGTTCTACACAGAGAGAGAGATTGGCCATTGGGATGTGCTGCCCAGGGAGGTGGGGGAGTCACCACCACTGGAGGTGTTTAGGAGGAGACTGGATGGGGTGCTTGGGGCCATGGGTTAGTTGATTAGGTGGTGTTGGGTGATAGGTTGGACTTGATGATCTTGAAGGTCTCTTCCAACCTGGTCTATTCTATTCTATTCTATTCTATTCTATTCTATTCTATTCTATTCTATTCTATTCTATTCTATTCTATTCTATTCTATTCCATTCCATTCCATTCCATTCCATTCCATTCCATTCCATGCTATTCTTCTTCACAGCCAATCTCAATCTCCCCACTTCTATTTCTGCTCCATCCCCCCAGTCCTATCCCTCCCTCACACCCTCAAAAGTCCCTCCCCAGCTTGCTTGCAGCCCCCTGCAGATCCTGGAAGGCCACCAGAAAGTCTCCTGGGAGCCTTCTCCTCTGCAGCCTGCACAAGCCCAACTCTCTCAGGCTGTCTGCAGAGCAGAGCAGCTCCAGCCCTCTGCTCCTCCTCCTGGCCCTGCTCTGGACACCTTCCAGCACCTCCAGATCCTTCCTGGAACTCAGATTCAGCTTTGTGCTGTCCCAGACCTGCCTCCTTGCCCCTAGCCAGGGGTTTCTGACCTCCTTGCCCTCCCTAAACTGTGCTGGGCTTTAAGCACAGCACCATCCCCCTCCTGGCCACACCAAGCCCCTCGTGGGGGCAGATCAATGGCATCATTACAAGTGTTTGTGTTCTGCAGCCCCAGGGCCTGAGCTAGGCAGTGCAATGTGAAGCACAGGAGACATGAACAGAGCAAGAGGCATCCTCACTTCCTCTGTCATGCAGGTGCACCACCCAGACACCATTCCTGCACAGGCCTGCCAGGTTTCCAGATTATTGAGAGCAGTCCTGCAGGGAAGGGCCTTGGGGGTGCTGGTGGGGGACAAGCTGGGCAGGAGGCAGCAACGGGCACTGGCAGCACAGAAGGCCAAGGGCAGCCTGGGCTGCACCCAAAGCAGTGTGGCCAGAGCTAGAGAGAAGGGATCCTGCCCCTCTGCTCTGCTCTGCTCTGAGGAGACCTCACCTGGAGTACTGCATCCAGCTCTGGAGCCCTCAATACAAGGAGGACACAGAGCTGCTGGATTGAGTCCAAGGGAGCCCACATCAGAGGGCTGGAGCAGCTATCCTACAAAGGCAGCCCGAGAGAGTTGGGGCTGTTCAGCCTGGAGAAGGCTCCAGGGAAACCTTAGAGCTGCATTTCAATATCTGAAGGGGAACTACAAGGAGGGCTGGGGAGGGGCTGTTCAGAAGGGCCTGTGGGGATAGGACAAGAGGCAGTGGTTTGAAACTGGAGCAGGGCAGATTGAGGTTGGCCATCAGGAGGAATGAGGCTGAGGAGACACTTGTATAGCTGATGGAGGTTCCATCCCTGGAGACATTCCAGATCAGACTTGATGTGGCTCCACCTGATCCAGCTGGAGCTCTCCCTGCTGACTGTAGGGGGGGGTTGGACAAGGTGACCTTTGAGTGTCCCTTCCCACCCAAAGCATTCTGTGACCCACAAAGCTCCCAGTCCAGAACAGGCTGCAGCTTCCTCCCCGTGCCTCACTCTCTCCTTCAGAGGCAGCCTCCCAGGTCTGCCTCCCAGCACCACCACAGGCATCTCTCAGTCAGGAGAAATATCAGCTTATGCACGAGCCCCAGAGAGGTTCCAGGCTCTGCACCCAGTCTCTGACAAAGTTCCTCCCTCTCAACAGAGGGGAGCAGTGCTGCTCTCCCGGAGAGCCCTCCAGAGGCGTTTACAGCTTCCTGATGGGGAGGGACAGGAGTTAACAACCCTGCCAGGCTGCTCCCTCACCATCTGCTTAATGGAGCTCACTAAGGGCACAGCACAGGAGGGGTCACCTCTTGTACACTCCACAAACTCCAACCGTTCCCTTGTGCTTGCAGTTGCAGCTCCCCTCTGGGATAGAGGGCAAGGAGGACATGGGGAGTGACATGGTGTCCAGAGGAGGGCAATGACCTAGAGAGTCACAGGATTGTTTCAGCTGGTAAAAAACCCTCCAAGATCATCAAGCCTGACCTCCAGGATCATCCAGTCCAACATCAACCCAACCCCACCATGGCCACCAAACCATGGCCCCAAGTGCCATGGCCACAGGCTTCTTGAACCCCTCCAGGCATGGGGACTCCACCACCTCCCTGGGCAGCCTGTGCCAGTCCCTGACCACTCTGGCAGCAAAGGAATTGTTCCTCATCTCCAGTTTAACCCTCCCCTGGCACAATTTCAGGCCATTGCCTCTCCTTCTATCATCTGAGACTAGGGAGCAGAGCCCAACCCCCAGCTCACTGCAGCCTCCTCTCAGGGAGCTGTAGAGAGCAAGGAGGTCTTCCTCAGCCTCCCCCAGGCTGAGCACCCCCAGCTCCCTCAGATGCTCCTCCCCAGCCCTCTTCTCCAGACCCTTCCCCAGTCTTGTTGCCCTCCTCTGGACCTGCCCCAACACCTCAAAGTCCTGGGTGTGAGTGGATCAAAGCTGAACCCAGGATTCAAGAGCACCCAGCCCAGGTCCCCCACCTCCAGGCCCCACCAGCAGCCTCATTCCTGCCCTGCCCTGCGAGCACTGCTGCCATGGAAGAAGGTTTTTGTGGTGGCTGCAGCTCTCCTGCTCGTTGCCACAGGCCCCTGCAGGGTGATTCACAGAGCAGGGAGGCAGTGATGGTTTTGTGGGGAAGACACAAGCTGGAGTTAATAGATGAGGGAATTGGAATTAATAGCTGAGGGGCGAGCAACTGATGTCGTTTACCTGGACTAGAGCAAAGCCTTCGGCACTGTCCTGCACCACCTCCTGCTCTCCAGGCTGGTGACACATGGGTTTGATGGATGGACCACTAGATGGGTACAGAACTGGCTTGATGGCTGCACCCAAAGAGTGGCTGTCAATGGCTCCATGTCCCAGTGGAGGCCAGGGACAAGCAGAGTCCCTCAGGGATCAGTCCTGGGACCAGGCTTGTTCAACACCTCTGTGGGGGCCATGGGCAGTGGCACTGAGTGCAGCCTCAGCAGGTTTGCTGATGACACCAAGCTGTGTGGTGCAGCAGACAGCTGGAGGGAAGGGATCCATCCAGAGGGACCTGGGCAGGCTGGAGAGGTGGGCACAAGCCAACCTCAGGAGCTTCAACAAGACCAAGGGCAGGGTCCTGCTGCTGGGTGGAGGCAATGCCAGGCACAAATGCAGGCTGGGCAGGGACTGGCTGGAGAGCAGCCCTGAGGAGAGAGACTTGGGGGTGCTGGGGGAGGAGAAGCTCAACAGGAGCTCTCAGTGTGCACTTGCAGCCCGGAAAGCCAATCAGAGCCTGGGCTGCAGCAGGAGAAGTGTGGCCAGCAGGGCAAGGGAGGGGATTCTCCCCTCTGCTCAGCCCTGCTGAGACCCCACCTGCAGTACTGCCTCCAGTTCTGGAGCCCCTATTGCAAGAGGGATCTGGAGGGGCTGGAAGGTGTCCAGAGAAGGGCCAGGAGGAGGAGCAGAGGGCTGGAGCAGCTCTCCTGTGAGGACAGACTGAAGGAGTTGGGGCTGTTCAGGCTGGAGAAGAGAAGGCTCCCAGGTGACCTCCTTGTGGCCTTCCAGGATCTGCAGGGGGCTCCAGGAAGGCTGGGGAGGGACTGCTCAGGATCTCAGGGAGTGACAGGACTAGGGGGAACGGAATGAAGCTGGAAATAGGGAGATTCAGGCTAGATGTGAGGAAGAAGTTCTTCCCCATGAGAGTGGTGAAGCCCTGGAATGGGTTGTGCAGGGAGGTGGTTGAGGCCCCGTCCCTGGAGGGGTTTAAGCCCAGGTTGGACGAGGCTGTGGGCAGCCTGCTCTAGTGTGGGGTGTCCCTGCCCATGGCAGGGGGGTTGGAACTGGATGATCCTTGTGGTCCCTTCCAACCCTGACTGATTCTATGATTCTATGGAGCTGGGGAAACCTCACCTGGCTGCACAAGCCAGAAGCACTGCAGCGCTGCCAGCGTCTCAGCACAGCTCCAGGGTCACAGAGTGGGGGATTCAGCTGGAGTCAGCACCGGAGCTCATCTCATCTGCTCCCCTGTGGCCACAGCGATGTCACTCCCCAGCTCTTGCTGCCTTTTGCTCGTTCCCCAGAAGCTGCACTGCCTGAGGACTTCCCCTTGCAGCCTGAAGCCTCCAGTAAGTCGAGTTCTGGCCCTCCCAAGGGCTACCTGAGCGAAGAGCAAACATTTCTGCTCCAGCTTCAGGAGCTGCTGAACAGATGGAAGTGCAAAGGATGACATCTAAGGAGTTCAGCCAGGGTGCTTCAGCACCAGGGTGGTAGTTATAGAGGAGGCCAGGGGGAGGTACCCCAGCACCCACTCCACTGGCACACCACACTCCCTGCAAGAGGCCAGGGTGTGCTGCACACACCCACAACCACCAGAGCCACCGCTCAGAGCAGCACCCCAGAGCGTCCTGGCCCTTGCTTTGTGCCACCTGGATGAGAGGAGAGGATGGGATCTGCAGAAACTCAGAATACATACAGCAAGAGGAGCAGAGCCTGGAGAACCTCCCCTGTGGGGGCAGGCTGAGAGAGTTGGGGCTGCTCAGCCTGGAGAAGAGAAGGCTCCAGGGAGACCTTAGAGCAGCCTCCCAGGACCTGAAGGGGGCTGCAAGAGAGCTGGGGAGGGACTCGTGACAAGGGCTTGGAGGGATAAAATGAGACTTTGAGCTGGGAGAGGGGAGATGGAGACTGGGGATGAGGATGAAATTGTTTCCAGTGAGGGTGGGGAGACTCTGGCACAGGCTGCCCAGAGAGGCTGTGGATGCTTCCTCCCTGGAGGTGTTCAAAGCCAGGCTGGATGAGGCCTTGGGCAAGCTGGGCTGGAGGGAGGTGGCCCTGCCCATGGCAGTGGGCTTGGAACTGGATGAGCTTTAAGGTTCCTTCCAAGCCAAAGCACTGTAGGGATCTATGAAGCCTGTGGAGAGGTTGATGCCTCTCCCAGGGCTGGGGGTAGGAGTTCAGCTTCTTAGTCCCTGGGAGCTGGAGTGGGCCCCGAGTGACATGGGCATTATGTGATGATAATGCTGGAGGTATTATAAATGCTTTGCATGCCAGGCAAATCCTGGAGCAGGCTTCCAAATCCCCTCCAAATCCCCACTTGCATCTCCACATTCATCCATTCATGAAATCCAGAGCAGAGCCTCAGCATCCCTCCTGTTGCTGCTGGGCCCTTTCCAGCCCGACGGAAGGGTGAGGCAGAGCCAAGGTCTCTCTTCTGGATTAGGCTTCTTTTGTCCTCCAGGAGCTGAATCTGAGCAGGGAGCTGCTGGGGCATTGCTGAGTGACTCCCAGCAAGGCAGCTGAGACAAATCCCAAGGCCCTTTCTCCTGTCACAAAGTGAGACCTGTCTCACTCTCCAGCAGCTCTTGGCCCCCAGCGCTTAACCCCAGCGAGCTGGGGTCTTGCAGAGGCTGAGGCTCTGCCACCCGCACAGCAGGATGAGTGGTGCTGAGCAGGCTGGAGGAGGGAGACCTGGCAGCAGGTCTTTGAGCAATGGGCACAGCAATGTGCCCTGGGGGCCAAGAAGGCCAATGGGATCCTGGGGGCATGCAGAGGAGTGAGTCCAGCAGAGCCAGGGAGGTTCTCCTCCCCTCTGCTCTGCCCTGCTGAGACCTCACCTGGAAGATTCCATCCAGCTCTGGGCTCCCCAGCTCAGGAGGGACAGGGATCTGCTGCAGAGAGGCCAAGGGAGGGCTCCAAGGATGCTGAAGGGACTGCAGCACTGCCTGGGGAGGAGAGGCTGAGAGCCCTGGGGCTGTTGAGTCTGCAGAGGAGAAGGCTGAGAGGGATCTGATCAATGTCTATCAATATCTGAGGGCTGGGGGTCAGGAGGGAGGGGACAGGGCCAGGCTCTGCTCAGCTGCACCCTGGCATAGGCCAAGGAGCAAGGGATGGAAAGTGCAGCCCAGGAGGTTCCACCTTCTGCACTGTGAGGCTCCCAGAGGCCTGGAGCAGGCTGCCCAGAGAGGTTGTGGAGTCTCCTTCTCTGGAGCCTTTCCAGCCCCATCTGGATGTGTTCCTGTGTGCCCTGTGCCGGATTCTGTGCTCCTGCTCTGGCAGGGGGGTTGGGCTTGATGATCTCTGGAGGTCCCTTCCAACCCCTCACATCCTGTGAGCCTGTGAGCTGCAACTGTCAGTGTGGACAGCTGGCTCCAGATGAATTCCCACTCACAGGGGGTCGGATGAGCTGAGCTGCACCCTGGCAATGCTCTTTTCTCTTTACTACACAGCCCAACATCCTCAGTACACTTAAGCAAAGGCCTTCCCCATCTCTCTGGGGAGTAAGCAGACCTGGTTCTCTGAGCCACAGCTTTCAATTCCTTCTGCACTGGGCTTTGACAGGGCTCCCAGGTGGCAGGCAGTGCAGAAGAGCAAATCTTTCTGACAAGCCAGCCCACCAGTCTGGAGTGCACAAGGCAGCAGTGGAAGGAGACAGCCTGAACTCCACTTTGCACCTTGCATTAGCAGGCCACCAGCTGTTGTTATTGCAGGGAGGATAACCAGGCTCCAGCAGACACTGTGGAAGGAGCTGGAGGAGCAGTGAGCATCTCCCCCCTGTGAGACAGAGCAAGCCAAGCAGAGGAGGAGGACTCAACTCAGTTTGTGGCTTCAAGCACAAGCCCTGTGAGGAGAGGCTGAAGGGGCTAGGATTGCTTAGCCTGGAAAAGAGGAGGCTCAGGGAGACCTTCTTGCTCTCTCCAACTCACTGAAGGGAGGTTGCAGCCAGCTGGGGGTTGGTCTCTTCCCCCAGGCAAGCAGCACCAGAACAAGAGGACACAGTCTCAAGCTGTGCCAGGGGAAGTTTAAGCTGGAGGTGAGGAGAAAGTTCTTCCCTGAGAGAGTTGTTGGCCACAGGGATGTGCTGCCCAGGGAGGTGGTGGAGTCCCCATCCCTGGAGGTGTTCAAGAGGGGATTGGCTGTGGCACCTGGAGACATGGTTTAGCAGTCATGAAGTCTCGGGTGACAGGTTGGACTTGATGATCTTGGAGGTCTTTTCCAACCTTATTGATTCTATTGTAAAGCCTTTAGGAGTGCAAGAGGATGGGAGCTGCTGCCTGGCAGGGTGAATTGCTCTGTGCTCTCCTCAGAGCTCTCAGTGCCTCAGCTCCCTGGAGAGGTGGAGTCCCCATTAAAAGCTGTGGGAGGCTGTATCCAGTAGTGACTAACATGCTGCATTACTTGGAGCACTTGGGGGTGGTCCACGTGCCTAGATCAAGACATGAAGAGTAATTATTGGCCACACCCTGGGGATCTCTACTCAGCAAAGCCCTTGGTAGCTTCTGAAGGTGAATCCAGCCCTGAAGACAACTTGCCAACACCAAGACAAACACTTGGAGGAAGAAGGAGAATCCAGCCTCAGCCTTCAGACCCTGTGCTCTGCAAAGGTCACCTCCCTTGCCACCAGGGAAGCAAAGCATTGGTAGGGAGCTGATTCAGGATCTCCACAAGCAAAGCATGGAAGACAAGATGGCAATGACAGGGTCACAGAATGGTTCTGGTTGAAAAAGGCCACTGAGATCATTGACCAGCAGCCCAACCCCACCAGGGCCACCAAACCCTGGCCCCAAGGGACATGGCCACAGGGTTCTGGAACACCTCCAGGCATGGGGACTCCACCACCCCCTGGGCAGCCTGTGCCAGTCCCTGACCACTCCTGCAGCAAAGACATTGTTCCTCATCTCCAATTTAACCCTTCCCTGGCACAATTTGAGGCCATTTGCTCTCCTTCTACCATGTGAGACTAGGGAGAAGAGCCCCACCCCCACCTGGCTGCAACCTCCTTTCAGGGAGGTGTAGAGAGCAATGAGGTCTCCCCTCAGCCTCCTCTTCTCCCTGTTCTCCAGACCCTTCCCCAGCTTTGTTGCCCTTCTCCAGACCTGCTCCGTGGAGAACAAGGACCCATGAGAAAGACCCTGCAGAGAGCCCCTCAGGTGACATAGCTTCTGGAAGATGCTTTGCCTTTTGGGGGGTGGAAACCACACCAAATGCCTCTTCTGCCACATCCCCAGCTTCCAGCTCCAGCTCACCCAACTCTACCTGGCTAAACATGCAAAGGACAGCTGCAAGAAACAGTGGAGGGTGAGAAAACCACAGAGGGCATCACCCACAGGGCAAGGTGCTGACCAGGGCTTGCTGCTTGCCCAGAAGTCAGAGATCTTGATGCCAAACCCATGTGGAAAGCAGCCCTGGAAGCCAGGCAGCCTCTGGCACCACTCACCCCTGCAAGACAAAATGCAGTGATGCCAGACAGGACCATAGCCTGCTGCCCCAGGGACTCAAATCTGCCCAGTGGCCTTTGTTTGGAGGAGAAAAGAGAAAACCTCCTTTTGCACAACTTGGTTTGGATGGTTGGTTGGGAGTCTTGTTGTTGTTGTTGTTGTTTTTGTTCTTGGTTTGGTTTCAGAGAATCAATAAGGTTGGAAAAGACCTCAGAGATCATCAAGTCCAACCTGGCACCCAGCACCTCCTGACAACTAAACCATGGCTCCAAGTGCCACATCCAATCCCCTCTTGAACACCTCCAGAGACAGGGACTCCACCACCTCCCTGGGCAGCACATCCCAATGGCTAACAACTCTCTCTGGGAAGAACTTTCTCCTCATCTCCAGCCTAAACCTCCTCTGGCACAGCTTGAGACTGTGTCCTCTTGTTCTGGTGCTGGGTGCCTGGCAGAAGAAACCAACCTCCAGCTGGCTACAACCTCCCTTCAGGGAGTTGGAGAGAGCAAGAAGGTCTCCCTGAGCCTCCTCTTCTGCAGGCTAAGCAACCCCAGCTCCCTCAGCCTCTCCTCACAGGGCTGTGCTCCAGACCCCTCCCCAGCCTCCTTGCCCTTCTCTGCACACCTTCAAGTCTCTCAATGTCCTTCTTGAGCTGAGGAGCCCAGAACTGGACACAGGACTCCAGGGGTGGCCTCAGCAGTGCTGAGCACAGGGCACAAGGACTTCCCTGCTCCTGCTGGCCACACTCTTCCTGATGCAGGCCAGGATGCCATTGGCCTTCTTGGCCAGCTGGGCACACTGCTGGCTCATGTTCAGCCTACTATCAACCACTTCCCCCCGGTCCCTCTCTGCCTGGCTGCTCTCAGCCACTCTGCCCACAGCCTGTAGCACTGCCTGGGGTTGTTGTGGCCAATGTGCAGCCCCTGGCACTGGGACTTGTTGAATGCCATCATTCATCATCATCGATGGCTTGGTTTTTACCTAGTAGAAATAGAGCAAGGGCAGGGGAGGGCAAAAGCATTGCAAAGGGCAAGGCACCACCACAACATGAACACATCCAATCCCCTCTTGAACACCTCCAGGGATGGGGACTCCACCACCTCCCTGGCCAGCACATTCCAAGGGCCAACAACTCTCTCTGGGAAGAACTTTCTCCTCACCACCAGCCTAAACCTCCCCTGGCACAGCTTGAGACTGTGTCCTCTTGTTCAGAAGCCATTCCTGTTCATTTCCCAAGGCCTTGTGCTGCTGCACCCTGGGGGTGCTGGAGAGGATTAGGAGGGCAGCTCTGCTGTTTGCCTTTCACAGTGTCACAGAATCACCAAGGTTGGAAGAGACCTCAAAGATCATCAAGTCCAACCTGTCACCACAGACCCCATGACTAGACCATTGGCCTGACCCCAAGCAGCCAGCTGCACATGAGGGCAGAGCCTGTGCTCACAATTTGTTACTGGAAGCCTTTCTGTGGGCAGCTCAGGCCAGCTGGCCCCAGCTGCAGGTCAGAAAGATGCAGCACCTGTGAGAGCCCAGGACTTGCACCCTGGGGTGCTGGCTGCTCTTCCTACCCCCAGAAGGTGCACAGCTGCAGGGTGAGAGGCAGCAAGAGGCAGACCAGCACTGTGGGTCCAGCAGCACTGTTCTGCCTCTGGCTGGTTTCCCACTACTTCTCCCAAGGGAAGTGGCGGATTCCATTGGGCAGTTTGAAGGCTCAGCTTGCCAGGGTGCTGAGCCAGCTCACTGCACCTCTGCTGTCACTTGGAAAGCTTGGAAGAGATGATCCTTGAGGTCCCTTCCAGATGATCCTTGGGGTCCCTTCCAGATGATCCTTGGGCTCACTTCCAACCTAACATTCTGGCCTTGCTCTCTCCAACTCCCTGAAGGGAGGTTGTATCCAGGTGGGGGTTGGTCTCTTCTCCCAGGCACCCAGCACCAGAACAAGAGGACTCAGTCTCAAGCTGCACCAGGGGAGCTTTAGGCTGGAGGTGAGGAGAAAATTCTTCCCAGCAAGAGGAATTGGCCATTGGAATGTGCTGCCCAGGGAGGTGATGGAGTCCCCAGCCCTGGAGGTGTTCCATAAAGACTTGGATGTGGCACTTGGAGCCATGGTTTAGTTGCCAGGAGGTGTTAGGTATTAGGTGACAGGTTGGACTTGATGATCTCTGAGGTCTTTTCCGACCTGATTCTCTGGTTCTGGGACTCTGTGAGGAAGGAGAGCACAGCCAGGTATGGCTGGAGCTGGCTGGAGTTCTGTGAGGAAGGAGAGCACAGCCAGGTGTGGCTGGAGCTGGCTGGAGCTCTGTGAGGAAGGAGAGCACAGCCAGGTGTGGCTGGAGCTGGCTGGAGCTCTGTGAGGAAGGAGAGCACAGCCAGGTGTGGCTGGAGCTGGCTGGAGCTCTGTGAGGAAGGAGAGCACAGCCAGGTGTGGCTGGAGCTGGCTGGAGCTCTGTGAGGAAGGAGAGCACAGCCAGGTGTGGCTGGAGCTGGCTGGAGCTCTGTGAGGAAGGAGAGCACAGCCAGGTATGGCTGGAGCTCTGTGAGGAAGGAGAGCACAGCCAGGTGTGGCTGGAGCTGGCTGGCTGGAGCTCTGTGAGGAAGGAGAGCACAGCCAGGTATGGCTGGAGCTCTGTGAGGAAGGAGAGCACAGCCAGGTATGGCTGGAGCTCTGTGAGGAAGGAGAGCACAGCCAGGTGTGGCTGGAGCTGGCTGGAGCTCTGTGAGGAAGGAGAGCACAGCCAGGTGTGGCTGGAGCTGGCTGGAGCTCTGTGAGGAAGGAGAGCACAGCCAGGTGTGGCTGGAGCTGGCTGGAGCTCTGTGAGGAAGGAGAGCACAGCCAGGTGTGGCTGGAGCTGGCTGGAGCTCTGTGAGGAAGGAGAGCACAGCCAGGTGTGGCTGGAGCTGGCTGGAGCTCTGTGAGGAAGGAGAGCACAGCCAGGTGTGGCTGGAGCTGGCTGGAGCTCTGTGAGGAAGGAGAGCACAGCCAGGTATGGCTGCTGCAGCTGGCTGGAGCTCTGTGAGACACTGTCCCAACGAGGACAAAGCCACAGGAGAGCAGAGGCCACAGGCAGTGTATCAGGCCCGTGCTGCACACAGGGTGACAATCCCCTCCTAGGGCTGGGGCCCCATCTCCCCTTTGCATTCACCCTCCACTCTGGGCCACCTCCATGGCCATGGGCACTTTGGGATGGCAGCTAAGGAGTGGGAAAGCTCTCCCCCTCTCCTCCCTGCAGGGAATCCATCACCTTTACAGATGCCCTCTCACTTTGCTGTCCCCAAATGACCTGAGGCTTGAGTCCCCTCTTCTGCACCTTCAGCCTGGCTTGGAGGGAGTCAGCTCTCACTGAAGCTGTTTCTGTGTTGCTCTGTGACTCCAGGTTCACAGGGCTGTGCAGGGGAAGCTGACAGGGCTCCAGCAGGACTGCCTAGGGGAGGGTGCCAGGAGGCACTGAGAACTCAGCTGCATGAGGCAGGCAGGTGCTCAGAGCTAACCTCACACCTCAGCTGCATGAGGCAGGCAGGTGCTCAGAGCTCACCACACACCTCAGCTGCATGAGGCAGGCAGGTGCTCAGAGCTCACCTCACACCTCAGCTGCATGAGGCAGGCAGGTGCTCAGAGCTCACCACACACCTCAGCTGCATGAGGCAGGCAGGTGCTCAGAGCTCACCTCCTCACACCTCAGCTGCATGAGGCAGGCAGGTGCTCAGAGCTCACCTCACACCTCAGCTGCATGAGGCAGGCAGGTGCTCAGAGCTCACCTCACACCTCAGCTGCATGAGGCAGGCAGGTGCTCAGAGCTCACCACACCTCAGCTGCTCAGGCAGGTGCTCATCACCTCACACCTCAGCTGCATGAGGCAGGCAGGTGCTCAGAGCTCACCTCACACCTCAGCTGCATGAGGCAGGCAGGTGCTCAGAGCTCACCACACAGCTGCTCAGCTGCATCACCTCACACCTCAGCTGCATGGGCAGGCAGGTGCTCAGAGCTCACCTCACACCTCAGCTGCATGAGGCAGGCAGGTGCTCAGAGCTCACCCTCACACCTCAGCTGCATGAGGCAGGCAGGTGCTCAGAGCTCACCACACACCTCAGCTGCATGAGGCAGGCAGGTGCTCAGAGCTCACCTCACACCTCAGCTGCATGAGGCAGGCAGGTGCTCAGAGCTCACCTCACACCTCAGCTGCATGAGGCAGGCAGGTGCTCAGAGCTCACCTCACACCTCAGCTGCATGAGGCAGGTGCAGGTGCTCAGAGCCAACCACACACCTCAGCTGCATGAGGCAGGCAGGTGCTCAGCTGCAGCTCACCACCACACCTCAGCTGCATGAGGCAGGCAGGTGCTCAGAGCCAGAGCTAACACACCTCAGCTGCATGAGGCAGGCAGGTGCTCAGAGCTCACCACACACCTCAGCTGCATGAGGCAGGCAGGTGCTCAGAGCCAACCACACACCTCAGCTGCATGAGGCAGGCAGGTGCTCAGAGCCAACCACACACCTCAGCTGCATGAGGCAGGCAGGTGCTCAGAGCTCAACCTCACACCTCAGCTGCATGAGGCAGGCAGGTGCTCAGAGCTCACCTCACACCTCAGCTGCATGAGGCAGGCAGGTGCTCAGAGCTCACCTCACACCTCAGCTGCATGAGGCAGGCAGGTGCTCAGAGCTCACCTCACACCTCAGCTGCATGAGGCAGGCAGGTGCTCAGAGCCAACCACACACCTCAGCTGCATGAGGCAGGCAGGTGCTCAGAGCCAACCACACACCTCAGCTGCATGAGGCAGGCAGGTGCTCAGAGCTAACCTCACACCTCAGCTGCATGAGGCAGGCAGGTGCTCAGAGCTCACCTCACACCTCAGCTGCATGAGGCAGGCAGGTGCTCAGAGCTCACCTCACACCTCAGCTGCATGAGGCAGGCAGGTGCTCAGAGCTCACCTCACACCTCAGCTGCATGAGGCAGGCAGGTGCTCAGAGCTCACCTCACACCTCAGCTGCATGAGGCAGGCAGGTGCTCAGAGCCCACCTCACACCTCAGCTGCATGAGGCAGGCAGGTGCTCAGAGCTCACCTCACACCTCAGCTGCATGAGGCAGGCAGGTGCTCAGAGCCAACCACACACCTCAGCTGCATGAGGCAGGCAGGTGCTCAGAGCCAACCACACACCTCAGCTGCATGAGGCAGGCAGGTGCTCAGAGCTAACCACACTGATTTCATTGCTCTCCCTCTGTTTTTCATCCATCCCCCCCCCACACACACACATTCAGCCAGGAAAACTGCTCATCAGCCACCTTCCCCTTCTGTTAGCCTCCCCTGGCCTGCTGGCTTTGGCTCTGTCCAAAGCTCTTTGCTCCCACCACAGCATTAACCCCTCCTGGGAGAAACACTCTTCTTGTCACTGGCTAATCACTCAAGTCCTTCCCCACAGCGTCTTCCATACTCCTCAGTGCTTTGAGGCTGACACAGACAGCAGAGTTGAGTGCCCCACGCAGAAAGAAGATATTCTGCCCTTTTCTCTCCAGCTGCCTCCACCTCCCTACCTCTTGTTGATCCCAGCTCTGCCAGGCAAGCCAAGCAAGCCCAACCACCTCAATCTCCTGGCCAACTCCTGGCCAACTCATCCCCACTGGTGATCTGAGCACAGAGAAGGAGTAATTACAGAACAAGGCAAGTGAGATGCATCTTAGGTGACTTAGGAGACTGTCCTTATGTGAGCAGGGATTACTGGTGGAGCCAAGGGATGGCTTGAAGCTCCCCTGTGCGTTCCCCCAGCCCTTCCCCCATGTTTATGGGCACACAAACCCAACCTCACTCATTTGAGGGAGCTGCTGACACCTCACTGTGGGTGTTCAGGGACACCTGCAGCTTAGACAAGCACATACAGACCTATGCAACAGACTGCAGGGGCTCTTCCAGCCCATAATACTGGACCCTGGACCCTGTACACCCACTCTTCCATCAGTGCTGGCACGCTGGGGCTTTGTGACTTTATGCACTGTGTGTTTTGCTCATTATCTAAGGAACCAAAGCAAAGGGCTTCCAAACCCCCGTGCCAAGACCCCCCCCAAGAAGCCCCTGAAGGCAAGGGGAGGAGGAGGTATCAGATGGACAGCCCAGAACAGAGATTGCAGCAGCAAGGACCTGCCCAAGGGAGTGAGGGACACCCAGCCAAGACCTCTGCTTGCTGGGATTAAGTGGATGTGGGCTCTGCAGCAGAGAACATCAGCTTCTCCTCAGCTCCTTCCCAAACACCTGGGCTTGTATAGGCTCCACAGCAGTGAGCACCAGCTTCTCCTCCTCTCTCCCAAACACCTGGGCTGAGCCACCTCCCAGCACCATTTGAAGTTGTGCTTTCTAGTCTGGCCGAGAGAAATTAGGACTTTGAGGGTCAGAGACCTGGGAGCAGAGTGAGGGAGAGGCCCAGCAGGGAAAAGGGAAGCACCATTCATGGGCAGTTTCATCGACTGCAATGGACTTTCTCCCCATAAACACTGTTCCTTATCCCCACCCACTCCCACCACGGAACATGACACAGAGATCACTCCTCAGATGGCAAAGCATGGCTCAGCCATCTCCTGCTCCTCCAGAAGGTAGCACTCGGAAAGCTTTTCCCTTGAAGCAGCCTCAAAGTTGGCTCTCAGCACTGCTGGCACGAATGAAAGGGATTTCAGTTCCCCATCCTCCCAAATCCCTTCCCTTTCTGTGGCCAAGAAAAGGCAGAGGATGACCGAGGGGAGAGCAGAGCAACTCTCCCGGCTGCTCTCACCTCCCTCCTGCCTCTCTGCAGGGCTGCAGGGTGGGCTGGGAGGGCGCGGGGCCATTGTCGTCCCCAGGCAGCCTCCCCGAGAGCCTCGGCAAGCCCAGCAGCGGCGCCCAGAGCAGCAGCAGCCCTGGGAGGGCACGGCTGGGAGCAGAGTGCTCCCGGAGGCGACCCACGGGCAGCTCTCCCCCTAAGCCAGCCAGCCTTCCCCAGGCAAAGCAGCTCGGTGTTTGTCCTCAGGCACCCAGGCTGAAAAAGGCGGGGGGAGGGGAGGTGGGAAGGTGGCGGTGAAATAAAGTGATGCCCAACACAGCGGCCGCCGGGACCCATTCTGCATTCCTAAAATCCACCGGGAGGGGTAGGAAACCCTCTGGCTGCCTCCCACCGCCTGCACGCACATCGCATCCCCACGCACATCGCATCCCCACGCACCCAGCCTGCGCGGAAAGGCTTCTGTCCTGCTGGGCTGAGCCATGCCATGGCTGCAAGAGGCAGAGGTTACCTTGTTCCCAGAGCCTGAGCCGCCCTCGCTCTCCATCGCGGCCGGGAAGCTGCTCCCATTCATGCTCTAATCCCTGGGAACAGAGGCACGATTCACAGCCGCTCTTCACCCACCGGCGTGAGCTCCCCGCAGCAACCTCCTCCTCCTCCTCCTTCTCTCCTCCCTTTTTCACCCCCCTCGTCTGTTGGGTCCCGGTTTCTTTCTTCTCTTCTCTTCTCTTTTCTCTTCCGTGTATTCCTCCTCAATCTCGACAGCAAACCAAGACACTCCTGCGCTGCCGCTGCCTCCTGGCTCCGCTCGCCAAGGAACAGCGTTGGAGAGCTCCTTCCTCCTCCACTGCCTCCGCGGACCTCCGGATCCCCAGGTCTGCCTCTCTGCAGCGTGGCGTTGAGGGAAAGAAAGAGAGTGAAAGAGGGAGGGAGTGTGCAAACAGGGAGGAGGAGGAGGCCAAGGGGGTGCGGGAGGAAGAAGCCAGAGCGTGGCTGGCTGCTTTGTATCCAGAGCGGTGCCGACAACCCCTTCCCTCCCCCTGCCAGAGGAGGACCTGCGCTGTTAATGGTCTGTACCAATTTATTCCACTCGGGCAGGGGCACTTCTCCCTGCGACGGGAGGAAAAGCCAGGCAAGGCTCTGCGATGGCCCCTCAAGGAATTGGTTCCTGCTCTCCTCACTCGGCGGCATCACCAGCCCCAGGCTCGGGGAGACGCTCTGGCAGCTCGGCAGGGAAGGGAAAGAGTGAGGCTGGGAAGGGCTGGGCGTGAGGGAAGGGTCTGGCTGGTGAGGAGGCTCAGCAGCTCCCAGAGGCAGCGGTGACCGTATGCCAGGTGGAAGGCAAGGTTCCCCTCCAGCCCCTCTGGTAGGCATCCTGGGCACTGCTCCGCTTTCCACCCACACTTCAGCAGAAGCACCCTCCGCTCCTCGTCCTGCCTGCCTCCAGGGCCGGGCCGATGGCTCCCAAGCTGAGTCCCCCTCGGGCTTTACAAGCAGTGGGCAACACTCCTTAGAGCTCATGCAGTTCCCCTTCTGTCTAGCACCATGTCTTTCCTTGGCTCCCCACAGCCAGCCCTGCCCAAAGAGCAAGGACTCCCCACATCCACCCTGGCAGCTGCCTGAGGGTCCTGGCACCGGGTGAAGGGCAGCAGGAATGTACCTTCCCCATGGGAAGAAGGCTCTGGACAAGGGCTGCCTCTAGTGTAATCAATTGCACCAAGCCCAGTGGGCAGACAGGACACTTCTGTGACCTCTAACAATGCAGCAGGACCCTAGGGATGCTCCCTTCCCTCTGTGGATCACCTGGAGGTCACAGGGCTGGAATGGGCTGAGGGACAAAGATCTTAGCTCCTGATACTGCCCTTTAATAGTTAACCCAGGCAGGGCTGACTCATACTCAGCAGCAGATCTCTCCTAGATGGCTGAACTCCACAGTACCCGTGTCTCTGAATGTCACACTCGCAGCTGGGCTGCTCGACATGAGCCAAAACTCAGTCCTGAGGGTGGGGGGCAAGCTGCTTTCTACCTGTCCTGCCACTGCCGCCTGCTCACCTGCCTCCAAGCAGATCAGCTCCCTCCACACAGCACCAGCCTCTTCCTGACTGCATCTTCCACAGTGGACATGCACAGATCCACAGCTGCTGCTCCCCTGTTACACCCCCTCTTCCAAATCTGGTAAGGTTACAGTGCCATGGAAACCTGTTAGGTATAGACAGATCTATTTATGCTTTACCAGAGGAGGAACAACAAAGGGAAAACACAACCTGCCAGCTCCTGTGGAAAGCTTCAGCACTCCCAGGGAGCTGAGGTTTGCACTCTGGAGCAGTCCCTGAGATCTTCACCACTTTTTGTTTCAAACCTGGAGCGACTCAGACCCCAGGTTTACCTTCCAGAGGCCTGCTGGAAGTCAAAACGTCAGCAGCAAGTCAGGATCAAGCCACACCGACAAATCTGACAAAGCTGGGGTCAGAGTGGCTGAGAGCAGCCAGGCAGAGAGGGACCTGGGGGTGCTGGTCGATGGTAGGCTGAACATGAGCCTGCAGTGTGCCCAGGCAGCCAAGAGGGCCAATGGCATCCTGGCCTGCATCAGGAAGAGTGTGGCCAGCGGGAGCAGGGAGGTCATTCTGTCCCGTGCTCAGCACTGCTTGAGTCCTGTGTCCAGTTCTGGGCCCCTCAGTTTAGGAAAGATGTTGAGATGCTGGAAGGTGTTCACAGAAGGGCAACAAAGCTGGGGAGGGGTCTGGAGCACAGCCCTGTGAGGAGAGGCTGAGGGAGCTGGGGTTGCTTAGCCTGGAGAAGAGGAGGCTCACGGGAGACCTCTTCAACTCCCTGAAGGGAGGTTGTGGCCACCTGGGGGTTGGGCTCTTCTCCCAGGCACCCAGAACAAGAAGACACAGTCTCAAGCTGTGCCAGGGGAGGTTCAGACTGGATGTTAGGAAGAAATTCTACCCAGAGAGAGTGATTTGCCATTGGAATGTGCTGCCCAGGGAGGTGGTGGAGTCACCATCACTGGAGGTGCTTAGGAGCAGACTGGATGGGGTGCTTGGTGCCATGGGTTAGTTGATTAGGTGGTGTTGGGTGATAGGTTGGACTTGATGATCTTGAAGGTCTCTTCCAACCTGATGTATCCTCTCCTCTCCTCTCCTCTCCTCTCCTCTCCTCTCCTCTCCTCTCCTCTCCTCTCCTCTCCTCTCCTCTCCTCTCCTCTCCTCTCCTCTCCTCTCCTCTCTCCCTCTCCTCTCCTCTCCTCTCTCTCTCCTCTCCTCTCCTCTCCTCTCCTCTCCTCTCCTCTCCTCTCCTCTCCTCTCTCCTCTCCTCTCCTCTCCTCTCCTCTCCTCTCTCCTCTCTCTCTCCTCTCCTCTCTCTCCCCTCTCCTCCCTCTCCTCCCCTCCTCCCCTCTCCTCCCCTCTCCCCCTCTCCTCCCCTCTCCTCCCTCCTCCCCTCCCCTCCCCTCCCTCCCCTCCCCTCCCCTCCCTCCCCTCCTCCTCCCTCCCCTCCCCTCCCCTCCCCTCTCCTCTCCCTCGAGTCTCCTCTCCTCTCCTCTCCTCTCCTCTCCTCTCTCCTCTCCTCCTCTCCTCGAGTCTCCTCTCCTCGAGTCTCCTCTCCTCTCCTCGAGTCTCCTCCTCTCCTCTCCTCTCCTCTCCTCCCCTCTCCTCTCCTCTCCTCTCCTCTCCTCTCCTCTCCTCTCCTCTCCTCTCCTCTCCTCTCCTCCCCTCTCCTCCCCTCTCCTCCCTCTCTCCTCCTTCCCCTTCTCCCCCTTCTCTCCCCTTCTCTCCCCTTCTCTCCCCTGAACAGCCCCAACTCTCTCAGCCTGTCCCTTTAAGGGAGGTTCTGCAGCCCTCTCATCATCCCCGTGGCCTCCTCTGCATCTGCTCCAACAGCTCTATATGCTTGCGCTGGGGGCACCAGAGCTGGACACAGCTGATGGTGACGATGATGGAGAAAGACTGGCAGTCCAGAATCCCTCATGCACAGCTGAAGAGCTGGGCTGGCCTCTGCTCAGCCACCTCCTCTGCAGAACAAGGCACTTCTTGCCATCAAAGGCAGCCTGGCCTGGCTTTTCTTTGTCCTTGCTCTCCTTTTCTGCAAGGCACCCAGGGAGAGATCAGCTCCAAAGGCTACCTGCCTGGGAACGCTGTGCCACTCCAGCTGTGCTGAGGGCTTCACTGAGAAGTGCCTCATGTCCACTTACATCAAAAAGCTGGACTCAGACTCAGTGCACTTCCAGCAGGGCCCAGGCCGCCTGCTGGGATGGCATTCAGGAGATGGATGGGAGGGAATCGTCCCTGGAGGCCTCTGGCAAGAGAGAGGCAAGGGCACACCCATTGACTATTTCAGGGCTGGGCAAGAGAGGGGAAAACAAGGGGGAAGAGGCATAACAGTGCTCCTGTCACCGAATGGAAAGATCAAACCTCAGAGGGGAGGGGAAGGAGATGTGCTGCCCCTGAGAGCTGTGAAGCTGCTGGGTGAGCAGTAACATCCCAGGCTCAGCCTTGCAGCCCTGTCTCTGAGGACTCACAAAGGTGGATGGCATTGGGACAAGTATCAGGGGAGCTCAGGAGGGACACAGACACATGGAGGGAGTCATTACTGCATCCTTGCTCTGCCCTCCTGACTAAAAATGAGAGCCTGACTCACTCAGAGCTCCTCTCTGTGATCAGAGCAGCAGAACAATGGTGCAGAGATGCTGCTCTGACATTTACCAAGGTTGTCCCCTTGGACCCCAGCACAGCAACTTGTTTGCACTTTGGGTACCACATCTGCCAGAGCAGAATTCAAGGAGAGGGCAAACCTTCCAGCAAGGGGAAGAGGTATGGGAGGAGAGACTCAGGCAGTCATGGAATCATAGAGTTGTCAATGCTGGAAGAGAGCTTTGAGATCATCAAGTCCAAGTGCTCACCTAGAGCTCACAACCCCACTGCTACTGCTAAGCCACTGCCACCAAACCACTTCCCGAAGCACCACACCTTTTAGAGCATGGAATCACAGAGCTGTTAGGGTTGGAAACCCCTCTAAGCTCATCCAGTCCAGCTATCAACCCCATACCATACCACCATGGGCACTAAACCATGTCCCAACGGGCCATGGCCATGCCTTTCTTGAACACCTTTAGGGATGGGGACTCCACCACCTCCCTGGGCAGCCTCTTCCAATCCCTGACCACTCTTGCAGCAAAGAAATTCTTCCTGATCTCCAACCTGAACCTCCTCTGGCACAATTTCAGGCCACTTTCTCTCCTATCACCTGAGAGCAGGAGAAGAGCCCAACCTCCCCTTCACTGCAACCTCCTTTCAGGGAGCAATGAGGTCTCCCCATCAGCCTCCTCCACAATGAACAGCCTCATTCCCCTCAGCTGCCCCTCCCCAGCCCTGTTCTCCAGACCCTTCCCCAGCTCTGTTGCCTTTTCCCACCACTTCCCTGGGCACCTTTCTGCAACGCTTGATGCTGCTGCTGAAGCATCTCCGGATGCAGGTAGCAGGGGGTGGGGGGGTTAGGCTGCCGTTTGCCTGGAGCGCAGGGTGTGCTTCACAGAGGAGGAGGTGAGCCTGAAGCAGGCAGTTGACAGCAGTGTGTATAAACAGAGCAGCCTCTCCACCCTCCCTCCCCCTTCTCATCACGGCACAAACCACCCTGAGCAGAGCACACAAACCACACACAACAAGGCGCTGTCAAAGGGAAAACAAAGCCCCGAGCGTGTGCACACGCACACACACACACACACACACACACACACACACACACACACACACACACACACACACACACACAGAGATATTCTTCTGGAGGACCCAGCAGATATCCAATACCTTCAAATGTCACTTCTCAAGTATTAATGCTCTGCTCCTGGCTAGGTTTATGTAAGGTTTAGTGGCACAGGGGCCGGAAGCACACCGAAACCTCAGCCCGATGCTGGCAGCCCCCGGCGCGCCCTGCCTGCCCCGGCCCGTCCCAGGGCCGGCTCCTCGGCTCCTCGGCTGCGCTCCGCCTCCCAGCCCCCGACTCCAAAGGCAGGCACAGCAGCAGGGCAGGGACAGACTCACTCCCACCAGGCTTTATTTTGATTTATTTTTTTCTTTCCCAGGAGGTGGCAGAGCTGCAGCTCCCCTTTTTATTTTCCCACCCCCCCACTCCCCCCCCCCCCACCCCCTTCCCTGTGCTTGCAGCTCACCATCTGGCACCGTCAGGAGGATGTCTCCGCTTGGAGCCCGCTGCAGCCAGGCACAGGCACAAGAGATGCCTCCCTCCAGCTGAACGACAGCCACCTCCTTAGCCGGGGCAGCACAGGGCAGAGCAGGAGGGCAAATCCACAGCAGACAGCAGGGGATGGTCCAGCAAGGACAGGCACAGGCTGCTGGCAGGGAGCAGTCCAAGGGCAGGAGCAGCCCAGGATTCCCCAGCTGGCTGCCTCCCCTGCGACCTCAGGAACAGCTTCACTCCCTCACAGAAGCACAGAACGCATCAGGTTAGAAGGGACCCTCAAAACTCATCTTGTCCAAGGCCCCTGCAGTCAGCAGGGACAGCTCCAGCTAGAGCAGGTTGCCCAGGGCCACATCAAATTTGACCCTGAATGTCTCCAGGGATGGGGGCACAACCACCTCTCCGTGCCAGTGTTTCCCCACCCTCACTGTGCAAAGCTTCCTCTTCATGTCCAGCCTAAATCTTCTCTGCTCCAGTTTCAAACCATTGGCCCTTGTCCTAGCCCCACAGGCCCTTCAGAACAGTCATAGTATCATAATATCATAGTACCAGTCAGGGTTGGAAGGGACCACAAGGATCAGCTAGTTCCAACCCCCTGCCATGGGCAGGGACACCCCACACTAGAGCAGGCTGCCCACAGCCTCAGCCAGCCTGGGCTTAAACGCCTCCAGGGACGGGGCCTCAACCACCTCCCTGCACAACCCATTCCAGGGCTCCACCACTCTCATGGGGAAGAACTTCCTCCTCCCCTCCAGCCTCAATCTCCCCACCTCCAGCTTCAGTCCATTCCCCCTAGTCCTATCACTCCCTGAGATCCTGAGCAGTCCCTCCCCAGCCTGCCTGTAGCCCCCTGCAGATCCTGGAAGGCCACAAGGAGGTCACCTTGGAGCCTTCTCTTCTCCAGCCTGAACAGCCCCAACTCCTTCAGCCTGTCCTCACAGGAGAGCTGCTCCAGCCCTCTGATCATCCTCCTGGCCCTGCTCTGGACACCTTCCAGCCCCTCCAGATCCCTCTTGCAATAGGGGCTCCAGAACTGGAGGCAGTACTGCAGGTGGGGCCTCAGCAGGGCTGAGCAGAGGGGCAGAATCCCCTCCCTTGCCCTGCTGGCCACACTTCTCCTGCTGCAGCCCAGGCTCTGATTGGCTTTCCGGGCTGCAAGTGCACACTGAGAGCTCCTGTTGAGCTTCTCCTCCCCCAGCACCCCCAAGTCTCTCTCCTCAGGGCTGCTCTCCAGCCAGTCCCTGCCCAGCCTGCATTTGTGCCTGGCATTGCCTCCACCCAGCAGCAGGACCCTGCCCTTGGTCTTGTTGAAGCTCCTGAGGTTGGCTTGTGCCCACCTCTCCAGCCTGCCCAGGTCCCTCTGGATGGATCCCTTCCCTCCAGCTGTCTGCTGCACCACACAGCTTGGTGTCATCAGCAAACCTGCTGAGGCTGCACTCAGTGCCACTGCCCATGGCCCCCACAAAGGTGTTGAACAAGCCTGGTCCCAGGACTGATCCCTGAGGGACTCTGCTTGTCCCTGGCCTCCACTGGGACATGGACCCATTGACAGCCACTCTTTGGCCATCAATCCAGTTCTGTATCAATCTAGTGGTCCACCCATCAAACCCATGTGTCACCAGCTTGGAGTCCAGCCTATGACCTTAACATCATGACTTCAGCTAAGCCTTGCCACAAAGTGCCACCTCCAGGCTTTTCTTGAAGACCTCCAGGGATGTTTTCTAGTGTCACAGACTCCTAGAAGGCTTTGGGTTGGAAGGGACCTGAAAGATCATCCAGTTCCAACCCTCAGACACCTCCCACTAGCCCAAGGTTGCTCAAAGCCTCACCCAGCCTGGCCTTGAGCACATTCCAGGGAGGGGACATCCAAGGGGCAAAGAGAGGCCAGCAGATTGGGTATAAGGCAAAACCCCTCTGCAGAAAGAGTGGTCAGGCTGCCCAGGGAGGTGGTGGAGCCACTACCCCTGCAAGTGTTCAAGAAATCTGTGGCCAGGGCACTTTGGGCAGTGGTTTCATGGCAGTGGTGGTCTTGGGCCGACGGTTGGGCTGGATGATCCTGGAGGTCTTTTCCAACCCAGCCCATGCTGTGATTCTCTGATCCAAGCAGAAGCCAGAAGATGGAGAGAGTCTCCTCGCTGGCAGCACTGTCTGCCAGGAGCTGTTTCACCCCATCAGGGCTCTGTGTCTGCAAGGAGGGCATTTCTCCACCACGAGGAGTTCTTCCCCATGAGAGTGGTGAAGCCCTGGAATGGGTTGTGCAGGGAGGTGGTTGAGGCCCCGTCCCTGGAGGTGTTTAAGCCCAGGCTGGATGAGGCTGTGGGCAGCCTGCTCTAGTGTGGGGTGTCCCTGCCCATGGCAGGGGGGTTGGAACTAGCTGATCCTTGTGGTCCCTTCCAACCCTGACTGATTCTATGATTCCAAGTGTGGCTTCAGCAAGCCCTCGGGGTGCTTCACAGATACATGCAAAACCCATTTAGGAAGCGGTCAGGGCAAGCCCTGGGGAGAGCAAAAGCAAAGCCCTGGTGATCTATCAGCAGGTGGTGCTCTCCCTTCAAATCAGCAAACGAGTGAAGCCCCAGCCCGGCGTTTCGCCACTGGAGAGACCTCAGCCTAGCACACGACCTCTGCACTGCTGAGATAAGCAGAGCCTGCACCAGGTCGGAGCCCAGGAGATAGGCACAGAGCTCCCCTGCACATTGGTGCTTCTTGACCTCTTGGAAGAACCTCTTCGTGGGCTAAAGACCCACTGCAGGTAAACCTCACTCAGGGGAGCATCTAAAAGGAAATGGTTTAGCACGCTGCTGGGAGTTGGCAGGAGTGATTCAATAACCCCTGGGCTCCCTGTCCAGCTACAGCCTCTCTCCAATCGCTCTCTTGGCCAGGGTCCAGGGCTGAGATTGTTCAGAGACCAGCACAACCCAGACGGTGCTAAATCAGCCAGACCCAAACTGTTCTCTTGGGGGGGGGGGGGAGGGGGGGGGGGGGGGTTAATTTATTGGGAAGCACCCTCTGAGCAAACAAACACCAACAGCCACCCAGCCCTCTGCGCACTGCTTTGTCATGAAGCCAGCCTGAGCCTCCACACCCCCATCAGACAGGGCAGAAACTTTGGGCTAGGCTCTAGGTGCCCCAGCTTGAGAGCAGGGGAGAGGAGAGGGGGCAAGAGCATGCAGTTGTGGAGAGCAAGAAGGTCTCCCCTGAGCCTCCTCTTCTCCAGGCTAAGCAACCCCAGCTCCCTCAGCCTCTCCTCAAAGGGCTGCACATTCCAATGGCTAACAACTCTTTCTGGGAAGAATTTCTTCCTCACCTCCAGCCTCAACCTCCCCTGGCACAGTCTGAGACTGTGTCCTCTTGTTCTGGTGCTGCTTGCCTGCCTGGGAGAAGAGACCAACCCCCTCCTCGCTATAACCTCCCTTCAGGCAGTTGGAGAGAGCAAGAAGGTCTCCCCTGAGCCTCCTGTTCTCCAGGCTAAGCAACCCCAGCTCCCTCAGCCTCTCCTCACAGGGCTGTGCTCCAGACCCCTCCCCAGCCTCCTTGCCCTTCTCTGGACACCTTCAAGTCTCTCAATGGCCTTCTTGACCTGAGGAGCCCAGAACTGGACACAGGACTCCAGGGGTGGCCTCAGCAGTGCTGAGCACAGGGCACAAGGACTTCCCTGCTTCTGCTGGCCACACTCTGCCTGCTGCAGGCCAGGATGCCCTTGGTTGGCCTTCTTGCCCCTCTGGGCACACTGCTGGCTCCTGTTCAGCTGCTTTCAACCAGTACCCCCAGGTCCCTTTCTGCCTGGCTGCTCTCCAGCCACTCTGCCCCCAAACCATGTCAAACCCATTGAGCACTCAGTTCTTTTCCTGCTCTTGGTTTGCAGTGACTCAAAACCCATCCCTAGCTGATCATAGACTCGTAGAATGGTAGAGGTTGGAAGGCACCACTGGAACTGGTGCTGAGTCTCTTTGTGTGTTAAGTGAGACATCCCCCAAAGGGGGCTTGCAGATGGCAGAGGTCACAGAACCTTTTGTGGGTTTAGGGCTGAGGAGACTTACCAGATGCTTGTCAGGATTAGTAAGATCTCCTCTCAGCCTTCCTTTCTTCAAGCTAAACAGCCCCAGGGCTCTCAGCCTTCCCTCCTCACACAGAGGTTCCAGTCCCTTCATCATCCTCATCGCCTCTGCTGGACTCTCCCCAGCAGCTCCCTGTCCCTCTTGAACTGTGGAGCCCAGAACTGGACACAGATGTGGTCCCACCAGGGCAGAGTAGAGAGGGAGGAGAACTTCCCTTGACCTGCTGGCCACACTCTTCTTCCTGCACCCCAGGGTCCCAGTGGTCCTCCTGGCCACCAGGGCACATTGCTGTCCCATGGAGAACTTACTGTTTAGTTGGACTCCAAGGTCCTTCTCCATGGAGCTGCTTTTCCAGCAGGTCAGCCTCTAACCTGCACTGGTGCATGGTGCTGCTCTCCCCAGGTGCAGGACTCTGCCCTTAGCCATTTTGAACCTCTCCTCAGCTCTCCAGCCTGGCCAGCTCTGGCTGAAGGAGAGCAGAGCCTGGTGGTGTATCAGCCACTCCTCCCAGCCTTGTGTCATCAGCACCTTCCTGAGGGTCCACTCCCTCCGTTCATCCAGGTCACTGATGAAGCTGTTGAGGAAGACTGGACACATTCCTGAGCCCTGGAGACCACCACCAGGCACAGGTCTGCAGCTGAGCTCTGCACCCTTCTCCTGTCCTCAATCCACCTCCAACACTGCTCAACCTCCTTCCCCGCTGTTAACCTCCACCTCGCGCCGGGATGGGAATCGCATCACCTCTGCTGGGCTTCCCCAGCTGCCACCCCCCCACAACCCCTTGGCCCTCCCCACAACCCTTGGGCCCGGGCCTGGAGAAGGGAAATTAGCCTGCCAAGGCAGTGACAAATCCTCTGCTGCGCACATCTCTGCTTTCACCACGCCGTTAATCAGGAAAGAGTACGTTCAGTTGAGCTCCAGCTCCCAGGCTCTGCCTCTATAATCCAAATCCCAGCAGGGCCTTCTAAAACCATAATCTGCAATGCAAAACTCCCAAAGCATATGGGAGGGTCTATAGATTTCCCCCCCCCCCCAATCACCTGTGCCCTAATTTGATGTGAATAACAATTAGTTTACTCTGATCGGCTAATTGTGCCCCTCGTGGATTCAGCCGCGCTGCAGCTCCTCGCCAAGTGCCTTTGTCTGCAGCGAGCCTGAGTCGTGCTGCCTGGCTCTGCCCCCAGCCCTCACCTGCAGCTCTGGCGACCAAGGTGAGGGCTGCAGTGCAGCAACAGCCCCAAGCAGCACTGACAGCGAGGAGGGAGCCAAGCAGGCTGCTGCCTGCCGAACTCAGGGGGCTGAACAAAAGCAGTGGGGGGTGACCAGCAGGGAGCCTTCCTCCGGTCGTGGAATCATGGAAGTGTCAGGGTTGGAAGGGACCTCAAGGATAATCCAGTTCCATGGGCAGGGACAGCCTAGACCACTGAGAAATAGGCTGCCATAAAGTGTGCCTGAAAAGGGGAAGCGAGAAGGGGGAGAAAAAGAAAGGAAGAGGAAAACTGCACCTTGACTCTTCCTATGCCAGTGCCACCTAGAATCATGGAATCACAGAGCTGTCAGGGTTGGAAGGGACCTCGAGGCTCAGCCAGTCCCAACCCCCTGCCATGGGCAGGGACACCTCACACCACAGCAGGTTGCTCACAGCCACCTGCAGCCTGGCTGCAAACACCTCCAGGCAGGAGGCTGCCACCACCTCCCTGGGCAACCTGTTGCAATCCCTGACAAATCTTGCAGCAGAGAAATTGTTTCTCATCTCCAACCTAACCCTCCCCCGGCAAAATTTCAGGCCATTTCCTCTCCTTCTCTCGCCTGATCCTCGGTGGAAGAGACCAAAACCAACCTCACTGCAACCTCCTTTTAACTTGAAGCCATTTCTCCATCCGCATAGAATCACAGAGCTGTCAGGGCTGGAAGGGACCTTGAGGCTCAGCCAGTCCCAACCTCCCTCCCATGGGCAGGGGCACCTCACACCACAGCAGGTTGCTCACAGCCACCTGCAGCCTGGCTGCAAACACCTCCAGGCAGGAGGCTTCCACCACCTCCCTGGGCAGCCTGTGCCAGGCTCTCACCACCCTCATAGGGAGGAACTTCTTCCTCACATCCAATCCCAATCTCCCCACTTCTAGTTTTGCTCCACCCCCAGTCCTCTCACTACCTGACACCCTCAAAAGTTCCTCCCCAGCTTTGTTGTAGCCCCCTGCAGATACTGGAAGGCCACAATTAGGTCTCCTGAGACCCTTCTCTTCTCCAGACTGAATAGCCCCAGTCCCCCCAACTCAGCAACACAACATCTTGGGTTCCAGTTTGTCTGTTGCCCCTTGTCCTGCCACAGGACACCACTGAAAGGAGCCTGGCCCCTGCTTGTGGTCACCCACCCTTCAGATGCTTGTCAGCATTAGTAAGATCTCCTCTCAGCCTTCCCCTTCTTCCAGCCTTCCCCAGGGCTCTCAGCCTTCCCTCCTCACACAGAGGTTCCAGTCCCTTCATCATCCTCATCGCCTCTGCTGGACTCTCCCCAGCAGCTCCCTGTCCTTCTTCAACTGTGGAGCCCAGAACTGGACACAGATGTGGTCCCACCAGGGCAGAGTAGAGAGGGAGGAGAACTTCCCTTGACCTGCTGGCCACACTCTTCTTCCTGCACCCCAGGGTCCCAGTGGTCCTCCTGGCCACCAGGGCACATTGCTGTCCCATGGAGAACTTACTGTTTAGTTGGACTCCAAGGTCCTTCTCCATGGAGCTGCTTTTCCAGCAGGTCAGCCTCTAACCTGCACTGGTGCATGGTGCTGCTCTCCCCAGGTGCAGGACTCTGCCCTTAGCCATTTTGAACCTCTCCTCAGCTCTCCAGCCTGGCCAGCTCTGGCTGAAGGACAGCAGAGCCTGGTGGTGTATCAGCCACTCCTCCCAGCCTTGTGTCATCAGCACATTCCTGAGGATCCACTCCCTCCGTTCATCCAGGTCACTGATGAAGCTGTTGAGCAAGAGTGGACACATTCCTGAGCCCTGGAGACCACCACTAAGCACAGGTCTGCAGCTGAGCTCTGCACCCTTCTCCTGTCCTCAATCCATCTCACCATCCAGTGCCTCCCAGCCCTGGGCAGGAGCAGTGGAAACCTGGAGCAGTTTCATTTTGCTTCCAGTGCCCTGATCAGCAGAGGATTGAGAACCAAGGCACCAGGATCCCGTTGCCAGCCCTCCTGCTGCCTCCACACGTGCAAGGCACTCAGCTCTGCACCTGCCTCCTCCCCTATTTCCACAGCAGCACCACTGTCACTCTGAAGGTGATGGGATGTGCACACACAGGCACCCCCAGTGCCTGGGGATCCATCCTGCACTGCACACACCAGTTATGCCAGCGAAGACACCAGCTAGCAGCAACACTTCTCTGTTGGCATGGGGCAGACATTTCCTCATCAAGGCCCAGAAGTCCCCTTGTGGATCACACAAAAAGCAGGCAGAGGAGGGCTGTGTGTGTGCTTCCATTTCCAACCCTGCAGGGCTTTGCACACACACACAGAGGCCTTCAACTCCAGTTATTGCATCACCTTGACAGCAGAATGTTGCTTGTGCATGGTGGAAAGTGCAGTGGCAGAGCTTAAGGGACAAGCCTGCAGCGCTGCAGATAAAACCTCTGCTGTCAGGAACCGTCCCAAGCCACTCAGTGCAGCCCAGGAGCCTCCACTGCAGCAGCAGCAGGATTAGGTGCCCAAGCCACAGAGCATGTGCACTCCCCACTGGACGTGCTGGAAACTCCAGCATGCTGCTGCTACAGACACAGAATTAACCAGGTGGGATCAGCCAGCCCAACCTATCACCCAGCACCATCTGATCAACTCAAGCATGGCACCAAGGGCCTCATCCAGGCTCTTCTTGAACACCTCCAGGGATGGGGACTCCACCACCTCCCTGGGCAGCACATCCCAATGGCCAATCTCTCTATCTGGGAAGAACTTCTTCCTAACATCCAGCCTAAACCTCCCCGGGCACAGTTTGAGACTGTGTCCTCTTGTTCTGGTGCTGCTTGCCTGCCTGGCAGAAGAGACCAACCCCCACCTGGCTCCAACCTCCCTGCAGGCAGTTGGAGAGAGCAAGAAGGTCTCCCCTGAGCCTCCTCTTCTGCAGGCTAAGCAACCCCAGCTCCCTCAGCCTCTCCTCACAGGGCTGTGCTCCAGACCCCTCCCCAGCCTTGTTGCCCTTCTCTGGACACCTTCCAGCAACTCAACTTCCTTCCTAAACTGAGAGGTCCAAAACTGGACACAATTAGGAACAATTTCTTTGCTGTAAGGGTGGTCAGACACTGGAACAGGCTGCCCAGGGAGGTGGTAGAATTCCCAGCCAGGGAGGTGTTCAAAAGAAGGATAGATGTGACTCTTCTGGGCACAGGGTCTAGTGGTCATGGAGGAGTTGGGTAGAAGGTTGGACTTGATGATCTCAGAGGTCTTTTCCAGCCTTGGATTGATTGTCTGATTCAACAATTCCTGGCCTTGCAGCTTCCAGAGCAGGTGTAAAGGGAAAGTATCTTCTTTTGTTTGCCATTGGAATGTGCTGCCCAGGGAGGTGGTGGAGTCACCATCACTGGAGGGGTTAAAGAGGGGATTGGATGTGGCACTTGGTGCCATGGTCTAGTCATGAGGACTGTGGTGACAGGTTGGACTCGATGATCTTTGAGGTCTCTTCCAACCTTGGTGATTCTTTGATACTGTGATAATCTGTGCTGATTCCTGCTGCTGCACTGCCCTGAACACAGGCCCTCTACTCAGCTCTGGTGAGACCCCACCTGGAGTACTGCCTCCAGTTCTGGAGCCCCTATTCCAAGAGGGATGTGGACATGCTGGATGATGTCCAGAGAAGGGCCAAGGGATGAGCAGAGGGCTGGAGCAGCTCTCCTGTGAGGACAGACTGAAGGAGTTGGGGCTGTTCAGGCTGGAGAAGAGAAGGCTCCCAGGTGACCTCCCTTGTGGCCTTCCAGGATCTGCAGGGGGCTACAGGAAGGCTGGGGAGGGACTGCTCAGGATCTCAGGGAGTGACAGGACTAGGGGGAATGGACTGAAGCTGGAGGTGGGGAGATTGAGGCTGGAGGGGAGGAGGAAGTTCTTCCCCATGAGAGTGGTGAAGCCCTGGAATGGGTTGTGCAGGGAGGTGGTTGAGGCCCCGTCCCTGGAGGGGTTTAAGCCCAGGCTGGATGAGGCTGTGGGCAGCCTGCTCTAGTGTGGGGTGTCCCTGCCCATGGCAGGGGGGTTGGAACTAGCTGATCCTTGTGGTCCCTTCCAATCCTGACTGAAGAAGGAGACTCCCCCTGCTCAAGTCCGGGAATCCATCACCTGCCACACCAAACATGCTGATCTTCCTGAAGCATGACCTCTGCTCCTCTCTTAAATGGGATATCTGCACCCTTGGAAAGGGATGAGCTGCTGTGAATACTTAATTGCTTTTATCTCCCTCCTGTAATTGTTATCATGGCCTTTCCAGGCACCCTTTTGGAGTACCTCTCACCAGGTCATTATTTCTGAGCCATAGGCTCCAGCAGAACAGAAACATTAATTTCCTACAGAGAGCAGATGCAGAGCTCAGAGAGCTTGAGCCCTCCTGGTGAAAAATGATCACAGAATCATAGAATCATAGAATCAATAAGCTTGGAAAAGACCTCAGAGATCATCAAGTCCAACCTCTCACCCAACACCATCTAATCAACTAAACCATGGCTCCAAATGTCACATCCAGTCCCCTCTTGAACACCTCCAGGGATGGTGACTCCACCACCTCCTCGGGCAGCACATTCCAGTGGCCAATTGCTCTTGCTGGGAAGAACTTTCTCCTCACCTCCAGCCTAAACCTCCCCTGGTGCAGCTTGAGACTGTGTCCTCTTGTTCTGGTGCTGGTTGCTAGGGAGAAGAGGCCAACCCCTTCCTGGCTACAACCTCCCTTCAGGGAGTTGTAGAGAGCAATGAGGTCTCCCTGAGCCTCCTCTTGTCCAGGCTAAGCAACCCCAGCTCCCTCAGCCTCTCCTCACAGGGCTGTGCTCCAGACCCCTCCCCAGCCTCCTTGCCCTTCTCTGGACACCTTCAAGTCTCTCAATGTTCTTCTTGACCTGAGGAGCCCAGAACTGGACACAGGACTGAAGGGGTGGCCTCAGCAGTGCTGAGCACAGGTTCCTCCCAACCCAACCCACTCTCTGACCCAGTGCTCAGAACTGCCCTGCCCTGCTGTGTCCTTGTTCCCAGTGCTGCTCTGCAAGCACTTTCCCCTTCTGTCCCTAAGCATCAAAGGTTCCTTGTGGGCAGCTTGCCTTGGACACTGAGCCTGTGTTGTGCTGTGCTTTGCTAAGTCTGGGAACAAGATCTGCAGAGAAGCTGAGCCCACAGGCTGAGGTCTCCCCTGAGCCTCCTCTTCTCCAGGCTAAGCAGCCCCAGCTCCCTCAGCCTCTCCTCACAGGGCTGTGCTCCAGACCCCTCCCCAGCCTCCTTGCCCTTCTCTGCACACCTTCAAGTCTCTCAATGTCCTTCTTGACCTGAGGGGCCCAGAACTGGACACAGGACTCAAGGTGTGGCCTAACCACACCTGACATCCAATCTGAATCTCCCCACTTCTGGTTTTGCTCCTTCCCCGCCCAGGTCCTCTCATTGCCTGATCCTCTGTGGAGGCTGAAGCAAACTCACCTTCTGCAGTGCTCCTCTCAGCTCCAAGCCATCCCGGGCAGCACACTGCCAAACCCGTGCAGCAGCAGTCAGGACTGGCTGGCAGGAGAGGACAGGACAGGAATCTGTCTTTGGAGCATCCAGCACTTCTCCCAGCAAAGCTTGCAGCTCGGGCAGGGCCACTCTGGCTGGAGGGAGAAGCCAGAAGCACAGAGCAAACAGAAGCTTCATTCTGCAGCCCTGCCAGGTTTGGCAGCGTCCAGGCAGGCCTGACAGCCTCACCCTCTAAATAAATTGTTTCTTGTGAAAGCAGAGGACAGGTCTCATCCATCTTGAATGCTGCAAGCCCATGGATGGCACAAAACTGAGCTGGCCTTGCAGAGAGGCTGTATTTTATCAGGGGGCTGACTGCCTACAAACTCACCAAACAGCCTTTTCTGAGGCAGAGAGTTAACCCCTGCTCACGACTGACCCTTCTTTCCTCTCCCCTCCCTTGCCTCTCAGCTACTCAATGCCACCTGGAAATAGAGAGACAAACCTCTTGAAGCAGAGAAGCCAGAAGTGAGCTCAGGTCTTGCTCCATCTGTCAACAGACTGCACTGCAAGTGAGGATCTACTCAATGCTGTTAGGAAGGACTCAGTTCAACAGACTGCACTGCAAGTGAGGATCTACTCAGTGCTGTTAGGAAGGACTCAGTTCAACAGACTGCACTGCAAGTGAGGATCTACTCAGTGCTGTTAGGAAGGACTCAGTTCAACAGACTGCATTGCAAGTGAGGATCTACTCAGTGCTGTTAGGAAGGACTCAGTTCAACAGACTGCATTGCAAGTGAGGATCTACTCAGTGCTGTTAGGAAGGACTCAGTTCAACAGACTGCACTGCAAGTGAGGATCTACTCAGTGCTGTTAGGAAGGACTCAGTTCAACAGACTGCATTGCAAGTGAGGATCTACTCAGTGCTGTTAGGAAGGACTCAGTTCAACAGACTGCATTGCAAGTGAGGATCTACTCAGTGCTGTTAGGAAGGACTCAGTTCAACAGACTGCATTGCAAGTGAGGATCTACTCAGTGCTGTTAGGAAGGACTCAGTTCAACAGACTGCATTGCAAGTGAGGATCTACTCAGTGCTGTTAGGAAGGACTCAGTTCAACAGACTGCATTGCAAGTGAGGATCTACTCAGTGCTGTTAGGAAGGACTCAGTTCAACAGACTGCATTGCAAGTGAGGATCTACTCAGTGCTGTTAGGAAGGACTCAGTTCAACAGACTGCATTGCAAGTGAGGATCTACTCAGTGCTGTTAGGAAGGACTCAGTTCAACAGACTGCATTGCAAGTGAGGATCTACTCAGTGCTGTTAGGAAGGACTCAGTTCAACAGACTGCATTGCAAGTGAGGATCTACTCAGTGCTGTTAGGAAGGACTCAGTTCAACAGACTGCATTGCAAGTGAGGATCTACTCAGTGCTGTTAGGAAGGACTCAGTTCAACAGACTGCATTGCAAGTGAGGATCTACTCAGTGCTGTTAGGAAGGACTCAGTTCAACAGACTGCATTGCAAGTGAGGATCTACTCAGTGCTGTTAGGAAGGACTCAGTTCAACAGACTGCACTGCAAGTGAGGATCTACTCAGTGCTGTTAGGAGGGACTCAGTTCAAGCTCTGACTGAAACCTAAAGGACTCCAGTGTCTACCCCTCGAGCCCCCAGCACAAGATGGACATGGATCAGTTGGAGTGGGTCCAGAGGAGGCCACAAAGATGACCAGAGGGTTGCAGAACCTCTGCTATGCACACTGGAGTCCTTTAGGGCCAGCAAGATGAGCAGAGGGCTGAGAACCTCCCCTGTGGGGGGGGCAGGCTGAGACAGTTGGGGCTGTTCAGCCTGGAGAAGAGAAGGCTCCAGGGAGACCTCAGAGCAGCCTTCCAGTACCCAAAGGGGCTCCAGGAGAGCTGGGGAGGGACTTTTGAAGAGGGGCTGGGAGTAGGAGGAGGAGGGAATGGCTTGAAACCAGAACAGGGGAGGATTTAAATTGGGTATTAAGAAAACATTCTTTCCACTGAGGGTGAAGAGACCCTGGAACACCTGCCCAGAGAAGTCATGGACACCTCATCCCTGGAAGGGCTTAAGGACAGGCTGGAGGAGGCTTTGAGCAACCTCCTCCGGTGGGAGGTGTCCCTGCCCATGGCAGGTGGATTGGAACTGGATGATCTTTAAGGTCCCTTCCAACCCAACCCATTCCATGATTCTGTGACTCTGATGCTTGCAGGAGCAGACAGACACAGATCAATCTCTGGGACATACACTGATGACACAGGCAGGGGCAGGAGGAGGCAGAGGGCTTGCAGAAAGAGGAACTGGCCATTGGGATGTGCTGCCCAGGGAGGTGGTGGAGTCCCCATCCCTGGAGGTGTTCAATAAAGGCTTGGATGTGGTACTTAGAGCCACGGTTTAGTTGTCAGGAGGTGTTAGGGGGAAGGTTTGGGAAGGGAAGGTTTGGGAAGGGAAGGTTTGGGAAGGGAAGGTTTGGGAAGGGAAGGTTTGGGAAGGTTTGGGAAGGTTTGGGAAGGTTTGGGAAGGGAAGGGAAGGGAAGGTTTGGGAAGGGAAGGGAAGGTTTGGGAAGGTTTGGGAAGGTTTGGGAAGGGAAGGGAAGGGAAGGTTTGGGAAGGTTTGGGAAGGGAAGGGAAGGGAAGGGAAGGGAAGGGAAGGGAAGGGAAGGGAAGGAAGGGGAAGGGAAGGGAAGGGAAGGGAAGGGAAGGGAAGGGAAGGGAAGGGAAGGGAAGGGAAGGGAAGGGAAGGGAAGGGAAGGGAAGGAAGGGAAGGGAAGGGAAGGAAGGGGAAGGGAAGGGAAGGGAAGGGAAGGAAGGGAAGGTTTGGGAAGGTTTGGGAAGGTTTGGGAAGGTTTGGGAAGGTTTGGGAAGGTTTGGGAAGGTTTGGGAAGGTTTGGGAAGGGAAGGGAAGGAAGGTTTGGGAAGGGAAGGGAAGGTTTGGGAAGGGAAGGTTTGGGAAGGGAAAGGTTTGGGAAGGGAAGGTTTGGGAAGGTTTGGGAAGGGAAGGTTTGGGAAGGGAAGGTTTGGGAAGGGAAGGGAAGGTTTGGGAAGGTTTGGGAAGGGAAGGTTTGGGAAGGGAAGGTTTGGGAAGGGAAGGTTTGGGAAGGGAAGGTTTGGGAAGGTTTGGGAAGGTTTGGGAAGGGAAGGGAAGGGAAGGGAAGGTTTGGGAAGGTTTGGGAAGGTTTGGGAAGGTTTGGGAAGGAAGGGAAGGTTTGGGAAGGGGAAGGGGAGGGAAGGGAAGGTTTGGGAAGGGAAGGGAAGGGAAGGAAGGGAAGGGAAGGGAAGGGAAGGAAGGGAAGGGAAGGGAAGGGAAGGGAAGGGAAGGGAAGGAAGGGAAGGGAAGGGAAGGGAAGGGAAGGGAAGGGAAGGGAAGGGAAGGGAAGGGAAGGGAAGGTTTGAAGGGAAGGGAAGGGAAGGGAAGGGAAGGGGGAAGGAAGGGAAGGGAAGGGAAGGGAAGGGAAGGGAAGGGAAGGGAAGGGAAGGGAAGGGAAGGAAGGTTTGGGAAGGTTTGGGAAGGGAAGGGAAGGGAAGGTTTGGGAAGGGAAGGGAAGGGAAGGGAAGGGAAGGGAAGGGAAGGGAAGGGAAGGGAAGGGAAGGGAAGGGAAGGGAAGGGAAGGGAAGGGAAGGGAAGGGAATTAACCAGGTTGGAAAAGACCTTTGAGATCATCAAGTCCAACCTCTCACCCAACACCATCTGGTCAACTAAACCATGGCACTGGCTTTCCCACCCAGTCTCCTCTTAACAATCTCCGGGGATGGTGACTCCACCACCTCCCTGGGCAGCAGAGGTTGGACCTGAGTATCTCCGAGGTCTCTTCCAAGCAGGCTGATCCTGTGATTCTGTGACTCAAGCACAGACACACAGAGGAGCTACTCAGCCTGAGCCGAGCCCCGGGAGCGGGGCCAGCTCCTGCTCGCAGGCCGCTTCTGTCCATGGTGCTGCGGACGTGCCGGCTGTGCGCGGCCCCGGCAGCCAGCAGCAGCCTGCGCCGAGGAGCGCAGCCCGTCCCCTCAAAGGGACACACTCACCAAGACAACAAACGTCTCACTCCTAAATAACCACTTTGTTGCTGGCTCTCAAAGCCCTTTTGCACAGCTGCTGCAGGGCTTCTCTCACACAGGCGTGAGGACAGAGACAGGAACAGGAGCTGAACTCTTCCTTGGGCCACGGGGCTCCCCTTGTGCAGAGGATGCTTGCAGAGGGGCCCGAAGTGGCTCCAGACCTAAACAGACTTGGGTCTGCAGATACCCAACCCCACGCAACACTAAAGGCTTGGGGCAGAGGGGCTGGAAACTGCTCAGCAGATAAGGACCTGGGGGTGCTAGTTGACAGCAGCTGAACATGAGGCAGCAGTGTGCCCAGGTGGCCAAGAAGGCCAATGGCATCCTGGCCTGCATCAGCAATGGTGTGGCCAGCAGGAGCAGGGAAGTGATGGTGTCCCTGGACTGGGCACTGCTGAGGCCATCCCTTGAGTCCTGGGTTCGGTTCTGGGCTCCCCCAAGAAGGACATTGAGCAGGTCCAGAGAAGGGCAACAGAGCTGGGGAAGGGTCTGGAGAAGAGGGATGGGGAGGAGCAGCTGAAGGACCTGGGGGTGTTCAGCCTGGAGAAGAGGAGGCTGAGGGGAGACCTCATTGCTCTCCACAGCTCCCTGAGAGGAGGTTGCAGGGAGGTGGGGGCTGGGCTCTTCTGCCTGGTCTCAGGTGATAGAAGGAGAGGAAACAACCTGAAATTGTGCCAGGGGAGGTTTAGGTTGGACACTAGAAAAGATTTCTTTGCTGCCAGAGCGGTCAGGGATTGGAAGAGGCTGCTCAGGGAGCTGGTGGAGTCCCCATGGCTGGAGGCGATCATGAAGCCTTTGGCCATAGCCCATGGTCTGATGACCATGGTGGTGTTGGGTCGATTGCTGGACTGGATGATCTCAGAGGTCATTCCCAGCCCAAACAATTCTCTGATTGTATGTTAGACTCTGACTAACTCCTCCTCCCATCTCTGGTCCCACAAATGCAGCTGTTCAGTGCCAGCCTAAGACAAAGGCCTCAAACCAGCAGTGCTCGGAGGCTGGCTCGGTCGCGGTGCTCAACCTTCAGGCCAGCAAAGCTGCAGCCTCCAGCCCCCACACTATGTTTGTGCTGCTTGTCACAGTTCAGCAGCTCGTGTCTGCTCAGGTGAAGGAAATATTGCCCTGATTGGTTCTGATACATGCAAACATTCTCCACCAGCAGCTGAGAAACAAACAGACAAGAGAGGAATAAGCTTTTTTCCATCCCCCACCCCACCTTGCAATGAAAGGAGGAAGCACAGAGCTCCACTGGGAAGCAGCCCTGTGAAGAGAATCATTCCTGATCTGAATGATGTGCAGCACTGTGTCCCACCAGGGATGCTGCTGCCATCAACACATCTGGATTACTGAAGGGGGCTTTTGCCCACAGCCACTCCCAGTCCATATCCTGCCTGACCAACCTGATCTCCTTCCATGCCCAGGTGACTGCCTGGGGGATGTGGGGCAGGCTGTGGATGTGGTCTGCCTGGACCTCAGCAAGGCCTTTGACATCATCCCCCACAGCAAACCCCTGGCCAAGCTGTCAGCCCCTGGCTTGGGCAGCAGCACTCTGAGCTGGGTGAGGAACTGGCTGGAGGCTGAGCCCAGAGAGTGGTGGTGAATGGTGCCACAGCCAGCTGGCAGCCAGGCACCAGTGGTGTGCCCCAGGGATAAGTGCTGGGCCCCAGCCTGTTCAATATCTTCATTGATGATCTGGAGGAGGGCATTGAGTCCATTAGCAGTAAATTTGCAGATGGCACCAAGCTAGGGGCAGGAGTTGAGCTGTTAGAGGGTAGAAGAGCTCTGCAGAGAGACCTTGCCAGGCTGGACAGATGGGCAGAGGTCAACAAGATGGCATTCAACAAGTCCAAGTGCCAGGGGCTGCACATTGGCCACAGCAACCCCAGGCAGAGCTACAGGCTGGGGGCAGAGTGGCTGAGAGCAGCCAGGCAGAGAGGGACCTGGGGGGAGTAGTGGACAGCAGCTGAAGAGGAGCCAGCAGTGTGCCCAGGGGGCCAAGAAGGCCAAGGGCATCCTGGCCTGTATCAGGAAGAGTGTGGCCAGCAGGAGCAGGGAAGTCATTCTGCCCTGTGCTCAGCACTGCTTAGGCCACACCTTGAGTCCTGTATCCAGTTCTGGGCTCTGCAGGTCAAGAAGGACCTTGAGAGACTTGAAGGTGTGCAGAGAAGGGCAAGGAGGCTGGGGAGGGGTCTGGAGCACAGCCCTGTGAGGAGAGGCTGAGGGAGCTGGGGTTGCTTAGCCTGCAGAAGAGGAGGCTCAGGGGAGACCTTCTTGCTCTCTCCAACTGCCTGAAGGGAGGTTGTAGCCAGGTGGGGGTTGGTCTCTTCTGCCAGGCACCCAGCACTAGCACAGGAGGACACAGTCTCAAGCTGTGCCAGGGGAAGTTTAGGCTGGAGGTGAGGAAGAAATTCTTCCCAGAAAGAGTTGTTAGCCCTTGGAATGTGCTGCCCAGGGAGGTGGTGGAGTCACCATCCCTGGAGGTGTTTAGAAGGAGACTGGATGGGGTGCTTGGTGCCATGGTTGAGTTGATCAGATGGTGCTGGGTGATAGCCTGGACTTGATGATCTCTGAGGTCTTTTCCAACCTGGTTGATTCTATTCTATTCTATTCTATTCTATTCTATTCTATTCTATTCTATTCTATTCTATTCTATTCTATTCTATGCTATTCCATCCCATCCCATCCCATCCCATCCCATCCCATCCCATCCCATCCCATCCCATCCCATCCCATCCCATCCCATCCCATCCTATCCTATCCTATCCCATCCCATCCCATCCCATCCTATCCTATCCTATCCTATCCTATCCTATCCTATCCTATCCTATCCTATCCTATCCTATCCTATCCCATCCTATCCCATCCCATCCTATCCTATCCTATCCTATCCTATCCTATCCTATCCTATCCTATCCTATCCTATCCTATCCTATCCTATCCTATCCTATCCTATCCTATTCCCCTCTCTCTGGGGTCTTCTACCCTCAAAGCGGCACACACAGGGCAGCTGGTCCCTGGCTTGTCCATGGTGCTGCCCGCACGAAGCCAAACCTCCGCTCCCCCCTCACACCGTGGCCTCAGGTGGGAATCCTAATGGCTTCCCGCAGGCTCCAGCTGATGGAGGGAGCAGCCCCTGCCCGTCAGAAAGCATCAGGCTCAGGAGCTGTCGCTTGTGTTCAGCTCCGTGCTGCCTGCTGCCTCCTTGCTCTGCACAAACAACCGCTCCGGCCGCCCCCATCCAAGGGCGTGCCTGCCCTCGGGCGAGCCCGCCGGCGCTGCCCTTCGGGATGGGGGGATGATTATTTCAGAGTCAGCTGGCTGGATGCAAACTCTCCCGAAGTGGCCCTGCTCCTCAGGGCACCTGCTCACCTGAACGATCGCCCCACGACTCTGTGAGGGACGCAGAAGATTCGGAGGCAGCCAAATACCTGGGACAGAGGATGTCTCCCCTCCCCTCCCCCCCTCCCCTCCCCCCCTCCCCTCCCCTCCCCTCCCCTCCCCTCCCCTCCCCCTCCCCTCCCTCCCCTCCCCTCCCCCCCTCCCTCCCCTCCCCCTCCCTCCCCTCCCTCTCCCCTCCCCTCCCTCTCCCCTCTCCCTCCCCCTCTCCTCTCCTCCCTCTCCTCTCCTCTCCTCTCCTCTCCTCTCCTCTCCTCTCCTCTCCTCTCCTCTCCTCTCCTCTCCTCTCCTCTCCTCTCCTCTCTCTCCTCTCCTCTCCTCTCCTCTCCTCTCCTCTCCTCTCCCTCTCCTCTCCTCTCCTCCCTCTCCCTCTCCTCTCTCTCCTCTCCTCTCCTCTCCTCTCCTCTCCTCTCCTCTCCCTCTCCTCTCCTCTCCTCTCTCCCTCCTCCTCTCTCCTCTCCCTCCTCCCTCTCTCCCTCCCTCTCCTCCCCTCTCCTCCCCTCTCCTCCCCTCTCCTCTCCTCTCCTCCCCTCTCCTCCCCTCTCCTCGAGTCTCCTCTCCCCTCCCCTCCCCTCCCCTCCCCTTCCCTCGAAGGTCTCTTCCAACCTGGTCTATTCTATTCTATTCTATTCTATTCTATTCTATTCTATTCTATTCTATTCTATTCTATTCTATTCTATTCCATTCCATTCCATTCCATTCCATTCCATTCCAAGGCCTGCACAGCTCTGGACGAGGAGGACACAGATTTCAGCCCCCCCCCCAAAGCCTTCCTGTGCTCCTTTTCCAAAGCCAGAGGAGTTGTCTCAGCCCTTCCCCAAGCCCCACATGTGGAGGAGAGGCTGAGGTTTGGAGGCAGTGAGTCCCTCCTCTGAGCAAGGCACCTAACATGTGCCTACTGGAGATGTCTGTAGCAGCTCTGTGTTTCAGTTTGCCCAGGCATTTGCACTTAAAGCAGCCTCAAATCCCTCTGCTTCCCACTTCCCTGATTGAATCCAGCATCCAAACTCAGCACAGTACCTCCCAGGGCAGGAAATATCCAGAGCAAATTAAGGGAGATATTAACTTCTATTGGTAGATGGTTTCTTTATGAATCCCAGGAAACTCCACTCCCTTGTCCTGCATCTTTGAGCTCTCCCCTGGATCAACACCCCAGGCACACACTGGTCTCAGCTCTGGCTGCATCTAAATAGCAGAAGCCAACACAGAATAGCTTTGTCCCTCTGTTCTTCCTGTTCCCTGAGCAAGAAGGACAAGGAACTGCTGGGAGAGGGTCCAGAGGAAGCCTGGAAGGTGATCAGAAGCTGCTGCACCTCCCCTGTGGGGACAGGCTGGGAGTTTGGGCTGTTCAGCTTGGAGATGAGAAGGCTCCAGGGAGACCTTGGAGCAGCCTTCCAATATCTGAAGAGGCTCCAGGAGAGCTGGGGAGGGACTTTGGACAAGGGCTGGGAGTGCCAGGATGAGGAACAATGGCTTTGAGCTGGGAGAGAGGAGATTGAGACTGGAGATGAGGAAGAAATTGTTGAGAGTGAGGGTGGGGAGAGCCTGGCACAGGCTGCCCAGGGAGGCTGTGGCTGTCCTCTGCCTGGAGGGGTTGAAGGCCAGGCTGGATCAGGCCTTGAGAAACCTGCTCTAGTGTGAGGTGTCCCTGCCCATGGCAGGGGCGTTGGAACTGGATGATCTTTAAGGTCCCTTCCAACCCATTCTTTGATTCTGTGAGTCTGTGATTCCTTTCCCAGGGAGGGACAGCTCAGGACACTGCTCCAAGTCTCTGTGCAGAGCCCATCGGGCTGGCTGGCAGGAGGAAGCCCTAAGCTCTACCCTGTCTGCTGCCCTTCATCGCTCCTCAACAGCCTCCTCAAGCAGCCTGCGGTCCAGTGGCTATTCCATGTGGATCTCTTTCTCCTCTTCTCTGCTGGCTTGCCAGGCCAGGGCAGCTCTGTTTGCAGGACCCTGGTGTCAGAGCTGTCAGTGGCTCTGAAGCAGCTGACAGGCAGCAGGCTCCTGCTCGGCACAGTTGGGTGCACAGCCCCTTCCTTCCGGCACAGTTTGTGATTCACATGCTCTGCCTGCTAATTGCTTGCCGAAATGGGGAAGAAACAGATGAGGAACAGAGTGCAGCTCCTGAGAAATTCCCCAGCACTGTAAATAGGACTCACCTTGCTGTAAACAAGGAGCTGCTAGGAGGAGGTGCTGGTGCTGTGTGCTGCAGTGAAAGGATGGAAAGAAAAAGAGGAGGGGAAAGGGCTAAAGAAAACAGAATCTCAGACTCCTGTGCTGCAAGACAGCCTGGACAGAGGTGAGAACCCCAAGGCCTCGAGCACAAGCCCTGTGAGGAGAGGCTGAGGGAGCTGGGGGTGTTTATCCTGGAGAAGAGGAGGCTCAGGGGAGACCTTCTTGCTCTCTCCAACTCCCTGCAGGGAGGTTGTAGCCAGGTGGGGGTTGGCCTCTTCTCCCAGGCAAGCAGCACCAGAACAGGAGGACACAGTCCTCCAGCACACAGAAATAGTGTGGCCAGCAGGAGCAGGGAAATCATTCTGCCCTGTGCTCAGCACTGCTGAGGCCACCCCTTGAGTCCTGTGTCCAGTTCTGGGCTCCTCAGATCAAGAAGGACATTGAGAGACTTGAAGGTGTCCAGAGAAGGGCAACAGAGCTGGGGAGGGGTCTGGAGCACAGCCCTGTGAGGAGAGGCTGAGGGAGCTGGGGTTGCTTAGCCTGCAGAAGAGGAGGCTCAGGGGAGACCTTCTCACTCTCTCCAAAGCCCTGAAGGGAGGTTGGGGCCAGGAGGGGGTTGGTCTCTTCTCCCAGGCAGGCAAGCAGCACCAGAACAAGAGGACACAGTCTCAAACTGTGCCAGGGGAGGTCCAGGCTGGATGGTAGGAAGAAATTCCTCAGAGAGAGAGAGATTGGCCACTGGGATGTGCTGCCCAGGGAGGTGGTGGAGTCACCATCACTGGAGGTGTTTAGGAAGAGCCTGGATGGGGTGCTTGGTGCCATGGTTGAGTTGATTAGATGGTGCTGGGTGATAGGTTGGACTTGAAGATACCAAAGGTCTCTTGCAACCTGGTCTATTCTATTCTAGTCTAGTCTAGTCTTTATTCTAGTCTATTCTAGTCTATTCTAGTCTATTCTCTATTCTATTCTATTCTATTCTATTCTATTCTATTCTATTCTATTCTATTCTATTCTATTCTATGCCATGCCATGCCATGCCATGCCATGCCATTCCACTCCACCTTTAAGGTCCCTTCCAACCCATTCTCTGCTTCTCTGACGTGCTGGCTCCTCGCAGGCATTGTGCCTCTGCTGTTTCAAGGGAAACCTAATTTGCTCTTCCAACTAATGAGATTCCAGCTGATTAAAGCTTGGGGGCTTTCAGCCTTCTGGGTTCTGAATCTGGAGGCTGCACTTTTGAACACACTTTCAGATTTCTTCTCTGCAGCCACAAGGGCTGAGAGCTTGTTTAACATGAGCCCAAAGCCACCCAAACCACCCCAAAACACAACAGCCCTTCGGGTCCCTACGCTTCCAGGGAGCAGAGGCGCTACAGAGAAGCATCAAACGCCATTAGCTCCACAATCACAGCGCTCAAATTGACAGCAGCACTCCTTAAGCACCCAGTAACACTCCTCACTTGCTCGTCTCCACCCTCGTGCAGTGATGTGGTTCAACAGCATGAGTCACTCCGCCCCAGAGGCAACCGCGTCTCCACAGGAGCTGGGCAAGCAGCACAGAGCCCAGGCGCACACTCCCAGCTCTCCTCCTGCACACACTCCCAGCTCTCCTCCTGCCCAGACAGAGACAGGTGCTGGAAGCCCTGAGGTGCTGGAGGGGCTGCAAAGAATGGGGAACTGCAAGAGCAGCAGATAGAGCTAAAAATTAGCCTGGAGAAGAGGAGGCTCAGGGAGACCTTCTTGCTCTCTCCAACAAACTCCTATGCTGCAAGACAGCCTGGACAGGGGTGAGAACCCCAAGGCCTCGAGCACAAGCCCTGTGAGGAGAGGCTGAGGGTGCTCAGCCTGGAGAAGAGGAGGCTCAGGGGAGACCTTCTTGCTCTCTACAGCTCCCTGCAGGGAGGTTGCAGCCAGGTGGGGGTTGGTCTCTTCTCCCAGGCAGGCACCCAGCAGCAGAACAAGAGGACACAGTCTCAAGCTGTGTCAGGGGAGGTTTAGACTCGAGGTGAGGAGACAGTTCTTCCCAGAGAGAGTTGTTGGCCATTGGGATGTGCTGCCCAGGGAGGTGGTGGAGTCATCATCCCTGGAGGTGCTCAAGAGGGGCTTGGATGTGGCACTGGGAACCATGGTTTAGTTGTCAGGAGGTGTTGGGTGTCAGGTTGGACTTGATGATCTCTGAGGTCTTCTCCAACCTGCTTGATTCTGTGATGATTCATTTGCTCTCCAGCTGAGCTGCTCTGGCAGTTTGGTTTTGGAGGCAGTTCTCCAAATCACTTGGGGGTGTGTGTGTACAATTCCAACCCAGCACACCTTGCAACTGCTCTGAGGGAAGACCTAAGCAGAAGCAATCTTCCACGTGTGGACCATGCCCTCTGCTGCTGTCTGGGGTGCAGGCACAGCCTCTCTGAGGGAAGGTATCAACTGAAGTCAAGCAGCTTAGGGAGAGGGAGCATGGGAATCGAGATGCAGAGGACCCTTTCTCTGCAGACAGATGGGCTGGATGGTAGGAAGAAGTTCTTCATAGAAAGAGAGATTGGCCCTTGGAATGTGCTGCCCAGGGAGGTGGTGGAGTCATCATCCCTGGAGGGGCTCAAGAGGGGCTTGGATATCCCTTGGAGCCATGGTTTAGTTGTCAGGAGGTGTTGGGTGACCTAAGCAGAAGCAATCTTCCACGTAAAGGCACAGCCCTCTGAGGGAAGGTAAAGTCAAGCAGCTTAGGGAGAGGGAGCATGGGAATCGAGATGCAGAGGACCCTTTCTCTGCAGACAGATGGCCATTCCTGCTTCCTCTGCTCTAATCCCTTGTTCTGCAAAGCAAACATCCTAAATCCCAGATAATGTAAGGGCTTTACCCTCTCATATGTTTCCCACAGCATTAAGGCTGGCCCCAGTGATAGGCTGCATATGCTTAAACATCTGCATGCCTGAGGAGCTGACAGCCACAGCAGCCTCCTACCTGGGAGCCCAGCTTTAGCAGCTGCCATACTGCCACCACCACACATGCAGCCAGCAGTGTGGCAGGAAGTGTGGATAGGATAGGGATAGGATAGGATAGGATAGGATAGGATAGGATAGGATAGGATAGGATAGGATAGGGATAGGATAGGATAGGGATAGGATAGGATAGGGTAGGGTAGGATAGGATAGGATAGGGGAGGGGATAGAATGGGATGGGATGGAATGGAATGGAATAGAATAGAATAGAATAGAATAGAATAGAATAGAATAGAATAGAATAGAATAGAATAGAATAGAATAGAATAGAATAGAATAGAATAGAATAGAATTAACCAGGTTGGAAAAGACCTTTGAGATAATTGTGTCCAACCTCTCACCCAACGCCATCTGATCAACTAAACCATGGCACCAAGTGCCTCATCCAGGCTCCCAGGAGGGGTCTGGGCTCCTCAGTCTAGGAAAGATGTTGAGTTGCTGGAAGGTGTCCAGAGAAGGGCAACAAAGCTGGGGAGGGGTCTGGAGCACAGCCCTGTGAGGAGAGGCTGAGGGAGCTGGGGTTGCTTAGCCTGCAGAAGAAGAGGCTCAGGGGAGACCTTCTTGCTCTCTACAACTCCCTGCAGGGAGGTTGTAGGCAGATGGGGGTTGGTCTCTTCTCCCAGGCCCCCAGCACCAGAACAAGAGGACACAGTCTCAGGCTGTGCCAGGGGAGGTTTAGGCTGGAGGTGAGGAGGAAGTTCTACACAGAGAGAGTGATTGGCCACTGGAACGTGCTGCCTGAGGAGGTGATGGAGTCACCATCCCTGGAGGTGTTCAAGAGGGGCTTGGATGTGGCACTTGGTGCCATGGTTGAGTTGATGAGATGGTGTTGGTGGAGAGATTGGACATGGTGATCTCTGAGGTCTCTTCCAACCTGGTTAATTCTATTCTATCCCAAATCTCCAGCACAGGGCTGGCCACATCCTCGCTGGTCTCCAAGGGCCGCTCTGCCCACCCCCAGGCCCGTGGCTCCTGACAGGCTCCCTCGGCTCCCCCACCTCCCAGCTCATTGTTTGTATTCATGCACCAGGAGTAAATTCTTCATTACTGCCGAGCTTTGACATGCACAAACAATTGGAGTAAATTGATTGTATTTTCCAAATCATCAGCCAGGCTCTAATTCTATCTGCAAGGCACGCTAATTTGCACTGGAATCACTTCCTGCATTAGGAATTAGAGGCTTCTGACAGCAGAGCAATGGCTGTCCTTGTGTTGCAAGGCTGGGGAAGGAGGCAATCAGAGAACTGTTTGGGTTGCAAAAGGCCTCTGAGAGCATTGACTCCAACCAGCAGCCCAGCCCCACCACGGCCACTAAACCGTGGCCCCAGGTGCCATGGCCACAGGTGTCGTGAACACACCTCCAGGCACGGGGACTCCACCACCCCCCTGGGCAGCCTCCTCCAATATCTGACCACCTAGGGGCTCAGGGGCTGGAGTTCAATGGAGCAAAGGGCATCACATGAAGGGACACCCCCAGAGTCAAACATGGAAGCAGAGAATTGTTTGGGCTGGCAAAGGCCTCTAAGATCATAGAATCATAGAATCATAGTATCACAGAATCAGTCAGGGTTGGAAGGGACCACAAGGATCAGCTAGTTCCAACCCTCCTGCCATGGGCAGGGACACCCCACACTAGAGCAGGCTGCCCACAGCCTCAGCCAGCCTGGGCTTAAACACCTCCAGGGACGGGGCCTCAACCACCTCCCTGCACAACCCATTCCAGGGCTTCACCACTCTCATGGGGAAGAACTTCTTCCTCACATCTAGCCTGAATCTCCCCAGTTCCAGCTTCATTCCATTCCCCCTAGTCCTGTCACTCCCTGAGATCCTGAGCAGTCCCTCCCCAGCCTTCCTGGAGCCCCCTGCAGATCCTGGAAGGCCACAATGAGGTCACCTGGAGCCTTCTCTTCTCCAGCCTGAACAGCCCCAACTCCTTCAGTCTGTCCTCACAGGAGAGCTGCTCCAGCCCTCTGCTCCTCCTCCTGGCCCTGCTCTGGACACGCTCCAGTATGTCCACATCCCTCCTGTAATAGGGGCTCCAGAACTGGAGGCAGTACTCCAGGTGGGGTCTCACCAGAGCTGAGTAGAGGGATCATCCAGTCCAGCAATCAGTGCAACCCCACCATGGCCACTAAACCACGTCCCCACGTGCCATGGCCACAGGCTTCATGAACACACCTCCAGGCATGGGGACTCCACCACCCCCTGGGCAGCCTCCTCCAATATCTGACCACCTAGGGGCTCAGGGGCTAGAGTTCAATGGAGCAAAGGGCATCACATGAAGGAACACCTCCAGAGTCAAACATGGAAGCAGAGAATTGTTTGGGCTGCAAAAGGCCTCTAAGATCATCCAGTCCAAGGTTGGAAGAGACCTCCAAAGATCATCAAGTCCAACCTGTCACCACAGACCTTGTGACTGAACCATGGCACCAAGTGCCACCTCCAATCCCCTCTTGAGCACCTCACAGCTGCACAGCCTCATGGGCACAGGGGGCAGCATGCAAACAGCAGAACATGTTCAGCTTTCCTTTGCCAGCTGAGGCTGTGTCCTTTCTGCCCAGGGAAAGCCTCTCTTTGGTTCCCTTTACTGGATTCCCCTCAGCTGGGGAGTGGTGGGGAGCAGCAGCACTGCCCCTCAGCCTCTCCTGGGCTCAATGGAGCAAAGGGCATCACATGAAGGAACACCTCCAGAGTCAAACATGGAAGCAGAGAATTGTTTGGGCTGCAAAAGGCCTCTAAGATCATCCAGTCCAGCAATCAGTGCAACCCCACCATGGCCACTAAACCACATCCCCATGTGCCATGGCCACAGGCTTCGTGAACACACCTCCAGGCATGGGGACTCCACCACCCCCTGGACAGCCTCTTCCAATCCCAGACCACTCTTGCAGCAAAGAAACTGTTCCTCATCTCCAATCTAAACCTCCCCTGGCACAATTTCAGGTCATTTCCTCTCCTTCTATCACCTCAAACCAAGGTGCAGAGTCCAAGCCCCACCTGGCTCCAGTCTCCTCTCAGGGAGCTGCAGAGAGCAATGAGGTCTTCCTCAGCCTCCTCTGCTCCAGTATGAACACCCCCAGGTCTCTCAGCTGCTCCTCCCCAGCCCTCTTCTCCAGACCCTTCCCCAGCTTTGTTGCCCTTCTCTTGTCCTTGCTCCAGCCTCTCAGTGTCCTTCTTGGAGTGAGGAGCCCCCAGAACTGAACCCAGGATTCAAGGTGTGGCTCAGCAGTGCCCAGTCCAGGGGCACCATCACTTCCCTGCTCCTGCTGGCCACACCAGTTGAGGCCCCATCCCTGGTGTTTAAGCCCAGGCTGGATGAGGCTGTGGCCAGCCTGCTCTAGTGTGGGGTGTCCCTGCCCATGGCAGGGGGGTTGGAACTAGATGATCCTTGTGGACCCTGACTGATACTATGATGCTATGATACCATTGCTGATCCAGGCCAGGCTGCTGGTGACCTTCTTGGCCACCTGGGCACCCCCTGGCTCATCTTCAGCCAGCTGTCACCCAGCACCCCCAGGTCCTTTTGTGCCAGGCAGTTTCCAGCCACTCTGCCCCCAGCCTGGAGTGCTCATGGGCTTGGTGTGCCCCAAGTGCAAGACCCTGTCTCTAGCTGGAAGCCAGCCCAGCAGAGAGGAAGCAGACTCTTATCTCCTGGCCTCTGTGGAAGGCAGGGAAGGTGCTGCTCTGAGGCTGAGTGCTGTGCAGGGCAGGGAAGGTGCTGCTCTGAGGCTGAGTGCTGTGCAAGGCAGGGAAGGTGCTGCTCTGAGGCTGAGTGCTGTGGAAGGCAGGGAAGGTGCTGCTCTGAGGCTGAGTGCTGTGCAAGGCAGGGAAGGTGCTGTTCTGAGGCTGAGTGCTGTGCAAGGCAGGGAAGGTGCTGCTCTGAGGCTGAGTGCTGTGCAAGGCAGGGAAGGTGCTGCTCTGAGGCTGAGTGCTGTGCAGGGCAGGGAAGGTGCTGCTCTGAGGCTGAGTGCTGTGCAAGGCAGGGAAGGTGCTGTTCTGAGGCTGAGTGCTGTGCAAGGCAGGGAAGGTGCTGCTCTGAGGCTGAGTGCTGTGCAAGGCAGGGAAGGTGCTGCTCTGAGGCTGAGTGCTGTGCAGGGCAGGGAAGGTGCTGCTCTGAGGCTGAGTGCTGTGCAGGGCAGGGAAGGTGCTGCTCTGAGGCTGAGTGCTGTGGAAGGCAGGGAAGGTGCTGCTCTGAGGCTGAGTGCTGTGCAAGGCAGGGAAGGTGCTGCTCTGAGGCTGAGTGCTGTGGAAGGCAGGGAAGGTGCTGCTCTGAGGCTGAGTGCTGTGCAGGGCAGGGAAGGTGCTGCTCTGAGGCTGAGTGCTGTGCAGGGCAGGGAAGGTGCTGCTCTGAGGCTGAGTGCTGTGCAAGGCAGGGAAGGTGCTGCTCTGAGGCTGAGTGCTGTGGAAGGCAGGGAAGGTGCTGCTCTGAGGCTGAGTGTGGCTCTGACAGCCAAGGGGCCATGAGGAGGCTGGCAGCTAAGCTTCAGAGCACTGCATCACATTCAAAACCAAGCCCAAAGCTCCTCTGCTGCTGGACAGGGTGCAGGTCCCTTCCCAGCTCACACCTCAGGAGGCCTTTTGTCTGGCCTGATGGTTTAGTGCAGTGTGGTGAAGGAGCTGATTAGAGCAGCCTGGGTTCAGATGCACATTTCAAAGCACCAGAGTGTTTTAATGGCATTGCTCTCTACCCTGAGCCTGTCTTTTTCTTCCTGCAGGGAACTGGGGCTCTCCTAAGCCCTTGAAAACTGGAGGTATAAGGCTCTGCACATCCTTCTGTTGTTGTTTTCTTCTTAAGGGAGGTTGCTCAGCACAGAGCATGGCTGAGGATCACATCTCCAAAGGTCCAGAAGGTGCCAGCTGTGCCTGCTGGAAGCAGCCAAAACAGGGTGCACTGAACTCTTCCAGACATGAGGTCATCTGAGCTCATCCCAGAGGCTGCGTGCTGCACCAGCTCGTGTTGATGGGAAAGGGACTGAGTCATGAAGTTAATGTGAAGAAGCCTCTGTGCCTGCAGGAGGGGAAGGGAGCAGAGTGCTCAGCACTCTCCCCAGCACCAGACACAAGGGGTGCTCCCTAGCTGAAATGAGGAGAGGCTGAGGGAGCTGGGGTTGCTTAGCCTGCAGAAGAGGAGGCTCAGGGGAGACCTTCTTGCCCTCTCCAACTGCCTGAAGGGAGGTTGGAGCCAGGTGGGGGTTGGGCTCTTCTCCCAGGCAGGCACCCAGCAGCAGAACAAGAGGACACAGTCTCAAGCTGTGCCAGGGGAAATTCTTCCCAGCAAGAGGAATTGGCCATTGGAATGTGCTGCCCAGGGAGGTGGTGGAGTCCCCATCACTGGAGGTGTGCAAGAAAGGCTGGGATGTGGCCCTTGGAGCTATCGTTTACTTGTCAGGAGGTGTTAGGTAATAGGTTGATGATCTCTGAGGTCTTTTCCAACCTTATTGATTCTATGATTCCAACCTGGTTAATTAGAATAGAGTAGAGTAGAGTAGAGTAGAGTAGAGTAGAGTAGAGTAGAGTAGAGTAGAGTAGAGTAGAGTAGAATAAACCAGGTTTGAAGAGACATCAGAGATCATCAAGTCCAAGCTATCACCCAACACCATCTGTTCAGCTAACCCATGGCACCAAGCACCCCATCCAGTCTCCTCCTGAACACCTCCAGGGATGGTGACTCCACCACCTCCTTGGGCAGCACATTCCAGTGGGCAATCACTCTCTCTGTGTAGAACTTCCTCCTCACCTCCAGCCTGAACCTCCCCTGGCACAGCTGGAGACTGTGTCCTCTTGTTCTGGTGCTGGGTGCCTGGCAGAAGAGCCCAACCCCCACCTGGCTACAACCTCCCTTCAGGGAGTTGTAGACAGCACTAAGGTCACCCCTGAGCCTCCTCTTCTGCAGGCTAAGCAACCCCAGCTCCCTCAGCCTCTCCTCCCAGGGCTGTGCTCCAGACCCCTCCCCAGCTTTGTTGCCCTTCTCTGGACCCCTTCCAGCATCTCAACATCTTTCCTAAACTGAGGAGCCCAGAACTGGACACAGGACTCAAGGTGTGGCCTCAGCAGTGCTGAGCACAGGGCACAAGGACTTCCCTGCTCCTGCTGGCCACACTCTGCCTGATGCAGGCCAGGATGCCCTTGGCATCACAACTCTGTGCTCTGTGTTCTGAGATGCAGCAATGTTGATACAACTTCCAGCCTTCAGATGCTCCTTCCTCAGGGCAGGGCAGAGCAAGCCAGGTGAGGGATGTCAGTTATGTTGCCCTACACTCTCAAAGGAACACCAGGTCCTAAAATACATCCAGCCCACGTTCTAAACATAGCAAGCTATTAGCATTCAGGTCACTCTGAGCAGGGGAACCAGGGAACTTCTCATTTCTGATGGAAATGGATCTAAGGTTAGCTGCTCTGGTTTAGAATCATAGAATCAGTCAGGGTTGGAAGGGAGCACAAGGATCAGCTAGTTCCAACCCCCTGCCATGGGCAGGGACACCCCACACTAGATCAGGCTGCCCACAGCCTCAGCCAGCCTGGGTTTAAACACCTCCAGGCACGGGGCCTCAACCACCTCCCTGCACAACCCATTCCAGGGCTTCACCACTCTCATGGGGAAGAACTTCCTCCTCCCCTCCAGCCTCAATCTCCCCACCTCCAGCTTCATTCCATTCCCCCTAGTCCTATCGCTCCCTGAGATCCTGAGCAGTCCCTCCCCAGCCTTCCTGGAGCCCCCTGCAGATCCTGGAAGGCCACAATGAGGTCACCTGGGAGCCTTCTCTTCTCCAGCCTGAACAGCCCCAACTCCTTCAGTCTGTCCTCACAGGAGAGCTGCTCCAGCCCTCTGCTCATCCTCATGAGGTGCATGCACACAGAGCAGCTTGTCCTGGTCCTGGGACAGAGGCAAAGCCTCCCACACAGCTCCTGCTTCCTAATGAGTGTGACCACCCTCAGCAAGGTGGCACAAGGCACCAAGCTGAGTGGTGCAGCTGATAAGACTGGAGAGCAGGATGGCTTCCAGAGGGACTCCAGAGGTGAGCTGAGGGGAAGGCAAAGTGCAAGGGACTGGACCTAGGTTGGGACAGCCTTGGGTGCCAATCCAGTCTGGGATCCATCCAGAGGGATCTGGACAGTCTGGAGAGGCAGCTGAGGAGAAGCTCCTGAGGTTCATAAGGCAAAGAACGAGGTTTGTCCTGCACCTAGATTGGGGCAGTCCTTGGTACCAATCCAGACTGGGACATGATTGAGAGCAGCTCTGCAGGGAGGGGCTTGGGGGTGCTGGTGAGGGAGAAGCTGGACAGGATCCAGCAATGGGCACTGGCAGCACAGGAGGCCAAGGGCAGCCTGGGCTGCATCCAAAGCAGTGTGGCCAGAGATGGAGAGAGGGATCCTACCCCTCTGCTCTGCCCTGGGGAGACCTCACCTGCAGGGCTGAGTCTAGCTCTGGAGCCCTCAACACAAGAGGGACCTGGAGCTGATGGACTGGGTCCAGTGGAGGCCACAAAGATAATCAGAGGGCTGGAGAAACTATGGGGACAGGCTGGGAGAGTTGGGGCTGCTCAGCCTGGAGAGGAGAAGGCTCCAGGGTGACCTTAGAGCTGCATTTCAGTATCTGAAGGGCACCTACAGGAAGGCTGGGGAGGGACTGTTTCCAAGGGCTTGGAGTGACAGGATGAGAGGCAATGGTCTGAAACTGGAGCAGGGGAGATTTAGGAAGGACACCAGGAGGAAGTTCTGCACAATGAAGGTGATGAGACACTGGAACAGGTTGCCCACAGAGGTAGTGGAGGCCCCATCCCTGGAGAGGTATCAGATCAGACTTGCTGGGGCCCTGAGCAACCTGGAGCTGTCCCTGCTGACTGCAGGGGGTGGGGGTGGGGGGTTGGACAAGATGTCCTTTGAGGCTCCCTTCCCACCTGATGCATTCTGTGAGTCGATGACTTCTGTGATCCTGTGACCTCGCAGTGCTGCAGTGCTCCTCCCCAGGCGTGGGCTGAGCAGAGTCTTCTCTCTGGGCACTGCAGGAGCAGAGGGTTCTGCCAGTCCCTCTGTGCAACAACAGCAGCAGCAGCAGCAGCGGCATTGCCTTTGGCTTCTCTGGGAGGCTGACCCTGGAGCAAGCTGTTTGCAGCTTGCAAATGGTTCAAAAGCTATCAGAGGGCCAAAGGCAGCAGGACCTCAGGGGCTCTGCCTGGCTTGCAAATCCTCCCAGAGGAATAAGCCCAACGATCCCCACGGCCCGGGGGCTGCTCACAGCTTAAGCTGGAATAGAGAAGTGATGGAGCAGGAAGGGAGAAGGCAACAGCACCTCCCTTAGATGTGCAAAACCACCCACCTAAACCCCCAGGGAGATACAGAAGTGACTTTGTAAAGGCACCATTGAAGACAAAACAAACACTGCAAGGCTTTCCCCCTTTGCCTTTCAACTCCAGCAGTCACAGAAACTTAACCTGAAGCACACATTCCATCTGCACCCAGCTGATCGACATAACGTGTGTGTGTGTGTGTGTGTGTGTGAACCTCAATGGGAAATGAGAGGCTCACAGGCTCTGTGCAGAGCTGGGAACTGAAGAGCTGTGGAAGGGGGGTGGGGGTGGGGAAATATAAATAGTAAAAGCAACTTCAAGACTCCCTGCAAGGTTTGATGGAACAAGAAAGGAGGGACCTCGACAGGCTGCACAGAGGGGCAGAGGCCAAGGGCAGGAGATTGAACACATCCAAGTGCCAGGTGCTGCACTTTGGCCACAGCAACCCCAGGCAGTGCTACAGGCTGGGGGCAGAGTGGCTGAGAGCAGCCAGGCAGAAAGGGACCTGGGGGGAATGGTTGATGGGAGGCTGAACATGAGCCTGCAGTGTGCCCAGGCAGCCAAGAGGGCCAATGGCATCCTGGCCTGCAGCAGGAAGAGTGTGGCCAGCAGGAGCAGGGAGGTCATTCTGCCCCTGTACACTGCACTGGTTAGGCCAGACCTTGAGTCCTGTGTCCATTTCTGGGCCCCTCAGTTTAGGAAGGAGGTTGACTTGCTGGAAGGTGTCCAGAGAAAGGCAACAAAGCTGGGGAGGGGTCTGGAGCACAGCCCTGTGAGGAGAGGCTGAGGGAGCTGAATAGAATAGAGTAGAATAGAATAGAATAGAGTAGAGTAGAATAGAATAGAACTAACCAGGTTGGAAGAGACCTCTGAGATCATCAAGTCCAACCCATCACCCAACACCATCTAATCAACTAACCCATGGCACCAAGCACCCCATCCAGTCTCCTCCCAAACGCCTCCAGTGATGGTGACTCCATCACCTCCTCGGGCAGCACATTCCAGTGGTCAATCACTCTCTCTGTGTAGAACTTCCTCCTCACCTCCAGCCTAAACCTCCCCTGGCACAGCCTGAGACTGTGTCCTCTTGTTCTGGTGCTGCCTGCCTGGGAGAAGAGACCAACCCCCAGCTGCCTACAACCTCCCTGCAGGGAGTTGTAGAGAGCAAGAAGGTCTCCCCTGAGCCTCTTCTTCTGCAGGCTAAGCAACCCCAGCTCCCTCAGCCTCTCCTCACAGGGCTGTGCTCCAGACCCCTCCCCAGCCTCCTTGCCCTTCTCTGCACACCTTCAAGTCTCTCAATGGCCTTCTTGAGCTGAGGAACCCAGAAGTGGACACAGGACTCAAGGTGTGGCCTCACCAGTGCTGAGCACAGGTTCCTTCCAGCCCAACCCACTCTCTGACCCAGTGCTCAGAACTGCCCTGCCCTGCTGTGTCCTTGTTGCCAGTGCTGCTCTGCAAGCACTTCCCCCTTCTGTCCCTAAGCATCAAAGGTTCCTTGTGGGCAGCTTGCCTTGGGCACTGAGCCTGTGTTGTGCTGTGCTTTGCTAAGTTTGGGAACAAGATCTGCAGAGAAGCTGAGCCCACAGGCTGAGGTCTCCCTGAGCCTCCTCTTCTCCAGGCTAAGCAGCCCCAGCTCCCTCAGGCTCTCCCCACAAGGCTTGTGCACAACACTTTCACACATGTTGATCAACAAAAAAGCCAACAAGCAAGCCCTAGATTTGCATTTCAGATCACACATGCAGAAGTCTAGACAAGAGGCTCAGGTCCTGCTCTTGCAATCAGCTTCCTGCACCCAGATTCATGCCCCAGTTTCAATGGGGCTGGCAGACACACACACAGTTGGCTGCAGATCATGCTCTGTTCTTTTCTTCCCTAAGAAGCAGCATGTGTCATTAACTAAAGGCAAGTCATTAAGGGGGGAAAAAAAAAAAGGAAGAGGGAGGAGGAGGAGGAGGAGGAGGAGGAGGAGGAGGAGGAGGAGGAGGAGGAGGAGGAGGAGGAGGAGGAGGAGGAGGAGGAGGAGGAGGAGGAGGAGGAGGAGGAGGAGGAGGAGGAGGAGGAGGAAGGGGAAGGGGAAGGGGAAGGGGAAGGAGAAGGAGAAGGAGAAGGAGAAGGAGAAGGAGAAGGAGAAGGAGAAGGAGAAGGAGGAGAAGGAGAAGGAGAAGGAGAAGGAGAAGGAGAAGGAGAAGGAGAAGGAGAAGGAGAAGGAGAAGGAGAAGGAGAAGGAGAAGGAGAAGGAGAAGGAGAAGGAGAAGGAGAAGGAGAAGGAGAAAGAAGGAGAAAGGAGAAGGAGGGGGAGGAGGAGGGGGAGAAGGAGAAGGAGAAGGAGAAGGAGAAGGAGGAGGAGGAGGAGGAGGAGGAGGAGGAGGAGGAGAAGGAGAAGGAGAAGGAGAAGGAGAAGGAGAAGGAGAAGGAGAAGGAGAAGGAGAAGGAGAAGGAGAAGGAGAAGGAGAAGGAGAAGGAGAAGGAGAAGGAGAAGGAGAAGGAGAAGGAGAAAGAAGGAGAAAGGAGAAGGAGGGGGAGGAGGAAGGGGAGAAGGAGAAGGAGAAGGAGGAGGAGAAGGAGAAGGAGGAGGAGGAGGAGGAGGAGGAGGAGGAGGAGAAGGAGAAGGAGAAGGAGAAGGAGAAGGAGAAGGAGAAGGAGAAGGAGAAGGAGAAGGAGAAGGAGAAGGAGAAGGAGAAGGAGAAGGAGAAGGAGAAGGAGAAGGAGAAGGAGAAGGAGAAGGAGAAGGAGAAGGAGAAGGAGAAGGAGAAGGAGAAGGAGAAGGAGAAGGAGAAGGAGAAGGAGAAGGAAGGAGAAGGAGAAAGAAGGAGAAGGAGAAAGAAGGAGAAGGAGGAGGAGAGGGAGGAGGAGGGGGAGAAGGAGAAGGACAGTTTGGGGGAGGGGGAAGATAAGGAATGGGGAAATCCAAAGTGGTTTTGTTTGGGTTTGAATGGTGCTGCAGTCACTCAGAGGCTCTGCAAAACCCTGGCACAAAGTGAATGGTGAAAGAAGAGACTTACCCTCTGCTACCAGCTGGCTGCCAACCTCCAGGCTGCTGGCAGCAATGCCAGGAGCTGGTTGCACCTCTGCACCTGGGGATGGTCAACCCACGTGGCCAAGACAATCACAGCTATTGTCACAGAGCTGCTGCTCCCTCTCAGCCTTGGGCTCCTCCACAGCACATTCCTCGTGCACACCTCAAACCCTGGGGGCAGGTTTGGGCCCTTCACTCCAAGAAGGGCACTGAGAGTATCTAGAGAAGGGCAACAAAGCTGGGGAAAGGTCTGGAGAAGAGAGCTGGGGAGGAGCAGCTGAGGGTGTTCAGACTGGAGAAGAGGAGGCTGAGGGAGACCTCACTGCTCTCTGCAGCTCCCTGAGAGGAGGTTGCAGGGAGGTGGGAGTTGGGCTCTGCTCCCTAGTCTCAGGTGATAGAAGGAGAGGCAAGGGCCTGAAAGTCTGCCAGGGGAGGGTTAGATTGGAGATGAGGCAGAGTTTCTGTGCTGCAAGAGTGGTCAGGGATTGGAAGAGGCTGCCCAGGGAGGTGGTGGAGTCCCCATGCCTGGAGGTATTCAGGAAACCTGTGGCCATGGCCCTTTGGGACATGGTTGGTGGCCATGGTGGGGTTGGGCTGACAGCTGGCTGAGCTCAGGGACATGGTTTGGTGGCCATGGTGGGGTTGGGCTGAGAACTGGCTGAGCTTAGGGACATGGTTTGGTGGCCATGGTGGGGTTGGGCTGACAGCTGGCTGAGCTTAGGGACATGGTTTGGTGGCCATGGTGGAGTTGGGCTGACAGCTGGCTGAGCTTAGGGACATGGTTTAGTGGCCATGGTGGGGTTGGGTTGAGAACTGGATGAACTCAGGGACATGGTTTAGTGGCCATGGTGGGGTTGGGTTGAGAACTGGCTGAGCTTAGGGACATGGTTTGGTGGCCATGGTGGGGTTGGGCTGAGAACTGGCTGAGCTTAGAGACATGGTTTGGTGGCCATGGTGGGGTTGGGCTGACAGCTGGCTGAGCTTAGGGACATGGTTTGGTGGCCATGGTGGGGTTGGGTTGAGAACTGGCTGAGCTTAGGGACATGGTTTAGTGGCCATGGTGGGGTTGGGTGGAGAACTGGATGAACTCAGGGACATGGTTTGGTGGCCATGGTGGGGTTGGGTTGAAAACTGGCTGAGCTTAGGGACATGGTTTGGTGGCCATGGTGGGGTTGGGCTGACAGCTGGCTGAGCTTAGGGACATGGTTTGGTAGCCATGGTGGGGTTGGGCTGACAGCTGGCTGAGCTTAGGGACATGGTTTGGTGGCCATGGTGGGGTTGGGTGGAGAACTGGATGAACTCAGGGACATGGTTTGGTGGCCATGGTGGGGTTGGGTTGAAAACTGGCTGAGCTTAGGGACATGGTTTGGTGGCCATGGTGGGGTTGGGCTGACAGCTGGCTGAGCTTAGGGACATGGTTTGGTAGCCATGGTGGGGTTGGGCTGACAGCTGGCTGAGCTTAGGGACATGGTTTGGTGGCCATGGTGGGGTTGGGCTGACAGCTGGCTGAGCTTAGGGACATGGTTTGGTGGCCATGGTGGGGTTGGGCTGACAGCTGGCTGAGCTTAGGGACATGGTTTGGTGGCCATGGTGGGGTTGGGTTGAGAACTGGCTGAGCTTAGGGACATGGTTTGGTGGCCATGGTGGGGTTGGGCTGACAGCTGGCTGAGCTTAGGGACATGGTTTGGTGGCCATGGTGGGGTTGGGCTGACAGCTGGCTGAGCTTAGGGACATGGTTTGGTGGCCATGGTGGGGTTGGGCTGAGAACTGGCTGAGCTTAGGGACATGGTTTGGTGGCCATGGTGGGGTTGGGTTGAGAACTGGCTGAGCTGAGGGACATGGTTTGGTGGCCATGGTGGGGTTGGGCTGAGAACTGGCTGAGCTTAGGGACATGGTTTGGTGGCCATGGTGGGGTTGGGCTGACAGCTGGCTGAGCTTAGGGACATGGTTTAGTGGCCATGGTGGGGTTGGGTTGAGAACTGGCTGAGCTTAGGGACATGGTTTGGTGGCCATGGTGGGGTTGGGTTGAGAACTGGCTGAGCTTAGGGACATGGTTTGGTGGCCATGGTGGAGTTGGGTTGAGAACTGGCTGAGCTTAGGGACATGGTTTGGTGGCCATGGTGGGGTTGGGTTGAGAACTGGCTGAGCTTAGGGACATGGTTTAGTGGCCATGGTGGGGTTGGGTTGAGAACTGGCTGAGCTTAGGGACATGGTTTAGTGGCCATGGTGGGGTTGGGTTGAGAACTGGATGAACTCAGGGACATGGTTTGGTGGCCATGGTGGGGTTGGGCTGACAGCTGGCTGAGCTTAGGGACATGGTTTGGTGGCCATGGTGGAGTTGGGTGGAGAACTGGCTGAGCTTAGGGACATGGTTTGGTGGCCATGGTGGGGTTGGGTTGAGAACTGGCTGAGCTTAGGGACATGGTTTGGTGGCCATGGTGGGGTTGGGCTGACAGCTGGCTGAGCTTAGGGACATGGTTTAGTGGCCATGGTGGGGTTGGGTTGAGAACTGGCTGAGCTTAGGGACATGGTTTGGTGGCCATGGTGGGGTTGGGCTGAGAACTGGCTGAGCTTAGGGACATGGTTTGGTGGCCATGGTGGGGTTGGGCTGACAGCTGGCTGAGCTTAGGGACATGGTTTGGTGGCCATGGTGGGGTTGGGTTGAGAACTGGCTGAGCTTAGGGACATGGTTTAGTGGCCATGGTGGGGTTGGGTTGAGAACTGGATGAACTCAGGGACATGGTTTGGTGGCCATGGAGGGGTTGGGCTGACAGCTGGCTGAGCTTAGGGACATGGTTTGGTGGCCATGGTGGGGTTGGGTGGAGAACTGGCTGAGCTTAGGGACATGGTTTGGTGGCCATGGTGGGGTTGGGTTGAGAACTGGCTGAGCTGAGGGACATGGTTTGGTGGCCATGGTGGGGTTGGGCTGACAGCTGGCTGAGCTTAGGGATATGGTTTAGTGGCCATGGTGGGGTTGGGTTGAGAACTGGCTGAGCTTAGGGACATGGTTTAGTGGCCATGGTGGGGTTGGGTGGAGAACTGGATGAACTCAGGGACATGGTTTGGTGGCCATGGTGGGGTTGGGTTGAAAACTGGCTGAGCTTAGGGACATGGTTTGGTGGCCATGGTGGGGTTGGGCTGACAGCTGGCTGAGCTTAGGGACATGGTTTGGTAGCCATGGTGGGGTTGGGCTGACAGCTGGCTGAGCTTAGGGACATGGTTTGGTGGCCATGGTGGGGTTGGGTGGAGAACTGGATGAACTCAGGGACATGGTTTGGTGGCCATGGTGGGGTTGGGTTGAAAACTGGCTGAGCTTAGGGACATGGTTTGGTGGCCATGGTGGGGTTGGGCTGACAGCTGGCTGAGCTTAGGGACATGGTTTGGTAGCCATGGTGGGGTTGGGCTGACAGCTGGCTGAGCTTAGGGACATGGTTTGGTGGCCATGGTGGGGTTGGGCTGACAGCTGGCTGAGCTTAGGGACATGGTTTGGTGGCCATGGTGGGGTTGGGCTGACAGCTGGCTGAGCTTAGGGACATGGTTTGTTGGCCATGGTGGGGTTGGGTTGAGAACTGGCTGAGCTTAGGGACATGGTTTGGTGGCCATGGTGGGGTTGGGCTGACAGCTGGCTGAGCTTAGGGACATGGTTTGGTGGCCATGGTGGGGTTGGGCTGACAGCTGGCTGAGCTTAGGGACATGGTTTGGTGGCCATGGTGGGGTTGGGCTGAGAACTGGCTGAGCTTAGGGACATGGTTTGGTGGCCATGGTGGGGTTGGGTTGAGAACTGGCTGAGCTGAGGGACATGGTTTGGTGGCCATGGTGGGGTTGGGCTGAGAACTGGCTGAGCTTAGGGACATGGTTTGGTGGCCATGGTGGGGTTGGGCTGACAGCTGGCTGAGCTTAGGGACATGGTTTAGTGGCCATGGTGGGGTTGGGTTGAGAACTGGCTGAGCTTAGGGACATGGTTTGGTGGCCATGGTGGGGTTGGGTTGAGAACTGGCTGAGCTTAGGGACATGGTTTGGTGGCCATGGTGGAGTTGGGTTGAGAACTGGCTGAGCTTAGGGACATGGTTTAGTGGCCATGGTGGGGTTGGGTTGAGAACTGGCTGAGCTTAGGGACATGGTTTAGTGGCCATGGTGGGGTTGGGTTGAGAACTGGCTGAGCTTAGGGACATGGTTTAGTGGCCATGGTGGGGTTGGGTTGAGAACTGGATGAACTCAGGGACATGGTTTGGTGGCCATGGTGGGGTTGGGCTGACAGCTGGCTGAGCTTAGGGACATGGTTTGGTGGCCATGGTGGAGTTGGGTGGAGAACTGGCTGAGCTTAGGGACATGGTTTGGTGGCCATGGTGGGGTTGGGTTGAGAACTGGCTGAGCTTAGGGACATGGTTTGGTGGCCATGGTGGGGTTGGGCTGACAGCTGGCTGAGCTTAGGGACATGGTTTAGTGGCCATGGTGGGGTTGGGTTGAGAACTGGCTGAGCTTAGGGACATGGTTTGGTGGCCATGGTGGGGTTGGGCTGAGAACTGGCTGAGCTTAGGGACATGGTTTGGTGGCCATGGTGGGGTTGGGCTGACAGCTGGCTGAGCTTAGGGACATGGTTTGGTGGCCATGGTGGGGTTGGGTTGAGAACTGGCTGAGCTTAGGGACATGGTTTAGTGGCCATGGTGGGGTTGGGTTGAGAACTGGATGAACTCAGGGACATGGTTTGGTGGCCATGGAGGGGTTGGGCTGACAGCTGGCTGAGCTTAGGGACATGGTTTGGTGGCCATGGTGGGGTTGGGTGGAGAACTGGCTGAGCTTAGGGACATGGTTTGGTGGCCATGGTGGGGTTGGGTTGAGAACTGGCTGAGCTGAGGGACATGGTTTGGTGGCCATGGTGGGGTTGGGCTGACAGCTGGCTGAGCTTAGGGATATGGTTTAGTGGCCATGGTGGGGTTGGGTTGAGAACTGGCTGAGCTTAGGGACATGGTTTAGTGGCCATGGTGGGGTTGGGTGGAGAACTGGCTGAGCTTAGGGACATGGTTTGGTGGCCATGGTGGGGTTGGGTTGAGAACTGGCTGAGCTGAGGGACATGGTTTGGTGGCCATGGTGGGGTTGGGCTGACAGCTGGCTGAGCTTAGGGACATGGTTTAGTGGCCATGGTGGGGTTGGGTTGAGAACTGGCTGAGCTTAGGGACATGGTTTGGTGGTGTGACCGGTTTAGGCTGTGCCTTTAAGAAAGGGACACTTTCTGAACACTCTGGGCGAATGTTTTGATATTAGAATGAAAACAATGATATGCTAATTCAATTTCATTGGCGGGACCCAGTTGTAGTTTTTTTGTTTAGTCTTTCAGTCGGGGAGTCAGTCAGGCAGTCGTTTTTCTTCTTCCCCCTGTGCTGTGAGCTGGCTCGTTTCTCTCTACGATTCCTCTCTAACCAGATAAGAAAACTAACTTTTTGCATCCGCTTTGAGCTTTAACAAAGTTTTCCCCTTTTAATTACCTTCCTTTCTCTCTCTCTAACCCTTTTGGGAAAAAAGGGGAGGTAGGGAGGGAGAAGGGAGGGGCAGGCCGAACCCCCTGGCCGCAGGGGGGGGTTGGGGAAAGGTTTCCTGTATTACATACATTGCTGTATATTTCTGTATATATTGTAAATATTGTATATTTTTGTACATATTCACTGCATTCCATATCTGCTTGTAAAATACAGCTTTCATCTGCTTCTCCGGCTGAGTTAGCTGTGGAATTCTTTTGTGTGTGGGGGGGGAACCTTCCTACTCCACCACAGGTGGCCATGGTGGGGTTGGGCTGAGAACTGGCTGAGCTTAGGGACATGGTTTGGTGGCCATGGTGGGGTTGGGTGGAGAACTGGATGAACTCAGGGACATGGTTTGGTGGCCATGGTGGGGTTGGGTGGAGAACTGGATGAACTCAGGGACATGGTTTGGTGGCCATGGTGGGGTTGGGCTGACAGCTGGCTGAGCTTAGGGACATGGTTTGGTGGCCATGGTGGGGTTGGGTGGAGAACTGGATGAACTCAGGGACATGGTTTGGTGGCCATGGTGGGGTTGGGTGGAGAACTGGATGAACTCAGGGACATGGTTTGGTGGCCATGGTGGGGTTGGGCTGACAGCTGGCTGAGCTTAGGGACATGGTTTGGTGGCCATGGTGGGGTTGGGTGGAGAACTGGATGAACTCAGGGACATGGTTTGGTGGCCATGGTGGGGTTGGGCTGACAGCTGGCTGAGCTTAGGGACATGGTTTGGTGGCCATGGTGGGGTTGGGTGGAGAACTGGATGAACTCAGGGACATGGTTTGGTGGCCATGGTGGGGTTGGGTGGAGAACTGGATGAACTCAGGGACATGGTTTGGTGGCCATGGTGGGGTTGGGCTGACAGCTGGCTGAGCTTAGGGACATGGTTTGGTGGCCATGGTGGGGTTGGGTGGAGAACTGGATGAACTCAGGGACATGGTTTGGTGGCCATGGTGGGGTTGGGCTGACAGCTGGCTGAGCTTAGGGACATGGTTTGGTGGCCATGGTGGGGTTGGGCTGATAGCTGGCTGAGCTCAGGGACATGGTTTGGTGGCCATGGTGGGGTTGGGCTGACAGCTGGCTGAGCTTAGAGGACTTTTGCAACAGAGAGAAATCTCTGGTTCTATTCTTCCAAGGAACTAGGGCAAAAGTAATCATTAGCTGGCAGTCTGCATTCCCAGGCAGCAGGAATAGTCTCCCTCCAATCAGCAAATCACACCTTTTGCAGCAGGTTTAGTTGATGCATTTAATGATAATGTAAGAAGATTGTATTTTCCCTCCTCTTCACAATTCAAAGCTCTTCAAGGCAGGGAAGCAGCTGTCTGGAAATATCACTGTGGAATTACCACTTCCCCTCACATGAAAAGCTGGAGAGGCCATCAGAGTGGAGCAAGGGTATTTGCCTTAAACATATTGGCTCCCCAGCTCAGCAGGAGAAAATAGCAGCAGGGTGCTTCAGATCCCATCTCAGATGAGAGCCCAGCAATTGCCATATCTCCTGACCCAGTGGCAGCGCTCCACAGACTAACAGACACTCCTGGCTCTCAGATGGAGACCCAAGAGATGATTCTATCCAGCACTGCCCTTCCTGATGCTTCTGGGCCAAGGCTGAAGGGAATGGCCGTGGATCATGGGAGCTGACAAGTACCAGGTGATAGGATGAGAGGAAATGGCCTCAAGTTGCACCAGGGGAGGGGTAGGCTGGAGATGAGGAACAGTTTCTTGGCTGCAAGAGTGGTCAGGGATTGGAGGAGGCTGCCCAGGGAGGTGGTGGAGCCCCCAGCACCTTTGAGGAGTAGCTGAGGGTGTTCAGTGTGCAGAAGAAGAGGCTAAGGAGAGACCTCATTGTCCTCCACAGCTCCCTAAAAGGGGGCTGGAGCCAGGTGGGTACTGGGCTCTTCTCCCTAGTGTGAGGTTATAGAAGGAGAGGAAATGACCTGAAATTGTGCCAGGGGAGGGTTTAGATTGGAGATGAGGAGCAATTTCTTTGCTGTAAGAGTGGTCAGATATTGGAAGAGGCTGTCCAGGGGGTGGTGGAGTCCCCATGCCTGGAGGTGTGTTCACGAAGCCTGTGGCCATGACACATGGGGATGTGGTTTAGTGGCCATGGTGGGGTTGCACTGATTGCTGGACTGGATGATCTTAGAGGCCTTTTGCAGCCCAAACAATTCTCTGCTTCCATGTTTGACTCTGGAGGTGTTCCTTCATGTGATGCCCTTTGCTCCATTGAACTCCAGCCCCTGAGCCCAGGAGAGGCTGAGGGGCAGTGCTGCTGCTCCCCACCACTCCCCAGCTGAGGGGAATCCAGTAAAGGGAACCAAAGAGAGGCTTTCCCTGGGCAGAAAGGACACAGCCTCAGCTGGCAAAGGAAAGCTGAACATGTTCTGCTGTTTGCATGCTGCCCCCTGTGCCCATGAGGCTGTGCAGCTGTGAGGTGCTCAAGAGGGGATTGGAGGTGGCACTTGGTGCCATGGTTCAGTCACGAGGTCTGTGGTGACAGGTTGGACTTGATGATCTTTGGAGGTCCCTTCCAACCTTGGTGGTTCTGTGGCACTGCTGCAGGCCTCCAAGGCTCTGCCAAACCAGGATGCAAAGAAACAAAAGGCTCTGCTGCTTCTTTCCTGCAGCCCTGGGTCAGTCTGAGGGCTGTGGGTTCAGTGCTGCCTGGACACTGGGGTGTCAGGGATGGGACCCTCTCTCTCTCTTCCCACCAAGGAGTGTAGGGAGCTGATGAGTCTCAGAGTTTTCTCTGGCTACCTGAGCAAGCTGAGAGTGGGCTGGGGAGCAATTGGAGAGGGAGCCACAGGTTCACAAGGAATGGTTTGCAGCAGAGCACCTGAAGCAAAGCCAAGCTCAACCAAGAGACAGAGTTGCTGGGGAGCCACTGAGGTTTATTTGTCTTCCTGTCATTCACCTTCCTCCTTGCTCTACCTCCACCCATGTGTTTCTGCTGCTCCCTGAGCCAAGAGAATGAATCCAGATCCCAGGCTGGGCCTTTCTTAGTGTGTGCAATGCAAGTCAAGCTGCTCTGAACGTCCTCTTGTTGGGTATTAATGCAGCCTGCCATTTGTTACAGGAGTATTTTGCTGTGGCAGACACAAAGTGACATTTATGGGCCTATCATGAGAATGAATTTCACCATCCATTAAAATGATGTACAGGTAAACACTTCATTCATTTTAAACCTAGGAGCTTTGGTTCTTGCTCTGCTCTGGTAGATGGCTCCATCAATACAGCTGCTATGAGCTGAACTCTGTGCTGGGAAGAGAGGACTACTGAAAAATGTTGCAGGTCTGTCATTAAAAGGGGTTAGAGCTCGAAGGGAGACTACAGGAATCAGCTGGTGAGGTCTCCTCTTACAGCTCTGGGTGTGCAGCAGCTGGGGTGCACCTTGGGCTCTGCTGCTGGAAAGGCCTTGGTCCATTCAGTCAGGAGGAAACATCACTCCAGGCTCAATCATCTGCTAGAACCAAAGCCAGCACCAGGAGGTCTTCAAAAGATATATTCAGCACCCAGAGCTCTTAAAGGGAGTAGAGTAGAGTAGAGTAGAGTAGAGTAGAGTAGAGTAGAGTAGAGTAGAGTAGAGTAGAGTAGAGTAGAGTAGAGTAGAGTAGAGTAGAGTAGAGTAGAGTAGAGTAGAGTAGAGTAGAGTAGAGTAGAGTAGAGTAGAGTAGAGTAGAGTAGAGTAGAGTAGAGTAGAGTAGAGTAGAGTAGAGTAGAGTAAACATTCCCTCAGCTCTGCATCAGCCAGCTTGGGCTGAGTCCTGTTATCATTTCTCAGTTCTTGAAATCTTCTTCCCCACCCTTTAGAGACTTGAAGGTGTCCAGAGAAGGGCAAGGAGGCTGGGGAGGGGTCTGGAGCACAGCCCTGTGAGGAGAGGCTGAGGGAGCTGGGGCTGCTTAGCCTGCAGAAGAGGAGGCTCAGGGGAGACCTTCTTGCTCTCTCCAACTCCCTGAAGGGAGGTTGGAGCCAGGTGGGGGTTGGTCTCTTCTGCCAGGCACCCAGCAGCAGAACAAGAGGACACAGTCTCAAGCTGTGCCAGGGGAGGTTGAGGCTGGATGTTAGGAAGAAATTCCTCATAGAGAGACTGATTGCCCATTGGGATGTGCTGCCCAGGGAGGTGGTGGAGTCCCCATCCCTGGAGGTGTTCAAGAGGGGCTTGGATGTGGCACTTGCAGCCATGGGTTAGTTGATTAGATGGTGTTGGGTGATGGGTTGGATTTGATGATCTCTGAGGTCTTTTCCAACCTGGTTAATTCCATTCCATTCTATTCCATTCCATTCCATTCCATCCTAACCTATCCTACCCTACCCTACGAATGGTCTCTAAAGGGCATCTAGCTTAACCCCCTGCCTTCCCCACCACCACCCTTTATCTTCCCAAGGCAGCTCCTGCTCTTCCTCTCCTCCCCACTCCCCCTCATCTTCCCAAAGCAGCTCCTGTTCCCTCTAAAACCATCTTCCCCCCTGTCTAAACAGATCCTGCTCCACCACCACCATTTTTGCACCTATCCCTGAGCCAGAAGCAAGACCCTCAACCAGCCAAGGGACCACCCAGAGGAGCTCAGCCCCAGCAAGGAGGCCCAGCCAGCACCCATGGATGAGATTGGAGTGGATATCAATACTCGTCCTACCTAACCGGGGGCCACCAGGCCCCCGGCCTTTGTTGTCACCACCACCATCACCCAGTGCGCACCAGGAGGACTCACCAGTGATGAGAGGAGGATCCCTCTGCCCAGATGAGCTCAGCTTAGGGCTTCTGCCTTTCCTGGGCAGGATTAAGAAGGGGAGTGGGTGGAGAGGGCCAAGTGGCCACACCTGGGGTGGGAGGAGACTCCAACAGAGCCCAGGTGCTCTGAGATTTAGTGGGAAAAAGGGGGGTTGGGGGTGGAAAGGGGTGGAAAAGGGGCAGACAAAAGGTTTCCATCTCATATTGTCTCCATACTCACACAGGGGAGACCACAGGGTTCATTGTGGCAGGGACTGCTCCTGTTTAGCTGTAGGAGAGTTCAACTCTGCCAGCTGAACCCGTTGACTCCTCTCCAGCCCAGCGGTGTCCTGGCTTCACACAGCCTGCTCTCAGAAGTAAGCCCCATCCCACACACACAGAGGTGGGTGGGAAAACACCCCCCCCCAAAAAAACCCCCTCTGGGCTGAGATAAAGTTTGCTGAGATGGTAACACTGTACAATTACCTTAGCAGAAGGTTTGTGTGTCGAGGTTATGGGTTGAACTTAATACCAGCCTATCAAAAACACATTTGGGTTTGCCAGTAAATTATCTAGTGTCCAAGGGTAGTGGAACATCCTGAAAGGAGCCATGTTAAGCATCTAGCAAGTACTAAAAGACAACAATTCCTATTTCAATAGTATTTTAAGATCCATCCTTTCTCAACAGCAATGGTTTCACTGTCTGCCCCTTTTCCACCCCTTCCCCCTGCCTTTTTCCCATTAAATCTCAGAGCACCTGGGCTCTGTTGGAGTCTCCTCCCACCCCAGGTGTGGCCACTTGGCCCTCTCCACCCACTCCCCTTCTTAATCCTGCCCAGGAAAGGCAGAAGCCCTAAGCTGAGCCCATCTGGGCTGAGGGATCCTCCTCTCATCACTGGTGAGTCCTCCTGGTGCACACTGGGTGATGGTGGTGGTGACAACAAAGGCCGGGGCCTGGTGGCCCCCGGTTAGGTAGGACGAGTATTGATATCCACTCCAATCTCATCCATGGGTGCTGGCTGGGCCTCCTTGCTGGGGCTGAGCTCCTCTGGGTGGTCCCTTGGCTGGTTGAGGGTCTTGCTTCTGGCTCGGGGATGGGTGCTAAAAATGGTGGGGGTGGAGCAGGATCTGTTTAGACAGAACCTTTTGTTCTCCAGGCACAAGTGCATGAGTTACAAAGAACAGTAAAGAGAAGAGAGAGTTTTCCAGAAGGAGAGCTGCACTGGTCTACCATGAACAGTTCTCTGGTCCTAGTACATGGACAGCAGCTCCAAATTTGAGTAGGGAAAGATCTGGACGAGGCACTCAGTCCCATGGTTTAGCTGATTAGATGGTGCTGGGTAATAGGTTGGACTTGATGATCTCAAAGGTCTTTTCCAACCTCTGATTCTGCAGTCCTGTCCTACCCCCTCCTGTCTGGTCCTGTCCTACCCCCTCCTGTCTGGTCCTGTCCTACCCCCTCCTGTCTGGTCCTGTCCTACCCTCCTTTCTTCCTGGTTTCTCACTGCCCCTTCCATGTTTTTGACCTGAGTGAGACTCCTCAGAGAGCTCTTCAGAGCCTTCTTCAGCACCGCTGTGGGCAGCCCTCGCTTCCGATCAGCAGGGAAGGGAGGAGGGAGAACCGACGAGCCCAGGAGAAAGGCAGCTCCCGTCCCGCCGTGGAGGGCCCCTGCGGCAGGGCTGGCAGAGGCAGCTGAACTGCCAGCTGCCCTGCATGCAGAGCCAGCCCGAAATAGAAGGCCCCCGGGAGCTGCCCCCTTGGCTGTGTGAGAGACTAAAGCTTGTCTCTCCCGGTGTGACTCAACAAAGATAAAATCCCTTGCTGTTTGTCCAGACAATAGCCGCTGTGCGTTGGGCAGAGCCACTGGAAGGACTCTTGGAAGGTGCAAAGATAACATTGCTCATGGGACTGCAGCTGGCCTACAGCAATGGCCCAAGGGCCCAGCATTCACACCTTCAGGACAAGATCTTTTCCAGCCATCAGATCCCCCAGGAAAGGACAATGGCTCCTGATGTGTTAAGGGTGTGTGGGTAGGCAGATGGAGCGGGAGGAGGCGGAGGCCTTCCCCCCTCCATCCAGTGGCTGCCCAAACTCACCTGAGCACACAGAAAGATTTCCTGGGGAACGATACCTGGACCTAAAGATGATTTCCCAGAACGATATCCTGGGGAACAACACCTGGACACTTGCCTAAGGGCTAAAAAACTGTATAAAAGACTGGAGCAGCTACTGGCTTTGGGAGGAGAAAATTGGAGAAGCAAGATGCAGAAGAAAGCAGACGGCAGCACACGCTGGAAACATCCCGGGGCCAACACAACGGATCTTGGACTCTGAAAACCCTCTCTCCGTGCTCTAAGTTCCACCTGCTGCAACTCATGGAGCTGAAGAAGCTGCCCAGAGGACCTCATCCCTTCTACAGCCAAAGCCGCGGCGCCCTTCCTCCGCGGCCCCAACCCTCTCCCGCGGCGCCCACACCTCCCGCGGCGCCCTTCCTCCGCAGACCCAAGCTGTCTTGGGGGTGGTGAGGGGTGTGGTAATACAATTCTTTCCCTCTTCTCCCTTTCTTCTCTCTCTTCCTATTCTCTCTCTCTCTCTCTCCCCTTCTGATCCCTCCGCTTTATTTATGTCCATCCACTGTAGTTACGCAATCAATAGTCTGGCTGTTGATACTTTGGCCTCGTTTGTGCCTCTCATTTCACAGCACGGGAATATTCATTACAAACCTGAATCTCTTTCCCTCTCCGGATGGAGACAGGCTGCCGCTGCTCTTCAGGAGGAGGCGCTGCAGAGGCGTTGGTGAACCGAGGAGCTCAGCTCCCTGCTGGGCTCCAGCACCGTGGCCTTGCCCCTGACCCCCCCAAAGCAGTGCAGCTGGGGCTACCCTTCCCTCAGCAGTGCTCCAGCACAGGGCTTGACACGAGTCAGGAGGCAACCAGGGCCAGCCTCTTCCGAGCCTCCTCTCTCTCATTGCTTTCCCCCCACGTCAGCACCGAGCCTTGGCACCTGGAAACATCCTGCTCTGGGTGCTCTGCGTATTGAAACTTGGGCTGCTGCCTTTTTGGCTGATTTCCAAGCTCAGCCTCAGCTCCTGTTGCACAAAACCTGTGTGCTCAAGTGCCCCTGCAGCAGCAGAGCAGATGAGCTCCCAAGCCCATGTAAGACGCAAGCACCACAGGCTCCACAGAGCTTCAGAAGGGGTTTAACTCTTTGCTCAAGGGCCAGAGGAGCGCCTACGGCTGCCTGGCCTTTGGCACACCATGTTCATAGACCCACAGAAGGGTTTGGGTTGGAAAGGACCTTGAAGAGCATCAGGGACAGGGACACCTCCCACCAGCACAGCTTGCTCAAGGCCTCATCCAGCCTGGCCTTGAGCACCTCCAGGGAGGGGACAGCCACAGCCTCCCTGGGCAGCCTGTGCCAGTCTCCCCCGCCTCACTCTACATAATTTCTTCCTCTTCTTCAGTCTCAATCTCCCCTCTTCCAGCCTAAAGCCATTGCCTCTCATCCTGTCACTGCCAGCCCTTGTCAAAAGTCCCTCCTCAGCTTTCTTGTAGCTCTTTCATGTACTGGCATGCTGCTCTCCCTCAAGCCTTCACTTCTCTAGCCACAACTCCCTCAGCCTGTCCCCACAGGGGAGGTTCTCAGCCCTCTGATCATCTTCGTGGTCTCCTCTAGACCCTCTCCAGCAGCTCCAGGTCCCTCTTGTGCTGGGTCCCCAGAGCTGGGGGCAGTGCTGCAGGTGGGCTCTGAGCAGAGGGGCCGAATCCCCTCCCTGTGCTGCTGCTCTCCCTGCTCTGGCTGCAGCTCAGCACTCAGCTGCCTGCTGGGCTGCCAGGGATCATTGCTGGCTCATGCTGGGTTTTAAAGCAGAGGGCATTCACCTCACACAGAGCCCCTCTGGGTGCCCTGCCACAGCACCTTCCCTGATGCCACCTCCCTGAAAAGCAGGCATCCCAAAAGCTGCAGCTGCTGGCTGGTGGCTGAGCTGTTTCCAGGCAGCTGTGCTCAGCCCATTGCCTCCCTTGCAGCCAAGGGAGGCTTGCAAATGTGCTTGGATTTCCCCAGCCACACTGGATGTATCTGTGCTAGATTTGGAGCTGATTGTAATGGCCATAAGGGAATTGGCCTATGAGCAAGGTGGGTCTGCGATGAGGAGTGATTGCTTCTGCTCTTTGGGGTAAGGGTTTGAGGAGCAGCCATTTGGGTTGGGAGGGTTTGTTTTGTGTGCCAAAGAGATGCATTCAATGCCAGTCAGAAACTGGCTACAAATAAGAAGGAGGCAGTCAGCTGAGAGGGAATTATCTCAGGGAAACTCATGCTAGCCACGTGGGCTTTGGCCTATTTTGTCTCTGGCAGCAGGATATGAGACACACTGCTCCAAGCACCTCCCTGCCCCTGGAAGCCAAGTCAAGCCTAATCTCAGCCTGTGGGCTCAGCTTCTCTGCAGATCTTGTTCCCAGACTTAGCAAAGCACAGCACAGCACAGGCTCAGTGTCCAAGGCAAGCTGGCCACAAGGAACCTTTGATGCTCAGGGGCAGAAGGGGGAAGTGCTTGCAGAGCAGCACTGGCAACAAGGACACGGCAGGGCAGTTCTGAACATTGGGTCAGAAAGTGGTTTGGGTTGGAAGGAACCTGTGCTCAGCACTGCTTAGGCCACACTTTGAGTTCTGTGACCAGTTCTGGGCTCCCAGTTGAAGAAGGACATTGAGAGACTTGAAGGTGTCCAGAGAAGGGCAACAAAGCTGGGGAGGGGTCTGGAGCACACCCTGTGAGGAGAGGCTGAGGGAGCTGGGGTTGCTTAGCCTGCAGAAGAGGAGGCTCAGGGGAGACCTTCTTGCTCTCTCCAATTCCCTGCAGGGAGGTTGTAGCCAGGTGGGGGTTGGTCTCTTCTGCCAGGCACCCAGCAGCAGAACAAGAGGACACAGTCTCAAGCTGTGCCAGGGGAGGTTGAGGCTGGAGGTGAAGAGGAAGTTCTTCCCAGTAAGAGGAATTGGGCACTGGAATGTGCTGCCCAGGGAGGTGGTGGAGTCCCCATCCCCGGGGGTGTTCAAGAAAGGCTTGGATGTGGCCCTTGGAGCCATGTTCAGCTGCTGTCCACCACTCCCCCCAGGTCCCTCTCTGCCTGGCTGCTCTCAGCCACTCTGCCCCCAGCCTGGAGCTCTGCCTGGGGTTGCTGTGGCCAAAGTGCAGCCCCTGGCACTTGGACTTGTTGAATGCCATCCTGTTGGCCTCTGCCCATCTGCCCAGCCTGGCAAGGTCCCTCTGCAGACCTCTCCTACCCTCTAACAGCTCAACTCCTGCCCCCAGCTTGGTGTCATCTGCAAACACACTGCTGATGGACTCCGTCCCCTGACTCATTCAGTTCTGCTGAGCCCTCCAGGATCCTTACATAAAAGGAACCAAAGGAATGCAAAAGCATTGCTACCAAAACATTGCCCTTTGGTTTTACAACTCCATTAATCTGTGATGCTTCCTTAATGAGAAACATTATTGCCTAGGGAAGCCAGCAGCCTGCCTCAAACAGCTACCCAACTGCTCATCCAGCAGAGACACAGTGATAGCCAAAATGTCTTTGGGGCTTGAAGAGGGGAACACCAAACAAGCAGGCAACCACATATGTTTCCTTGCCTGGAATATCTGCTCTCTGGGTGTGAATAAACATTTCACATCACACCTTTTGCTGGCTGCCACAGCAAGCTTTCAAAGAGAGAGCTCCTTCTTTGCTAGGGTGAAGGGGAAGATGCTCTCCGCTGGGAGAGGAGAGAGAAGAAAGACAGCTTCAGAGTGGAGCTCCAGCCGGGGCCCCAGACCCTTTGAACTGTCAGGATTAATATGTCATTAAATAATTAACTCCATGGTGCATGAGAGAAAGGGCTACAGGCTGGGGACAGAGTGGCTGGAGAGCAGCCAGGCAGAAAGGGACTTGGGGGTGCTGGTGGACAGCAGCTGAACAGGAGCCTGCAGTGTGCCCAGGCAGCCAAGAAGGCCAAGGGCATCCTGGCCTGCAGCAGGAAGAGTGTGGCCAGCAGGAGCAGGGAAGTCATTCTGCCCTGTGCTCAGCACTGCTGAGGCCACACCTTGAGTCCTGTGTCCAGTTCTGGGCTCCTCAGTTGAAGAAGGACATTGAGAGACTTGAAGGTGTGCAGAAAAGGGCAAGGAGGCTGGGGAGGGGTCTGGAGCACAGCCCTGTGAGGAGAGGCTCTGGATGATCTCCAGAGGTCCTTTCCAACCCCTAACATTCTGTGGCTCCTTGAGCTGTCCCCAGACAACTCTCTGACCTGATCTCTTACAAGCCTAGGGCCAGCTTTGAGCTCAGGCAAATGTGATTTTAGCTGAATTCAGAGTAAGGCTTGCTCTTCCAGCCTGTTGCAGGTTTGGTGAGTGGGGAAGAGAACCATTAAAGCTTAAAAAAACAGCTAAAAGCTCCTAGCTCAGGTGTCTGGTCAAAAGCCTTCTGCTAGAAGGGAACATTTCTAATCCCAGATTTAATATAGAGTCATAGAATTGTTTTGGTTGAAATGCCCTCCAGGATCATCCAGTCCAACCAGCAACCCAATCCCACCATGGCTATCAAACCACGTCCCACGGTCCCATGGCCACAGGTTTCTTGAACCCCTCCAGGGATAGGGACTCCATCACCTCCCTGGGCAGCCTGTGCCAATCCCTGACCACTCTGGCAGCAGAGAAATTGTTCCTCATCTCCAACCTGAACCACCCCCTGGCACAGTTTCAGGTCATTTCCTCTCCTTGTATCACCTGAGACTAGGGAGAAGAGACCAACCTCCACCTCACTGCACCCTCCTTGCAGGGAGCTGTAGAGAGCAACGAGGTCTCCTTTCTCTTGCAGCAAAGAATTTGCTCCTAATCTCCAACCTAAACCTCCCCTGGTGCTACTTCAGTCCATAAACAAGAGTGGTAATGAAGTCACTTAAGAGAATCCATCTCCATCCTTGCAATTTGTGTGCCAGTGACCAGGCTCTTACCTCAGCCCTTGGTGAGATAACCTCCACTTAACCCCCAGGAAGATTAGGATTATATGATCCAGGCAGGGCTCTTTCAGCCAGCTTGCTGCTTTATTATATGAAAGGTTGTAAGGGTGGGGGGAATGAAAGAGAGGGGGGAAAAAGGGAAGGGGAATAAAAGAGGGGGAGAAAGAAAAGAGGGGGGGAAAGAAAAGAGGGGGGGGGGAAATACAGAAGGGGGAAAATAAGAGAGGGGAAAAAATAAAAGAGGGGAAAAATAAGAGAGGGGGAAAAATAAAGGAGGGGAAAGATAAGAGAGGGGGAAAAATAAAGGAGGGGAAAGATAAGAGAGGGGGAAAAATTAAAAGAGGGGAAAGATAAGAGAGGGGGAAAATACGGGAAAATATAGAGGGAGAAATAAAAGAAGGGAAAAATAAAAGAGGGGAAAATATAGAGGGGGAAATAAAAGAGGGGAAAAATAAAAGGGGAAAATAGGGGAAAAATAAAAGAGGGGAAAATAAGAGGGGAAAATAAAAGAGGGGGAAAAGAGAGGGAAAATAAAAGGGGGAAATAAAAGAGGGGGAAATAAAAGAGGGGGAAAAGGGGGAAGGTACAAGAGAGGGGGAAAGGGTACAAGAGAGGGGAAAAATAAAAGAGGGGTAATATAAGAGAGGGAAAAATTAAAGAGAGGGGGGAAAAAAGAGGGGGGGAAATAAAAGGGAGAGGGAAACATAAAAGAGGGGGGAAGAGGAGGGGAAATAAAAGAGAAGGGAAAAGAAATGAAAGAGAGGGGAAAATAAAACAGGTGAAAAATAAAAGGGAGGGGGAAAAATAAAAGAGGGGAAAATAAAAGAGAGGGTGGGAAAGGGGAGGGGAGAATAAAAGAGGGGGGAAGGGGGGGAACTAAAAGAGAGGGGGAAAAGGAGAGGGAAAATAAAAGAGAGGGGAAAATAAAAGAGAGGGGGGGGGGAAAGGAGAGGGAAAATAAAAGAGAGGGAAAATAAAAAGAGAGGGGGGGAAAAGGAGAGGGAAAAAATAAAAGAGAGGGGAAAATAGAGAGGGGTAAAGGAGAGGGAAAATAAAAGAGAGGGGGGAAATAAATGAGGGGGAAATAAAAGAGAGAGGGGGAAAGGAGAGGGGAAAAATAAAAGAGAGGGGGAAATAAAAGGGGGGAAAAGGAGAGGGGAAAAATAAAAGAGAGAGGAAAATAAAAGGGGGGAAAGGAGAGGGGAAAAATAAAAGAGAGGGGAAATTAAAAGGGGGGGGAAGGAGAGGGGAAAAATAAAAGAGAGAGGGGGAAAAAAAGAGAGAGGGGAAAAAACAAAGGAGATCTAATCTAGTGCCATCTGCTCAGGATGAGGTGAGAAGACCTCTGCCAGCATCTTCTGTTCACCCCTGCCCACTGGGTTTACACTGCTATCCATTCCCACTTAATTCCACTCTGCCACATTTGCTGCTGCTGCCCTGGAAGTGGCACTAGAGAGGGGCTGCAGGGAAATGCTCTTCACTCTTCAGCAGATGGCACAGCCTGGGCCAGCAGGAGGCAAGCTGTGGCGAGTGCAGAACGGATGCTCTCTGCCTGCTCTCCAGCAGTTGCCTGCTGAGAGGATCAGGCATTGCAGGCTGTCTGGGAAAGTGGAGCTCTCAGTGCTGGGAAGGCTGTGCTCCAGCGTGATCTCAAAGCAAACAGCTTCCCAGTTTGTGTGGGGGAAGCACAGGAGTCATGGGATCATGGAATTGTTTGGGTTGGAAAAGGCCTCCAAGAGCATCCAGTCCAATCAACCCCACCATGGCCATCAACCCAGTCCCCAAGTGCCATGGACGCAGGTGTCTGGAACACCTCCAGGGATGGGGACTCCACCACCTCCCTGGGCAGCACATCCCAATGGACAACAACTCTCTCAGGGAAGAACTTTCTCCTCACCTCCAGCCTAAACTTCCCCTGGCACAGCTTGAGACTGTGTCCTCTTGTTCTGGTGTTGCTTGCCTGGGAGAAGAGACCAACCCCCACCTGGCTCCAACCTCCCTGCAGGGAGTTGGAGAGAGCAAGAAGGTCTCCCCTGAGCCTCCTCTTCTGCAGGCTAAGCAACCCCAGCTCCCTCAGCCTCTCCTCACAGGGCTGTGCTCCAGACCCCTCCCCAGCCTCCTTGCCCTTCTCTGCACACCTTCAAGTCTCTCAAGGTCCTTCTTGAGCTGAGGAGCCCAGAACTGGACACAGGACTCAAGGTGTGGCCTCAGCAGTGCTGAGCACAGGGCAGAATGACTTCCCTGCTCCTGCTGGCCACACTCTTCCTGATGCAGGCCAGGATGCCCTTGGCCTTCTGGGCCAGCTGGGCACACTGCTGGCTCATGTGTGGCACAACATTCACCTCAGCTGGGACCAATCACATGGCTTATTCTATTCTATTCTATTCTATTCTATTCTATTCTATTCTATTCTATTCCATTCCATTCCATTCCATTCCATTCCATTCCATTCCATTCCATTCCATTCCATTCCATTCCATTCCATCCCATCCCATCCTATCCTATTCCATCCTATCCTATTCCATCCTATCCTATTCCATTCTATTCCATTCTATTCTATTCTATTCTATTCTATTCTATTCTATTCTATTCTATTCCTATCCTATCCTATCCTATCCTATCCTATCTATCCTATCCTATCCCATTCCATTCCATTCCATTCCATTCCATTCCATTCCATTCCATTCCATTCCATTCCATCCTATCCTATCCTATCCTATCCTATCCTATCCTATCCTATCCTATTCTATCCTATTCCATTCCATTCCATTCCTATTCTATTCTATCCTATTCTATTCTATTCTATCCCATTCCATTCCATTCCATTCCATTCCATTCCATTCCATTCCATTCCATTCCATCCCATCCTATCCTATTCCATCCTATTCTATTCTATTCTATTCTATTCTATTCTATTCTATTCTATTCTATTCTATCCATTCCATTCCATTCCATTCCATTCCATTCCATTCCATTCCATTCCATTCCATTCCATCCTATTCTATTCCATCCTATTCTATTCTATTCTATTCTATTCTATTCTATTCTATTCCATTCCATTCCATTCCATTCCATTCCATTCCATTCCATTCCATTCCATTCCATTCCATTCCATTCCATTCCATTCTATTCTATTCTATTCTATTCTATTCTATCCCATTCCATTCCATTCCATTCCATTCCATTCCATTCCATTCCATTCCATTCCATTCCATTCTATTCTATTCTATTCCATTCCATTCCATTCCATTCCATTCCATTCCATTCCATTCCATCCTATTCTATTCTATCCTATTCCATTCCATTCCATTCCATTCCATTCCATTCCATTCCATTCTATTCATCCTATTCTATTCTATTCTATTCTATTCTATTCTATTCTATTCTATTCTATTCCATTCCATTCCCATTCCATTCCATTCCATTCCATTCCATTCCATTCCATTCCATTCCATTCCATTCCATTCCATCCTATTCTATTCTATCCTATTCCATTCCATTCCATTCCATTCCATTCCATTCCATTCCATTCCATTCCATTCCATTCCATTCCATTCCATTCCATTCCATTCCATTCCATTCCATTCCATTCCATTCCATTCCATTCCATTCCATTCTATTCTATCCTCTCCTATTCTAAAGGGCTCTCAACTGGGTGGGGCTGACAGGCAGTTGAGGTTATCCCTGCTTCAGGCTTTGGAGCCCGACAGGACCTGACTGCCTGTGCAGGCAGTGTGGCGTCGGCTGAGGTCTTCACGTGGGCTGCCTTGGAATGAGCTTCATGAATGTTTTCCTTGCTCTAATCCATCATCCCTCCAACAATACATTCCTGACAGCTAATTAGACTCCACGGAGTGGAATAAGCAGTGGTGTGTTTGGAATTGCAGTCCAGTCCTGGGGAACGGAGCGCACGAGGCCTGTCACCAGCCAGAGCTCTTGGACGTCTTGAGTGCTTTTCATTCCAAGAGCTTGGTGAGCTCTGCTCAGCAGACAGCCCTGCAGCATCGTGGTGGATAACTTCATCACAAAGAGGAGGCAGGAAGCTGAGGCCACCTGCTCAGCAGGAATCCCCCCAAACAAATAAGCAAAGGGATCCGTGCAGCGCCTCTCAAGAAAGATGGAGCCCAGGTGCCACTAACCAGGCTCAAGACAGTTGTGGAGCCCCTATTCCAAGAGGGATCTGGAGGGGCTGGAAGGTGTCCAGAGCAGGGCCAGGAGGAGGAGCAGAGGGCTGGAGCAGCTCTCCTGTAAGGACACACTGAAGGAGTTGGGGCTGTTCAGGCTGGAGAAGAGAAGGCTCCCAGGTGACCTCCTTGTGGCCTTCCAGGATCTGCAGGGGGCTACAGGCAGGCTGGGGAGGGACTGCTCAGGATCTCAGGGAGTGATAGGACTAGGGGGAATGGACTGAAGCTGGAGGTGGGGAGATTGAGGCTGGAGGGGAGGAGGAAGTTCTTCCCCATGAGAGTGGTGAAGCCCTGGAATGGGTTGTGCAGGGAGGTGGTTGAGGCCCCGTCCCTGGAGATGTTTAAGCCCAGGCTGGATGAGGCTGTGGGCAGCCTGCTCTAGTGTGGGGTGTCCCTGCCCATGGCAGGGGGGTTGGAACTAGCTGATCCTTGAGGTCCCTTCCAACCCTGACTGATATTATGATACTGTGATACTATGACAGGAGGGATGAAATCCAGCTCCAGCTGATGGCTGTGGCAAGGTTCCTGCTGATTTCGGCTTGACAGAGTGGGCTGCAAGGCAGATGCAAAGTGGTGACCTGCTTCACCTGGTTACCTGGCATGTTCACCATGTGGACAGGGGCTGATGCTTGCTGCACCAGGAGAGGCTTTCTAAGCTCAGCTGTGATTGCTGCAGAAGCACAGAATGGCTTGGGTTGGACCTTGAAGATCAAGATGATCACACTGGATAACACTGATGGGAATCCTGGAATCATAGAAGAGTTTGGGTTGGAAGGAACCATAAAGATCATAGAATCATACAATCATAGAATCAACAAGGCTGGAAAAGACCTCAAAGATCATCAAGTCCAACCTGTCACCCAACACCTCATGACTACTAAACCATGGCTCCAAGGGCCACATCCAAGCCCCTCTTGAACACCTCCAGGCACAGGGACTCCACCACCTCCCTGGGCAGCACATTCCAATGGCCATTTTCTCTTGCTGGGAAGAACTTTCTCCTCCCCTCCAGCCTGAACCTCCCCTGGCACAGCTTGAGACTGTGTCCTCTTGTTCTGGTGCTGGGTGTCTGGGAGAAGGTCATCCACTGCCAACCCCTGCCACGGGCAGGGACACCTCTCATCAGCCCAGGTTGCTCAAGGCCTCATCCAGCCTGGCCTTGAACACCTCCAGGGAGGGGAAATCCACAACCTCCCTGGAGCAACCTGTTCCAGTGCCTCCTCACCCTCACTCTCAAGAATTGACACCTAATTTCCACTCCAAATCTCCTCTCTTCCAGCTCAAAGCCATTCCCTCTCATCCTGTCATTGCAAACCCTTGTCAGAAGTCCTTCCCCAGCTCTCCTGTATCCCCTTCAGGTCCTGGAAGGCTGCTCTCAGGCTGCAAGAAGCCTACAAAGAGCTTGGATTCACAATATTAGGGAGCTGGCTAGGTTAGGGAATCCTAAGCCAAGAGAGCTCCTGTGGATGCAGCGTTAAAAAGGAGGACAGAAGTGGCTCTGAGATGGATGGATGGTGTGGGGCAGAAGTTCTTCCAGAAGCACTTTGCCTGCAAGTGCTCAGGTGTCTGCCTGCTTCAGATGTGCAACAGTGCTGCTACCTTGAGGCCCCTGAGCACAAGCACACAGCTTTGAGAGTGACAGGCAGAGTGTCAAGTTGAAACAGATCTAGACCTCACCCCATCTGGCATCCTTTCCCTCTGTCTTCTCAGTCCTAACTGGTTTTTAATTTACTGATCATCTAGGCAGCGTTTGAAAGATGTCCCAGGCCTCTCTGGATGCAAATGATCAGTTGAACAGGGCTGCTGGAAAGCTGCTGCAGCCATCTGGAAGTGTCCTCATCCCCAGGCACTAGAAGGAGAGGCAGCGCCTTCACCTTCTCACTCAGGCAGCAGTCTCCTGCAGCTCTGCCCACGAAGCATTAGAGCTGAACACAAACCACAGGGGGGGGCTGCCTCAGGAGCACAGTGCCAGGGCTCCTGCTTAACATCCTTGGGCATGGCTGTGCCTCAGATCCAGCAGCTGCCAGGGACACTTAGCTCCTACTTGCAGTGCAGAATTGAAGTCCTTGCTGAGGTGTTGGGCAAGTCAGTTAGAAGCAGCAGCTGTTTGCCCTCCCAGGGTAAGCAGCTCCCACCAAAGGCTCACTGAGTCACAGAAACATTCAGGTGGGAAAAGAGCCTCAGGATCCCCAAGTCCAACCCAGAACCCTACTCTACAAGGGTCTACAAGGGTCACCCCTAAACCATAGCTCCAGGCTCCACATCCAAACCACCGTGAAACACAGCCAGAGCTGGTGACTCCCCCACCTCCCTGGGCAGCACATCCCAGTGCCTGACCACTCTTGCTGGGAAAAATAATTCCTACTGTCCAGTCTAAACCTCCCCAGTCACAGCTTGAGGCCATTCCCTCCTTGTTCTGTCTCTAATTACCTGTGAGAGGAGACCAGCAGCAGCCTCTCCACAAGGTCCTTTCAGGCAGCTGTAGAGAGCAATGAGGTCTCCCCTCAGCCTCTTCTTTTCCACACTAACCATCCCCAGCTCCTTAGTTGCTCTTCATCAGATTTCTTCTCCAGGCCCTTCCCAGCTTCCTTGCCCTCCTCTGCCCTGGCTCCAGCACCTCCACATCTCTCTTGTGTTGAGGTGCCCAAAGCTGGACACAACACTCAAGGTGTGGCCTCCCCAGAGCTGAGTCCCAGGGGACAGCCACCTCCCTGCTCCTGCTGGACACAGCATTGCTGACCCCAGCCAGGAGGCCTTTGGCTTTCCTGGGCACACTGCTAGCTCTTATTCAGCTGCTTATCCATTAGCACCCCCAGGTCCCTTTCTGCCAGGTAGTTTCCAGCCACACTGCCCCAAGCCTGCAGCATTAGGCTGGAGGTGAGGAGAAAGCTCTTCCCAGAAAGAGGAATTGGCCATTGGGATGTGCTGCCCAGGGAGGTGGTGGAGTCACCATCCCTGGAGGTGTTCAAAAAGGGATTGGATGTGGCACTTGAAGCCATGGTTTAGTTAGTCATGAGGTGTTGGGTGATAGGTTGGACTTGATGATCTCTGAGGTCTTTCCCAGCCTTATTGATTCTATGATTGCTTGGGATTGTTGTGACCCAAGTGCAGGACCTGGCCTTTGGCCTCATTGAAGCTCCTCCCATGAACATTGGGCATAGATCCAATCTAGCCAAGTCCTTCTGTAGAGCCTCCCTACCCTCATGAAGACCAACACTGCCACCTCACTTGGTGTCATCTGCAAACTTACTGCTGACACCCTCTGTGCCTTCATCAAGGGCTCCCAAAGATGAGTTGCATGGAGCTCAGCTGAGTGATCTCCCTGTCTTTCCCTGGGCAAGGAGGCTGGGGAGAGGTCTGGAGCACAGCCCTGTGAGGAGAGGTTGAGGGAGCTGGGGTTGCTTAGCCTGGAGCAGAGGAGGCTCAGGGAGACCTTCTTGCTCTCTCCAACTCCCTGCAGGGAGGTTGTAGCCAGGTGGGGGTTGGTCTCTTCTCCCAGGCACCCAGCAGCAGAACAAGAGGACACAGTCTCAAGCTGTGCCAGGGGAGGTTCAGGCTGGATGTTGGGAAGAAATTCTTGCCAGAAAGAGTAATTTGCCTTTGGGATGTGCTGCTCAGGGAGGTGGTGGAGTCCCCATCACTGGAGCTGTTTAAGAAGAGCCTGGATGGGCCACTTGGTGCCATGGTTTAGTTGATTAGATGGTGTTGGGTGCTAGGTTGGGCTTGATCTTGATGGTCCTCCCCTCCCCTCCCCTCCCCTCCCCTCCCCTCCCCTCCCCCCTCCCCTCCCCTCCCCTCCCCTCCCCTCCCCTCCCCTCCCCCTCCCCTCCCCCCTCCCCTCCCCCTCCCTCCCCTCCCCTCCCCTCCCCTCTCCCTCCCTCCTCTCCTCTCCTCTCCTCTCCTCTCCTCTCCTCTCCTCTCCTCTCCTCTCCTCTCCTCTCCTCTCCTCTCCTCTCCCTCTCCTCTCCTCTCCTCTCCTCTCCTCTCCTCTCCTCTCCTCTCCTCTCCTCTCCTCTCCTCTCTCCTCTCCTCGAGTCTCCTCTCCTCTCCTCGAGTCTCCTCTCCTCTCCTCGAGTCTCCTCTCCTCGAGTCTCCTCTCCTCGAGTCTCCTCTCCTCTCCTCGAGTCTCCTCTCCTCGAGTCTCCTCTCCTCTCCTCGAGTCTCCTCTCCTCGAGTCTCCTCTCCTCGAGTCTCCTCTCCTCGAGTCTCCTCTCCTCTCCTCGAGTCTCCTCTCCTCGAGTCTCCTCTCCTCCCCTCTCTTTTACTCTATTCTATTCTATTCTACTCTATTCTAGTCTACTCTAGTCTAGTCTAAAATGCTTTGAAACCACAGCCCTTCTCCTCTTCAAACATCTCTGCTCCCTGAGGCAGAGCTGCTCCACCTGTGACTGCAGGCCATACATCACAGGGAGAGAATTTTCTGGGCCAAAGGGAAACCCCTCACCGCCACAGAAAGAAAAGCCTGCTTCTCCTGTCCCTCAGGTGTCAGAGCAAATGAACTGCCCTTCCCTCCTGCTGCCCAACCAGCCTGTGTTTGTTTAGCTGAGCAAGAAGCAGCAGCCACCCTCCCCTCATTCCCCCTCCCCACCCCCTCCCAGCAGCCTGCGCTTGCAAAGTGCTCCTTGCATGCAAAGAGGGAGCAGGAGGAAGGCTGTTGGAGCGCACGTGGGGAGTTTAGCTGATGTGCAGGCACAGAGAGAAGCTGGCACTAGCTGGGAGCCGTCAGATCCTCTCTGTGTGCACAGATCATGTGTGCTGCTTGTGCTTTGGTCTGCAGTCCTCTCCTGCAGCTAAAAGCTGAGCCGAGCGCTGCCCAGCCGAGAGCTGCCCAGCCGAGCTGCCCAGCCGGTTGCACACTGAGGGACTGGGGTTGGCAGAAGGCAGGAAAACACAGCTTGAGACAGCAGAGCTGGCACAGCAGAGCTGGTCACAGCTTCCCACTGGCATTGTTTGCCGTGACAGAGTCAGTGGCTGACTCTCATTGCTCCTTAATCTGAATTCTTATCACCAGAAAGCCAGGCAGGACTTGGGCCTTGCATTTGTACTCGAGGGAAGTTTTTGTGTTGAAAGGATTATTGTGGGAGCATGGAATGGTTTGGGTTGGACCTTGAAGATCAAAATGATCACACTGATGATAATCATAGAGTCATAGGATGGTTGGGGTTGGAAGGGACCTCAAAGATCATCCAGTTCCAACCCCCTGCCATGAGCAGGGACACCTCCCACCAGCCCTGGGTGCTCTAAGCTTCATCCAACCTGGCCTTCAGCACCTCCATCCAGAGGGCATCCACAACCTCCCTGGGCAACCTGTGCCAGTGTCTCCCCACCCTCACTCTCAAGAATGTCTTCCTCCTCTCCATTCTCAATCTGTCCTCTCCCAGCTCAAAGCCATTGCCTCTCATCCTATCTCACCAAGCCCTTGTACAAAGTCCCTCCTCAGCTCTTCTGTAGTCCCTTCAGGTACTGGAAGGCCAATGTGTCCCTGGAGCCTTCTCTTCTCCAGGCTGAGCAGCCCGAACTCTCCCAGCTTGTCCTGACAGGAGAGGTTCTTCAGCACTCTGATCATCTTTGTGGCCTCCTCTGGTCCTACTCCAACCGTTCCAGGTTCCTTGTGGTGTTGGGTGCCCCAGGCCTGGGTGCAGCACTGCAGGTCACACCAGAGCAGAGCAGAAGGGCAGAATTCCTTCCTGGATTCTTACCTCCTTCTGGTACATACAAGCTGGAGAGGGGCATTTGACAAGGGCTTGTAGTGACTGGATGAGAGGCAATGGCTTGGAGCTGGAAGAGGGGAAGACACTGCCACAGGTTGCCCAGGGAGGTGGTGGAAGCCTCATCCCTGGAGGTGTTTGCAGCCAGGCTGGATGTGGCTGTGAGTAACCTGCTGCAGTGTGAGGTGTCCCTGCCCACATGATTCTGTGTGTTTCTATGATTCTATGACTCTGATTCTATGACTCTCTGACTCTATGATTCTCTTTCTATGATTCTATGTTTCTATGACTATCACTCTATGGCTCTATTAATCTATGACTCTATGACTCTATCAATCTATGACTATGGCTCTATGACTCTATGGCTCTATGACTCTATGACTCTATCAATCTATGACTCTGTGGCTCTATGACTCTATTTCTATGACTCTATGTTTCTATGACTCTATCAATCTATGACTCTATGACTCAATCAATCTATGACTTATGGCTCTATGACTCTATCAATCTATGACTCTATGGCTCTATCACTCTATTACTCTATCAATCTATGACTCTATCAGTCTATGACTCTATGACTCTATGGCTCTATGGCTCTATGACTCTATGGCTCTATGACTCTATGACTCGATCAATCTATTAATCTATGGCTCTATGACTCTATTTCTATGATTCTATGATTCTATGATTCTATGACTATCACTGTATGGCTATATCAATCTATGACTCTATGACTTGATCAATCTATCACTCTATGGCTCTATGACTCTATGACTCTATCAATCTATGACTCTATGGCTCTATGACTCTATTTCTACGATTCTATGTTTCTATGACTCTATCACTCTATGGCTCTATCAATCTATGACTCTATGACTCGATCAATCTATGGCTCTATGACTATCAATCTATGATTCTATGATTCTATGACTCTATGACTCTATCAATCTATGACTCTATGGCTCTATGACTCGATCAATCTATAACTCTATGACTCTATGACTCTATGACTCTATCAATCTATGGCTCTATCAATCTATGACTCTATGACTCTATCAATCTATGGCTCTATGGCTCTATGACTCTATCAGTCTATGACTCTATGACTCAATCTATGGCTCTATGGCTCTATGACTCTATGACTCTATCAATCTATGACTCTATGACTCTATCATTCTTTTTCTATGATTCTTTGATTCTGTTTCTATGACACTGATTCTGTTTCTATGATTCTATGTTTCTATGAATCTATGATTCTATGATTCTGTTTCTATGATTCTATGACTCGATGACTCTATCATTCTGTTTCTATGATGCTATGCTTCTATGATTCTATGTTCCTATGTTTCTATGACTCTATGATTCTATGGCTCTATGACTCTATGAATCTATGTTTCTATAATTCTATGACTCTGATGCTATGTTCCTACGTTTCTATGTTTCTATGATTCTATGAGTCTCTGACTCTATGATTCTATGATTCTGTGTTTCTATTATTCTATGTTTCTATGATTCTATGACTGAGTCTATGATTCTATGTTTCTATGACTATGACTCTATGATTCTTTGTTTCTATGATTATGTTTCTATGATTCTATGACACTGATTCTATGTTTCTATGATTCTGTGATTCCATGATTCTATGATTCTATGTCTCTATGACTCTATGATTCTATGACTTTGACTCTATGATTCTGTTTCTGTCATTCTGTCTCTATGACTCTATGACTCTATGACTCTATGACTCTATGATTCTGTGACTCTATGACTCTATGACTCTATGATTCTATGATTCTATGATTCTATGACTCTATGACTCTATGACTCTATGACTCTATGATTCTATGATTCTATGACTCTATGACTCTATGACTCTATGACTCTATGATTCTATGACTCTATGACTCTATGACTCTATGACTCTATGACTCTATGATTCTATGATTCTATGATTCTATGACTCTATGACTCTATGATTCTATGATTCTATGACTCTAGGACTCTATGACTCTATGACTCTATGATTCTGTGACTCTGTGACTCTATGACTCTATGATTCTATGACTCTATGATTCTATGACTCTATGACTCTATGATTCTATGACCCTATGACTCTATGACTCTATGATTCTATGATTCTATGACTCTATGACTCTATGACTCTATGACTCTATGACTATGATTCTATGACTCTATGATTCTATGACTCTATGACTATGATTCTATGACTCTATGACTCTATGACTCTATGACTATGATTCTATGACTCTGACTCTATGACTCTATGACTCTATGATTCTATGACTCTATGACTCTATGACTCTATGATTCTATGACTCTATGACTCTATGACTCTATGATTCTATGACTCTATGACTCTATGATTCTATGATTCTATGACTCTATGACTCTATGACTCTATGACTCTATGATTCTATGACTCTATGACTCTATGATTCTATGATTCTATGACTCTATGACTCTATGACTCTATGACTCTATGACTCTATGACTCTATGATTCTCTGACTCTGTGACTCTATGACTCTATGATTCTATGACTCTATGACTCTATGATTTCTATGGTTCTATGACTCTATGACTCTATGACTCTATGACTCTATGACTCTATGACTCTATGACTCTATGACTCTATGAATCTATGACTCTATGACTCTATGATTCTATGACTCTATGACTCTATGACTATGATTCTATGATTCTATGACTCTATGACTCTATGACTCTATGACTCTATGATTCTATGATTCTATGACTCTATGACTCTATGACTCTATGACTCTATGACCCTATGACCCTATGACCCTATGACTCTATGATTCTATGACTCTGTGACTCTATGACTCTATGATTCTATGATTCTGTGACTCTATGACTCTATGACTCTATGATTCTATGATTCTATGACTCTATGACTCTATGACTCTATGATTCTATGATTCTATGACTCTATGACTCTATGACTCTATGACTCTATGATTCTATGACTCTATGACTCTATGACTCTATGATTCTATGATTCTATGATTCTATGACTCTATGACTCTATGACTCTATGATTCTATGACTCTAGGACTCTATGACTCTATGACTCTATGATTCTATGACTCTGTGACTCTATGACTCTATGATTCTATGACTCTATGATTCTGTGACTCTATGACTCTATGATTCTATGACTCTATGACTCTATGACTCTATGATTCTATGACTCTATGATTCTGTGACTCTATGACTCTATGATTCTATGATTCTATGATTCTATGACTCTAGGACTCTAGGACTCTATGACTGTATGATTCTATGACTCTATGACTCTATGATTCTATGACTCTAGGACTCTATGACTCTATGATTCTATGATTCTATGACTCTATGACTCTATGATTCTATGATTCTATGAATCTATGACTCTATGATTCTGTTTCTGTCATGCTGTCTCTATGACTCTATGACTCTATGACTCTATGATTCTATGATTCTATGACTCTAGGACTCTATGACTCTATGACTCTATGACTCTATGATTCTATGACTCTATGACTCTATGACTCTATGACTCTATGATTCTATGACTCTATGATTCTATGATTCTATGACTCTATGACTCTATGACTCTAGGACTCTATGACTCTATGACTCTATGATTCTATGACTCTATGACTCTATGACTCTATGATTCTATGATTCTATGATTCTATGACTCTAGGACTCTATGACTCTATGACTCTATGACTCTATGATTCTATGACTCTATGACTCTATGACTCTATGACTCTATGATTCTGTGACTCTATGACTCTATGACTCTATGATTCTATGATTCTATGATTCTATGACTCTATGACTCTATGACTCTATGACTCTATGATTCTATGACTCTATGACTCTATGACTCTATGACTCTATGATTCTATGACTCTATGACTCTATGACTCTATGACTCTATGACTCTATGATTCTATGATTCTATGATTCTATGACTCTATGACTCTATGATTCTATGATTCTATGACTCTAGGACTCTATGACTCTATGACTCTATGATTCTGTGACTCTGTGACTCTATGACTCTATGATTCTATGACTCTATGATTCTATGACTCTATGACTCTATGATTCTATGACCCTATGACTCTATGACTCTATGATTCTATGATTCTATGACTCTATGACTCTATGACTCTATGACTCTATGACTATGATTCTATGACTCTATGATTCTATGACTCTATGACTATGATTCTATGACTCTATGACTCTATGACTCTATGACTATGATTCTATGACTCTGACTCTATGACTCTATGACTCTATGATTCTATGACTCTATGACTCTATGACTCTATGATTCTATGACTCTATGACTCTATGACTCTATGATTCTATGACTCTATGACTCTATGATTCTATGATTCTATGACTCTATGACTCTATGACTCTATGACTCTATGATTCTATGACTCTATGACTCTATGATTCTATGATTCTATGACTCTATGACTCTATGACTCTATGACTCTATGACTCTATGACTCTATGATTCTCTGACTCTGTGACTCTATGACTCTATGATTCTATGACTCTATGACTCTATGATTCTATGGTTCTATGACTCTATGACTCTATGACTCTATGACTCTATGACTCTATGACTCTATGACTCTATGAATCTATGACTCTATGACTCTATGATTCTATGACTCTATGACTCTATGACTCTATGATTCTATGATTCTATGACTCTATGACTCTATGACTCTATGACTCTATGATTCTATGATTCTATGACTCTATGACTCTATGACTCTATGACCCTATGACCCTATGACCCTATGACTCTATGATTCTATGACTCTGTGACTCTATGACTCTATGATTCTATGATTCTGTGACTCTATGACTCTATGACTCTATGATTCTATGATTCTATGACTCTATGACTCTATGACTCTATGATTCTATGATTCTATGACTCTATGACTCTATGACTCTATGATTCTATGACTCTATGACTCTATGACTCTATGACTCTATGATTCTATGACTCTATGACTCTATGATTCTATGACTCTATGACTCTATGACTCTATGATTCTATGATTCTATGATTCTATGACTCTATGACTCTATGACTCTATGATTCTATGACTCTAGGACTCTATGACTCTATGACTCTATGATTCTATGACTCTGTGACTCTATGACTCTATGATTCTATGACTCTATGATTCTGTGACTCTATGACTCTATGATTCTATGACTCTATGACTCTATGACTCTATGATTCTATGACTCTATGATTCTGTGACTCTATGACTCTATGATTCTATGATTCTATGATTCTATGACTCTAGGACTCTAGGACTCTATGACTGTATGATTCTATGACTCTATGACTCTATGATTCTATGACTCTAGGACTCTATGACTCTATGATTCTATGATTCTATGACTCTATGACTCTATGATTCTATGATTCTATGAATCTATGACTCTATGATTCTGTTTCTGTCATGCTGTCTCTATGACTCTATGACTCTATGACTCTATGATTCTATGATTCTATGACTCTAGGACTCTATGACTCTATGACTCTATGATTCTATGACTCTATGACTCTATGACTCTATGACTCTATGATTCTATGACTCTATGATTCTATGATTCTATGACTCTATGACTCTATGACTCTAGGACTCTATGACTCTATGACTCTATGATTCTATGACTCTATGACTCTATGACTCTATGATTCTATGATTCTATGATTCTATGACTCTAGGACTCTATGACTCTATGACTCTATGACTCTATGATTCTATGACTCTATGACTCTATGACTCTATGACTCTATGATTCTATGATTCTATGACTCTATGACTCTATGACTCTAGGACTCTATGACTCTATGACTCTATGATTCTATGATTCTATGACTCTATGACTCTATGACTCTATGATTCTATGACTCTATGACTCTATGATTCTATGATTCTATGATTCTATGATTCTATGACTCTAGGACTCTATGACTCTATGACTCTATGATTCTATGATTCTATGACTCTATGACTCTATGACTCTATGACTCTATGACTCTATGACTCTATGATTCTATGATTCTCTGATTCTATGACTCTATGACTCTATGATTCTATGATTCTATGATTCTAGGACTCTAGGACTCTAGGACTCTAGGACTCTATGATTCTATGACTCTGTGACTCTATGACTCTATGATTCTATGATTCTATGACTCTATGACTCTATGATTCTATGACCCTATGACTCTATGACTCTATGATTCTATGATTCTATGACTCTATGACTCTATGACTCTATGACTCTATGACTATGATTCTATGACTCTATGACTCTATGACTCTATGATTCTATGACTCTAGGACTCTATGACTCTATGACTCTATGATTCTATGACTCTGTGACTCTATGACTCTATGATTCTATGACTCTATGATTCTGTGACTCTATGACTCTATGATTCTATGACTCTATGACTCTATGACTCTATGATTCTATGACTCTATGATTCTGTGACTCTATGACTCTATGATTCTATGATTCTATGATTCTATGACTCTAGGACTCTAGGACTCTATGACTGTATGATTCTATGACTCTATGACTCTATGATTCTATGACTCTAGGACTCTATGACTCTATGATTCTATGATTCTATGACTCTATGACTCTATGATTCTATGATTCTATGACTCTATGACTCTATGATTCTGTTTCTGTCATGCTGTCTCTATGACTCTATGACTCTATGATTCTATGATTCTATGACTCTAGGACTCTATGACTCTATGACTCTATGACTCTATGATTCTATGACTCTATGACTCTATGACTCTATGATTCTATGATTCTATGATTCTATGACTCTAGGACTCTATGACTCTATGACTCTATGACTCTATGACTCTATGACTCTATGATTCTATGACTCTGTGACTCTATGACTTTATGATTCTATGACTCTATGACTCTATGACTCTATGATTCTATGATTCTATGATTCTATGATTCTATGACTCTAGGACTCTATGACTCTATGACTCTATGATTCTATGATTCTATGACTCTATGACTCTATGACTCTATGATTCTATGACTCTATGACTCTATGATTCTATGATTCTCTGATTCTATGACTCTATGACTCTATGATTCTATGATTCTATGATTCTAGGACTCTAGGACTCTAGGACTCTATGACTCTATGATTCTATGACTCTGTGACTCTATGACTCTATGATTCTATGATTCTATGACTCTATGACTCTATGATTCTATGACCCTATGACTCTATGACTCTATGATTCTATGATTCTATGACTCTATGACTCTATGACTCTATGACTATGATTCTATGACTCTATGACTCTATGACTCTATGACTATGATTCTATGACTCTATGACTCTATGACTCTATGACTCTATGATTCTATGATTCTATGACTCTATGACTCTATGATTCTATGATTCTATGACTCTATGACTCTATGACTCTATGATTCTATGACTCTATGACTCTATGACTCTATGATTCTATGATTCTATGACTCTATGACTCTATGACTCTATGACCCTATGACCCTATGACCCTATGACTCTATGACTCTATGATTCTATGACTCTGTGACTCTATGACTCTATGATTCTATGATTCTGTGACTCTATGACTCTATGACTCTATGATTCTATGATTCTATGACTGTATGAGTCTATGACTCTATGATTCTATGACTCTATGACTCTATGACTCTATGATTCTATGATTCTATGACTCTATGACTCTATGATTCTATGATTCTATGACTCTATGACTCTATGATTCTATGACTCTATGACTCTATGACTCTATGATTCTATGACTCTATGATTCTATGATTCTATGATTCTATGACTCTATGACTCTATGACTCTATGATTCTATGACTCTATGACTCTATGACTCTATGACTCTATGATTCTATGACTCTATGACTCTATGATTCTATGACTCTATGACTCTATGATTCTATGATTCTATGATTTTATGACTCTAGGACTCTATGACTCTATGACTCTATGACTCTATGATTCTATGACTCTATGACTCTATGATTCTATGACTCTATGACTCTATGACTCTATGACTCTATGATTCTATGACTCTATGACTCTATGATTCTATGATTCTATGATTCTATGACTCTAGGACTCTATGACTCTATGACTCTATGATTCTATGACTCTGTGACTCTATGACTCTATGATTCTATGATTCTATGATTCTATGACTCTATGACTCTATGATTCTATGACTCTATGACTCTATGACTCTATGACTCTATGACTCTATGACTATGATTCTATGACTCTATGACTCTATGACTCTATGACTCTATGATTCTATGATTCTATGACTCTATGACTCTATGATTCTATGATTCTATGACTCTATGACTCTATGACCCTATGACCCTATGACCCTATGACTCTATGACTCTATGATTCTATGACTCTGTGACTCTATGACTCTATGATTCTATGATTCTGTGACTCTATGACTCTATGACTCTATGATTCTATGATTCTATGACTCTATGACTCTATGATTCTATGATTCTATGACTCTATGACTCTATGACCCTATGACCCTATGACCCTATGACCCTATGACTCTATGACTCTATGACTCTATGACTCTATGATTCTATGATTCTATGACTCTATGACTCTATGACTCTATGACTCTATGACTCTATGACTCTATGATTCTATGATTCTCTGATTCTATGACTCTATGACTCTATGATTCTATGATTCTATGATTCTAGGACTCTAGGACTCTAGGACTCTAGGACTCTATGATTCTATGACTCTGTGACTCTATGACTCTATGATTCTATGATTCTATGACTCTATGACTCTATGATTCTATGACCCTATGACTCTATGACTCTATGATTCTATGATTCTATGACTCTATGACTCTATGACTCTATGACTCTATGACTATGATTCTATGACTCTATGACTCTATGACTCTATGATTCTATGACTCTAGGACTCTATGACTCTATGACTCTATGATTCTATGACTCTGTGACTCTATGACTCTATGATTCTATGACTCTATGATTCTGTGACTCTATGACTCTATGATTCTATGACTCTATGACTCTATGACTCTATGATTCTATGACTCTATGATTCTGTGACTCTATGACTCTATGATTCTATGATTCTATGATTCTATGACTCTAGGACTCTAGGACTCTATGACTGTATGATTCTATGACTCTATGACTCTATGATTCTATGACTCTAGGACTCTATGACTCTATGATTCTATGATTCTATGACTCTATGACTCTATGATTCTATGATTCTATGACTCTATGACTCTATGATTCTGTTTCTGTCATGCTGTCTCTATGACTCTATGACTCTATGATTCTATGATTCTATGACTCTAGGACTCTATGACTCTATGACTCTATGACTCTATGATTCTATGACTCTATGACTCTATGACTCTATGATTCTATGATTCTATGATTCTATGACTCTAGGACTCTATGACTCTATGACTCTATGACTCTATGACTCTATGACTCTATGATTCTATGACTCTGTGACTCTATGACTTTATGATTCTATGACTCTATGACTCTATGACTCTATGATTCTATGATTCTATGATTCTATGATTCTATGACTCTAGGACTCTATGACTCTATGACTCTATGATTCTATGATTCTATGACTCTATGACTCTATGACTCTATGATTCTATGACTCTATGACTCTATGATTCTATGATTCTCTGATTCTATGACTCTATGACTCTATGATTCTATGATTCTATGATTCTAGGACTCTAGGACTCTAGGACTCTATGACTCTATGATTCTATGACTCTGTGACTCTATGACTCTATGATTCTATGATTCTATGACTCTATGACTCTATGATTCTATGACCCTATGACTCTATGACTCTATGATTCTATGATTCTATGACTCTATGACTCTATGACTCTATGACTATGATTCTATGACTCTATGACTCTATGACTCTATGACTATGATTCTATGACTCTATGACTCTATGACTCTATGACTCTATGATTCTATGATTCTATGACTCTATGACTCTATGATTCTATGATTCTATGACTCTATGACTCTATGACTCTATGATTCTATGACTCTATGACTCTATGACTCTATGATTCTATGATTCTATGACTCTATGACTCTATGACTCTATGACCCTATGACCCTATGACCCTATGACTCTATGACTCTATGATTCTATGACTCTGTGACTCTATGACTCTATGATTCTATGATTCTGTGACTCTATGACTCTATGACTCTATGATTCTATGATTCTATGACTGTATGAGTCTATGACTCTATGATTCTATGACTCTATGACTCTATGACTCTATGATTCTATGATTCTATGACTCTATGACTCTATGATTCTATGATTCTATGACTCTATGACTCTATGATTCTATGACTCTATGACTCTATGACTCTATGATTCTATGACTCTATGATTCTATGATTCTATGATTCTATGACTCTATGACTCTATGACTCTATGATTCTATGACTCTATGACTCTATGACTCTATGACTCTATGATTCTATGACTCTATGACTCTATGATTCTATGACTCTATGACTCTATGATTCTATGATTCTATGATTTTATGACTCTAGGACTCTATGACTCTATGACTCTATGACTCTATGATTCTATGACTCTATGACTCTATGATTCTATGACTCTATGACTCTATGACTCTATGACTCTATGATTCTATGACTCTATGACTCTATGATTCTATGATTCTATGATTCTATGACTCTAGGACTCTATGACTCTATGACTCTATGATTCTATGACTCTGTGACTCTATGACTCTATGATTCTATGATTCTATGATTCTATGACTCTATGACTCTATGATTCTATGACTCTATGACTCTATGACTCTATGACTCTATGACTCTATGACTATGATTCTATGACTCTATGACTCTATGACTCTATGACTCTATGATTCTATGATTCTATGACTCTATGACTCTATGATTCTATGATTCTATGACTCTATGACTCTATGACCCTATGACCCTATGACCCTATGACTCTATGACTCTATGATTCTATGACTCTGTGACTCTATGACTCTATGATTCTATGATTCTGTGACTCTATGACTCTATGACTCTATGATTCTATGATTCTATGACTCTATGACTCTATGATTCTATGATTCTATGACTCTATGACTCTATGACCCTATGACCCTATGACCCTATGACCCTATGACTCTATGACTCTATGATTCTATGACTCTGTGACTCTATGACTCTATGATTCTATGATTCTGTGACTCTATGACTCTATGACTCTATGACTCTATGATTCTGTGACTCTATGACTCTATGACTCTATGACTCTATGATTCTATGATTCTATGACTCTATGACTCTATGACTCTATGATTCTATGACTCTATGATTCTATGATTCTATGACTCTATGATTCTATGACTCTATGATTCTATGATTCTATGACTCTATGACTCTATGACTCTATGACTCTATGATTCTATGACTCTATGACTCTATGACTCTATGATTCTATGATTCTATGACTCTATGACTCTATGATTCTATGACTCTATGATTCTATGACTCTATGACTCTATGACTCTATGATTCTATGTTTCTATGATTCTGTTTCTATGATTCTATGACTCTGAGACTATGATTCTATGTTTCTATGTCTCTGACTGAAGGGGGCCTACAAGAAGGCTGGGGTGGGACTGCTCAGGCTATCAGGGAGTGATAGGACTAGGGGGAATGGAATGAAGCTGGAGGTGGGGAGATTCAGGGTGGACATGAGGAGGAAGTTCTTCCCCATGAGAGTGGTGAAGCCCTGGAGTGGGTTGTCCAGGGAGGTGGTTGAGGCCCCATCCCTGGGGGTGTTTAAGACCAGGCTGGATGAGGCTCTGGGCAGCCTGATCTAGTGTGGGGTGTCCCTGCCCATGGCAGGGGGTTGGAACTAGCTGATCCTTGTGCTCCCTTCCAACCCTGACTGATACTGTGATATTATGACTCTATGTCTCTATGATTCTATGATTCCATGGCTCTGATTCTATGATTCTATGTTTCTCTGACTCTATGACTTTATGACTCTATGATTCTATGTGTCTATGATTCTGTTTCTATGCTTCTATGATTCTGTTTCTATGACTCTATGACTCTATGATTCTATGACTCTATGAGTCTATGACTCTATGATTCTATGAATCTATGACTTTATGAATTTATGAGTCTATGACTCTATGATTCTATGGAGTTGAGTTCAGAGGCATCTAAACCCATGGTGGGGAGGCTGGAGCAGATTATCTGTGAGGTCACATCCACCCTGAGCCATTCTGTCACTGCATGACCCAGCAGCTCTTCCTCTGCCTCACTGACTCCATGTGTGAACGGCACAGCCCTGCCTGATGAAGCACTCTCATTAGTGGCCCAGATGTGCTGGGGTATTCAGGGATGGAAACTTCATCAGTTCATCACTGTGTGCAATCCAGCAGTGCTTTGCAAGCAGCCTTCAGACATACAAATGCTGACCTGGAAAGCTTTGCCTATCCCTGAGCTTTCTCATTACCATAATCAATGCAATTTATGTCCAAAGGAATCAATAAATGGCCTGGCAGGATGGTTGAGAGCTTTGAATCTAATCTTCTGCTCCAATTCTGATCACATTCCCTCCCCCTACTGCTTGCACTAGGAGTTGAGCATAATAAAACTGGGGAGGGGAAAAGAACCTCCACAAAGTGAACAGCTGGAGGTGCAGCTTCCTTTAGGGTGTCCAGAGCAGCTCAGCTTGTGCAGACATTTGGTGCCAGCTTCTTTGGCACATGCTGCTACTGCAGACAGAAGTTGTAATTCTGCCTCCCCACCCTCCCTGGAAAGAATTTGTTTCTAATATTCAGTATGGATCATGGAATTGGAATCATAGAATCACAGAATCAGTAAGGTTGGAAAAGACCTCAAAGATCCTCAAGTCCATGTGATGGGTTAAGGGCAACGAAGTTGGTGAGGGGTTTGGAACACAAGCCCTGTGAGGAGAGGCTGAGGGAGCTGGGGTTGCTTAGCCTGGAGAGGAGGAGACTCAGGGGAGACCTTCTTGCTCTGTCCAACTCCCTGAAGGGAGGTTGTAGCCAGGCAAAGGTTAGTCTCTTCTCCCAGGCAGCCAGCACCAGAACAAGAGGACACAGTCTCAGGCTGTGCCAGGGGAGGTTCAGGCTGGATGTTAGGAGAAAGTTCTACACAGAGAGAGTGATTGCCCATTGGAATGTGCTGCCCAGGGAGGTGGTGGATTTGCCTTCATTAGAGGTGTTCAGGAGGAGACTTGCTGGGGTGCTTGGTGCCATGGGTTAGTTATTTAGGTGGTGTTGGATTGGTTGATGGGTTGGATGTGATGATCTTGAAGGTCTCTTCCAACCTGGTTTATTCTATTCTATTCGAATGCTCATCCTGAAAACAAAGGGGGGAAGGGCTTGGGAGTGCTTTGCCCTCCCTGCAGGAAACTGAGTCTGTTCCACTCCCCCTCCCCTGCCCAGCTAGGGTAGAAAAGGGAGGACATTGCAGCCATTAGCTCTCTTTTTGGCTCCTGCCTTTCCTGGAAGAGAGCTACAGTGGTTGCCTTCCTGCTCCTCTGCCTCGTGGTCAGGCCTGATCCTTCTCCCTGCTGCCTCTGTGCCTCTTCAGAGAGAGAGAGACTGGTTTTGTATTCTTGTTTGTTTTTTTTTCCCTCCCATCCATCCTTGTTCCTTGTCCTTGTGAACCTTATCTGGCACTTGGTGCCATGGCCTAGTCATGAGGTCTGTGGCGACAGGTTGGACTCGATGATCTTTGAGGTCTCTTCCAACCTTGGTGATTCTGTGATGCTGTGATGTATATAAAAACTCTTTACCTCTCTACTTCCAAGCTGTTTCTTGGTGAGTTTGCTCCTTCCCTTTCTTTTTCCCCTCTCTGTTGGGAGGGAGGAGGGGAGAGCAGTGGAGGGATTCTCAGCCTTGCCCCCTTAAGTCCCAGTTAAGGCTCTAACCACTGCAGTCCAATTGTCAGGGCTGGAAGGGACCTCCAAGGCTCAGCCAGTTCCAAGCCCCCTGCCATGGGCAGGGACACCTCACACTGTGCTCACAGCCACATCCAGCCTGGCCTTCAAAACCTCCAGGGGTGAAGGCTTCCACCACCTCCTGGGGCAACTTGGCTGCTCGTGGCCTCTTGTCAAGAATGTGCACTGAGAAAGCCTCTGGCAGAGGCCATAGTGAGCTCAGACATTACCTCAGGTTTTGCAGAGTGAAGTCAGATTTCCCAGCTCCCTGGGCAAAGCCTGTCACAAAAGGAGCATCTCTCACCTGCACTCACGCTGCTGCCGTGCTGGGGGAAGGCAGTTTTCCAGGGTAACCAACAGAGGAGTGGAGGGAGGCTGACCTTGGGAGAGCTGATGAACTCTGCCTCTTGCCATGCTCCTGGGAAAACAGGTCAGCAGTTTTTCACAGGGATGTTCTGAGGGCAGACACATCAAGCATTATAGAAGGCTCAGGGAGAAGGGTGGAAGGCAGCAAATGGAAGCCCAGGTGTAACTGGAATTCCACAGCAAATATCATCAGGTTTGTATTTCTTCTGCATTTCTCTGCTTCAGCCAGAGAGACATGGAATCACAGAATCACAGAATTGTCAGGGTTGGAAGGGACCTCAAGGCTCAGCCAGCTCCAACCCCCCTGCCATGGGCAGGGACACCTCACACCACAGCAGGTTGCTCACAGCCACCTCCAGCCTGGCTGCAAACACCTCCAGGCAGGAGGCTGCCACCACCTCCCTGGGCAACCTGTGCCAGGCTCTCACCACCCTCAAGGGGAACAACTTCTTCCTCACATCCAATCTGAATCTCCCCACTTCTAGTTTTGCTCCATTCCCCCAAGTCCTAGAGGGGACTTCTCCTGCATTCATGTCAGCAAGGGTGAATTCAGCTTTCTAACCACCAGCAGATGAAGCAACCACCAGAAGGAGAAGGGAGTTTAGCACATTTCAAATGCAAGGAAAGGAAGAGCAATAGCTTTGTCTTGGCAATGGTGGTAAATGTGTCCCT